>JAAALK010000086.1:9935668-11281877 GCA_019279435.1 Zizania palustris | reverse complement strand
TCTGACGAGGTACAAATCTGCTAGCCCGAGGTCCTACCACCATATGGAACATGTGAACACCTCGAGGAGCAAAAACCTCTCCGAGAAACACGAGGAGCCTCAAAAGCAGGACGATAGGTACATCTCAGACACATGCATACCTAGAGATGGGTAATGCATGTCCTGGTAACTCATCGCCTGTGCGCGTCGCTCATCCTTGATGCGACGAAATAGAACCAACCAAATGACCCCCCCGCTGACAGTAGGAACAGTGAAAACTCTCCTTGGGGGCACTCTCATGGTCACAGGAGCAAACTCTCATAGGCTCCTTGGGTTTCTTCTGTGTGGTTTTCTTGGGAGGATTTTCTTGGCAGGAGGAATGTTTTTCTTTGGTGGATGGGTAGGCTTTTTGGCTGATGGGGTGTCTAACAGAGCTCTCTCTTTCTCTAGGGTAGTGGGAGAGGTGAAAACAGTTTTGGACTTACTGTCTGAAGGTATCCGCTCAAAACCCAAACCTAGAGCTACCCCGGCTCTGTCAGCACACAACTTGGTCTTGGCCAAGAGCAAATCCATCCTACCCTTTCCCTCAGTGCATTTGTTAACCACGGAAAGGAGGTATTCATTTTCAGACATGAGGTTTTCAGCTCTCTCTCTGACAGTGCCTAGCTGGTCCTTAAGGGTGATGCAAGTGTCACACACAGGCTGCACATCCTTAGAACTACCGGCCCTCACCAATCTAGCCTCTAAATCATGAACATGCTTATCACGTAAATTAATGCTATCGCGTAATAAAGAGCAGTTCATGCAATCAATAACATCATGAGGTCTAGAATCCACCTCCAAAAGCTGCTTCTGTGCAGTCTCAAGCTCAGAAAGAGTTTGAGCATGAACAGAACGCAACTGAGCAAGCTCACTCATGACAACAGAACAGGACTCACATTCAGCATCATCAAATTTAGACTTAAGCATGGCATATTCAGTAGAAATAGTTTCTAGCCTAAGTCTAAGGTTTTTTCTTTCTCTAGCGGCTTGCACAAGTAATCTATCCTGACCAAGAACTACTTCATTCAGCTCATCTAATTTAATTAGTAGCTGGTCAGATGATAGAGTTACCTCAGATGAGTCAAGCTCATCGCCGCTGTGATCGCTGTCGGCCATGAAGCAAAGGTCGGTGAAGTCTCTTCCCTTCTTGTCCTTCTTGTCCTCCTTCCTTGGGGACTCCTCCTCCTCAGAGCTCGACTCCTCAGTTGAGGACGTGTAGATGTCACTGAGAGCAGCAACAAAAGCTCTAGAAGCGGCCTTGGCTACTTTCTTAGCCATCTTGCCGCGCTTGCCCTTCACAAAGGGTTTCCTCTCCTTTTGTGGTATTTGGGGCGCTCACTCTCATCTCTCTTCTTGAGTTTTGGGCAATTGGCCTTAATGTGAGAGGTGTCGCCACATTCAAAACAACCACCAAAACCACTTCTCCTTTGATCCTGTCTCTCATGATGAAAACGGGTGAACCTCCGGGCAATGAGAGCAAGCTCATCATCAGCTAGAGTGTCCACCTGCTCCTTTGTGACGGAGACCAGAGAGGACAAAGCAAAACCATCTGCAAAAACACAAGTACCAGATGTGCTTGGTTCTGCAGTGGTGCCACGGCTAGTGCTAGAAACCAATGCCAATGGCTGTGGCAAAGAGCTTCTGTGCACTGCAAGAGATGCCTTGGCAATCTCTGTGGACTTCAGCTTGCTAAAGAGCTCATCACAGGTCAATGTGTCATAACCTGTGGACTCCTCAATGCTGGATATCTTTACTTCCCATATGCTACGGTCAAGAGCATAGAGAAGCTTGATAGCCCTATCATGATCACTGTAAGCAAGCGTCCCGTTAGACCGCAAGTTACTCACTATCGCATCAAAGCGAGAAAACATGGCATCTATAGATTCACCAGGTGCCTGCACAAACAGCTGATACTGTTGGTTATATGTGCTTTGGCGCCTGGCCTTGATCTGAGTAGAGCCCTCATGAAAAACAGTGAGCGTTGTCCAAATTTCCCTAGCAGTCCTAAGGTGCTGCACCCTATCGAACTCACTTCTACTGAAACCGATGAACAGTATATTTCTTGCCTTGGAATTGGCATTATACTCATCCTTCTCAGTCTGAGAGGTGCGAGTCTCAGGGATGGAGTATTGTGAGTCCACAATCTCCCAAATTGCATTTCCTTGGCTTAACAAGTAAGCCTCCATGCGCACCTTCCAGTATGCGAAATCTGTCCCATCGAACAGAGGAATTTTACTGCCTCTATCCATGTCGCCAACAGATCACAAAACCAGTTAAGGTCAACTAGTGATCTTAACCCGCTCTGATACCAATTGTTGGACCGGAAACGGCGACCAGAGGGGGGTGAATGGGAGCTTTTAAGATTTCAGGCTAAAAACTAGCCTTCGGTTGATTCTGTCTTCTGCGGAACAGGCTTCGAACACAACCTCGAAGGTCTGGTTCGGAGGTACTTCGACAGCTCCGAACACAGGCTTCGCAGGAGCAAAAGTTCGAAGCCAAGAAGACTTCGCTCCACTAATCAACCCTCGAAAATCTACTCTGCTAAGTCAGTGCAGGATCCGCACACAGGGTGCTTCGAGCAGGCTTCGCACTTCACCCTTCGCAAGAGTGGATAGCCCTCTGAGGACTTCGACCAAGTACTTGGCAACAGCAACTGGTGCTGGGCTTCGTACACGAAGGAAAACGGGCCTCGAACAGGGCTTCGCTAGTAAGCAGCGAGGTCTTGCCTCCTGTTACACAGAGCGACAGCACACTGAAAAACACACTTCGCACACAAACAACCTTCGCCTAGACAGGCTTCGGTGCACTATAACTAGCGAGGTATGTAACGCGAGCTCAAGCAAAAAGCACAAGGAAGCAAGGCTTCGCCGCTTGAACAAGGAACACTATAAAATGAACTCTGGATGAATATAACGAGGTATGTGGCTACAGGAGCTCAACAGTAAATGCTCAAAGTGTTAAATGTTACCTACCGAGCCCCCATATTTATAGCCCACAGTTCACCCAAAGGAAATGACTACACTACCCCTAGGGTTTACATTGATTTTGACTCTACAGAACTAACGGGTACAAAAGGTAGTCCACCTTTATTCTGGAGGCTTCTCTGTCAGCTTTGTAGAGGGGACAGTGTCAGCCTTTTACAGAACAAACAGTGTCAGCCTTTGCAGTCTTTGACCTTCTGGAATCCTCCCTTCGCACGCGAGGGTGCGGTAGCTTCGGTGAGAAGCCTGAAGCCAGATGGCCTTCGCTTCGCTGAAGATAGCCTTTGATACAGTGACAGTTTTGAGCTGAAGCCGTCAAAGCCCTTGGGCCTTCGCACCAACACCTCCGGAGTGGACCACCACGGCTTCGCAGCTACTCCCAGCTCGAACTCCGTCAGTCCGTGTACCGAAGCCATGCAGGCCGAAGCACCTCAAGTCAACCTTGCTCCGGAGCTAGCCTTGCTCCGAAGCCTTCCACCCTCCGAAGCCCCACCTTCGGAGTACCACCCTTCGAAGTCCCTCCTTCGTCCAAGGCCTCCGCATGAAGCATTCCATGAGCCCTTCGTCGTAGTGCCTCTCCCCGAGCACACTCCTCGACGAGCCTCACCCGGACCATGCCTTTGATGCGCCTTGACTTCTGAGACCTTCGTCGAGTACCTTCGAATGTCTCCCTCCGGAGCACACTTCGAATTCCTTGCCTCCACAGAGGACTTGTTCCACCAACTCCGAAGTCACTCCATTCGGAGTACCTTCGAAGTGCCTCACCTCTGAGGACTTTGTCTCGGAGTACCTTCAGCCGGAGCCACGCTCCGCACTCTCTGCCTTCACCTGGCACGCCTCGACCCGAGGACCGACCCGGACCACCTTCGCAGCCACCGTGACGGAGCTCCCCGCTCCCCTGGCATCAAGCCTCCTGCTTGACCCAGGTTCACCTGCTACGTTCGTCCGTCGCCTCTGAAGTCCCTGCGCACCACAGACAAGCAGACAAGTGTATCCAGTACTCCGGAGACCTCTCCGGGTTAGCAACCTCCGGCACACACTCCGGTGTACCGCCCAAAGTACCGAACCCTTCGGTACACACCCCGTCATCGTGTACTGTCGAACCCCTCCGACACGCACACTCCGCTGCAACAGCTGCAGCAAGCAAACACCGAACACCCTTCGGTAAAACCACCTCCGAACACCCTTCGGAGGTACCACCTCCGAAACTCCTCCGGAGGTACCCTCCTCCGAACACCTTCAGAGGTACCCTTCGAACAGAGGGTAAAAATCCTGTCAATCACTCATCACAAACACAGAAACCAACCCTTGGTTTCTCAGGTACATAGGCAGCGAGCGACTGTCGGGCAAAGGGGCCGCGAAGTCGGGCTGGCCCAATCCGAGTACACGGGCTAGGAGCAGCAGATGATCCACTGGTCTGTTGACCGGGATTGACTGACGTACATGGGTGGCGAGCTATTGCTAGGCTTAGGGAGCTGCGGAATCAGGTCGGCCCAATCCGGGTACCCGGTGCGAAGACGGTGGACGCTTTGTCAGTTTCGGCACAAAACTGACGTCCGCTGATTTCGGATCTAACCGTTCTGAGGTGAAGTCGTAGTTGCTATGAAAGCTCCGCATCAGGATGAGTTATCTTTATTTAGGTTTTTACTATTTTGCCTTTAGGCCCACAGTCTATCTGTCGAGTCTGTAAAAAACCCTAAGGGCATTTCAGTCTTTTCTATTTTTATTTCAGCGTCTGTAAAAACCCTAGGGGTATTTTTGCATTTTCCCATTTATTGGGCTGCCTATAAAAGGCCCCAACACCTAGGGTTAGGGTTACCCATTTTTGAAATACACTTACTCAATTTCTAAAATCGTGGGTCATTTTCTCTATGTTATTTTTCCTCCGCCGCCGGCGTGTTTTTACCTTCGCTCTGATGTTTTCCACCGTCGCCGCCGTTGCTCTTCCCTCTCCCTAGCGTGTTTTCTCTGGAAGCTAGCGCTACGTAGCAGTGCGGATAGCCAGCAGCCTAGGTATCTAGCGCTAGCCTCATGTAGCAGCAGCTGCTCAGCGCTCAGCAGCACGACACGAGAGTCAAGCCCTCGTGTCTCACGCAAGCAGCAAGGCAGAAGCATCTAGCTGGCCAGCTAGGCCAAGCTAGGCCATAGCCTGTCCTCCAGCTTGCATGAACGAGCAGTGCGGGGGGACACAAGGAACAGTGTTCTGGTCTTCAGCGCATAGCGGCAGGCTGCACGGTGGTTGTGCTTGACGCGTAGGTGGGATCGCGTGGCTAAGGTGCGGCGTGAAGATCCAGGCGGACTGCACGAGCACGTTGCGCTGTGCGCTGCTTCACGAGTTATCACATCTGTTGGACCGGAAACGGCGACCAGAGGGGGGTGAATGGGAGCTTTTAAAATTTCGGGCTAAAAACTTAGCCTTCGGTTCTGTTCTGTCTTCTGCGGAACAGGCTTCGAACACAACCTTCGAAGGTCTGGTTCGGAGGTACTTCGACAGCTCCGAACACAGGCTTCGCAGGAGCAAAAGTTCGAAGCCAAGAAGACTTCGCTCCACTAACAACCCTCGAAAATCTACTCTGCTAAGTCAGTGCAGGCTCCGCACACGAGGTGCTACGAGCAGGCTTCGCACTTTACCCTTCGCAAGAGTGGACAGCCCTCTGAGGACTTCGACCAAGTACTTGGCGACAGCAACGGGTGCTGGGCTTCGTACCCGAAGGTCTACACGCACACGCAAATGGACTACGCTAAGGGCTTCGACACAAGAAGCACTACGGGAACAGAACAGGGCTTCGCTAGTAAGCAGCGAGGTCTTGCCTCGTGTTACACAGAGCGACAGCACACTGTAAAACACACTTCGCGATAAAAACACCCTTCGCCAAGACAGGCTTCGGTGAACTAAAACTAGCGAAGTATGCAATACGAGCTCAAGCAAAAGCACACAGAAGCAGGGCTTCGCCGCTTGAACAAGGAACACAAAATGTATTGAACTCAGAATGAATACAGCGAGGTCTGTCTACAGGAGCTCAACAGTAAATGCTCAAAAAGTGTTTAATGTTACCTACCGAGCCCCCATATTTATAGCCCACGGCTTCATCCTAAGGAAGTGACTACTTTACCCCTAGGGTTTACAACAGATTTGTCTCTACAGAACTAAGGGGTACAAAAGGTAGTCCACCTTTATTTTGGAGGCTTCTCTGTCAGCTGCAGAGGGGACAGTGTCAGTCTTTTTCAGAACAGACAGTGTCAGCCTTTACAGAGTTGACTTCTGGAACCTCCCAACGCACGCGAAGGTGCGGTAGCTTCGGCGAGAAGCCTGCAGCCTGAAGGCCTTCGCTCCGCCGAAGAATTCCTTCGATACAGTGACGGTTTTAAGCCGAAGCCGTCAAAGCCCCCTTGGGTCTTCGCACCACCACCTCCGGAGTGGATCACCACGGCTTCGCAGCTACTCCGAGCTCGAACACCGTCCGTCCGTGTACCGAAGCCATGCATGGCCGAAGCACCTCAAGTCATCCTTACTCCGAAGCCTCACCTTCGGAGTACCACCCTTCGAAGTCCCTCCTTCGTCCAAGGCCTCCGCATGAAGCATTCCATGAGCACTTCGTCGCAGTGTCTCACTCCGAGCACACTCCTCGACGAGCCTCATCCGGACCATGCCTTCGATGCGCCTCGACTTCTGAGACCTTCGTCGGGCAACCTTCGAGTGTCTCCCTCCGGAGCACACTTCGAACACCTTGCCTCCGCAGAGGACTTGATCCACCAACTCCGAAGTCACTCCATTCGGAGTACCTTCGAAGTGCCTCACTTCCGAGGACTTGTCTCGGAGTACCTTCAGCCGGAGCCACACTCCGCACTCTCTGCCTTCACCTGGCACGCCTCGACCCGAGGACCGACCCGGACCACCTTCGCAGCCACCGTGACGGAGCTCCCCGCTCCCCTGGCATCAAGCCTCCTGCTTGACCCAGGTTCACCCGGCTCGAACCCTGTCCGTCGCCTCCGAAGTCCCTGCGCACCACAGACAAGCAAACAAGTGTATCCAGTACTCCGGAGACCTCTCCGGGTTAGCAACCTCCGGTACACACTCCGGTGTACCGCCCAAAGTACCGAAGCCTTCGGTACAAACCCAGTCATCGTGTACTGTCGGACCCCTCCGACGAGTACACTCCGCTGCAACAGCTGCAGCAAGCAAACACCGAACACACTCCGGTGACACACCTCCGAACACCCTTCGGAGGTAACACCTCCGAAGCCCCTTCGGAGGTACCCTTCGAACAGAGGGTAAATAAACCTGTCAATCACTCATCACATACACCGAAACCACCCTTGGTTTCTCAATCTCCCCCTTGATGAGTGCATTGACAACCAAATCCAATTTCAAGAAAAATGAAAAGCTTTCAGCACACAAGTGACCATAAAAACTCAGAAAAGAGCCAAGGCATGTCACTTGATGAAAGAAATTTTCTCCCCCTTTGTAAAAGAGTAAAAGCCCCTTCGGCAAAACTCTCTTTGGATAAAAAACTCCCCCTGAGTTGAGCAAATGTTTCTCCCCCTTTATGTCAAAAATCTCTCCCCCTTTAGAAATAATGCCTTCTTGCAGCAGAGAACATAGCAAAATCTCTCCCCCTTTGGCAATGCAAGCATCAAGGAGCATTCAAAAGATGCAAAGCTGCAAAATGAATAGAATTGCACAGACATATAATGCAAAAATATGCCAAAATTAACACAAATGATCATGTGCTCAGCTCAATTTAACAATCTGTGAAACAAGATGATGGCATGTGATTTTGTCATTTTGAAGTAAAAGCATCACCACTTAATCACAGTAGTTAGACATGAGAAGGCAAGGACTGCACAAAGCTAACAAGTTCTACCCTAGACAGACAAGTCTTGTTCAAAAGGAGCTGTGAAAGCAAACTTGATGAGCCATTAAATTTGTTGTTCTTTTCTTAATGCCAGGGGTTATTTGTTTGTCCACCTTATACTTTCCAATCAAGCCAAGCCTAGGCAAGAAAGCCATCTGAAGCTTAAGGCGGTGATTTTGGCATACACTACACTATCCCAGTTCAGACCAAAGTGCAATGGTAAGCAGTCTAGAATAGAGTAGTGCGACAAACAAACCCTCCTGGATCTTTTCATTTAAACCAGGCAAATCATGGATTTTTGATTTTGATTTTGATGAATTAAATATTTTGATGAGGATCCATGAATAAAGAACACATTTTTCAAGTTGCATATTTTAGCATCCAAGGAACAGTGTCTTGCTGTCAAGTAGATAAAAGATAGCTAAAAGCAGTCCAGTCTAAACAAGCTAGATACAAGATTGTGCGGTGAGCAAGTTTTGATTTTAGAAAATAAAACATCATGCACAACCAATGTTCCAGATATATTTCATAGAGCTGAGCTGACATGATTTCTTTGAATTAAAAGCAGGCATATAATAGCAAAAGATGTAAGTGCAATTCCACACATAATGAGCATATGCAAGTCAGTTAAAATCAGCTCCCCCTCACAAAATGCCGTAAGGGTGACAAATGCCAAGTTCCCCACGCAAGTAAGCAAAACGAGAAGCATCGAGGGGTTTTGTAAAAATGTCGGCAAGCTGGTGTTGGGTATCAACATATTGAAGTTCAATATCACCCTTCTCATTGTGATCTCTGAGAAAATGATACCGTACATCAATGTGTTTGGTTCTGGAGTGCTGAACCGGGTTGTTTGCAATACAAATAGCACTAGTGTTATCACAGAAAAGTGGAACACTCTTATAATCTAACCCGAAATCCCGCAAAGTGGAAACCATCCACAAAATCTGAGAGCAACAGCTAGCTGCAGCAACATATTCGGCCTCAGCCGTCGATTGTGCAACACTAGACTGTTTGCGGGAAGACCAGCAAACCAGAGACGTACCCAGAAAATGACAAGTACCAGAGGTACTCTTCCTATCAATTCTACACCCAGCAAAATCCGCATCTGAATAACCTCTAAGACATAAAGATGAAGATGATGAATACCATATGCCAAATTCAAGGGTATGTTTGAGATACCTTAGGATGCGCTTAACCGCTTGGCGGTGCGAAGCTCGTGGTGAAGCCTGAAAACGAGCGCACAGACACACAGCGAAGTGTATGTCCGGCCTCGTGGCAGTCAAGTAGAGGAGGGAGCCGATCATGCTTCGGAACTCCTTCTGATCTACGGCTTCTCCATCTTCGTCAGGGTCCAATGCTACAGATGTAGCCATTGGAGTGGCGAGGGGCTTCGCATCGGACATGTCGAATTTCTTGAGCAGGTCCTTGGTGTACTTTGTCTGGTGGACAAAAGTACCTTGTTTGCTTTGCTTGATTTGCAAACCAAGGAAAAAGGTGAGTTCACCCATCATCGACATTTCAAATTCCCTGCTCATGGTATCTGCAAACTCGGCAACCAAAGCATGAGAAGAGCCACCAAAGATGATATCATCCACATAAATCTGAACTAGGAGGAAATCTTTGCCATGCTTGAGAGTAAACAATGTTTTATCAACAGAGCCCATCACGTACCCTCGCTCAAGCAGAAAAGACTTAAGTCTATCATACCACGCCCGAGGGGCCTGCTTGAGTCCATAAAGAGCCTTATGAAGTTTAAGGACTTTATGTGGGTACTTGGGGTTTTCAAAACCAGGGGGTTGTTTTACATAAACATCTTCACCTATGAAGCCATTAAGAAAAGCACTTTTGACATCCATTTGATAGAGTTTGAATCCCCGGGATGTTGCAAAGGCAAGCAAAATCCTAATGGCCTCAAGGCGAGCAACAGGTGCAAAAGTTTCAGTAAAATCAATCCCTTCTAGTTGAGAAAAGCCCAGGGCTACAAGTCTAGCCTTATTTCTAACAATTGTCCCATCCTCCCCTTGTTTATTTTTAAAAATCCATTTTGTTCCAATGAAATGAACATTTGGTGGAGGATCAACTAAAGTCCAGACTTGGTTTCTTTCAAAATTCTCAAGCTCTTCATGCATGGCATTGATCCAACTAGAATCAGAAAGTGCATGACTAACATCTAAAGGCTCGAAAGAAGCAACAAAAGCAGCATTAGTAAAATGGGCATGAGAACGTGTTACCCTTTGATCAAGCTCACCAATGATCTGCTCGGGAGGGTGCATCCTTTGAACATGATGTGGAGCCTCGCGGCGGGATGCAGTCTCCCCCTCAACTTGTGCGTTGGAGTGGTCCAAGATGACCGATGTTGAGGTAGTCGCTTCGGGACCTCGTGCCGAAGTAGTTGAGGCGGGGTCAGCTTCGGGGGTTGATGTCGAGGGTAGTAGGGGATCATCCTCGAATTCTCCGGGATCTTCATCTTCGAATAAGGTCTGTTCCATGTCGTGTTCATTTGCCTGTTCAAAAGCAGAACTAACAGAGGGGGTTGATTCATCAAAAGTCACATCACATGACTCGATGACAGTGTTAGTTTCCAAGTTATAAACACGATAAGAATGACCATGAGTTGAATAACCCAAAAAGATCCCGTCAGAAGATCGCGACTCAAATTTATCCAAGTTACCACGTTTTAGGATAAAGCAGCGACAGCCAAAAACTCGAAGATGAGTAACCTTGGGCTGTCTCCCAAAACGCAGCTCATAAGATGTCAAGTTCAAAATTGAGCGCAAGAAAATTCGGTTTGAGATGTAACATGCTGTGTTCATGGCCTCAGCCCAGAATTTTCTAGGAGTCCTATGCTCATCAAGCATCGTCCTAGCCATCTCAACCAAAGTGCGGTTTTTCCTCTCAACAACACTGTTTTGTTGAGGAACCCGCGGAGCAGAGAATTGATGTTCTATGCCATGCTCCATGCAAAAGTCAACAAAGAGACTATTTTTGAACTCGGTGCCATTATCGCTTCGAATGAATTTTAATGCACCAGGGAGTTCAGTAAAAAGTCTCAAAGCCAAGCTCCGAAAGTGTGAAAACACTTCATCCTTGCTGGCAAGAAGGAAGACCCAAGAGTAGCGAGATAAATCGTCGACAATAACAAGTACATACCACTTGCCGCCTAAAGAACTAACCCGAGAAGGACCTACAGTGTCCATATGGAGAAGTTCTCCGGGCTGTTCAGTCATCACTGTGGTGACTGGCGAATGCGAAGCGGCAATCATTTTTCAATGTCGACAAGGAGCGCAAACTAAATTCTTCTCAAACTTGAGCTTGGGCAATCCTCGGATCAAACCTAGGGCGCTCAGACGAGCGAGCAATTCAAAGCTCATATGCCCTAGTCTCCTATGCCACTTCCAAAGCTCAGAAGTCGAATGTGCAACAAGACAATGAGAAGAACCAGACGACTCTGAAAAATCAGCTCCAAAAACTCTCCCAACCCTAAAGATCTTACACACAACAACGCCATCCGAATTGAGCACTTGCGAAGTATCGCGATGAAATCGCACTTCGAAGCCCTCATCAAGCAGCTGAGATACAGACAACAAATTGTATCCCAGGTTTTCAACCAAAGCAACATCTTTGAGAGTGAAGTTCGCGTTAATTCTTACCACACCTTTACCTTTCACTCTACTCCTTCGATTGTTTCCGAAGGTGATATGTTCCCTTTGCTTGGTTGTGGTGAGGCTGGAGAACCAAGCTGCATCTCCGGTCATGTGGCGCGAACAACCGGAGTCCATGATCCACGTGCCCTCCAAGCCTCGACCTGTCGCCTACACATGATGAAAACGTCTCGATCGCTCAGTGCTGGGGTGAGTAAAATAATGACGAGGCATCCAGCACTGAGTGACACGAGTAGTAGGCACAGTAGAAGTAGACGGTCTACGCACATAAAAATCAGAATGATGCAAAGTGCGAGGTCTACCAACATGCAAAGAACGGAAAGCATGTCGAGGTCTCCTACTCTGATGAGGTACAAAGTTACTCGCCCGAGGTCTACCACCATATGGAACATGGTGAACACCTCGAGGAGCAAAACCTCTCCGAGAAGCACGAGGAGCCTCCAAAACAGGACGAGAGTAAAACTCAGACTCATGCATACCTAAAGATGGGTAATGCATGTCCTGGTAACTCATCGCCTGTGCGCGTCGCTCATCCTTGATGCGACGAAAACAGAACCCAACCAAATGACCCGCCCGCTGACAATAAGAACAGTGAAACACTCTCCTGGGGGCACTCTCATGGGTCATAGGAGCAACTCTCACAGGCTCCTTGGGTTTCTTCTGTGTGGTTTTCTTGGGAGGATTTTTCTTGATAGGAGGTGTGGTTTTCTTTGGTGGATGGGTAGGCTTTTTGGCTGATGGGGTGTCCAACAGAGCTCTCTCTTTCTCTAGGGTGGTGGGAGAGGTAAAAACAGTTTTGGTCTTACTGTCTGAAGCTATCCTCTCAAAACCCAAACCTAGAGCTACCCCGGCTCTGTCAGCACACAACTTGGTCTTGGCCAAGAGCAAATCCATCCTACCCTTCCCTTCAGTGCATTTATTCACCACAGAAAGAAGGTATTCATTTTCGGACATGAGGTTCTCAGCTCGCTCTCTAACAGTGCCTAGCTGGTCCTTAAGGGTAATGCAAGTGTCACACACAGGTTGCACATCCTTAGAACTACCGGCCCTCTCCAATCTAGCCTCCAGATCATGAACATGCTTATCACGTAAATTAATGCTATCGCGCAATAAAGAGCAGTTCATGCAATCAATAATATCATGAGGTCTAGAATCCACCTCCAAAAGCTGCTTCTGTGCAGTCTCAAGCTCAGAAAGAGTTTGAGCATGTACAGAACGCAACTGAGCAAGCTCACCCATGACAACAGAACAAGACTCACATTCAGCATCATCAAACTTAGACTTAAGCATGGCATATTCAGTAGAAACATTTTCTAGCCTAAGTCTAAGGTCTTTTCTTTCTCTAGCGGCTTGCACAAGTAATCTATCCTGACCAAGCACAACCTCATTCAGCTCATCTAATTTAATTAGAAGCTGGTCAGAAGATAGGTTTACCTCAGATGAGTCAAGCTCATCGCCGCTGTGATCGCTGTCGGCCATGAAGCAAAGGCCGGTGAAGTCACGTCCCTTCTTGTCCTTCTTGTCCTCCTTCCTTGGGGACTCCTCCTCCTCAGAGCTCGACTCCTCAGTTGAGGATGTGTCGATGTCGCTGAGAGCAGCAACAAAAGCTCTGGAAGCGGCCTTGGCTACTTTCTTAGCCATCTTGCCGCGCTTGCCCTTCACAAAGGGCTTCCTCTCCTTTTTGTGGAATTTGGGGCGGTCACTCTCATCTCTCTTTTTGACCTTGGGGCAATTGGCCTTAATGTGAGAGGTGTCGCCACATTCATAACAGCCACTAAAACCACTTCTCCTCTGATCCCGTCTCTCATGATGAAAGCGGGTGAACCTCCGGGCAATGAGAGCAAGCTCATCATCAGCTAGAGTATCCACCTGCTCCTTTGTGACGGAGACCAGGGAGGACAAGGCAAAACCATCTGCTAGAACACAAGTGCCTGATGTGCTTGGTTCTGCAGTGGTGCCACGGCTAGTGCTAGAAACCAATGCCAATGGCTGTGGCAAAGAGCTTCTGTGCACTGCAAGAGATGCCTTGGCAATCTCTGTGGACTTCAGCTTGCTAAAGAGTTCATCACAGGTTAGAGTGTCATAGCCTGTGGACTCCTCAATGCTGGATATCTTTACTTCCCATATGCTACGGTCAAGAGCATAGAGAAGCTTGATAGCCCTATCGTGATCACTGTAAGCAAGCGTCCCGTTGGATCGCAAGTTACTCACTATCGCGTCAAAGCGAGAAAACATGGCATCTACAGATTCACCAGGTGCCTGCACAAACAGCTGATACTGTTGATTGTAGGTGCTTTGGCGCCTGGCCTTGATCTGAGCAGAGCCCTCATGAAAGACAGTGAGTGTTGTCCAAATTTCCCTAGCAGTCCTAAGGTGCTGCACCCTATCAAACTCACTCCGACTCAGACCAATGAACAGTATGTTCCTTGCCTTCGAGTTGGCAATGTACTGATCTTTTTCGGTTTGAGTGGTGCGGGTATCAGGGATGGAGTATTGTGAGTCCACAATCTCCCAAATTGCATTTCCTTGGCTTAACAAGTAAGCCTCCATGCGCACCTTCCAGTATGCAAAATCTGTCCCATCGAACAGAGGAATTTTACTGCCTCTATCCATGTCGCCAACAGATCACAAAACCGGTTAAGGTCAACTGGTGATCTTAACCCGCTCTGATACCAATTGTTGGACCGGAAACGGCGACCAGAGGGGGGGTGAATGGGAGCTTTTAAAATTTCGGGCTAAAAACTTAGCCTTCGGTTCTGTTCTGTCTTCTGCGGAACAGGCTTCGAACACAACCTTCGAAGGTCTGGTTCGGAGGTACTTCGACAGCTCCGAACACAGGCTTCGCAGGAGCAAAAGTTCGAAGCCAAGAAGACTTCGCTCCACTAACAACCCTCGAAAATCTACTCTGCTAAGTCAGTGCAGGCTCCGCACACGAGGTGCTTCGAGCAGGCTTCGCACTTCACCCTTCGCAAGAGTGGACAGCCCTCTGAGGACTTCGACCAAGTACTTGGCGACAGCAACGGGTGCTGGGCTTCGTACCCGAAGGTCTACACGCACACGCAAATGGACTACGCTAAGGGCTTCGACACAAGAAGCACTACGGGAACAGAACAGGGCTTCGCTAGTAAGCAGCGAGGTCTTGCCTCGTGTTACACAGAGCGACAGCACACTGTAAAACACACTTCGCGATAAAAACACCCTTCGCCAAGACAGGCTTCGGTGAACTAAAACTAGCGAAGTATGCAATACGAGCTCAAGCAAAAGCACACAGAAGCAGGGCTTCGCCGCTTGAACAAGGAACACAAAATGTATTGAACTCAGAATGAATACAGCGAGGTCTGTCTACAGGAGCTCAACAGTAAATGCTCAAAAAGTGTTTAATGTTACCTACCGAGCCCCCATATTTATAGCCCACGGCTTCATCCTAAGGAAGTGACTACTTTACCCCTAGGGTTTACAACAGATTTGTCTCTACAGAACTAAGGGGTACAAAAGGTAGTCCACCTTTATTTTGGAGGCTTCTCTGTCAGCTGCAGAGGGGACAGTGTCAGTCTTTTTCAGAACAGACAGTGTCAGCCTTTACAGAGTTGACTTCTGGAACCTCCCAACGCACGCGAAGGTGCGGTAGCTTCGGCGAGAAGCCTGCAGCCTGAAGGCCTTCGCTCCGCCGAAGAATTCCTTCGATACAGTGACGGTTTTAAGCCGAAGCCGTCAAAGCCCCCTTGGGTCTTCGCACCACCACCTCCGGAGTGGATCACCACGGCTTCGCAGCTACTCCGAGCTCGAACACCGTCCGTCCGTGTACCGAAGCCATGCATGGCCGAAGCACCTCAAGTCATCCTTACTCCGAAGCCTCACCTTCGGAGTACCACCCTTCGAAGTCCCTCCTTCGTCCAAGGCCTCCGCATGAAGCATTCCATGAGCACTTCGTCGCAGTGTCTCACTCCGAGCACACTCCTCGACGAGCCTCATCCGGACCATGCCTTCGATGCGCCTCGACTTCTGAGACCTTCGTCGGGCAACCTTCGAGTGTCTCCCTCCGGAGCACACTTCGAACACCTTGCCTCCGCAGAGGACTTGATCCACCAACTCCGAAGTCACTCCATTCGGAGTACCTTCGAAGTGCCTCACTTCCGAGGACTTGTCTCGGAGTACCTTCAGCCGGAGCCACACTCCGCACTCTCTGCCTTCACCTGGCACGCCTCGACCCGAGGACCGACCCGGACCACCTTCGCAGCCACCGTGACGGAGCTCCCCGCTCCCCTGGCATCAAGCCTCCTGCTTGACCCAGGTTCACCCGGCTCGAACCCTGTCCGTCGCCTCCGAAGTCCCTGCGCACCACAGACAAGCAAACAAGTGTATCCAGTACTCCGGAGACCTCTCCGGGTTAGCAACCTCCGGTACACACTCCGGTGTACCGCCCAAAGTACCGAAGCCTTCGGTACAAACCCAGTCATCGTGTACTGTCGGACCCCTCCGACGAGTACACTCCGCTGCAACAGCTGCAGCAAGCAAACACCGAACACACTCCGGTGACACACCTCCGAACACCCTTCGGAGGTAACACCTCCGAAGCCCCTTCGGAGGTACCCTTCGAACAGAGGGTAAATAAACCTGTCAATCACTCATCACATACACCGAAACCACCCTTGGTTTCTCAATATCCTTTGTGATCCTTTTGCATGCGATGTATTTGTTTAAATGCTTGTGAACTTATGATATCTATTTTGTGCTTGATGAATTGTGTGTGATTGATGAATGTGGTTAAGTTCTTTGATGATTCACTTGCCTAGTCTGTGATTACCTATTTAATCTGCCTTTAAGCACTTTGTTGGTGTATTTTCATTTAGGACACCGGTTGTTTTTAGGCTAGATTAAGTTTCATTGTTTGTGATCTGTTTATTTCCGTTGGCTATCTGTTGAGGTGCGTTGGGTATTGGGAGAAGGCCATTGATTCGAAAGAGTTTTTGAAGCGCCCATTAACCCCCCTCTAGTCGCTACTTTTGGTCCTACAAGTGGTATCAAAGCCTGGTTATGGTTTTTCCATACCTTAACCAGTTATAAACCCAGGTAGTCATCATGACTTCTTCTGGAAAGGTCCCATCCCTAGAAGCTTTTGGCTATACTTATTGGAAAACTCGCATGCGAGCCTATCTCATGAGCCAGAGCTTGGACATTTGGGACGTTGTGTTCATGCTACTTTCACCATATTGCCTGTTGCTGAGCGTACATCCCCCGAGATAATCACCCAGCATCAGAACAACAACAAAGCGGTGAACATTTTGTTTTCTGGTTTAGGTCCCACTGAGTTTGAGCGGGTGAGCCATCTCAGCACTGCTAGAGAGATCTAGGCTACCCTCCAGGTGCACCATGAGGGGACAGCCCAGGTCAAGACTCGACTCTATTAGACCTACCAGCGTGAATATGAAAATTTCACACAGAAGCCAGGTGAATCTGTTGAAGCTTTGTTTGATCGTTTTCAATCGATCATCAACAAGCTTCGGGCCAACAATGCCGAGGGAGTTCAGCTGGTCTCAGATCATGAGCAGGCGCTCAAGGTTCTTCATACCTTGGACCCTAAGATCTGGGAGATCAAGGTATCCTCTATCATTGAGAGCACCTTTGTTGGGATAACGGATCGAACCAACAGGTTTTGGAATGGGAGTAATGAAGTGTTGAGCTCAGATTGTATTCTTTGATCGTGTGTCCATTACAACAGGGGGATAGGAGTATTTATAGAGCAACTCAGCTAGAGGGGGTCTAATACTTCCAAACCCCCTTGACCGTTACACTACCTGGCACAGGCCTGTAATACAAACAAGAGTAGCAGCCTCATAGTACAGACAAAAAGCGTAGCCCTAACAGCGTATCAACCGTGCTGGGCGCTGCAGCGATCGCCCGACACTGTGCAGGCGATCGTGATCCTATCCCCAGACCACCTTGACCAGACTGGCCCCTGGTCTTCTGTTGCTCCCTAGAGCCTTCGCACCTTTTGGAGGCTTGGCTATGGCCTCCCGCCAGGCCTCCGCTCGGGGGCCCCGCTCGCCCGCTTCGGGGCTTCCAGAGGTCCCCAGGCTTCCCTGCCTCCGGGCTCGCAGACGCCTCCAAAATGGGGCACCGGGCCCTTGCCAGACGTGGCCTTCTCCCCGGACCGTACTTCTGCTCCTTATGCTCCCAACTACCTTCGGGATTATCTCCCCCAACAGTAGCCCCTCGCTTCTTTCCTCTCGATGGTCCTGCACAGAAAAAAGGGAAGGAGCGCACAAGATAATTCCAATGATTTTACAAGGAATCCACTCACAGCGGGGTCTTGTATCTTCGCTGCGAACCGTCCTTCGTTCGGATGCCTCGAAGGCGCTCCGGATCCTTGGAAATGCTCCGGAGCCTTGAAGCCGAGTGTCAGCCTCGGAGTGGTTCGGATGCGCTTGTCGCATAACGCTCCGTAGAAGGAATATAGACCGACCGGGCTTGACACACGCGCGATCTTGACCATCGGGCACCAGCGCAGGAGAAAGTGGAAAGTCGACTTTAATGCAGTGACCGCATGCCTAGCGTGCGTGGTGCGCGAGGAAGGCGGACCGGCGAGGCTTTAATGCGGAGACCGCGCGACCGGCACGCGCGCGCGCCGAGTGGGGGAATGCGAACCAGCGGGGCACTGAACTGGCTAGGCAGCGGCTATGCTTGCGCATAAATAGCCCCTGCGGGCCGGCTGAACCCTTCCTACTCACCTGCCTAGCCCTTAGAGCCTCAAGCTTTGCTGCTGGGCTTCGACGTCAAAACTTCCATTTTCCTCTCCCCACTCCCTCCAGCCATGGCGGAAAGAGGTGCTCCCGCAGCCGCAGTAGACCCACACTTCCTGCAGCGCCAGATGGCAGCGGTGGCGGCGGCAACGACTCTTGGTCCGTCGGAAACAGGCGACCCGCACGAGCTCCGCCCGGCTTCAGAAAGGTTTTGGGAGCAGACCTTGGAGCTGGGGCCGTCAGCGTGCTTGGACGGGTCCATCGAGCTCGCGACTCGGGGCCGCCTCGGTCCCAGCACGGAGGCTAGGAAGCTAGGCCCGGAGTCTACCCCGGAGCCGCGCGAAGGAGAGGTCATCGTCTTCGAGGCGTTCTTCGACACGTGGCTTGGGTTCCCGGCTTTAGAGCTCCTTTCGGGGGTTCTGGACGCCTTCCACCTCGAGCTCCCCCAGCTATCTCCGAACACCATGGCCCACCTCTCTATCTTTGAGTGGGCTATGCGTGTGGAGGGCTGCGAGGGTAGAGCGGAGGTCTTCGCCCAGATGCACGAAGCCCTCTGCCAGCCAAAGAAGAAGGACGGCTTAGTGCAAGCCTACGGGTGTATCAACTTCTAGCTCAGGAAGAGGTACGCCGACTCTTTTCCTGCGAAGGCCATTAACGAGTGGTGGTACTCCGAGTGGGTACAACGCTGGTTCTACGTCCAAGTGGGGTTGAACTTCGGGCTTTCCGGACCTCCGCACCACATTTGGTTTCGGAGGGAGGCGACCATCGAAGCCAGCGCCGGTTCGGTCTCCGCTCGCATCCGGCTGCTCCAGATCGTCGCCCGCCGGATGAACATGCGAGATTTGATGGAGGAGTTCGTCGCTCTTGAGATTCCACCACTGAAGGAGGAGTGACCGGCATCTCTTCGGAGCACTCGGGACGAATCTTTCTCGGTAGAGCTCTTCAACCAGCTAGGTTATTGTCCTCCTTGCCTCCCTTCAAGCTTCGCAATTCTACCACAAGGTTCGTAGGGCTAAAACATCTAACCTTGGATCCAGGGTCGCTCGTCGCCAAGACTCCTGATGAAGTGGCCCGACTCGCCGAGAAGATTCTCGGGGCTCCTACTCCGGCCGAATACAAGCGTCAGATGGAGCTCGTCGGGTCCTGGGAGCGATTCAACCGTGTGTGGGACACGCTCGAGCTTTCTCCTCCGCACCTCCCGGAGAGGGAGGCCCTTCGCCCGCCTTCGAAGAAGAGGGTGGTAGACCTCGACGCCGGGCTCTCTCCCAAGTGACCTTCGAAGAAGAAGAGGACGGCAAAGGGTCCGAAGAGACTCTCCCCGGCTCACTCCTCCGCCTCCCACTCCGAATGGGGATATTCCAACAAGGGGGCGGGGACGGAGCAGGATGATTCCTTGGTGGACCCTGGTCCGACCCGTCTGGAGCAGCCAGCCTCCAGCAGCGCTGGATACGCACCAGTCCCACCGAGTCCGCGGTCGCCCGCACCGAGGGCCGGGCAAGAGGCGTCGGTCACTGGAGTAGCGGTGTCTCCTAAATCCGCCTCTCCGCGTGGTATGGTGTCGGAGGGGGTCTCCGCCAGCTCCCGCGGGAGCCGAGAGACCGACAGCCTAGACCGGGGAGGGTTAGCTGACCCCCTGGGGGCTATCGAGGGGAGCGCCGACGTAGAGGCAGAACTAGCTGTGGCGGTGGGGGGCTCCCCGATTAACTCGATGGATGACCTGTTCTACCGACTTGGCACCCCCAAACGTGTCCGGCCTTCGGATCTCCCGGTTGAAACTACGGATGAAGGTACGTGGCTTTAACCTAGCTCTTTGCCTAGACGCATCAAATCCCTTCGATCCTGACTCTTGCTCTTTCCAAGCAGGCACTTCCGTCTGGGTTCCAGTTCCAACTCTGGCATTATCTGGAGGAGCCACCGACATAAGGCCCAAAGCTCCCACGAATACGGTGGGGGCCCCGGGGCTAGTCAGCGAGGCGGAACCGGAGGAGACCTCCGAAGAGACCCCGAAGGGGGCCGCTCGGGAGACCGAAGTCCGGCCACCCACCGACCCAAGGCGCGCGCGCTCCAGCGTGCCCCTTCTAGTTCCTTTTCTTGAAGAGGGCCAAGACTTCGCGGCGAGGATGGCTCCTCTCCACGACTCCTACTTGCGCCTGAGAGAGACTAGGCTGATAGAGGAGCTTGGTCAAGTGGATGGCGTCGGTCTCGGCCGGGCTATTGAGAGCATTGCGAGTTAGGTACGCCTTCGGGACGCTCTCAGATGAGCCCCTAGTCTTTTCTGCTTTGACTTGCTGTTTCATGTGCAGATAGTCGCACTGGCATAGGGCTCGCTACTGTCCCTACTCTTTGAGTGCAACCGCCACAAGAGCAATGCTTCGGAGCTCTCTGGGCGAGCGGAGGCCGCTGAGAGGACGGTCTAGGAGCAAGCGGCTGAGATCGACTGACTCCGGGCGCTAGAGTCGGAGGTCGAGGTTCTTCGTCCTCAGGCCGTCAGGGCCGAAGCACTTCAGGCTCAGGCCTCGGAGGTTGGCGCCCTCAAGGCCCAAGTCGTCGAGCTGGAGGGGCTTCGAGCTCGAGTTGCCCAAGCGGATGAGCTCGAAGCGGAGGTCAACACTTTCTGGGCCCAAGTTGCGGAGGTGGAAAGGCTCCGATCCCGGTTCGAGGAGGTGGACCAACTCGAGGCGGAGGTCTTCACGCTTCAAGCCCAGGTCTCCGAAATGGAGGAGCTCTGGGATAAGGTGGCTGCTGCGGAAGTCCAGGAAGCTCAGGTACTTCAGCTCGAGCGGACCGTGGCAGACCTCCTGGCCCGGAACAAAGCAGCAACCGAGGCGCTGTAGGACCAAAAGTAGCGACCAGAGGGGGGGTGAATGGGCGCCTTAAAAAATTCTTTCGAATCAATTGCCTGTTCCCAATACCCAACGCACCTCAAAAAGACTACGCAGCTGAAAATAAACAACAGGCCTAAGTCTAAAGGTTTCTAACCTAGAAGCAAGTGATGATAACTGAGAATTATTAAAGTATTGCAACTAGGCAGATGAACACAGTGTAACAGGCCTAAACTTCTCAATGAAATGATCTAAGTATGTGTAAGATGAAAAGAGAAGTTACTGTCCAAATTTGTCTCCTGTTCGTAACTTGGCGAAGCCTCCTTCGCACGTCGAGGTCTGCTTCGGAGATGGTGACGAAGCCTGCTTCGGAGGTCAGTTGCGAAGCTTGTCCGAGGTGCCGAAGGTGTTTGGTTTTAGTCTAGTTTGAAGTGGTAAGAAGCGAAGTATACTTCGAAGCGAAGTATGACAAATGTCGGAGCCTGCTTCGAAGTGTGTACTTCGAAGACAAAGCTTCGAACACAACTTCGAACCAACAACTTCGAAGTCAAACCTTCGAACACAGAACTTCGAACTCAACAAACAGATGAACAACCTTCGAACAAAGAAGCGAAGCCTGCCACACGACAGAAAACCAAGTCCGAAGCCTATACTCTACCTTCGAAAAGTGCAAGCTTCGAAAAGAGAAGCGAAGGGTGACACGCCACACAGAAGTCAGTGCGAGGCCTAGCGGAACTACAAGCTTCGAACCCAACTTCGAAAACTATCGAAGTATGGACTCCGAACAGCTAGAGCCGAAGCCCCTTCGCACTGTCGTTCGAAGTATGCGATGCTGTCGTTCAGAAAATACTTCGAAGCTTAGCAACACAGAACGCAAATCGAAGATCGAAGATCGAACGAAGCCTTCGAAGATGTTAGATCGAAGCCTGCCTCACGGGGCTAAGGGGCTTCGAACAGAGAAGGGCTTCGCCAGAAACACAGCCAAAAGGGTGATAGAGCCTGTCAGCTTCGATCAAAAAGCTGTGCAGTAGAAGGTGAAAAGCTGCACAGAACACTGTAGCTGCAGGAAAGTAGTACTACTTGCAACAGCAAGAACTAGTACTACTAGCGTGAAGAACACACCCAGCCGAAGCTCCCAAAACCTCAAAAATCACGGGAAAACTTGCTATGCTAATGAAATGCAGCCATTTAAAACCTTTGCAGATGCTGCACACAACGAAATAGGGCATTTACTGCAACATTAAATGCAAGGCAATAAACACAGGGGCAAAATCTCCTTGGCGGCGCAAGCAGGGAACAGGAGAAGAGAGAGAGGCAAGGCAAGAGACAAAAAGTGACCCAATAGAGTGGATTTGATTTCAGCCAAAAGGGTAGTCCAAACCCTAGGGATTGGGGTCCTATTTATAGGCTCCCAACACTAGGAATATTCTACCAGCCCCTTAGGGTTTTTACAGACTCAAGAATAAAGAAAAAGACTCTACTGCCCTTAGGTATTTTTACAGACACGACTGACTGACTGTGGGCCTAGAGTTACAGATGACTTATCCGGAAGCTAAGTTTTCGTAGCGACTACGGCTTCTCTTCTGGACAGTCGGATACAGAATCAATGGTTGTCAGTTTTGCGCCGAAACTGACAAAGCCTCCACCAGCTTTGCACCAGGTACCCGGATTGGGCCGGCCCGACTCCGCAGCTCTCTCAGCCCGGCAATCGCTCACCGCCCGTGTACCTGAGTCTGTCCTGGTCAACGGCCCAGAGGGTCTTCTACTGCTTCTGACCCATGCACCCGGATTGGGCCAGCCCGACTTCGCAGCCTCCTCTGCCCGACAATCGCTCTCTGCCCGTGTACCTGAGTCACACGCGGCCCATGAAACAGCAGATCTCCTCTCTTCTTCAGTCCTCTTTGACTATCGCTGACAATGACTCATCACTTCTGAAGCCATGAGGCCCACGCTATTCAGCATGGCTCCTCAATCTCCCCCTTGATGAGTGCATTGTCAACACTCCTCTTTTCTCGGCTCTTCAGCACCTGCAAACAAATGTGGAAACACGAAAACAAAACACAAGAAAAACAAAGAAGAAGAAAAAATAAGGTAAAAGTTTAACCCTAATGGCCAAAAGCCAAACAGAAGCAAGAAGTGGTCATTATGGTTAACCAAACGTAAAAGCTCAAAATGAGTGCGATTTCAGAACAACAAGGATATCAACAGAGTAAGAACTCCCCCTTAAACTCTGATCCCAAATTCTCTCCCCCTTGTTGACAAGTGAACTCATCAAGCACTCAAAAGAGACACAGACTCCCCCTGAAATGCAACTCCCCCCTCAAAATATGCAGTGATTTCAACTGGAGTGCATAAGGAGTGTAGAAAGCATGCTTCTCAAATATGATTGACTGCAATTACAACATCTAACAAGTATAGCAAAAGAGATACTGTCTAAGACACGTGGCATGATCAGTGCAACAGATGATATCTAAAGAAAGTCATTAGCACGCATTTTTCAGTTTTTGCAAACAAAAAGCATCACCACATTTTCCAGTAAAACAAGCAAGGTAAAACATGAGATGCAAAAGCTAACTGATATCTACCAAGATAAGCATTGTCCAACACAAGGTGCTTCAGCAAACTTGTTATCTTTTAAATGTTCAGGCTTTTTCAATTTTCCTTTTTCATTTCTGCCAAGGGTTATTTGCATGTCAAACCTTATGCTAACCGACCAAGTCAAGCCTAGGCCAGAACTGGACCATCAGAAGCTTAAGACATTGATCTTGGCATACACTACACTGTCCTAGTTCATACCAACGTGCTATGGTAAGCAATCCAGAACAATGCAATGCGACAAAGCAAACCCACTTGGATCTTTTTCAAGTTATGCACAAAAAGGCATGGAATTTTCATTTTTCTCGAAATTTCATCGTTTTTATAGCATATTTCCATGTTTAAAGCATACAGATGTCCAAGTTGCATATGTGCATCCAAGTCAGAAACTAGCTACAAGGCATGTAACAGATAGCAAGAACATTCAGCCTACGCATGCTAGTTACTAGAAGCAATGGTGATCATTTTTTAATTTTAAAGCATAGAAGCCATGCATATGACATATATCAGCATATCATTTGAACTGAAGCAAAGCATGATCATCGACAAGTAATCAAAAGCATGTACCAGCTAGAATAAGTAAAGCAGTTCAATCATATAACAGAAGCAAGCTCAAAAGTGTGATATGTGAATATGCAAGATATGAACACACACAGAAAGACTCAAGAAAAGAGTAAAGAAGAAAGAAAACTGACGCAAAATATCCTAAAAAGGATACACAACACCCAAATCCCCTCGTAAACGCTCAAAGGTAGACTGATCTAGGGGTTTGGTGAAAATGTCAGCCAACTGATGATGGGTATCAACATGAACAAGGTCAATGACACCTTTCTCATATTGATCCCGCAAGAAGTGAAAGCGCACATCAATATGTTTGGTTTTTGAATGGAGACACGGGTTTTTCCCTACACTAATAGCACTGGTGCTGTCGCAAAACAATGGAACCCTGGTAGGAAAGAACAACCCAAAATCTCGCAGAGTGGAAATCATCCAAACCAACTGTGAGCAGCAGCTAGCAGCAGCTACGTACTCAGCCTCTGTGGTCGAAAGAGCAACTCCAGATTGCTTTCGAGAAGACCAAGATACAAGAGAAGTACCAAGAAACTGGCAAGTACCGGAAGTCGACTTGCGATCCAACCGGCACCCACCAAAGTCGGCATCCGAAAAGCCATATAAATCAAGAGATGATGATGCTGAATAGTAAAGACCGAGATCGGGCGCATAAGTGAGATACCTGAAAATGCGCTTGACAGGCTGCCGGTGAGACGCGCGTGGTGAAGACTGAAAACGCGCGCAAAGTCCCACGTCGAACTGAATGTCTGGTCTTGTTGCCGTCAAGTATAGCAGCGAGCCGATCATCCCTCGAAATTCCCTTTCATTGACCTTGACACCACTCTCATCCTTGTCCAGACCCCCAAAAGTGCCCATCGGGGTCATCTGCGGCTTCAATTCACCACCAAAGTCAAATTTCTTAAGCATATCGCGAGTGTATTTACCTTGGTGGATGAAGGTGTCGTCCTTGGTCTGCTTGATCTGGAGCCCTAAGAAGTATTTGAGCTCACCCATGAGGCTCATCTCAAACTCACTGTGCATCTGCTCAGAAAACTTGGACACAAGAGAATCAGTAGTTCCGCCAAAGATAATATCGTCCACATAAATCTGAGCGACTAAGAAGTCTGAAGCATCTCTGAGCAAGAAAAGAGTTTTGTCCACAGAACCCATCACAAAACCCTTCCCCAACAAAAACTGCTTCAACCGGTCATACCAAGCCCTGGGGGCTTGCTTTAACCCGTATAAAGCTTTATGCAATTTAAAAACATATCGAGGAAACTTCGGGTTCTCAAAACCGGGGGGTTGCCTAACATAAACTTCCTCCTCTATGAACCCGTTCAGAAAAGCACTCTTAACGTCCATTTGAAAAAGCTTAAAACCCTTCGAAGCGGCAAAAGCTAGAAGAATACGAATGGACTCAAGACGGGCAACAGGAGCGAAGGTTTCTTCAAAGTCAATACCTTCCTTCTGGCAATAACCCTGGGAAACTAGTCGAGCCTTGTTGCGCACCACAACCCCATCTTCACCTTGTTTGTTCTTGAATACCCACTTGGTGCCTATGGGGTTGCATCCTGGTGGCGGCTCAACTAATGTCCAAACCCGATTGCGGACAAAATTCTCAAGCTCTTCTTGCATAGCATTAATCCAATTAGAATCAGAAAGAGCATGAGAAATGTCTCTGGGCTCAAAAGATGCAACAAATGCAGATTCAGCAAACACAGCAAGAGAGGCAGAAGAACGCAAAGTTCTCTCAGTCAAATCACCAATGATGAGCTCTGAGGGATGGTCACGCTGAACTGCTCGGGTTCCCTAGTGATCTGAAGTCACCTCACCGGAGTCAGCAGCTGGCACCTCTAGACTCGACTGAGGGGGCTCGATCGTAGTGGAAGAAGTGATTAGAGGTCCGCCCTCATCCTCAGTTGAAGTCTCAGAAGGTGTGGGCTCTGTGGGGGATGCAGAAGGCCCACCCTCATCAGCAGCTGGAGTATCCTCATCTTCCTCGAAGATGGACTCTCCGAGCTCATCATCACCAGAAAGCTCAAAAGAAGGAGTCAAAGAAGGCAAGGACTCATCAAAAGAAACCTCACAAGTCTCGACAAGGAGCTGGGATTCGAGGTTCCAAACACGGAAGCCTCGAGAATGCAATGCATAACCAAGAAAAACACCATCCCAGCAACGAGACTCAAATTTGTCCAAATGCCCTCCCTTCTTGAGCACAAAGCACTTGCAGCCAAACGCTCGCAGGTGGCCCACTTTGGGTTGTCTGCCAAACCGCAACTCATATGATGTCTTACCAAGGTAAGCTCTAAGAAAAATGCGGTTGGCCAGATAGCAAGCCGTGTTCATGGCTTCAGCCCAGAAACGCCTAGGAGTCCTGTGCTCATCGAGAATCGTCCTGGCCATCTCGACTAGCGTGCGGTTTTTTCGTTCCACAACGCCGTTCTGTGGGGGAGTGTAAGGAGAAGAAAACTGATGGTCCAGACCCTGATCACTACAGAAGCTGACGAACTGAGAGTTCTTGAACTCAGAGTCGTTGTCGGAGCGAATTGCTCGCATCCGACCATTGTTCTCATTCTTCAGCTTCAAAATCAGGTCGTGGACAAAAAGAAAAGTTTCATCCTTAGACTCCAAAAAGAAAACCCACGAGAATCGAGAAAAGTCGTCAACAATTACAAGTGCATACCACTTCCCACCGACTGAGCGTACTCGAGCTGGACCTACAGTGTCCAAATGTAAAAGCTCGCCCGGATACGATGTCATCACCTGAGTCACAGGTGAGTGAGAAGCGGCAACCATTTTCCCATGACGACAGGGATGACAAACTAGATCCTTCTCCATCTTAAGCTTGGGCAATCCTCGGATGAGGTCCATAGAGCTTAACCTGACTAGCAGATCAAAACTCAAATGACCTAATCTCCTATGCCACTTCCAGAGCTCAGAAGAAGATCCAGCAATCAAACAACGAGAAGGGCCAAAAGAACTAGAGAAGTCAATCCGAAAAACTTTACCGAATGGTAAGATCTGACAAACCAAAGACCCTCTAGAATCAACCACAGAAGAATTGCCCTTCTTAAAACGCACTTCCAAACCATCCTCAAGAAGTTGCGAAACAGAAATCAAATTAAAGTTCAAATTTTTAACCAAAGCAACATTCTTTAAAGAGAAATGATCTGAAATGCGAATTGATCCTATGCCACTTACTTTCCCTTGACCGTTGTTCCCGAATGTGATGTACTCTTTGGAGCTCGGGGGAGTGAGACTAGAGAACCATCTGCGATGTCCCGTCATGTGGCGAGAGCATCCTGAGTCCATGATCCAAACATCCTCCAGTCCCCGGTCCTGCACAATCAGTGTCTGTAAGTGGGAGCAAATGATCCGGCACCAGGTTTAGCAAAAGAGCTAAACCAGTGTTGAGTCATCTGCTCAAAAGATGGAAAGCGAAAACCATCAAAAGAGTTTGGACCAAAACGCGGCTCAAAGCGCGGTCCTCGGTTCTGCCTAACCCTGCGGCCACGAGGTCCAGAACCGTAGCCAACATGGTCTGGAGCTCTGCCGGAATGGACACCACCAACTGGAGCATGGTCAAGAAAGTCGTCTCCTCTACCACCACCTACACGACGCGGCCTGGCCTCCAGCCTCTCCCCACGCCGAGGAACACGCAGTCTACCACCCTGCTGGTAGAACTGCTCCTGATCACTACGAGCCCTCTCTGTTCTCTCAACCCGCTTCCTCCTGAAGCAGAACTCCGCAAGATGCCCGTCTCTCTGACAGTACTCACAATGATAGGTAGGCTTCTTGGGATGTGGTTGAGGCTTGGGATTCTTGGGCTTAGTGGTGATTGGTGTTGTCTTCTTGGGCTGAGAGGGTCCAGGAAGAGAGTCTAGAGAAGAGTGGAGGTGTTTGGGCTTCGGAACCCAGATAGAATTCTTGGGTGGAGCTTTAGGTGGTTCATGGATCACTCCATCCTTGGGCTGACAAGCCTGGGAAGACTCAATGGAGTGAGTCTTGGGATACCTCTGCTCTGGAGTCATTTTACTCCACTCCACTGCCCGGCTGATGGCACTCTCAAAGTCAGCCTTGGTGTAGGTGTAACCTACCCCAAACCCATCATGCCTCTTGAACTGCTGGATCATCATGTCAAGTTGTGGCTCTCTGGCACTGATCCAACTTGGGATAGACCGGAGGTAAAAGTTCTCATTCTGAGAATCTGCTAGCTCCTCTCTCAAGGAAGCTAGAACCTCCACCCGAGACAAGCAGGTCTCACACTCACTCTCAATTTGAACAGACTTCTCGGCTTTCAGCTTAATCAATTCCATTCTAAGAGACAGGCAGTTCTCACAGACAGTGGGTGGAACTGACAGTGTCTCAAGCTCTAGCCTAGTCTGGACAAGCTCAGCTCTCAACCTCTCTAAATCACCCAAATGCTCATCACCCTTGGATTTCAGCTTAGCTAAGGCAGCTAGATGAGTTGGGCAATGAACACAGGGGGGTGTGACGACAGTGGCTTGAGCATCTTTCAGCTCCAGCTGAGCGCTTTCAAGCTCAGTGGCCAAAGCATCCCTCTCATCAACCCTTTCTGTGTACCTGGACTTCAGAGTCGACAGGTCACACAGAAACACCTCACACTTCGGGCACTCACTGCTATCACCCAAGCAAGGGGAAGAAGATAGACTCTCAATTCTGCCGTTGGCCACGGCAAGCTCACTCTCTAGCTCATCTATCCTCTTCTTAGCCCCCCTAAGCAGTTTTTCCCGATATCTCAACTCCTGACGATTGCTTTCAAGTAAATCAACTATTTCGCGCTCGTAGGATGATACCTTGTTGTCGTCGTCGTCGGAGTCGTCGGAGGAGCTCTTTTCTTCTCTATCCCCAAGAGCCATTGAGCAGAAGCTCTTGCGGGATCTTCGGCGCTGGTGTGAGTGGCTCTTCGGCTTGTCCCCGAAGGCCATGAAGCAGAGGCCCGCCGGATCGTCCTTGTCCTTCCCCTTCCTGATGGCGATCTCCTCATCACTTGAGCTCGATGAAGAGGAAGAGGACGTGGACCGCTTGGAGTAGCTCTTCTCCATCTCGGCGAAGAAGGCCTTGTCGCGCTTCTTGTTCTCTCGCCGGTAGTCCTTCAGGGCCTTCTTGAAGAATCGAGTCTTCGGCTTGCCCTTGAAGGATGAGCTGTCGTGCTTGCCGGAGTCGTGGAAGCCACCATCGGTGCCCTTCTTGTGACCATTTCGCTTGGGGCAGTCGGCGATGAAGTGTCCTGGATCACCACACTCAAAGCATCCGGTCTTTGTGCCGTGTCTTTTGAACATTCTCTTATCATAGACACGACGCACCCGGTTGTTAAAAAGACACAAATCATCATCACCCAACAACTCAAGCTGGTCCTCAGTGATAGACATCAAGGAGAACCCAGCACAGCTCACAGCAGAAGGATCAATAGAAGGTGTAGCAAGGGCCAGGGATTTTGATCCAGAACCAGTGAGATTTGATCTCAACTGGATATCTACCTCAGTGGCCTTCAGCTTGCTAAATAACTCAGAAATAGTCAAGGTATCGTAAGAAGTGCTCTCAATGATAGAAGATACCTTGATCTCCCAGATCTTTGGATCCAAGGTATGGAGAACCTTGAGCGCCTGCTCGTGATCTGAGACTAACTGAGCACCCTCAGCCTTGTTGTCCCGAAGCTTGTTTATGATCGACTGAAAACGACCAAACAAAGCTTCAACAGATTCACCCGGCTTTTGTGTAAAGTTCTCGTACTCACGCCGGTAGGTCTGATAGAGCCGAGCCTTGACCTGAGTTGTTCCCTCATGGTGTGCCTTGAGGGTAGCCCAGATCTCTCTCGCAGTGGAGAGATGGCTCACACGCTCAAACTCAGTGGGACCTAAACCAGAGAAAAGAATGTTCACAGCCTTACTGTTGCTCAGATGCTGAGCAATGATACCAGCAGTACCCTGCTCAGTGACTGGCAATATGACAAACGTGGTGTGAACGCAAATGTCCCAAATGTCCGAACCCTGGCTCATGAGATAGGCTCGCATGCGAGTCTTCCAATAATTATAGCCATAGGCTTCCAGGGACGGGACCTTGCCAGGAGACGTCATGGTCACTACTGGGGTTTAGAACCGGTTAAGGTATGGAAAAACCCTAACCTCGCTCTGATACCACTTGTAGGACCGAAAGTAGCGACCAGAGGGGGGGTGAATGGGCGCCTTAAAAAATTCTTTCGAATCAATGGCCTGTTCCCAATACCCAACGCACCTCAAAAAGACTACGCAGCTGAAAATAAACAACAGGCCTAAGTCTAAAGGTTTCTAACCTAGAAGCAACTGATGATAACTGAGAATTATTAAAGTATTGCAACTAGGCAGATGAACACAGTGTAACAGGCCTAAACTTCTCAATGAAATGATCTAAGTATGTGTAAGATGAAAAGAGAAGTTACTGTCCAAATTTGTCTCCTGTTCGTAACTTGGCGAAGCCTCCTTCGCACGTCGAGGTCTGCTTCGGAGATGGTGACGAAGCCTGCTTCGGAGGTCAGTTGCGAAGCTTGTCCGAGGTGCCGAAGGTGTTTGGTTTTAGTCTAGTTTGAAGTGGTAAGAAGCGAAGTATACTTCGAAGCGAAGTATGACAAATGTCGGAGCCTGCTTCGAAGTGTGTACTTCGAAGACAAAGCTTCGAACACAACTTCGAACCAACAACTTCGAAGTCAAACCTTCGAACACAGAACTTCGAACTCAACAAACAGATGAACAACCTTCGAACAAAGAAGCGAAGCCTGCCACACGACAGAAAACCAAGTCCGAAGCCTATACTCTACCTTCGAAAAGTGCAAGCTTCTAAAAGAGAAGCGAAGGGTGACACGCCACACAGAAGTCAGTGCGAGGCCTAGCGGAACTACAAGCTTCGAACCCAACTTCGAAAACTATCGAAGTATGGACTCCGAACAGCTAGAGCCGAAGCCCCTTCGCACTGTCGTTCGAAGTATGCGATGCTGTCGTTCAGAAAATACTTCGAAGCTTAGCAACACAGAACGCAAATCGAAGATCGAAGATCGAACGAAGCCTTCGAAGATGTTAGATCGAAGCCTGCCTCACGGGGCTGAGGGGCTTCGAACAGAGAAGGGCTTCGCCAGAAACACAGCCAAAAGGGTGATAGAGCCTGTCAGCTTCGATCAAAAAGTTGTGCAGTACAAGGTGAAAAGCTGCACAGAACACTGTAGCTGCAGGAAAGTAGTACTACTTGCAACAGCAAGAACTAGTACTACTAGCGTGAAGAACACACCCAGCCGAAGCTCCCAAAACCTCAAAAATCACGGGAAAACTTGCTATGCTAATGAAATGCAGCCATTTAAAACCTTTGCAGATGCTGCACACAACGAAATAGGGCATTTACTGCAACATTAAATGCAAGGCAATAAACACAGGGGCAAAATCTCCCTGGCGGCGCAAGCAGGGAACAGGAGAAGAGAGAGAGGCAAGGCAAGAGACAAAAAGTGACCCAATAGAGTGGATTTGATTTCAGCCAAAAGGGTAGTCCAAACCCTAGGGATTGGGGTCCTATTTATAGGCTCCCAACACTAGGAATATTCTACCAGCCCCTTAGGGTTTTTACAGACTCAAGAATAAAGAAAAAGACTCTACTGCCCTTAGGTATTTTTACAGACACGACTAACTAACTGTGGGCCTAGAGTTACAGATGACTTATCCGGAAGCTAAGTTTTCGTAGCGACTACGGCTTCTCTTCTGGACAGTCGGATACAGAATCAATGGTTGTCAGTTTTGTGCCGAAACTGACAAAGCCTCCACCAGCTTTGCACCAGGTACCCGGATTGGGCCAGCCCGACTCCGCAGCTCTCTCAGCCCGGCAATCGCTCACCGACCGTGTACCTGAGTCAGTCCTGGTCAACGGCCCAGTGGGTCTTCTACTGCTTCTGACCCATGCACCCGGATTGGGCCAGCTCGACTTCGCAGCCTCCTCTGCCCGACAGTCGCTCTCTGCCCGTGTACCTGAGTCACACGCGGCCCATGAAACAGCAGATCTCCTCTCTTCTTCAGTCCTCTTTGACTATCGCTGACAATGACTCATCACTTCTGGAGCCATGAGGCCCACGCTATTCAGCATGGCTCCTCAATCTCCCCCTTGATGAGTGCATTGTCAACACTCCTCTTTTCTCGGCTCTTCAGCACCTGCAAACAAATGTGGAAACACGAAAACAAAACACAAGAAAAACAAAGAAGAAGAAAAAAATAAGGTAAAAGTTTAACCCTAATGACCAAAAGCCAAACAGAAGCAAGAAGTGGTCATTATGGTTAACCAAAACGTAAAAGCTCAAAATGAGTGCGATTTCAGAACAACAAGGATATCAACAGAGTAAGAACTCCCCCTTAAACTCTGATCCCAAATTCTCTCCCCCTTGTTGACAAGTGAACTCATCAAGCACTCAAAAGAGACGCAGACTCCCCCTGAAATGCAACTCCCCCTCAAAATATGCAGTGATTTCAACTGGAGTGCATAAGGAGTGTAGAAAGCATGCTTCTCAAATATGATTGACTGCAATTACAACATCTAACAAGTATAGCAAAAGAGATATTGTCTAAGACACATGGCATGATCAGTGCAACAGATGATATCTGAAGAAAGTCATTAGCACGCATTTTTCAGGTTTTGCAAACAAAAAGCATCACCACATTTTCCAGTAAAACAAGCAAGGTAAAACATGAGATGCAAAAGCTAACTGATATCTACCAAGATAAGCATTGTCCAAAACAAGGTGCTTCAGCAAACTTGTTATCTTTTAAATGTTCAGGCTTTTTCAATTTTCCTTTTTCATTTCTGCCAAGGGTTATTTGCATGTCAAACCTTATGCTAACCGACCAAGTCAAGCCTAGGCCAGAACTGGACCATCAGAAGCTTAAGACATTGATCTTGGCATACACTACACTGTCCTAGTTCATACCAACGTGCTATGGTAAGCAATCCAGAACAATGCAATGCGACAAAGCAAACCCACTTGGATCTTTTTCAAGTTATGCACAAAAAGGCATGGAATTTTCATTTTTCTCGAAATTTCATCGTTTTTATAGCATATTTCCATGTTTAAAGCATACAGATGTCCAAGTTGCATATGTGCATCCAAGTCAGAAACTAGCTACAAGGCATGTAACAGATAGCAAGAACATTCAGCCTACGCATGCTAGTTACCAGAAGCAATGGTGATCATTTTTTAATTTTAAAGCATAGAAGCCATGCATATGACAGATATTAGCATATCATTTGAACTGAAGCAAAGCATGATCATCGACAAGCATATCATTCGGACCGAAAAGGCTTCCGATTCCTGCTTGGCTTAGATGACGAGTTTTCCTAGCCTTATTTCTCGGCTTGATTTCGCAACAGATGTTATTCATGCTCTATGTATGATGTATCTAATGAAGCCCTTCTTGCGGCATTTGCGAATCTCTGCCCACTCTCCCCCTTTGCGGGTAGACGACTTGTCGACTGGGCGCAATCTGCTTACACTTAGGGCCAGCGCTAAGAGAGATCGGAAGGGAAGAGAGAGATGGAATAACCCAGAATCTGGGCCGGGGTACTTCGAGCCAGAGCTCGGGAACCTGAATAGGGGGTGCGTCGAGCAGGAGCTCGGAACCCGAATAGGGGGTGCATCGAGCTAGAGCTCGGAACCCAAATGGGGGTGCGTCGAGCCGGAGCTCGGAACCCGCATAGGGGGTGCGTCGAGCCAGAGCTCGGAACCTAAATAGGGGGTGCGTCGAGCCAGAGCTCGGAACCCAAATAGAGGGTGCGTCGAGCCGGAGCTCGGAACCCGAATGGGGGGTGCGTCAACCTAGAGCTCGGAACCCGCATAGGGGGTGCGCCGAGCCGAAGCTCGGAACCCAAATAGGGGTGCGTCGAGTTAGAGCTCGGAACCCTGATGGCTTGGAGAAATTACGTTTTTTACCATAGTGCGTCCACTTTGGTCAAAACGTTCACCGTATATTATTATTGAATCGGGGACCTAATACAACAAGAACTAACATCGGAGGACATGTCTATGAAATTATGCAAAATAGCGTTTCAAGTGCTCCGCGTGCCAAGTGTGCTTCAGATCTTCGCCTTCTAGGGTAGCTAGACGATAGGATCCTTGCCGGACAGAGCCGACCACGATGTACGGACCTTCCCACTTATTGCCTAGCTTTGTCAGAGTGGCCACCGCGCGCAGGACGAGATGCCCTGGCTGAAACTTGTTGCGCTTGAATTTGGGGTCGTACCACGCCTTCATCAGCTTCTGGTACTGAGAGAGGTTGGCTACGACTCGGAGTCTTGATTCCTCCATGAGGTCGAGGGAGACGACGCGCTCTTGGTCAGTTTCGAGAGCCATGACCCGCAGGGAACTGACCCGAAGCTCCGTCGGCGTCATCGCTTCATCGCCAAATAGCATCCGGAACGGGGTGAAACCGGTTGCTCGGGAAGGAGTGGTCCGAATGGACCACAGGATTTTAGGTAGCTCTTCGGGCCACAATCCCTTGGCTAAACCCACGATGCGCTTGTTCAGGCCGGATAGTATATGCCCGTTGGCCCTCTCGACAGCTCCATTTGATTGGGGATGCCGGACCGCTGAGAAGCATAGCTGCACTCCTAGCTCTTCGCAGAATGCTTTGAAGGATCCAACGTCGAACTGAGTGCCATTGTCTAGCATGAGCTGCTTGGGCACTCCGAAGAGGCAGACTATATTCTACCAAAAGAATTTCTGGATGCTTCGGGAGGTAATGGCAGTCAATGGCTCGGCCTCGACCCATTTAGAGAATTATTCGACGGCGACGATGGCGAAGCGCAAGTTGCCCCTTGCCCTGGGAAACGGTCCGATAAGGTCCATCCCCCACCGAGCTAGGGGCCAGACGGATGCGATGAGCTATAGGCTAACCGGGGGCCTATGGCTCCATCGCCCCATCCATTGGCACCCTTGGCAGGTGCGCACTAGATCTTCGGCGTCGACGACGATGGTGGGCCAGTACACACCTTGGTGGAGAGTCTTCCCGGCAAGTGCCCGAGGGGCTAAGTGGCTAACACACAGACCCTCATGGATTTCCTGGAGCATCTGTAGTCCATCTAGATGGGAGATGCACCAAAGCAGTGGAGAGCATACACCCGACTTGTACAGGATTCTGTTAATGATTTGGTAAGGCCTGGCGCAGAGTTGAAGCCATGCCAGCTCCGGACTAGGACGGTCATCCATGTCGCCATTGAGCGTTCGTAGAATGGGCTCTCGCCAATCACCATCGGCTGTGCAAAGGACTGTAGCCGACCGAGGGAGCGCCGGAGTACCCGTCGACGCGCGAGGCAGTACATCTCCGCGGAGAGACGCCGATGGCTCGGCAAGTTCCTCGAAAAAGGCAGTGGGAGGAAGAGCTTGACCGCCGGGGCTAGCTTTAGTGAGGATGTCAGCTTGGCAATTTTCACTTCTTGGTATGCTTTGGACAGATATCCCCTTGAAAGATACCTCGAATTTCCGAATGGCTTCGAGGTAGGCAGCGAGATCGGGATGCCGAGCTTGGAAACTCTTGTCCACGTGTCCGGCGATGACTTGAGAATCGGTCTTGACAATCACGCGGGCGGCTCCGAGCGCGTGCGCCTTGCGAAGACCCAGCAACACTCCTTCATATTCGGCAACATTGTTCATAGCTTTGAAGTTCAACCGAACAGAGTATAAAGCTTGCTAACCGGAGGGGGAAACAATCACCGCCCCGGCGCTTGCTCCGGAAGCCTGGTAGGCACCATCTGAGTAAACAGTCCATACCCCTTCGCCGGCTTCGTCACTGGCGTAACTAGCTGCTAGCGTCCATTCGGCGACAAAATCAGCAAGGATCTGAGACTTGATGGTGGTTCGAGCCACAAAGGATATGCCGAACGGAGCGAGCTCCACTACCCACTTCCCGATTCGCCCAGTTGCGTCCTTATTCCGGAACATGTCACCCAAGGGATAGGCAGTTGGAATGACTATATCATGGGCTAAGAAGTAGTGCCGCAGCTTCCGGGATGCCATGACGAGAGCATACGCCACCTTTTTGAGCTCGGTATACCGAGTTTTTGCTCCGAAGAGAGCTTCGGACACAAAGTATATAGGGCGTTGTACCAGCTTCCCGCCAATGTATTCTTCTTGAATCAAGGCTGCACTCGTCGCGTTGCCTGAGGCGGCGAGGTAGACCAGAAGAGGATCGCTGGCCCGGGGTGTTGCGAGGGCAATGAGATTGGTGAGATATTCTTTTATCCTGTCGAAGCAGTTTTGGCATTCCGGGGTCCATTCGAAGTCTTTGGAGCCTCGCAATGCCTTGAAAATGGGCAGGCTTCTCTCAGCCGATCTTGCCAAGAAACGGCTAAGAGCAGCGAGGCGTCCGGCTAACTTCTGCGCCTGCTTCAAATTCCGAGAAGGAGACATATTCTGCAGTGCGCTGACTTGCGTTGGACTGGCTTCAATACCCCGACTGGAAACCAGATATCCGAGCAGCCTTCCAGCACGAGCTCCGAAGACGCACTTCTCCGGATTGAGGCGGATTCCGCACTTCCGAAGGCTGTCGAATGTTTCAGCTATATCTGTGCTATGGAAATTCTTATTCATGCTTTTAATGACGATATCGTCCATAAAGGCTTCGACATTGCGGCCGATCTGGTGCCCTAAGGCCTTTTATATCAATCTAGAGAAGGTGGCCCCAGCGTTGCGGAGACCGAAGGGCATCCGAACATAGCAGAATACTCCCGAGGGGGTAATGAAGCTCGTCTTGTCCTGATCTTCCTGCTTCAGCCAAATCTAGTGATACCCTAAATAGGCGTCAAGAAAGCTGAGGAGCTCAGAACCGACAGTAGAATCAACCAATTGGTCGATGCGAGGCATGGGGTAGGGGTCACGGGGGCAAGCTTTATTTCAGAGATGTAAAGTCGATACACATGCACCATTTGCCAGATGTTTTCTTCTGGACGAACACTGGGTTTGACAACCACTCGGTATGACTAACTTCCCGAATGACCCCCGCCCGGAGCAACTTCTCTGTCTCAGCCTTGGCAAGCTCAGCTCGTTCGATGGATAGCTTCCGAAGCCCCTGGCGTACTGGGTGAGCTTTTGGGTCAATCGCCAGAGAGTGCTCGATGATCGAGCGGTCGACGCCGGGTATGTCTTCGTCGGACCATGCGAAGATGTCCAGGTTGCTGCGGATGACTTCTTCGAGCTGCTCCGACACCTCTGGCTCAAGGCCACCTCCGAATCGGATTGGGCACTCCTTCCCATTCTGGACTAGGATCTTCGTGACGACCTCCCCTTCCGGGAGTGGCTTGGCCGAGGGCCCCTTCGGAGGGGCATCTCCGGCGCCTGTCAGTCCGGCTTCTCCCGGGCTTCCACGGACGCTGTGGACTTGCCTTGGCTCCAGCGGGGCTGAGTGGCCGTACTCGACTCAGCGGGTCATGGCCTGGTCCCCTAGAATCGAGAGCACCCCTCCCGGAGTTGGCATCTTGAGGCACAGGTAGTTGTGGTGGGCGATGGCCCTAAAGCGGTTGAGCATCCCCCTTGCGAAGATGGTGTTGTAGGCGTATGGAGCATCGACGACGTCGAAGATGATCTCCTCACTGCGGCAAAGAGGGGATTCTCCAAAGGTCACCTCCATCCTGATCTGGCCAAGAGCGTCGAGTGGTGGCCCCGCAAAGCCCTAGAGCGGCCGGGAGGCTGGCAACAGATGCTTCCGAGAAAGGCTCAACTGGTCGAAAGCCTGCACAAAAATGATGTCAGCAGAACTTCCTCCATCGACCAAGATGCGACGCACCTCGACACCCGCAATGTCTACTGAGATGACAAGGGGATCAGCGTGTGGGAACTTGATGCCGGTGGCATCCTTGGTGGTGAAGGAGATGGGGACGTGGGACCATTCGGGAAGTGCGGTGAAGCTTGAAGTGATGATATGTCCAACCTCCCGGACATACTCCCTTCGCTGCCTCTTGGACATAGCTCCCAGAGCTCCCTCTCCGGAGATGGGAAGGACCACCTGCTTCCCTCGGTCCGCTCCGTCTTCGAGCTTGGGGGCTTGGAACCTGCCGAGCTCTAGAGCTAGGCCCGAAGCTTCTGGCTCGTCCCGGCGTCCGACTATTTGGACAACATCGGCGCGAGGGACGGGAGCCCCTTTGTCGGAGGAGCCATGGCCGGAGCTTCGCTCGAGGTAGTCATTCCGAAGGGCGAGGATGGTTCGGCAGGAGTCGGTGTCATGGCTCTGGTTCTCACCGTGGACGCTGCAGTAGAGGGTTGTCCCCCCGGGAAGTGCTCTTGCTGGAACTCTGGCTCCAGAGGGACGTCCCCCGCCAACGATGTGCGGGTGCTTGGCTCGGCCCCTCGGGGTAATACTGAGGACTTCCCCCCGCTGGGAATCTCGGGGACGAAGGTCCGGAACAGGGCGGACCCCTCGGTCGAGATCGGGAGGCGCCTCGTACATCCTGGCGCTCGAAGCCCGAACGGGAATGATCATCGCCTGTCGACGCAGCTGTCCTTCCTCGGACCGGGCGTATTCCTCAAAATACGTCATGAGCTGGGCTACCGAAGATATCGGCTTCCGATGAAGCTTATCGAGGAGACCCGGGTGGGTGACGCCCTCCCGGGCGACGTCAATGACCGAGGAGGCCGACAACCCCTTGATCTGAGCCTTGGTATGCGCGAAGCACTGAGAGTATTGCCGCAGCGTCTCTCCGAGCTGCTGCTTCACCTGGAAGAGGCTCCCGGTCGACATCAGGGCCACGAAGGTTCCCTGGAAATTGTTAATAAACTTCTTCTTCAGCTGGTCCCACGACCGGATGGTCCCGGGCCATAGCGACCAGAACCACCGGAGAGCAATTCCTACGAGTGCCAGAGGGAAGCACTTGGCCATGGTGTCACGGCTCCCCCCGCATGCTTCTATTGCTAGAGCATACGAGCGGGAGAACTCTCTAGGGTTGGAATCCCCAAAGTACTTTGGGAGCTTCGCGGCACGAAACTTAGAGTCTAACTGCACCCTCTGTAGGTCAGGGTGCAAGGAGACTCTTTGTCGTATGACGCGTTCTCTTCCTCCCCTTGGTCCTCATCGTCGCTCAAGGTCACGGCTGCAGCCCCCAGTGCCCTGGAAGGCTTTGGAGGGCGGAGCGACGCCTCCTGGCACCATTGGGCCAGCTCCGCTTTCAATCTTGCATTCTCGGCCACCAGGGCATTAGCCTAGCTCCCGCTACCCCCGGAGGCGGTCTTCGGGTCTTGCGAGCGAACATAGTCAGTCCAGATGGCCACCGCTGGGGGCCTGCCTGGGGGTGCAACCCGAATGTCTCCTCCTAGAGCCCTGAGGGGTTCATAGAGGCCGGCTCCGCATAGCTAGCATGGTCCCGATCCTCCAGCATCCCCCCAAGAGCCTGGCTTGGTTCCGCACTCGGTGCTTCCGTGGGAGCGATGGCTGGAGGGTCCGGAACGACGACTGGAGCAGGCTCAACTCCAGCGGTGCGGGCTGACCTCCGCAGGGGAGCCGTGCTCACGCTCTTCTGACATGACATATCTCTATGGAGTGGATGTAGAGGACGCTAGCTTTTCGTACTAGGATCCCCACGGACGACGCCAACTGTTGGGACAACGGATAATAGGTGGCAGCGCATAATAGGTGGCAGGCACGGTCTGACCGGCCATAGGGCTGGTCTAACCGAGGGTATAGTAGCCGGATAGACCGGCTTGATGGCCGGTCTGACCAACTATTACCGGCTGCTAAGGTTGGCACACGCCGGCCTGACCGACCCAAGGGCCGGTCTGACCGATAGGGCCATACGCGGTCTCGGCCATGGATGATGTGGCCAGAGATGCGATGAATTTTCCGGTACTACGGTTGGTTCTACTGTATATGCTATGAACAGAGAGTACACTTGCGATCGGAGTTGGAGAAGCGGCCTTGAAAAACCCGAATCTCCTAAACATTGCCTCTATTCTAGAATCGACTATGGCCTCTATGCGATTTGCAACAGTAGCGCTAACGGCTTGGTCCACTGTGGCGGCTATCTCTTGCTTGATGTCCTGAGAGGATAATCGAGGGGAATATGGTGTTACCTTACTCCCAGAGAAGTTGAAGACGTCGATGTCGCGCTTAAGGAAGCCCCCGCGGGTCTTGGTGAAGTGTCCAAGAAGGAGAGTGTGTAGTTGTAGCGCCCCGATTTATCAAATCGAGACATTATTGAATTTCAGAAGAAAAACAATAATACAAGAGGTTCATCATGCGACAACGTACATACGACAACGTCCATGGTACGCAGACCATATTTATTACATCAAAGTTTTAGTAAAAACAGTAATAACAATAATTAAAAAGCGGCATGACGAACATCTTCTTCAGGATCTTTCTTCTCGACTGGGTCGCTACTCCAGACCGTCTTCATAGTAAACATCCTCTGTGGGGTCCAACGGGTATGAGTACAAAAAGTACTCAACAAGCCACCGCAAATGCAAATAATAATGCAGGATAATAAACAAGGAAGAGTAATGGCTAACATTGCGGAAAAGTACAGTTTCAGTTATTGCATTTAGTGTAATCATATTTTAATCATGCGGAAAGTAAACATGAACATCAACAACATCAACTAACTCGAGGGGTACAATCAGCCCCACCTCGCTCAACGGTCCTTACATGTCAATCCATTATGCACATACATATTCAAAGTAAACTATCTGGGGGATGTCACGCAACCCGCCCTTGACCGTGGGCTCGGCTTTTCGAAAAGATTTAAGACTCTGATCAGAGATGTACTACTATACCCACAAGGCACACACTCATCCCAAACGAGATGACCCATACCACGGGAACTCGTGCCAAAACCTCAATATGAGATGTTCCAAGCGATAACCACCCGCACTAGGTTTCGCCGGCGCGCCGGGCCGCATCCCGGCTAACGTCGCACCCTCTTTTGCGCCACATTGGTACAAGTCACCCGCAGGTGCAACTTGACCCATCTCCAAATGGTGACCTCGGTTTGGAACAACCCATACCTTAGTTAGGACTTACCCACTAGACTTGTGGTTAGTACGTAAGTGTATTGCAATGGATCCCTCAGACCGGTCCTTATAGTGCCCCGGGTGCTACCGACCAATGCCCTAGCTTGCACCCGGAACCCACCATGCATACACTCACAACCATAACTCATCACCAACAGAATTTCCAAGGATAAGAAGTAATAGGGATCATATAATAGAACCATTTTGCTACGACTCATTTTTATCCTATAGCGATCGTGTCAATACATTGGACACTAGCTAATATCATTGATCATATGGTGACAAGGAGTTTAGGCGAGATAGCATGGCTTGGGTTGCACATCAAGGTCGGGGGATCCTAAATAAATATAATGTAAGGGTTCATTTGACTAATGCATATATAACCTATGTGTTTTAGCGATAGTTTAATCAAACATGGGTTCAATATGCTCAAAAGATTGGTTTGGTGACTTGCCTTGTTCAGCAAAGGGAGAGGGAGGGACTTCGGGGAAGTACTCTGGCTCCTCGGCGACGTCGTAGTCTTTTTAATATAATAAAGTAAAATGAAAAGAACACATTCAATCAAACAATATAACATTACATTATAAGCACATAAGTTACAGTTGGTTTGATTAAAAATAAAATAATTTCAATTGTTAAGGTTCTGTGGTTTATCTCATAAATAAATTTTAAAGGAATTTAAAAAAAAATAGTCCTTTTTAGAAAGGGGTTTTAAAAGGGGTTATTCTCATTTTTAAGTTCTCTAATAAATTTAAAATGAAAGCTTCATAGAAAACTTAGTGATCTGTTCATATCATCATGAAATAAATAAATACAAACTCTACTGAAATTTAAATAATTAAATTTATATTTTTAACCTAAGGGTATTTAAACATTCATTTAAATAAACATGAAATGTCTAATGTAAACCTACTGTTTTTATTGTATAAACCTGTAGAGAATAATATTATGAATTTTCTGAAATTGGAATGGCAATTTTTAGAGTTCAAATGCGCCAGATATGAATTTTACAAGTTTTAAACCTTTTCTGGAATTTATTTTCAAATTTTAAACCCCTCGGGTCCACGATGAGCCAGGCTCACGGTGAACCCGCGCACTGTGCGCGTGCGCCGGGTCGATCTGGACCGTCGGATCCAGATCCGACGCGCGAGGGCGAGGCGGGGCGCGTAAGTGACCACGGACGGCCAGGATTAAAACGTTTGAACCGGTACAACGTGGACGCACGAGATTAAACACGGGTTTTAAATACCAACGAACGCACGAGATCGCGCCGTACCGCTTCACTCAGATCCGACGGCCCGGATTAAACCGAACAGATGATTTAATCCTAAGCGTTGGATCTGGATCGCACGGCCAGGATTGAATCCGGCACAGTGCGTGTCAGGGGGTAAAGTACCCTTGCGGTGGTCCGGGGTCGACGGGGTGAGGCCGGCGACGAGCGGTGGCGGCGAAGGTTCTCGGTTCCTCGGCGGGGACGGCGATCCGGCGAGGTTCGTCATCGACGAAGTGGTGGCCGAGGTTGGTGAGGTCCGTGCGGTCGCAGTGGTGCAGTCGGTGAGGAGGGAGGGGGACTCCGGCGACGGCGAGCGACGGCTGGGGCGAGGGCGACGGTGGTGCGCAAAAATGGGAAATGCAATGGCTCTGTTGGTTCTCGCAGCGATTGGGCGTAGGGGCATAACGCGGACGGCCAGGGGGTTTATATAGGGTCGTCGGCGGGGGCAGAGGGGGCGTAATCGAGGGAGGCCGAGAGTAAAAGCTCTCTTCAACGCCGGCGAGCTCCTGCCGTGCATGCGAGCGCCAATCCGGGGGCGATGACGCGGTGAAATAAAGGGGGAAACGGTCGGGGGAGCGCGGGGAAATCAATGCCGTCGAGTAATTAGGGTGAGGGGGCCGGCGAGAGCGAATCCGAGGAGGGCTAGGGTTTCGGCCGGCGAGGGGGGGATTTGGGGGCGGATCCCGCGGGGAAGACGGGTCCGACAGGTGGGCCAAGGTGGTCAGCGGGTGCGAGCGCGCGAGAGAGGGGACTGACAGGCGGGGTCGAGGCGTCGGGCGCGCGCGCGAAGAGAGGAGGGGTCGCTGACAGGTGGGGTCCGGTTGTCAGTCCGAGCGCGCGGGTGGAGTGGGCTGAGCCGGCCGGGAGAGGGAGAATGGAGGGAGGGGAGCCCATTACTGTTTTAATACATTCCTGAATAAAATAATTCCAGGAATTAGATTAAAATATTAGGGCTACTTCCAAGGTTGATAAAAATTTATAAAAATCCTCAAAAATATTTCTTGGCTTTGGAAGTTTATACAAAAATTTTCAGCTCCTGGTTTGGCCATCTACTCTATGTTGTAGTTCAAAAGGGTATAAAAGAGTATTAAAAATATTTTCAGAAATATAAATTCCAAGAAATTGAATTTAATAATATTTTTATTATTTTGAAAATTTGGGGTGTTACAAACCTATCCCCCTTACAAGAATCTCGTCCTCGAGATTGGAACGTTACTCGAATAATTCGGGATATTGGGCTTTCAGTTCGTCCTCTTTTTCCCAAGTGGCTTCTTCGGCGGGATGGTTGTTCCATTGGACTTTGCAGAAGCGAACAACGCGACTCCTGGTTACTCTCTCCTTGGTTTCCAAGATCTTGATGGGTCTTTCTATGTAGGTCAAGTCTTCTTGGACATTGAGCTGTTGAAGGTCGGCTTGCTCGGTGGGCACACGGAGGCACTTCTTCTGCTGAGAGACGTGGAACACATCATGAACGCCTGCTAATGATGGTGGCAGTTCCAGTTGATATGCCACTTCTCCTTGTCGACGGAGGATCTGGAAAGGTCCGACGTAGCGGGGTGCTAGCTTGCCTTTCATGTTGAACCTTTGAGTGCCACGGAGGGGAGTGACTCGGAGGTAGACATAATCGCCCTCCTCAAAGGCTAGGTCTCTTCGACGGTTGTCGGCGTAGCTCTTTTGCCTAGATTGGGCTGCCTTCAATCGGTCTCTTATGATCTTAACCTTCTCTTCAGCTTCTCTTAATAGATCAGTCCCAAACAGTTGTGACTCTCCGGTCTGATCCCAGAGCAACGGCGTTCTGCACTTACGCCCATAGAGTGCTTCGAACGGGGACATTTGCAGGCTGGCTTGATAGCTGTTGTTGTAGGAGAACTCTGCATACGGTAAGTTCTTGTCCCACATTCCGCCAAAGTCTAGAGCACAAGCTCTAAGCATATCCTCCAATATCTGGTTGACCCTTTCGGTTTGACCGTCAGTTTGTGGATGATAGGCGGTGCTAAAGTTCAGCCGGGTGCCGAGTTCCTCTTGAAGGTTCTTCCAAAACTTGGATGTAAACTGACTCCCGCGGTCAGATACAATCTTCTTAGGAACTCCGTAAAGGCACACGATCCGGGTCATATACAACTCGACCAACTTGGCGACGGTGTAAGTTGTCTTGACCGGAATGAAGTGAGCTACCTTGGTGAGTCGGTCGACGATCACCCAGATAGAATCATGACCAGCTTGGGTCCTGGGCAGTCCTGTGATGAAGTCCATTCCTATCTCTTCCCACCTCCATTCAGGGACCTTGAGAGGTTGAAGAAGTCCGGCAGGCCTTTGATGCTCTGCCTTGACTCGCCGGCATGTGTCGCACTTGGCCACATACTCTGCTATTTCCCTCTTCATGCTGACCCACCAATACTTTTCCTTCAGGTCTTGGTACATCTTTGTACTCCCGGGATGGATGGAGTATAATGTATCATGGGCTTCTTGAAGGATGAGAGTCTTCAACTCAGGTAGGTCGGGTACGCAGATCTGGTTCCCGAACCAGATGGTACCATGCTCGTCCTCGAAAAATCCGGGGGCTTTACCCTTCCTCATGTTCTGCTGGATCTCCAGGATGTCCGGATCTTCCTTCTGCTTCTCTCGGATCTGGTCTATTAAGACAGGCCGAGATTCCAAGGCAGCGAGGTACGCTCGAGTGGTGATCCCTAGGTTTAACCTTTCCATCTCCTTATACAGTAAAGGAGCTTGGTCCTGAATCATGATGGCATTGCAGTACCCTTTTCGACTAAGGGCATCTGCCACCACATTCGCTTTGCCCGGATGATAATGGATGCCCAAGTCGTAATCCTTGATCAGCTCCAACCATCTCCTTTGCCTGAGGTTCAGATCTGGTTGGGTGAATATGTACTTGAGGCTCTTGTGGTCGGTGAAGACCTCACACCGATTCCCCACAAGGTAATGTCTCCATATCTTCAAGGCATGAACCACGGCTGCTAATTCCAGGTCGTGGGTCGGATAGTTCAGCTCATGCGGCCTTAGCTGTCGGGAGGCGTAGGATATCACTTTCCCTTCTTGCATTAAGACGCATCCCAATCCTTGACGAGAGGCATCACAGTAGACGTGGAAGTCTTTCCGGATGTCTGGCAGAGTCAGAATGGGAGCTGACACTAGCTTCTTCTTGAGGGTCTGGAAGCTTTCTTCGCAGTCGGGGGTCTATTCAAACTTCACTTCCTTCTGCAGAAGTCTGGTCATAGGCTTGGCGATCTTGGAAAAATTCTCGATGAACCGGCGGTAGTATCCGGCCAATCCGAGAAAACTCCGGATCTCGGTCACCGTTGTGGGCTGCAGCCAGTTGGTTACCACTTCGACGGTGGTTGGGTCCACTGCTATTCCTCCAGCAGATATAACATGGCCGAGGAACTTCACCTCAGACGACCAAAATTTGCATTTGCTGTATTTGGCGTACAGTTGCTGCTCCCTTAGCTTTCCGAGGGTCAGACGGAGGTGAGTCTCATGTTCTTCCTTGGTCTTGGAGTAAACGAGGATATCGTCGATGAATACCACGATGAACTTGTCCAAGAACTCCATGAATACATTGTTCATCATGTTCATGAAAAAGGCTGGGGCATTCGTGAGTCCGAACGACATCACGGTGTACTCGTAGAGTCCATAGCGGGAGGTGAAGGCAGTCTTGGGTATGTCTTCTTCTCTAATTCTCAACTGGTGATAACCTGACCTAAGGTCAATCTTGGAAAACACCGAGGATCCTTTCAGCTGATCGAACAGATCGTCGATCCGAGGCAATGGGTACTTGTTCTTAATGGTTATGTCGTTCAAGGCTCTATAGTCCACGCACATCCTCTTGGTCTTGTCCTTCTTCATGGCAAATATAACCGGTGCACCCCAGGGTGAGGTACTCGGTCGGATGTAACCTTTCTGCTCTAGGTCTTCGATGTTGCTCTTGACTTCGGCTAATTCATTGGCGGCCATCCGGTACGGGCGCTTGGAGATTGGAGTGGTCCCGGGGACAAGTTCGATTCTGAATTCGATGTCCCGCTTGGGAGGCATTCCGGGTAGGTCTTCAGGGAAGACATCCGCAAACTCCTTGACTATAGGCACCTCTTCAAGAGCTATCGAGCGAAGGGATGCTCCGAGTGGTTTGCGACTGGTCATCCGAAAGGTGACAGTTGCGCCTCCAGGGTTGGTCACCGTGACGGACTTATTGGCACAGTCGATCACTCCCTTGTGCTTCATCAACCAATCCATCCCTAGTATGAGGTCAAGCCCAGTGCATTGGATGAGTACTGGCTCGGCTCGAAACAGTATTCCTTGGATGTCAATTTGAACCTTAGGGCTGTATAAGCGGGCTAAGGTCCTATTGCCGGGGGTGGCAATCACCATGGGAATGGGTAGAGGGAGCACGTCCAGTTCGTTTGTTTTCACAAAATTTTCCGAGATGAAGGAGTGGGTTGCTCCAGAGTCAAATAATATGACGGCCGGTACGGAATTCACAGTAAACGTACCGAGCACGACTTTAGGAGCCTCTTGAGCTTCCTCCGCGCTGATGTGGTTGACGCGGGCACGAACCGCCTGGTTGGGTGCCGCGCCCTGAGCTGGCTTGGGGTGGGGACACTGGTGTGCATAGTGCCCTTCCTTGCGGCAGTTGAAGCAGATGACCGGCCTTCCTTGGTGATCCTTCAAGATTGGGGCCTTGGCGGCTGGTGTCGGCTGAGCGGTCGGAGCTGGTGGAGCGGGGCGAGGATACCCGGCATTGGATCCACCGGCGGCGTGAGGCGGCCTGTAGGCGGGCCGAGGATGGTAGGCAGGCGCTGGTGGCGGAGGGACGAAGCGGGGCCTCTGAGAGTTCGCCTGCTGATGCTTGAAGGCGATCATTTTCCTCTTCTTGAGGTCCAGCTTGTTCTGCTCAGTCTCTTGGATGAGCGCTTTGTTGACTAGCCGTTGGAAGTCGGCGAAGTCGGCGGCGACGAGCTGGATGGACAGCTCATCCTTAAGTCCCCGGAGGAACTTGGCTTGGCGGAGGGCGTCGGTGCGCACTTCCTCCGGTGCATAGCGGGCGAGGCGGTTGAACTCATGGAGGTACTCCATGACGGTCCTGTTGCCTTGCTGCAGGTCGCGGAACTCCTGCTGTTTTACCGCGATGACGCCGGCGGGGACGTGGGCGGCGCGAAAGGCGATGGTGAACTCCGCCCAAGTCACCACGTGGTCCTCTGGCTGGGACTCCCGATAGTTGTCCCACCATTCCGCGGCGGGACCCTGGAGCTGGTGAGTGGTGCAGGCCACTCGCTCCCGGTCGGTGCAGGGGAGGAGGTCGAGCTTCTTTCCGATGGTGCGAAGCTAATCTCCGGCCTCCATCGGGTTGGTGGTGCTCGAGAAGATGGGCGGGCGTACGCGCAAAAACTCGGAGAGTTGCGGAGCGGGCGCGGGTGCTGGTGCGCGAGGGGCGGGTTCCCCGTTCTGCAGACGGTCCAACTGAGCCTGTTGGTTCTGCATTTGGGTGAGGAGGGCGGTGATCAGGTGGTTCTGATTCGCCATCATCTCCGCCAAGGTGGGGTGGTTGGCGGAGGGCGACCCAGACTGACGTGGGCCCGTTGCACCCCAGTTGGGTACAACACCCTCGGGCGCATCACGGCTTCCTCCTGCTCCGTTGTTGGAATCGGTGTTCTGGTGGTCGGCCATCTTCTGAATAGCGATAAGGCAAAAGATGACGAAGCAATAATACAACCACAAATATCATATAAGATTCAAGCACTTGAATATATATAGAGTGGTAGAAATTGTTCATTACAATCAAGTTTTTATTCTACCCATGACACACTCGTCGTGGGCAGCACCACATACAAAATTTTGCTTTTATTAAAAATAGCGACTCCTAACGCCTACTCGCCACCGGAGACGGTCTCCGTGCTCTCGGAACCACGAGTGCGCGGCTCCAGAGGGATGGTGGGCTCGAGAAAATTCTCGATGATGGAGTCGGAGACGAGGCCGGGGCGTGGTGTAGGGGCGCTGGTGGAGGGCCTGGCGGGGGAGGGTCGTGGCGGGATCCTCTTGGGGCGAGGGAGGGGCTCACGAATGGGCTTCTTCTTCCTTGGAAGAAGAGGAACCATCTCCGCAATATCCTTCTGCAGCTGCATGATCTTGCGCTGCAACTCGCCATTCTGTTGGATCAGGTTCTTCGTTTCTTCACGAAGGAACTCAACCGCCTCATGGTGCTCGTCGGCGTCGAGCACCGCCTCGGTGTGGAGATCATCCATGGCCTGTAGAAGACGCGACTGCTGGGCCATGACCGGATCACGCACGGAGTGAACTCCGAGGTAGATGCTACGGTGGGCTCCGGGAGTGCGCTTCGGCACAAGCCGGAAGGACGAGTTCTGAAGACGATCATCGTAGATCATCCTCAACTCCATGAGGGCCTGGAGAGCAACTCGTTGGCACGCGACGTCGAAAGTCAGGCCTCCAAGTGCTGTGGTGTAGGGCGGCAGGTGTTCTCCGGAGCCGTGGACGGTGAGGGAGACGTCGCAAGGCCCGGCGAACTCATCGGGGTACACTCCTTGAAATTCGGGTTCGAAGAGGAACCCGAGGAAGGTGAGCATCATGCGGAGCTCCCGGACGAAGCCCTCGTAGTGGCGGCAGTAGCTGTGGACTTGGTAGACAGGCATCTACAAAACAGCAAGTTGAATAAAAGTGAGGAGAGGAACAAAGTTTATGAAGTAGATTTTCGAGAAATAATTTCCTGTGGCTAATGGCTTGGTGGGTCTGTTTGGCTTCCTACAGTCGAGTCGGCTCTGATACCATCTTGTAGCGCCTCGATTTATCAAATCGAGACATTATTGAATTTCAGAAGAAAAACAATAATACAAGAGGTTCATCATGCGACAACGTACATACGACAACATCCATGGTACGCAGACCATATTTATTACATCAAAGTTTTAGTAAAAACAGTAATAACAATAATTAAAAAGCGGCATGACGAACATCTTCTTCAGGATCTTTCTTCTCGACTGGGTCGCTACTCCAGACCGTCTTCATAGTAAACATCCTCTGTGGGGTCCAACGGGTATGAGTACAAAAAGTACTCAACAAGCCACCGCAAATGCAAATAATAATGCAGGATAATAAACAAGGAAGAGTAATGGCTAACATTGCGGAAAAGTACAGTTTCAGTTATTGCATTTAGTGTAATCATATTTTAATCATGCGGAAAGTAAACATGAACATCAACAACATCAACTAACTCGAGGGGTACAGTCAGCCCCACCTCGCTCAACGGTCCTTACATGTCAATCCATTATGCACATACATATTCAAAGTAAACTAACTGGGGGATGTCACGCAACCCGCCCTTGACCGTGGGCTCAGCTTTTCGAAAAGATTTAAGACTCTGATCAGAGATGTACTACTGTACCCACAAGGCACGCACTCATCCCAAACGAGATGACTCATACCACGGGAACTCGTGCCAAAACCTCAATATGAGATGTTCCAAGCGATAACCACCCGCTCTAGGTTTCGCCGGCGCGTCGGGCCGCACCCCGGCTAACGTCGCACCCCCTTTTGCGCCACATTGGTACAAGTCACCCGCAGGTGCAACTTGACCCATCTCCAAATGGTGGCCTCGGTTTGGAACAACCCATACCTTAGTTAGGACTTACCCACTAGACTTGTGGTTAGTACGTAAGTGTATTGCAACGGATCCCTCAGACCGGTCCTTATAGTGCCCCGGGTGCTACCGACCAATGCCCTAGCTTGCACCCGGAACCCACCATGCATACACTCACAACCATAACTCATCACCAACAGAATTTCCAAGGATAAGAAGTAACGGGGATCATATAATAGAACCATTTTGCTACGACTCATTTTTATCCTATAGCGATCGTGTCAATACATTGGACACTAGCTAATATCATTGATCATATGGTGACAAGGAGGTTAGGCGAGATAGCATGGCTTGGGTTGCACATCAAGGTCGGGGGATCCTAAATAAATATAATGTAAGGGTTCATTTGACTAATGCATATATAACCTATGTGTTTTAGCGATAGTTTAATCAAACATGGGTTCAATATGCTCAAAAGATTGGTTTGGTGACTTGCCTTGTTCAGCAAAGGGAGAGGGAGGGACTTCGGGGAAGTACTCTGGCTCCTCGGCGACGTCGTAGTCTTTTTAATATAATAAAGTAAAATGAAAAGAACACATTCAATCAAACAATATAACATTACATTATAAGCACATAAGTTACAGGTTGTTTGATTAAAAATAAAATAATTTCAATTGTTAAGGTTCTGTGGTTTATCTCATAAATAAATTTTAAAGGAATTTAAAAAAATGGTCCTTTTTAGAAAGGGGTTTTAAAAGGGGTTATTCTCATTTTTAAGTTCTCTAATAAATTTAAAATGAAAGCTTCATAGAAAACTTAGTGATCTGTTCATATCATCATGAAATAAATAAATACAAACTCTACTGAAATTTAAATAATTAAATTTATATTTTTAACCTAAGGGTATTTAAACATTCATTTAAATAAACATGAAATGTCTAATGTAAACCTACTGTTTTTATTGTATAAACCTGTAGAGAATAATATTATGAATTTTCTGAAATTGGAATGGCAATTTTTAGAGTTCAAATGCGCCAGATATGAATTTTAAAAGTTTTAAACCTTTTCTGGAATTTATTTTCAAATTTTAAACCCCTCGGGTCCACGGTGAGCCAGGCTCACGGTGAACCCGCGCACTGTGCGCGTGCGCCGGGTCGATCTGGACCGTCGGATCCAGATCCGACGCGCGTGGGCGAGACGGGGCGCGTAAGTGACCACGGACGGCCAGGATTAAAACGTTTGAACCGGTACAACGTGGACGCACGAGATTAAACGCGGGTTTTAAATACCAACGAACGCACGAGATCGCGCCGTACCGCTTCACTCAGATCCGACGGCTCGGATTAAACCGAACAGATGATTTAATCCTAAGCGTTGGATCTGGATCGCACGGCCAGGATTGAATCCGGCACAGTGCGTGTCGGGGGGTAAAGTACCCCTTCTTCCCCGACTCCGGCGATGCGACGGCGAGCGATTCCAGCGAGGTTGAGGGTTATCTAGTCTAGCTAGGACTAAAAACGGAAAGGGGGTACCGAGGGGAACAAAGGGTACCCTTGCGGTGGTCCGGGGTCAACGGGGTGAGGCCGGCGACGAGCGGTGGCGGCGAAGGTTCTCGGTTCCTCGGCGGGGACGGCGATCCGGCGAGGTTCATCATCGACGAAGTGGTGGCCGAGGTCGGTGAGGTCCGTGCGGTCGCAGTGGTGCGGTCGGCGAGGAGGGAGGGGGACTCCGGCGACGGTGAGCGACGGCTGGGGCGAGGGCGACGGTGGTGCGCAAAAATGGGAAATGCAATGGCTCTGTTGGTTCTCGCAGCGATTGGGCGTAGGGGCATAACGCGGACGGCCAGGGGGTTTATATAGGGTCGTCGGCGGGGGCAGAGGGGGCGTAATCGAGGGAGGCCGAGAGTAAAAGCTCTCTTCAACGCCGGCGAGCTCCTGCCGTGCATGCGAGCGCCAATCCGGGGGCGATGACGCGGTGAAATAAAGGGGGAAAACGGTCGGGGGAGCGCGGGGAAATCAATGCCGTCGAGTAATTAGGGTGAGGGGGCCGGCGAGAGCGAATCCGAGGAGGGCTAGGGTTTCGGCCGGCGAGGGGGGGATTTGGGGGCGGATCCCGCGGGGAAGACGGGTCCGACAGGTGGGCCAAGGTGGTCAGCGGGTGCGAGCGCGCGAGAGAGGGGACTGACAGGCGGGGTCGAGGCGTCGGGCGCGCGCGCGAAGAGAGGAGGGGTCGCTGACAGGTGGGGTCCGGTTGTCAGTCCGAGCGCGCGGGTGGAGTGGGCTGGGCCGGCCGGGAGAGGGAGAATGGAGGGAGGGGAGCCCATTACTGTTTTAATACATTCCTGAATAAAAATAATTCCAGGAATTAGATTAAAATATTAGGGCTACTTCCAAGGTTGATAAAAATTTATAAAAATCCTCAAAAATATTTCTTGGCTTTGGAAGTTTATACAAAAATTTTCAGCTCCTGGTTTGGCCATCTACTCTATGTTGTAGTTCAAAAGGGTATAAAAGAGTATTAAAAATATTTTCAGAAATATAAATTCCAAGAAATTGAATTTAATAATATTTTTATTATTTTGAAAATTTGGGGTGTTACAGTAGTCCCTCCGTCTTGGCCTCGATCTCTTCCCTATCTTCCTCGGAGAGGCCGACGAGGGTGGGGATGATGATGTTGCTGTTGTCGATCTTCGTGCTCCCCACCAGATCCATCGGTGTCGAGGATCCCATTGATGTAGATGTAGTCGATGTAGCTATCGTCGATGTAGTAGTGCTTGGCATGTTTCTCCCCAGCGGAGTTGCCAAAAAGTGCGTTGACACTAAAATACGACGATCAAAGCGCCAAACACATTGACGCCGATTCGACGATCCAAAAATGTGTGGATACCTAGGAACAACCTAGGCGTGACACGATGCCAACATCGTGTTCCGAAAACCCTTGATAGTGACAAGGGGGGTGGAGTCCCCAGACAATTAAACAATAATAAATATTATTCAATTAACTGAGTTGTAAATAAAAATACCCAACCAGCCAAATTAGGGGTCAAACTAGCCAAGACAAGTCGGTCAGACTGACGGTAGATCATCGGTCAGACCGACGATGCAGAGGTCTGGCTGAAGGGAGGCCCCCGGTGTGATTTGCGAAGTGGTGGCCGAAGGTGTCTCCGGTCCTTAGCCATCGGTCGGTCGGACTGAAGGGTGGCCTCCGGTTGGACTAGACAGGTGTGATGGCTCTGAAGGGCACTCCGACGCTAGTGCGAGGTGTTCCCAAAGCCTCCTGCGAAGACCGATCAGACCGGCCACACACCGTTGGTCTGACCGACGTGTGTCGGCAATGGCGTGACGAAGCGTGATGTCTCGTCAAGTGACGGCCCGACACGGTGTGGTCGGACCGGCCCTAGACCGTCGGTTAGACCTACAATTAGAGGCAGTTGGCTCCTTGCTTCGCCAGCGATGACTCCGACCCACCAAAAAAATCAAGAGCAATTCGACCAAGAGACCGAATCACCGATATAAACCAATAAAACGATAGAAATCTGTTATGTGGATTAAACGGGTGATTCACAGGCGAATCAACAATTCTTACCGTGATTACGACGCGGCGGACGGATGGTTTATAGTGCAAACCACCAAAGATGGATGTGCTAAGCTAAACATAGGGCAAGGAAGTAGATTGAAAAGTAAAGGTGTGATTCAAGGTGAATAATAGATTAATAAGACTCAAACTCATATTGATTCGGTCAGACCGGCGGTACATGGCCGGTCAGACCGGCCTATGCCAGGACTTGACATATTTTCAGTCCAAATTACTAATTTTGATTTTTTGACAATTTTGAGCATTAATGTCATTTTTTGCTATCAGCAGGTAGCATGACGGAGAGAAGAGACAATCAAACCCTAACACGATTTTGTTGTAGCTCTCATACTCACAAATTGGCCAGATCTACGGGTATTTATATGGGAGTAACCAGATCTCGTGTCACGATCACGATCTCAATCAAGTCGATTTTCGTATAACCATATCCCACAAATTTCGCCACGTTCCCAAATAATCGGAAAAATAAAAAGAAAGATCGTGTCCCCACACGGCAAGGAGTCGAATTCCGGTAATACATGGTCGGGCTCGGCAAGCCAACCTCCGACTCCCAAGTCCTGACTCGGATCAAGCACTCGATAGTGCTGACCCTGGCTCTTGAGTCTTTGGCTCGGATTCGGCTAGGGGTGGCAATACCCCCGGTGGGGCCGGGGACCCGCCCCTACTGGGCCGGGGACAAGTTTATTTTTTCACCCGCGTATTCATCGGGTTGGGGCCCCGCATAGGGTCGGGGTCGGGTTCGGGTTGATTATTTGACCCGCGGGTCCCCGACCCAATAAGTAAAATGCCCATATATATATATATATATATATTGGTACAATGTAAGATGATAAATAAAACCTAACTTTAATATTGATGGAATTTGCTTGTTGGAATATTAGAAAATGTAAACAAGATGATTTACAATGATATTTAGTTTGAATTTTGCTATATTTGTGATATGTAAATTATGTCATTTGCGTATTTTGAAATTTTAAAATGGGTCCGCGGGGACCCGGTGGGTCTGGGTTCAGGTGAAGAAATTAACCAGCGGGGCTAACGGGGTCGGGTCCTATCGGGTTCGGGTTCGGGTCTGGTATTCACCAACCCAGACCTGCCCCGCACCGTTGCCACTTCGGGATTCGGCACTCGGCAGTGCCGACTGCCGAATACAACTTCCGACCACTCGGTATTTCTTTTCTTGTCACGAGCCTTTGATATTTATTTAGGAATTTCTAAAATATTCATATGAGTCTATCCCAAAATTACAGCAAATACACACCATTAAATAAGTCAGCGTTTATATTGAGAGTGCATATTAATATTGAAACTAAACATCAAAGATATTAGAAATATTTACCATCAAAACAAAAATATATGGTTACTCTAACTAAACAACTTCCCAACTTTTCCACAGCTTTGAACTTACAAACATTTTTTTCATAATCTAGACTCAACTAAATATACCATTAATCTACTTCCTTGTCGTGGGCTGTCGCCACAACCCAGGCACAATGTCATGTCCCAGCCGAGCCGGTGCCGTCGGGGCGGACCAGCCGGCACGACTAGGGATGGCAATCATACCCTATTATCCGTTTACCCGTCGGGTAAACAGGTATGATTGCCATCCCTAGTTGTACCAGTTATCATTTTAAATATAAAATCAATTTTAAATTCCAAACCCTAGCCTTCTCTTTTCCTCCCCTCCCCGTCGCCACTACTGGTCTAATAGCACCTTCTCTTTCCTCAGTTTCCTCTCCCTCCGGCCTCTACTCCCACTCTCTCAAGTCTCACCTGCATGCGCCCTCTGTCGGCGCCCTCCACCGGCATGCGCCAGCTCGCCGTCCTCCGCCTATCTGTGTCCTCCCCTCTAGCCTGCGCCCTTCCTTCCCTCCTTGCCAGAGCACCAACGCCTTGCATGTGGCCTCCAACCCGCGCCGATGCCCTCCCGGGCCCCGACACCTTGCACCGACGCCGCCCATCAGCGCCGGCGCTGGCCCACACCTCCTCACCACCCCAAACCCCCCATCAATGCAAGCATGCCCTCGAGCTCCGGTATCACCGCGACGGCTGTTTTTCCTCTTTCCCGTTCTAAAATCACGGGTAAACGGGTATACCCGCGAGTTACGAGTATGGTCACGGATTTTTACCCGTTGGATAAACGGGCACGGGTATGGATATGCACTATCTGTACCCACCAGACCCGATTGTCATCCCTAGGCACGGCCCATCTACCCATCTTTACCCACAAGCACGTGTAAAATTCTTGAAACAAATTGATATGAACTTTTTATTGGACCATTTCTCGATACATTTGCAGAATTTTACATACTCGAAACTTTGAAAGTCTATCGACAATTAAATGAAGGGAGCAAAGCAAAACACAATCACAACCATTTAGGCCACAAGTTTGTCAAAACGAAACCAAACACACGTAGACACAAGCAAAAGGAACCAAATGGATCATGCATCACCACAGTCTTCGATCGGATTGAAAGTTGAAACTAGAAGTAGTTGACCCTCCTGCAGTTCTTCCTGATCTCGCCGTTGTGACCGGTGAGCGGCGAGATGTTGCCCATCTTGACCATGGACTTGGCGAACTGCTCGAAGAAGAGCTCGTTGCTGGCGGCGTAGCGGTGGACGAGCTCCATCGTCTCGTGGCTCTGAGTCAGCAGCACCTCGTCGGAGTTGAGGAGGCCGTTCTTGGCCAGGATGTTTCTGTAGTACTGGTTGTCGAAGTGGAACTGGCTGACCGGGTCCAGCGCGAACAGGTTCTGGTCGCCGCCGGACCTCGGGCACCGCCCTCGGAGCTCCGCCGCGTACCCCGGGTTCAGCGTGAAGTCTGGCTTCCCGTCGTTGTTCTGGCTGTACAGCCTCTGCCTGAAGCTCACGCACCTCGAGTTGCCAATGGTGTGGCTTCCTGCATGGATTGATCTCGATCAAACGACGTCCCGGTCCCATATCCATGAAGCTCATGCAGGCGACCAAACACTGGAACATAATGCGTACCTGAGAGCGCGACGAGGTCGACGAGGTCGAGGCCTTGGTTGTGGAACTTGGCGATGATGCTGGGGAGGGTCTCGTTGGGTGCGGGGATGAGGTTGTTGGAGCCGCTGAGGCTGGCCGTCAGCGAGTCCCTCCTACCGAGCGGCACCTCCCAGCCAGGGCCGCCGGTGAGTACGGTGGAGTCCCTGGCGGCGACGGCGATGATGTCGGCGCAGGAGACGGTGTGGGGGCACACGTGCTCCAGCGCCGCCTTGATCTCGTCGATGACCTCGTATCCCCTCAGGGAGTCGCGGTTCGGGTTGGACCGCTTCTCGGTGGTGAACCGCCCGCTGCCGTCGGCGTCGAGCAGCACCGACGCGTCGCACCCTTGCACGAAGCAGTCGTGGAAGTGCATACGCAGCAGCGACGCCGCCATGCGCGGGTCCTCGGCGTGCGCCTTGGCAACGATGGCGCCCACCACTGCCTCTACCTGTGGACACGAGTGCTGGTAGAACTGCGGGTACAGGAACCCGCCGCCGGGGCCGTACCCCGCCGCGCCGCCTAGCCCGGACACCGCCACCACCACCGCCACCGCCACCGCCGCCACCGCGACCCACCTCGCCATCTCTAGCTTCCTTCTAGCTCAAAGCTCACTCACAAGAGGTGATCAGTACGTGATCACACAAGTAGCTAATTAATCAGTTGCTCGTGTTGATTCGAGTGAGGAATCAAGCAGAGCGATTAGCCTTTTATAGCACTCAAACACATGCTAACATAATTACGAGAGAGAGAGCTGAGATCACAGCAGGAAAATGCTAGATTAACACGGTTGAGGGGGCCGGTAATGGCCTTTCCAGCTCCGAGCTCGTCACCTCCTCCTCCATGAGAGCCTTTTTCGCATGGGGGCAAGGGCAAGTACAACCTCTGCACTTCGAATGTTGGGTTCAGCTGCCCTCGATCGAGTACACATACAGAAACGAACGGAGTTAGCTACCTAATAATTAAAGGCACATTCGGCTAATCGAAAATGTTAAATGCATGCCTCTCCTTAGTTAGTTTAATCAGCGACTAGAAGCTACTCACTATATTTTATATGGCAAAAATCGGTTTCAGTTTTTTAGCCGATTTGCTGTAGCTCTTATTTTTTTGGAGCTAGTCTAACATACTTTCAAAAAAAATCCTAGCTCTAGAACCGTCGATAAATTACGTTTATTTAATTCACTAATTTAGTTTTTATTATGAACAAAAAAATAAATATTTAAACTATTTTATTATACTATACAAACCTCAAATTTAACATGAATATTAGAGTTGAAGTTATACGGAACAGACACTTACTCTCTTATATTTGTGTTGAATTAAAAATTGGCTAAAATAACCTTTATTATTCTGCTTTAATAAATAAATAAACTATTTATTTTCTAAGATGGATAATATTTATTTTTATTAGAATAAAAGATGAAAAAATTCTATAAGTTTTAAGACGATTTATATTAAAACAAGTTTAGAATGCTAACATGACTAGTGTAGTAATCAGAGGAATATAAGTAAAACTTCTCCAACATCAATCAATTTTATAGAAAAAATATATCAACAACTATAATATTAAATTCACTAATAAATAATATATTTTAATAGTGTATTTATTTGATATTGTAGAGTTAATATGTTTGCAACCTTATTCAAAGTTAAAAATTTTGACTTAAAAGAATCAGAATTTGAATTAAAATATATTCCCTTTTTACCTTCCATTAAAATTTGATTTTTTTTTCAAATCTGAATAAATCATTCACTCTCCCTGTTCGTTTGACAGGTTGCGTGCGTCTGCATATGTCGATTAAATTTGTCAATAGGACTTAGGACTTAGGAGGGATATATATGATGGGCCGTAATAAAGCCTGTTTGGCTACTCGGGTTGAGTGGGACCTGTTTTGGGCTTTTCTATCCCAAAGCCTGTCTGGGTGTATTAGATTAGATATATTAAAAGCAGCTGCCGATTCCCGCTTCCACCGAGCTCCACATTAGCTCAATTGCATAAACATCCTTTTGTTTTGTAGAATTACAGCCAACCCCCGGTGAAAATCACGCCTTCCAAGACTGACTCCTTTTCCAGGACTCTACCACTTTCCCCTTCCCATCCTCTCCTCGTCTCGGCCACCTATTTTATTGTCGGTGAGCCCGATGCCACGTTGATGTGACGCGATGCGACATCCTTCTGCCATTTTCATACGATATGACGCGCCGCCACCCATTTTTTACTGCCAGCATGCAGGACAGTGGCGGTTCTACAGGGTGGTCCAGGCGGGCTCTGGACCACCCTGTATTTGGCCCAACAGTATCTATTAGCTTATTTTCATTTTTTTTAAATTATAGTGTTGCTACAAAAATTATTTACATATGGAAAATAATATTGCTTGTTTATGTACATAATTTAAATGACATTATTTAGGCTCTCGTTCTGTAATAGACAACATTGTAAATATTTTTAACTTAACAGTGCAGAGTGAGGAAAATATGATTAATGTCATTTCTAATTAAAGTTGCATCAATAATATTTCTTGTATTTTAGCTCAATATTATCTATTAGCCCATTTTTCATTTTTTTCAAAATTACAGTGTTGCTAGAACTATTTATTTACATATGGAAAAATAATATTACTTGTTTCTATCCATAATTTGGATGACATCATTTAGGTTCTTGTCCCGTAAGAGAGAACATTATAACATTTTTAACTTAATAATGCAAAGTAAGGAAAATATGATTAATTCCATTTCTAATTTAAGTTGCATTAATAATATTCTGTTTGAATTGTGTGAGATTTTTTATGTTGTAATTTGCAAATTTTTGGACTTAGCTGTTGATTTTAGTTGATTTATAATGTTATGAAATAGAAATGTTATATTTAAGTTATATTTTGAAAAAAATCGCATTTTGCATTGAGTTTATAATGTTACGAAAATTTAAAGTATATAATAGGAACATCCGGATAAAAAATCTTGGAGCCGCCACTGATGCAGGATGGCAAGGTGGCTCCCTTGCCGGCGACGCTCTCCCCATGCAGCCGCATCATAGGACTACTTGTGTGGGGATATCGTGCTAAGGTCTTCCATGCAATTTAATCCCTGAGAAACAAGTTCATTAGAGCCTCGACGATGGCAAGGGTCAGCTTCTCATGCGCCGGATTTCCGTTGGTTGGTGCGGAAGCCCTTGATCTTAATTCAACAAGAGTCTTCTGTTCTTTCCCGTGAGCAACCAAACTCAAATCTTTCTTTCTAATATGCTTCAATCCATCCAGTTAATTGCAAAACTGATTCTTTTGGGCTCCCGTAGAGTGAACAGTGAAAGTTGCAAGAAGGAATTTCTTGATCTCGAAGAAGCGCATTAGAGCAGCTTTAACGCACAGCTTGAGAAGGCGCTAGTGCATAAAATTCCGGTTTTTTCAGTGAACCGGATACTTTGCATGAAGAGTCGACGCTTCACCAAGCGTCAGTGCTTAACGGGTGCTCGAGTGAAAAAAATTAAAATTGTTTCGTTCGTCCTGACATCGATACCAGCAACAACAAAGTTCATCGCAAAGTAACAAAATAATTTTCTTGTGAGAAAACAGTGGAAACCAAAGTCCATCACAAAGTAACAAAATAATTTTCTTGTGAGAAAACAATGAAAACCAATAAACCGACCAGAGCAACTCCAAAATAACACACATATGTGGAACAATTTTTTAAAATATTTTTTTTGATTTTTTTAATTGTGTATAGCCGATTCAAAATATTTAAAAATATGAGGCTAGCATTGGACAATAAGATGTTTCATTGGGTGCTCTGATTTGAAAAAATCAGTTTAAGCATCTACCTTTAGAACTTTACATTGGAACTTGAAGCTCTTAAATGAGATGCTTATCGATATATGTTGTTTTAGCACCTATTTAAACACTCATGCATTGGAGATGCCCTTATAGGGCTAACATTTTTCTTAAGGAAAAGAATTTCATAATCTTAAATTTACTCCGTAATGGTCATTGTTTTAAATCTTATTAAATATGTTTTTTTGCTTGAGATGGACAAGGATCACTGATAAAATATTTGATGTTTGGATCATCTCCATAACATTGGTAGAAAAATTAATTGTTGCACACACAAAGGATATGCATGGTGCCTCGGAGAATGCATCTGAAGATAAAGATACATCTGTTCTTCTAAATAAACTAGGTAAACACATAATCTCACGTTCTTTCTAAATTTTTATTTCCTTTTACTGACCCTGCTCGGTGCTTTTGATAATACTTATAGAATGACAATAAAAAACTAAAGTTGAAAATAAAGGGCTGCCATTTGATTTCCAGTCTTAATTGGATCATACTCTTGAGCTTCCGCGTAACACCGTTAGTTGTTGGATCTGTTTTTGAACTATGTTAGTTTTTTAGAGTCTATGAATGAACAAAACAAAATATACTTTTAGGCTAAATCTGAGGTATGACTATTAAAGCACTCAATTTATTTATTATTCAATATATCCCTCTTCTAAGCACTGAAAGACCTACATTATTCAACTATTTTCGGTCAGTGAACCACTTGAAAAGAAGAATTGCAAAAGCCAAAGATGTATATGCCTGTAGGGTTCAGTGCTTGAATGAGTTTTCAAATGGTATGCACCAGCGATCTATTGTACACTTTGAGCATATATATTGTCTCATGCAACAGTAGCTGCCAATGTACAGAATACCATAACTTCAAGTTTTAATATTGTTTGACACAAATAGCCAGATGGTTGTTTTATTCGAAGTTTCTAGCAATGGTTTTAGTGGTTGAACAAGTACTAAATGATGTTTTGAAATATATTTCTGAACTCAAAGAACTCTTAGCCTTTTTTATTAAACAACAAGAAGTAATAATTCTCATGGTCCTTGCTCATATTTTGCAAGGTGCAATTCACGATGAACAAAAGAAATCTTGAATCAATACAAGTCATGTTCAAAACATCAACCAATACAGTTTTGACAGGCGTGCAACGCGCGCCTTACATTCTAGTGCTTAGCAAGACCCGGATCCTCCTAATTAGACCATGTCGACACAAACCTTCACCTAGAGGGCATTTCGTCGAATCCTTCTGTTGACGCTAAAATCTCCCAATAAAATGTCGATAAAGCATCAATCAACACTGACGTAAATCCAGCGGTCCAAAAATGCGTAGACGTCTGACCTAACTAGCCAAACGCCAAAGACACTGACGCCGCGTTCCGACGACCCTCTACCGTGATGAGGGGCTTGTGGTGGAGTTTCCAAGCAATCAAACCGCACTGCAAAGAGACGATCTAATTGGCCAAAAAGAGAGGGGGCGATCAGATCGACCAATAGAGGGTCGGTCAGACCAACTATACACGGCCGGTCAGACCGACCGTGCCATGGCAGTCGGACCGACGGCAAGGCCTAGTCAGACCGATAGGTGTTGGTGGTCAAACCGGCGGCTAGGGAAAAAATAGCCTCGGGCCTCCGGCGATCACCTTATTGATGATGACTCGATACAAGGGCTTCTTGGTGATGAAGATGAACATCTTGGCCTCTACGAAGCATGTAGAAATAGTAGCAACTCGGTTCGGAGACCTAATTACCAGGGTAGATCAGTAAAAACCTGTTACGAGGGCTAAATAGACGATTCACAAGCGAATTGACAAGGATTACTGCGATTACGACATGATAGATGGTGGGTAAACCTCGGGCAAAAGGGTAGTAGATTGAAAAAAGAATGATTCTACGGGGAGTAGATTAGATTGGATTGGAGTCACCTTTTGAATCGGTCTTGCTCCTATATTTACAGGGGTTGGTCTTGTCGTTCCTGGGCTTAATTTGTACTCTAGATTGATTAAGGTACGAGTCCAAGTCGTTAAAAAATAGTTAGAGATCAAAACATCCACAATTAACCAAATTAGATCGGACTCGGACTGGACTAGTTGACCAAGCCCATATGGCCGGTTCGACCGGCCTGTGCCAGGAAAAACACATTTTCAGCCAAATTACCATTTTTTACAATTTTTACCATTAATGCCAAATTTTACTATCAACACATGCCCTCTACCTTTAGGAAAACTGTTTAGACAAAAACACTATGGGCTAAGAGCGATATACTTCATATCGGTCATATGACACCTCAAGCATCTTGCCACACACTCGGAAAGTACTTTTTCAAATACTTGCCATTAAGAGCTCTGTGAAATCGCTCTTCTTGAAAAGACTCTAACAAATATGCAATACCTGGAGCGATTTCAACAACCTTAAAAGGACCTTCCCAATTAGGTGATCACTTGTCAAACTTTGCGCTTTTAGTGTCTAAAGGAAAATTCATCTTCCAAACTAAGTCACCAACCTGAAACGATTTTGCTCTTACTTTCTTGTTGTAAGCTCTAGCTACTCTTCACTTGTCTCTCTCTATTGCTTCTAGAGCTCTCAATCTCCTATCGGTCACTTCTTACAAATTATCTTTTAAGAGAATTTCATAATTGTTGGACCGGAAACGGCGACCAGAGGGGGGGGTGAATGGGAGCTTTTAAAATTTCTGGCTAAAAACAGCCTTCGGTTTTAATCCTGTCTTCTGCGGAACAGGCTTCAAACACTACCTTCGAAGGTCTGGTTCGGAGGTACTTCGACAACTCCGAACACAGGCTTCGCAGGAGCAAAAGTTCGAAGCCAAAAAGACTTCGCTCCACTTACAACCCTCGAAAAATCTACTCTGCTAAGTCAGTGCAGGCTCCGCACACAGGGTGCTTTGAGCAGGCTTCACACTTCACCCTTCGCAAGAGTGGACAGCCCTCTGAGGACTTCGTCCAAGTACTTGGCAACAGCAACTGGTGCTGGGCTTCGTACACGAAGGTCTGAACGCACACAAAAAGGACTTCGCTAAGGGCTTCGACACAAGAAGCTAAACGGGCTTCGATCAGGGCTTCGCTAGTAAGAAGTGAGGTCTAGCCTCAAGTTACACAGAGCGACAGCACACTGAAAAACACACTTCGCACAAAAACAACCTTCGCCTAGACAGGCTTCGGTGCACTACAACTAGCAAGGTATGTAACGCGAGCTCAAGCAAAAAGCACAAAGAAGCAGGGCTTCGCCGCTTGAACAAGGAACACAATAAATTGAACTCTGGATGAATACAGCGAGGTATATGGCTACAGGAGCTCAATAGTAAATGCTCAAAGTGTTAAATGTTACCTACCGAGCCCCCATATTTATAGCCCACAGTTTACCCAAAGGAATTGACTACATTACCCCTAGGGTTTACACCAATTTTGTCTCTACAGAACTAAGGGGTACAAAAGGTAGTCAACTTTATTGGAGGCTTCTCTGTCAGCCTTTGCAGAGGGGACAGCGCCAGCTTTTTGCAGAGCAGACACTGTCAGACTTGCAGCCTTTGACCTTTCCGAAGCCCCCCTTCGCACGCGAGGGGTGCGGTAGCTTCGGTGAGAAGCCTTGAGCCAGATGGCCTTCGCTTCACCGAAGATAGCCTCCGATACAGTGACGGTTTTGAGCCGAAGCCGTCAAAGCCCTTGTGCCTTCGCACCAACACCTCCGGAGTGGACCACCACGGCTTCGCAGCTTCACCCAGCTCGAACTCCGTCAGTCCGTGTACCGAAGCCATGCAGGCCGAAGCACCACAAGACAACCACACTCCGGAGCTAGCCTCGCTCCGAAGCCTTCCTCACTCCGAAGCCCCACCTTCGGAGTACCACCCTTCGAAGTCCCTCCTTCGTCCAAGGCCTCCGCATGAAGCATTCCATGAGCACTTCATCGCAGTGCCTCTTCCCGAGCACACTCCTCGACGAGCCTCACCCGGACCATGCCTTCGATGCGCCTCGACTTCTGAGACCTTCGTCGGGTACCTTCGAATGTCTCCCTCCGGAGCACACTTCGAACTCCTTGCCTCCGCAGAGGACTTGATCCATCCAACTCCGAAGTCATTCCATTCGGAGTACCTTCGAAGTGCCTCACCTCCGAGGACTTTGTCTCGGAGTACCTTCAGCCGGAGCCACGCTCCGCACTCTCTGCCTTCACCTGGCGCACCTCGACCCGAGGACCGATCCGGACCCCCTTCGCAGCCACCGTGACGGAGCTCCCCGCTCTCCTGGCATCAAGCCTCCCGCTTGACCCAGGTTCACCTGCCGCGAACCTGTCCGTCGCCTCCGAAGTCCCTGCGCACCACCGACAAACAGACAAGTGTATCCAGTACTCCGGAGACCTCTCCGGGTTAGCATCCTCCGGCACACACTCCGGTGTACCGCCCAAAGTACCGAAGCCTTCGGTACACACCCAGTCATCGTGTACTGTCGGACCCTTCCGACAAGCACACTCCGCTGCACAGCTGCAGCAACCAGCCACCGAACACCCTTCGGTGAGACCACCTCCGAACACCCTCCGGAGGTACCACCTCCGAACCCCCTCCGGAGGTACAGCCTCCGAACACCCTTCGGAGGTACCCTTCGAACAGAGGGTAAAAATCCTGTCAATCACTCATCACAAACACTAAAACCAACCCTTGGTTTCTCAATAATCACCGACAAATAAGCCATCCTGTTCAAGTAATCTCAAAGAACTAAGATTCACCTCTACTAGTAAAACGACTTCATGTCCATATACCAACTCATATGGACTTACCTTTATAGCACAGTGCTTCGCTATCCTGCATGCCCATAACACCTCAGAAAGCACCTCATGCCATCTTCTAGGAAACTCCTCAATCTTATTCTTAATAAGCTTAATTACAACCTTATTACTAGACTCGACCTGACCATTGGCCTGAGCATAATATGGTGAGAAGTTTATCAACTTTTCACCAAAAGATTCGATAAAATCTCTTACTTCTTTAGAAACAAATGAAGTACCCTGATTTATAGTCAGAGTTTGGGGAATACCGAATATATGTATATTGTGCTTGAAGATAAAATCAATCACCTCATTATGAGTCATATTCTTGAGTGACACGGCCTCGTTTCACTTGGTGAAATAATCCGTAGCCATCAGCACGAATCGATGCCTTTTTAAAGGAGGATGAATTGGGCTGATAAAGTCTAAGCCCCAACCTCGGAACAACCATGGTTTAATAATAGGATTAAGCAAAGACCCAGGAGTGAGCTGAATATTACCAAACCTTTGACATGCTTCACATCCCCTGTAATACTTGAAACAATCATCAGTCATCGTCGACCAATAAAAACCTACTCTCTTGAGCTTCCAATTCATCTTCTAGGCCGACTGATGAGTACCATAAAGTCCTTCATGAACCTCTCCCATAGCAAATTTAGATTTATCAGCATTCAAACTTTTCAAAAGTACTCCATCAACTATTCGGCAATACAATACATCAAGCAACACAAATTTAAACGCTTGTCGCCGAACTTTTCAATCAACCCTCTGACTAGGATCCTTTAAATATTGAATAATCAGAGTTCTCCAATCACCCACACGCCCTCTAGAAGCCTCTACCGCATTCTCAACCGAATCAGCATTCAAAACCGAGGTCTAGACTTGCCCCCGGGTCCTGGGCCAATCTGGTATGGATCGGTCAGACCAACTTGGATCCCTATAGTCAGACTAGCTAACCAGGGCTAGTCAGATTGATGTAGTCCGACAATTCACGCGTGCAACTTTTTCAAACACCAACTTTCTTGCGCGAAAAATTACCTCTTTTGACTTGATAGCCTCCCTAGACACATGAGAGATCTCGAAACCATCTAGAGTACTTATTATGTCCATGCACTTATCCAAATAGCTATTTAGAAGACAATTAAAACATTGAGTATCCTTGGCTACTTGCTGCACCACTAACAATGAATCACCATACATGTGTACATATTTAATGCCCATAGAATCTAAGAGTTCAAGTCCTAACAATAAAGCTTCATATTCAGTTCTATTATTAGTGCAAGAGAATTCTAAACGGACCGATGTTTCAAAACTCATACCATTAGGTGATATGAGTACAACTCCAACACCTTGGCCATTTTTGCAAGCTGAATCATCAAACTAAAGTTTCTATGGCACTACCTCAACTAGAGCGATGTCTCCACTCCAATTGACATCTACATAGTGATCAACTATAAAATTTGCAATGATCTGGCCTTTCATAGATTTTAAGGGTTCATAAGCCAAATCGTATTCTACCAAAGCGTAAGCCTACTTTTTGATTCTCCCACTTAGAATCGGCTTTGGCAGCACGTATTTTATAACATCAGTCTGACAAGTAACAATACATGTGCTAGATAGAAGATAGCGTCGAAGTTTGGTACATGCATAATAAAGTGATAAACATAAGCGCTCTAAAAATACGTACCTTATCTTGGCATCCAACAGGTGGTGACTCAAAAATGTGATGATGTACTCCCTTCCCTTCTACCTCTTGAGTCAACACGACTCCTATCACGCTATCTTCTACAGAAACATATAGTCGAACTGGAATTCCGGCTTTTGGTACCCTCACCACTGGCGGTGACGACAAACACTTCTTGATTTGGTCAAAAGCATATTGTTGACTTTCCCCCAAGTGAACTCCCATGCGAAGTAATTAATATACGGCAGAAGCAACTTTATTACTTCATCTTTATCACTGGCTTGTAAGTTCTGATTTACAAAAGTTAGCCTTGGAACACTACCATCTCCTATGTCTACTTGTTCCAATGCCAATAGCCGACATGTTGATCAACGATGCCTCGGGACATAAGGTACTAAGTTTTCTTGATGGCAACGCTGGTTGTTGGGGGAAAATATCTCATCTTCGGGGTTATTGCCGAAGCAACATAAAGGCAGACAGCGGATTCGAAGGTTTCAGACGTTCATCTTCGAAGATACCCGGAGTAAGGTTCGAAGTACGAAGATAGGCATTGGTTCGGAGTACATCTTCGAACTAAGGCTTTTCAAGATCTTTTCTGCCAGCTAAGATGGAAGACTTATCTTCTTTCTCATTAGATTAGTCTTTTACCATTTTAGCCCTATTAAGGGAGCCGAATAGTTTCCACTATGTCGGTTGTAACAGAGGGGTAAATAGGTCTTTTCCTTAATGATTGGGCCTATAAATACCCCCTGTTTGACCCTGTAATAGGGACCGAATACAAGTTATTCAATACACACATTCGAACTATTCTAAGTTATTATCCTTTCGGAGGCTTAGAACGGTTCTCTTCTCAAACACTTCGTTTGTCAATTTCTTTTCTACAGAAACCTGTTAGCGTAATCTTTTGCGCCAACAGTTGGCGCCGTCCGTGGGGACCCAAGTTCTAAAAGCTTGTTCTTTACTGCTGACTGCACTCCGAAGAGTACTTACGGAGGGAGCCTCGGAGTCCCAAGACTCCGCGCACCCTTCAGTTAAGGGCTTCTTAGTGCAGCTCGAAGGCCTTCTCTCGACCCCTCGAGTCGTTCGAAGTCCTCCATCTCCAAGACATCTTAACGGCTAGCTATGCCTCCGAAGCGTGGTCAAGCTTCGGGTCCTCTTCGAAGGTCCCCTCGGACCAATGGAGCCGGACCCTCAGCTAATCCGGCGATTCCTGCAGAGACCGCTGGGCGTCGAACGCCCCGGGGCCCTCTGCCTCTTCCTACGGTGCTTCAGACCGACTACGTAGCAAGCCGGGATCCAGAAGTGCCCTCCGACGAAGATGAAGGCCCTCCCGAAACCGAGGCTATGCAGTTAGCCAGGCTTCAGGAGGAGGTATCCAGATGGAGGCAAGAGGCCGCCGATCGCCTCCGCACTCAAGCTTCCACCGAAACTCCAAGGGAGCCTCAAGACGATGGAGCCCGCAATCCCCCAGAAGTTATACAAGTCCCGGAGGAAGCCGAGAATGCCTCCTTCGATAATGAGTCTCCGTTACACCCTGATCTGCAGAGAGTGCCTTTCGACCCCAGGTTCAAGGCCTCGAAGCTGCACAAATACTCCGGGGGGTCGGACCCCGGAGAATTCACCCGCTCTTACGCCCTGGCAATAGAAGCAAGCGGAGGGGTGCGAAGCACTATGGCAAAATGCTTCCCCCTCGCTCTCGAAGGTGTGGCGCTCCGCTGGTTCTGGTCCCTAAGGCCAGGATCGATCAGCTCATGGGAACAGCTCAAAAAGAAATTTGTGAGCAACTTCCAAGGTACCTTCGTGGCCCCAATGTCCACAGGAAGTTTGTTTCAGGTAAAGCAGCGGGTGGGAGAAACCCTCCGGGAGTACTTCACACGCTTCGCCCACACCAAGTCACAGATCAAGGGCCTCTCTACCTCCTCGGTAGTTGATGCTGCCCGTGAAGGGGTGCTGAACCCCGACCTCCTCAGCAAACTCCATCGGAAGCCGGTAACGTCTGTGGCACAGCTCATGGCGTACTTCGAACAGTATGCCAAGGCAGAGGAAGGATGTCTTTGGCGAGTCGAAACGACATTGCCCACCCTCCGGGAGGTCAAAAGGGAGCCTGAAGCCTCCGCTACACTGCAGCCTCCGCAAGACAACCGTTCCAACGAGTACAAGCGAGGGAAGAAGCATTTCCGCTCGGAGGTGCTAAACATTGCACCTTCGGCCTCGAAAGCACCTGCCAATTTCCAGCAGGTAAAAAATTTCAAGGCTGGGCCACCAAAGCCTCAAGAAGGGATGCCTGGTAGGTGCCAGAGTTTTTTCTGTTGCGTGCATGGCGACAACAGAAGCCATGACACGAAGGATTGCAAGGCAGTATTAGCCCTTCGGGGCGACTACCTTGAGCGAAGTACCGGGTGGGGTACTTCGGATCGAGCCCCACCAACGGCACGCTCAGAGCCTGTTCAAACTGTAGCCCGAGCCGGTGCCCTCGAAGCCCCCATACGGCTACCGGTGGCCAGTATTATGCCACCACCAAAGCAAGAAGACCCACAAGACCGCGGCAAGAGAGTGGTCCTGCCCATCTCCGGAGGGGGGACCCTCGGAAACATGTCCAAGAGACAGCGTCGCGAGTACGTCCGTGAGGTCGGGCACATTGGGACCTCAAGTTCCGCCGAAGGGATGCCAGAATGGTCCCGTGTGCCCATCTCGTTCACAGCTAGCGACGCGGCAGGGGTGAAGTTTCCCCATGCTGACCCATTAGTCATCTCTGCCGATATAGCAGGAGCAGATGTTCGAAGGATCCTAGTAGATGGCGGGAGCTCCGCAGACATACTCTTCGTCCAGGCCTTTGACCAGATGTGCATACCTCGCAAGCATCTGCTTCCAGTAGCCCGGCCGCTTCAAGGGTTCTCAGGACCGCCTCTCGATGCCCTCGGCCAAATAGGCCTCGAGGTTGCCTTCGGAGAGGGGCCTCTGGCCCGAGTAGAAGAAGTGATCTTCGATGTGGTGGATGCCCCTTACGCTTACAATGCTATCTTCGGTCGAGGGATGTTGAACCAATTCGGGGCTATAGCACATCACAATTACCTTTGTCTCAAAATGCCCACGCAAGGTGGGGTGCTTACTATTTTAGGAGACCAAGCTGTAGCCAGGAGGACAGAGTATGGCCATGGGCAGCCATTGGACCCCCGACAAGTGCATAATGTGGCGGAAAGCGCCGAAGAAATACCGGAGGCCTTGAACCCTCCGAAGGGATCCTCACCTAAGCCAAGCCCGAAGGGTGATGTCGAGACAAGAATAATCTCGGAAGATGGCAAAGAATACCCAGTGAAATTTGGCAAGGGGCTATCTCCGGAAATAACCGCCTCATTAGAAGAAGTCGTCAAGAAGAATCTAGACATATTTGCTTGGACCGACGAAGACATCACTGGGGTCGACCGAAGCATCATCGAGCATAGTCTGCTCGTCAACCCGAAGGCCAAGCCGGTGCGTCAGGGGCTCCGCAAGCTGTCAGCAGAAAGAGCAAGCTTAGCCAAGGCCGAAGTAGAAAAATTGTTAAGGGCTGGCATTATCAGGGAGGTAGCCCATACTGAGTGGTTGGCTAACCCTGTTTTTGTAAGGAAAAAGGACTCGAACAAGTGGCGCATGTGTATTGACTTCACCTCGTTGAATAAAGCATGCCCACGAGACCCCTACCCAATGCCCCGAATAGATCAATTGATAGATTCCACAGCCGGCTCCGAATTATTAAGCTTCCTCGACGCTTATTCCGGGTACCATCAAGTATGGCTGAAGCGTGAAGACGAAGCCAAGACAAGATTTATAACTCCTTCCGGAGTATTCTGCTATGTAAGAATGCCTTTTGGTTTACGGAATGCCGGAGCCACCTTTTCTCGCTTAATAGCTAAGGCTCTAGGTCATCAGATAGGCCGCAATGTCGAGGCCTACATGGATGATATTGTAATAAAAAGTGCTCAAAAGCACCGGCATAGCCTAGATCTAGCTGAGACATTCGAGAGCCTCCGAGCATGTGGAGTGCGCCTCAACCCCGAAAAATGTATATTCGGGGCGCAAGCAGGGAAGCTGCTAAGGTACTTAGTTTCGAGCAGAGGGATCGAAGCTAGCCCAACGCAAATAAGTGCGCTGCAAAGGATGGCTCCGCCAGAGAATTTGAAACAGGTACAGAAGCTAGCAGGAAGGCTCGCAGCACTCAGCAGATTCCTGTCCAGGTCGGCAGAGCGAAGCCTCCCAATTTTCAAGGCGCTGAAGAGATCCGAAGGCTTCAGCTGGACACCGGAGTGCCAAAAAAGCTTCGAAGATATAAAAGCATACCTCGGCACATTGTCAACCTTAACTGTTCCCCTTCCAGAGAAGCATTGTTTTTATATCTTGCAGCAACAGGTTCAGCAGTAAGAGCGGTGTTGGTTCGAGAGGTTGAGCTTAAAGGGAAGTTGGTACAAAACCCAATTTATTTTGTGTCGGAAGCATTATCCGGAGCCAAGGTCAGATACTCTGAGCTCGAAAGATTTGCTTATGCCCTAGTAATGGCCTCGCGAAAGCTAAGGCATTATTTCTTGGCGCATAACCTCATCGTCCCTACGTCGTATCCTCTTGGAGATATGCTCCGAAACAAAGATTCCACAGGCAGGGTTGGAAAATGGGCAGTCGAGCTAGCACCCTTCGAAATCTCCTTCACGGCGAGGACGGCTGTTAAATCTCAAATTATAGCAGATTTCGTAGCAGAGTGGACTCCATCTGCAGTATGGATCCCGGAGGAACCCTCCGAAGGCTTCTAGACAATATTCTCCGACGGAGCTTATCAAGCATCAGGTGCCGGAGCAGGGGCCGTCATCTTGTCACCATCAGGGCAAAAGGCAATGTATTCTGCAAGACTCAACTTCCGAACCACTAATAACATTGCCGAATATGAAGGAATCTTGCTAGGCCTCCGAAAGGCTAAAGCACTCGGAGCTACAAGAATAGTGATCAAGACAGATTCCCAAGTCATCGCGGGGCATATTGACAAAAGCTTCCAAGCAAAAAACCCACATCTCGCGCAATACCTTCAAGAAATCCGCAAGGCCGAAGCAGCATTCAAAGGGTTTACAGTTCGAAGTATCCCTCGGGTAGATAATCAACTTGCAGATATCCTTGCAAAAGCTGCAGCAGGAGCGGTGGACCTCCCGGAGGGCGCCTTTTACGAAGAGTTAGAGCAGCCGGCAGCTGAGCAAATACCCTCATCAGAAGTAATGTGCATTCCAGCTACAGATTGGCGGGTTCCGATAATAACCATGTTGCAAAGTAGCACAGACCCTCTGGAAGGCCCAGAAGCTCGAAGGTTGAAAGCAAGAGCTCGAAATTACAAACTTATTGGGGAAGTGCTTTACAAAGCCGGAGTATGCTCACCCCTACTTCGATGCATCTCCCAGCCCGAAGGTCAAGACATACTTCGAGACATCCACGAAGGGTTGTGCGGAGGTCATTTAGCCCCTCGAGCACTAGCAGGCAAGACGCTCCGGCAAGGGTTTTACTGGCCAACAATTATCAGAGACGCTGAGGACCTGGTTCGAACATGCCAAGGCTGCCAATGGATGGGCAGACGGAGCCATCGCCCGCCAGCTCAGCTTCAAGTTATTGCCCCGGTATGGCCAATGGCTAGATGGGGCATGGACCTCATAGGCCCTTTCCCACCAGCAAAAGGCGGGTTGAAATTTGCGGTGGTAGCAATCGAATACTTCTCAAAGTGGGTGGAAGCGGAGCCACTAACAGCTATCACCTCGAGGAACGTGCAAAAATTCTTCTGGCAAAATATTATATGCAGGTTAGGAGTTCCCAGAGAGTTAACGGTGGATAATGGAACCCAGTTCGAAGCTGATACCTTTCAAACATTTTGTGAAGAACTAGGCATTAAGCTATGCTTCGCAGCAGTGCGACATCCGCAATCCAACGGAGCCGTCGAACGAGCCAACGGGAACATACTCTCCGGGTTAAATCGTCGAATTGTAGGATTGGCCAAGGGGCTATGGGTCGAAGAACTACCTAAAATCTTATGGTCCATCCGAACTACTCAAACTAGATCAACAGGTTTCACACCATTCAGATTGCTCTTCGGAGATGAAGCCATGACCCCTACGGAGCTCAGAGGGGAGTCGCTTCGCGTAATTCAACCCGGAGATGAGGACGATCGGAGTACTTCAATAGATTTGTCAGAAGAAACAAGGCTTCGAGCTGTCGCCAACCTAACTAAGTACCAGGAACACACCAAAACGTGGTATGACCCGAAAGTCAGATTAAGTAAGTTAAAACCAGGTCATCTAGTATTGCGAAGTGTAATAGCTCCGGGGAAGCTAGGAAACAAATGGGAAGGACCATATGTTATCTTACGCTCAGGACGCCCTGGATCGTTTAAATTAGCTAATTTAGAAGGGGAAGAGTTGAAACATGCATGGCATGCGGAGCACCTTAAGAGATATTACGCTTAAGGCCTCCTTGTAATCACTTGTAGCACTTCCTTTTTCTATAAATAAAGATAAGGGTCGAAACCTGTTTTGCCCTTCGAACATCCCTTACTCCTGATGGACGCATTAGGAGGACGGTGATGATAGTAGAGCCAAGCATTTTTCGCAAAAGACCCAAGGGGCTGACTGCGAACCAATTGGTTCAGTGGCTCCGCCAACCTACGGATTCCAGGCTCCGGCTTGTTAGGATCCGTAGAAGAGTCTAAGGACTTTAAATAAAACAGATTTTCAGCCTTCGGGTGCGAAGTATCTGTAAAAGAGCCGAAGGTGGCCAAAACCTACGGATTCCAGGCTCCGGCTTGTTAGGATCCGTAGAAGAGTCTAAGGACTTTAAATAAAACAGATTTTCAGCCTTCGGGTGTGAAGTATCTGTAAAAGAGCCGAAGGTGGCCAAAACCTACAGATTCCAGGCTCCGGCTTGTTAGGATCTGTAGAAGAGTCTAAGGACTTTAAATAAAATAGATTTTCAGCCTCCGGGTGCGAAGTATCTGTAAAAAGAGCCGAAGGTGGCCAAAATATACGGAGTCCAAGCCATTGGCTGGTAGACATCCGTAAAAGAGTCCAAAGAGACCATTGCAAACTCCGAACCATTGGTTCGATAGAAATCGCAAAAATAAACCGAAGGTGGCTAAAGCAAAACAGAATTTGAGCCATAAGCTTCGAATATCTGTTAATACAGTCCAAAGTGACAAAGGTACTAAATTGCCATTCTTCTGACTACAAATAGTCGAAGACATTTTATAAGATTTTAAAAGATCTTTAAATTACAGAGGGGCTCCGAACCCCCAAAAAATTGTACTCTGAAGTTTTTCTTTGCGCATAACCATCTTTGAATACATTTCGAAGTTGCTTATACCCAAAGAGGGGCTAGTAAATATGGAGACAATTTTAAATCGGTATTCATTATTCAAACGAACGTGTTTACAGATTACATTATGAAAAATTGGTATCTATACCAAGAAGGAATCGAAGACCTCTTCGGTCTCTAGAGCTAGGCGTGGAACGACTAGTTCCGGCCCCGGGAGTCCTAATAACTTTGCGTTTAACTCTCTTGCTCCCCTTCGAAGCTCTAAAATCCTTCTATTCTTGTTGAAGCTCGGCCCAAGTTCGAAGCCGTTCGGGGCTTCTTTCCCAGCTTCCAAGATCTTCAGATCTTTTATTTTGAACCTCATCTTCGTTTTCAGACCAAATAGTGTCTTCAGAAGATGAAGTGTTTACGTTAACCTCTTTTTCTTCCTCTTTAATATAAGACAATACGTCTTTGATTACTTCGGGCACAATTACGCCGGAGTCATCTCGAGGAATTAGAAATCGAGGACGCTTGTAAGTCTTTAGAAGTTCGAAGGTGTTCCATAATGAGCGAAGTTCGTCGTTAAGCTCTAACACTTCGATGTCTTCCATAAGAGGTAAAGCCTAAAAATATGACACAAGATTTTCATTGATAAATGTCTACAAGCATGAAGTTTTACATAGTCAAAAATCCTAAATTATTCCTAAACCTGCGGGTTCGGAGGAGGCTGACTACTTGAGGCTTGGTTCCGAACTTGCTTCTGGCGTTGGCCTTCGTCGATCCAAGCCTTGATCGCAGTGCGACCTTCGGCTCTCCATGAAGCTTGAAAGGCCTGCCAGGCAGCAGTTACGCCTTCGGAAGGAGTTAGAAGCCGCTCGTCGTCGAAGGTAATAGGGCCCTCTGCGCTCGGAGTGATTGTTCGGCCCAAGTCCTCGTAGTAACGAAGTAGTCCGAGGGCAGACACTTGTCCGGAGAGTTCTCCGTAACGAATGCCTGCCGTCTTCATTTGCTTCGCTGCTCCTTGGATCCTTTTTAACCGGCGCAGCGAGTGACGTTATCATCTGAAGGAAGTGATCCAGTAGTACCGAAGTACTCCAGAACACCTAGCATTTGTTCTATGACTTTCATAGCTACCTTCTCGGACTTAAGCTTTTCTTCGATTAGTGCATCCTTGCTCGAAGTCGTTTCTGCTAGAACTCCGGAAATCCTAGCATTCTCCGTAGTTAAAGTATTCTTCTGATTTAGGAGTTGGCTAGCTTCCTCTTGGAGCCTCACAAGTTCGGACCCAACATTAGCATGCTCCAACCGCACCCTTTCGATTTCCGCCTGAAGCACGATTCTTTCTGCTTCGAGCTCTTTATTTGCAGCCTCCAAGCCCTGTCTGGCCCTACGCTCCGTCGAAATCACATTATCCATTTGAACCACTCTAGCTTCGGAGAAAGACAAGTTGCGTTTAAGAGCTTCATTTTCTTCCCGAAGCTGAGCAATTTCATTTTCGCCTGATAAAGTTGCAGCGCGGGCCAAGACCGCTTGCTAAGAAAAGAAAAAACTGAAGTAAGAAACTATTCATGTATAATTTGCTATTGGTTCGAAGGTGTTCCGTACCTGGTAGGCTGCTCGTTCCATAGCAACGTTTAGCTCCGAACTCTTCGCCCTGCTTAAAATTGCTACCAGCTCTGTCTCCCCGACTTCGCGACTGACTCGACCTAAAGGTTTGAGCAGAGTCCGAAGCCCGGTTCTTTGCTCCAAAAAAGGAGTTAAAAGAGGGAGCATTGCTGAAGCCTCTTGGTCATTCCTGCTTGGCGAAGCTCCGGAGCGTTCTCCTGAGGTCCTTGGAGCTTCGGTAGATGCCCCCCCCTCAGTAGATTGACTTTCGTCTATTGATTCAGACGAAGTTGATCCTTGAGCAGGGAGAGGCTCTATATGTCTTTTACCCCTTCCAGGCCCCTGTTGAGCGACCTCCGGGTGCGGCTCCGAAGTTGTCGAAGGCCCTTGAATTGGATCTTCGCGATGTACTTCTACAGGAGGGGGCTCTGCAAAAGCAAAGGTATTATACATTGTATAATTTTGCAGAAAATAATAAGAGAATTATGCGAAGGTTACCTTCGGCATTATGGGGGCGATTGAGCACCGGACTGCTCGGAGGATCAAAGGTGAGGTCTTCGTCTGAATCCAAAGTTAAAACTTCAACTGCCGGAGTATTTCCTTGAGCAGTCCTCCCTTCATCCAAAACTGAAGTTGTAGCAATCTCAACTTCACCTTCACCCGCAGGGGCTTTGATTTGCTCTTCTTCTTGAGCATCCGGAGTTCTCACTTCTTCAATATTAGTCTGAGACTCCGTCATACCTGCAGTATCTTCAATGTGAATATCTTTTTGAGCCGCATCTTCATCAATCAACCTCACTAATAGTTTACCTTCATCTTCTTTAGAACCGGAGATTGAGGTTCTTGAGTTCGAAGGTGCAGGATTCGAAGGTGCGAGATTTTTTGGCTTCCGAGCCACCTTCTTCACTAGAGTCTTTGCGGAGCTCGAAGTCCCAGCTTCGGCTATCCTCTTCTTGGGTCCTTTCTCCGAAGGCACCCAGTCCATCAGAGGGGGCGGAGTCATCTCCAGCATTCCCCATACTCTGTTAAACCTCTCCCAACTCCCGACCAGTTTAACTCTCCATTCTTTTTTAGTCGGAGTTGGGGCACCCAAAATCTTCTCCGAAGCCCTTATAATTTGCTCTGAAGTAATAGGGGCTGAAGAAGCTAAAAAATAAATAAATCAAATTAGTCTTTCTTCGAAGTAAATATGTATAATACATGTTGGTTTCGAAGTTACCTGCAGGGCTCGAAGTCAAGTTAATCTTGCGGAGACCGCCTTCCGAATCATCCTCGAAGACGATAGGCCAGTTGGCCATCAGCGGAGAAATTTGCAGGCCGAGGAATTCTTCGGCTAAATCTCGCATGCTTAACCTTCGGCTAATCTTTTGAAGCAGGTTGAGACGGGCTTCGAGTTGACCTTCGTTGGGCTGCACTAAGGCTTCCTTCCGGAATTGGATTTCTCTAAGGGGTCCGGCCAAAGGACTGCTTGCCCCAACTTCGGCATAGAACCATCTCAGAACCCAATCAGTATACCATCTTGCATTGATGGCCTTGGCAGGAAACTGAAGGGCATACTCATCTCGAAGCCTAAAGTTGATACTACCGAAGGATAGTACTACTTTTTCACCTCCGGGGCCTACGAAGGTCTTTGGTTGGCATGTTGCTCTATGTAGTGCAGCGAAGATCTCTGCCCTCCCCTCACAACCTTCGGCTCTCAGCGCCCATTCGAAGATAGCCAGTCTAGCTACTGCATTCGGAGATAATTGGGGGAGGGTTACATGGAACAGATCAAGTACCTCCGCCAGGAAGTCTACTGCAGGAAGGCCCAAGCCGGCTTAGAAGAAGGCTTCAAATACAACTACTTCTCCGGGTCTTGGCGACGGAATCATTTCTTTGCCTGGCTTCCGGATCATGACTCCGGCACTAATTTTCCCTCCTGCTGCGATTGCCAATGACTCTCTCTTGTAGGTAGAAGGCCCCAATTAGAAAGATTGATCCAGGTATTTTGTCGATGGCGGGCAGAGACCTTGATCATCGACGATTTGGGGATTTCTCCCTCCTGCCGCCATGGATGTCACTGCCGGTGCCGGAGGTGCCGCCGCCAACGCTGCCGCCGCCGCTGCTGCAGCCGATTGCTGCCGGGCCAAGGCCGATGGAGGTGCAGATCCCTTAGTCTTCACCATTGCGATCGCTGGATTGCTTTGAGGAAATGGAAGCTAGGGCTCAAAGAACTCAAGGGGCTAAAAAGTGTTTGATTGCGAGGAAAGCGGTGAAAAGGTAACCGGGTAAGTTCTAGGCCTTCTATTTATAGCCTAGATTTCACTTTTTTACCGTTAGTCCATGCCGTTTCGCATTCCTGCCGTTACTTCTCTCCGAGATTAGCGCTTGCTACAGTTTCGTTAGAAACAGAAAACTAACGGCTATTTTCTCTAAGTCTAAAAAGACTTTCGAACTTCCTGAGTCGGCTCTAAGATAGTTTGAAAAGCAATTATCCTAAGACTGATTCGGAGTTTATATCTTCATGCATTTCGGAGATGAACTAAAAAACCAATAACCCCTATGTTTGGTTATTTTTTCCTTCCGTATACTGCTCTCCTAACGTTACAGGTTAAACGGAGAAGCGTATTCGAGGGGCTACTGTTGGGGGAAATATCTCATCTTCGGGGTTATTGCCGAAGCAACATAAAGGCAGACAGCGGATTCGAAGGTTTCAGACGTTCATCTTCGAAGATACCCGGAGTAAGGTTCGAAGTACGAAGATAGGCATTGGTTCGGAGTACATCTTCGAACTAAGGCTTTTCAAGATCTTTTCTGCCAGCTAAGATGGAAGACTTATCTTCTTTCTCATTAGATTAGTCTTTTACCATTTTAGCCCTATTAAGGGAGCCGAATAGTTTCCACTATGTCGGTTGTAACAGAGGGGTAAATAGGTCTTTTCCTTAATGATTGGGTCTATAAATACCCCCCGTTTGACCCTGTAATAGGGACCGAATACAAGTTATTCAATACACACATTCGAACTATTCTAAGTTATTATCCTTTCGGAGGCTTAGAACGGTTCTCTTCTCAAACACTTCGTTTGTCAATTTCTTTTCTACAGAAACCTGTTAGCGTAATCTTTTGTGCCAACACTAGTTATAATCAAATCTTTATGGCTGAAGAGGATGTTTTCAGGACGGCCTTTCGCTGCCCCGGTTTTGTCGGCCTGTTCGAGTGGGTCATAATGACCTTTGGATTAAAGAATGCTAGCGCCACATATCAACATGCCATGAACTTAATCTTTCATGACTTGCTAGGAGTTATGTTAGAGGTTTATATAGATGATGTTGTGGTCAAATCGGATGCTATGAGAAACCATCTAGCCGATTTGAGGGTCGCTTTCGAAAGAATGCGCCAGTATGGCTTAAAAATGAACCCACTAAAGTGTTCTTTTGGCGTGTCGGCGGGCAAGTTCTTAGGATTCATGATCCATGAAAGAGGCATTGAAATTGATCTTAAGAGGCTTGAGAAAATTATAGGATGTTTAGCGCCGGCATGTAAGAAAGATGTGCAGAGATTGATAGGCAAGGTTAATTATTTGTGACGCTTTATATCTAACTTGTCTGGCAAAATTGATGCGTTTTTCCCGATACTCCGACTAAAAAATGAAGCCGGGTTCACTTGGGGGGCAAGTCAGCAACACGCCTTTGAGAAAATCAAAGAGTGCTTATCGACGCCGCCGGTGGTAAGGGCGCCGAAGGCCGGAATTCCGTTTCGGCTTTATATCGTCGTGGAGGAGAATGTGATTGGAGTACCAAATTGCGTCACTATCTTCTCCCTAGCACATGTCAATACGTCCTTCTTCATGGGTTTGTGCTGTAAGCCCTCCGTCCGCCGCGTCGTAATCACGATAAGTCCCTATCGGTTTGCTCGTAAATCGTCTGTTTCATCCATGTAACGGATTTCTATCGTTTTATCAGTTTTTACCTGTAATTCAGTCTCTTGGCCGAATTACCCTTGGTTTTTCAGTGTTTTTGCAGTGTTTCATCTCTCTGATCTTCGCCAAGAAGTTTTGGTCAAAGACACCAACAACAAGACGGTCGTCGGAGTCCTGGAGATCACCTTCCAGGGACTGTCGGTCCGACCGGCGGTGTTGTCTTGGTCCGACCGGCCCGTGCCGCACCGCACCGTCACCTGACGCACCGGCATGTTGCGGTCTGACCGGCAGCCTAAGGCCGGTCTGACCGGGCTTCACAGGAGGCCTCGGGAGCACCTTGCATCGTCACCGGAGTCCCCTTTGGGTCCATCATGCCCATCCGGTCTGACCGGAGGTTTCCCCTCGGTCTGACCGATCGAAGGCCGAGGGCCCAAAACTCCTTTGGAGTACCCCCTGACCCCTTTGACCATCTGCGGTATGACCAGAGGTCTTCCGTCGGTCCGACCGGCCGAAGGGTAGAAATTACTCCTTCACACTTCACGCCGAAGCCCCCTTCGGCCGAACACTTTGCACCGTCGGTCCGACCGGCGGTATAGCTCCGGTACGACCGGCTTCCCTTGGCCGATCCGACCGCTAGAACCTTCGGTTGAACTGGCCTGGCTCTAGTCGGTTTAATTATTTTAGGTTATTTTCTCACACATCGGTTGTTTGAATAATTTTAGATTAATATTATTTGATTGTCTGGCGACTCCGTTATTTCCTTACCACTGTTGAAGGATTGTCGGAACGCGACGTTGGCGTTGTGTTACGCTTAGGGCTGTACTCCTAAGTATTCGCACCCTTTTGAATCGCCGGATCGGCGTCCATGTGTTTGGCACATTTTAGTGTCGACAGGAGGTATACACCACAGCAGGATGGGTGGATCTGCACCCAATTGTTTTCTCCAAATTTTCCGCCTACACAAATTTGCTTTATTGCCTAATCGGGCCACATGAATAGTCTTCGAGTATGCCAACTTTGACCGACACCGACTAGCCGACTGATTACACCCAATCGTGGTCCTTTGGTGTTGACTAATTTGTCGGTTTGGCTTCACGGGTATAACGGGGAGACAGAGACTCCTGATGCAGGTTCCAATAGGATGACTATAATACGATGACTATGATGTTTCTTATAAGAAAAAAATAATGTAACAATATAGTTAAGGAGAAGAGATAATGAAATTGTTTCTTACACAGAAACAGCCGTACGCGAGAACCAAAAAGAAGAATTAAATATGATTACATAACACTTTATTTTGAAGAAATCATATATGTGATACGATAAATATAGAAACTATTTGTATCTCCTACTGTTATCCTAAAACTTATTCCTTATATTTCTCTAAAAATTCTATCTCTCTTATATTTCTCTAAAAATTCTATCTCTATACAACTTAGGGCTCTGGTAGCTTCCCTAAAATTAATTACTTATATTTTTGAATCTTTTTTATTTAAAACAATAGCTAAATTACAAATCTAATCACAATGTATATAAGTTTGTTTAAGAACACATGAATAAAGATAAAACATAAATATTATTGGTATAGATTGTAGTTCAACGCTCAAATATTCCAAAAAAACTTAATTAAATGGTCAATTTGAGCTATTTTCTTATCCTGTGTTTGAAGGAATTTCAATTGCAATTGATAAAATAATGTTAAATAAAGAATAACCGGTGAATTAGCAAGCATAGAGTAATCTGTCAATTCAAATTTTAAGATAGGGAATAAGTTTTGTTCTCTATATTTGAGGGATGAGAAAAGATGAATAAGAAATAATATAGGGTAAAGAATGAAAAAGAAAATTTGTTGGAGTGTAATTTTTACAGCAAATATTTTAAATTTGATTATAAAAAAGCAGATAGAGCATTTCGTTCTTAGGTTAAGATGATTGTTATATGTTGCCATATATATGACTGAATGGTGTGGACTGCGCCAGTTCGATACAAACCGGTGGATTTTGGGAGGGTTGGATTGAAGAAATGATTCATGAATTTGGAAAATCTCGAAATAAAAGGAAAATGCAAACAAATCCAAACCTAATATAGAAAAAAACACTGGTGAAAACCATAAAATTGCAGGGAATAACTCCAACAACAGGAAAATAAAAATATTATTGTACAAATTAATGTTTGGCTTTGTTGTTTCAAATAAATGGAGATAAATAAATTTCCAAGCTTCCAACTAAACCATGTGGGAGAGAGTATCGATGGTAGATGTGTGTAATCATTCGAATTCTCCCGTGAGTTGGAGAAGGCATTGTTTGAGTCCAAATGGACTAGTGTCAGTTTGGAATCGGTTAGTTTAATGGTAGTATAAGGCTGCGTTTGGTTGAACGTTTGGAGCCAGCGTTCGCGTTGTAAACGCTGAATCCGAACCAAAGAGACCGTGGGCCCACCGGTGTTTCCAAAAGCTGCCTGCTTTTTCACGTTCAATACTGTCAAATTTTCACAGCAGCACATGACCTACTTTTTTCAGCTTTCTTCATTTTTCTCACCCCAAACAGAACCCGCTGCTCCACCTGCCGCCGGCCTCCGCCGTGACCGACGCCGGCGGCCTCCACCGCGCCCCTCCACGCCGGGATCCGCCGCTCCCCTCCCCGCCGGGATCCGCCAAACGTCCTCTCGGCCGAGATCCGTCGCGCCCCCTCCGCGACCCACGCCGTCGGCCTCCTCTGCGACCGACGCCATCGGACTCCGCCGTGACCCTCCCCGCCGGAGCCCCTCCACGCCGGGCTCCGTCGCGCCCCTCCACGCCGGGATCCGCCGCGCCTGCGTGCCTCTCCCCACCGCGCCTCCTCCCTGCCGCGCCCCTTCCCGCCGGACTCCGCCGCGCCTCCTCCCCGCCGGCCACCGTGCGCCCCTCCGGCCCTCCCCTGGAAGCGAGCTCCCCTTCCAGCCAGTTTGCTCCCCTTCCAACCAGGTTTCCTTCCCTGCAACTAGAATGCGTGCTAGGTTCCTGGCATATGACACAGTCGGTTCGGTATCATTTGTGGTGTAGTGATTACATGACATGCATGCCATATACCTTGCACCTTTTAAGGGGACTACTACCATATACCAGAATTTCATCGTCGTCGTGGGCGTCCACCACAAGGGAAGCATGAGATATTCAACTTTTTGCACTCCTCCCTCCGTAATGTAATTGAGCGAGCATTTGGGGTCCTCAAGCAAAAATGGCGCATATTGAAAGCCATGCCTAGTTTCTCAGCTCGACGACAGGCACAAATCATTATGGCTTATTTTGTATTGCATAATTTCATTCGTGACAGTCAGTTGCTTGATAAGGAGTTTGAGAGGTGTGATGCAGATGACGAGTATATGCCTGGAGCATCAAATATTGAGGATGTAACTGAAGACGTTGACGAGGTAGAGGGAGGGAATGAGGTTACCATGAACACCATTCGTGATAGGATAGCTACCTCACTAGCTAATGCGAGGGCGACATAGAATAGTTATCTAGCTGGCAAGCCTTTTGAGATGAACAATATACTTATTTATATATATACTATATAATTTCGTTCAAAATATGTCCTCGATGCAAAGTTCACGTCATTACGATCATTTTGCATATAAACATCATATTAGAGTCTTATGAGCATTACAGACAATTTATACATCTGTCAGCTCACATCAGCTTTTTCACAGCAGCTTGAACCAAACGACTTTCAGCTTTTTCATAGCTGACAGCTCACAGCAGCTTTTTCACAGCTGACAGCTCACAACAGCTTGTTCACAGCTGACAGCCGAACCAAACGCACCCCAACTCTATATTTGGGTGTTTTGACGCCGAAATGGCAGTTGTGTTTGTTTAAAATAATACGCAACTATAAGGGCTCATTTGTAACAAAGCAATTTAGAGGAAATTGACGGAAATTAAACTAACTGTTGTGATAGTACCGTATACAAGGAGGTTATCTAGATTTTATAATGAAATTAAATAATTTAAAATTTTGCTTTTTGTTTAAAATAAAGATGATATAACTCAACTAAATACTTTTAATTTATCCATGACTTTAATCAAGATAAGATCTTAGATTTTTTTTCCTAATACTATATATTGTCAATTTAAAACATATTAAAGCTAAAAATCGAATCTTAGAGCATCCACAATGTGTCATATAATCAGTCCTTATGCATTAAATATATTATATAGGTTGTTTTCATACATTGTGAAAGTAGTTTTTATAATATTGATTGCAAAAGTAGTTCATATGATATGAGTTGTCCATAAAAAATAAAATAGCATTTATCACTTCTCTTCTTTCTTTTTCTCTCTATATTCTCTCTTACTTTTAATATTTTATATTGCTACAAATATTGTAGAATATGAAATAACTATAAACTATTATTGTGGGTCACATCTATATAAACTAGTTTTACCATATACATCTATATGGACTAGTTTTGTCATATACATTGAAGTTGAAGATGCACAATATACAGTTGATGGTACACTTTTTTACCTGGATGTTTGCTGGGGGATGGGTTTGAATAACATGAGATGCTCCCTGCAACGGATATTAGTTTAAGTTATTTTGACAAGTTCAGACTTTTATGCATACGAGCATGCATGCATAGCAGGCTACCACTACAGTCTACAGTGATATACATACAGTCAAGTGGCCAAGAGGTCGTCCCCTACCCAGCGGCCAGCGCTGTCACCAAAGCTCCGAATTTGACGGCCAAGTCGTTGCCGAATGCCGTGCCTCTGCCGTCAGCTCCAATGCTACCCTCCGACTAGTCCCTTTCCATCGACGGAATTCCGGCCAGCAGCCTGCTTCTTTGGATGCATATATCATCTTCTTCCTTGTCTGAACACCAGAGCAGAGCGGCAGGATTCAGGAGTAGCTCTTCTTCCCTGGCCTAGTTGCAGAGGTGATGTGCAGAGCAATGCATCCCCTCTACACATTCTTCCTGTTTGTGCTCTGCTCCCTGCACACCCTTGCAGGGTCCGCTGCAAACGATACTCTGGCAGCAGGCCAAGTGCTCACCGCCGACGACAAGCTCGTATCAAGCAACGGCAAGTTCGCACTCGGTTTCTTCCAACCAGGCAACGGCATTAGTAAGTCACTCAGCACCCCTATCCCCTCCCATGGCTGGTACCTTGGCGTTTGGTTCAACAAGATCCCAGTTTTTACCACTGTGTGGGTTGCCAATAGGGAGAGGGCAGTCACTGCCTCCGAGCTCAACCTGACGCAACTCAAGATCTCAGCAGATGGCAATCTTGTCATCGTGAACACCGGCACTGGGTCCGTAATCTGGTCCACCGGCGTTGTCAATAGGACAGACACCCGCACGAACACGACGAGTCTTGTTCTCTCTGACAGTGGAAACCTTGTCATACAGGGCCCATCAAATGTATCAATCTGGCAGAGCTTCGACTACCCAACAGATCTTGTTCTTCCTGGCGGCAAGGTCGGATGGAACAAGGTCACCGGGTTGAATCGCGTCGGGATCTCAAGGAAGAGCCTCATTGACCCAGGCTTTGGCTCATACCGTGTTGAGATAAATGGTTCCAGTGGGGTGATCCTCATGCGCCGCGACCCCGCTAAGGTGTACTGGTCTGGTGTAACATCACCCACTCTCATACCAGAACTCAAATCTCTGCTACAAATGAATCCAACAACGAGAGGTTTGATCATCCCTGAATACGTTGACAACGACACAGAGGAGTACTACATGTACACTTCATCTGATGATTCTGCTTCTTCATTCCTCTCTCTAGACATGTCTGGTCAGATCAAGCTGAATGTATGGTCGAAAGACACACAGTCTTGGCAAACGATATATGCTCAGCCTGCTGATAACTGCACATTTGCCACATGTGGTCCTTTCACCCTCTGCAGCGGCAATTTAAATCCTTTCTGCGACTGCATGGAGAGCTTCTCTGTAAAGTCACCTGTGGATTGGGTGGTTGGTGATCGAACAGGAGGGTGCTCAAGAAATACTCCATTAGATTGCACTTTAAGTAGTAACTCGACGACTTCAAGTTCAACAGATATGTTCCACCCCATAGCTCACGTTACACTGCCGTATAACCCCCAAACCATACAAAATATCGCCACTCAGAGCAAGTGTGCACAAGCGTGTCTCAGTAACTGCTCATGCACTGCTTACAACTATGAAAACGGCATATGCTCTGTCTGGAATGGGGACTTGTTTAGCACGAATCTGAATGATGGCATTGAGAATCACTCTGAATCAGTTCTCTACCTCCGTCTCGCAGCTAAAGATTTGCAAAGCCTGGGGAAAAACAAAAGAAAACCACCTGTTCCAGTAGCTACAGTCGTAAGCATTACTACTAGTTTTGTGTTACTGCTCGTGGTGTTGGTAATGATTTGGAGGAACAGATTCAGGTGGTGTGGTGCGCTATTACATGGCAGTGAATCTAGCGGTGGAATTAGAGCCTTCGGATACACGGATCTTGGTCATGCTACCAAGAACTTCACACAGAAGCTGGGGGAAGGTGGTTTTGGCTCTGTATTCAAGGGAATGTTGAATGACTCTTTCCCTATAGCGGTGAAAAGGCTCGATGGTGCTCGACAGGGAGAGAAACAGTTCAGAGCTGAGGTGAGCTCAGTTGGGATCATCCAGCATATCAACCTGGTCAAATTGATCGGTTTCTGCTGCGAAGGTGACAAGAGGCTACTTGTGTATGAATACATGCTAAATGGTTCTCTTGATGCTCATCTGTTCGACAGCAATGCTGCTGTCCTGAATTGGAGCAGCAGGTATCAGATAGGCCTAGGAGTTGCTAGGGGATTGTCCTATCTGCATGACAGTTGCCGCGAATGCATCATACACTGTGATATTAAGCCACAAAACATACTTCTTGATGCATCATTTGCTCCTAAAATTGCAGACTTTGGGATGGCAGTGTTTGTAGGAAGGGATTACAGCCGAGTTCTGACTACTTTCAGAGGAACCGCAGGTTATCTTGCGCCGGAGTGGATCAGTGGAGTTGCCATTACACCAAAAGTCGATGTTTATAGTTTCGGCATGGTGCTGCTGGAAATCTTATCAGGCAGGAAGAATTCTCACGAAGTACACACTAGCGGGGAGAATCATGTTGTGTATTTCCCGGTGCATGCCATCAGCAAGCTACATGAGGGTGATCTGAGGAGTTTGGTGGATCCAAGATTGCATGACGACTTCAAACTGGAAGAGGCGGAAAGGATGTGCAAAGTTGCGTGTTGGTGCATCCAAGAAAACGAGTCTGATCGACCAACAATGGGTGTAGTGGTCAGAGTTCTTGAAGGTCTACAGGAGCTCGATATGCCTCCGATGCCAAGACTACTTGCAGCTATGACAAAATGTTTTGAGGTAGCTTCAAAGTAACAATTCTGAATATCACAGTCAATGCTAATACTAGTTTCAGCAAATTTGGGAGTTCTAATCTGGAGCAAAAGGAAATAAACAAGAGGCAAGCTTGCAGCTGCTAAATTGCATAGTATGTTGCATCTGTTTTCATATCCTATGATGTTTTTATAATGTCATTGAAGCAAGCATTGTAGTAAATGCGGCAGAAACTAGAAATTTGTGTTTGTTTTGTATGCTCATGGTCATGAAGCGTGATGAATAATTGGTGTGAATATTAATATGAGTGATGATTGATTATGATACTGTTTGGGTGCAAATGTTTAGACTAATATGAGTCCTAATATGAGTCAAGTTAGGAACAACTCGTGCTCAGATATGGTTTCTTTGTTTATTCATGTGCATGTGACACTTGAGGATAAATGTGGTTGGGACTGAACTCATGATAAGTTGAGGTTGAGGAAATCAAGAAATCATGTAAGACATTTGGGTTAGGGTGTGATGCACGTGAAGGATAGTGTTTTCATATAGAATATGCTAGATGTATGGATATGGAAAGAAATTTAAATCCAAAAGAGAGAGTCTAGGTTTAGAAAGAATCGAATTCGGGTTGTTAGAGAGAAGAGAGGTATCAATGTTTGTTACTGGCAATAACAATTTGAGGGGTGTGTGTGGCAAAGACTGATAGCAGCACTATCAGGAATACGAGACATGGGTATTTTTAAGATAGGCTTACCTGACTAGGGGATAAGCTAGGACAGGTCGGCTGTATTAAGTAATTTTATATAGTATGATGCATCATAAAGGAAATGATAGATTAAGTTATTCCAAGCCTAAAAGTGATAGATAGTATTTTAGGACCGATTAAGTTATATTGTGATCAGTCTACAATATTCTTTTCTAGTAACAAATAAATCTAGTGGTGCTTCTAAACATATCGATATTAAGCATCGTGTTGTGAAATAAAGGTGGATCCGATGGATGTGCCAACTACTATTTTCTTCCTTTTCGTCCATCATCCTAAATGGTGTTCCCAGGTCCTTTTTCTTTCTAGGCAAGGGTGTGGTAGGGTGATCCCCTCTCCCCAATGCTATTCTTTCTTGCAATCGACCATCAGAGATTAATAACCCTTGCCGAAGAATAGAAACTTCTGCTCCACCTTGGCACAAGCTGTATTTGGATGAGGGTCTTTTTACGCCGATGACTTGAGTTTATTCTTCAATGCCTGTCCACACGAAACTACTTGAATCAGGGGGGATCATCGATGTGTTTGACAAAGCCTTAGGGTTCTGTATCAACCTCTCCAAGTTAGAACCGTTCCCCATCTACTATGAAGGAATGGACCTACAACAAATGGAGGATGTATTCTTGGACCGTCGGACTAGTTTCCCTTGCAAATATTTGGGATCACCTCTTCATCATGTCAAGCCCCGCAAGGCATGTCTCCAGCCACTCATTGACAAGACACACAAGCAAAAACTAGCCGTTTGGAAGTGCAAGTTTTTGAGCAAGGGCGGAAGGCTTACTCTAATCAACTCGACCCTTTCAGCAATTCCAATTTTCCATCTTTTGGTTTTTTAGGAGAACCGATGGCTCCTCAAGTAGCTCGACAAACTCCAGAGAACATTTCTTTGGGCAAAGGCCCCGACCAACACATTTCAGGTGGCACATTTTAGGATGATACATTCGAAATGTTTGGATGGATGGGTGAGGTGAGATAATTTTTTGTTTGGTTAGATGTATATAACTTGGATAAGATAAGGTTAAATTTAGTGGGACCCATGTGTTAAATATATTTTTTTAACAAAAATATAATCATATGAGATATTATTTTATAGATTAAATTATAATCAATACAATAATGTAATTAGATCATAAATTAGATAAATGATTTGGGAGTAAAAATAATTTGAATATTTATAAATGAAAAATTAAATGTGTAATAACTAATTAGGAGACGATCCATCATCTCGTCCAATATTAGATGAGCTCATCAGAAAAATTTCCTGAATCTCTCCATCAAGCATATTGAAAGAATATTCCTCTCGTTGGCCATCTCATCTACCTTCGCCCTTCAATAAAACAACTGACTGGATGAGATGGCTCTATCCTATCTAAGGATATCTAACGAACCAAACCCACTCTTAGAATACATTGATTATGGCTCAAATGGAAGGATCTTCACTGACTATGGGCGAGCTTAGCGCTGCCATCCTCCCAGAAAGACACTGCCCTTTTCAATGCCCCACTTCAATCTGCATCGGCAATGTCAAACATGCAAATTTCTAGTGTGCCAAATGACAGGGCTCTGCCCTATTCTGTGAAGTGGCGCTGGACCTATTCAAAATATGTAGTAACAAGAACATGTTCATCAAGCAAGAACTGGACGATAGTGGTTGGATCCAGAGCATCCGAAACTGTTCTTCACTACAAGTCTACAACAGCTCCAGCAATACATCCTCATTGCAACGGTAGTCAACAACACCGTGCTTGATTCGACCGGCTTATGACATTTGCTGGCGCTAGTCGGAAAATGGAAGTTTCAATGTCAAACCAGCCTACCAAATCTCGTTCTCAGGATCTTGTAGGTCGGTAGTTTGCAAGGAACTATGGCAGAGCAGGGCTAAGCCCAAATGTTATTCTTTGCATGGACCTTGATTAAAAACAAGATTCTCACCACGGACAATCTCATGCAATGGGGTTGGCCTTGCAATCCGTTCTATCCGCTTTGCCTGTCTATATTTGAAACACCGCACCATCTCGCTTGTAGTTGCCTGTTCACGCAATAGGTCTGGTCGCAAATGCTCATCCACCACCGCCTAGGGCTGCCAATGGGGAGGGTTTGGGGATCCCCATTGTTACCCATGCAATTACCCATTATAAATCTTACCCGTACATGCCCTCCCCATATCCATTCTCATTTCAATTATCCATGCCCAATGGGGAATGGATAAAACAAATGGGTATGGATAAACCAATGGGTATGGATAAACCAAATCACCGAAGAAAATTCAAAACAGGAGTTCCTTTACTATGTAAACTCTTTTCAGCATGTATGACATTTCTTTCCAGATTTCTAAACCTTAACTACTTGCTACTATATTTATGTCCTTCCAGTTTCTGCAATGCCAGAATAATATGAACTGAACAAACACAGTAAATAAACTATGCAAAATAAAATTGTTCACATCATGGCCTTTCATTGGCATGTTGTCTATTACTAAAGTCTCATTCAAATTGATCTACAACCGGAAGTTCTTGAGTACTGGGCACACAACTTGTCATTTGTTCAAGAAAATCATCTGTTCCAAAAGAATCAGTTAGCAAGTTTATCAAAATTACAATATGGCTTTGTAAGTTTGGTGATATGTACCTGGTATAGAACTCCTTAGCCAATCTTGTGTGCACATCATAGCTTCAAGTGTTTCAGGCAGTAGACTACACCTCCTTTCATCAAGCATTTGTTTAGCTAGGCTGAAGCATGATTCAGAAGCTATTGTTGACATAGGAACACTCAAGATATCACGCGCCATTCGAGCAATAATTGGATATTTGGGACCATGCAACTTCCACCAGGATAATATGTCAAAAGAAGTATCATTTATTCCAGGGTGTGGAGGATCATCAAGATAGATATCTAGCTCTGACCTTCCTTGCTGACTTGAGCTATTATCTTGGATAAACTTTTCTAATCCTAATCTAGCAGAAAATAACCTCAAAGAGGACTCTTGTGAACTATATTCCTGAGAACTTCTTGAAGTGCTAACAACTGATAAGGATTGTGTTGGTTGCTTTGCATATTCATCAAATAAGTCGCTAAAGCATTTCCTCATACGTTCCACTTTCACAACTTTTTCAGAAGGATAAAGTAGTCCATAGTAGTACTGAATAGACTTCAACTTGTAACGAGGGTCAAGAATGGTTGCTATAGATAATAACTTGTTACAAGTCTCCCAATATTTCTCAAATTTTTGTATCATCGGTATAACCATTGCAGCAATAAAAGAATCATCACTCAACATCCATTCTTTCAAAAAAATATAAATTTCACAAAAATCATTGAAGTAAAGACTCGCAGTAGGAAATTTTGTGCCAGAAGATCTTAGAGTTGCTTCATAGAAGACCCGCAAGCAATCTGTCACTTTACTGATATGTGTCCAATCCTCATTTGATGGGCAAAACTTGTAAGAACTATCATATTCTTTCAATCGATCAAAAGCTTCACGGAATTTAATTGTTCTCTCAAGCATGTCAAATGTTGAGTTCCATCTAGTTGGAGTATCGGTTTCTAAAGATAGCTTAGGAGCATTTACTTGTTGGGAAATCAACTCAAATTTTTCTTTTCTTGATATGGATTTGTAGATATAACTAATTGTCTCTCGTAAATTAGCAAGAATGGGGACAATAAGTTTCAAGCCATCTTGAACTATTAAGTTCAAGATATGTGCAGCACATCGAACTTGAAAAAAATGTCCTTTTAAGTGTAATGATTTCTTGGGTAAGAGAACATCAAGTAATTCCCGGACCACAACATCATTAACTGAGCAATTGTCAAGAACAAAGCTAAATAGTTTTCTATCCAAATTCCATTCATACAACCTATTCATAATCTCTTTAGCAATGACGACACCAGTGTGTGGGGTTTTTACATGGACGAACCCAATAATATTTTTATGCAACTTCCAATCAGCATCAATGTAATGAACTGTCATGCTCATATAGCCAGTCATTTGAGTTGATGTCCACATATCAGATGTAATACTGATTCGGCTCATATTTCTTTCCAAAATTTTGTACTGCTTCATCTTTTCCTCCTTGTATAACTTAATGATATCCTCTCTGACAGAAGTTCTATGCATTAACTTAAATTGTGGCTGTAGATTATAAATGAATTGCCTTGTGTAGTAATGTTCAGACATGCAAAATGGATAATTATGACAAACAACCATTCGTGCAAAATCCTCACGACTTCTCTGCTGATCAAAAACAGGAAGCTCTTGCTTTGGAGTACCAGTATTTCTTTTCTTTGACTTTTGAATCTCAGGACAAACACCTATGTGATAATTTAAATGACTTGTTCCATTCTTGTTACCAGCAACTAGATGTGCATTGCAATGTATACATACTGCTTTAGAACAGCCATCCACTACTAGTATCTTAAAGTCCTTCCAAACTTTTGATCTAAATTTTTTCTTAGCATGACAACTTTGTGCATATCCACCTAGATCAATTATTCCATCAACTCTATCGAATGGAATCAAAGGCATAATATCAGTACATTCTAAAATAAATTCCACACTCTATTCAACACTATAAAAATTTGAAGTTCTATTAGCTTGAAATGATGAAAATAATGAAAAGAACTAATTCAAAGTGTGTGGCAAAGAAATATTACCCATCATCTGCATGCTCTTCAGATGATTCACGTGGGAAACTCTGTAACTCTTGATTCTCACTTGAGCTTTGAACATCACCACATGTATTACTAGAGCTCATGGCAATAAAATTTCTTCTACTGCCTAAAATTATACCTAATGAATTATATTAAGAAAGATTAGTAAAAGTTAAAATCTATTTAACTAATTTATCAATCTAATTTAACATGAAGCTTAAACCATCAATCATATTCAGAGAACATCAAAGAAGACAAACTTAACAACATAACTTTGTACAAGAAAATTTATGGATCTGGATCTATACAGGCCAAAGAACTATACAGTGCCAAAGAAGGTTCTGGATCTAGGCTAGAAATTATGGATCTGGGCAAGAAATTGAAGAACAGGAAAATGGAGGAAAGAAACGGTGGGGGGCATACCATCAATCGTGATGTAGTGCAGACGCCGTATTTGGGAACTCTTGCTGCCTCGCTGATGGAGAAGGCCCTGCTGCTGCCACCGAAGCCACCGTCTTCCTCGCGAGTTCACCGATCGACTACTCCTCTTGTTTTTCTCTGCTGCAGCAGATTGGGGATGGGCATTATTGGGTAAAGTGGGCAGCACCCTCCCCATACCCTCTTTCTTTATGGATATATCCATACCCTCCCCATTTATAATGGGTAGAGATCCTTTTATCCATACCCTACCCGTTTTAAGTGGATGTGGATATGGGGAATGGGTTTGGATACCCAACAGCAGGTCTACCACCGCCTCATCAGCACCCCTCAACTCCCAATGCTTGATCAACCTCAGGTTTGGTGTCTTGAGGTTGTTAACATGATAGTCCCCGTCCAAAAAAAGAAATTCTTCAACGGCTTAATCATTTTATACTTGATGGAATATTTTTAATGTATGTTAACAATTTTTTTACCATTTATATATCTTTTTAAACTAAATATGGTATAACGCTTAAGTTAGTGTACCCCCATAATTTTTTTTAGCTTGGCTGCTGCCAAGACATCATCAACGACATCAATTATTTCAATTACGCTTGGGCATGACCATGCATGTTCTGTTTTTCTCACGTCCCTAGCCTCCGTCCCCTCATGTTCATAGCTTTCTTCAACTTCTAGTACGTCCTTTCTATTTTCTTCTCTAAAATATTATAATTGTTTTTGCTTTCATCTTCTTTGATCCTTTCGCTTGCATTAAAAAAACATGAAAGGTCTAGCTTATAAAACACACATCGGTGCTATATATAAAAATTCATATCCCAACCTATCCCACGTCGATCCAAGCTGTGCTGTGACTGAGGGTGTATTTGGTTCTACTGTTAGCTGTGAAAAAGCTGTTGTAAACTTCTTATTGTGAAAAAAATTGTTGTGGGTTGTTTCTGTGGAAAAGCTAAAAGTCGTTTGGTTGAAGCTGCCGTGAAAAAACTACCGTAAGCTGACTGTTTATTTATAACTTACATAATTTTCATCATTATAATATTCTATACATATATATAAATAGAAAACACTCAACATTGATGCAACGAAATAATTGGAAAATATATTAGATAAATAAAAAAGTGCATGGTTCATCTCATAAAATAACCGGCAACCACATATTATCTCATTAAATTGTGCAATGCAATACAAACCATAATAATGTTAGATCAATTAAGACACCTTAAATTCATACTATTTAATTTGTACTAAAAATTAGAAAAACAGAAAAATAGAAAAAGAAAAGCAGGATCTAAGCTACTTTCAAATTTCTACTAGAAAAAAACTATTTTTTCACTAGTTTTAATAAACCAATTTGATGGCCATTGTCAACAGTAACAAGTCGGACCTTCATATGAAGTTGAGGCGGGCATGTGGAATTTTGTTTGCATATCTTTTTTTTTCACGTAAATATTTATGTTAATTGTGAGCGCTGATTTGATTGAAACTAGGCGATCGAACTGTGTTTTGCAAAACCGCGTACCGGCCAATTGATGCAAGGCATCAGTCTAGCTTCTCACTTGCAAGGCAAATAACGCATGTTTTTTCTTAAGAAATTGATACGCCCACTCATGGCAAATGATTTTATTGAGTTCAAACTCTCTGCTTTCGTATAAACCCTGAATCTTTAACAAATTTCTCAAAATTATTGCTAACCATGTCATTATATATAAAGAAGAAAAACAATGTAAGTACACTGTACACCGGCCTTGTAATCATCTATGAACTACTACTGATTAAACATGGCATTTCATACTAAAAGGCTATAATTAAGCTGGTAATTAAGTGATCATGCTTGCTTGGAGATCTCTGTGATCACCAAGACTCTAGCCCTATGGATGGTGGCGAGGCACAGGCACACATGCTCCTCCAGCTCTTCGGCCAGTTTCCTCGAACACGAGCAGCTCCTCCTCAGCTCAGTCACCATCTCCTGCACCGGGAAGCTCCCTTCGACCCTCTCCACGCAGCACCTGGCCATGGCGTTCTCCCGCTCGATCCCGTCGGAGAGCCGCGCGACGAGGTGGCTCACCGTGTCGAGGTCCCTGCCCAGAACGTACGTCCCCTTGGCGGCGGTGTCCAGCTGCTCCTGCAGCTGCTGCAGCGACCTCGTCCTGGACTGCCGCCTCTTGACCCTCCGCTTGAGCGCGACGGGGCATAACGCCATGGCCGCCGGCCCGAGCAGCAGGCTGAAGAACAGGAGGTGCGCCGCGACGCCGATGGCGACGCCGGCCGCCGCGCCGCAAGCCACGACGAGGCACGTCCGGGACAGCTTCTTGACGGCCCTCACCACCTTGAGCTTCCTTGCCACCTTCCCGTGGCTCGACTTGATGGCATGGAGGACCGACGAGTATCTGTCGTGGATCCGCTTGAAGTTGCTTCTTGTTGCCGCGCTGAAAGGGTTGCTTCTGACGGCGAACGGCTTGAGTGCGGGCAGAGGCGTCGTCGTCGCAGTCGCAGTCGCCGCAGTGGCGGTGGCGTCGTCGACACTGTCCGAGATGCTTGCAAGGAAGCTCTCCATCGAATGGTAGTTGCTTTGGGTGTTCTTGATGTTCGTCAGCAGCTGCCTGCAGATCTCCGACGCCTCGACGATGGCGTCGAAGTAGCCCGCCATTGCGAGCTCGACCTCTGAAGATGTTCTTCGGTGCATAAACTTCTGAAGCTCCTCAGGGATGACATCCTGCTGAGGATCGAACAGCGCCTCCATTTCTCTCCCGGACTGCTGCTTCGCTGATGATAAGAAACGCGCGTTGGATCGCGTGTGCAACGTATTGATGTACTCCTCCTCTATGTTGAAGCATTCTTGCACTGCCACCGGCGTTTCCATGACTGTTTCAGAGAGCACAGAAAATTTTCAGTATACAAATATCAAGCTAGCATTTCAGGCATCTTCAGATCATTGAAATATACTGAAGCACTTAATAATCTAGTTACTGAAGACAATGACCTGACAAATGATACATGCTCTAACAAAATAAAAAGAAAGCAGATTTGGATCAATTCAATGTTGCCCTTGTCTGCTGAAGTGTTGAACTCACCTTTGGATGGGCCCATTAATTGTCAGTCCTAATTACAAATTTCCAATCCCCTTCAGGTTCTTGATCTTTTGGGACAAGCACTGTTTGCCTCTCTTATCCAGCTGCACCAATTGCAACCCTGCCTTGGCTTAAAATGGACCTCACCTCAGCCTTTATATGCAAGCACAAACAGATAAAAATCTTGTGCTTTGTCTTGTACTGTCCCCCAAAAGCTTTTTTGCCCAAACTTGTGCAACTCATGCTTGCTGGGTGGCTAGCTAGCTGCTCCCTGATGACACCCCATGATATCAGGGACCAATACCTCCCTGATCCCCAGGCTTCGGCCGTTTCTGACGCCGTATTCTTTTTCCATGGCCAATTCTTGCACTCCACATCGGCTCATCTGCATGTCCATCCAAAGTTGTGTATCTTTCTCCTGTGTCTTCTCTCCTCAGCCGACCTACTGCAAGGAAGCTAGCCCTTTAGATTGTGTGCAAGTATTTCTTGGTGGTTTCTGGTGTGATCCAGATGCAGAAATTTTGACAGCAGTTCAGGTACTTCAGGGGTGCAAGTTGCCTGAAACGGCTTCCTTTCTGATGGTTGGTTAGTTATGGCCCTGTACCAACACAGGGCATTCTTCTTTGATCTTTGTACTTACTTGGGTACTTGAGGTACATCTGGTACACTGTGTCATGTTTATAACATGTACACCATTTAACATGGCCTGATAACCCAATGGACACAAAATTGATCATTTGTCACTCTTTCAAAAAAGGTTAACTGGCATGTTGGAAGAGCAGAGTGATGAATCAGATGTTGAGATCATTTTGCCAGGATAAATCTTGAAGGGTACTAGTCTTTAAAAATATTTTGAATGCTCCTGAAGGCAGCAGTTTGTTGTAAACCACAGAGAAAAAGTGTGCACTGTGCAGTGATAAATATTTGCAAAATCTATGGGCTGCTGCTTTGGTTTTGCACACAGCCTAGCTGCTTGATTCCATCATGTTTTTATTTTATTTCTGGTGTTTGGGGTGGTACTTTGCCACATTGGAAATGCACTGCTCTTGCTTGCACAGGAGGAGGAGCATCTTTTGGCTGATCTCACAAACAAACAAGCTATCCCCAACAAATTTAAAAGCTTGCAAGTGTAGATCACTGCATGATGACATCACATCCACATCTCATATATCTCACTTCTAAAACATGCTTATTCACCACGTTTACAGTACACCTGAATGATAGTGAGATGATGATCATTCAGGTGATCCGGTCCCACCTGCAGTCACTGTAAGTGCTGGCGGTCTCCTACTGCTGCATTTGTTTTCAGCTCAGCCTGCATGGCTCTTCTTGCATGCTGGTTCCTCGTCGTCGCTTCGTCACACGTCATGTCGGCGAGCAAGGGGAAGACGAGCCCGTAGAAGATCCGGTCGCGGAACAGCTTGGCGGCGCAGGAGCGGGCCGCGCGGGCGCCTGTGCTGCACTGCTGTAACCAGCCGGGCATATACGCCACGGCGACGACCACGCGCGGCGCTCCGCCACGTACGCGGCCACGCCGTCGGCCAGCAGCGCCGCCCGCGACACGGCGCGGGCGAGCACGACGGCATCCCTCCGCGCGGAACACCCGCGCGGCCAGGGCCATCCCATGTCCGGGGTTATCGGGTGGAACGCGTTGCCGGCCACCGTCACGGCCCACGGGCGGTCCGGCCCGTGAGTATGGCCCACAGGGCCAGTTAGGGGTGACAACGGGGCGGGGCGGGTTCGGGTTGGTGAATATCAGACTTGAACCCAGATCTGATAGGACCCAGCCCCGTTAGCCCTATGGATGAAATTTTTCACCCGAACATAGACCTGTCGGGTCTCCGCGGACCCGTTTTGAAATTTAAAAGTATACAAATGACATAATTTATAAATCACAAATATAACAAAATTCAAACTAAATATCACCGTAAATCATCTTGTTTATATTTTACAACATTCCAACAAACAAAATTCATCAATATTAAAATTAGGTTTTTTATCATTTTACATTGGACCAATATATATATATATACATATATATATGAGCTTTTTTACTTATTAGGTCAGGGACCCACGGAGACCTGCGGGTCAAATAATCAACTCGAACACGAACCCGACTTTATACGGTGCCCCGACCCGATGAACCCGCGGGTGAAAAATTGAACCCATCTCCGGCCCCGTAGGGACGGGTCCCTAGCGGTCCCCGGCCTCACTGGGGATATTGCCAACCCTAGGGCCAGTACAGCAGCCCTCAGCTCAGTGGCGAATCTAGGATAAATCCTCACCGGGGTCAGTTAAATGGATGGCCCCAAACTTATATAGCTTATAACAAAGTAATATCATGCATAACATAGAGATAAAGGAGTAAAATCATTAATAATTATTGTGACAAATAAACTACCAAAATAGTAGCAAATAAACATTTGTTAATGGGCTACTAGGGTCCGTTTATTATTTTACTGGGGTCATGGCTGGTTAAAAAAGACTACGTACAAGAGTTTCTCACAAAATCATCGGGGTCGCTGGACCCCGTTAAATACACTTGGGTTCGCCCCTGCCTCAGCTTGGAAGAAACGAATATTGTGCTCCCGTAAATATTTGAAACACTAATAGCTTAGTTGACAGATCATTATTTTATTTTATTTTTAACGATTTTGCACTATGCTGCGTCCAAATATATCTTATCTATTAACATGTCACATTTTTAGAGAAGTTATTCTTACAAAAAGACAATAAGACGAGGAAGAATTGGAAGGGGAGTCAAAAATGTTACATTTGCAATTGTAATTAAACAATTAAACACCTTTTATTTGATTGTCAACATGCAAAATAAATATAGAATATTGTTTATCTTGCAACAGGTTTAACTCCACCTAGATCGGGTTCCCAAATACTAGGGAATTGGCTTCATAACTTATATATTAAGCTTAAGATGATCATTTTGGTCGGAGTTGCCGCTTTATGTTGGGCTATACGGATATGTCGTAATGACATTGTTTTTCATAAAACCAAGTATTCTTCTTTTATACAGGCTACTTTTAGGGAAACATATTTGCTTCGTTTCTGAGCACAACTGTAGCATGATGATACACAAACGAGTTGATGAGGAGAATGAGTTCTTCATTAGAGATCATCACTTTAGATATTGCAAATCCAAATTGAAAACATAATTGAGAAACCAAGTTGAGCTATGCCTTGGTTTCAAGTCTGTGATAAGTGATTGACAAGTTCTCTTCTGGACGAAGGGGTCCCTCCGAAGGGGTTCAGAGGTGTTTACCGAAGGGTTCGGTGGTTGCTTGCTGCAGCTGTGCGGCGGAGTGTGTCTGTCGGAGGGGTCCGGCAGAGCACGATGATAAGGTGGTATCGAAGGGCTTGGTACTTTGTACAGTACACCGGAGTGTGTACTGAAGGTTTTTTACCGGAGAGGTCTCCGGGTACTGGAAACATTTGTCTGTTTATCGGTGGTATGCAGGTGACTTCAAAGGCGACGGACGGTTCACAGCAAGTGAACCTAGGTCAAGCGGGAGGCTTGGTGCCAGGCGAGTGGGGAGCTTGGTCACGAAGGCTGCGTGGGGTCGAGGTCGGACCTCGGGTCAAGATGCGCCAAGCGAAGGCAAAAAGTGCGGAGGGTGACTCCGACTGAAGGTACCCCGAGGCAAAGTCCTCGGAGGCGAGGCACTTTGAAGGGTGCTCTAGAAGGAGTAACTTCGGAGTATGGTGGATGAAGTTCTCAGCATTGAGGCAAGGCGTTCGAAGTGAGCACTGGATGGAGGCACTCGAAGAGACACTTGACGAATGTCTTGGAAGTCAAGGTGCATTGAAGGCATGGTCCGGATAAGGGTCTTCATAGAGTGTGCTCGGGGCTGAGACACTGCGAAGGGGTGCTTATGGATATGCTTCATGCGGAGGCCTTGGACGAAAGGACTTCAGAAGGTGGCGAAGGTACTCCGAAGGTGGGGCTTCGGAGTTTGGCTGACTTGAGGTACTTCGGCCATGCATGACTTCGGTACACGGACTGACGGAGTTCGAGCTGAGAGTAGCTGCGAAGCCATGGTGGTCCACTCCGGAGGTGATGGTGCGAAGGCTCAAGTGCTTTGACGGCTTCGGCTTAAAACTGTCCCTGTATTGAAGACTGTCTTCGGTGAAGCGAAGACCTACGGGTTCAAAGCTTGTCACCAAATCTACTGCACACTTCGTGTGCGAAGGGGGCTTTAGAAGACTCCAAATGTGCAAAGGTTGATCGTGTCTGCTCTACAAAAGCTAATGTTGTCTCCTCTGCGAAGCTAACAAAAGAAGCCTCTAGAAAAGTAGACTACCATTTGTACGCCTGTGTCTGGCTGAGACAAAATAGTGTAAACCCTAGGGGTAAAGTAGTCTATTCACATGGCTGAGTAGGGCCTATAAATAGAGAAGGTTGGCTAGGTCTAGGCAACACTTTGGGCAACCATTTTTACAACTCTAGAGCAAGCCGCCTCATCCATGTACTCAGTCCTGTGAGTCTTTTTGTGTTCCCTGTTCATGCAATGAAATTTACATTTTGTTTTCTGTCTATTGCTTGAACTTGTATTCCAGTTTTGTCCTGTGAGTGTTGAGTTCTTTGTTCTGCACTTCGTTCTATTTCAGCCAAAGTTTTGGGCATGGCTTCTGTCTGATGAAGTGTGCTTGCATTCTGTGTGTGCTTGTGTTGTGTGCTTTTCAGTGTGTTCGTTCTGTGTAAACTGGAGGCAATCCCTCTCTGATTACTAGCGAAGCACTGAGTGAAGTTAGGCCCGAAGCCTGTTTTCCCTTCCTTAGTCGAGGTTCCCATTGCATTCTATTCTGTCTGCTTTTATGCCTTCGGTATACAAAGCCTAGTACTAGTTGCTAGTGCGTAGTATCTGTTCGAAGTCCTGAGAGGGAAACTTGCTTCTGCAAAGTGTGTAGTGCGGAGCCTGCTCGAAGGCACCTTGTGTGCAGAGCCAACACTTTCCTTGCATAGTTGAGGTTTTGGGTTTGTGGGTGTGAGCGAAGTCTTCTTGACTTCGGACTTTTGCTCTTTGTGAAGCATAGGTTCGGAGCTGTAAAATACCTCCGAACCAGACCTCCGAAGGATGTGTTAGAAGCTTGTTCCGCAGGAGACTGTGTTAAAATAGAAGGCTAATTTTAGCCTGAAATTTTAAAAGCTCTCATTCACCCTCCCTCTAGTCGTACTTTTCGGTCCAACAATAATAATAGACTAATTTAGAGTCAGACTCCTTTTATGTCGTTTTTAATTGTTTCCCTTCCTCATAATGACATGCAGAATTTTTGTAATAATTTAGAGGCTGTTGTCGGGATATAATCCTAGGTACTTTCCCGAGTGGTTTCCGTTATGGTCGGTTACCTCCTGAAGACTAATGTTGAGGGGTCCCGAGTCCCTCAACACCCATACTCGCGGAGCCATCTCCTGAGTGCCTATATTCCAATGGTCTACTTTAAAAGGCTGGACTGTTATCAATCACTATGAAAACATCATTAATTATAACGATTATTCTTAACATTTATCATCCATTATCTAACCGTTTTCTTAGTCATTAGTGGGGTAATTTTGGCGCCCCGATTTATCGAATCGGAACATTATTGAATTTCCAAAGAAAAACAATAATACAAGAGGTTCATCATGCGACAACGTACATACGACAAGCATTTACGGTACGCAGACCACATTATTACATAAGAGTAGAATAAAATAAATAATAAAAAGCATGACGAACGCCCTCTTCAGGATCTTCTTCTTGACTGGGTCGCTACTCTAGACCATCCTCGTAGTAGGCATCCTCTGAATGGTGTGTCCAACGGGTATGAGTACAAAGAGTACTCAACAAGCCACCACAAATGCAAGTAATAATGCAATATAATAACAAAGGAAGGATAATGGCTAAAAGTGCGGAAAAATACATTTTCAATTATTGCATTTAGTGTAGTCAAATTTTATCATGCGGAATAATAAACATGAACATCAATAATACCATCTAACTCGAGGAGTACGTTTTCCCTCCTCGCACAACAGTCCTTACATGTCAAACCATCATGCACATTCATTTCAAAAGTAAACTAACTGTGGGATGTCACGCAACCCGCCCTTGACCGTGGGCTCGGCTTTTCGAAAAGATTTATGACTCTGATCAGAGATGTACTACTGTACCCACAAGGCACACACTCATCCCAAACACCAAAGTGTAACGAGATGACCCATACCACGGGAACTCGTGCCAAAACCTCAGCATGAAATGCTCCAAGTGATAACCACTCGCTCTAGGTTTCGCCAGCGCGCTGGGCCGCATCTCGGCTAACGTTGCACCCCGGCCCCTTTTGCGCCACGCTGGTACAAGCCACCCGCAGGTGCTGCTTGACCCATCTCCAAGTGGTGGCCTCGGTTTGGAACACTCCATACCTTAGTTAGGACTTACCCATTAGACTTGTGGTTAGTACGGAAGTGTATTGCAATGGATCCCGCAGACCGGTCCTTATAGTGCCCCGGGTGCTACCGACCAATTCCCTAGCTTGCACCCGGAACCCACCATGCATACACTCACAACCAAAACTCTATCATCAACAGAATTCCAAAGATAAGGATAACGGGGATCATATAGTAGAACCAAGTTGCTACGACTCATTTTTAATCCTATAGCAATCGTGTCGATACATTGGACACTAGCTAATAATACTAATCATATGGTCACAAGGAGTTTAGGCTAGATAGCATGGCTTGGGTTGCACATCAAGGTCGGGGGATCCTAATAATTATATTGTAAGGGTTTCATTTGACTAATGCATTTATATCCTATGTGTTTTAGCGATAGTTTAGTAAAACATGGGTTCAATATTCTCAAAAGATTGGTTTGGTGACTTGCCTTGTTCAGCGAAACGGAGGGAGGAACTATCAAGAAGTATTCCGGCTCCTCGGTGGCGTCGTAGTCTTCCCAATATAGGTTTTGATTGGGTCGATTTAAAGAAAACCAAGTTGTTAAGTTTCTGAAATTCATTGTGTGAATAATTTAAAATGAACTATAATGAAATATTGTCCTTTATAAAAGGGGTTTTAATTGTGAATAAACTTATTTTAAGTCTTCTAACCCATTTAAATTAAGAGGTCCAGAGAAAACATAGTGGTTTCATTACATCAACAGGAATTGAATAAATATAAATTTTGCTAAAATTTAAATAATTAAATTGGTAATTTACCCTAAGGTCATTTGAATACTTTAGTAAATAAGGATGAAATATTCAAAGTAAACATACTGTTTTTATTGCATTAATATGTAGAGAATAAAGTTACAAATTTTCTGGAATTGAAATGATAATTTTTGGAGTTAAAATGTGCAAGATATGAATTTTAGAAGTTTAAAACTATTTCTGGAATTTAAATTAAATCCCAAAACAGCCTCGGGTCCACGGTGAGCCAGGCTCACGGTGAACCCGCGCACTGTGCGCGTGCGCCGGATCCAGATCCGCCGTTGGATCGCGATCGGGCGGCCACGGGCGAGGCGGGAGGTTTAAATGAAAATGGACGCGCGAGATTAAAAGGCCAAACCGGTATGCGATGGATGACCCAGATTAAACGTAGGTTTTAAATATTAACGAACGCACGAGATTAAAACGTACCCCTTCGTTCAGATCTGACGGTGTGGATTAAACCGCACAGAGGATTTAATCGCCACCATTAGATCCAGATCGCACGACCAGGATCGAATCCGACACGGCACGGGTACTCGACCCGTGCCGGCCGTCTTCTCCGGCGACGGCGAGTGGGCCAGGGGCCACGGCGAGCGACGGCGGCCCTAGCTAATCCTACAAACGGAAAGAGGACACCTAGGGAACATGTGGGTACCTTAGGCGAGGCGAGGGGTCGACGGAGTGTGGCCGGCGACGAGCGGAGGCGGTGAAGTGGTTCGGGCTCCTCGTCGGCGATGGTGTTCTGGCGGGATTCGTCAATGGCGGAGGGGTGGCCGAGGTCGGTGAGGTCCTTGCGGTCACAATGGTGTGGTCAGCGAGGATGGAGGAGGTCACCGGCGACGGTGAGCGGTGACCGGAGTAGGGGCGGCGGGGTGGCGTTAGAAAGAGTGCTATGGGTGTTCTGTTCGATCTCGCAGCGAATTTTTGTGGGGGTCGAACGCGGTGGAGGCCAGGGGGTTAAATAGGGGTGTCGGAGGATCTCGCATGCAAGGAAAGCCGAGGGAGGACTTTAACTCGCAGGCGAGGGCTCGGCCATGCACGTGCAGCGCGATCCCGGGGTGTAATCGCGAGGTTTAACGAGGGGAAACGATCGGCCGGGCGCGGGGGACCGAGTTATGGCGCCAATTTAATGGGAGAGGGTCCGGCGAGGCGTATCCGAGGGAAATTGATTCAGCCGGTGAGGTTTGGGGGTGGTGGCATGAGGTGGACGACGGTCCTGACAGGCGGGGGCCACAGATCAGCGGGCGCGAGTGAACGGGTGGCGACCGATGGGTGGGGTCGGGCGCGAGGGTTTTGGTTGGCGCCGACAGGTGGGGCCGAGGCGTCGGGCACGCGCGTGAAGAGAGAAGGGCTCACTGACAAGCGGGGCCCTGGTGTCAGTCCGAGGCGCGGGAGGGGAGTGGGCTGGGCTGGTCGGGAGAGAGAGAAAGGGAGGGGAGGGCCCGTTACTGTTTCAATACCTTTCTGAATAAAACTAATTACAGAAAATGGATTAAAATATTTGGGCTACTTCCAAGGTTGATAAAAATTTGTAAAATTTCTCAAAAATAAATCTTGGCCTTGGGATCATATACAAAATTTTTCAGCCCCTGGTTTGGTCATTTCATCTAGGTCCTAGTTCAAAAAGATTAAGGAGGGCATTAAAGGTATTTCCAAAACAAATAATTCCAGGAAAATAGATTAAATGATATTTTTATTTCTTTGAAAATTAGGGGTGTTACAAACCTATCCCCCTTACAAAGAATCTCGTCATCGAGATTGGAACGCTACTCGAATAACTCGGGGTATTGGGCTTTCAACTCGTCTTCTTTTTCCCATGTGGCTTCTTCAACGGGGTGGTTGTTCCACTGAACCTTGCAGAAGCGAACCACACGGCTCCTGGTTACTCTTTCCTTAGTCTCCAGGATTTTGACGGGCTTCTTGATGTAGGTCAAATCCTGTTGGATGTTGAGTTGTTGGAGATCGGCCTGCTCGGCAGGCACACGAAGACACTTCTTCAGCTGACAGACGTGGAACACATCATGAACTCCTGCCAAGGATGGAGGCAGTTCTAGTTGATATGCTACCTCTCCTTGCCGTCGGAGGATCTGAAAAGGTCCGAGGTAGCGGGGCGCTAGCTTGCCTTTCATGTTGAACCTCTGTGTGCCACGGAGGGGAGTGACTCGGAGATAGACATAATCACCCTCCTCAAAGGTTAGGTCTCTTCGTCGGTTATCGGCGTAGCTCTTCTGTCGGGACTGGGCTATCTTCAATTTGTCCCTGATGATCTTGACCTTCTCTTCGACCTCTCTAAATATATCTATCCCAAATAGTTGCGACTCTCCAGTCTGATCCCAGAGTAACGGCGTCCTGCACTTACGTCCATAGAGTGCCTCGAATGGGGACATCTGCAGGCTAGCTTGATAGCCGTTGTTGTAGGAGAACTTCGCATAGGGTAAGTTCTCGTCCCACATTCCACCAAAGTCTAGAGTGCAAGCCCTAAGCATATCCTCCAATATCTGGTTGACCCTTTTGGTTTGACCATCGGTCTGTGGATGGTAGGCGGTGCTAAAGTTCAGCCGGGTGCTGAGTTCCTCTTGAAGGTTCTTCCAAAACTTAGAGGTAAACTGACTCCCACAGTCAGATACAATCTTATTTGGAACTCCATGCGGGCACACGATCCGGGTCATATACAACTCGGCCAACTTGGCGACGGTGTAAGTTGTCTTGATGGGGATGAAGTGAGCCACCTTGGTGAGTCGGTCGACGATCACCCAGATAGAATCATGACCGGCTTGGGCCAACAGCTATTCCTCCGGTAGATATGACATGACCGAGGAACTTCACCTCAGATGACCAAAACTCGCACTTGCTGTATTTGGCGTACAGTTGCTGTTCTCTTAGCTTTCCGAGGGTCAGACGGAGGTGAGTTTCGTGTTCTTCCTTGGTCTTGGAGTAGACGAGGATATCGTCGATGAATACCACGATGAACTTATCCAAGAACTCCATGAATACATTGTTCATCATGTTCATGAAAAAGGCCGGGGCATTCGTGAGTGCGAACGACATCACAGTATACTCGTAGAGTCCATAGCGGGAGGTGAAGGCAGTCTTGGGTATGTTCTCTTCTCTAATCCTCAATTGGTGATAACCTGACCTGAGGTCAATCTTGGAAAACACCGAGGATCCTTTCAGTTGATCGAACAAATCGTCGATCCGAGGCAATGGGTACTTGTTCTTGATGGTTACGTCGTTTAGGGCTCTATAGTCCACGCACATCCTCTTGGTCTTGTCCTTCTTCATGGCAACGATGACCGGTGCACCCCAGGGTGAGGTACTCGGTCGGATATACCCCTTCTGCTCCAGGTCTTCGATATTGCTCTTGACCTCAGCTAGTTCATTGGCGGCCATCCGGTATGGACGCTTGGAGATTGGAGTGGTCCCGGGGACAAGCTCAATTCTAAATTCGATGTCCCGCTTGGGAGGCATTCCTGGCAGGTCCTCTGGGAAGACGTCCATGAACTCCTTGACTATGGGAACTTCTTCAAGGGATAGTGAGTGGAGAGATGCCTCTAGAGGTTTGTGGCTGGTCATCCGAAAAGTGACGGCTTCGCCTTCGGGGTTGGTCACTGTTACGGACTTGTGGGCGCAATCGATCACTCCTTTGTGCTTCATCAACCAATCCATCCCTAGGATGAGGTCGAGTCTGGTACACTTAATGAGGACTGACTCGGACCGGAATAATACTCCTTGGATCTCTATCTTAACCTTAGGACGGTATAAGTGGGCTAAGGTTTTATTGCCTAGAGTGGCAATCATCATGGGGACTGGTAGAGCGAGCACTTCCAAGTCGTTGGCTTTCACAAAATCTTCCGAGATGAAAGAGTGTGTTGCTCCAGAGTCAAATAGAATCATAGCTGGTATGGAATTTGCGGTAAACGTACCGAGCACAACTTCGGGAGCCTCCTGAGCTTCCTCCACGCTGATGTGGTTGACGCGGGCACGAACCGCCTGGTTGGGTGCCGCGCCTTGGGGTTGCTTGGGGTGAGGACACTGGTGCGAGTAGTGTCCTTCCTTCCGGTAGTTGAAGCAAATGACCGGGTTCCCTTGGCGATCCCTTAAGATCGGGGCCTTGGCGGCGGGCGTCGGCTGAGCTACCGGAGCTGGTGGAGCGGGGCGCGGATGTCCGACGTTGGATCCACCAGCGGCATGAGGTGGCCTGTAGGCGGGCCGAGGATGGTAGGCGGGTGCTGGTGGCGGAGGGACGAAGCGGGGTCTCTAGGAATTCGCCTACTGATGCTTGAAGGCGATCATCTTCCTCTTCTTGAGGTCCAGCTTGTTTTGCTCAGTCTCTTGGATGAGCGCTTTGTTTACCAACTGTTCAAAGTCGGCGTAGTCGGTGGCGACGAGCTGAATGGACAGCTCATCCTTAAGTCCCCAGAGGAACTTAGCTTGGCGGAGGGTGTCGGTCTGCACCTCTTCTGGCGCGTAGCGTGCCAGACGGTTGAACTCATGGAGGTACTCCATGACAGTCTGGCTGCCCTGTTGCAGGTCGCGGAACTCCTGCTGTTTCACCGCGATGACTCCGGCGGGGACGTGGGCGGCGCGAAAGGCGATGGTGAACTCCGCCCAAGTCACCACGTGGTCCTCTGGCTGGGACTCACGGTAGTTGTCCCACCACTCTGCGGCGGGACCCCGGAGCTGATGAGTGGTGAACGCCACTCTCTCTCGGTCGGTGCAGGGGAGGAGGTCCAACTTGTTCTCAATGGTGTGGAGCCAATCTCTGGCCTCCATGGGGTTGGTGGTGCTGGAGAAAATCGGTGGGCGTACGTGCAGGAACTCCGAGAGTTGAGGCGCGGGTGCGGGTGCGGGTGCACGAGGGACGGGCTCCACGTTTTGCAGGCGGTCCAACTGTGCCTGTTGGTGCTGCATTTGGGTGAGGTGGGCAGTGATCAACTGGTTTTGATTCGCCATCATTTCCGCCAAGGTAGGGTGGTTGGCCGACGACGACCCAGTCTGTCGTGGGCCCGTTGCACCCCAGTTGGGCACAACACTTTCGGGCAAGCCGTGGCTTCCTTCTTCTCCATTATTGGAGCCGGCGTTCTGGTTGTCGGCCATCTTCTGAACATATAAAAGCTTAGGGCATAAGGTAAAAAGATGATGAAACAACATTGTAATCAAAATGGCCCATGGGGCTCATATATATATTTTTAGTGGTATAAAAAGTTTGTTACAATCATGCTCTTATTTTGTTCTACCTACAACACAAGTTGTTGTAGATAGCACCATATACATAAAATTATTAGTCAAACAACGGTAACTAGCGCCTACTCGCCACCAGAGGCGGTCTCCGTGCTCTAGGCGGTCTCCGTGCTCTCGGAACCACGAGCACGCGGGTCCTGAGGGACGGTGGGCTCGAGAAAATTCTCGATGATCGGGTCAGAGACGAGGCCGGGCGAGGTGCAGGGGCGCTAGTGGTGGACGGTCCGATGGTCGAGGGGTGTGGCGGGATCTTCTTGGGGTGAGGGGCAGGCTCACGGATGGGCTTCCTCTTCCTCGGTATGAGGGGAACCATCTCTGCAATGTCCTTCTGCAGCTGCATGATATTGCGCTGCAGCTCGCCATTTTGCTGGATCAAGTTCTTCGTCTCCTCACGAAGGAACTCAACCGCCTCATGGTGCTCATCGGCGTCGAGCACGGCCTCAATATGGAGGTCGTCCATGGACTGAAGAAGACGCGACTGCCAGGCCATGACCGGATCACGAACGGAGTGAACTCCGAGGTAGATACTACGGTAGGCGCCGGGAGTGCGCTTCGGCATAAGCTAAAAAGACGAGTTCTGAAGACAATCATCATAGATCATCCTCAACTCCATAAGGGCTTGGAGGGCGACGCGTTGGCACGCGACGTCGAAAGTCGGGCCCCCAAGTGCTGTCGTGTAGGGTGGCAGGTGTTCTCAGGATCCGTGGATGGTGAGGGAGACGTCGTAGGGTCCGGCGAACTCTTCCAAGTACACCCCGTGGAATTCGGGCTCGAAGAGGAACCCGAGCAAAGTGAGCATCATGCGGAGCTCCCTGACGAAGCCCTCGTAGTGGCGACAGTAGTTGTGTACTTGGTAGACTGGCATCTACAAAAACAACAAGTTGAAGAAAGTGAGGGGAGGAACAAAGTTTATAAAGTAGGTTTTCGGGAAATAATTTTCTGCAGCTATTGGCTAGGCTGGTCCGTTTGGCTTCCTACAGTCAAGTCGGCTCTGATACCATCTTGTGGCGCCCCGATTTATCGAATCGGAACATTATTGAATTTCCAAAGAAAAACAATAATACAAGAGGTTCATCATGCAACAACGTACACACGACAAGCATTCATGGTACACAGACCACATTATTACATAAGAGTAGAATAAAATAAATAATAAAAAGCATGACAAACGCCCTCTCCAGGATCTTCTTCTTGACTAGGTCACTACTCCAGACCATCCTCGTAGTAGGCATCCTCTGAATGGTGTGTCCAACGGGTATGAGTACAAAGAGTACTCAACAAGCCATCACAAATGCAAGTAATAATGCAAGATAATAACAAAAGAAGGATAATGGCTAAAAGTGCGGAAAAGAACATTTTCAGTTATTGCATTTAGTGTAGTCAAATTTTATCACGCGGAATAATAAACATGAACATCAATAATACCATCTAACTCGAGGAGTACGTTTTCCCTTCTCACACAATAGTCCTTACATGTCAAACCATCATGCACATTCATTTCAAAAGTAAACTAACTGTGGGATGTCACGCAACCCGCCCTTGACCGTGGGCTTGGCTTTTCGAAAAGATTTATGATTCTGATAAGAGATGTACTACTGTACCCACAAGGCACACACTCATCCCAAACACCAAAGTGTAACGAGATGACCCATACCATGGGAACTCGTGCCAAAACCTCAGCATGAAATGCTCCAAGCGATAACCACCCGCTCTAGGTTTCGCCGGTGCGTCGGGTCGCATCCCGGCTAACGTCGCACCCCCTTTTGTGCCACGTTGGTACAAGCCGCCCGCAGGTGCTGCTTGACCCATCTCCAAATGGTGGCCTCGGTTTGGAACACTTCATACCTTAGTTAGGACTTACCCATTAGACTTGTGGTTAGTACGGAAGTGTATTGCAACGGATCCCACAGACCGATCCTTATAGTGCCCTGGGTGCTACCGACCAATGCCCTAGCTTGCACCCAGAACCCACCATGCATACACTCATCAACCAAAACTCATTTTTAATCCTATAGCAATCGTGTCGATACATTGGACACTAGCTAATAATACTAATCATATGGTGACAAGGAGTTTAGGCTAGATAGCATGGCTTGGGTTGCACATCAAGGTCGGGGGATCCTAATAAATATATTGTAAGGGTTTCATTTGACTAATGCATTTATATCCTATGTGTTTTCGCGATAGTTTAGTAAAACATGGGTTCAATATGCTCAAAAGATTGGTTTGGTGACTTGCCTTGTTCAGTGAAAGGGGAGGGAGGAACTTCCGGGAAGTATTCTGGCTCCTCAGCGGCGTCGTAGTCTTCCCAATATAAATAAAATAAAATAAATACAACATTCAATTAAACAATCTAAAACTACACAACAAGCATATAGATTTTGATTGGGTCAATTTAAAGAAAACCAAGTTGTTAAGTTTCTGAAATTCATTTTGTGAATAATTTAAAATGAACTATAATGAAATATTGTCCTTTATAAAAGGGGTTTTAATTGTGAATAAACTTATTTTAAGTCTTCTAACCCATTTAAATTAAGAGGTCCAGAGAAAACATAGTGGTTTCATTACATCAACAGGAATTGAATAAATATAAATTTTGCTGAAATTTAAATAATTAAATTGGTGATTTATCCTAAGGCCATTTGAATACTTTATTAAATAAGGATGAAATATTCAAAGTAAACATACTGTTTTTATTGCATTAATATGTAGAGAATAAAGTTACAAATTTTCTAGAATTGAAATGATAATTTTTGGAGTTAAAATGTGCAAGATATGAATTTTAGAAGTTTAAAACTATTTCTGGAATTTAAATTAAATCCCAAAACAGCCTCGGGTCCACGGTGAGCCAGGCTCACGGTGAACCCGTGCACCGTGCGCGTGCGTCGGATCCAGATCCACCGTTGGATCACGATCGGGCGGCCACAGGCGAGGCGGGAGGTTTAAATGAAAATGGACGCGCGAGATTAAAAGGCTGAACCGGTATGCGATGGATGGCCCAGATTAAACGTAGGTTTTAAATATTAACGAACGCACGAGATTAAAATGTACCCCTTCGTTCAGATCTGACGGCGTGGATTAAACCTCACAAATGATTTAATCGCCACTGTTAGCTCCAGATCGCACGGCCAGAATCGAATCCGACACGGCACAGGTACTTGACCCGTGCCGGTCGTCTTCTCCGGCGACGACGAGCGGGGTAGGGGCCACGGCGAGCGACGACGACCCTAGCTAAGCCTAGAAATGGAAAGAGGATGCCTAAGGGAACATGTGGGTACCTTAGGCAAGGCGAGGGGTCGACGGAGCGTGGCCGGCGACGAGCGGAGGCGGCGAAGTGGTTCGGGCTCCTCGTCGGCGATGGTGTTCCGACGGGGTTCGTCGACGGCTGAGGGGTGGCCGAGGTCGGTGAGGTCCTTGCGGTCACAATGGTGTGGTCGACGAGGACGGAGGAGGTCACCGGCGACGGTGAGCGGTGACCAGAGTAGGGGCGACGGGGTGGCGTTAGAAAGAGTGCTATGGGCGCTCTGTTCGATCTCGCAGCGAATTGTCGTGGGGGTCAAACGCGGTGGAGGCCAGGGGGTTAAATAGGGGCGTCGGAGGAGCTCGCATGCAAGGAAAGCCGAGGGAGGACTTTAACTCACCGATGAGGGCTCGGCCATGCACGCGCAGCACGATCCCGGGGCGTAATCGCGAGGTTTAATGAGGGGAAACGGTCGGCCGGGCGCGGGGGACCGAGTTATGGCGCCAATTTAATGGGAAAGGGGCCGGCGAGGCTGATCTGAGGGAAATTGATTCGGCCGACGAGGTTTGGGGGCGGTGGCACGAGGTGGACGACAGTCCTGACAGGCGGGGGCCACAGATCAGCGGGCGCAAGTGAACGGGTGGCGACCGACGGGTGGGGTCGGGCGCGAGGGGTTCGGTTGGTGCCGATAGGTGGGGCCGAGGCGTCGGGCGCGCGCGCGAAGAGAGAAGGGCTCGCTGACAAGCGGGGCCCGGGTGTCAGTCCGAGGCGCGGGAGGGGAGTAGGCTGGGCTGGTCGGGAGAGAGAGAAAGGGAGGGGGAGGGCCCGTTACTGTTTCAATACCTTTCTGAATAAAAATAATTACAAAAAATGGATTAAAATATTTGGGCTACTTCCAAGGTTGATAAAAAGTTGTAAAAATTCTCAAAAATATATCTTGGCCTTGGGATCATATACAAAATTTTCTAGCCCCTGGTTTGGTCATTTCATCTAGGTCCTAGTTCAAAAAGGTTAAGGAGGGCATTAAAGGTATTTCCAAAACAAATAATTCCAGGAAAATAGATTAAATGATATTTTTATTTCTTTGAAAATTTGGGGAGTTACAGTAATTTATCATTATTTGTAACCTCCAATTCCTCTTATATAAAGAAATCAGAGGGAGCCTCTACATAGGCACGCCCACATAGAAAGGCCAAGTCAGAAAGACACAAGCAAGAAGTACATTTCCCCTTTAATCACACTCATAGGAGTAGGACTATTATCCTCCGAGTGGCCTGAACCTGTATAAACACACGAGTGCCCTCTCTTTTGCCTTGTTCTTCAAAGTAACCATTGATTCACCTTCACGAATCCCCTCTCTACCTATACAAATCACACCGCATGCACCCTCATAGGTTATTATTGTTCTCACGCAACGACAACTGTCTATTTCAGTAGAGACCGGAACTCTGTTCCATTTTCTAAAAAATGGCACATCCTACTTGCTTACTTATCATATTTAAGTATGTTTGCACCAACATATACATCACATTTAGCTACAAGTTCTCAATGGCAAAATTTATATAAGTAATCATGGATGTACAAATCCTACTGGATATTACAAAAAGGTCACTAATTCTATATATCATCGATTCAAATAAGTCTATCGCTAATCAACTACTATTATATTGTGCTAATCTACGAGATCATACATATTATCATATGCATAATATGCTGTTCTACTAAATAAAATTACAAATCATGCAATCACATCTACCAATTGTCTAAACATATATACCTGTAGGTGCAAAAGAAATCCAATAAGGCCTAGTTTGGGAACAAAGTTTTTTATAGTTTTGAAAGCAATACTGTACTATTGAGCAATACTACAATATTATATATTTAAAAGTGTTTAGCAACTCTATCTGAAATCTATATAAAGTAAACTGTAGTGTTATAAATATTGTACTCAATCTACACTATTGAAAACTTTGATATGAAGTACTTTTTCTAAAACCGTGATATTATAAACTGTAGTATTGTAATTAACATAGTATAATATAATTTTTTAAATATTATAATTTTTAAAAACCGTGTTCTCAAACAGGGTCTAAGGTTTCACCGAGTATTGCTTATAGACCACTCTCATCCTTTCTCCTTTTTACTGACTTTAGTTGGAATTAAATAAAAAATTTAGCCAGATTGCACCTTTTTACTTAGTTCGGACAAAAACGACCCTCTAGTATACATGGATAGAGTTTCGAAGCTTTTTTTGCAAATTCGTCAAACCAAAATCTATTAGTGCAAATTAGTAAAAAAATCGAACATGCGCTGTGGCAACCGTTGAGGAGGCAGATAGAAGTGGTCAAGTGGCTTTGACCATCTGGAGTTGGAGAACACGTGCTCCGGTGACCGTGCCACCATTTTTACCAATCGATGCTGCAATTATCGGTGATTCCTTGCCGCCACGCCCGAGAAAGCGGCGAAAGGTGCCCGCTTTGTCGCAGCCTTTTGTTTGCACACCCACTGCACTGCAAGCTGCAGTGGCCGGTGCAGCGCTGCACATTACCCGACGTCACACCCAAACGGGGCCCGGGGCCTCCGCCTCCCTCTACAAAGTCACGGGCGCCGTCCTCGCGGAGGAGCAGTGAGCATTCAGGAAGATGCGACGCCGGCTTCTCTCACCGCAGCTGCAGCTGCTGATGCTGATGCTGTGCTGCACTCTCTCCGCCGTGCGGCCGGCGCACGCGCTCTTCGGCCTGCGCGGTGCGTACGTCTCACGGGTGAGTCCGATGATCGCAATGCGCCTGGTAGTTTAGTTTGTAGCGCCATGCTGGTTGGTGTTCACATTGCTGCTGCTGCGGCGGCTGTGTTTGATTAGTTGCGCGGTGGCTATGGCGAGGAGAAGGTGCCGATGACCATCGTGGTGCCGGACTTCTCGCCGCGGCCGGCGCCGTTCGCGTCCCCGGCTCGCACGCCCGCGCCGTCGCCTGCGCCTGCGGTCGCGCCGGTTCCTGGCTCGGACGACGACATGCCGACGCTGCCGTCGGAGCGCCGGAGCACGGGCCGCGAGCCGTCCGGCCGAAATGCGGGCGCTCTACCCGACGCCAGCGCGCCGGCTCCAGTTACCGCCACGTCGGGCGGGACAAGCACCGCCTTCATCAGCAGCAGCCCAGCGGTGCCCCTCCCCGCCGGCGTCACCGACTCGGCCACCGTCCTGCCCATGCCCACCCCCACCCAAGAACGACAGGTAACCCAACTGTTAACCTCTTTCACTCTTTGCTTGGAAACCGTCTCCTTCCGACCTTCTCCATCCATTTTTCTTCGGTCTCAGAGACAGCAATCTCTGAAACACTACAGCAACTTCCGATTTCTTTAAGTTTCTACCTTTCTCAGAGCTTTTGTGCTTCTTTGCGAGCTCGCTTTCTCTTTTTCCTTGCTACCTATCATCGCTTTCCTGCCTCGCTCTGACGACTTTTGCTCCGTTGGTGTGACGCCTTTTGCAGGCCGTGGCGATGGGCACCATGCTTCAGGCCACGACGGTGCCATTTGCCATTCCTCTCGCCATGATGCTGTCCTTTTGGGCTCTCTGGTAGAATTACAAAGCACTAGTAGTAGTTCTTTTACTGTTGTAATCACTAGTGCTCTCTCTCTCTCTCTCTCTCTCTCTCTCTCTCTCTCTCTCTCTCTCTCTCTCTCTCTCTCTCTCTCTCTCTCTCTCTCTCTCTGTAGCATGTAGGTTGTTCAGAGTCCTAATCGTGTGTAAAATGAAGTCATCCCTTGCACTCTTCATGTCAGACCAGTGTTCTCTGATCAATGAATTCACTTTCTGATTGCTGCTACAGTTGAGTGCCCGCACTAATGAAACAAGAAACGCAGGGTAAGATCATACCTGGATGACCAGCCATGTCGCGTACCTGAAACAGGTGATGATCTCAAGATATGAGTCTATAGTTTGATTACCAGTCTATATTGGATGCGATTGGTGATTTTCGGTGATGTGGGCAAGGTTGAGTTGCATGATCTCAAGTGTTAGTTACATTGAAACTTTGTTACATGCATGTTTGTGATGATTAAGATGCAAATCCCATAAAAACTGCAGTAATTGAAATCCAACATACTTTCTGTCTCTTGAATTGATATCCACACGATGATACTAGTATACAGGGATAGGAAGATATACAGGCTAATAACAAAAGAAATAGGCCTTATAAGTGGCAAATCTCAAATCTGTAACCAGGTCAATGTAGCGAGAAGAAAGGTGGTTGCTGCTGTCAGGTTTCTCATAGCTGTAATAAATGTTGCTGAAGTCAACTTTATGCCAAACATATAGAGATTCTGGTTTATTGAAAATCTGCATGGTTGACCGTTTGTAAACGGAAAAACAGCAATTACAGAAGATGTCAAAATGAGAATGTTGTCAGAACAAAAAAAGGAGTTGAGCAAGGAAAACAAATTAGTAAACCAACATGCTTTGCTGCATTAATTAATTAATCTTTGATAATCTATATTTTTACTAGCCGCTTCTCAGAATTTGAAGCTCTCCAAATATTGCCCATGTGATCTTGCGCAATTACATTGGTAGCGATAGTCAATTGAGATTTCAAAAGAGCAACACAAATAGCACACCTTTGTCGTGACCAAGCAAAGCTGCAAAGGTACAGAACCTTCAAATCGCTAAATATAACGAGAGTAGTATATATGAATACCACCATTCACCCAACATCGAAACTAGAAAGGCAGGATACATTCAAGAAGTGTATTACACAACAATGGGACCCTTAGGGCATGTACAACGGGAGCCATCTCTATCTCCTAGTTGGATATTTTACAAAAAGCCTCCCATATATGTCTCGGCATCACCATTTTCCATTGCCCTTCCTCGCCCTCGACGATCTCCGCCGCCATTGCAATGTCTTTAAAGAGCAAGGCGACTGCAGCGCCGCCGCCGGTGGCAGCCATGGTGGTGGTGGCGACGAGCAGATTTACTCGCGGAATCATCTCAGAGGCAACATTCATCAGGCGAGGAAGCAGCTCGGCCCTAGTGCCAAATATCGTCAGTCTAAGCAACGGAGCAGCAACAACAACTTCGATTCATCCCTAATCCCCGCTAGACAACTTTGATACTTCACCCATCCATGGCAAACGAGGCTACTCGGTTGGCCCTAGCTCTTCAAACGGCGCGGGGGTGATGTATTCCTCCATGGGATGGGGGATTTCACATGGAGTTGGGTCTTTAGGTGGCCACAGTCCAATATCTCTTTCATTTGGACATCACTCAAGTTGGGATCTCGCATGGTAATTCTGAACCACATGTCTTCTGATTACATGTTCCATGGGATTGGAGATTTCTAGTTTCATCCTTTCTGATTACATGTTGTAATAGTTTCACTCAAGTAATATTGTTGTTTGAAAATGACAAATTGGCAATAACAATTTGAAAATGCCAGTAGGTTGGTGGTTATTGGTAGGATTTGATATCTAGTTACCTACGCATAATATGTTTTAAATTCGGTCACCAATAGAATTCCAGTTTTCTTGTCATGGAATTTGATGTTTTGGGGGAGCACATTATTAATTCTGAGCATCAACATTCTGTGGAAAACACAAAAACATCACAGAGAGCTGGTGGTGACTGTATCAAGGCCATTGGCAATTTGTCTACTTCTGTCAATGTTGAGTGTGAAATTGCAACTACCATTTGTGATCCTATAAAGTTAATTGTCCGCAAGGATAGATCTGAAAAACTTAGAGTTGGCATGCCCTTTGGTTCAGCATTGACATAGGCCATGCTCCTGATGCTACATCGTTATTTCTATATATGAGCTTATGGAGGAGCTGTGAATGTGCTCTCCCAAGATACATGTTTACTGTCTAAAGATGAAAAGGTTGAGTGTGTTGCTACCATGAAGTGTTTTAGGAAGATTTTATTTCCTGAAAGTACCTAATTTCAGTGTTTTAGGAAGACTTTAGTAAAATTCTACAACATTATGTATCTGTTTTTATTAGCTCCAGCACTTATGAGAGACAATATGCTGAAACGAGCCCTAGCTTTCTGTTTTTAGCTATGAAAACACGGAAACAAGATGTGTTTTGATTTATGAAACAATATTATATCAGCTCTTGCTTGCTGTTTTAGATGTGATAACACCGAAATGAGCTTGCAGTTTTTAGATGTGAAAACACTGAAATAAGCTCTTGCTTGCTGTTTAGCTGTGAAAACAGTGAAACAAGCTTACAGTTTTTAGATGTGAAAACACCGAAATGAGTTGTTGCTTGCTGTTTTAGCTGTGAAAACACTGAAAATGAGCTTGCACTTTTTAGATGCGAAAACACTGAAATGAGTTCTAGCTTGCTGTTTTAGCTGTCAAAACATTGAAATGAGTATGCAGTTTTTAGATGTGAAAACACTGAAATGAGCTTGCAATTTTTAGATGTAAAACACTAAAATGAGTTCTTGCTTGCTGTTTCATAGAATTTGAAGGATCTGTTCCTAATGTGAACGAGTTTCTTTGTGCTTCTTGTATCTCTCATGGTCGTTTTATCTTTACACTGATCCAACGCTCCTTGTGTTCACATGACATCTTCTTGCCTCATGCTTTTTTCATATCCTCTAGTGTGAATTAGTCCATTGTGTGTAATTCCTTGTGTTCACATAATGTAGCCTTCTCATTATAAAATGAGAGCCAGACTCCATTCAGTTTGCAAGGATTTATTCACTAGTTCTCCAAGCTTTCTAGTCTTATGGAGCCACTTACGCCGGCCAATGACGAAGATGATCTACAAGAAGCCAATGACTTCGATTCTATAGAGGTGTTCACTATGGAATATTTTTCTAGCAGAGGATGAAATCTTAGAAGAATTTAAAAGCAAGATTGGAGGGGAATTGAAGGACGACATCGATAGAGAAACATCATCTATGACTCATCGCCACCGACAGAGTGGACCAAGGAGGTACATACCAAGGAATCGAGAAGCAGGTCATTATGATCTTGTCGCTAATTACTTTTTCACAAATCCTATCTACACTGATGAGATGTTCCTTAGGATATTCCAGGTGAATAAACTATTATTCCTATGCATCGTGCAAACTCTTAGCGGTTGGTCTTCTTACTTTACCCGAAGAGTTGATGAAACTGGTAGGGGTGGCCATTCATCACTTCAAAAGTGTACTACGGCTATCCGGATGCTAGCATATGGTACATCAGCTGACCAACTTGATGAGGCACTAAATATTGCCGCAAGCACTTCTTTGGATATTTTGGGAAAATTTTCCATAGGAGTGATTGAATGTTTTGGTAAAGAGTAACTGCGCCCTCCCACAAGCGATGAACTAGAAAACAAATTACAAGAAAATGAGGCTCATGGTTTTTCAAGAATGTTGGGAAACAGTGATTGTATGCATTGGGCATGAAAGAATTGTCTAAAAGGTTGGGCAGGCATGTTCACACGTGGTGACAAAAGTGTTCCTACTATGATCCTTGAAGTAGTGGCATCTCATGATCTTCGTATATGACATGTTTTTTTGTACAGTCGTGTAACACCTTGATTTTTCATAAATAAATAAATTAGAGAAAATAAAAATTTTAAATAAAGAAATTGAGTTTGAATAATAAAGTGTTGAAATGATAAAAAATAATAAATAATTCAAGATTTGAGTTGGATTTTTTTGTTAAATTCTCCAAGTCAAAAGAATATTTTAGGATTTTTTTTCTGAATTTTTAGAACCTTTGCAACTAGCATAGTAATTACAAATGAAATTCAACAATTATTTTAATTCGAAAAAAGAATTTAAAATCCAGTTGGGCCGCCTCCCTCCATTCTCTCCAGGCCAGCCCAACCTGTTCTTGTGCCCTCACTGACATGCGGACCCCACCTGTCAGTCTCTCTCCCCTCTCCCGTGCGCGCCCTCCTGTACCCTCTTCTCTTGCTAACCGCCCGAACCCATATATCGGCGCCAAACCCCTCCCGTGCTTGCGCTCTTTGCCGCGTGGACCCTATCTGTCAACACCATCTTCCCCGATGGAACCCCCCCAAATACCTCGTTGGTGAAACCCTAGCTCCAATCTGCCACCACCGTGCTCCTTCTGCCAAATTGGCCCCGCCTTCACACTTACCATACTCCAGCGATCACCTTCCCCCGAAAACCCAACGCCAATCTATCCTGGTTCGTTGTACCACCATGTGTTTGGAAACCCCGCCGGAAAATTGGAATCCCCTCGGTTTCCTTCTATTCCCCTTCCTTATACACCGCCGATGACCCTTATAAAAACCCTGCTGCCCTCTCAACGTCTCCACATCCATAATTCCCAAGCTTTTGCAAACTAGAGTGCCATCACATCTTTTTACCGCTGCCATCTCTATTCCGCTTCTGGTAGCTGATTTTGGCAACCAGTGACCACCTCAGCCCTCACCTTCCACATCATCACGACCGTCGTCATCCACCCTCCATCGGCATCAACTCTGCTCAAGTCGCCGACCACTGGAACCCCGTCGTCGCTAGCAACCCAAGGAGTCCTCATCGTCCTGCTTGTCATTAGCCTCGTCCAGTCACCGTCGACCCGTCCTTTCGATATAATCGAGTTCTCATTCTCATTCCATTTCCATGTTTATCTGGAGCCTTTAGCCATCGTCGTCGCTACCAGCCTCACTTCCATGCATCGTCGTCGCCAAAAACGACGACGGAGACCAGTCTGGCACTGCACGTTGCGTGCCAGATTGAATATGTGTCGTTCAATCCAGAGCGTACGGTCCAGATTAGATCGGGATTCAAGCAACCAAATTAAACCAGACCTCCGTTGACCGGTATCGTGAGATCCTGGCCGTCAGATTTCATTTAACCACTCGCTTGAATCTGGATCGCTGGATCGTACCCCTTCGCCCTATTTTAATCTCAACCATTCAGATCCATTTAAATCCCCCGTGTCGTTCGCAACAATTCGATGCAAGTCCATCCATCGCCTGTGCTCTAGTGCACCGCAACAGTGCCCTGATTCACTCGGTTCTTAGTGGACCAGAGATTGTTTTCTATTTAAAATAAATTCCAAAAAATGTTTTAAACTTCAAAAATCCATAACTTTTGCATTTTAACTCCAAATTTAGCCATTCAAATTCAAAATGATCCTCATAATATTCTATACAACTTGAACTAATTTAATTGTAATGTTTGTATTGTTTATTTTATTATTTTAATTGTTTATCTTTCTCATTTTGCATGCCGAATAGAATTTGAGGCCGCCGAGGAACCGAAGCCTTTCTTAAACTCATTATTTCTATAACCCATAGGATATAATTGCACTAGTCCAATTAAGCCTAGAAATTATATTTATTAGATCACATGACCTTGATGTGCAAACCCAAGTCATGCTTTTGATCCATTTTCCCTTGTCGCCCTAAATCAATATTAGTTAGTGCCCAAGTATTGTCACACCTACTTAGTATGCTAAAATGAGTCGTAGAATAGAATGAATACTTTTACCTCTTTTATAATCCCCGATATGTCTCATCTCATGGTACACTAAAATAATAGAAGTATTTGGAAACTGGTTAAGTTTGATAGCATGGTGGGTTCTAGGTGCAAGCGAGGGCATTTGTTAGTCGCACCTAGGGCACTATAAGGACTGGTCTGCGGGATCTATTGCGAAGCCTAATCATGAAAACCACAAGTCTATGGGTAAAACCTAATCCGAAGTATGGGCCGTTCCAACTCTATGCACCGAGTGGAGGGGCAAGTACATCTGCGGATGGCTTGTACCGATGAGGCACAAATGGGGGTTAGCGTATCCAAGAGGGGGGCTTCCTATGCCATTACGCGTTTGGTTCCAAGTGGAGCATTGATGAAACCTAGTGTGGTTGTCCTCGTGTTGGGGCGGTTCATATCGAGGGTTTTGGCAGGAACTTGGTCATGGTATCTGTTGACACGAAAACATGCCCCCACACTTGGGTCAGTTCGACGATCTAAAAGTGTGCATATACTAAGGGACAAGCCTAAGCGTAACACAACACTGACGCCGTGTTCCGACTACCCTTAACAGTGGCAAGGGGGGTGGAGTCACCAGGTAATCAGATCACAAGCAAATAATCTAATTAGCCAAAAAGAAATATATTAAATAAAATAAACCAGTAGGCTGACTGGAGCCTGACTGATTCGAAGGGTACTGTGTGAAGGGTTTCATCGAAGGGTACCTTCGGCGTCTGGTGCGAAGGGTATCGCCGAAGGTAGTCTTCGGCGTTCAGATCGATCTGGCCGAAGGCGGGCTCCGTACAGATCTAGACACAAAATCACCTCCGAACGGCAGGGTTCGGCGTGAAGTCTCTGACACGACAAATATCCCAACACAACGCGTTGACGGCTGACGCGACTTCGTCCGGAGCAAAGTATGGGCGTGGCGAAGCCTGACATGACGAAGCCTGCTTCAAAGCGTGCTGGCATGCGGAACTTGGTCAAACCGACAACAACGTGACAGTCTGGCACGGGTAGTCGAAGAAAGGATTCCGATGAGGGGTGTTCTGGTAACCTCCGAAACTAGCTTCCTGGCTTCAAATACCTCCGGCGAAGGGGCTCCGAGCGTGAAAACCTGCAACAGAACATAGATCAAGTGCAAATTCATCATGGGGACTGAATCTGCTAAGTGTTGCAGTAGGGAAACGAAGGTAGCAATCTGTTACATAGATTAACGGATACTTTACAGGCGAAGTAACAAGGAGATAGCAATCTGTTACGTAGATTAATGGGTACTTCATAGGTGAAGTAAAAGGATTACCACTATTCCGAAGTGGCCAGTGGAGGGCTTCCAAGCAAACCCACGAAGATTGTAGAAAGGTAAATAAAAGTAAAGGTACAGTTCAAAGATAGGGCTTTGTGATTGATTTATGTTGGGGGTTTAATAAATCGTCCTCACCCTTATATTTATAGGGGCTAGTATTCTTATCTCTAAGATTAATCTGGTAGGATTCGACCTAATCAAACTTAGGGATAAAATTAGCTAGAATCAGAATCAAACTCTATCTCTGGAAATTAGTCCGAAGTGAGCCTTCGGCAAGGCCTGCCGAAGCCTACTCCTCGGGTCGAAGCTTCGGCAGGGCAGGCCTCCGAAGGCCTCTGGGCCGAAGGTAGCAGGCCTGCTGGAGGGCTTCCGAAGCCTAGGGCTCAATGGGCCTATGGCCCTGTAAGGCTTTGGCCTGATCCAGGACATGTGTATTTTTAGCCCAAATTACCAAAATTAATATTTTGACAATCTTGACCATTAATGCCATTTTTTGCTATCAATACATGCCCCCTGCCTTTTAGTGAACTAAGTGAACTAAAATCATAATGGGCTAAGGACGATACCTCCCATATCGACCTTTTGACACTATCAAGCGCTTTGCCACACACTTGGGAAGTACTTTTTCAAGTACCTGCCATTCAAAGCTCTTCGAAACCGCTCTCCTTGTAGAGATTCTAACACATATGCATTACCTGGAGCGATTTCAGCTATTTTTAAAGGGCCTTCCCAACTAGGTGACCGACCACTTACCAAATTTTGGGCTCTTAGTGCCTAAGGGCAAAATCGTCTTCCAAACCAAATCACCAACTTGAAAAGATTTTGGTTTAACTTTCTTATTGTAGGCTCTAGCTACTCTTCTTTTGTCTTTTTCTATAGCTTCTAAAGCCCTTAACCTCTTATCGGTCACTTCTTCTAAATTTTCTTTCAAAATAGTTTCATATTCATTGACCGATAAGCCATCTTGCTTTAAAACTCTTAAAGAGCCAAGATACACTTCTATGGGTAGAACAACCTCTTGCCCATATACTAACTCATATGGACTAACTTTGGTAGCACCATGCTTCGCAACTCTACAAGCCCATAGCGCCTTGGAAAGCACTTCATGCCACCTCTTAGGGAACTCTTCCGAACTCCGAAGCCTAGGACTCGATGTGCCTTTGGCACTATAAGGCTTCGGTCTGATCCAGGACATGTGTATTTTTAGTCCAAATTACCAAAATTAATATTTTGACAATCTTGACCATTAATGCCATTTTTGTCAACAGTATCATGGTGGAATCTTGGTCAACACCGGGTTCTTGCCTTGTGGGTAAATTTGTACACCTCTGATCAGAGTTCAATCTTTTCGAAAAGTTGCACCCACGGTTAAGGGCATGTCGAGTGATGTTCTTCGTAGTTAGTTCAACTTCTAAAACATGGATGGATGAATGAAAGATATAATGTGATTGGTTACGCTATTGAGCGAGTTGGCATTAGTGTGCTACTCGAGGTAGTGGATAGGAATCATATCATTTACTTTCTATCAAATAAACATGATCACTTTAATCACTAAATTACAAAATGTACTTTTTTGCAAAACAAGCCATATGCATATCCTTTGATATTAACATTGCATTATGTTGCATTCGGTGGCTTGTTGAGTACATTTGTACTCACCCTTATTGATATCAACCCCAGAAGCTGCATACTACGAGGAAGAAGTTCCGGAGTAGCTGTCCCAGTCAAGGCACAAGACTTAGGCAAGATGTTAATTGTGGAGTTTTATTTCTATTTTATCATTGATGTAAAAATGTAACTTGTGAGCTACAATAATTGTTTGACGTAAAACGTTATCATGTGATGAACATTTTGTGAGTTGTTTTTCTTTAGAAATGCAATAAAGTTTGAAATTGCTAAATTTTGGGCGTTACAAGTCGGGTCTCAAAATGACCTTAATGTCCTCAACAAGTCACAAATGTTCATTCAAGCAATAAAAGGGGAAGCTCCAATGGTACAATACATCATAAACGGATCAGAGTATGATATGGGCTATTATCTTGCCGATTAAATATATCTAGAATGGGCGGTCTTTGTCAAGAAAATTTCAGCCCCTCGGACGGATAAAGACAAATTATTTTCATTGATGCAAAAAGGAGCAAGGAAGGATTTTGAATGCACATTTGGTGTATTGCAATCCTGCTTTGATATTGTTCGTCGACCAACAAGGTTATAGAAGCAGAGAGACGTTATCAACATAATGCAAGCTTGTGTTATCCTTCACAATATGATAGTGGAGGATGAGAAGGAATTGGTTAGAATTTCATTGGATGTGAATGAGAATGCGAGTGCGACGATACTGCTCCCACCTAAAGTGTGTACAAGTGATAACTCTGATCCATGCTTTCTCGAGGTGCTTAGGAGGAATTCTGCTATCCAAGCACGATCAACACATAGACAACTGAAGAGTGATCTAGTCGAGCACATATGGTAACACTACGGAAACAAATAAAATTATACATAAATGTTTTAATCATATTATCTTATATTTGATTTATGAAAAAATATTATATTATATTATCAATATAATATATCGTTTATACTAAAGGATCTATTTTGTACCAATTAGCAACACAATAGTATATATGATTGATATTCATAATTAATCATGGTTAAATGCAAACATTAAATTACTTATAGATGGTCAAATAGAAGGTCATTGTCTCTGTGTTCTACTTGTTATCTATTTAGTTGTATGTATTGTAAATTTCAAAAGTTTACAAACGGACGCTTCTCTGTGTGCGTTGTACAGTGACCAACAAAGAATATCTCGAATTTACCAAAGATTTTACCGCGGTAGGACAACTGTGTAAGTCCCTGATTTCTCACGTCATTTGAAATTAATTCAATAAAAAACTATCTGTGGAAATCTCGTTCTTTGTGTGTAGTCTAGTGAGTGCCAAATATCTCAATTTTCTTCCCTTCATTGATACCCCAAAATCCAGACTCCAAACTTCTAAAGTTTTAAAAATCAAATCGCAGTACAAGTCTATCTCTGGAAACCATTTGTTCAAAATTTTATAGTTCGATTATTTTCAAATTTCGCCTCCAATCTCTCTCCAGTCTCCATTAATCCACCTCAATTTACAATATTCTATTTCAGTTCAAATATCAATAATCCTAAATCTATTCAAATAATCATGAGTTCCTTCGAGTTGAAATGTCAAACCAGAGCTCAATATATTCGAACATTTCTTTTCCGAGTTCTATTCTTTGACTCTCTCCAAAGTATCTTGAGAAAATTCTATATTGGCATATGCAAAGTTCATTGGTTCCGTATATTCTATTGACAATTTATTATTTTTATATATACCATTACTTTAATTTTTGTATTCGTCGGTTTAAATGTTATTTTTTTTCTAAATAACAAAAATGTTGTTAGCTCACTAAAAATTAATAATAATTTAAACTTGGTAATCACTCATCCAACCAGCCCAACTGAGACTGCTGGAAGCAAAGCAAGCTTGCCAACTTTGTGAGTTGAGGGTAGTTTTGATATTTAGAAAACAAATAATATTGAAACTTATGATAGTAACATATACGGACATAAAAATTAAAACAATGGTATATACAAGAATAATAAATTTTCAATGGCATATACATGAATCTATGAACTTTTAATCCTATATACATAATTTTCTCAAGTATCTTTCATCTCTCTTTCTCCCTACTATCCAACCGGCCCTACCAAAGCAGACCCATTAGGCCTAAGACTATCTCTAACAGAATGACTATTTTTGGCTCTTTATTTCTCTATTTAGCAAACTTGACAGAATGATCCATCTTCATATTTACTACACACTCTAATACACTATTCATTTCTAACTCTCTAAATCCTAATGGCTAGAAATCATAATACCCAATCTCGATCGTAAAATTTGAATTTTATCATAATTTTTCCAAATTCCAAAATCTTTCGAAATCCTTTTTGAATGATTTCACCTTTCTTTTGAAAACCTCAGAGAAAATACAAATTAACAATTTTATGTTTGAAAATAAATTTCTATTTTCAATGTGAATACAAAAAATATTAATTTTTTCAAACCAATGAATATTCTCAATATATTCTTTGGCGTTCATTTAAAATCTTTCGAACCTTGAAATTAGCTCAAAAGTCATAAAAACCTGAATCAAAGGAAATTTTGGAGAAAGGCTCATCTTTTTTCTTCTTTTCTACCTTTTTTCTTTTTTCTTTTCTCTTTTCTCTTTCCCTTTTTCCTATTATTTTCCTCAACCTTTCTTTCATCTGCCCTCTCTTTCTTCTCAGGGCCGGCGGGCGGTGCAACCGGCCTGGTCCCCACAATCCAGGGGCCATTGTTAAATAAGTATAAATACTTTGGAATAACTGCAGTTAGATTTTTAGATATCTTGGTTGAAAGAGAAGTTGCGGTAAAATCCAGAGATTATTCAAGATCGATTCCCCTGATCTCTTCTTTTTTTAAATGTTTTTTCTGTTCTGAATTTGAGTCTCATTTGAGTGTTTTTTTGTTCTGTTTTTATAATATTTCTAATTTAATTTATAATATTATTTTGTATATTTATACTAAATAATATTATTTGTTTTTGAGACTACAGCGTACTAAGTCCTGTTTTGAGAGTCTTTTTTTGTTCTGAATTTTGAGAGTCACATTTGTTTTTTGAGACTACAACGTACTAAGTCCTATTAGTATAATATTTTTAATTTAATTTTTAATTTAATTTTGAGTATTTTTTATGTTCTGTTTTTCTATACTACAACGTCAGTAATGTATAATATTTTGTATATATTGTTTTTCTTTGTCTTTGGCCGTTTGAGGTAAGTCATATTAGTATAATATTTCTAATTTAATATTTTAATTCAAGATTTATCATTTTTAGTATATTTATACTAAATTATGGTGCAAATTTAATAAGTATCTACCCAATTGAAAACATATATTTATAAATTATATATAGAAATTTTGACATTGTAGAGATTCATTTAAAAAATAATAAGTCCTCCATTACCACACATATAGTTCATCGTATATCCATCAGTGCATATGATACACAAATATGAAGTCCAAACATTAAACAACCAAGTCACCAAATAAATAGAAAGTGTGCTCCTTTAATCACAAAATCACAAGCGATGGTGTAACATATATATATACACACACACGGTAACACTATTCTATACCTTGGCGTAGAATAGCTATTCTACACCTATTCTACACCATACAAACCGACCGAGCTATCTGGTGTGCCCCAACGCCCAAACCGATTCTGACCCGACCACCCAAGAAGTGCGCGCCGACCCTAACCACTCCCCGACTATCCCGCGATCCTGTCCTTCCTGTCCGAGGCGCCGTGCGACCTCTACCATGCTCGCGCGCCGCCACTACCGTGACTCCCCGCGTGACCTCCGCCACGCCCGCGCGCCGCCATCACCCCCCGATCGGCGCGTGCCGCCACCATCCCCCGATCACCGCGTGACCTCCACCACACCCGCGCGCCGCCACCACCCCCTGATCGGCATGCGACGCCACCACCCCCGATCACCGCACCCGCCACTACCGTGACTCCACGATCACCCGGATCACCGCGCGCCGCCACTACATCGACTCTCGGCCACCGATCGCCACACGAGAACATGCTTCCGAATCGCCGCTCGAATACCGATCGCCGAAATCCTCTTAATACTGAATCTCTCCTCCGGTCACTAGAATCCGGTCGCTTCCTCCTCAATCCGTGAGGTGCCACTACAAACTCCTACCGCCTATGAGGTAAGTGGTTGTTCGGTAAAAAAATACTATCGTTGCATAGTTACTAGATGTTGCTGCATCTGCTAAAAACTAGTATAAACTTTCAAATCTACTACTGAAAAAATAATAGTACTGAATTGCTATTGCTTGACTGAGTGATGTATATGCTAAAAAACTACTAATAAACAATTTTGCTATTGAAAAAAAAAATTGTACTCAATTGCTATCCTTATACTGAGTGCTGTCGCTGCTAACACTACTAATGAACTCTTTCAAATCCATTGAATCAGTTTTTCTACTGTAAAAAATCTACTACTGAGAAAAAAATTACTCAATTGATATTCTTATACTGAGTGCCGCCGCTGCTAAAACTACTGATGAACTCTTTCAAATTCCACTGAATTATTTTTTCTGGTGGAAAAAATCTACTACTGAAAAAAATTTACTCAATTGCTATTGTTTTACTGAGTACTATAGCTGATGAAACTACTGAAGAACACTTGCAAAATCCGCTGAATCAGTTTTTCTGCTTGAAAAAATCTACTACTTATAAAAAGTACTACTCAAATGCTATTTTTTTACTTAGTATTATAACTACTGAAACTACTGATGAACTACTCATAATATATTGATGATTGTTATGAATGTTCTACAGGGCTGAAATATAGGAAAATGATCTATCAATGATGGAAATAATGAGTGTTGATGTTTCAGCAACACCCCTCGATGTTATTGATGTCGAACCCATCTCGGTTAGTCCGCCTTGGTGTGATATTAGTGAAAGGCACAAACCTATGAAGTCGCCTCTATAGAGCCTGTCTTCTGAACAAATGAAAACACCGAAAGTAGATGTGTCTATCACTCATGTGAGTATCACTGATTATGTGATCTGAATCTGTATGAAATACTGGAAATTGTTTTACATGGAAATATTATGTTTTAATACTAACATTTGTACATGATGATACGGTGGATCCAAAATTTCTCCCGACATTTGATTTGGAATTTGGTGATATGGAGCACACATTTCAATTCTACGTGAACTACACTCACCTTGTTGGATTCTGTTGGATTCTCTACCAGAAAGAACAAGAAACGAGTGCTTGGCCAAGACTATACTTGCTCATTTGAAGGAAAACACAAAGCAATCAATGCAATGGACCGTGTGCGGGAAAAAACAAGCAAAAAAATAGGGTGCAAGGCAATTGTGCATGCGAGACGTACAAAAGAAGGGGCCATGTATTCTTTAGCAAAATTGTGCTTGAACACAATCATGTGTTAACCCGCTCACCTCGTATGACGAGAAGAATGCAATCCCATAAAACACGTGATCCTGGATTGATGCACATAGTTGGCATAGCTCTCAGGAGCAAAGCGAGACATTCCACAGTGATGAGCATTCTTAAAACTACTGTTGGAGGAATAGACGATCTATGTTTGACTAAGAGAGATGTCCAAAACAGGTAAAAAACAGAAACAAACATGCAAAAAATGTTGATTGATTTTTTATACTGAACAATTAAACTGTTGTGTAGTTCTTTACTGGTGATGTCACAATTAACACATTTTTGCGTATATGCTTTACAGAAGAGCTGCCCTAATACGTGAGGAGCAAACAGATGATATTCCGAAGCTCCAGGCTTTTTTCAAGGAATGCAAAAAAACAATCATCAATTCTTCTATGAGTTCCACCTAGATGAGAAGAACGTTGTACAAAATGTGTTTTTGAGCCACGCCAGCCAGCAAGGGGACTTTGAAGGTAATGCTCCTTTACTCATATAATATGTTTAAAAAACTGATGCATATTAGATTGAATTGGGGTTTTAAAAAAAACTTTAAAAATGTACTGTTCCGAAACACATGTGTTTGCAGATTATGGAGAAGTCGTTACATTTGATGCAACCTACAGAACCAACCAGTATAGCATGCCTCTCGTAATGTTCGTTGGTTTCAGTAACTAGCTCCAAAACGTAGTTTTTGGACAAGCACTATTGAGAGATGAGCGTGCGGATACATTTGAGTCGTTGTTCAGTACATTCCAGGAATGCATGGGTGGTAAAGACTCCATAATAATTTTTATATGTATTACTTCATTTAAAACTAAATGAACTCTTACAAATTACTGAATCATTTTATACTACAAATTATACTACTGATGATCTCTTGTAAGCTACTGAATCATTTGTACTGTACAAAATTCTGCTACTGAATAAATAGTACTGCTGTATGTATGCTTCACATTGTTACCAAAATGCAACGAAAAAATGTTGCAGATCTGGACAATGTGATGGCCAAATCAATACCTGCAGTGTTTAAACAAACATGCCATAGGAACTATAGATGGCATATGATCAGGAAGCACGAAGACGCGTTGAACAAGCTATATAAGCAACACCCAGGGTTGTGTGAGAGGGTCACATCTGTTATCAACCACCCGCTCACTCCACTTGAGTTTGAGAATGCATGGTTAAATATGGTTGAGGAATTCTTTCTATAAGAATCAATAACAATTCTTTCTATAACATATTTCAAAAAAATATACTGTAACCCAGTGACCTCAACGCAAAGGAGTGAAAGTGTTAACTCGACTGTTAAGAGCGGATACGTAGACAACTCTACACCAATACATGAGTTTGCGAAGAAGTTCCTCGAGGTCTTGGAGCACACAAAGGAGAATGAGGCGCAGGAGGCCTTCAACTCTTAGGTTGGGAAAAATCGCTGACCAAGTTTCTACTACACAATGGAAGGAAAAAATCTCATTAATTATTGTTACTGAAAAAGATAGTTTTACCGAGTCCTGCTGATAAAAAACTACTACTGAAATCTTGCAAACTACTGAATAAAAAATACTGACACTACTCTTACATTTAAAATTCTGTTACTAAAATAAAATAGTATTTTTTTATTGATGGACTCTTGCAAGATTGTGACTAAAAAATTATACCGAAAATCTACTACTGATGAACTTTTGAATTCTACTGAATAGGTCCCTACTGACATTTTACTACCGATGAACTCTTGAAAGCTACTTAAAAATTTTGTATAGAAATTATACTACTGATCAACTCTTGCTAAACTCCTGAAAAAGAAGACTATTGATTGTCGCTGCTATAAAAACTACTATTGATCTCTTACAAACTGCCAAATCAATTTGTACTGAGAAAAAATGGCATTGTGTGTTGATACTTATATGTTTGGTGTTTGTAGGCACCAAATGTGTTGGATACACATTATGGCTACGAGGAACAGCTGAGCAGGGTAGACTCAAGAAATGTCTATAAAAAATTTAGGCAAAAAAGGCGCACCAGTACCTCTTTTTGTTTGCGAGCAGATCAAAGCTGGGTATTTTTTCATTGAGCATAGGAACAAGACAACTGACTTTCCAAGGGTTCAACATGAATATTAGGTGAAAGCTATCACTGATGCAGAGAACCCTGAAAACTCTATTTTCAACTATCAGTGCCTGTGTTGGGAGCACACAGGTACGCCTCGCGCCATACCCTTCCATTGATAATGCTGCTGGAAACAATAAATTATTGTTGTAGTCCAATTATCTGCGTTGAAAAAAGATAAAATGAAATAATCACAACATCTGTGATATGTAGGTATCTTCTGTCCACATGTGATTTGTGCATTGACCCATCTTTTTGTTGAGCACATACCATCAAAATACATACTAAAGCGCTATTCGAGATACCCAAAAGTCAGCACTTGCTTTGATAGACATGACAACCAATTTGTTGGACCGGATGGTGCAACAAAAGCCTACAGGTCGTCAGTCGTACTAAATGATCTTTTTGCACCGGCGAATTCGACAATCATGTCTGCGCAGGTACACTAAATTTAATATTTCATACTTGGATGCAGTTTTACTGAATCAGTGGCAAGGTACCACTTGTTTCACTACTAACAGGGAATCACCATGCGCATGGACATGTTTAACACCCATGGAATCTAACAATTCAAGCCCTAACAGTAAAGCCTCGTATTCGGCTTGGTTATTGGCAGAAGGAAACTCTAAACGAGCTGAGGCCTCAAAGTGCATTCCGCTAGGTGATATGAGAACCACTCCAATACCTTGGCCATTTTTGCAAGCTGAACCATCAAAGTAAAGTTTCCACGGTATTACCTACATCAAAGCAACATTGTCACTCCAACTGACATCTATGTGGTGATCAACTATAAAGTTGGCTATGATCTGGCCTTTCATAGCTCTTAGGGGTTCATAGGCCAAATCATACTCGATCAAAGCGTAAGCCCACTTTCTGATTCTTCCACTTAGAATCGGCTTTTGCAACATGTGTTTTATAACATCGGTTTGGCAAACGACAACACATGTAGTAGGGAGAAGATAGTGGTGCAATTTGGTGCACGCGTAGTAAAGTGATAAACACAAACGTTCCACAAACGCGTACCTGGTCTCGGCGTCCAGTAGGCGGCGGCTCAAGAACGTGATGATGTATTCTTTTCCTTCTACCTCCTGGGTTAGCACGACCCCGATCACACTATCTTCAGCAGTGATGTATAGCCGAAACAGAATCCCAGCTTTGGGTGCTCTCACCACGGGCGGTGATGACAAGCACTCCTTGATTTTCTCAAAGGCACTTTGCTAGCTTGCCCCCCAAGTGAACTCGGCCTCGTTCTTTTGCCGGAGTATGGGGACAAATGCATCAATCTTGCCAGACAAATTATATATAAAGTGACGCAAATAATTCATCTTGTCTAGCAACTTTTTTACATCCCTTTTGCATGTTGGTGCCGTAACGTTCCTAATTTTCTCAAGCCTCTTAGGATCAAGCTCTATGCCTCTCTCATGAATCATAAAACCTAAGAACTTACCCGCCGACACGCCAAAAGCACACTTGAGTGGGTTCATTTTTAGACCATACTGTCGCATCCTATCAAAAGCAACTTTCAAATCGGCTAAATGGTTTCCCATAGCGTCCGATTTGACTACGACATCATCAATGTAAACTTCCAACATAACTCCTAGCAAGTCATGAAAGATTAAGTTCATAGCACGCTGATACATGGTGCTGGCATTTTTCAAACCAAAAGTCATAACGACCCACTCAAATAAACCGACAAAACTAGGGCATCAAAAAGCAGTCTTGTAGACGTCCTCTTCGGCCATAAAGATTTGATTATAACCAGCATTGCCATCAAGAAACTTAGTACCTTGTGTCCTGAAGCATCATTGATTAGCATGTCGGCTATCGGCATCAGATACTCATCCTTCGGGGTGGCTCTGTTCAGATCTCTGAAATCAATACATACCCGTATATTGCCGCTCCTTTTCTTCTCGACAGGCACAATGTTAGTGACCCATTCTGCGTACCTACATGGCCTAATAAATCCAGCTTTGAGCAGTCACTCTACCTCTTCTTTAACTCGGTCATAGACGGCCGAATTAAAGTGATGAGGAGGCTGTTTATAAGGCCTAAATCCAGACTTGATAAGTAGCCAATGCTCCACGAGCTTGCGGCTTAGTCCCGGCATCTCGCTGTACTCCCATGCGAAACAATCGACATACGACCGAAGCAACTTTATTACTTCGGCCTTTTCATCAGGCTACAAATGTTGGTTTACAAAAGTCGGCCTTGGAATGCTACCATCACCTATGTCAACTTCCTCTAAGGGATCGGCCGACGCAAAACCTTGTCCTAATTTCTCTACTTCGCTAAAGTCTTCGATGGCCTCGGCAATACCATCTTTATTAGACAGATACTGCTCTACACGAGACTTTAGCAAATCTAGATTACTATTGCTAGTCATGACTATTAATACAAAAACAACCGTGCTAAACCCGCCGGCTTTACAGACACTGGTACAAAACGTCCTCCGGACACGCTAACAAAATTGTAATCCAAAAAATCTCTACCTGATAGACACTCTACTTTGTTGTGAACAGTGTCAACTAATACATCGGCCAATGCTACTTGGGCCGAAGTATCTATGGGAATGACCTCCAATTCATCATCATCCCACTAAATTATGCACTGGTGCAGGGTAGAAGGGATGCAGCAATTCGCGTGAATCCAGTCGCGCCCGAGAAGCACGTTGTAGTTACCTTGTACATCGACGACGAAAAATGTTGTTGGCAATGTATTGTTGCCCACTGTCAACTCCATGGAGAGCATGCCCTTGGCCTTGGAACTCTCGCCGTTGAAGCCATTGAGCATCAAGTTGGTCTTCTTTAGATCATCCTCGTCCCTGCCAAGTTCTTCAACAACGAGTAAGGCATTAAGTTAACAGTGGCGCCACCGTCGACAAGCATCCAGGAAATCGGCATTTTCATCAATGTGACCTCTGACGTAGAGAGGCTTCAGATGGCGAGCCGAGTCCTCGGGCTTCTCAAAAATCACATTGCGCGAGCCAAGGTTCAACTGAGCGACCTCGGCCTCGTCCTGCGGTGGGGAGAACTCAGCGGGCAGCGTGACGATGTTGATGTCCATCGCCTGGGGTGCAGGCCCCTCAGAGACAGGTGAGTAGTCATCGTCAAGCATGTCGTCGTCGTCGCTTGGACTAGGAGCCAGGTTGACCATCTCAACCGGCTTCATCCTCCATACCTGTCTTGTAGTTGGTCAAGGGCGGATTTCTTTAGAAATATCGTCGCGCTCATCCTCTGCTTTCTTCTTGCGCATCTCCTATGCCCGCAGCCATTGCAGACATCTCTTTTGTGACTTGGACATGCCTGGAGGTGCCCAAGATGGTTGTGGCTTGGTGCCAGGTGCTACTTCTTGGTTCCTGTCAACTTTAGCCGAAGTGGTACTGCCCACCTAGGCCTTGTGCACTCTGTATTCAGAGGGGTCTTTGTTGTGGACCCCGACAATCAGACCGACCTTGTTCGGCCAATTGGACCAGGCTTCGGCGCGGGCTCTGGCCGAAGCAAGGGGCTTACATCCGTCAGACTTCGGCGATAAGGCCTTCGGGATTGGGACTTCCTGGGACCCCACTCTGACTGTGATAGCTTCAGACTCCCTGTCTTTGGTCTCTTCACGCTTGTACTCTTCGACTTCGCCCTGCACGGGCCGATTCAGAGGTACCACGGACAACCTCCCTCTGCTGCGTCAGTTTGCCCCTGCCATTCATAATACTACGAAGGAAAACAAGGCATAGCATTAAGTTGCGGGGGGTACTCTGACTGTGAGACGTACGGATCCCACGGAGTTCCCGCCCAGTTGTACGGCGGAGGCATCGACGGCTCCAATGGCCTCACCCACTATGAGCCGAACCCGTTACCCGGAGGGGGGTTCGGAAGGGTCGACGGTGTCTCGAACCATATCAGTGAGGGGTCCTGCCAAGCTGGAGGTACGTTCGGCCAGTACGGGCTTAAGCCTCCTATCGGAGGGTTCGTCCAGAGTGGTTCGAGGTTCGGCCATTGGGGGCCGAATTCACTCTGCATGGGGTTCGGCCACTGGGGTCCGAAGCCACTGTACGGGGGGTTCGGCCATTGCGGTCCGAAGCCGCCGTACGGAGTGTCAGGCCACTATGGCCCTAAGTCCCCGTGCGGAGGGTTCGATCACTATGGTCCAAAGCCACCCTCCGAACGCCTTGGGCCCTTCGGCTAACTTAGTTTTTTACCACGAGGACTTGCTTCCTTGGCTTTTCTTTGATGCTTGTTCAACAGCATCTTGTATGTTACCTTTGGCCTCTTGTGAGACTTAGCTGAAGGGATGTTAATGTTCTATTTCCACACTCCCACCTCGGGGTTCTTTGGTATGAGTGTGTGTGTGCACGGTTCTCCGACAATTACATCCTTCCCCTTAGTCGACTCGGCTTGTTCTGGCCGAATCAATACCTTCTTCTCATCGAGGTCGACGGCGTTGACGGGAAAAGGATCTTTGTCCAGCTTCATCTTTGGATTGTGATCTATTTTCAATCGTTCTTCTTCTATGGCCGATTGAACCTGCCATCGAAAAACATTGTAGTCATTAGTATTATGTGAATGTGAATCATGCCACTTACAGTATGGATGTTTCTTCAACTCATCAGCAGCGGGAATGACTTGACATTTAGGCAACCTGAGAAGCTGGTTCTTTAAGAGAAAAACAAATATTTTATCACACTTAGTTATATCAAATGAGTACTTGACCTCACTAGGCCGATTCTTCATGGGAGACAGCCGTAATTCAGAGCAAGTGATAGGTTTACTCTTAGCGTTCCAAACCCATTCGGCCGCGTACATGTTGGCTGAATCCTCCTCCTCTGATTCCTCCTCGTCGGAGCATTCCATGACGTGGATTTTAGCCCTAGGCTTGTTAAACGTTTTAATAAACTTTTTATCTTTGGCTCGGCCTTCCTGGACCAGAGCCTGCTGTAGGAGTTGGCTAACCTATAAAAAGTTCTGGTTGTCTAATCTTTCTTTAATCTCAGAACGTAACCCATTAAAAGCTAGTTCTGCCAAGTCCCTTTCTGAAATATTAAGGCTGAAACATCGATTTCTAGTATCCCTAAAATGCTTGATGTATTTGGAGACATTCTCGTTAGATTTCTGCCTAACCGATGTGAAGTGTGAAAGCCTAAGTTCCATCTCACCTGTGTAAAAGTAATCATGGAATTTTCGTTCTAAATCATCCCATGTCTGAACGGAGTTCATCGGGAGCGCCAAAAACTAAGTGAAAGCGGTGCCAGATAGCGAGAGAGAAAATAGTCTAATTTTTAGTTTGTCTATCCCGCTAGCTTCTCCACACTGTGCTAAAAATTGACTGACATGCTCTAGTGTGATTTTTCTACCCTCGCCGTCGAACTTAGTGAATTCGGGAATTCTATAGACGTGGGGGTAGGGTACTAGATCGAAATGGTTGGGATATGGCTTCCGGTAAACCCTAACCCGACCCTTAGGCACAAAACCGGTGCACTCCCTAAATAGCGCGCAGATCCGCTCCTCCAGGTCATCCTGACTTGCTGCTTGAGCACGTCTCTCGTGCGAGGGCGCGACACGCGGCGGGATGTCGGCATGTCGGCCATAGGCCTCTTCCCTGCGTGCTAGTTGTACGACATGCTCGAGCCCAGGTGCCTGTGCATGTGGCGTGGGTAGCGTGGGCAGGGCTGGTACCGGCGCAGGTGGTGGTGCGTGGTACGTAGTGCTAGTCTGGCTGTAAGTATAATGACTAGTCTCGGCCATGGGTGTTGAGGCTGGAGACGTAACGGTCTTGCCAGTGCTACCATCAGTTCTATTGTACACATGATTTACCGGAGGTATACAAGCAATAGGGACTGGGGGTACGGCCTCAGTAAAGCCGAATCTTCTAAGAGTCGCCTCTACTTGGGCTGCCAAATCTAAATGGTTGGCTAGCGAAGCGCTAACGGCTTGATCTACTGATCCGGCTATTTTCTTCTTAATCTCTAAAGAAGATAAATGAGGCGATACGAGTGTTACCTGGACCCAAGCAAGGTCATGGGCGATGATGTCGCGCTTGATGAATCATGCGCGTGTCTTGACGTACCCCAAGCATCATGTCTTGGAGTGCCTTCAACTTTGCCTCGATCTCTGCTCGGTCTTCCGCGGGAATATCTTCAAGAGTAGGTGTTAAGATGTTGCGGTTGTCGATATCCGTGCCTCCTATGGTGTCCATGGACGGGGTGGACGTAGTAGTCATTGTAGATGTACTGGTGGCTAATGTAGACGTACCCGTCATGTTGGCGTAGCTTTCCCCAGCGGAGTCACCAAAAAGTGTGTTGACACAAAAACGTGCCCCCGCACTTGGGTCAGTTCGACGATACAAAAGTGTGTGGATATTTAGGGACAAGCCTAAGCGTAACACAGCACTGACGTCATGTTCTGACTACCCTTATCCATGGTAAAGGGGGTGGAGTCGCCAGGCAATCAGATCACACAAAATAATCTAATTAGCCGAAAGAAATATATTAAACAGAATAAATCAGCAAACCGGTCGGAGCTTGTCTGCTTCGAAGTATGGCTCGAAGGGGGTCACCGAAGTATACCTTCGGCGTCTAATGCAAAGTGTCCCGCCGAAGGGTGCCTTCGGCATTCGGACTGATCTGGCCGAAGATGAACTCTGAACGGATCTAGACGCGATAATCACCTCCGAACAGTGGGGTTCGATGCGAAGTCTCTGATACAGTAAGATGCAGAATAAAGACTCGAGCGCAACGCACGAGCGTGACTTCGTCTGGGGCAGAGTGCGAGTGTGGCGAGGCCTGTCGTGATGAAGTCTATTGGTGAAGTGTGCAGTCGAAGCAAAATTCTCACCGAAGGGTGTTCTGGCAACCTCCAAAACCGATCTCTCTGCTCCGGACATCTCCGACGAAGTAGCTTTGAATGTAGGTATCCTGCAACAGATAAGATTCGAAGTACTAATTCGGCTTGAGGACCGAATTCTACTAAGTGTTGCACTAGTAGAGAAGGTAGCAATCTGTTAAGCAGATTAGCGGATACTTCACAAGCGAAGTAACAAGGCGATAGCAATCTGTTACGTAGATTAGCATATACTTCACAGGCAAAGTAACAAGGCGATAGCAATCTATTACACAGATTAATGGATACTTCACAAGTGAAGTAACAAGGGTTACCACTGTTCCGAAGTGGCCATCGGAGGGCTTCTAGGCAAACCCACGAAGAGTACAAAAAGGTAAAGATAAAGTAAATGCGATCAAAGGTAGGGCTTTGTGGTAGATTTGTGTTGGGGGGCCTCTAAACTGGCTTCGCCTATATATTTATAGGGGCTAGGCCTCTGATCTAATCTGCTATAATTCAGCTGAATAGAGATAAAAACTTAGCCAAAATCGTGTCCAACTCTATCTCTGCCGAAGTGGGCCTTCGGCCAAGCCCGTCGAAGCCTGCTCTTAGGGCCAAAGCTTCGATGGCATGGGCCTCTGAAGGCTTCCTGGCCGAAGGCCGTGGGCTGGCTGGAAGCTTTAGGAGCCCATAGCCCAATGGTCCTTCGGCCCTATAGGGCTTCGACCTGACCCCAGACATGTGTATTTTTGGCCCAAATCACCAAAATTGATATTTTGACAATCTTAACCATTGATGCCATTTTTTGCTATCAATAGCTTCTTGATATTGCTTTGGGCATTGAGGGTCTTGAATAGGGCATCCTTTGATTTGTAGGATTTTATGCACCCATAACTTACCAAGGTGCCAACCCTCTTTTTTTCCTTAGGACCTCTACTTCCTTCATATTAGTGTCATAAGCAATGAGATCAATATTATAACATTCAAAAAATCATTACATGTGGAAATAATAGAAGGGGTAGAATTAGGTTGAGACATTAGAGACTCAATCCTCTCTTCAAGACTCTTATGATATGCTTGGATCCTAGGTATTGGGCCTAGAATTGAAGAATTAGAATCTAATTCTAGGTATTGATTGGTTTGTTTGGACCATCTTAGATTAAGAAACATCAAAGCCCAACTAGAATTTAATTTGTATTTCACATGAATGTCCAATTCATCTCAAAAGAAAGAATTGAGTTGCATCCCCTCTCCTCCTCTCCTCAACACAGTCTAGTGCACACAGCCTTCGTTGTTGCCACCACTACTTAAGTGATGCTCCTGTACATGGGAAATTTAACTATTTGCCACCTTTTTTGTTGCCACCTCTTTAAATGTCACTCTCTTCATTGTAATTAATTTTTTGTCACTCTCTCCGCGCGCCCCCACCCTCGACGCAGGTGGCTGCCTCCATAGCCACCCCCGCACCCCGCGCCCTGCCCCCGCCGCCGCTATCACCACCCCTGTGCCCTCATGCCCCACCTCGCACAGGCACGGGGATGGCGGCGGGGGGGGGGGGAAGAGGCTACGACCGGTGAGGGTGCGGCAGTGCGGAGTGTGGGGAAGTCGCGTGGGTTATGGGGGCGGGGCACGGGTTCTGGGGGCGGCGACAGAGGCGGCCGACGATGGTGGAGACCGGCGGCCAGGGGCAGGGCACGGGGTACGGGGATGGTGCACGGGTTGCAGGGGCGAGGCAGGGGTGCGGGGGCGGCGCGTGGGTTTTGGGGGCAGAGCATGGGTTGTGGGGGCGGCAACGGAGGTGACTGATAGTGGCAGAGATCGGCGGCCTAGGGTGGGGGCAGGGTGCTGGCTACAGGGATGGCGCGCGGTTGCAAGGGCGGGGCATGGGTTGTGGGGGCGGTGATGGAGGCAGCCGACGGTGGTGGCGGGGGCGGTCACTACAGCAAACCAGAACATTTTCGTCGGCCAATTTAACTTCCGTCGGCATTTCGAAAAGCCAACGAAAGTTAAACAACTTTTAACTATGGCCAACGGAAATTAAAGGGGATTTTTTCCCTAGCCGATTCACATCCCTTAACTTCCGTCGGCCACCACTATCAAGCGTGCAATTGGAGAACAGTGGGGTTATGCTGCTGAAATTTCGTTCGGACTCATGGCTCGTCATAAATACCACGTTTTGTCGGTCACTCTTGGGTGGGTTTAGGACCTATCTTTTCCTATAGACATAGGCATGTGGTACTTATGATGCATTCTCGATTGAATGAATGTTTTGCCTATAGAATGGCTGAGGATGACCGACGGTGGATGTATAGTGGTTGGATGAAAAGTAGAGCTCACACGAGGGAGTGGGTAATCAACGCTGAGAAATTTGTTGATCGTGCATTCGCTTTGACAACAAACACTAGCGCGAGGTGCCCATGCATGAAGTGCAGAAATTCTCATTGGCAAGACAAGAGGACGTTGTCATTGCATATTTGCAAATATGGTTTCGTGCCAGGTTATGAAGTTTGGACTTTTCACGGTGAGACAGGTCGTGAAAAAACAGTATTAGTAGTGGAACAAGAAGATGATAGCGTTGCTGATGATAGGATGGATGAGATGATTGATGCTATACGACCGGAGTTTGAATCAAACCCTGAGGATCCTCCAACACCAGAGGTTCAAAAGTTTTTCGACATCCTTTGAGCTTTAGAAGAGGCATTGCATGAGCACACCACCGTAAGCGTTCTCGCTTTCGTGACCCGTCTTATGGCCATTAAGTCAAAGTTTGAATTTTCCAACAATTGTTATAAGGAGCTCTTGAATCTGATCAGCGATATCCTTCCTAAGAACCATAAGGTGCCGAAAGACATGTACCAGTCAAAGAAAATGCTTTCTGCTCTCGGTATGGAGATGAGCAGAAAGCATTTATGTGTCATTTTTATAGACAACTTTGTGCGAAAGAAATTAAGAAAGATATGATGGAGATGCTAGAGAAAGAGATCCCGATGCTTTTATGTAAATTGGAAAAAATATTCCCTCTAGGGTTCTTCAATCTAATGCAACATTTACTGGTTCATCTGCCATATGAAGCTAAGGTAGGTGGCCCTGTGCAATATAGGTGGATGTATCATATTGAAAGGTCCCTAAATAAGCTTAGGGTGATAGTTGGTAATAAGGCCAGAGTTGAAGGTTGCATCACAGAAGAATTTAAATTGAAAGAGATAGCATACTTCACTAGTGTATACTTTGCTGAGCATCACAATGTCAACACACCTGCTACACGGTACCATATGGATGAAGACCATCCTTGTAGTGATCTCCAAATTTTTGGGTGGAAGGGCATAACTGTTGGTGTCTCCACGACATATTATGTAACTCAGGAAGAACGAACATATGCCTTGCTCTACATGTACTCAAATATGGAAGAGATGGAACAATATTTCGCGTAAGTAAATTCTTTTTAGTTTTATATTTTACCTCCAAATTTTATACCCATTTGTTTACCTATTCATTACTGTTGGACCGAAAACGGCGACCAGAGGGGGGTGAATGGGAGATTTTAAAATTTCAGACTAAAAATAGCCTTCTGTTTTACTTTTGTCTTCTACAAAACAGACTTCGAACACACCCTTCGAAGTTATGGTTCGGAGGTATTTCACAGCTCCAAAATCAGGCTTCGCAAAGAGCAAAAGTTTGAAGCCAAGAAGACTTCGCTCCACCCACAACTCCGAAAATTCAGCTCTGTTAAGTCAGTGCAGGCTCCGCACACAGGGTGCCTTCGAGCAGGCTTCACACTTCACCCTTCGCAAGAGCAGACTTCCCTCTGAGGACTACGACCAAATACTCAACAACAGCAACTGGTGCTAGGCTTCGTACTTCGAAGGTCTAAACGCACACTGAACACACTTCGCCGAGGACTTCGACAAGGGAAGAAAACGGGCTTCGATGTAAGCCAAGAACAGTGCTTCGCTAGTAATCAGAGAGGTCTTGCCTCCAGTTTACACAGAGTGAACAAACACTGAAAAGCACACACTTCACTCGAACATGCTTCTCACACACTTCTCCAGAAAAGATTCAGTGCACAAACTCAACTCAAAAGAAGTGAGACACAGAGAGATCAAAGCATGCAGTGAAGTATGCATACAAGTTCAAGCAGTAAATGAAAACAGAATCAAAGCTTCATTACTTGAACAGGGAACACAAAATGAACTCACAGACTAAATACTGAGAGTGGCGGCTAGCACAGGAGCTCAAAAATGACTGCTCAAAGTGTTGATGTGACCTAGCTAGCTTCCACTATTTATAGGCACTATTCAGCCTTGTGAATAGACACTTTACCCCTAGGGTTTACACTGGTTTTGTCTCATCAGAACAGGGGGTACAGCTGGTAGTCTACTTTATTTGGAGGCTTCTTTTGTCAGCTTCGTAGAGGAGACAACATCAGCTTTTTTGAGCAGACACGATCAGCCTTTGCAGTCTTGGATTCTTCTGAAGCCCCCCTTCACACGTGAGGGGTGCGGTAGCTTCGGTGAGAAGCCTTGAGCCTGATGGCCTTTGCTTCACCGGAGTCAGTCTTCGATACAGAGACGATTTTGAGCCGAAGCCGTCAAAGCCCTTGGGCCTTCGCACCAACACCTCCGGAGTGGACCACCACGGCTTCGCAGCTTCTCCCAGCTCGAACTCCGTCAGTCCGTGTACCGAAGCCATGCATGGCCGAAGTACCTCAAGTCAGCCTCACTCTGAAGTTAGCCTCACTTCGAAGCCCCACCTTCGGAGTACCACCCTTCGAAGTCCCTCCTTCGTCCAAGGCCTCCGCATGAAGCATTCCATGAGCACTTCGTCGCAGTGTCTCTCCCCGAGCACACTCCTCAACGATCCTCACTCGGACCATGCCTTCGATGCACCTCGACTTCTGAGACCTTCATCAGGTATACCTTCGAGTGCCTCCCTCCGGAGCACACTTCGAAAGCCCTGCCTCATTGCTGAGGACTTGGTCCACCATACTCCGAAGTCACTCCATTCGGAGTACCCTTCGAAGTGCCTCGCCTCCGAGGACTTCATCTCGGAGTACCTTCACCCGGAGCCATGCTCCGCACTTTCTGTCTTCGTCTGGCGCACCTCGACCCCTTCGTAGCCTTCGTGACCGAGCTCCCCGCTCGCCTGGCATTAAGCCTCTCGCTTGACCCAGGTTCACTTGCTACGAACCGTCCATCACCTCCGAAGTCACCTGCGCACCACAGATAGACAGACAAGTGTATCCAGTACCCCGGAGACCTCTCCGGGTAAACAACCTTCGGCACACCCTCCAGTGTACCGCCCAAAGTACCGAACCCTTCGGTACAGCCAAGTCATTGTGTACTGCCGGACCCCTCCGACAGGCACACTCCGCTGCAATAGCCGCAACAACCAGAACCCACCGAACCCTTCGGTGAAGCAACCTCCGAACCCCTTCGGAGGGACCCCTCCGAATCAGAGGATAAAATCTGTCAATCACTCATCACAGACTCCGAAACCAACCCTTGGTTTCTCAGTTACAATGACAATATGTTTGATTCGAAATACTTGACGTTTGGTCGTCAACCAACGGAGAAGCAATTAGATAAATTGCGTCGAGAAGGAGTAAATGGCGGGCCTAGTTTCCTCACTTGGTTCAGAGAACATGTAAATCCTTACCTTTTGTGACACGTATTATTTTACTCTACTAGGTTAATTATCTTATAATCTCCTATGATTTGCAATGCGTGCTCGCTGACAATGTACATATAGACTTGTGACAGCTCTCTTACAGAAGTATTAGTGCCAAAAGTTACGGTCGCTATGATGTTAATGGTTTCCGCTTCCATTCAACTATTTTTGAAGCATATCGAGCTCTAGCGGCAACAACTAATACTGGAGTTGTTACAAGGGTCGTTGATGGACAAGGACACGAAACTATGTATTATGGAATCATCAAAAATATAATCGAGTACAATTTTGCCAGGAATAAGGAGATTAAAGTAGTCTTCTTCGATTGTGATTGGTTTGACCCTAAACATGGTACTCGTGAAAACCAATTTGGGATGGTTGAAGTCAAACACACGGAACGATTATGTGGTTGCGATAATTTTTTCCTTGCTCACCGAGTCGAGCAGGTGTATTATATGTCGTACCCATGTGAAAAACTAAGTGCTTGGTGGGTAGTCTACAAAGTGAATCCTCGGGAACGTCTACACACCCCTAGTGATGGTTCTTATCAATTGGAGGTTGAAGAGGTCGATGAGGTTTACCAAGATGATGAATTGCCGACTTCGTTTAATGTAGAGTCAGAATCATCGGCAGATTATTTTCTCGGCGATTCTAATGATGTAGCAGTTCCCGAGAAAAGGAAACACCAACATAAGAAGAAAAAAGTAACATGGCATGCTTTGGGGAGAAAAGGACAAATTGATCCTGATTTTGATGATAATTGACAAGTAATTGTTTTCATACATGCATATGTAATATACTTCATATTACATGTTTTTCATATGCTCAAACCTTCTTTACTAATAAATGCTCGTTTGTGCTTGTTTTGAACAGGATGTCGAAAAATATTGTAAACACAAATGAAATCTATGACCTTGATGTTATATGAAGAAGTTTTTTATTATGTGACTATGTTATGGAGCCTTATGTGTACCTAATGTTTTCTTATAATAATAGAATTAATTCTATGGTTTGATCATCCAAATAGGATTTGGAATTAGTTCTCGGATTTTAATTCTACGGAATAACCAAACGGAATATTGGATTTTAATTAGATTCCACACAAATCAATGTTTTATAGAATCTAAAATGGATTCTAATTATTTCAATGCCTAAGATCCAAATGAAGCCTTGTTAGATTCATCTAGAACCATAAGCTTGTTATTGAGAGTTTCGGGGGGTTCACACAATTCAATGTTTTATAGAATCTAAAATGGATTTTAATTATTTCAATACCTAAGATCCAAATGAGGTCTTGTTAGATTCATCTAGAATCATAATCTTACTATTGAGAGTTTTTAGGGTTTGCTCTAAGTCTTCATTAGTCTCCTCAACTAAACTATTAAGATTAGTTAATTTATATATCCTTTTCTTTTCCTTAGCAAGAAGCCACTCAAGCTTATAGTTTTTTCTTTTTTTCGAAATTAGCTAAGCTTCTTATTTCTCAATAGTTGTTTATTGTGACTCTATCTTTTTCATAAGTTGTTTGAACTTAGTTATAGCTTGTTTACTCATGGTTTTAAGCATTATTTCATTATCTCTAGATTCATCATTACTAGTATCACTAGCATCATTTTATCTAAAGATTTGGGCATATATGATGCCTTCTTGTTTTTAGCCATGAAACACTTGAGAGAGACAATGTCATCTCGCTTGACTCTTCAAAGAGTGAAGGCCTTAGAGGTGTGGTGTTGATGATAGGGACTCCTTTCTTGTAAGAACCTGACTCTGATTTCGGCTCATACTTGGAATTGAAATCTCATCCTTCACCAATATACCAATATGAGCATGAATACTTATCTTCTCCTTCTTATACTTGTGATTTTCTTTGCTATCTTCTTCCTTCTTTTTCTAGGGAAAATCGGCTATGAAGTAGCTAAGATCGCCATTAAGATTTGAAGGAATAAGACGAAGTGGGTTCTACATAATCAATTGTTACATACCCAAATGCAAAAAACAAATATTCACAAATCCTGCATTCTTCATTACTTGAGTACACGGCTACAGAACAGAAATACGCTAAATACAAAACAAGTTGATGTTCACATACACAATCGGATGAGTGAGACCCGAGGTAAGCTAAAACAAGGAGCACCAACAAAGATGTTGTCATGGCTCTAGAATTAGTGAGTAATAGAGCACCGACAAATCTGACAGGCGATTCCAGAAGAATAAATTGAGAAGTAACTTCAGAAAACACGTCGACAATAATTCCAGCTCATGTAAGTTATACAGGTAAAATACTAAAATGTCCCGTACTGCAGCCCCTGTACATCCCTTTTATCTTACAACACCAAAAGAATGGATCAAAATTCATGATACATAACAACACGATGCTAATTACAGGTAATAAACGAAAGCACAGGGAAGATAAACAAAGAAAACGGATAGTTTAGGGAAGAGGTAAGTGGATGAAGAAATGGTTCTCTCAGGCATTTTCTTCATCGACGTCGCCTGGAGACTACAGGTGAATTTGTACTTGTCTGTTGCCTTCTAAAACTAGGGGAGGAGATTTGAACTGGTGCATGAACTGTCACAGGTGCCTGGTAAGAATGATAAGCTGAAGGTTTCGATCCAGCTGGTGCAGATATTGGTTGAAGAGTTGACTCCATAAAGCACGCTATATTTAATCGGGTTCTCTCCAGCTCCCCTTGAAGCACCTCGTTACTGCATTGCTGAGCAAGTGCCTGGCAAAAAGAAAAACAGACATTTCCTGATTAGCCATGCTCCGTTGCTAAATTACTTATGAAATAGGATGAGAATTTAAATAAAGAGAACTCCTTTTATTAGATGAACAAAATACCAGGATGACAGGATCCTGACTTCGATATTCCTCAAAATCCAGGATCATAAGACCATAAATAACGCAAAGGGCTCTTAGCCTAGTGGTTAAGACGCCCAAGCAGCACCTCCAGGTCTTGGGTTTGACTCCCCATGGGAGTGAATTTCAAGCTTGTTAACAAAAGTCACTCGCTGACCCCTCGAAAACACATGTTAAGAATCAACCTATGTAGGGTGGACCCTCATGTATATGGTAGGTAGGAGCCTCAAAGTTTTCTTAAAAAATCTACTAGGCATGCAAGAATGAATATTTCAGTACTTACAAGCAAATCATCAGGTGATACTGATTGTTTATCATCTGACGCAGCATCCTCACTGCCACGAGTTGGCCGACGTTGGTGTCCAGGATTCTCCAAGGCTTCAGCCACACTTTCACAGGCCTTCTCCAACAAATTCTCTTGTAAGGATCTAAGAGCCTGCTCTGCCTCAATTGAGAAGTATGCCCGAAGTATAGTCTCAAAATACTCGAGCTGCACTCATAACACAAAAAGAACAGTGCTTAATTTCATAGTTGACTGTTTACATAAATTAAGACTTGGAACATGCAAAGGCAACTAAAAGCTAAAAAAATTAGATTACTACCTCAAGCATGAGCTGACAAAAACCATTTGCATCCAACAATCTGAGTCCTTTGGTTTTATTCTCATGGAAAATACTAAGAAATATGTCGACCAAACCCTCTACCAAAATTTTCATCGCCTTTTCCAATAAAGGTCTAGCTCCAGAGTACACCTGAAACCATGGATACAAAATTGCATCAAAGAAAGAAGTATATAAAGAGGAGTTGAACCAGAATTATGATTTATCAGTAAATGGATGTACATCCAGTTTTGATGTCATTTGAAGACAGCAATGTTGCATGCAAAATTTTAATAATCAGGGGAAAATAGAAATGGAAACCTCTGCATGTACAGCAACAAGGATGTGTAGTAAATCAAGAGTTGCATCCCGAATGCCCTGCGAGGAGAATGGTTCATTTTAGAATGTATAGGCCACAAAAGCATTAACAAGATGATAATTTCACATATGACAACAAAAGGCAATAGCAAAACTGTTAGAGGAGGCTACCATTAATATTTGCACAGCACATAGCAGTGCAGCCCTAACATATTATGGTAACTGGTCTTGTGGCAAATATGAGTAAATAGATGTCCTGAAGTGCATCTAGAGACTAATAAAAAATCCAGCAGTAATATACTATTGATGGTTTTGATTTTTTTTCTTTTTTATGATACACATTTGGAAGATATAACGACTTATTTTTACTTTATACTACATACCTTTACTACTGGCGCTGCTCCCCAGTGAATCCCAGAATCCAACAGATAGTTCCGCGCAGCATTTCTGATCAAGTTTGACTAACCGAAACAAAAAAAAAAAGGTAAAGCGATGGCAGATAACATAATGTGCAGACACTTTGTAGCCCCCAAAACCACTTTTTATCATCAACATGAATACATGATAATTAAGTTACTAAAACTTTCATCAGAACCATAAGTATCCCAAACAAATGTGCTAGATTTACAGTTCAAACAATATAATAATCTATGAAGTTGCCAAACATATGACATGTTCCAGAGTAATTACTAAAAAATCCCAAACTAGCACATGAAATGGGGATCAATAATGAAAAAACCAGTCACAAAAAATATAACTATGAAAATTTATATCAAACAAAATTATCTAGCTATTAGTTTTTTTTAACTAGCATATTATCGTCACCTCACAATGGACCTCGAATAAATATGCAATAAATTCCAAGCTAAGAAAATGGAAAATAGTCATCAACTCATCGCCAAGCTATTCACATCAGATCAACCAGCAAGCATATGTCTACATGTGCATGTAGATACATCATATATCAATAATCGACAGAAGATCTTTTGAAGTGAAGACTGAAGAGATGACCAACTGTCCAACTGACCATCACTACTATTGAAGTATAGCAATTAGGCTATATCAGGTGTTTCAATTTTTCAACAACCAAATTATCCCATATAACTTTGCACACCAAGAGATGAAAGAAAATAAAGCTAACATGGTTATAACAAGATATGTTGGGCATTGTTTTCACAAACCATGCACCAACTGATTAATCAAAGAGCTCTCGATTTTCTACCATACCTTTGCGAAAGTGTACTGTTCCAGGACTTTCTCCTCAAGAGCTGAGAAAGAAGTCATCAGATCTCGCATGTCAGCGTTACGCTCATCATTATCCCTGTGAGAAGAACACTGTCACTGAATGCAGATATATCGGAGCATTGCTTCTAGATGAAGTAAATCTTAAGACAAATGTTTTCTTAAGGACAGTGAGACAATGTTAGCAGGACATAAGAGAAGTTGGTCAGGTACCTGACCGGGGACCAAATGTGCCTGTATTTGGTGTACAATTCATCTGATAGTTCAACTTTACAATATCCAATGTTACTCAGAACAACTAACAGCTTCTTGTGCAAGTCTCCATCCAAGCTACCAGCTGATTCTCTGTCAGTACCATTTACATATCCATTTTGGGTATGATTGTTTTCTTTATTTGATCTGCTCTGAGCTAGTTCCCCTCCAAACCTCTCCAGATAACCTGATGCACTTACACAGCTTGTCAATAATGGATCATGGCATCATACAGCAATTAGATAAACAATTTGGAAGATCTTCATTAACGATGTTATAAAGCAAATCCATACCCGCAAAATCCAGAAAGGAATTTAGAAATGCAAGTCTGACAGATTCATGAATTTCCTGGAGCTGTTGAGAAATGTCATAAGACTTGGCAGTCTCACTCCTCAGATTAAGAATCATACTGCAATAGAAAAGCATAGATCAGGAGGCAGTTTGATACTCGAAAAAATGAAGGCGCGAGATTGATGGCTGGTTCAAAAAGGAAAAAAACAGCACATCAATACTTGCATTGATCACAAATGTAAAAAATGTATGTTTTACATGCATTGTTAATGTCACGTGCATCGGAATATCTAGAACACGTGGCCGAATTGGCCCCTAGCCTCGTTGTTATGTGCATATTAGATTGAATTGGTTAGATTAAGATAAGATTAGTTAGGATTATTTCTGTTTTAAAGATAGAGATAAAGATAACAGATTAGATTGTTATTAGGAATATAAATACCCCATAAGGGTCATGAAATAAATCAAGCAGAAAGAATAAATATTCTTTCTTCCTGCTCCTATCAATTTGGTATCAGAGCAGCCTAGTTCCGAACACAATGACGACGACCATCCCATCCGCAGAGTTGGCACAGGCCATCGCAGAGTTGAAGCAGGTCGTCGACGGCGGCGTCGAGGTGCGCCTAACAAATATTGAGGCATGGATGGGCCTAGCTCCGGTGGCCTCCACACTGCCGAGTTGGCCCTACTACGTGACAGGTTTCCTCACCGTGCCATCACCGTCGCCAGTTGCGAAGGCAGAAGCACAAGAGGAGAGGAAAGACCAGGAGGCGTTGAACCCCATCCTCATCAAGAAGGGCCCCCACGTACAGACGGTCGTTGCCGCCGAGATGGCCATTGGAGACACCGACAGGGCACCGCCGACCGCGAAGGCACAGTCGCTGGTGGAGTCCTTCTGTGTCGTCACCTCCGTGACCTCCGAGGAGGCTGCCTTCTTCCTCAAGAACCACAACGGGGCTCTTGACTCCGTCGTCCGCTCCTACGACTCCACGGATGGCGACATGGCTGATCCGACGCCCTAGCTGCTGCCTTCGCCCACTGACAAAGATGGCGCCAAATTCCACACTACTCAGCACCATGAAAGCCTCGTGGCTAAGGAATCTCTCGGTCTAGCAATGAAAGGACGCATGATGAACCTCTAGGTGGCGCACAAGGCTAGCTCGCCGGTCTTCTGCTCCGTCGCGTGGGGCCAAGGCATGCAGCACATCATCACCACATCTGCTGGCTACTTAGTCATCCTCACTCCACGATGCCGCTGCAGTCACCGCCGCTACAGTTGTCGACGGTCAATCATCAGGTTCAGCAAGTGTGGTCATGATTTCTACGATCCGGCTTCAGAAAGATGGTGTCACGGCGCTCACCAGTGTGCCTAGGTCTGGCGCGTCGCTGGCCTCAAGCTCCATCAACCACTCCGTCAAGTTCTATTCTTTTCCAGATGGGGTGTTCTAGAGCAATGTCATTCAGTTCACCCTATCAATCCGGTCACTCACCTTCAACAAGAAGGGGACCCTTCTAGCGGTTGGAGACGACGATGGCGCTGGCCCCGGGGAGGATGAGGACTACGTGGACAGCGGCAATGAGGATCAGGAGGGGGAGGATGATGACGAGGACGCCACCCTCCCCACGGCGGTTGTGGCTTCAGACGGTTCATTGTGCAAAGTGAAGTCCATGTTCATTGCTAGGAAATATTCTCCAATTGTACTCACAAAATTGGGCATTTCCAAGGGATTCACATGAAAACAGGATTCCATACATGTCATGGAAGTTAGATTCTCCTTATTCAGATTTTCAACTCGAGCACGAGCTGATTTCCAAGGGAGGGAGAGATTGTTATGTGCAGATTAGATTAAGATAAGATTAGTTAGGATTATTTCTGTTTTAAAGATAGCAGATTAGATTGTTATTATGATTATAAATACCCCATAAGGGTCATGGAATAAATCAAGCAGAAGGAATAAATATTCTTTCTTCCTGCTCCTACCACTCGTCGGCGTGGTAGCCTCCACGCCGACAAGGTAGGGCTCCAACCCAGCCTAACATAAGCTAATTCTTTCTTGACTAATTCTTTTCTTCTCCTCCTAATTACAAACTATGGACCTCTTTATATAGAGCAGGGGTCCCCTTATTTCTAGGACAAACCGACTCTAACTACAATTGGACTCTTAACCCTAAACCTACCCTAACTCTAATAGTCCTGATCTGCTACAGTGCCCGTGTGCAGTACTGTTCATGGACTGGTTAGGCTAGGCCCAAAACCCTAGCCCATGACAGTCATGGTATATATTTCACTATGTATTATCACCTTTTTATTAACATGCAGACAATACTCAGTTTTCATACAGGGAATAAGAGTGGAGGCAAACCATAAAATCACAACGAAGAGCAAGATACAACATGAACTAACAAGCCAGAAGTATTCATTATATAAATATAATGTTCATCTAAAACAATTATTGTAGGATAAATATTAGGATTAGGTCTTTATGTCATTGTGGTGGTTATTCAAAAGTGAATGCAACTTTTTTAGCAGCAAGCCAGCAACCCAGCAACAGTAAAAATATTGCTGGATTTAGTAATATCCCCAATTCCCCATGTCTAGATTCCACAGACAGCATTGCAATCACAAACTAACCCATAATATTACAAACAATGATACCTACCACAATGAGATTGATACAACATAATAAGACAAGCTTATAGAAGCTGTTATCATATTTGGCACCTATATATGCAGACAAGCAACTATTAAGAACAGGAGAATAGACCTTCAAATGAAAATATTAAAATATCAATTACAAGGAAACATACAAGAAAAATCTACTTTGAGTTCAAAGAGCTTAAAAATGATGCAGAGTGCATGAGATATCATACATTGGAAAATGCAATCTTAAACAAAAGGAGGCTTACAAATCAATTCGGTCCATTGCCGAAGTTGTGATATCACGGAACTCCAAGGGCATGCATGAAATTGCATATGGAGATTTGTTCCTCTCAAGGGTGGACAAAGTAACCCAAGTCTCATATTTTGATATCTCCTTAGTTTTTGCTCGCATCCATGAACAAAGTCGTAGAATGTAAAGCTTCGTAATTTCAAAATGAAGGGTGCGCAACATTTTAACTGGAAATATCGTTATATATATTCAGTATACAACACAAAATTATGTGTATTTGCATTTCTATACAAGGGAATGAAATATACCAGCAGTTGGTGATGAATCCTTCCCTTCAAGAGTATGGCAAGCCTTAGCTATTTCTTTTATTGTATCACCCATGAATGGACGAAGAATGTTACATTCCTCAAAATCACGGAAAGTACTCTGAACCTGTTAATATGGAAACATGTTTAATTGCAATGACAAATCAAATGTTAACTACTAAGGATGATTAAATGTTGAAATTGAAGAACATGCAGCAACTGTACCTTGGTGTCAAAGGCAGAAACAGTAGCACGCACCATAGTAGCAACTTCATCAAGAGTATGGTTTGTGTACTTTGCTTCTCCCCCTTTATCATCAGTCTTGTTTACATTCTGTTTTGTACTCGGGTCAGAATCAGAGAGTACATTTCCAGCAGCTGCCTGTAAACAATGGATACAGTCAGCAAAATCCATGTAAATCTTTTTCGTAAATCAGCAAAAGATGGGCCACTCATTTTTAAAATAGGACTACATCAAGGGTCAGCTTTGAGCCCTTATCTATTTGCCTTAATGATGGATGAGGTCAAAGGGACATACAAGGGGATATCCCTTGGTGTATGCTTTTCACTGATGATGTATTGTTAGTTGATGAAAGATAGGCGGGAGTAAATAGGAAGCTAGAGTTGTGGAGATAGACTCTAGAGTCCAAAGGTTTTAGAGCAGGACTAAAATTGAATATATGAGATGTGACTTTAGTACTACTACACATGAGAGAGGTGTTTGTTTGGAAGGTCTAGTACCCAAAAAGGATTCCTGTCGATATTTGTGATCGATACTTAAAGAGATGGGGATATTGATGAAGATGTTAGCCATAGAATCAAAGTCAGGTGAATGAAATGGCAACAAGCATTTGGTATTCTCTGTGACAAGAGGGTGCCATGGAAGCTTAAAGGCAAGTTTTATAGAATGAAAATTAAACCTACAATATTGTTTGGTGCAGAATGTTGGCCTACAAAAAAGATGGCATGTTCAACAGTGTCATGGGTATTGGGCTAGGCTTAGCCCAGCCCACGGGAATAGTACCCACATGTGTACTGTATCATAAACAGTAACCACGGGGTAGATTATATCAAATTGAGTCCTTAAAAGTTAAAAGGTAAGATTAGATTAAAATAAGTCCTTACTTGAGGGTCAAGTTAGTTCCATCTATAATAAGGATGGGTTGTATCTCTATTCAAAGAAGTAAGAAAGAATTAGTCTAATCTCTTCCCAATATTTCTCTCACCAACCTAATTCTACCTCTCATCCCTAGCAGTCGCCACCGCCCGGCTATCCTCCCAGTAGTGTTTATCCCGTCATAGGTTACTACATGTTTTGGAGCGCGGCCTAACTATAGCTGATAAAAAAGTAAAAGCTAAATCAATTTGCTCAAGAAAAATCATTTACACATTTGCTATAATATATTAATATAATTAATATGGTTACGCATGTTCATACCTTTGCAAATTTTCCACTGAAGACAGATAAAGCTAATCTCCAGAATGCAGGAACATGCTGGATAAGTACAGCAGTTAATCTACGAATGTAGGCTGCCCTTAAGCTATCAGCTTCTTCAGCCATGATGTTTGCTGACAGTTGATCATCTTGAAAAGAATCACCAATACCAGAATCAACTTCCAACTAGGCAAACAGAAGGAACAAATGCCATGTTAACAAACAAAGGTACAAATACCATGTAAAATTGAGGGGTCATCAGAAGAATAATCAAATAAGTATTATGCTGGATCCAAACTACTCACTGATTTATTTGAATCTTGTTGCAACTGCCTCCACTTTGAATCAGATAGCATTTTCTCACGAATTTTATTCTGCAAAACCTCCATTCGCACTTCATGATCTAAGGTGCATTTTTCAAACAATCCATGAATCCTGCTATTCTGATAGAAGATATTAAGATAAAACATATAAGTGCATAGGAAGTATTGGCATGCCATATAGCATGGATAAATTTAGTAAGATAATATCAGCAAAGTTATAGCACACAGGTAACCTGAATATTAAGATAATGCCACACTGGATCGGTCTCAGGTTCCAACTCCAACAATAGCCGGACAATGTTCTCAAGCTGGCAGTTGTCAAGAAAAACAAGCAGATAGAACCAAATAATCAGAAAAGGTGTATCTATGAATAGTACAAGTGCTAACAGGTAACAACTAAGTGATCAAGTAGTTCAGTTTAGAGCCAGCTGCATGCTACATACAGGTATCCAGTAACTTCCTAATGGAACTACAAAAATAGGGAAAGTCCTTGACATTGAAAATTAGGAATAGTATACTAACCTCAGCAAGGTCAAGATGAGGATCCTCCATTGACTTGTAAAGCATGCCCCTGAATTCCTGCATTACCTTTTCCACTTCCTCAAGTACACGTTTGAGTATCCCCACCTGTGTCGGTTGTCCACCATAAACAACATATAATAAAAATACTGAGTACACTTACACAACAATTTGTTGTGGTGCATTGTGCTTAAAAATAGAAGGAATGGCACATAAAATAATTAAATAATAATTAAATGTTTAGTCCCTATTACTCCAGCATTGAAATAGCCATAATTTTGTAAGTCACAATAAACAGGCAGTAAAATCAAGTAATCAACATGCATGCAAGTAAACTAACCAAGAAAGCAAAAGGTATTGGGAAGATTTGTATATAACTAATTTTGGATTGCTAAGAGCTTTTATTGAATCATTCATGTAATGTTATTAGTTATTATGATTTGCAATTAATTATTCGATATGTATGCAAAACATTTGGCATGAACATGAAAGAAATATGCAAATGCGATTATTGTAATATGTAAGGAAAGAAAAAATAAGCACACAACAATTGATCTTGGAAAGTGAAGTAAATCATATAGTGCACATCAGGGTATGATCCATCACTGCTGTCAGATGCAGTAAAACAAGCAGTCAGCATGAAAGGAAGAAAGAAAACCTAATCCACAGATCTATTTCATCCCAGTTTTAATCCAGTTAACAAGAACTCAAAAAATCAAACAGAAAGTTGTTTCATGCTTCCCTCATGATTTCTCCTAATGGTCATGGGATATTGGGATGTCACACAAACTACCAAAAAAACAGTGGCAACAGAGATGTTCAATGCAACCCCACCAAAGCCCTGATAACCCATGCCAACCATAAATATGCACAGCTCAGGTATTTCAATATGTAAGATAATAGTCCATTTTTTCTTATTTGATGTCCTAGAATCCGTGTTGATAAGCTTTTGAAAATTTGACCATCAATATAGTAAAACTGTAGATTGGCTATGTGGATCTATACTACTAGATCTATAATTAAAGGCATTCTCAAAATATTATATTCATATACAACTACAGAAAAACACTGGCCAAAATTAAGACCATGAAAGTTCAAAACCATCAATGAAAATAGAACAGACTACACAAGAAATAGAGGGATGATAGTAGTCTAGGATAGTAATGATGTAACAATCCGGATGGCAATCTTTGATCCTCACTAAGTCCACAGAATTGTTGACACAACAGGTGTCGGTACCCCAGATAGTGGGCTATGACCAGGTGGCCCTCATTATCATCATTTCTAATATCTTTAGAGTTTAGATAACAAGTGCAGATAAAATAAATAAAGTTGGCATACATGAGAAGGAAGAACAATAGATTTTGCTTTTTGATACTCTCTGACAGCTAGATCATATTCTCCTTTTCTAATGTTTCCACGAATTGCACTTGGCAGGTTAAATAACGTCCGAAATCTCTGAAGCATTCCTTGTACAGATCTGATCTTCTCAGCTTGAGCCTGCACAATGGTTTACATTACTGCACTCAAGAAGTACAGGCGTATGGCAATAATGTTCATGATTAATGTAGTGAAGTTCTAGGGAAAACATAGTTGGTATACCTGCCTCTCAAATAGAGGCTCGAATGCACGATTTGCTACACCACTAATTTTCTGGGTAACTGAGTACAAGTGAGCAGTCCCTGCACCTTCAGGATCTTCCTCTATTTGTCTCAGCTTCGACTCAATGTCTGCAGAAAAACTGTCAGTATTAAAGACAGACAAAAAATTTAAGATCATGAGCATTTATCTGCAATAAAGAGGAAATAAACTAATAGATACCATCTATCGTGGTTTTGCATGAAACGAAACAATCAAAGTTCTCCTTGACTAATTGTTTTTTCTGCTGTGTTCTCCCTTTGAGATCAGTTTTCAAGGTAAGAGCACCAGACTCTAAGTCAGCAGCACTTGTATCTTTGTGGACCCATGAAAGAAAAACCTTGGGGTCAAAATTTGGAGAAGAATATATAACCTTTTCTGCAAATGGAAACATGTCCATTGTTATGGAAGAACAGATCACAGAACTAAATAATATGTATGACCATAAGGCATACCTCGCATATTGGGGTCCAAACCCTGAGCCTTCTCCCTTGAAACAGGAGAACTTACTGAAGCATCAGTGATCAACCGCAAGGATTTATTATCCATGACTCTGGGAAGGAAAAAGATGTTATCAAAACATGAATACAAAGAGGAAATTATTTTGGTAATTTTAATTCTCCTGCGATTCAGGACATACCATACATGTACCAGCCTGCCAGGAAATGCACAGCACAACATTATTGATGCATATGAGATTAATACTTGTTGCTAGCAAAATATATTGCTAATACTATGTTCAGTGTTCGCAAAAGCGGTGAAAAGCGCCCGCTTCAGCATGCTGCAGCGCGATGCGACGGCTCTCTGCCTCGCTTAGGGGCTAAGCGGTCCATTATGCACAAGCACGATTAAGTGGGCCGCTTAAGCTTGATGCGGCGATTAGGCATCGCATAAGCGGAGTGGAGCGCAGGCGAAGCGGGAGGGAAAACTGCGCGGGGGAGAGAAGCCTGTGTGCGCACGGGCAACTTTGGCGCGGCCACACGGGAAAGTTGTGTGCACCGCACGGGATAAAAGCTGTGCGTCGTGGCTCGTGTGCAGGATAATAGCTATGCGCTTGAGCGCTTCCTCGCCAGTTCCCTACAGCCTTGTTGATGAGGACATCGCTGCCATTGATACAACCACAACAGCAGCCAACACTTCACCGCTTACACCTAAGCAAGGACCAATGACACGCGCCCGTGCACGTGAACTTAATTATCTGGTGAACTCGTTCCTAGCTGTTCAAGTTAATTATTTTTCCAATGGGGTACTATTAAAGCCTTGTGATGACTTTATTATCCTTAAGTGCTTAGGAATTGAACTAGCTAGGAGTGGAGAAGGCAACAATGCAATAAACACTCGTACTCCCGAAGGGACTCTTGTAAATGCAGAAATCCAAGATTAAATGGAGCATATATTTTAACTCCCAAGGTTGTTTAATGCAAATAAGTACTTGTTGGAAAGGTCTCTTCGTCTGCTTTCCAACGGATCAAGAATCAATGGCAGAGGACAGACGAAACGTCCAGAAACTGCCGAAGAACACTCGTGACTCCTGAGTTTCTAGTTTTCCCTTTAAAAGCAAGTGGTAGCCACAAAAGAACTCGGGTTTTTGTTTGATGTAAGTTAGCTGCTGCTACTTCCTTGTAACGCGCTTGTCGGCTAGACCGCCCGATTACTTGAATCAAAACTCCAACTTCTATCACATCCGTGAGTGTTTGCTTGTCATCTTGTTCTTGCTTGTTCTTCGATTGCTTGCAGGTTCAAGGCTGTTCTTGGCACGGCAAGAGCAGCAACAACCGGAGTCGGTGTAACTATCGCTAAGGCGCAGCATCCTTGTGGTTGTTGTAATCGGGTAGCACAACGTCGATCTCCACCCCCAAATCGTAGTTATCAGGAGACGGTGTACCTGTCGCTCAAGGCGCCACACCATCTTGGTTGTGGTAGTCGGGCAGCCAACGTCGGCTTCCACCAAATTCACCACATCCTCCATCTCTCATCGAAAGATCGGGCTCCCCCGTACCCGTCGGGTCTATTACTTGTCCTCACTGGCCCCCTGCAGCCCCATCCTCACTGGCCCCCACTGCAGCCCCATCCTCACTGGCCCCCACTGCAGCCCCATGGGTGGCCCCCGCTTGCTGACGTTGCCCTGTCCTCACTAGCCCCTGCTGCAGCCCTGTCCCCGCCACCCCCCTGCTAGAGCCCCATCCTCGCCGCCCCCCTGCAGCCCCGTCGCTGGTCGTAGCTGCCCTGTTCTCGCCAGCCCCTATAGTCGCCCTGTTGTCCTCGTCGGCTCCCTATCCTCCCAGGTATGGACTATTTCTCCTTCTCCCCCCTGTTATCCTCTTAACATACAACAAATGTCTAGAAATTAGTGGATTTGGCACTCGGTTAGCAATTAGTGTATTGAGTAGGAGGAATTGTTAATTTTTTTTTGAGAATAACCAGCAGGAGAGGCTCCTATTGAGGTTATATATTGCAAAGTAAAAAGTTACAGGACTACAAGTGTGAGGGGAGAGGAACAAGAGTGTAGTTATAGAAAATTAACGCTAAAGGGAATACAAAGCAAATAGCCCACTACAAGAGATTTAACCAAACATTCATAGCCTCCCTAACCATCGGCCTGAAGCGATGAGACTGCAGCAGAAGTTCAGTCTTCAATAGCTCCAACCAAGATTCACATGAGGGACGTTGTTGCCGAAAAATACCGTGGTTGTGGAGCAACCATAACGACCAAGAGCCAACCAAAATCACTTCCCGAATAAAGGGCAGCGGATGGTTCCTTCTACACATAGCAACAAGAGAAAAAGCCGAAGTGTCATCTGACCAAAACAAACTTATGCGAGCCCAACACGATGAACTGAAACTGCAGGCGAAGAAGAGGTGAACTGAGGACTCTCGAGCATTGTTTCGACAGAGAATACAAGTAGCGTCTTCATCGCTGGGGGCAATATGCTTGCGGTGAAGCATGTCGCGCGTGTTGAGGCGGTCCTGAATGAGAAGCCAAAAGAAGATTCAAATTTTGTTGGAGCAGCGAGAGCGCCAAAGCCATGAAAAAATTGGGTCTGCCCTTGTTGCATCGAAAGACTTCTGATAAAACCTTCAGGGTTTAAATATGGCGGATCCCCAAATATAACTCCATGAGTCTAGAGCGTGGTTTGAAAATCTTAGGTCCCCAATAACGTCCTGAAGCTGCTGTAATTCCACGGTAGCTTCCGGAGATAGGGGAAGGAAAAAAATGGGAGGCTATATCCTGAAGTTGGAGGAAGCTGGCTAGCGAGATCTTTGTTTTAGCAAATGAGGCTAGATGGGGAAGCAGCATCTCCAAAGGCTGGGAAAACCAAATATCAGACCAAAAGGCAATCGTGGCGCCATTTCCAACCGAAGGTTTTGCTATTGCACGAAAAAGTGGCCAAATCTTGAGAATTTCACGCCACCAAAAGGACCCCCTACGACCAAGACACTGGGGGAGCTTCCCATCGCTATAATATGAGGTCCGAATTAATGCAACCCACGGGATGTCCTGCATGTTGAGAAATTTGTCCAAATGCTTCAGTAGGAGGCTAGTGTTCTGAATCTTGAGGTTAATAATACCCAGCCCCCCATCTTCTTTGGTTTGCAAATCTTGCTCCAAGCGATAAGGGGTTGTTTTAAAGCGTTTGTGTTATAGCCCCTCCAAACACAATTGCGTCGAGCCTTGTCCAGAAGAGATAGGATCTTTGCCGGTAGACGAAGAACGCCCATTAGATAGGTGGGCAGGGCTGACAAAACTGAATTAACCAACTGGACCTTGCCTGCAAAGGAAAGCCAATAGGACATTGCCACCAGCCTGCGCTCCACTTTGGAGATCAAGGAACTGAAATCTTGGAACCTCGGTTTCTTGACGCCCAAAGGTATGCCGAGATAGGTGACAGGCAGAGATCCCCGAGAGCAACCCAACGTTTGTGCTAGAATTTCTGCCTCCGAGCAATCCATGTTGAGCGGTATTAGACTAGACTTTAGAAAGTTGATCCTGAGTCCCATCGATAAATAGAATGAGTGCAATATAGCCTTAAGTGCAAATAAGTTCCTTTGAGTGGCATCTAGGAAAATGATTGTATCGTCAGCATATTAAATAATGGGAAAGTCCACTAGATGATGACACAGCGGCGCAGTAATAACCCCCAAATTCGCGGCCTTGTTTAAGATGTATTGAAGAAGTTCCACCGCTATAACAAAGAGAAGAGGCGATAGAGGGTCACCTTGCCTAACCCCCCTCTTGCACTTGAAGTATTTGCCTACAGAGTACAGACCCATTGAGTAGAATTGTCGAATGAGCTGAGTGAAAAAGAGAAGAGACCCAAGCAACCCACTTGACCAGAAAACCCAAATGTGTTAGCATGGAGATGATAGTAGAATGCTCTATAGTGTCAAAAGCTTTTTCGAAATCAAGCTTAAGAATGATAGTTGGTTTCTTGCTGAAGTAGCACTGATGTGTGTACTCTAGGGTCCAAGCTAGACAGTCCTGAATAGAACACCCTTTAATGAAACCATATTGGTTTTGATGGATGAGCCGAGACATTAACAGTTGCAATCTATTTGCCATAAGCTTGGTAATTATTTTGATTGCTGAATTGACCAAGGAAATCGGTCTAAAATCATTGATAGAGATAGGGTTGTCCTTTTTTGGTATCAAGACGATAAACAAATTGTTGATTGGACCTAAATCCGTACTGTTGTGGTAAAACGCTTGGCACAATCTGAGGAAGTCAAGTTTGATAATATCCCAGGAAGACTTGTAAAATTGTTAATTGCTGGTGCTAGTAGGTTTTTTGGATTTGGCACTCGTGAGCAATCTGTGATTTGGCACTCGTGATTTCTACTTGTTTTTTGTCATTCCGTTGACAAAGTCAACAACTCTTAAGTGCCGCTTAAGCACGCATAAATCGCCTAAGCGCTATGCAGAACGCCACCGCACGCATAGCGCATAACGCTTTTTCTAACCTTGACTATGTTCGATGCTTTGGTACTGTTCAGTAGCATGAAGTGCTCATTTTCAGAAACTTTACAGGAAATGGCTATGTTTAGATCAATGCATGAGGTGGATTACATTTCTTTTATAAAGTGCTTCTCAAATAGTCAAGTGAGGTAGCAATGTGGAAAATGTCTAATTGAAGATTATGCATGTCATGTATTGACCAAGAGTTTGATGATCCAGATAGTTACCCAAGGCCCAAAGGGTCCAAAACCTCTACTCCTCTGGGTAATGTTTGTACACTTGTGAGTGCCTTCCGAGCTGCTGCTGCAGCAGCTTTCTGATCAACTGCTTGAACAATAGGAGCTGCCCTTGCTTCACGCATTTCCCTAACCCTGCGAGCAAGCTGGGTGGAGCAAAGGCAAACAGCCATTAGAAATGTTCAGTGCAGGATAACATGTTAAAATAGAAGTGTGTATGCTATGCATTCAATAATTATTGTATGGAGAATGCAGGTATGGTAATGATACATGAAGACATGTAGTGATAGGGAAAATGAAAAGCATGTTATTCCAATAAGCTGAGAGAGTTGAATAATGTGAGTTTGCAGCTAGAAGAAGATAAAAACGAACTCTATCGAAAGCTCTTGCCTAGAGCAATGCATCAACATCAACATCAACATCAACAAAGCCTTTTAGTCCCAAGCAAGTTGGGGTAGGCTAGAGTTGAAACCCAACAAGAAGTCACCAAAAAGGGAGAGAGAGAAAGGGGAGGGGAAAAGCTTTTAAGAGCACTAAAAGGGAAAAGACCTAATCACGGTTCGGGCACGTGGATAGCTTCTTTCCAAGCACTTCTATCCAAACACAACTCCTTTGGGATATTCCATTCCTTCAAGTCTCTTTTGATTGCCTCCTCCCATGTCAAGTTTGGTCGCCCTCTACCTCTCTTCACATTATTGACCCGTCTTATGATACCTCTGTGCACCGGTGCCTCTGGGGTCTCCGGTGGACATGCCCAAACCATCTCAACCGGTCTTATGATGCCTAGAGCAATGCATGCTGCGCAAAATAATAATAGCCCACATGCAATTGATGTGGAGAACAGGCATTATGTGTCCATCACCAAAGCTGCAAAAACAATCGATATAAGTCCACTAATCCCTTCTACTTCCTTATATCATAGTATTACCAAGAAGCACTATATGATGTGCATGATTGAGGCCCTGTTTGTTTCACCTTTGGTGTCAAGGGCATCGGATCCCAGAGTGGCCGGCCCTCGACTACGTAGTTCGTAGTCTTGGTCCGTCTTCTCCAGCGAGGTTATACCCCTCTGCCGTAGGCTTAATTGGAGAATAGAAGGTAGATAGATTGATAATAAATTGCTTGATTACATCTGACACCGGCTATAGCTTATATAGCCACAAAAGACACCCCTACGGGCTAATCCCCTAAATTATAGCAACCAAAATAACTAATCTTATCTCTTAACAGCTAACCAATCTTATCTCTAGCAACCAAAATAACTAATCTTATCTCTTAGCAACTAATTAAGCTTATCTCTAGATTAATCTGATCTGCTCAACCCTCCTGGCGCCGGCCCCCTTCTTCCTGCGCGCGGCCTGCCTATTCGGCCGCCCTGTGCAAGTCGCGGGCCCGCCGACGCCGGGTGTATGTACGGCCCCACATGACATCTCTCCCCCCTCCAAACTCAGCTCGTCCTCGAGCTGAAAGTCGGGGTACTTGTCGCGGAAACTGTCCAAGTCCTCCCATGTTGTTGATGCCGCAGTTTGGCCCTTCCAGTGGACCAATACTTGACGGACACCCCTGGCCAGTCGGGCTCGCACCACTTGTTCTGGTTCAGGTTCCACCGCGCCATAATGAATGTTGGGCAGTGCGGGTGGTGCTGCTGGTGGGTCGCCTACCCACTTCTTCAATAGGCCCACATGAAAAACGTCATGGAGCTTGGCGCGAGGGGGGAGCTCCAGCCGTACAGCCACATCGTTGATGCACTCGAAGATGCGGTATGGCCCGAAGTAGCGTGGTTGAAGCTTGCCGTGGGGCTCGGCCGACAGGGAAGCGACAGGTCGGTGACGAAGTCGGAGTAGAACCCAGTAGCCCACATTATAGGAAACTTGGCGGTGGCACTTGTCATAGTGGAGTTTCTGAACAGCTTGTGTCTGCTCCAACCAGTACCGTACATCAGCCAAGAATTCGTTCTGCTCATCCATCGTTTTGGCTACAACGGCCACGCGAGTATCTCCTGGCACGTAGGACCTGATGGACGGTGGGTCCCGCCCATAGACCACCCGAAAGGGCGTGTCATGGAGGGATGACTGGTAGGCCGTATTGTACGTATACTCGGCCCACGGTAGCCATCGGAGCCATTGGCAGGGACGATCACCTATAAAACAACGAAGGTACATAGTGAGAAACCAAGGGTTGGTTTCGGAGTCTGTGATGAGTGATTGACAGATTTATCCTCTGATTCAAAGTGGTCCCTCCAAAGGGGTTCGGAGGTTGTTTCACCGAAGGGTTCGGTGGGTCTGTTTGCTGCAGCTGTTGTAGCGGAGTGTGCCTGTCGGAGGGGTCCGACAGTACACGATGACTGGGTCGTACCGAAGGTCTCGGTATTTTGGGCGGTACACCGGAGTGTGTATCGAAGGTTGTTTACCCGAAGAGGTCTCCGGGGTATCGGATACACTTGTATGTTTGTCGATGGTGCGCAGGTGACTTCGGAGGCGACGGACGGTTTGCAGCAAGTGAACCTGGGTCAAGCAGGAGGCTTGATGCCAGGCGAGCGGGGAGCTCGGTCACGAAGGCTGCGAAGGGGTCGAGGTCGGTCCTCAGGTCAAGGTGCGCCAGGCGAAGGCAGGGAGTGCGGAGTGTGGCTCCGGCTGAAGGTACCCAGAGCAGATCATTGGTGAGCTTAATCAAAGGGTAACACGTTCTCATGCTCATTTCATTGATTCCGCTTTTGTTGTTTCTTTTGAGCCCTTAGATGTTAGTCATGCACTTTCTGATTCTAGTTGGATCAATGCCATGCATGAAGAACTTGAAAATTTTGAGAGAAACCAAGTCTGGACTTTAGTTGATCCTCCACCACATGTTCATTTCATTGGAACAAAATGGATTTTCAAAAACAAACAAGGGGAGGATGGGACTGTAGTTAGAAACAAGGCTAGACTTGTAGCTCAGGGTTATTCTCAATTAGAAGGGATTGATTTTACTGAAACTTTTGCACTTGTTGCACGTCTTGAGGCCATTAGGATTTTACTTGCATTTGCGACATCCTGGGGATTCAAACTCTATCAAATGGATGTCAAAAGTGCTTTTCTTAATGGCTTCATAGGCGAAGATGTTTATGTAAAATAACCCCTGGTTTTGAAAACCCCAAATATCCACATAAAGTCCTTAAACTTCACAAGGTTTTTTATGGACTCAAGCAGGCCCCTCGGGCATGGTATGATAGACTTAAGTCTTTTCTGCTTGAGCGGGGGTATTTGATGGGATCTGTTGATAAAACTCTGTTCACTCTCAAGCATGGCAAAGATTTCCTCCTAGTCCAGATTTATGTGGATGATATCATCTTTGGTGGCTCTTCTCATGCTTTGGTTGCCGAGTTTGCAGATACCATGAGCAGGGAGTTCGAGATGTCCATGATGGGCGAACTCACATTTTTCCTTGGTTTGCAAATCAAGCAAAGCAAACAAGGTACATTCGTCCACCAGACGAAGTACACCAAGGACCTGCTCAAGAAGTTCGACATGACTGATGTGAAGCCCCTCGCTACTCCGATGGCTACTTCGATAGCATTGGATCCTGACGAGGATGGAGAAGTCGTAGATCAAAAGGAGTTCCGAAGCATGATCGGCTCCCTCCTCTACTTGACTGCTACGAGGCCGGACATACACTTCGCAGTGTGTCTGCGCTCATTTCCAGGCTTCACCTCGTGTTTCGCATCGCCAAGCGGTAAAGCGCATTCTCAGGTATCTCAAACATACCTTAGAATTCGGCATTTGGTATTCTGCATCTTCCTCTTTGTGTCTTCGAGGTTATTCCGATGCGGATTTTGCTGGGTGTAGGATTGATAGGAAAAGTACCTCCGGTACTTGTCATTTTCTGGGTACTTCGCTGGTTTGCTGGTCTTCCCGCAAACAGTCTAGTGTTGCACAATCGACGGCTGAGGCCGAATATGTTGCTGCAGCTAGCTGTTGCTATCAGATTTTGTGTATGGTTTCCACTTTGCGGGATTTTGGGTTAGATTATAAGAGTGTTCCACTTTTCTGTGATAACACTAGTGCTATTTGTATTGCAAACAACTCGGTCCAGCACTCCAGAACCAAACACATTGATGTGCGATATCATTTTCTCAGAGATCATAATGAGAAGGGTGATATTGAACTTCAATATGTTGATACCCATCACGAGCTAGCCGATATTTTCACAAAACCCCTCGATGCTTCTCGTTTTGCTTACTTGCGTGGGGAACTTGGTGTTTGTCACCCTTACGACATTTTGTGAGGGGAGCAAATTTCAATTATCTTGCATATGCTCATTGTGTGTGAAATTGCATTTACATCTTTTGCACTTATATGCCTGATTTTAATTCATGTAGTCATGTCAGCTCAGCTCTATTTAATATGTCTAAAACATGTTGTGCATAATTTTTCTTTCCCAAATCAAATCTTGCTCACTGTTTAGTCTTGGATCTAGCATGTTTAGGCAGGACTGTTGTAGCTATCTTTTATCTACTTGATAACAAGACTCTTTTTCTCTGGATGCTAAACATTGCAACTTGAAAAATTGTATTACTTACGCATGGATATTCATCAAGTGCTAAACATTTTTGTTCACTTAGTTAAAAAAATCATGATTTACATGCTTCAAGCGACAAGATCCAGGTGGGTTTGTTTGTCGCACTACTCTATTCTAGACTGCTTACCATTGCACATTGGTTTGAACTGGGATAGTGTAGTGTATGCCAAAATCATTGCCTTAAGCTTCTGATGGCTTTTGTGCCTAGGCTTGGCTTGATTGGAAAGTATAAGGTAGACAAACAAATAACCCCTAGCATTATGAAAAGAACAAAAACTTTTTCACTGACTATCAAGATTGCTTTGCGCAGTCCCTGCTTTTGCTTGTCTAGTTACCTTGATTGAGTGGTGATGCTTTTATTTCAAAATGATAAAATCACATGCTGTCATCATGATTTTAGAGAATGTTAAATTGAGCTGAGCACATGAAAATTGGTATTAAAGTTGATATATTTTTGCTTTATGAGTCTTTGCAATTCTGCCCATTTTGAAGCTATGCATCTTTTAAATGCTTCTTGATGCTTGCATTGCCAAAGGGGGAGAAATTTTTGAGTTCTCTGAAGCAAGGGGTAAAATAACTCAAGGAGAGTTTTTTATCTTGCAAAGGGAAGATTTGTCGAAAGGGCTTTTACTCTTTTGAAAATGGGAGGAAAATTCTTTTGTCAAGTGACATGGTTTGGCTCGTTCCTTAGTTTTTTTGTCACTTGTGTGCTGAAATTTTTCAAATTTTCTTGAACTTGAATTTGGTTGTCAATGCACTCATCAAGGGGGAGATTGAGAAACCAAGGGTTGGTTTCGGAGTCTGTGATGAGTGATTGACAGATTTTATCCTCTGATTCGAAGGGGTCCCTCCGAAGGGGTTCGGAGGTTGTTTCATCGAAGGGTTCGGTGGGTCTGTTTACTGCAGCTGTTGCAGCGGAGTGTGCATGTCGGAGGGGTCCGACAGTACACGATGACTGGGTCGTACCGAAGGTCTTGGTATTTTGGGCGGTACACCGGAGTGTGTATCGAAGGTTGTTTACCCGGAGAAGTCTCCGGGGTATCGGATACACTTGTCTATTTGTCGGTGGTGCGCAGGTGACTTCGGAGGCAACGGACGGTTTGCAGCAAGTGAACCTGAGTCAAGCAAGAGGCTTGATGCTAGACAAGCAGGGAGCTCGGTCATGAAGGCTGCGAAGGGGTCGAGGTCGGTCCTCGGGTCAAGGTGCGCCAGGCGAAGGTAGAGAGTGTGGAGTGTGGCTCCGGCTGAAGGTACCCCAAGACGAAGTCCTCGAAGGCGAGGCACTTCGAAGGGTACTCCGAATGGAGTGACTTTGGAGTATGGTGGACGAAGTCCTCAGCGATGAGGCAAGGCATTCGAAGTGTGCTCCGGAGGGAGGCACTCGAAGGTATACCCGACGAAGGTCTCAGAAGTCGAGGTGCATCGAAGGCATGGTCCGGGTGAGGTTTGTCGAGGAGTGTGCTCGGGGAGAGACACTGCGACGAAGGGTTCATGGAATGCTTCATGCGGAAGCCTTGAACGAAGGAGGGACTTCGAAGGGTAGTACTCCGAAGGTGGGGCTTCGGAGTGAGGCTGACTTGAGGTACTTCGACCATGCATGGCTTCGGTACACGGACTAACAGAGTTCGAGCTAGGAGAAGCTGCAAAGCCGTGGTGGTCCATTCCGGAGGTGTTGGTGCGAAGGTCCAAGGGCTTTGACGGCTTTGGCTCAAAATCGTCTTTGTATCGAAGGCTGACTTCGGTGAAGCGAAGGCCGTCAGGCTCAAGGCTTCTCACTGAAGCTACCGCACCCCTCGCGTGCGAAGGGGGGCTTCAGAAGGCTCCAAAACTGCAAAGACTGACCGTGTCTGCTCTGCAAAAGCTGATGATGTCTCCTCTGCGAAGCTGACAAAAGAAGCCTCCAAATAAAGTAGACTACCAGTTGTACCCCCCTGTTCTGATGAGACAAAAACAGTGTAAACCCTAGGGGTAAAGTAGTCTATTCACAGGGCTGAATAGTGCCTATAAATAGTGGAGGCTAGCCTAGGTCACAGCAACACTTAGAGCAGCCATTTTTGAGCTCCTGTGCTAGCCGCCACATACTCTATATTCATCCTGTGAGTTCATTTTGTGTTCCCTGTTCAAGCAATGAAACTTTGATTCTATTTTCATTTATTGTTTGAACTTGTATGCCTACTTTGCACTGCATGTTTTGATTTCTCTGTGCACCATCTTCATCTGGGTTGAGTTTGTGCACTGTATCTCTTCTGGAGAAGTGTGTGAGAAGTATGTTCGTGTGAAGTGTGTGTTTTTCAGTGTCTGTTCGCTCTGTGTAAACTGGAGGCAAGACCTCTCCAATTACTAGCGAAGCACTGTTCTTGGCTTAACTCGAAGCCCGTTTTCTTCCCTTGTTGAAGTCCTCAGCGAAGTGTGTTCAGTGTGCGTTTAGACCTTCGAAGTACGAAGCCTAGCACCAGTTGCTATCGCTGAGTATTTGGTCGAAGTCCTCAGAGAGAAGTCTGCTCTTGCGAAGGGTGAAGTGTGAAGCCTGCTCGAAGGCACCCAGTGTGCGGAGCCTGCACTGACTTAGCAGAGTTGAGTTTTTGGTGTTGTGGGTGGAACAAAGTCTTCTTGACTTCAAACTTTTGCTCCTTGCGAAGCCTGGTTTCGGAGCTATGAAATACCTCTGAACCAGAACTTCGAAGGGTGTGTTCGAAGTCTGTTCCGCAGAAGACAGAATTAAAACAGAAGGCTATTTTTAGTCTGAAATTTTAAAAGCTCCCATTCACCCCCCTCTGGTCGCCGTTTTCGGTCCAACACATAGCAATAACACGGTTAGCGGCCTCCGTCTGACCGTCGGATTGTGGGTGAAAAGCCGACATCATATGCAGTTGCGTGCCCATCAGGCGCATTAACTCCCTCCAAAATGTAGAGGTGAATACAGGGTCCCGATCCGACACCATGGACTGTGGCATCCCATGTAGGCGGACGATGTTGTTGAAGAAGGTTTGTGCCGCGGACTCTGCTGAGCACGGGTGTGACAGCGAGATGAAGTGGCAATACTTGCTGAAGCGATCCACCACAGTGAGTATGACTGACTTCCCCCGAACTCGTGGTAATGCCTCCACGAAGTCTAGTCCGATGTCTGCCCATACCGCTGTCGGAACAGGGAGCGGTAGGAGCAGGCCCGTCGGGTGTAGGTGCTCTGACTTGTTCTGTTGGCACGTGGCGCAGGCACGTACGAAATCTTGGACAGTGCGCCGCATGTCGGGAAAGTGAAAGTCGTGGCGGAGACGATGCAGCGTGTGTTGCACCCCTTCGTGGCCATCCTCATGAACTGCCACTAGTAGTTCTTGCAGGAGCGGAGATGATGGCGGTATGTACAGCCGCCTGTCATAAGTAACCAAGTCATCGATGAGAGACCAAGGGGCCATACAGGAGCCGTCTGCGAGCTCATCGCGAAGGGCGACCAGCGTCGGGTCGGTTGCTTGCATGTCATGGAGTCGCGCGATGAAGTCGAAATGTGGTGCTGAAACTGCTAGGACAGTGCCACCCTCGGTTTCTTCCTCTGTGTCGCGGCGAGACAGCGCGTCTGCCACCTTGTTGAGAGCCCTGGGCTTATATTCAACGGTGAAATCGAAGTCGGGGAGTTTGCCGACCTAATGATGTTGCGGTATTGTGGCAAGGCGCTGATCCAGGAGGAATTTAAGGTTGCAGTGGTCAGTTCGCACTGTAAAGCGCCGACCCCACAGATATGGCCGCCAATGCCTGATGGCGTGTACCAACCCGATGAGTTCCCGCTCATATGCAGCTAGAGAGCGGTGTCATGGCGCCACTGGTCTGCTGAAGTATGCAATAGGGTGCTTGTCTTGGATTAATACCGCCCCGAAACCGTAGGTGGATGCGTCGCATTCCACCACAAACGGCCGTGTGAAATCCGAAAGAGCCAAGACCGGGGCGGTGGTTACTACCGTCTTGAGGGATTCGAATGCCACTGCAGCCTCGCTGTTCCACGAGAAGCCTTCTTTATTCAATAGTGCGGTCAGGGGGGCTGCAATGGTGCCGTAGTCGTGGACGAACTTGCGATAGTAGCCCGTAAGCCCCAAGAATCCTCTGACAGCCAGCGCGGACTTGGTTGCGGCCAGTCGGACACGGCCCGCACCTTGGCCAGATCCATGGCGACCCCGGTGTCGGAGATGATGTGCCCCAAATAGGCGACGGAGCATTCGTCGAAGGCGCACTTTGACCGCTTGACGAAGAGGAGGTGTTGTTGCAGCACTGTGAGGACGGCTCGTAGGTGTCGAAGATGCTCGGCCCACGATGTGTTGTAGATCAAAATATCGTCAAAAAACACCAGCACAAAACGGCGTAGAAATGGCCGGAGAACGTCATTCATCAATGCCTGAAATGTTGTCGGTGCGTTGCACAAGCCAAATGGCATCACTAGGAACTTGTACAAACCGTCGTGAGTGCGGAATGTCGTTTTGTCGATGTCGGTTGTACGCATACGAACTTGATAGCCCGAACGAAGGTCTAGCTTGGTGAAGAACTTGGCGCCGTGTAGTTCGTCCAGCAATTCGTCTACCACGGGGATGGGGTAGGCGTCCTTGATTGTGATGGCGTTCAAGGCGCGATAGTCGACGCAGAACCTCCATGACCCATCTGGTTTCTTAACGAGTACGGGCGAGGAGAATGCCGAGGAGCTTCGGCGGATTAGCCCTTGCTCTAGCATGGTTGTACATTGTCTCTCCAGTTCGTCTTTGTGGGATGTCGGGTATCGATAGGGGCGCACGGCGACTGGCAGTGCGCCGTGGACGAGGTTGATGCCGTGGTCCCAGGAGCAAACCGGAGAAAGCCCGTGTGGTTCGGAGAAGACACCCGTGGATGCGAGCAACTCGTCCAACAGGGATGGTGATGGCGAGGTGGTGCGAAGTGTTGGGGCCGATGGTCCCTATATGCCCTGCCAGCAGACTTGTTTGCCTTGCCGATAAAACGTCAGCTTCCTGGCGCCGAAATCCCATAGGACCGGACCCAATGTGGCCAGCCAGCGGGTGCCCAACACCATGTCAAAACCTGCAAGGGGCATCACAAATAGGTCGGTGTAGAAAGGATCGTCGTGGATGGAGAAAGCGGCTTGCTGAAAAACGCCCACGCAGGGGATGCGCTCGCCATTTGCCACTATCACTGTGAGTCGCGGTTGGCTTTAGATGGGCAAGCCAATACTTCGGGCGGCCGACTCAGAGATGAAGTCGTGAGTTGATCCCGAGTCGAGTAGCGCCAGCAGGGATGATTCGCCCATCGAAACGGTGACCTACATGGTGTCACAAAAATGTACGCTGGCAAGGGCATGGAGGGAGAAGACAGGAGCTTCCGTGGGTGAGTCCTCTGCACGCTCATCGGTGATTTCCACGCCACTAACGTAGAAGAGCCGCTTGCAGACGCGGTTGTGGCCTCGTGTATACTTTTCGTCGCAATTATAACACAAGCCCTGCCGACGGCGCTCCTCCTGTTCCGGGCGTGATAGGCGCTTCACCGGCTGCCCCTCTCCCATGGTCGTGGGTGCGGCTGGCTTGGCTACTGGTGCTGCCGGCGTGGCCGTACGTGGTGGAGGGCTCGGCAGAAGGCCACGGTGGCCCGTTCTGGGGCCTGTCTGTATGGCCAAGTCCATCTGTTCTAGCTGCCTCGCCAAACTCATTGCGACTGCTAGCGTCTGTGGGTTGTGGATGCGCACAGCGTGGCTGAGTGGGGGCAGGAGGCCGCCCGTAAACAACTGCACCCTCTGTATCTCCTGTAGCGGCCCGGCACGGGGTAGGAGCGCCTGAAAGCGGTCTTGGTACTCAACTATTGTGCCTGTACGCTGACAATCAGCAAGCTCAAATAATGGGGCAGAACGGAGCGGCGGCCCGTAGCGGAGGTTGAGGAGTTCCTTGAAACGGCGCCATGTGAGGGTGTCGCCTTCGTCTTCCCGAACTTGGATGTACCACATTTGTGCGCCTTCTTCCAGGTTGTACGAGGCCATCCACACTTTTTCTTCTTCCATGATACGTTGTTGATGAAAATACGATTCACAACGGTTAATGAAGATTAGTGGATCAGACTTGCCGTCGTAACGGGGAAAGTCCAATTTCTGAAACCGTGGTGGCTGGTCGTTGTGATGTTCGCCGGTTCCCTGACGCGGCCCGCTGGAGGAGGACGAACGGTCGTTGGCCAGCGCCTGGATTGCTGCTGCGTTGGCCTAGACAGTGGATTGCAGGGCCTGCATGTTGGCTGCGATCGCCTCCAAGGCTAGCTTGACGTCGTCGCCCATGCTGCCCATGGCTGCCGGAGACGTTGCAGAAGCTGTAGATGGCGGGGAGCTGGTGGAGATCGGCTGTTGCAGGGGAGATCGAGCGGAGGAGGAACGCCGGGATCGTGCTACCAAGTTGTCAAGGGCGTCGGATCCCGTAGTGGCCGGCCCTCGACTACGTAGTTTGTAGTCTTGGTTCGTCTTCTCCAGCAAGGTTATACCCCTCTGCCGTAGGCTTAATTGGAGAATAGAAGGTAGATAGATTGATAATAAATTGCTTGATTACATCTGACACCGGCTATAGCTTATATAGCCACAAAAGACACCCCTACGGGCTAATCCCCTAAATTATAGCAACCAAAATAACTAATCTTATTTCTTAACAGCTAACCAATCTTATCTCTAGCAACCAAAATAACTAATCTTATCTCTTAGCAACTAATTAAGCTTATCTCTAGATTAATTTGATCTGCTCAACCCTCCTGGCGCCGGCCCCCTTCTTCCTGCACGCGGCCTGCCTGTTCGGCCGCCCTGCGCAAGTTGCGGGCCCGCCGACGCCGGGTGTATGTACGGCCCCACATGACATTTGGATTATAATAATCCAGTTTTTTTTCATAAGCTGAAACAAACGAGACAACTTATCCTGCCAATTTATTATAATCTGGAGTACAGATTATAACAATATGGTGGAACCCCACTTTTTATATAAACTGGATTGTTATGATCCAAAGCTAAAACAAACAGGGCCAAAACCATGCCAGCATTTACAGTTCACACCAATAGCCAAGTTATAGCAATTAAGCACAATTCCCCCTCCCAAACAAACAGCTGTACTCTGCAGCGTGACAACTGATGCGTGCAAACAGAAACAAATTCCCCCTCCCAAACAAACAGCTGTACTCTGCAGCGTGACAACTGATGCGTGCAAACAGAAACAAACTGCATGATCAAAAAGTTCAGGACCTGCACGACTAGCTAAATGTACTCAACGAACCACGATTCTACCCAGCTAAAAGCAAGCTACTTGATTTGTTGTCTCGTAAACCCGCGAGGCCAACCAAATTTACCTAAAAAAATCCATCATATATTTACCTGGATCATCAAAATGTACGATCCCAAAACGGCCTAGACTAGCATGGGGAGGAGGGCCCGAGATCGAGATCTCGCCGATCCATACCTCGGCCTCATCGACGCGCTTCCAGCTCCTGGGCTCGTCGTCGTCAAAATCTCCATCATCCCTCGACGCGGCCCGGCGTGCCCTGGCGCGGCCACCACCGCGGGGAGGCGGGGGCCCACGGTCGCGGGAGGGGCCGCTGTCCTCGTCCCCGGAGGAAATGGATAGCAGCTCGACCTCGGAGTCGTCGTCGTCGTCGCCCCCGCGGCTGGGCTGTGGCGCCTTGGCCGGTCCCCCGCCGCCGCGGCCGTTGGCGCCTGCGCGGGAGGATGGCGCGGGGGGGCGGACGAGGTTGACGACGGGCTTGCCGGCCCCCGACGGGCGCTGGTGGCTGAGATCCCGCGCCGCCTGCTCCTGCAGCGCCATCTGAAGGAGCTCGTCCTCGTCGACGTCGCTATCGCTCGCCATGGCCGGCCAGGGGCTCGTCGATGGACCTGGATCTAGGCGAGACGGGACGACGAGGCGGGGAGTGAGGAAGAGAGGGAGAGATTTCGGTCTTTTGGACTTTTGGAGGGGTGCGCTTCGCGTCGCTCGTTGGGTTTCTACGCAGCTGCGCTTGCACGGAACGGTGTTGGTGCTGTGTTGCTGCCTTGCTGGCTTGCGGCTGGTCCTGGGCACGGTGGACCGGACAGCCTTCCGTTCTCTCGGTCTCGGATGCGGTGCCTGCCTGCCTCTGGCTTGAGAGGCTCTGCCCCCGTTTTTCGGGGAGCCGTGGCGTACGAGCGCCACGGAGGTTCGATTGGTTGGAGGAGCAGGCCAACGCGCGTGTGGCAGGCGGAGCGCGACTGCGCGAGATCGAAAGAACACGGCGGCGCCGGAGTTAGATCGCGGACCCATGTATGCGAGTTTATTATTTAGGTACTTATTTATTTTTAAACTAGTAGCGTGCAATGGAAGAAATAAAAAAATAAATATTTATTAGACAATTAAATTAAGGACTGGCGTCGAAAAGAAATGCAAACTGAAAATCTAATTTTCTAAGTACAGAATCATATGAGAATAATATTTTCATCTCATCTGTTCCCATGTAAAACAAGAAAAAAATTATATTATCATTATTCGGTTAAACACTAAACAAATATGTAAATCCCTTCAAAAACACTCAAGTGCTATACAAATTGAAATATTTCAACACGTTTAAAAATTTCTCGAATTACTTCAGGAATATTCTATTTGCATTTATTTTCATTGTATTTCAGTATTTCTACAAGAAACTTTGTTCTCAAGACATTCTTATCATGTAAATGCATTTGACATATAATTATTAGAAAAACAGTAATATAGAATATCATGAGGCAAATATAAAAATGTGGGCTCTCACTGTGCTAATTAATGGTAATCTTATATCATCTCATGAGTGCATATAATTGATAACCAGATAGCCTGTTAAATTACTGCAAAAGACATATTAATGTTACATGTTATTGAACATAAGTAATCAAATTAATTAGATATTTATAATTTAAAGGCAATTACCAGTCAAATGTTTTCGAGACGTAATACGCAATGTTATTTATATACATCGTCGTTCCATTCAGGATTGGCTAAATTCATGGCGAGTTTCATATTATTAGCAATATTCAGCAGTGTGTAGGTATAGTGTACGATTGGATGAAAAACCTTAACCCCTGTAGGTACAAGCAATGAATCTATTATAATGATCTTTCTAGCCTTCATTCTAAATATGAATAGTTTGTGACGTTGCATGAAAGAGTGAGGCATTAGAATCTGCAAAAAAATAATCATTGATATATAGTTACAAAATGATAGACTCAACAATAAAATATTTTGTACGCCGCTATAAATTAATAACCACGAAAGAACATTGAATTAACAAATTAAACATGGGAGTACACATTATAAATATGTGTTTGTAGAAAATAAGAAAGCAATGTTGGTGGAGTTTGGTCGGTCTACATACATAGGTAGAGAGTAATAAAAACAAAAATAAAAGGAGAAATGAGAGAACATACAATTTATACATACTATTTTCTATTTTCTGCATTTCATATAAGGGCAATAAATACAAATACAATAAAAAGATTATGATGGATGTAACAAAGGATAATAACTTGCATCGATGCAATCTAAAATACCATACTCCATGTCAGGCCAACATTCAAACAATTTTGTCAGTCGAGTAACATCTAGTTTAGGTTTACAGAGAGGGTCTCGAGGAAAATCAGATATGATTTGTTTTTGATCAAAAAATATTTTTATTATGAACATGAACACAATCAATGTGATATTATATTACATATATAAAATAATTATATGACTTACAATAAATTGTAGATCCATGTAGTGGTATTTGTCTTCACACCATAGCAAGACCTCATTACATGCAAACATCCAAACAGCCAGATTAAAACAACTAGTATCCATCGGCTTATTTGTATCTAATATGTCCATGATTTTCTTAATAATTATAGAAATTGAATAAGGCTTATTGCTTCGAATCCATTCTTTCCTATTAAATGATTAACATACCTTTCGTTAAAGCAAGCTCATATGTGATAAATTTGTGTGTAATTTGCATGCACAGTCCGGTTGGTACGGATTTGGGTGTAATTTGCATGCACGGTCAAATATCATGTAATCATGTAATATGTTTTTTCTAATGGATGTAAAACTAGGCAAATGTTTTGAATCATATTGCTTCTGTTTGTTGATGCGTGCCTGGTTGGGTCAGTTCGGCTCTGGAGCTCGTCGTCGACACTTTTTTTCTGATTGATCTAAAATCAGTCAAATATTTTGAATCATATGTTTTGAATTATATTGCATGCATGCTATAGATATGGCTGGAAATTATGGAACAAAATCTTTGCCCGAAAAATATTGCTCGAAAAATATTGCAATATGTTTTGAATTATATTGCATGCATGCTATAGATGTGGCCGGAAATTAAGGAACAAAATCATTGCCGGAAAAATATTGCTGGAAAAATATTGCCGGAAATTAAGGAACAGAATCATGGTCGGAAATCAAGCAACAACATGGGCAGTGAAGAGTGGAGATCGTTCTAATGAGTATGAGTAAACAATATCAAGATTTAGATTGTCTAGATGAGTAAACGAACTAGTCAATTATACAGTGGTATAGATTAAATATGAGTTTATATTTAAACTTGTGATGCTCATTAATTTACCTGATTATTTTATAGCCTATTATTATGCACATCACTGAGAGTGTTACGCGGCTCACCTCCCGGTCGCTCATTCACTCCATCTCCAAAAGAACAAGAATGTAACCCTCATCCAGAGACTCATCCATGACCGGTGACTTTGTGATGCCGTGCGGAAACTCTAGAGAGAGACTAAGGCGGCTATAGCAGTCAGTTAAATCTGATTTCTGCATATAAGTTCTCAATCAAACAGATCTGAGTAGAAGCTACAAAGCTAGCTTCCTGGACATTCCAAAAGGTTGGTTTGATGACAAATGAGTGGCGAATGAATTTTGATAATTTGATTGTTGGTACATCTATTTGATATAGAATTCATATGTTATCTTTTTGTAACACCTCAAATTTTCAAAGTAATAAAAATATTATTTAATTCAATTTCCTGGGATTTATTATTCTGGAAATACCTTTAATACCCTCCTCTCCCATTTTGAACTACAACATAGAGTTAATGACCAAACCAGGAGCTGAAAATTTTTGTATAAACTCCCAAGGCCAAGATATATTTCTGAGAATTTTTACAAATTTTTATCAACCCTGGAGATACCCCAAATGATTTAATCTATTTTCTGCAATTATTTTAAATCAGAAAACCTTTAAAACAATAATGGGCCTCCCTCCTCCCCTCTCTCTCTCCCAGCCGGCCCAACCCACTCCTCCCCGCGCACGCCACCTGACACCCGGGCCCCACCCGTCAGAGACCCCTCTCTCCGCGCCCACGCGCCCGACTACCTTGGCCCACCTGTCGGCGCCAACAGCCCCCTCTCGCGTCCAAGCCCGACCCCACCCGTCAGCCGCCACCCTCGCGCACTCGCGCCCGCTGGCCAGTGGCCCTCGCCTGTCAGTATCGTCATCTACCTCGCGCCAACCTCCCCTAACTCCGCTGGCCGAGGACCTCGCCTCGGTTCCGCTCGCCGGCTCCCCCTCCCATTAAACCGACACCGGCATTAAATTCCCCAAGGCCCGCCGGCCATTTAAACGCGTTAAGGCACGCGTTTAAGCCTTCGGATCGCATTTACCTGCACGGCGAAACCTCGCCGGTGAGTAAATCCCCCCTCCTCGGCTTTCCTTGTATACGACGCCCGTTAACCCTCGCCGGTACGCCTATTTAAGCCCCCTGGCCATCCGCACTTGATCCCCACGCCCTCTCGCTGCTAGAACGCTCAGAACGCCCTCACTTCAGTTTTTAGCGTACCACCGCCACCTTCACTCCAGCCACCGCTCGCCGTCGCCTCGGACCACCTCCGTCCGCAGCGTCGCCCCCGTCGTGACCATCGCCGACCGCCCTACCTCGGCCACGCCTCCATTGGCCAAGGAGACTGCCGGATCGCCGTCGCCGTCAAGCACCTGAGGAGTCCTTCGCGTCTACCCTCACCGCCGGTCGTCGTTCGTCGTCCTTCATCGCCGTCGAAGGTACCGTCGTGACCGTCGTGACCGCCGTAGCCTCCCCTTTCCATTTCCACATAGAACTAGGGCCTAGCCCCCTCGTCGGCGCCATCGCCACCGCACTCGAACCCCGCCGTCGCCGGAGACGAAGGGGGGTACAAGCCCCTTAGCGTGTGTCGTGCCGAATTTAATCCTGGCCGCACGATCGCAATCGGAGCGCTTTGATTAAAGCCCTACGGGATTTAATCTCCGCCCTTGATCCAGTCAAATGGGTACCAGGCCATCTAAGCCATTGATCGCTTTTAAAAAACTGAGACTCAATCTCATGCGTCCACGTAGTACCCTTTCGCGTGTTTTAATCGTGGCCATCCATTATCACTTAACCCTCCCGCCTCGCGCCTGGCCACCGGATCCAGATCCAACGGCTCTGGATCGACCGGTCCACGCGCACAGTGCGCGGGTTCACCATGGGCCTGGCTCACCGTGGACCCGAGAGGTTTTAAATTTGAAAATAAATTCCAGAAGGTGTTTAAAACTTGTAAAATTCATATCTGGCGCATTTGAACTCCAAAAATGGTCATTTCAATTCCAGAAATTTTATAATTTTATTCTCTACACTTTAGTTCAATAAAAACAGTACGTTACTTTAGACTTTTTCATGATAATATAAATAGGTATTCAAATACCCTTAGGGCAAAAATGTAATTTCAATTATTTAAATTTCATTAAAGTTCCTAGTTATTTTCTTTCTGTTCATATACTGGAAACCACTACATTGCCCATGAACCTTTCATTTTAAATTGATTAGAATGCTTAAAATGAGGTTACTCACATTTAAAACTCTTTTTCAAAGAACAACACTTCATTTTAATTCCTTTTAAAATTATTTATAAAATGAACTTCAGGACCTTAACAACTTGATTTTTCTTTAGATTAAACCAACTTAAACCTATGTGCTTGTTGTGTGATTTTATATTGTTTAGATTGGATGTTGTATTTATTTTATTTTACTTTATTTATATTGGAAAAACTACGACGCCACCGAGTAGCCGGAATACTTCCCGGAAGTTCCTCCATCCCCATTCGCTGAACAAGGCAAGTCACCAAACCACATTTTTGAGCATATTGAACTCATGTTTTATTAAACTATTGCTAAAACACATAGGGTATACATACATTAGTCAAATAGAACCCTTACACTATATTTATTTAGGATCCCCCGACCTTGATGTGCAACTCAAGCCATGCTATCTCGCCTAACCTCCTTGTCACCGTATGATTAATGTTATTAGCTAGTGTCCAATGTATTGACACGATCGCTATAGGATAAAAATGAGTCGTAGCAACATGGTTCTACTATATGATCCCCATTGTTTCTTATCCTTGGAATTCTGTCGGTGATGAGTTATGGTTATGAGTGAATGCATGTTGGGTTCCGGGTGCAAGCTAGGGCATTGGTCGGTAGCACCCGGGGCACTATAAGGACCGGTCTGCGGGATCCGTTGCAATACACTTCCGTACTAACCACAAGTCTAATGGGTAAGTCCTAACTAAGGTATGGAGTGTTCCAAACCGAGACCACCATTTGGAGATGGGTCAAGCAGCACCTGCGGGTGGCTTGTACCGACGTGGCGCAAAAGGGGGTGCGACGTTAGCCGGGATGCTGCCCGGTGCGCCGGCGAAACCTAGAGCGGGTGGTTATCGCTCGGAACATTTCATGCTGAGGTTTTGGCACGAGTTCCCGTGGTATGGGTCATCTCGTTTGGGATGAGTGCGTGCCTTGTGGGTACAGTAGTACATCTCTGATCAGAGTCATTAATCTTTTCGAAAAGCCGAGTCCACGATCAAGGGCGGGTTGCGTGACATCCCACAGTTAGATTACTTGGAATATGTATGTGCATGATGGTTTGACATGTAAGGACTGTTGTGCGAGGAGGTAAAACGTACTCCTCGAGTTAGATGATGTTATTGATGTTCATGTTTATATTCTCGCATGATAAAATGTGATTACACTAAATGCCATAACTGAAAATGTACTTTTCCGCACTTTGAGCCATGATCCTTCTATTGTTAGTACCTTGCATTATTACTTGCATTCGCGGTGGCTTGTTGAGTACTTTTTGTACTCATACCCGTTGAACACCACAGAGGATGCCTACTACGAAGACAGTCTGGAGGAGCGACCTAGTCAAGCAAAGATCCTGAAGAAGGCGTTCGTCATGCTATTTACTTTTATTACTATTTTATTTTCAACTCCGATGTAATAAATATGGTCCGCGTACCATTAATACTGTCGTATGTACGATTGTCGCATGATGAACCTCTTGTATTATTGTCTTTCTTATGAAATTTAATAATGTTCCGATTTCGGTAAATCGGGGCGCCACAAGATGGTATCAGAGCCGACTTGACTGTAGGAAGCCAAACAGACCCGCCTAGCCAATAGCTGCAGAAAATTATTTCCCGAAAACCTACTTTATAAACTTTGTTCCTCCCCTCACTTTTCTTCAACTTGCTGTTTTGTAGATGCCAGTCTACCAAGTCCACAGCTTTTTGCCGCCACTTTGAGGGCTTCGTCCGGGAGCTCCGCATGATGCTCACCTTCCTCGGGTTCCTCTTCGAGCCCGAATTCCAGGGGTGTACCTGGAAGAGTTTGCCGGGCCCTGCGAGGTCTCTCTCACCATCCACGGCTCCGGAGAGCATCTGCCGTCCTACACCATCGCGCTTGGAGGACCGACTTTCGACGTCACGTGCCAACGAGTCGCCCTCCAGGCCCTTATGGAGTTGAGGATGATCTATGATGATCGTCTTCAGAACTCGTCCTTCCGGCTTGTGCCGAAGCGCACTCCTGGTGCCCACCGTAGTATCTACCTCGGAGTTCACTCCGTGCGTGATCCGGTCATGGCCCGACAGTCGCGTCTTCTTCAGGCTATGGACGACCTCCATACTGAGGCGGTGCTCGACGCCGATGAGCACCATGAGGCGGTTGAGTTTCTTCGTGAGGAGACGAAGAACTTGATCCAACAGAACGGCGAGCTGCAACGCAAGATTATGCAGCTACAAAAGGACATCGCGGAGATGGTTCCCCTCCTCCCTAGGAAGAGGAAGCCCATCTGTGAGCCCGTCCCTCGCCCCAAGAGGATCCTGCCACACCCCTCCACCGCCGGACCGTCCACCGCCAGCACCCCTGCACCACGCCCCGGCCTCGTCTCCGACTCCATTATCGAGAACTTTCTCGAGCCCACCATCCCTCAGGAGTCGCGTACTCGTGGTTCCGAGAGCACGGAGACCGCCTTCGGTGGCGAGTAGACGTTAGAGGCCGCTATTTTAATAAAGCAAAATTTTGTATGTGGTGCTATCCACAACGAGTGTGTTGTGGGTAGAATAAAAGCTTGGTTGTAATAAACAATTTGTACCACTGATTTATATGCATGAAATTGATGAACTATTTTCTTTAATTGTTTTGTCATCATCTTTTTACTTTATATCATGGTATTCAGAAGATGGCCGACCACCAGAACATCGGCTCCAACAACGGAGAAGGAGGAAGTCGTGACGCGCCCGAGGGTGTTGTACCCAACTGGGGTGCAACGGGCCCACGTCAGTCTGGGTCGCCATCCGCCAACCATCCTACTTTGGCGGAGATGATGGCAAATCAGAACCAGCTGATCACCGCCCTCCTCACTCAAATGCAACACCAACAAGCTCAGTTGGATCGTCTGCAAAATGGGGAAACCGCCCCTCGCGCACCAGCACCCGCACCCGCTCCCCAACTCTCGGAGTTCCTGCGTGTGCGTCCCCCTATCTTCTCGAGCACCACCCACCCCATGGAGGCCGGAGATTGGCTCCGCACCATTGGGAAGAAGCTTGATCTCCTCCCCTGCACCGACCGGGAGCGAGTGGCCTTCGCCACTCACCAGCTCCAGGGTCCCGCCACCGAATGGTGGGACAACTACCGTGAGTCCCAGCCCGAGGACCACGTGGTGACATGGGCAGAGTTCACCATTGCCTTTCGCACCGCCCACGTCCCCGCCGGTGTCATCGCGGTGAAACAGCAGGAGTTCCGCGACCTGCACCAGGGTAGTCGGACTGTCATGGAGTACCTCCATGAGTTCAACCGCCTCGCCCGCTACGCGTCGGAAGAGGTGCGGACCGACGCCCTCCGCCAGGCTAAGTTCCTCCGGGGACTTAAGGATAAGCTGTCCATCCAGCTCGTCGCCACCGACTACGCCGACTTCCAACGGCTAGTCAATAAAGCACTCATCCAAGAGACTGAGCAAAACAGGTTGGACCTCAAGAAGAGGAAGATGATCGCCTTCAAGCATCAACAGGCGAACTCTCAGAGGCCCCGCTTCGTCCCCCCGCCACCAGCGCCCGCCTACCATCCTCGGCCCGCCTACAGGCCACCTCACGCCGCCGGTGGATCCAACGCTTGGCATCCTCGCCCCTTTCCACCAGCTCCGGCCGCTCAGCCGACGCCAGCCGCCAAGGTCCCGATCTTGAAGGATCGCCAAGGGAGGCCGGTCGTCTACTTCAACTGCCGAAAGGAAGGGCACTATTCACACCAGTGTCCTCACCCCAAGCAGCCCCAAGGCGCGGCACCCAACCAGGCGGTTCGTGCCCGCGTCAACCACATCAACGCGGAGGAAGCTTAGGAGGCTCCCGAAGTCGTGCTCGGTACGTTTACCGTGAATTCCGTACCAGCTACGATTTTATTTGACTCTAGAGCGACACACTCCTTCGTCTCGGAAGATTTTGTGAAAATCAACGAATTGGACGTACTCCCTCTATCCGTCCCCATGATGATTGCCACTCCCGGCAATAAAACCTTAGCCCACTTATACAACCCTAAGGTTCAGATAGAGATCCAAGGAGTATCATTCCGGGCCGAGCCAGTCCTCATAAAGTGCACCAGACTCGACCTCATCCTAGGGATGGATTGGTTGATGAAGCATAAGGGAGTGATCAATTGTGCCAACAAGTCCGTCACAGTGACCAACCCTGAAGGCGAAGCCGTCACCTTTCGGATGACCAGCCGCAAACCACTCGAAGCGTCCCTTCATTCGCTAGTCCTTGAAGAAGTGCCCATAGTCAAGGAGTTCATGGACGTCTTCCCAGAGGACCTACCAGGAATACCTCCCAAGCGGGACATCGAATTTAGGATCGAACTTGTCCCCGGAACCACTCCAATCTCCAAGCGCCCATACCGGATGGCCGCCAATGAATTAGCTGAGGTCAAGAGCAACATCAAAGACCTAGAGCAGAAAGGGTACATCCGACCAAGTACCTCACCCTGGGGTGCACCGGTTATCTTTGCCATGAAGCAGGACAAGACCAAGAGGATGTGCGTGGACTATAGAGCCCTGAACGATGTAACCATCAAGAACAAGTACACATTTCCTCGGATCGACGACCTTTTCGATCAACTGAAGGGATCCTCGGTGTTTTCCAAGATCGACCTCAGGTCAGGTTATCACCAATTGAGGATTAGAGAGGAAGACATACCCAAGACTTGCCTTCACCTCCTGCTACGGACTCTACGAGTATACAGTGATGTCGTTCGGACTCACGAATGCCCCGACCTTTTTCATGAACATGATGAACAATGTATTCATGGAGTTCTTGGATAAGTTCATCGTGGTATTCATCGACGATATCCTCGTTTACTCCAGGACCAAGGAAGAACACGAAACCCACCTCCGTCTGACCCTCGGAAAGCTAAGGGAGCAGCAACTGTACGCCAAATACAGCAAGTGCGAATTTTGGTCGTCTGAGGTGAAATTCCTCGGTCATGTTATATCTGCCGGAGGAATAGCAGTGGACCCAACCACCGTGGAAGCAGTAACCAACTGGCTACAACCCACGACCGTGACCGAGATCCGGAGTTTTCTCGGATTGGCCGGATACTACCGCCGGTTCATCGAGAATTTTTCGAAGATCGCCAAGCCTATGACCAGACTTCTACAGAAGGAAGTGAAATTCGAATGGACCCCAGACAGCGAAGAAAGCTTCCAGACCCTCAAGAAGAAGCTCGTGTCAGCCCCTATTCTGACTCTGCCAGACATCCGGAAAGACTTCCACATCTACTGTGATGCCTCTCGTCAAGGATTGGGATGCGTCTTAATGCAAGATGGGAAGGTGATATCCTACACCTCCTGACAACTGAGACCGCATGAGCTGAACTACCCGACCCACGACCTGGAGTTAGCAGCCGTGGTTCATGCCTTGAAGATATGGAGACATTACCTTGTGGGGAATCGGTGTGAGGTCTTCACTGACCACAAGAGCCTCAAGTATATATTCACCCAACCAGATCTGAACCTCAGGCAAAGGAGATGGTTGGAACTGATCAAGGATTACGACTTGGGCATCCATTATCATCCGGGCAAGGCAAATGTGGTGGCAGACGCCCTTAGTCGAAAAGGGTACTGCAACGCCATCATGATTCAGGACCAGGCTCCCTTGCTTTACAAGGAAATGGAAAGGCTGAATTTAGGGATCACCACCCGAGCGTACCTCGCTGCTTTGGAGTCTAGGCCTATCTTGATAGACCAGATCCGAGAAAAGCAGAAGGAAGACCCGGACATCTTGGAAGATCCAACAGAGCATGCGGAAGGGTAAAGCCCCTAGATTTTCCTAGGACGAGCATGGTACCATCTGGTTCGGAAACCGGATATGCGTACCCGACAAGCCTGAGTTGAAAACCCTCATCCTTCAAGAAGCCCACGATACTCTATACTCCATACATTCCAGGAGTACCAAGATGTATCAAGACCTGAAAGAAAAATATTGGTGGGTCAGCATGAAGAGAGAAATAGCTGAGTATGTGGCCAAGTGCGACACATGCCGGCGAGTCAAGGCAGAGCATCAAAGGCCTGCTAGACTTTTGCAGCCTCTCAAAGTCCCTGAATGGAAGTGGGAAGAGATAGGAATGGACTTCATCACGGGACTGCCCAAGACCCAAGCTGGTCATGATTCTATCTGGGTAATCGTCGACCGACTCACCAAGGTAGCTCACTTTATCTCGGTCAAGACAACTTACACCGTCGCCAAGTTGGCTGAGTTGTATATGACCCAAATCGTATGCCTTCACGGAGTTCCTAAGAAGATCGTATCTGACCGTGGGAGTCAGTTTACCTCCATGTTTTGGAAGAACCTTCAAGAGGAACTCGGCACCCGGCTGAACTTTAGCACCGCCTATCATCCACAGACCGACGGTCAAACCGAAAGGGTCAACCAGATATTGGAAGATATGCTTAGAGCTTGCGCTCTAGACTTTGGTGGAATGTGGGACAAGAACTTGCCGTATGCGGAGTTCTCCTACAACAACAGCTATCAAGCCAGCCTGTAAATGTCCCCGTTCGAAGCACTCTACGGACGTAAGTGCAGAACATCGTTGCTCTGGGATCAAACCGGAGAATCACAACTGTTTGGGACAGATATATTAAGAGAAGCTGAAGAGAAGGTAAAGGTCATAAGGGACAGGTTAAAGATAGCCCAGTCCCGACAGAAGAGCTACGCCGATAACCGTCGAAGAGACCTAACCTTTGAAGAGGGTGATTACGTCTATCTCCGAGTCACTCCCCTCCGAGGCACTCAAAGGTTCAACATGAAAGGCAAGCTAGCACCCCGCTATGTCGGACCTTTCCAAATCCTCCGACGGCAAGGAGAAGTGACATATCAACTAGAACTGCCTCCATCCTTGGCAGGAGTTCATGATGTGTTCCACGTCTCCCAGTTGAAGAAGTGTCTTCGTGTGCCCGCCGAGCAAGACGATCTTCAACAGCTCAACATCCAAGAAGACTTGACCTACATCGAGAAACCCATCAAGATCTTGGAAACCAAAGAAAGGGTAACCAGGAGTCGTGTAGTTCGCTTCTGCAAGGTTCAGTGGGACAACCACCCCGCCGAAGAAGCTACATGGGAAAAGGAAGACGAACTAAAGGCCCAATACCCCGAGTTATTCGAGTAACGTTCCAATCTCGAGGACGAGATTCTTTGTAAGGGGGATAGGTTTGTAACACCCCAAATTTTCAAAGTAATAAAAATATTATTTAATTTAATTTCCTGGGATTTATTATTCTGGAAATACCTTTAATACCCTCCTCTCCCATTTTGAACTACAACATAGAGTTAATGACCAAACCAGGAGCTGAAAATTTTTGTATAAACTCCCAAGGCCAAGATATATTTCTGAGAATTTTTACAAATTTTTATCAACACTGGAGATACCCCAAATGATTTAATCTATTTCCTGCAATTATTTTAAATCAAAAAACCTTTTAAAACAGTAATGGGCATCCATCCTCCCCTCTCTCTCTCCCAGCCAGCCCAGCCCACTCCTCCCCGCGCGCGCCACCTGACACCCGGGCCCCACCCGTTAGAGACCCCTCTCTCCGCGCCCGCGCGCCCGACTACCTTGGCCCACCTGTCGGCGCCAACAGCCCCCTCTCGCGCCCGAGCCCGACCCCACCCGTCAGCCGCCACCCTCGCGCACTCGTGCCCGCTGGCCAGTGGCCCCCGCCTGTCAGTACCGTCATCTACCTCGCGCCAACCCCCCTAACTCTGCTGGCCGAGGACCTCGCCTCGGATCCGCTCGCCGGCTCCCCCTCCCATTAAACCGACACCGGCATTAAATTCCCCAAGGCCCGCCGGCCATTTAAACGCATTAAGGCACATGTTTAAGCCTCCGAATCGCATTTACCTGCATGGCGAAACCTCGCCGGCGAGTAAATCCCCCCTCCTCGGCTTTCCTTGTATACGACGCCCGTTAACCCTCGCCGGTACACCTATTTAAGCCCCCTGGCCATCCGCACTTGATCCCCCACGCCCTCTCTCTGCTAGAACGCTCAGAACGCCCTCACTTCAGTTTTTAGTGCACCACCGCCACCTTCACTCCAGCCACCGCTCGCCGTCGCCTCGGACCACCTCCGTCCGCACCGTCGCCCCCGTCGTGACCATCGCCGACCGCCCGACCTCGGCCACGCCTCCGTTGGCCAAGGAGACCGCCGGATCGTTGTCGCCGTCAAGCACCCGAGGAGTCCTTCGCATCTACCCTCACCGTCGGTCGTCGTCCGCCATCCTTCATCGCCGTCGAAGGTACCATCGTGACCGTCGTAGCCTCCCCTTTCCATTTCCGCATAGAACTAGGGCCTAGCCCCCTCGTCGGCGCCATCGCCACCACACCCGAACCCCGCCGTCGCTGGAGACGAAGGGGGGTACAAGCCCCTTAGCGCGTGTCGTGCCAGATTTAATCCTGGCCGCACGATCGCAATCGGAGCACTCTGATTAAAGCCCTACGGGATTTAATCTCCGCCCTTGATCCAGTCAAAGGGGTACCAGGCCATCTGAGCCGTTGATCGCTTTTAAAAAACTGAGACTCAATCTCGTGCGTCCACGTAGTACCCTTTCGCGCGTTTTAATCGTGGCCATCCATTATCACTTAACCCTCCCGCCTCGCGCCTGGCCACCGGATCCAGATCCAACGACTCTGGATCGACCGGTCCACGCGCACAGTGCGCGGGTTCACCATGGGCCTGGCTCACCGTGGACCCGAGAGGTTTTAAATTTGAAAATAAATTCCAGAAGGTGTTTAAAACTTGTAAAATTCATATCTGGCGCATTTGAACTCCAAAAATGGTCATTTCAATTCCAGAAATTTTATAATTTTATTCTCTACACTTTAGTTCAATAAAAACAGTACGTTACTTTAGACTTTTTCATGATAATATAAATAGGTATTCAAATACCCTTAGGGCAAAAATGTAATTTCAATTATTTAAATTTCATTAAAGTTCCTAGTTATTTTCTTTCTGTTCATATACTGGAAACCACTACATTGCCCATGAACCTTTCATTTTAAATTGATTAGAATGCTTAAAATGAGGTTACTCACATTTAAAACTCTTTTTCAAAGAACAACACTTCATTTTAATTCCTTTTAAAATTATTTATAAAATGAACTTCAGGACCTTAACAACTTGATTTTTCTTTAGATTAAACCAACTTAAACCTATGTGCTTGTTGTGTGATTTTATATTGTTTAGATTGGATGTTGTATTTATTTTATTTTACTTTATTTATATTGGAAAGACTACGACGCCACCGAGGAGCCGGAATACTTCCCGGAAGTTTCTCCCTCCCCATTCGCTGAACAAGGCAAGTCACCAAACCACATTTTTGAGCATATTGAACCCATGTTTTATTAAACTATTGCTAAAACACATAGGGTATACATGCATTGATCAAATGGAACCCTTACACTATATTTATTTAGGATCCCCCGACCTTGATGTGCAACCCAAGCCATGCTATCTCGCCTAACCTCCTTGTCACCGTATGATTAATGTTATTAGCTAGTGTCCAATGTATCGACACGATCGCTATAGGATAAAAATGAGTCGTAGCAACATGGTTCTACTATATGATCCCCATTGTTTCTTATCCTTGGAATTCTATCGGTGATGAGTTGTGGTTATGAGTGAATGCATGGTGGGTTCCGGGTGCAAGCTAGGGCATTGGTCGGTAGCACCCGGGGCACTATAAGGACCGGTCTGCGGGATCCGTTGCAATACACTTTCGTACTAACCACAAGTCTAATGTGTAAGTCCTAACTAAGGTATGGAGTGTTCCAAACCGAGGCCACCATTTGGAGATGGGTCAAGCAGCACCTGCGGGTGGCTTGTACCGACGTGGCGCAAAAGAGGGTGCGACGTTAGCCGGGATGCGGCCCGGCGCGCCGGCGAAACCTAGAGAGGGTGGTTATTGCTTGGAACATTTCATGCTGAGGTTTTGGCACGAGTTCCCGTGGTATGGGTCATCTCATTTGGGATGAGTGCGTGCCTTGTGGGTACAGTAGTACATCTCTGATCAGAGTCATTAATCTTTTCGAAAAGCCGAGCCCACGGTCAAGGGCGGGTTGCGTGACATCCCACAGTTAGACTACTTGGAATATGTATGTGCATGATGGTTTGACATGTAAGGACTGTTGTGCGAGGAGGTAAAACGTACTCCTCGAGTTAGATGATGTTATTGATGTTCATGTTTATATTCCCGCATGATAAAATGTGATTACACTAAATGCCATAACTGAAAATGTACTTTTCCGCACTTTGAGCCATGATCCTTCCATTGTTAGTACCTTGCATTATTACTTGCATTCGCGGTGGCTTGTTGAGTACTTTTTGTACTCATACCTGTTGAACACCACAGAGGATGCCTACTACGAAGATGGTCTGGAGGAGCGACCTAGTCAAGCAAAGATCCTGAAGAATGCGTTCGTCATGCTATTTACTTTTATTACTATTTTTATTTTCAACTCCGATGTAATAAATATGGTCCGCGTACCATTAATATTGTCGTATGTACGATTGTCGCATGATGAACCTCTTGTATTATTGTCTTTCTTATGAAATTTAATAATGTTCCGATTTCGGTAAATCGGGGCGCCACACTTTTCCCCTATAATCATATTGCGTCTTACCTTTGACACAATGAGCCGGGTTGAATGTTTGAATTTGTTGATTATTGTTGCTAAATTCGTAGATTATCCGTTGGGTTTTGGGTATCCGATGAATTCAGGTATGGATTTAGTTTTGAATCCATAGAGTTCGTGGGTTTGTTTGCATGAGTTTCATGAGTTTGCTTAGTGGGTGGATTTTCGTGAAACCCGTGAGTTTCAGACCCATTGATATCCCTAGTTGGGATGAACTTGAATCTGCTCCTTCAGCGTTCGATAGTATAAACCATTTTACTATATTATTTTTAAAATTTGTGAGTAGTTTTATATAAAAATATATCAATAACTATAATATTAATAAATTAGTTTCATTAAATATATCGTAAAATATATGTTAATAATATATTTTATTTCAATTTGTAAATATTAATAAATTAAAAACTTATAAAAAATTAAATTTAATAAAAAAATAAATGACTTGTAATATTAAATAGATCGAAAGAACAAAATATTTTTACAGGTCAGCAGTTGCTAATCGATCTAACCTTAGGTCTGAAAATGTTGAAATAATTTATGTCTAGTACAACCAAATTAGATGTATTAAAAGAAGGCGGGCTTTCGGCTTCCAAGAGAAGCCACGTCACCACCCTTGCAAAAAAACATTTGATTTCTGTGAAACTCGTCCAAAATGTTGTACGTGTTGTTTTACAAAATCATCCTTCCACTTTGTTGGAATTAATCCAGCCTCTTCCTCTCTTTCTAGATCTAGAACTCGCTCTTCCTCTCCCCTCCTCTTGCCCTAGGCGACGCCATGCCCAATAGACCTAGCGGCGGCATCGGCTTGGTCTGTCCCTTTGGGCTCACGCCAGTAGGTGCAGCCTCCAGCGGCAGTGTCCTCACCTTCACGAAGCTTCGATGCATTGTCGGTAGGTGCGGCCTCCAGCGGTTGTGCCCTCAATCGCTCCTTCTCTACGTCGGCCTCGGATTCTTGCCCTGTCATTGTGCAGTCAAAGTTCCTAGGAGCTACGTCACTATCTCCACTGCGTGTCGAGCTCGACGTGCATCGATGATTTGCCGGAGACCAAGGTGTGTAGTAGTACTATCCTGCTAGCAATCGACTTGTACTTTTCTACTCCTTGCCTCGGCTCGCTACTTCCCTAGATTTGTTGTTACGTTTGAATTTTGTTGCTTGCATGTTATGCTCTCTTTTGTTTTCTTGCAGCTTTTTAGTTGATATAGTTTGCATCGAACTAGTTTAAATTTGTTGCACTTTTTCCTATGCAGCTTTTGCTTGCTGAAGCTTCTTGATGTTGTGAGAGATGTGCACTCAGTCATGCTACTTTTGCACCGAGGTACGTTCACTTACTGTGGGTGGGGCTAGGTAGGGCCCTGCTTGTGCATCGAGAAATGTGCATCTGAAGTGTTCTCTAGCTCTCTAGAGCATATCGATGATCGGGAGTTACACGGTAAGATTACTTTTTCTGTGCTGAATGTTACTCTATGGAGGATTGCAAAGTGCCTGTTAATGTGCTACCTGCTCCCCATGTCAATGTGGTGAACTAACCTCACTCTTCTATGATATATATTAGTAGCACAGTGTGGTGGACTGGTCGCCTCTCTCCCATTCCACTTCGTTTCCACCTCAGACTCATTGTAGGTGTTTCAACACTGCTTTCTGTTCTTCTTTGTTCACTATGGGTTGCTTAGCAGGTAACTAGTGCGCTACTAAACTGCTTGGTAGTCAGCTCCTATTTTTGTAATATTTGAATACCCATGGGAAAAAGTTTCATATTGATTTTAGCCTTTTGCTATATTTATGATTTCTTAGTTTGTGTGCTATGTCTCCTTTACTTTATCATATTTAGTTTGTGTGCTATGTCTTCTTTACTTTATCATATTTAGTTTTTGAAAGGATGTATGTTCATTTTTGGAAGTTCTTTGTTTCTCAACTTTTGATTATGTGCTATGTATTCTTCTTCCTTTTTTGAAATGATTTCGATGGTAAAAAATGCAGATGTACTCTTTTTTGTGAGTGGATGTCACGGTCTTATATGTGTTGTCAACATAATGGTGTCCATTTTCTTTTGATGGTAAGAAAGTAGGGGAGGATAGCTCTACTATTAGACATAAACCATTGATGTCTTCCTTTCATTGATAAAGTTGCGATGTAAGGAGGCTTGTTGTTGTGATCTTTGTTGGTTTAACCATGGATTTCACCCTTGACTCTTGTGAATTAAAGAATTTCAGTTTTGGTGACAAGACGGTAGAGAGTATGATGGGGGAGTGGTCCCGATCTTCCGCTAGGTAAAGGATAAACTTGGGTTGGTGGAGAATCTCGACGTTGGCGATCCAAGGCTCCGGTCCGGCGGATCAAAACCTTGCAATCGTTACACCACTGTCTCCGTTGGTTATCAACCACGCAGAACGCGATTGACCTCGCCACGAAGGCTAATTCCTGCAAGCGAACCCAAGAACACAAGCAAGAACAGGAAGGATACAAATCGAATGCCAAATCACAGACAAACGAAGATAAGGTGAGGTTTCACAAACGCCAATGCAGCAGCCAATCGGTCCGGTGCAAGAGGCGGGATCTAAACACAACAGTGTAGATGCAACAAAGCAAAACCTAACCCTAGAGGTGGCTGGCGTGAGAATATATAAGGCGGCGGCCTGTGGAAGAGGAACAGACTTGGGCTGTGGGCTAGAAGACGTACAGACTCAGATTATGGCCAACATGGCCCAGTTCTGTCACGCAGTACTGTTTTAAATACACAGGACGACTCGAGACTCCAAATGAGGTGAAACCAACGGCAAACGATCCGTCTTCTCCTCAGCTTTCCAAAAAAATCAAAGAACGCGCCAATCGGACTTCGTATGAGGAAGTTATGCCCATTTTGGTGAAAGGTGGTCGATGTAGTCCGAACCAGCGAATTCTTGACTTCAAATCATCCGTGCGGCTCCGTCTTCAACTCCAACTCTCCTATTCCATCTCCCATGTTCCTAAGCAACAAAATATCACTAGTATTCAGTAGCATCCCATCCAAACAAATATAATCAAAGTTGCTAAGGAACGAATTAACCTCATGGTTCAAGCGACGAGCACGGGCGCGTGTGATTGGTCCTTGTAGTTGAATTGTAGGTGGAGGCTCCATGTGTGTATCATGTGAAGTGATGTCCTCATCATCCTCCCCCTCTTGAATTGGAGTCGTCCTCGACTCAAGCTCATCATCATCTCCCAAATAGGGCTTTAAATCTGAAATGTTAAATGTGGGACTAACCCCAAAAGCTGCAGGCAACTCAAGCTTATATGCATTGTCATTTATCTTCTCAAGCACACGGAAAGGACCATCAGCACGGGGCATCAATTTAGACTTTCGTAAATCAGGAAAACGATCCTTGCGCAAGTGCAACCAAACAAGATCACCCGGTTCAAATGTTATCTCTTTTCTACCCTTACTACCATAAGCACGATATTTCTCATTCATTTTCTCTATGTTTGCTTTAGTAGTTTCATGCATCTTAAGTAATAATTCAGCACGTGTAGTAGCATCAAAATTCAAGTTTTCAGATGGTGGTAATGGTAGCAAATCAATAGGAGCACGCGGATTAAAGCCATAGACCACTTGAAACGAACTTACCTTAGTAGTGGAGTGTACTGACCTATTATATGCAAACTCAATATGAGGTAGACACTCTTCCCAGAGCTTCAAGTTGGTCTTCAAAACAGCCCTCAACATGGTGGACAATGTGCGGTTGACGACCTCCGTTTGTCCATCCGTTTGGGGGTGACAAGTAGTAGAAAACAGCAGCTTCGTCCCCAACTTATGCCACAACGTCCTCCAAAAATGACTTAAGAATTTGGCATCACGATCTGAAACGATGGTATTGGGAACTCCATGCAAGCGTACGACCTCTCTGAAAAACAAATCAGCAACATTTGTAGCATCGTCGCTCTTGTGACAAGGTATAAAATGCGCCATTTTAGAGAAACGATCTACCACCACATAAATACTATCTCTCCCCTCCTAGTTCTAGGTAATCCTAACACAAAATCCATAGAAATATCCTCCCAAGGTATACTAGGAACGGGCAGAGGCATATAAAGACCATGTGGGTTTAGATGGGACTTAGCTTTATTGCAAGTAGTGCATCGTGCCACATAGCGCTCAACATCTCGTCTCATCCTAGGCCAATAGAAATGTGTGGACAGCACATCTTCGGTTTTCTTGGATCCAAAATGACCCATCAAACCACCACCGTGTGCTTCCTGCAATAACAACAAGCGAAGAGAGCTAGCCGGAACGCATAACTTGTTAGCACGAAAAAGATATCCATGATTCAGCACATATTTGTTCCAAGCACGGTCATTTGTACAATTTGCAAAAGCATCTTTGAAGTCCAAATCAGTAGCATACATGTCCTTCAATGTTTCTAAACCAAAGATCTTATAATCAAGTTGAGAAAGCAATGTATATCGTCTAGATAAAGCATCAGCAATCACATTATCTTTCCCTTTCTTATGCTTAATGATATATGGAAAAGTCTCAATAAATTCTACCCATTTAGCATGTCGTTTATTCAGATTTGCTTGACTACGTATATGCTTCAATGCTTCATGATCCGAATGAATAATAAACTCCTTAGGCAAAAGGTAATGTTGCCAAGTTTCAAGCACTCGCACTAAGGCATATAATTCCTTATCATAGGTAGAATAGTTCAACTGTGGGCCATGTAATTTCTCACTAAAATAGGCCACGGGTTTACCTCCTTGCAGCAGCACACCTCCTAATCCAAAACCACTAGCATCACATTCTAACTCAAAAGGCTTACCGAAGTCGGGTAACTGAAGTAGAGGTGCATGTGTAAGGCAATCTTTGAGTGTGGCAAAAGCTTGTTCATGTGCTGGCTCCCACGCAAAAGTAATTCCCTTCTTGGTCAACTCATGCAAAGGACCGGCTATGGTGCTGAAATCTTTCACAAAACGCCGGTAGAAACCTGCAAGACCAAGAAAACTACGTACCTGTGTGATAGTTTGGGGTTGCGGCCAGCTGTTGATGGCTTCTACCTTTGCCGCGTCGACCTCAATACCCTGTGAAGTGACAACATAGCCAAGAAACACAACTCGATCCGTGCAAAACGTGCACTTCTCAAGGTTACCAAACATTCTAGCTTCACGGAGGGCAAAAAAAAACAGCACGTAGGTGTTCAACATGTTCAGTGAGAGACTTGCTATAAACCAAGATATCATCAAAGTATACAACCACAAAGCGTCCTATAAAGTGCCGTAGGACTTCATTCATCAAGCGCATGAAGGTACTAGGTGCATTAGTAAGTCCAAAAGGCATGACAAGCCACTCATATAATCCAAATTTTGTTTTAAAAGCAGTTTTCCATTCATCACCTAGTTTCATGCGAATTTGGTGGTAGCCACTACGGAGATCGATCTTAGAAAAGATAATGGCACCACTAAGCTCATCAAGCATGTCATCCAATCTATGAATAGGGTGTCGATATCGAATGGTGATATTATTAATAGCACGACAATCAACACACATGCGCCAACTACCATCTTTCTTAGGTACCAAAAGAACGGGTACTGCACAAGGACTAAGGCTTTCACGGACGTACCCACGATCAAGAAGGTCCTGTACTTGGCGCTCAATTTCTTTTGTCTCCTCCGGATTGGTACGGTACGCTGCACGATTAGGAAGAGACGCTCCCGGGACCAAATCAATTTGGTGCTCGATGCCGCGTATCGGTGGCAGCCCGGGTGGTATCTCAGCAGGAAAAACATCATTAAACTCCTGCAAAAGGTCAGTGACTGCAACAAGAACAGTGCTAGGAATGTTCGCAAGTGAAAACAACACGTTTGTGCAAATCAAGCCGTATAGCAAGGGAGTATCATCACAAATTTCAGCAAGGTCAGTTTTAGTTGCAAGCATGACATGTCCTTTCAGATTAATAACTTGTGATGAATAAGGAGAAGCAATTTTATCTTTCTGTTGCCTCAAAAGCGTCTTAGCTACTTGCTGATTTTCAGAAGGTTGTTTGCCCTTTTGTGCATCCCTAGCATGTTTTTCTTGTTCAAATTTTACAATTTCAGCAGGAGTCATAGGAAGCAATGTAACTTTCTTTCCTTTGTTCATAAACGTATACTTATTGCTCCTACCATGGTGTGTAGCATCAGTATCATACTCCCAAGGTCTACCAAGTAACAGAGAACATGCTTGCATTGGTACTACATCAAAATCAGCAACTCCTAAGTATGTACCAATGACAAATTTGATGTGAGCAGTTTGTGTTACCTTGACCTTACCGCTATTGTTGAACCACTGCACATGGTAAGGGTGTGGATGCGCACGTGTGGGAAGTTGAAGCTTAGTTACCACATCGAGGCTCACCAAATTGTTGCAACTACCGCCGTCGATGATGACACGCGCACGACGGTTATTGACGAGGAAGATGGTCTGAAATATATTGTTCCGTTGTGCCTGGTCGTCCTGGTCCATGTGAGTGCTCAAGTCACGTTGTACAATAAGTGCTGCCATGTTAGTGAAAAGATAAAGCAACAAAGAATAATCCTTATGTAAAACAGCTAGGTCTGGTGGTGGGTGTGGGGTGGAAGCAATCCGTCAAGCACCTTACCCACGCTTGCAAGTGTTCTTACCACGCCGCAGTGAGGTCACCGGCCTACAGGTGATGAACCAAGTGGAGGGTGGTGTACAATTGCAAGAAATGAACCTGTCCTGACCAAGAGAAATGTGTAGCTTGGAAGGCAAGTGAGTAGCAAGGATTAGCGATAATAATAACAGTTAAACCAAGTTCAATAAGTATTCCCAAGTACTTGTCAAAGTTGCTGGCCTTAGTGCTCCCAAGGTGAAAATTCAAGCAATAGAGGGAAACTATGTGCCCAAAGCTCAAAAGGAAGCACAAACAGACCAAATTCAGCTCTCTACAGATCGGACAAGGGATCGGACAAGGGTATGTGCACAATTTTTTTTTCTTCTGCCACTGATCGGACAAGGGATCGGACAAGAGTTCGGACAAGAGATCGGACAAGCAACAAACAGCCAATGCCTTCCTCAGATCGGACAAGTGTTCGGACAGGAGTTCGGACAAGAGTTCGGACAAGCAAATAACAGGACCGCTTCTTTTTTTTTCTCCTTTTTTTTCACTCTATTTTTTTTTGAAACAAGGATGACCAGAGGAGTAACCACAAAAATTGTCACCTACAACTGAGGTGGGATGTGGCTCACAAAATTCAAACAAGTTTGCTGTCCGGCGAGCAAAAACTTTGTCCAATTTTTTTCTTTATCTTCCTGATTTTTTTTGGCGATTTTGGTGAGGGCTAACCGGTAAGGTACCCACCCAAATTGGGTCAGGAACACGCTCAAAAAAATTCAGATTTTCTGCCAAACGAGCGAAAAGTTATGCCTGTTTTACCGAAGGGGGGTCACAAAGAGTGGATGTGGAAAACAAAATGGGGTTGCGGAAGGGGGGGGTTCGGTGGGGAAAATTTTTTTTTCTGAGACACAAGAACAACTACTACTCAAACGACACAGAGGGATGACTAAACCAGCAACAAGACTCGACCAAGAACACGGACTCAACAAAGTTAAAACTGAAACTAAAATCGCAAGGCACAAAGGGGTTCTCGGTGGGGAATTTTTTTTGGTGCGGTTTTCTGGACTCTGGGTAAAACAAAAGCAGATCGAGATTACCTAACGGGAAATCTGAGCTCTGATACCAACTGATGGGGGAGTGGTCCCGATCTTCCGCTAGGTAAAGGATAAACTTGGGTTGGTGGAGAATCTCGACGTTGGCGATCCAAGGCTTCGGTCCGGCGGATCAAAACCTTGCAATCGTTACACCACTGTCTCCGTTGGTTATCAACCACGCAGAACGCGATTGACCTCGCCACGAAGGCTAATTCCTGCAAGCGAACCCAAGAACACAAGCAAGAACAGGAAGGATACAAATCGAATGCCAAATCACAGACAAACGAAGATAAGGTGAGGTTTCACAAACGCCAATGCAGCAGCCAATCGGTCCGGTGCAAGAGGCGGGATCTAAACACAACAGTGTAGATGCAACAAAGCAAAACCTAACCCTAGAGGTGGCTGGCATGAGAATATATAGGGCGGCGGCCTGTGGAAGGGGAACAGACTTGGGCTGTGGGCTAGAAGACGTACAGACTCAGATTATGGCCAACATGGCCCAGTTCTGTCACGCAGTACTGTTTTAAATACACAGGACCACTCGAGACTCCAAATGAGGTGAAACCAACGGCAAACGATCCGTCTTCTCCTCAGCTTTCCAAAAAATCAAAGAACACGCCAATCGGACTTCGTATGAGGAAGTTATGCCCATTTTGGTGAAAGGTGGTCGATGTAGTCCGAACCAGCGAATTCTTGACTTCAAATCATCCGTGCGGCTCCGTCTTCAACTCCAACTCTCCTATTCCATCTCCCATGTTCCTAAGCAACAAAATATCACTAGTATTCAGTAGCATCCCATCCAAACAAATATAATCAAAGTTGCTAAGGAACGAATTAACCTCATGGTTCAAGCGACGAGCACGGGCGCGTGTGATTGGTCCTTGTAGTTGAATTGTAGGTGGAGGCTCCATGTGAAGTGATGTCCTCATCAGAGTACCTCTACTATATTAGCATCAAAGAGAAGCAAAACAAAAATTTAGTCTTTGTGAATTTATGAATATACTTGTTTCATATATTGTATGCACTGTTGGATTTAATTGGGCTTATCTCATTTAATCTGAAATTATTTATGCTCATGTTATTTTTCTCATTGCCATTTTTTGTTGCTTGTTCTATGGGTGCTCATGGTTTCTTGTTGTCTACATGCAGTTTATGTTTATAGATAATTCAACTGTTTAGACATAAACTATCAACATCTTTTTTTCATTGATAAAGTTGTGATGTAGGTAGGCTTGTTGTTGTGCTCTTTGTTGATTTCATCATGGATTTTAGTCTTGTCTCTTGTAACTTTATGGATTTTAGTTTGATGGAAAGATAGTAGGAGATAGTTGTACTATATTAGCATCAAAGATAAGCAGAACAAAAGCTTAACCTTTGTAAATTTATAAATCTTCTTGTTTCATATATTGTATAATGTTGTATTTAATTGGACTTGCCCCATTTAATATGGAAGACATGTTTGTTTTTTCTATTGAAGTTTCATGCTTGAGTTCATGTTTCTTAATCACATTCTCAAAGGAATGCCTTCAAAACCATATCCTTCTTTTTGCAAGCGTTCAATGATTCAAATCTGTTTAAAACTTGATATTTACTCTTTTTCCTAAGTGGTTTTTTAGTGTAGTTTTAGGGAGATAGATTTCTGTTCTATCAGACGTCAATTTCCTATTTATGTTAAATTTGTTTGTGGAGGTATGCTAATATTTTAAAAAAATTGTTTTCAGCTTTTCTTACAACACATCTCAATAATTACTGGTTATGATAAACTTACCTTTTACTGTAACATATAAATAGTAACCTGCTTTACAATTATTTGTTTTGTTTATGTTGCTAGCTTTAGCTTGTGGGTAACACACTAAAAACTTCCATTTTATATTATGTTGAAGTTCATCCATTTCCTCCTAGCCAAATTTTATTCCTTTTGTTAGCTAATTTATTATAATTGACATATACTTCAGTGTTGTGCAGAGCTAGGATTATCAATTGTTGATGACCATTTGTTGGTATGACATGATATAGTCTCAAAATTTATATAGATAATTTTTGATAGCAAAAAATAGCATTAATGGTTAAGATTGTCAAAATATCAATTTTGGTAATTTGTGCCGAAAATGCACATGTCCCGGGTTAGGCCGAAGTCCTACAGGGCCGAAGGACCACTGGGTTACGGGCTTCGGAAGCTTCCAGCCAGCCTACAGCCTTTGGCCCGGAGGCCTTCAGAGGCCCACTCCACCGAAGCTTCGGCCCGAGGAGAAGGCTTCGGCGGGCCTGGCCGAAGGCCCACTTCGGGCAAGAGTTAGAGATTGAGTCCGATTTTTGACTAAGTCTTTTACGCGTGATCAAACGGAATTCCACCATATTATGCTTAGAGATTAGAAGTCTAACCCCTATAAATATAGGGGTGAGGCCAGTTCAGAACTGTGGTATATCCATTAATCTACGCAATAGATTGCTATCGCCTTATTACTTCGCCTGTGAAGTATCCGTTAATCTACATAATAGATTGCTATCACCTTGTTACTTCGCCTGCGAAGTATCCGCTAATCTGCATAACAGATTGCTACCTTCGCCACTAGTGCAACACTTAGCAGAATTCGGTCCACAGGCCGAATTGGTACTTCGAATCTACTCTGTTGTAGGTTTCCACGTTCGTAGCTACTTCATCGGAGGTGTCCGGAGCTGAGAGATCGGTTTCGGAGGTTGCCAGAACACCCTTCGGCCAGACTGCTACTTCGACCGCCCGTGCCGGACCATCACGCCATTGTCGGTTTGGCCAAGTCCCGCACGCAACGTGCTTCGCTGACAGACTTCGCAACGACAGGCTTCACCACGCCCGTACTTCGCTCCAGACGAAGTCGCGTTCGAGCGTTGCACCTAAGTCATTTCCTTGTACCTCACTGTATCGGAGACTTCACGCTGAACCCCGTTGTTTGGAGGTGATTGTCGCGTCTAGATCCGTTCGGGGTCTGTCTCCAGCCAGATCAGTCCGAACGCCGAAGGCACCCTTCGGCGGAACACTTCGCACCAGACGCCGAAGGTACGCTTCGGCGACACCCTTCGCACCGTACTTCGAATCAGTTAGGCTCTGTCCAGTTCCTGACTTGTTCTGTTTAATACATTTCTTTCAGCTAATTGGATTATTTCTGTGTGATCTAATTACCTGGCGACTCCACCCCCTTATCACGGCTAAGGGTAGTCATAACGCGACATCGGTGTTGTGTTACGCTTAGGCTTGTCTCTAAGTATCAGCACACTTTTGGATTATCGAACTGACCCAAGTGCGGGAGCACATTTCTGTGTCAACACACTTTTTGGCGACTCCGCTGGGGAAAATCTACATCGACCACCGGTACATCTACAATGACTACTACGTCTACACCGCCGATGGACGTCGTAGGAGGCACGGATATCGACATCCGCAACATCCTAACACCTACTCTTGAAGATATTCCCACAGAAGACCGAGCAGAGATCGAGGCAAAGATGAAGGCGCTCCAAGACATGATGCTTGGGAGCTACGTCAAGACACGCGCGGGCTTCATCAAGCGCGACATCATCGTCCCCGACCTTGCTCGGATCCAGGTAACACCTGTATCACCTCGTTTATCTTCTTTAGAGATTGAGCAAAAGATAGCAGCATCGGTAGATCAAGCCGTTAGCGCTTCGCTAGCCAACCGTTTAGATTTGGTAGTTAGCTCCCAAGTAGAGGCGGCACTTAGAAGGTTCGGCTTTACTAAGGCCGTACCATCAGCCCCTATTGCTAGTATACCTCCGGTAAATCATGTGTATAGCATAATTGACGGTAGCACTGGCAAGACCGTTGCGTCTCCGGTCTCAACATCCGTGGCCGAGACTAGTCATTATGCTTATGGCCAAGCTAGCACCGTGTACCACGCACCACCGCCACCTACACCGGCGCCAGCTTTACCCACGCCGCTCGCACCACATGCACAAACGCCTAGGCTAGAGTGCGTTGTACAGCTAGCGCACGAGGAGGGAACCCATGGCCGACACGCTGACATCCCACCGCGTGTCGTGCCCCCGCATGAGAGACATGCGCAGGCAGAGGGCCAAGATGACCTCGAGGAGAGAATCCGCACATTGTTTAGGGAATGCGCCGACTTCGTACCTAGGAGTCGGACTAGGGTTTACCGGAAGCCATATCCCGACCATTTTGATACAATACCCTACCCTCATGGCTATAGAGTTCCTGAGTTCACTAAGTTCGACGGCGAGGGTAACAAAACCACACTAGAGCATGTTAGTCAATTTTTAGCACAATGTGGAGAAGCTAGCGGGTCAGACGCTCTAAAACTTAGACTATTTTCTCTCCCGCTATCCGGCACCGCTTTCACTTGGTTTTCGGCACTCCCGCCGAACTCCGTCCAAACATGGGACAAATTAGAACAAAAATTCCACGACTATTTTTATACAGGTGAGACAGAACTTAGGCTCTCACACCTAACATCGGTTATACAAAAATCTAACGAGGGCGCCTCTGAGTATATCAAGCGTTTTAGGGACACTAGAAACCGATGTTTTAGCCTTAATATTTCAGAAAGGGATTTGATGGATCTAGCTTTTAGTGGATTGCGTTCCGAGATTAAAGAGAAACTAGACAACCAGAACTTCTTAGAGGCCAGCCAAGTCTTGCAGCAGGCTCTGGTCCAGGAAGGCCGATGTCACGCCCCGATTTAATAAATCAGGACCTTTATTGAATTTCTATAGAAAATCAATAAACCAAGACGTTCATCATGCGACCACGTACAAATACGAGCAATCATTCACGGTTCGTAGACCATATTAATACAAAAGTGAATAAAGGTGAAGAGAAACTAATAAAATAAAGGGTCCTAGATGAACACCTCCTTCCAGTCTCGCCTTGACTGGGTCGCTACTCCAGACCTTCATCCTCCTCGTAGTAGACGGGCTCTGGTGGTGTAAGTCAATGGGGGTGAGTACAAACGTACTCAGCAAGCCACCGAATGCAAATATAATGCAAGATAATAACAAGGGAGATAGTGGCTAATTTTGCGGAAGAAGCATGATTGTAAAGCATTAACTGTGATCAATTTATTAGTACTGAAAATTAAACATGTGTATGCATCATCATCTTCTAACTCGAGGAGTACGTTCTACCTCCTCGCACAACAGTCCTTACATGCCATGAATAACTCAATCATTAAAACATTAGTAAACTAACTGCGAGTAGTCACACAACCCGCCCTTGACCGTGGGCTCGGATTTTCGAAAATATTAAATTACTCTGATCAGAGATGTACCACTGTACCCACAAGGCACACACTCATCACGTACACCAAAGTGTAACGAGATGACCCATTCCACGGGAAATCGTGCCAAAACCTTCCGTATGGTTCGCCTCGACTCAACAACACCCTCTTATAGGTTTCGTATTGTGTCTCGACGCGTCGAGTTTCCACCATACCCCCCTTGAGCCCCGTCGGTACAAGGCGCCCTGAGGGCTAGCCCCTTGCCCCCTCCACTATGGTGCAGAGAGTCGGAGTGTTCCATACTTCCAGTTAGGACTTATGTAACAACCCCAAAATTTAAAATAAAATAAAATAAAAGAAATATATTAATAAAGAAATTTCTGAATTTTATTATTAAAGAAAACTCCTAAAAGAGCCCTATTAAAGCCAAACAGAAATAAATATTCAAAATTTGGACTTGAAAATTTTATGGGATAAACTAGAGACCAAGAAATATTTTTGAGAATTTTTACAAAATTTTAGAAACAGTATTTCGAGCTTTATAAGAATATATGGATTTCTGGAATTAGTTTAAATCGAAAAAGGATTTAAATTGTTAGTGGGCCGCCTCCCTCCTTTCTGCCTTAGCCCAGCCCAGCCCACCGCCTGAGTCACCGATGCATGGGACCCACATGTCGACGCTTCATCTCTCCTCTCCACGCCCACGCACCGCCTGGACCCAGCTGTCAGCCACCTTCGGTCTCTGCCATCATGACCCACCCGTTAGTCCCTCTCGCGCGCCTTCAGCCTCTGTCCAACCGGGCCCGCTAGACAGCCGCCCCCTTCCTCTGTCCAGCCGACCCCGCTTGTCAGTCGCACATACGCGCCCTTCGGCCGCTGACCACTAGGGCCCACCTGTCGGCACTATTGTTTTTGTTCGGTCTATGACAGGTGGAGCCCACCTGTCATATCCATCTTCCCCGCGCGGAAGGGGGGATCTCCTTCCTTTCCCGGCGCCCCCTGCCATACTCGCCGCCGCTAGCTGCCAATTGCCGAATTAAGCCCCGCCAAGACTTGTTGTGCCCCGACGATCGCCTTCCATGCCTTACCGACGCGTTTTCACCCGAATGGAAGAGGATCCGAGCTCATGGAAGCTGATCGGAGAACTCAAGGAATCCATTCGGGTTTCCTTCGTTTTCCATGCCATAACCACACCGGCGAGCCCTATAAAAGGCCTCCCACCCTCGCCGCAACCCGACCACACCGCTAGAGCCTACTCATCGCAATCTCGACGGCCGCCACCCCCCTTTCTAGGGTTTTCCCCTTTTTCCCCTCCGGTAGCCCATCGCTGGCGTTCCACGCCACCGACGCCCTAACCACCGCCACCATTGTGACCCCCGTCACCTCCTCGTCCCCGGCCCCACCTCCGTCCGGTTCGACCACCATCGGAGCACCTCGCCGACGCCGGACCCAAAGGCTTCTCCCGCCTCTTCTCGCCGCCGATCGCCGCCACTATCTCGACGTCCTCATCGCCGGTAAGCCTAGGCTCCCCTAATGTCGCTCTGTCCATTTTTAGCCTCAGTCGTGCCATAGGACCTCGCCGTCGCCGGGAATCCCTCGCCGGAGCTCTACCGGAGTCGGGGTAGAAGGGGAGTAGTTACCCTTCACTGCGTGCCGTGCCGGATGGGGTGGTAGCCGTCCGATCAGGAACGTGCGGTACAGATTAAAAGCGAAACCGAGCGCCCAGATTCACGGTTGACTTCTGTTGACCGGTACGGCCCAATCTGGACGCTCGGATCTTCATTAAATCATGGCCGTCAGATCTAGATCCGACCGCGACCACGTGCCCGGCTCACGCGCGCAGCCGCCGGTTCACGGTGAACCCAGTTCACCGTGGACCAAAGACTGTTTTCCCATTTAAAATAAAATCCAGAAAATTAGTTTAAACTTCAAAAATTCATATCTTGCTCAAATTAACTCCAAATTTCACCATTTAAATTCTGGAAAATTTGTCTTTTTATCCTCTACACTTTTATGCAATAAAACAATATGTTTATTTGGCACATAATAATCTTAATAAATAATAAAGAAAAGACCCCTTTAGGATTTAATTAATATTTCAATAAAATAATTCAGAAAGACCCTTAGAAATTTATAAATTAATTTAAGAAGACATAATGACTCCATTACACTGTTTATAAGCCAATAAAAAAATAATGATTCATTTTGCCCATTTCATTTTAGTAAATAACATTTCCAAGGCCCTTTAAGATAAATGATTAACTCATATAATAGAAATGCAACACTTTACAAAAATATCATGAAAACTTATACAATAAATTTAGAGGACTTAATGAACTTATTCCACTGTTTTAATGCAACAAACATAGCATGTTCACTTTGCCCACTTTAATCTATTAACCCAATAATGCAAAAGCCCTTGTAGGATAATTAAGAAATTCATATAATGAAAGTTAAACACTTTATAAAAATGTCATGACAACTTATACAATAACTTAAGAAAACCTAACAACTTGAGTTCACTAGTTTTACTACAATAATAATGTTATTATATACCTTTTTAGTTCATCTCTAAAAAGAGAAAATAAAAACCCCTCGGAAAAATAATTACATCAAGTCATAAAATTCAGCACTCTCATTAGAAATCAATCCTAAATATTTAAGTAACAATTCCCTAAACTCTAAAACTCTATCTCCTTTACTTAATCCAACAAAAACATGTATGTTAGTATGATTGATTTGTTTTGGATTGTTTATTGAATGTTTTATTTACTTTTCCGTATCGAGAAGACTACTACGCCGTCGAAGAGCCGGAATTCTATCCCGAAGTTCCACCTTCACCCTTTGCTGAGCAAGGCAAGTCATCGAACCCTCCTGTGGAAATAGTCGATCATTATTGAGCCCAATTTTCATAACTACCGCTATAACTCATAGGATATTATTGCATTAGTCAAATATCAAACCCTACACTTATATTTATTAGATCCCCATCCTTGTGTGCAAACCCAAGCCATGCTTATTGATCCTACACTCCTTGTCACTCTACAAATATTACATTAGATAGTGTCCAATGTACCGACACAACTGCTATAGGATAAAAAGAATGAGTCGTAGATAGATGGATTCTGTTATATGAATATTCCCCGTTATTCTTGTCTCTGGACTCTGTTGGAGTTGGCTAAGTTATAAGTATGGTGGGTTCCGGGTGCAAGCTCGGGCATTGGTTGGTCGCACCCGGGGCACTATAAGGACCAGTCTGTGGGATCCGTTGCAAAGCACTTCCGTACTAACCACAAGTCTAGTGGGTAAGTCCTAACTAGAGGTATGGATCGTACCAACACGGAACACCATAGTGGAGGGGTACGAGGGGCAAGCCTACGGGTGACTTGTACCGACATGGCTCAAGGGGGGGGGGGTAAGGCGTGGCCCGAAGTGACAGGGAAACCTTACGAAACCTATAAGAGGGTGTTATCGAATTGGTGCGTTCCATGCTGAAGGTTTTGGCACGAGCTTCTCGTGACAGGAGTCATTTAACACACTGCGGTGTGCGTGAAATGAGTGCCTTGTGGGTACAGTAGTACACCTCTGATTAGAGTAATTTAATCTTTTCGAAAAGCCGAGCCCACGGTCAAGGGCGGGTTGTGTGACTACTCGCAGTTAGTTTACTTTTATGTGAATGTTTGTGTTATTCATGGCATGTAAGGACCGTTGAGCGAGTGTGGGAAGACCGTACCCCTCGAGGTAGAATATGATGAAAGATGATGCATAACTCATGTTTACTTTTCCGCAATGATAACTTGATTACATTAATTGCTTTACAAATTGTGCTTTTCCGCAAAAGTAAGCCACTACCTCCCTTGTTATTACCTTGCATTATAATTGCATTCGGTGGCTTGCTGAGTACGATTGTACTCACCCCCGTTGACTTACAACACCAGAGGCCGTCTACTACGAGGAGGGCGAAGGTCTGGAGTAGCGACCCAGTCAAGGCACGAGACTGGAAGAAGGCGTTCATCTAGAGGATTTATTTTATTAGTTTCTCTTTATTTAACTCTTTTGTATTAATATGGTCTACGAACCATGATTGATTGGCGTATTGTACGCAGTCGTGTGATGAACGTCTTGCATTTATTGATTTTCTATGGAATTTCAATAAATTCCTGGTTTTATTAAATCGGGGCGTGACAAGATGGTATCAGAGCCGACTTGACTGTAGGAAGCCAAACAGACCTGACCCTAGGACTTATATTAACCATATTTTTAGACAAAACTGCTTACCCTCTCATCTTCTGAAGTTTCACGAAAATTTCCTCCATTTTGTAGATGCCGGTCCATACTATGAGTGGAACTCTCCGCGATGAGGCTGGATTCGTCCGCGAGCTTCGCAGGCTTGTCGACTTCCTCGGGTTCGTCCATGAGCCCGCGTTCCACGAGATCTTTCCCGATGCGAACGAGAGCTACTGCGAGGTCTCGGTCGTCATCCGCCCCTCCCCCACATAGCCTCCCTTCTACACCCATGGAGTCGGAGGACCTTCGTTCGTGGTGGCCAGCCAGCGCGCTGCTCTTCAGGCCCTTGCTGAGCTCAGATTGGTGTACGACCGCTAGCTTCGTGACACCGTCTACCATTTCATGCCCATGCGCACACCAGGGAGTCACCGCAGCATGTACGTCAGCTCCCTCCCTCAGAACAACTCCGCCATCGCCCGCACCATGAGACTCCTGGAGGCTATGGACAATCTCCACACGGAGGCCGTCCTTGACGCAGATAGCCAGCACGACACCATTGACTACTACCGCCACTCTTCGGAGAACCTGAACCGCGAGAACGCCGACCTTCGTCGCCGGGTTCAACAGAACCATCACCTACGCACCGAGGTGGAGGAGTTGAGGTGCCAGAACGAGCTTCTACGCCAGGGCGCCATCGTCACCGCACAGCTCTGCCAGCAGCTCAAGGAACTGAAGAAGGATCTCGAGGAGGTCGCCCCTCTTCCGCCTCGCAAGCGGAAATCGCTTCGGTTTCCCACAGTGAAGCCCAAGAGGATTTCCCGCAGTGCACCTCCCGCCGGACCCTCCAGCTCCACCACCCCTGCACCGACCACCTCCATCGAGCCCGTTATCGAGTCGTCCCCTGAGCTTCCTTAGACGTATATTACGGTTGTTTGGTTCTTTTGTTTGTTCTATTTGTAGTGCCGCTCATGTCAGAATATAAGACATGAGTGTAAACTTTAAATAAGAGATCAAAATAAAAGATGTAAGCATCTAGGCCTAATATTCATTTTGAGCAATAAAATTAGTTCCCCTTTGGGTTGGACTACCCTTTTGGCTGAAATCAATACATACTCCTTTGGGTCACTATTTTGTTCCTGCGTTTTGCTTCTCTCTCTCCTGCGTGCGCCGCCAGGAACTTTGTTCCTGTTCTTGTGAGTGTATTTTGATTCCTCACTGCTCTGGAAGAATGTTTGTTCCTGCTGGTTTGATGTGCAACATTTAATCTACATCATTGTAGTTTCGTTTTGTGTGTTGCTGTTTTTATTCCAGACCAAACGTTCTTCTCTGAATGCTTCTGTTCTTCACGTGAGGAGTACTAGTTCATACTTGTTGCAAGTAGTACTACTACACTGTAGCAACAGTACACTAGTACTCAGGCTTTGCTTTTTTTTCTGCGTAGCTTTTTGATCGAAGCAGACAAGACTGAATACCTTTTCTGGCTGTTTCTAGCGAAGCCCCTTCTCTATGTTCGAAGTCCCTCAGCTCCGTGAGGCAGGCTTCGATACAACATTTTCGAGGGCTTCGTTTTTTCAATTCCACTCTGTGCTGTTAACGTCGAAGTATGGTTTTATGCTGTCTGTTGGCTTAACACACTTCGAAAATCTTTGCGAAGGCATTCTGTCTTGTGCTGTTCGAAGTTAATACTTCGATAGGCTTCGAAGTTAGCTTCGAAGTTAGTCTAGACTTCGCTCAGAGTTTGCAGCTGTCTGTTCCGAAGGTCTAAATGTGTTCGTTCGAAGTTAGTGTTTTCGAAGGTAGAGTGTAGGCTTCGTTTTGGTCTTACTACCGTGTGTCGTGCTTCGTCTAGCTTTCGAAGGTTGTCTTTCTATGCGTCGTGTTCGAAGCTCTGTTCGAAGGTTGTGCTTCGAAGTACTTTGTTCGAAGCAAGCTTCGATACTCTCATACTTCGCTTCGAAGCATACTTCGCTCCCTGCCACCTCGAACTAGGCTAGACCAAACCTCCTCGGCAGACTTCGACAATCATCTCCAAAGCAGGCTTCGTCCAGCGAAGCAGGCTTCGACCTCCGAAGCAGACCTCGACCAGCGAAGCAGGCTTCGCCAAGATCCAAACAAGAGACAGATTTGAACAGTAACTTCTCTTCTCTTTCATAGTGCACTTAGATTGCTTTTCTGAGAATTTTATCTTGCCTTGTCTCGTGCACTCTGTTTATCTGTCTATTAGCACTGCACTGGCATTTCTCTGTATATCAACAGTTGCTTCTAGGCTAGATACCCTTAGACTTAGGCTATCTGTTCATTCTCTGCTGATTAGTCTTTAGAGGTGCATTGGGTATTGGGAGCAGGCCATTGATTCGAAAGAATTTTTAGGCACCCATTCACCCCCCCTCTGGTCGGTACTTTCGGCCCTACAAGTGGTATCAGAGCGAGGTTAGGGTTTTTTCCATACCTTAACCGGTTCTAAACCCCAGTAGTGACCATGACGTCTCCTGGAAAGGTCCCGTCCTTGGAAGCCTATGGCTATAACTATTGGAAGACTCGCATGCGAGCCTATCTCAAGAGCCAGGGTTCGGACATTTGGGACATTTGCGTTCACACCACATTTGTCATATTGCCAGTCGCTGAGCATGGTACTGCTGATATCATTGCTCAGCATCTGAGCAACCGTAAGGCTGTGAACATTCGTTTCTCAGGTTTAGGTCTGTCACGCCCCGATTTAATAAATCAGGACTTTATTGAAATTCCATAGAAAATCAATAAAACAAGACGTTCATCATGCGACCACGTACAATACGGACAATCATTCACGGTTCGTAGACCGCATTAATACAAAAGTGAATAAAGGTGAAGAGAAACTAATAAAATAAGGGTCCTAGATGAACGCATCCTTCCAGTCTCGCCTTGACTGGGTCGCTACTCCAGACCTTCATCCTCCTCGTAGTAGACTGGCTCTGATGGTGTAAGTCAACGGGGTGAGTACAGATGTACTCAGCAAGCCACCGAATGCAAATATAATGCAAGGTAATAACAAGGGAGGTAGTGGCTAGTTTTGCGGAAGCAGCATAATTGTAAAGCTTTAAATGTGAGCAATTTATTAGTACAGAAAAGTAAACAGGTGTGTGTGCATCATCATCTTCTAACTCGAGGGGTACAGTCAGCCCCACCTCGCTCAACAGTCCTTACGTGCCATGAATAACTCGACCATTCAAACAATTGTAAACTAACTGCGAGTAGTCACACAACCCGCCCTTGACCGTGGGCTCGGCTTTTCGAAAAGATTTAATTACTCTGATCAGAGATGTACCACTGTACCCACAAGGCACGCACTCATCACCTACACCGAAGTGTAACGAGATGACCCATCACACGGGAACTCGTGCCAAAACCTTCCATATAGTCCTCCCCGACCCAATAGCACCCTCTTATGGGTTTCATATGGTGTCCCGACGCATCGGAGCCCCACCATACCACCCCTTGAGCCTCGTCGGTACAAGTCGCCCGCAGGCTAGCCCCTTGCCCCCTCCTCTATGGTGCATAGAGCTGGAGTATTCCATACTTCCAGTTAGAACTTACCCATTAGACTTGTGGTTGGTACGGAAGTGCTTTGCAACAGATCCCGCAGACCGGTCCTTATAGTGCCCCGGGTGCGACAAACCAGTGCCCGAGCTTGCACCCGGAACCCACCATACTTATAACCTAGCCAACTCCAACAGAGTCCAGAGACAAGAATAACGGGGAAATTCATATACAGAATCCAGCTATCTACGACTCATTCTTTTTATCCTATAGCAGTTGTGCCGGTACATTGGGCACTAGCTAATATTTTATAGTAGAGTGATAAGGAGTTAAGGCTCAATAAGCATGGCTTGGGTTTGCACACAAGGACGGGGATCTAATAAATATAAGTGTCAGGCTTGATATTGGACTAATGCAATATTAACCTATGAGTTATAGCAATAATTTATTAAAACATGGGCTCAAATGATGATCAACTGTTGCCACAGAGATGATCGATGACTTGCCTTGATCAGCAAAGGGGGATGGAGGAACCTCGGGATAGAACTCCTGCTCCTCGATGAACTCGTAGTCTTCTCGATACGGAAAAATAAATAATACATTCAATAAACAGATAAAATCCACCAAATAAAAGAACATACATAGTTGTGGGTGTTTTTATGTGAAGTAATATTTTAATATTCTGAGTTTTTGCATAAAACAGTGAAGTTTAACTTTTTAGGATTTTTCCTAATTTATTTTCTGTATTATTAATTTTAATCCTAAGGGGTTTTTATTCATGTATTTATTAAGAATATTTTGGGTAACAGTAACATACTGTTTTTATGGCATTAATGTGTAGAGAATAATATTCTGGTTTTAACAAAATTTGAATGGTGAAATTTGGAGTTAAAATGAGCAAGATATGAATTTTCAAAGTTTAAATCAATTTCTGGAATTTTATTTAAACTGAAAAATGGGCTCTGGTCCACGGTGAGCCAGGCCCACGGTGGACCGCGTCACTGTGCGCGTGGACCGGCCGATCCAGAGCCGTCGGATCTGGATCTGGCGGTCAGATGCGAGGCGGGATCCTTTAAGTGAAGATGGACGGTCCAGATTAAAACGGAGCGAAGGGGTACGCGTGGACGCACCAGATCGCTCCAGCGCTTTAAGTTGCAATCGACGGCCGAGAGCGCACGATACCGCTTTGACCAGATCCGAGGGCCCAGATTAAATCCCGGAGGGATTTAATCCTAGCCCTCCGATCGCGATCGGACGGTCGTGGCTCGATCCGACACGGCACGCCGTAAGGGGGCACGTACCCCCTTCGTCTCCGGCGACGGCGGGCTCGGGTGCGGCCACGGCGGCGATGGCGAGGGCCTAGGGGCCTAGCTCATGGCAAAAATGGAAAGAGGAGAGGATGGAGATCACGATGATACCTCCGGCGGCGACGGAGGGCGACGGACGACGGCCGGCGGCGAGGGTAGACGAAGCAGGGCGTTCGGGTGGTCGACGGCGACGGCGATCCGGCGGGTTCCAAGGCCAACGGAGTGGTGGCCGGGGACGGGTGGTCGACGACGGACTCGACGGTGGTAGTGGCTAGGGCAGGGGAGGCCGGAGTCGACGGCGAGGGCTGGCCGGAGGCGAAACCGAACCGAAGCTTGAAAGAAGGGCGACGGCGCTATGGATCGCTACGGCTCGGGCTACGATGGTGTGGGATGAGGGCGGCGACCACAGGGGTATAAATAGGAGGTCACTAGCGTCTAGATGGCAAGCCAAGCCGGGGAACCCGAGGGTTTGTTTCCATCTCCGGCGAGGTTCCCTTTTTCCCTCGTATTGGCTTCCATAAGCGCAAAAACGCGTCGAGTTTCGATGGAAGGAGGTCGGGGGCGGTCGGGGAAGGGGATCCGAGACAAATCCGAGTGAAAGCGGGCGGCCGGCGGCAAAAATTTGGAAGGTGATCATCGGGGAAGGAAGGGGAGAGAGGGATTCCATCGGAGAAGATGGATCCGACAGGTGGCCCCCACCTGTCGGCGGGTGAACGAGAAAGGAAAGCCTGACAGGTGGGCCCGAGCAGTCGGTGGGTGAAAGGGGGCTGACCGGTGGGGCCAGGCGGAGTGTGGGTGCGGGGAGGAGAGAGGGGGAACGCGCCGACGTCTGGGTCCCGCTTGTCAGTGGCTCATCGGTGGGCTGGGCTGGGCGGAAGGCTAATTCCAGGTTGAGGCCCAATAAGATTTTAAATTGTTTTCTGATTTAAAATAATTACAGTAATTCATATATTTGATTAAGGCTTGAATCACTGTTGGTAAAAATTTGTAAAAATTCCTAAAATTATATTTTTGTCTCTAGTTCATCTCATAAAATTTTCAGGTCCATATTTTGGGTATTTCTCCCTGTTTGGCTTTGTTTGGGTTCTTTTGTGATTTTCCTTTAATAAATAAATCCAGAAATGATTTAAATAATATTTTTCTTTTATTTTAATCCTTTTTAATTTCTGGGGTGTTACAATCCTATCCCCCTTACAGAGAATCTCGTCCTCGAGATTCGGATCAATCCTCGAATAGCTCAGGATGCTGTGCCTTGAGTTCATCTTCTTTTTCCCATGTAGCTTCCTCTACCGGATGATTGCTCCACTGCACTTTGCAGAATCGGATGACCCGACTCCTGGTGGTCCTTTCTTTGACTTCCAATATCTTGACAGGCTTTTCCACATAGGTCAGATCCTCTTGAACATCCAACTGCTGAAGATCCACTTGATCTGTCGGAACGCGCAGACACATCTTGAGTTGGGATACGTGAAATACGTCATGTACTCCAGCCAATGAGGGCGGTAGTTCCAACTGATAAGCAACTTTGCCTTGGCATCGAACAATGGGAAATGGTCCAACATATCGAGGGGCCAACTTTCCTCTCATGTTAAACCGTTGAGTACCACGGAGAGGCGTAACTCGAAGGTAAACATGATCTCCTTCTTCAAAGGCTAGGTCTCGGCGACGATTGTCTGCGTAGCTCTTCTGTCGTGATTGGGCTGTCTTGAGTCGGCCTCTGATGATCCGTACCTTCTCTTCAGCTTCACGAAGAATGTCTGTTCCGAATACTTGGGATTCACCAGTTTGGTCCCAAAGTAGAGGCGTTCTGCACTTACGTCCATATAGTGCTTCAAAAGGAGACATCTGAAGGCTGGCTTGATAGCTGTTGTTGTATGAAAACTCAGCGTACGACAAGCTCTTGTCCCAAGTGGCTCCAAAATCCAAGACACATGCTCGAAGCATATCCTCTAATATCTGATTTACCCTTTCTGTTTGTCCATCTGTCTGAGGATGGTAGGCGGTACTGAAATTCAATCTCGTACCCATCTCCTCTTGAAGGTTTTTCCAGAAACGAGAGGTAAACTGACTTCCTCTGTCAGACACTATCTTCTTGGGTACTCCATGAAGACATACGATCCGGGCCATATATAGCTCTGCAAGCTTAGGGCCACTGAAGGTCGTCTTGACGGCTATGAAATGTGCTACTTTCGTAAGCCGATCGATGATCACCCAAATAGAATCATACCCAAGTTGGGTCTTTGGTAGTCCGGTGATGAAATCCATACCGATCTCTTCCCACTTCCATTCAGGCACTTTAAGTGGCTGTAACAATCCTGCAGGTCTCTGGTGTTCAGCTTTTACTCTTCTGCAAGTGTCACATTCGGCGACGAACTGGGCAATCTCTCTTTTCATGCTGACCCACCAATAACGTTCCTTCAGGTCCTGGTACATCTTGGTACTGCCGGGATGAATGGAGTACAATGTCTCATGGGCTTCTCTTAGGATAAGGGTCTTTATCTCTGGTTTATCCGGTACACATATCCGGGTTCCAAACCATATGGTGCCGTTCTCGTCCTCTGAAAATCCTGGGGCTTTTCCTTTCCTCATGTTCTTCCTAATGGCAGCTATATCCGGGTCTTCCAATTGAGCTTCGCGGATCTGTTCGAACAAGATAGGTCGAGTCTCCAAGGTGGCTAGATATGCTCTTGTGGTTAATCCAAAATTTAATTTTTCCATCTCTCTACATAACCAGGGTGCGTGTTCTTGAATTATCATGGCTGTGCAATATCCCTTGCGACTTAATGCATCAGCTACCACATTTGCTTTTCCGGGGTGGTAGTGAATACATAAGTCATAGTCCTTTATGAGTTCCAACCATCGTCTTTGCCTCAGATTGAGGTCAGGCTGTGTGAAAATGTACTTCAAGCTCTTGTGATCCGTAAAGATCTCACAGCGATTTCCAACCAAATAGTGCCTCCAAATCTTAAGGGCGTGCACTACGGCGGCTAATTCCAAATCATGGGTCGGGTAGTTCAACTCATGAGGTCTCAACTGACGGGAGGCATAAGAGATAACTTTTCCGTCTTGCATAAGAACACATCCCAATCCTTGGCGAGATGTGTCACAGTAGACATGGAAGTCTTTACGGATATCAGGCAGGGTCAGTATGGGTGCTGACACCAGACGGGTCTTGAGGGTGCAGAAACTTCTCTCCTTTCTGCAACAACTTGGTCATTGGTTTGGCTATCTTAGAAAAATTCTCAATGAATCTCCGATAATATCCGGCCAAACCCAGAAAACTTCGTATCTCAGATACGTTCGTGGGTGGCAGCCAATCCGTAACTGCTTCTACGGTGGCAGGGTCTACTACGATTCCTTGCGCAGAGATGATGTGTCCAAGGAACATTACTTCTGCCGTCCAAAACTTGCATTTGCTGTACTTGGCATACAATTGGTGTTCCCTTAGCTTTCCTAAGGTTAACCGGAGGTGAGCCTCGTGCTCTTTCTGGTCCTTGGAATAAATGAGGATGTCGTCTATGAAGACTACGATGAACTTGTCCAAATATTCCATGAACACCTTATTCATCATATTCATGAAGAATGCAGGGGCGTTGGTCAGTCCAAAGGACATAACCGTGCACTCATATAATCCATAACGGGTGGTGAAGGCAGTCTTGGGTATATCTTCTTCTCGGATCCTTAACTGATGATAACCAGAACGCAAGTCGATCTTCGAGAATACTGTAGCTCCTTTTAGTTGGTCGAAGAGATCGTCGATTCGAGGCAATGGGTACTTATTCTTGATGGTTACTTCATTCAAAGCGCGATAATCCACACACATACGCTTTGCCTTGTCTTCTTTCTTCTCGACGAAGATGACGGGAGCACCCCATGGCGATGTGCTAGGTCTGATGTAGCCTTTCTTCTCGAGATCCTCCAACTGCCGCTTCATCTCGGCTAACTCATTGGCGGCCATCCGGTATGGTCGCTTATAAATAGGGGTGGTTTCGGGCACCAAGTCAATCTTGAACTCGATGTCCCTCTTGGGTGGCATCCCTGGTAGATCTTCTGGGAATACGTCCGGGTATTCACTGACTACTGGTATCTCCTCCAAGGTAATCTGATGTAGTCTTGTTCTTCCGGCCTTCATGCTTGGCATCTGGAACGTGACGATAGTCCCTTCTTCATTAGTCACAGTCACTTTTCTCTGGGCACATTCTATCACTCCTTGATGTTTATTTAGCCAATTCATCCCTAGAATGAGATCCAAACCTTGACATTCTATTAGAATGGGGTCGGCCCAAAATATCGTGCCTTGGATATCTACCCATATCCTTGGGCTAAAAGAATAGGCGAGGGTTTGCTTGCCCGGGGTAGCTATCAATACTGGCCTGGGTCGTTCACTTATGTCCAGGGCATTACTTTCCACAAAAGCGGTTGATATAAAGGAGTGTGTAGCTCCGGTGTCAAACAATACCACTGCAAGTGATGAATGAACCATAAACTTACCCATGACAATCTCGGGGGCGGCCTGGGCTTCTTCGGCGGTGATGTGGTTGACCTTGGCGCGGACGGCGGGGTTTGAAGCGATGCCTTGAGCACGCTTGGGATGAGGGCACTGATGGGAGTAGTGTCCCTCCTGGCGGCAGTTGAAGCATACTACAGGCTTGCCATGCCTGTCTCTCAGAATTTCCGGCTTCTTGGCGGGGGCAGCTGGGGTGGTTGGTGCGGCGGGAGCGGGGCGAGGTTGACTGGCTCCGGCATTGGCGGCTGGTGGTGCCGGATGATATACTGGGTGGGGGTGGTACTGCTGCGCTGGTGGAGGTGGAGCAAAGCGGGGTCTCTGGGCCATTCCTTGGTTCTGCCTGAAAGCTATCATCCTCTTTTTCTTCAGGTCGACCTTGTTTTGCTGGGTCTCCTGCATGATGGCTTTGTTCACCAACTTTTGGAAGTTTGCGAAATCTCCAGAGATAAGCTGTAAGGACAGCTCATCCTTCAGTCCCCGGAGGAACTTGGCCTGTCTGGCCGCATCAGTACGGACCTCCTCAGGTGCGTACCTGGCCAGACGGTTGAACTCGTGTAGGTATTCTGTAACAGACCTGCTCCCCTGCTGCAGGTCTCTGAACTCCTGTTGTTTCTGTGCGATAACACCATCGGGGATGTGGGCGGTACGGAAAGCGGCCGAAAACTCTGCCCAAGTATGGGCGTGGCCCTCGGGCAGAGTCTCGCGATGATTGTCCCACCACTCTGCGGCGGGACCATGAAGCTGGTGGGTGGCGAAGGCCACCCTCTCCTACTCAGTGCAGGTCAGCAGATCGAGCTTCTTCTCGATAGCTCGCAACCAATCCCCAGCCTCCATGGGGTTGGTGGTGCTGGAGAAGGTTGGTGGGTGGACTCGGAGGAACTCCGAGAGCTGAGAGGTGGGAGCGGGAGCTGGTGCGGCGGGACGAGGCAGCTCGGGCTGTTGGTGGAGGCGGAAGAAATGAGCCTGCTGCTCCTGCATCTGCTGCTGCTGTTGCATCTGATTCAGGAGAGCTGAAACTAGCTGGTTCTGCGTGGCCATCATCTCGGCCAAAGTGGGGTGATTGGCGACTGGGGCCTGCCTTTGCCCAGTTGCTCCCCACTGAGGCAAGTTCCCATTATCTCCTCCGTTCTGAGGAGCGTCGGAACCTTGAGTGTTGGTCATCCTGGAGTTTTCAAAGTAGACACTTTTATTTTAGCGAACTCTTTATATTTTATTTCAAAAGGGTACCGTTCTTGCAGTTACATTTATTTATTTCTTCATTCATGCCTTATGTTTTGACATGAATGGTAATGCAAGCAAGCATAAATGAAAAACAAACAACCGTAAAACTACGTCTATGGTAGCTCAGGGGACGGCTCAATCTCGGGCTCGTGGGAGACGGTCGGGGTCGAGGAGCTGGACGGTCCGGCGGGTGGTGCGCTGCGGGAGATCCTCTTGGGCCTCACAGTAGGGATCCGAAGGGGTTTCTTCTTGCGAGGCGGAAGAGGCGCGATCTCCTCAATGTCCTTCTTTAACTCTTTGAGCTGCTGGCGGAGCTGGGTGTGGACCATGGCGCCCTGGCGGAGGAGCTCGTTCTGGCGCCTCAACTCCTCCACCTCGAGGGTCAACAGGGGGTTCTGCTCAAGCTGTCGACGGAGCTCAGCATTCTCACGGGTCAGGTTCTCCGAGGTGTGGCGGTAGAAGTCGATGGTGTCGTGCTGGCTGTCTGCGTCGAGGACGGCCTACGTGTGGAGGTTGTCCATGGCCTCCAAGAGTCTCATCGTGCGGGTGATGGCGGAGTTGCTCTGTGTGAGGGGGCTGATGTAGATGCTGCGGTGACTCCCGGGTGTGCTCATGGGCATGAAGCGGTAGACGGTGTCGCGGAGGTGGCAGTCGTATACCAGTCGAAGCTCGGCGAGGGACTGAAGAACTGCTCGCTGGCTAGCCACCACGAATGAGGGTCCTCCAACTCCATGGGTGTAGAAAGGTGGCTGCGTGGAAGAGGGGCGGATCACAACCGTGACCTCGCAGTAGCTCTCGTTCGCATCGGGAAAGATCCCGTGGAACGCAGGTTCATGGGGAAACCCCAAGAAGTCGACGAGCACGCGAAGCTCGCGGATGAATCCGGCCTCATCACGAAGAGTCCCGCTCATGGTATGAACCGGCATCTACAAAAGAGAGAAAGTTTTTGTGAAAACCTCGGAAGATGAGAGGATAAGTAGTGTTTGTAAGAAAATATAGTAAGTATAAGTCCTAGGGTCAGGTCTGTTTGGCTTCCTACAGTCAAGTCGGCTCTGATACCATCTTGTCGCGCCCCGATTTAATAAATCAGGACTTTATTGAAATTCCATAGAAAATCAATAAAACAAGACGTTCATCATGCGACCACGTACAATATGGACAATCATTCACGGTTCGTAGACCGCATTAATACAAAAGTGAATAAAGGTGAAGAGAAACTAATAAAATAAGGGTCCTAGATGAACGCCTCCTTCCAGTCTCGCCTTGACTGGGTCGCTACTCCAGACCTTCATCCTCCTCGTAGTAGACTGGCTCTGATGGTGTAAGTCAACGGGGTGAGTACAGATGTACTCAGCAAGCCACCGAATGCAAATATAATGCAAGGTAATAACAAGGGAGGTAGTGGCTAGTTTTGCGGAAGCAGCATAATTGTAAAGCTTTAAATGTGAGCAATTTATTAGTACGGAAAAGTAAACAGGTGTGTGTGCATCATCATCTTCTAACTCGAGGGGTACAGTCAGCCCCACCTCGCTCAATAGTCCTTACGTGCCATGAATAACTCGACCATTCAAACAATTATAAACTAACTGCGAGTAGTCACACAACCCGCCCTTGACCGTGGGCTCGACTTTTCGAAAAGATTTAATTACTCTGATCAGAGATGTACCACTGTACCCACAAGGCACGCACTCATCACCTACACCGAAATGTAACGAGATGACCCATCACACGGGAACTCGTGCCAAAACCTTCCATATAGTCCTCCCCGACCCAATAGCACCCTCTTATGGGTTTCATATGGTGTCCCGACGCATCGGAGCCCCACCATACCCCCCCTTGAGCCTCGTCGGTACAAGTCACCCGCAGGCTAGCCCCTTGCCCCCTCCTCTATGGTGCATCGAGCCGGAGTATTCCATACTTCCAGTTAGGACTTACCCATTAGACTTGTGGTTGGTACGGAAGTGCTTTGCAACAGATCCCGCAGACCGGTCCTTATAGTGCCCCGGGTGCGACAAACCAGTGCCCGAGCTTGCACCCGGAACCCACCATACTTATAACCTAGCCAACTCCAACAGAGTCCAGAGACAAGAATAACGGGGAAATTCATATACAGAATCCAGCTATCTACGACTCATTCTTTTTATCCTATAGCAGTTGTGCCGGTACATTGGGCACTAGCTAATATTTTATAGTAGAGTGACAAGGAGTTAAGGCTCAATAAGCATGGCTTGGGTTTGCACACAAGGACGGGGATCTAATAAATATAAGTGTCAGGCTTGATATTGGACTAATGCAATATTAACCTATGAGTTATAGCAATAATTTATTAAAACATGGGCTCAAATGATGATCAACTGTTGCCACAGAGATGGTCGATGACTTGCCTTGATCAGCAAAGGGGGATGGAGGAACCTCGGGATAGAACTCCTGCTCCTCGATGAACTCGTAGTCTTCTCGATACAGAAAAATAAATAATACATTCAATAAACAGATAAAATCCACCAAATAAAAGAACATACATAGTTGTGGGTGTTTTTATGTGAAGTAATATTTTAATATTCTGAGTTTTTGCATAAAACAGTGAAGTTTAACTTTTTAGGATTTTTCCTAATTTATTTTCTGTATTATTAATTTTAATCCTAAGGGGTTTTTATTCATGTATTTATTAAGAATATTTTGGGTAACAGTAACATACTGTTTTTATGGCATTAATGTGTAGAGAATAATATTATGGTTTTAACAAAATTTGAATGGTGAAATTTGGAGTTAAAATGGGCAAGATATGAATTTTCAAAGTTTAAATCAATTTCTGGAATTTTATTTAAACTGAAAAATGGGCTCTGGTCCACGGTGAGCCAGGCCCACGGTGGACCGCGTCACTGTGCGCGTGGACCGGCCGATCCAGAGCCGTCGGATCTAGATCTGGCAGTCAGATGCGAGGCGGGATCCTTTAAGTGAAGATGGATGGTCCAGATTAAAACGGAGCGAAGGGGTACGCGTGGACGCACCAGATCGCTCCAGCGCTTTAAGTTGTGATCGACGGCCGAGAGCGCACGATACCGCTTTGACCAGATCCGAGGGCCCAAATTAAATCCCGGAGGGATTTAATCCTAGCCCTCTGATCGCGATCGGACGGTCGTGGCTCGATCCGGCACGGCACGCCGTAAGGGGGCACGTACCCCCTTCGTCTCCGGCGACGGCGGGCTCGGGTGCGGCCACGGCGGCGACGGCGAGGGCCTAGGGGCCTAGCTCATGGCAAAAATGGAAAGAGGAGAGGATGGCGATCATGATGATACCTCCGGCGGCGAGGGTAGACGAAGCAGGGTGTTCGGGTGGTCGACGGCGACGGTGATCCAGCGGGTTCCAAGGCCAACGGAGTGGTGGCCGGGGACGGGCGGTCGACGACGGACTCGACGGTGGCAGTGGCTAGGGCAGAGGAGGCCGGAGTCGACGGCGAGGGCTCGCCGGAGGCGAAACCGAACCGAAGCTTGAAAGAAGGGCGACGGCGCTATGGATCGCTACGGCTCGGGCTACGGTGGTGTGGGATGAGGGCGGCGACCACAGGGGTATAAATAGGAGGTCACTGGCGTCTAGATGGCAAGCCAAGCCGGGGAACCCGAGGGTTTGTTTCCATCTCCGGCGAGGTTCCCTTTTTACCTCGTATTGGCTTCCATAAGCGCAAAAACGCGTCGAGTTTCGATGGAAGGAGGTCGGGGGCGGTCGGGGAAGGGGATCCGAGACAAATCCGAGTGAAAGCAGGCGGCCGGCGGCAAAAATTTGGAAGGTGATCGTCGGGGAAGGAAGGGGAGAGAGGGATTCCATCGGAGAAGATGGATCCGACAGGTGGCCCCCACCTGTCGGCGGGTGAACGAGAAAGGAAAGCCTGACAGGTGGGCCCGAGCAGTCGGTGGGTGAAAGGGGGCTGACCGGTGGGGCCAGGCGGAGTGTGGGTGCGGGGAGGAGAGAGGGGGAACGCGCCGACGTCTGGGTCCCGCTTGTCAGTGGCTCATCGGTGGGCTGGGCTGGGCGGAAGGCTAATTCCAGGTTGAGGCCCAATAAGATTTTAAATTGTTTTCTGATTTAAAATAATTACAGTAATTCATATATTTGATTAAGGCTTGAATCACTCTTGGTAAAAATTTGTAAAAATTCCTAAAATTATATTTTTGTCTCTAGTTCATCTCATAAAATTTTCAGGTCCATATTTTGGGTATTTCTCCCTGTTTGGCTTTGTTTGGGTTCTTTTGTGATTTTCCTTTAATAAATAAATCCAGAAATGATTTAAATAATATTTTTCTTTTATTTTAATCCTTTTTAATTTCTGGGGTGTTACAAGGTCCCACTGAGTTTGAGCGTGTGAGCCATCTCTCTACTGCGAGAGAGATATGGGCTACCCTCAAGGCACACCATGAGGGAACAACACAGGTCAAGGCTCGGCTCTATCAGACCTACCGGTGTGAATATGAGATTTTCACACAGAAGCCGGGTGAATCTGTTGAAGCTTTGTTTGGTCGTTTTCAATCGATCATTAACAAGCTTCGGGACAACAAGGCTGAGGGTGCTCAGTTAGTCTCAGATCACGAGCAGGCGCTGAAGGTTCTCCATACCTTGGACCCAAAGATCTGGGAAATCAAGGTATCTTCTATCATTGAGAGTACTTCTTATGATACCTTGACCATCTCTGAGCTGTTTAGCAAGCTGAAGGCTACTGAGGTTGATCTCCAGCTGAGATCAAATCTCACTGGTTCTGGATCGAAATCTCTGGCCCTTGCTACACCTTGTGTTGATCCCTCTTCTGTGAGCTGTGCTGGGTTCTCCTTGATGTCTATCACTGAGGACCAGCTTGAGTCTTTGGGAGATGATGATTTGTGTCTTTTTAACAACCGGGTGTGTCGTATCTATGATAAAAGAATGTTCAAAAGACATGGCACGAAATCCGGGTGCTTTGAGTGTGGTGATCCAGGACACTTCATCGCCGACTGCCCCAAGCGCAATGGTCACAAGAAGGGCACAGGTGGTGGCTTCCACGACTCCAGCAAGCACGAGAGCTCATCCTTCAACAAGGGCAAGCCGAAGACCAGATTCTTCAAGAAGGCCCTGAAGGACTACCGGCGAGAGAACAAGAAGCGCGACAAGGCCTTCTTCGCCGAGATGGAGAAGAGCTACTCCAAGCAGTCCACGTCTTCTTCCTCTTCATCAAGCTCAAGCGATGAGGAGATCATCATCAAGAAGGGGAAGGACAAGGATGATCCGGCAGGCCTCTGTTTCATGGCCTTCGGAGACAAGCCGAAGAGCCGTTCACACCAGCGCCGAAGATCCCGCAAGAGATTCTGTTCAATGGCTCCTGGGGATAAGGAAGAAAAGAGCTCCTCCGACGACTCCGACGACGACAATGAAAAGGTATCATCCTATGAGCGCGAGATCGTTGATTTACTTGAGAGCAATCGTCAGGAGTTGAAATATCGGGAAAAACTGCTTAGGGGGGCTAAGAAGAGGATAGATGAGTTAGAGAGTGAGCTTGCCGTGGCCAACGGCAGAATTGAGAGTCTATCTTTTTCCCCTTGCTTGGGTGATAGCAGTGAGTGCTCGAAGTGTGAGGTGCTTCTGTGTGACCTGTCGACTCTGAAGTCCAGGTACACAGAAAGGGTTGATGAGAGGGACGCTTTGGCCACTGAGCTTGAAAGCGCTCAGCTGGAGCTAAAAGATGATCAAGCCACTATCGTCGCACCCTGTGCTGATTGCCCATCTCATCTAGCTATCCTAGCTGAGCTGAAAGCCAAGGGCGATGAGCATTTAGGGGATTTGGAGAGAGTGAGAGTTGAGCTTGCACAGACTAGGCTAGAGCTTGAGACACTATCAGTTCCACCCACTGTCTGTGAGAACTGTCTGTCTCTTAGAATGGAGTTGATCAAGCTGAAAGCTGAAAAGTCTGTCCAAGTAGAGAGTGAGTGTGAGACCTGCTTGTCTCAGGTGGAGGTTCTAGCTTCCTTGAGAAAGGAGCTAGCTGATTCTCAGAATGAGAACTTTTACCTCCGCTCTATCCTGAGTTGGATCAGTGCCAGAGAGCCACAGCTCGGCATGATGATCCAACAGTTCAAGATGCAGGATGGGTTTGGAGTAGGTTATACCTACACCAAGGCTTACTTTGAGAGTGCCATTAGCCGGGCAGTGGAGTGGAGTAAAATGACTCCAGAGCAGAGGTATCCCAAGACTCACTCCACTGAGTCTTCCCAGGCTTGTCAGCCCAAGGATGGAGTGATCCATGAACCACCTAAAGCTCCACCCAAGAAACCTATCTGGGTCCAAAAGCCCAAACACCTCCACACTTCTCTTGACTCTCTTCCTGGACCGTCTCAACCCAAAAAGATTACACCAAACACCACTAAGACCAAGAATCCCAAGCCTCAACCACACCCCAAGAAGCCCACCTATCATTGTGAGTACTGTCAGAGAGACGGGCATCTTGCGGAGTTTTGCTTTAGGAGGAAGCGGGTTGAGAGAGCAGAGAGGGCTCGTGGTGGTCAGGAGCAGTTCTACCAGCAAGGTGGTAGACTGTGTGTTCCTCGACGCGGGGAGAGGCTGGAGGCCAGGCCGCGTCGTGTAGGTGGTGGTAGAGGAGACGGCTTTGTTGCTCGTGCTCCAGTTGGTGGTGGTCGTTCCGGCAGAGCTCCAGGCCGTTTTGGCTACGGTCCTGGACCTCATGGCTGAGGCTTTAGGCAGAACCAAGGACCGCGCTTTGAGCTGCGTTTTGGTCCGGTCTCTCATAATGATTTCTGCTTTCCATCTTTTGAGCAGATGGCTCGACACTGGTTTAGCTCTTTTGCTAAACCTAGTGCCGGACCATTTGCTCCCACTTACAGCCACTGATTGTGCAGGATCGGGGACTGGAGGACGTGTGTGGATCATGGACTCAGGATGTTCTCGCCACATGACGGGATATCGTAGATGGTTCTCCAGTCTCACTCCCCCGAGCTCCAAAGAATACATCACATTCGGGAACAGTGGTCAAGGGAAAGTAAGTGGCATTGGCTCAATTTGCATTTTAGACCATTTCTCTTTAAAGAACGTTGCTTTGGTTAAAAATTTGAACTTCAATTTGATTTCTGTTTCGCAACTTCTTGAGGATGGATTGGAAGTGCGTTTTAAGAAGGGCAATTCTTCTGTGGTTGATTCTCGAGGGTCTTTGATTTGCCAGATTTTACCATTTGGTAAAGTTTTTCGAATTGACTTCTCTAGTTCTTTTGGCCCTTCTCGCTGTTTGATAGCTGGATCTTCTTCTGAGCTCTGGAAGTGGCATAGGAGGTTAGGTCATTTGAGTTTTGATCTGCTAGTCAGGTTAGCTCTATGGACCTCATCCGAGGATTGCCCAAGCTTAAGATGGAGAAGGATCTAGTTTGTCATCCCTGTCGTCATGGGAAAATGGTTGCCGCTTCTCACTCACCTGTGACTCAGGTGATGACTTCATATCCGGGCGAGCTTTTACACTTGGACACTGTTGGTCCAGCTCGGGTACGTTCAGTCGGTGGGAAGTGGTACGCACTTGTGATTGTTGACGACTTCTCTCGATTCTCGTCGGTTTTCTTTTTGGAGTCTAAGGATGAAACTTTTCAGTTTGTTCATGACCTGATTTTGAAGCTGAAGAATGAGAACAATGGTCGGATGCGAGCAATTCGCTCTGACAACGGCTCTGAGTTCAAGAACTCTCAGTTCGTTAGCTTCTGTAGTGATCAGGGTCTGGACCATCAGTTTTCTTCTCCTTATACTCCCCCACAGAACGGCGTTGTGGAACGAAAGAACCGCACGCTAGTCGAGATGGCCAGGACAATGCTCGATGAGCACAGGACTCCTAGGCGGTTTTGGGCTGAAGCCATGAACACGGCTTGCTATCTGGCCAACTGCATTTTTCTTCGAGCTTACTTAGGTAAGACTTCGTATGAGTTGCGGTTTGGCAGACAGCCCAAGGTGAGTCACTTGCGAGCGTTTGGCTGCAAGTGCTTTGTGCTCAAGAAGGGAGGGCATTTGGACAAGTTTGAGTCTCGTTGCTGGGATAGAGTTTTTCTTGGCTATGCATTGCATTCTCAAGGCTTCCGTGTTTGGAACCTCAACTCCCAGCAGCTTGTCGAGACTTGTGAAATTTCATTTGACGAGTCCATGCCTTCTTTGACTCCTTCTTTTGAGCTTTCTGGTGATGATGAGCTCGGAGAGTCCATCTTCGAGGAAGACGAGGATACTCCAGTTGCTGATGAGGGTGGGCCTTCTGCATTTCCCGCAGAGCCCACACCTTCTGAGATTTCGACTGAGGATGAGGGCGGACCGCTGATCACTTCTTCCACTTCGATCGAGCCCCCTCAGTCGAGTCCAGAGGTGCCAGCTGCTGACTCCGGTGAGGTGACTTCTGATCACCAGGGAACCCGAGCAGTTCAGCGTGATCACCCCTCAGAGCTCATCATTGGTGATTTGACTGAGAGAACTTTGCGTTCATCTACCTCTCTTGCTGTGTTTGCTGAATCTGCTTTTGTTGCATCTTTTGAGCCCAGAGATGTTTCTCATGCTCTTTCTGACTCTAATTGGATTAATGCTATGCAAGAAGAGCTTGAGAACTTTGTCCGAAATTGGGTTTGGACACTAGTTGAGCCGCCACCAGGATGCAACCCCATAGGCACCAAGTGGGTATTCAAGAACAAACAAGGTGAAGATGGGGTTGTGGTGCGCAACAAAGCTCGACTGGTTGCCTAGGGTTATTGCCAGAAGGAAGGTATTGATTTTGAAGAAACTTTTGCCCCTGTTGCCCATCTTGAGTCCATTCACATTCTCTTAGCTTTTGCCGCTTCGAAGGGTTTTAAGCTTTTTCAAATGGACGTTAAGAGTGCTTTTCTGAATGGGTTCATAGAGGAGGAAGTTTATTGTTAGGCAGCCCCCCGGCTTTAGAACCCTAAGTTTCCTCGACATGTTTTTAAGCTGCAAAAGGCTTTATACGGGTTGAAGCAAGCCCCCAGGGCTTGGTATGACCGGTTGAAGCAGTTTTTGTTGGGGAAGGGCTTTGTGATGGGTTCAATGGATAAAACTCTCTTCTTGCTCAGAGTTGCTTCAGATTTTTTAGTCGCTCAGATTTACGTGGACGATATTATTTTTGGCGGTACTACTAATGATCTTGTGTCCAAGTTTTCTGAGCAGATGCACAGTGAGTTTGAGATGAGCCTCGTGGGTGAGCTTAAGTACTTCTTAGGACTCCAGATCAAGCAGACCAAGGACGGCACCTTCATCCACCAAGGTAAGTACACTCGTGATATGTTGAAAAAATTTGACTTTGGTGGTGAGCTGAAGCCGCAGATGACCCCAATGGGCACATCTGGAGGATTGGACAAGGACGAGAGCGGCGTCAAGGTCAACGAGAGGGAGTTTCGAGGGATGATCCGTTCGCTGCTGTACTTAACGGCAACAAGACCAGACATTCAGTTTGCCGTGGGACTTTGTGCACATTTCCAGTCTTCACCACACGCGTCTCATCGGCAGGCTGTCAAGCGCATATTCAGGTATCTCACTTATGCGCTCGATCTTGGTCTTTTCTATTCAGCTTCATCATCTCTCGATTTATTTGGCTTTTCGGATGCCGACTTTGGTTGGTGCTGGTTGGATCGCAAATCGACTTCCGGTACTTGCCAGTTTCTTGGTTCTTCTCTTGTCTCTTGGTCTTCTCGAAAGCAATCTGGAGTTGCTCTTTCGACCATAGAGGCTGAGTACGTAGCTGCTGCTAGCTACTGCTCACAGTTGGTTTGGATGATTTCCACTCTGCGAGATTTTGGGTTGTTCTTTCCTACCAGAGTTCCCTTGTTTTGCGACAGCACCAGTGCAATTTGTGTAGGGAAAAACCCATGTCTCTATTCAAAAACCAAACACATTGATGTGCGCTTTCACTTTTTGCGGGATCAATATGAGAAAGGTGTTATTGACCTTATTCATGTTGATACCCATCATCAGTTGGCTGACATTTTCACTAAACCCCTAGATCAGTCTACCTTTGAGCGTTTACGAGGGGATTTGGGTGTTGTGTATCCTTTCTAGGATATTTTGCGTCAGTTTTCCTTCTTCTTTACTCTTTTCTTGAGTTTTTTTTGTGTGTGTTCATATCTTGCAGATTCATATATCACACTTTAGAGCTGCTTCTATTATATGATTGAACTGCTTTACTTATTCTAGCTGGTACATGCTTTTGAATACTTGTCAATGATCATGCTTTGGTCCAGTTCACTTGATATGTCTGATATCTGTCATATGCATGGCTTTTATGCTTTAAACTTGAAAACATGATCACCATTGCTTCTGGTAACTAGCATGCGTAGGCTGAATGTTCTTGCTATCTGTTAACATGCCTGGTAGCTAGTTCCTTACTTAGATGCAAACATGCAACTTGGACATCTTTCTGCTCTAAAACATGGAAATATGCCAGAAAAATGATGAAAAATCAAGAAAAATGAAAATTCCATGCCTCTTTATGCGTTACTTGCAAAGAACCAGGTGGATTTGCTTTGTCGCATTGCATTGTTTTGGACTGCGTACCATAGCACTTTGGTATGAACTAGGACACTGTAGTATATGCCAAGACCAATGTCTTAAGCTTCTGATGGTTCAGATCTGGCCTAGGCTTGACTTGGTCGGTCAGCATAAGGTTTGACATGCAAATAACCCCTGGCATAAATGAAAAAGAGAAAAGAAAAAGTCATGAAAATTGAAATGATAACAAGTTTGCTGAAGCATTTTGGTTTGGATAATGCTTATCTTGGTAGATATCAGATAGCTTTTACATCTCATGCTTCACCTTGCTTGTTTACTGGAAAATGTGGTGATGCTTTTTTTTGCAAAAATTGAAAAATGCGTGCTAATGACTTTCTTTAGATATCATCTGTTGCACTGATCATGCCATGAGTCTTCGACAGTATGTCTTTCGCTATACTTGTTAGATGTTTGTAATTGCAGTCAATCATATCTGAGAGGCATGCTTTATTCACTCCACTTGCACCCCAGTTGCATTCATCGCATATTTGAGGGGGAGTTGCGTTTTAGGGGGAGTCTGTGTCTCTTTTGAGTGCTTGATGAGTTCACTTGTCAACAAGGGGGAGAAAATTTGGGATCAGAGTTTAAGGGGGAGTTTTTGTCTCGCTTGTTCTTACTCTGTTGATATCCTTGTTGTTCTGTAATCACACTCATTTTGAGATTTTACGTTTTGGTTAACCATAATGACCACTTCTTGCTTTTGTTCGGCTTTTTTGGTCATTAGGGTTAAACTTTTTACCTTATTTTTCTTCCTCTTTGTGTTTCTTGTACTTTGTTTTCATGTTTCCACATTTGCTCGTAGGTGCTGAAGAGCTGAAAAAGAGGAGTGTTGACAATGCACTCATCAAGGGGGAGATTGAGGAGCCATGCTGAATAGCGTGGGCCTCATGGCTCCAGAAGTGATGAGTCATTGTCAACGATAGTCAAAGAGGACTGCAGAAGAAAAAGAGATCTGCTGTTCATGGGCCGCGTGTGACTCAGGTACACGGGAAGCAAGCGACTGTCGGGCAGAGGAGGCTGCGAAGTCGGGCTGGCCCAATCCGGGTACATGGGCCAGAAGCAGTAGAAGACCCATTGGGCTGTTGACCAGGGGCTGGTGGAATATTCTAGGCCATTGGGCAGCCTATAAATAGGGCCCCAATCCCTAGGGTTGGACTACCCTTTTGGCTGAAATCAATACATACTCCTTTGGGTCACTATTTTGTTCCTGCGTTTTGCTTCTCTCTCTCTCCTGCGTGCGCCGCCAGGAACTTTGTTCCTGTTCTTGTGAGTGTATTTTGATTCCTGACTGCTCTGGAAGAATGTTTGTTCCTGCTGGTTTGATGTGCAACACTTAATCTACATCACTGTAGTTTTGTTTTGTGTGTCGCTGTTTTATTCCAGACCGAACGTTCTTCTCTGAATGCTTCTGTTCTTCACGTGAGGAGTACTAGTTCATACTTGTTGCAAGTAGTACTACTACGCTGTAGCAACAATACACTAGTACTCAGGCTTTGCTTTTTTTTTCTGCGTAGCTTTTTGATCGAAGCAGACAACACTGAATACCTTTTCTGGCTGTTTCTAGTGAAGCCCCTTCTCTATGTTCGAAGTCCCTCAGCTCTGTGAGGCAAGCTTCGATACAACATTTTCGAGGGCTTCGTTTTTTCAATTCCACTCTGTGCTGTTGACGTCGAAGTATGGTTTTATGCTGTCTGTTGGCTTAACACACTTCGAAAATCTTTGCGAAGGCATTCTGTCTTGTGCTGTTCGAAGTTAATACTTCGACAGGCTTCAAAGTTAGCTTCGAAGTTAGTCTAGACTTCGCTCAGAGTTTGCAGCTGTCTGTTCCGAAGGTCTAAATGTGTTCGTTCGAAGTTTGTCTTTTCGAAGGTAGAGTGTAGGCTTCGTTTTGGTCTTACTACCGTGTGTCGTGCTTCGTCTAGCTTTCGAAGGTTGTCTTTCTGTGCGTCGTGTTCGAAGCTCTGTTCGAAGGTTGTGCTTCGAAGTACTTTGTTCGAAGCAAGCTTCGATACTCTCATACTTCGCTTCGAAGCATACTTCGCTCCCTGCCACCTCAAACTAGGCTAGACCAAACCTCCTCGGCAGACTTCGACAATCATCTCCGAAGCAGGCTTCGTCCAGCGAAGCAGGTTTCGACCTCTGAAGCAGACCTCGACCAGCGAAGCAGGCTTCGCCAAGATCCGAACAGGAGACAGATTTGAACAGTAACTTCTCTTCTCTTTCATAGTGCACTTAGATTGCTTTTCTAAGAAGTTTATCTTGCCTTGTCTCGTGCACTCTGTTTATCTGTCTATTAGCATTGCACTGGCATTTCTCTGTATATCAACAGTTGCTTCTAGGCTAGATACCCTTAGACTTAGGCTATCTGTTCATTCTCTGCTGATTAGTCTTTAGAGGTGCATTGGGTATTGGGAGCAGGCCATTGATTCGAAAGAATTTTTAGGCGCCCATTTATCCCCCCTCTGGTCGCTACTTTCGGTCCTACAGAGGAGCAGGTTTCGGTAGGCCTGGCCGAAGGCCCACTTTGGGCAAGAGTTAGAGATTGAGTCCGATTTTTGACTAAGTCTTTTACGCGTGATCAAATAGAATTCCACTAGATTAGGCTTTGAGATTAGAAGTCTACCCCCTATAAATATAGGGGTGAGGCCGGTTCAGAACGCCCCCAACACAAATCAACCATAAAGCCCTAGCTTTGAACCGTACTTTACTTTATCTTTATTTTCTGTATTCTTCGTGGGTTTGCCTGGAAGCCCTCCGACGGCCACTTCGGAACAGTGGTAATCCTTGTTACTTCGCTTGTGCAGTATCCGTTAATCTACATAATAGAGTTATATCGCCTTGTTACTTCACCTGTGAAGTATTCGTTAATCTACGTAATAGATTGCTATCGCCTTGTTACTTCGCATGTGAAGTATCCGCTAATCTGCGTAACAGATTGCTACCTTCGCCACTAGTGCAACACTTAGCAGAATTCGGTCCTCAGGCCGAATTGGTACTTTGAATCTACCCTGTTGTAGGTTTCCATGTTTGGAGCTACTTCGTCGGAGGTGTCCAGAGATGAGAGATCGATTTCGGAGGTTGACAGAACACCCTTCGGTGAGACTACTACTTTGACCGCCCGTGCCGGACCGTCTCGCCATTGTCGGTTTGGCCAAGTCCCGCACGCAACGTACTTCGCCGACAGACTTCACAACGACAGGCTTCACCACGCTCGTACTCTGCTCCAGATGAAGTCGCGCTCGCGCGTTGCACCTAAGTCATTTCCCTGTACCTCACTGTATCGGAGACTTCACGCCGAACCCCGCTGTTAGGAGGTGATTGTCGCGTCTAGATCCGTTCGGGGTCTGTCTCTAGCCAGATCAGTCCGAACGCCGAAGGCACTCTTCTTCGGAACACTTCGCACCAGACGCCGAAGGTATGCTTCAGCGACACCCTTCACACCATATTTTGAATCAGTCAGGCTCCGTCCAGTTTCTGACTTGTTCTATTTAATACATTTCTTTCGGCTAATTGGATTATTTCTGTGTGATCTGATTACCTGGCGACTCCACCCCCTCACCACAGTTAAGGGTAGTCGGAATGCGACGTCGGTGTTGTGTTACACTTAGGCTTGTCCCTAAGTATCCGCACACTTTTGGATCATCGAACTGACCCAAGTGCGGGGGCACATTTTCGTGTCAACAATAATTATTGTCGATCTTAACTTTTTGTGGATTTTGCTTTCTATGAAATTTGTGTTCAGTAAGCATGTTATTATCTTTATTCTTCCCATTAGTTGTGTTACTTTGAGCAAGTTCTTTGTTTATGTGGGTCTTTAAAAATGTATGACAAATTTTAGTTTAGATTTATTAGTAAGTAAGATGCTCCTTTCCATATGACTATGTTTTCTTTAGTTCCCATGTAATGGTTCATATTCTAATTATTCTATCTAAAAATTTGGCATATCTTTTCACTATCATTTAATTGTTATGAGTGTCCTGTTAAAAAGTAATATTCAACAATATGATATCTGGGTGGTGGAGCTTTAATGTTAGTTTTACGTATCATCTTTGCTCTTTGGTTTTTCTCCACTATTTCTCTCCTCTTGACTAACATCATTGCTTGTATATCGTTTTAAATAGTCTAACACTAAAAGGAGGTATTGTGTGCATTGCCTTTATAGGTTTATGGGTGTTCCTCCATTCTTTATAATGTTTTGCACCTTCTCCGTTTTGTCCATTGCATTTGTCTATGCTATTATATTATATTATAGCACCGTGTCAATGACTCATATTAGCCATATGGATGCCATTATTAATTAACTAGTTTTCTCAAAGCATTTGAACATGAGGGCTTGCCCCATATGTTCTGTGTTGCAAGCATTTATGCACACAACTACATTTACTTCACTTTCAATTCTGAACCAAAAACATTGTTTGAGCTACCTTCACTTTCAAATGAGATGTACTAATAACCTATGTTGTTTCACCATAGCACATAAATGTTAGAATAGAAGTTGTTTCTTCATAGTTTGACCATAGCTTATAAATGCTAGAAGCCATCTCTTCAATTGAATATGTTTGTAAAGAGTACAAAACATGGCATCTGCACCTAAACTAAACTATTCATTGGGCAGGATGATAGGAGAGGATTGTATCTTGGACATTCCTTCCACCGGGTATCCAATATGCCTAACCATTCTAGGTTAAATTTTCTCATTGCCATTTTTTTTTCTTGGCTAGTGGATGTTCGTGGTGTTTTGTTGTCTACATGCAGTTTATGTTTGGCTTGGTTCGTGTCTTGGGAGTGTTGGCTCTACCAGCTTTATGATGCTTCTTCTAGGTAATTGTTATGTTTATTATGTACTACTAGTTGTTTATAGCTTTACGACCTCTTGGCTTCTTCCAAGTAATTTTTATGTTTATTATGTACTACCAATTGTTTATGTTTTGTGCTTCTTGTTTTATAAAGAGGATATGGGTCATCTTGGATGGTCAATTTTTATCTTAAGTTCATGTCCTTTTTGTCTTTTTATACCTATGCTTTCTTATTTTCTTACTTATTGTTCTCTATGTCTGTGACATTGTATTCCAATTGCAATACCCATAGGTCGAGTGTCCCTAGCAGTAGAGTTTCAAGGGCTCATGCTAGCTGGCCAAGTCATCACACTACATCCTCTCATAGCTTGTACCAGACATGGAAAAAAGGTCATCTTTGTTGACAGATTTCTCGTCTGCTTTGGCTACCTTTAATAGATAGCGAAGGTGCTTGATTAGGTCAAAGATTTATTATCTACTCTCACAGGATAACTCTTTGGATGATATGTTATGTTTTTCCTATATCCACTCAATATTTCAGTTTGCTATCTCAGGCATAGTTAGTTCGTGACACTATTTTTTGTGCGTACAGTTCGTGCTCTACCCCCTGGTGATAAGGATTTTATTGAGGCCATAAAGGGCCTGTAACATTTAGCTTGTGTTCCATTAATAATTTACATACTATCAATGCTTATCTCAAAAAACCTTCCTATCTCGTGAAGCTTCTTACCCATGTAGATTATATTATGGTGGACTAATGCACCAATGTCCATTTTGTGTTTCGATTTTCTGGTACCAAGAGAGAGTTAAGAGTCAATCTAATCTTTCAAAATGAAAATTAGTTTATAGCATGTAATATAAAGGTGGTAAAATACAGTTGCCTACTTTGTGTGAACCCCTTGAACCTCTTTCCACTTTATTGAAGGGTAATGGCGATGCGTGCTCAAAGAGATTTTTAAAACAGATACGCTCCTACAATTCCATGTCTGCTTTTACTTCGTTGGGTGCAATTATTGATAAAACTATAAATACTGGAAATGGTCATTATGTGTTTAAAATTAATTGTGTTGTATGTCATAAAATTGGTAGTCTCTTGCCTTCTACTGGAAAGAAGCCTAAGTTTGCCTAATTATATATATACGATTCAGATAATGAATCTCAAAATAGAATAAATATATTTGAAAATTATAGTGGCAATTGAGACCAACCTAATCCTGAAATTGTTGCTTCTTTTTCTTTTATGCTAGATGCTAACAACGATCTTGTTAGGACATTTAAGCATACTATAGATCTACTTGCATACTATGATGGCCAAAAAGTAACATTGTGATTGTTAGGATGTGATACTAGGGATGATGTACAATATAACCTACCAACCAGTGGTGAAATTGCTAGAATAATAGTAGGTGATTACTCATGTAATGAATATACATATGACATGCTTGTCGATGAAAATGGTTATGGATTACAATGTGTTTCATCTTTGCACCCATACTATATGTCATTGCAGTACCATTTGCTCTTTCCCTATGGTGAACACCGATTCCACCTTGGTATTAAGTATGTTGACTACCATGGAATCAAACAAAAGTATGTTACCATGCTTGAGTATTATAGATATATAATACACTATGTTAAACGGGCCTAACCCTTTTACCTGCTATGGATGCCTTAGTGATCAAATTGATGTGGATGTTTTCTCAACTGTTGAAGGTAGTAGGCTGAAATACATTGACGATCATCAAAATGACTTGTGATTTGAGTCCGTTCAAGATATTGTTGATGCTATTGATCGAGGTATCATAAGTAGTAATTTTTTTGGGTCACATGTAGTTCTTCCTATCAGTTTTACCAGGAGTAGACGCTACATGATGATGAATTACCAAGATGCAATAGCATTGTGTCATACTTATGGGCCTCCTGACCTATTTGTGACATTTACATGCAATTCAAAGTGGCGAGAGATAGCCGAGACGATTTGATTTGAACCTAGATAATATCCTAGTGATAGATCATATATGGTTGTTAGGGTCTTTAATATGAAAGTTAATGACTTTCTCGCTAACATTTGAGAGGGACGGATATTTGGGCCAATTGTTATATGTTCTACTCTTTATCCCTTTTACATAGAGCTTTCTTGGTTAGGCCGTACTATTGTAGTAAGTATTGTCTTATTTTTTGGGTGCAGTTATGTACACTGTTGAATTCCAAAAACGTGGTTTGCCACATATACACTACTTAGCATGGCTTATGGATAGCGTTGCTCAGGTATCAACACCATTCATAGATAGGTTTGTTTCGACTGAAATACCTGACTTTAACATCAATTGTTTAGGTTATGAATTAGTTAGCGAGTATAGATAAGGATAGTATCGAAAATATGTTTTTTTGTTAATTTTTATACCAATATGTTTTTTTGTTAATTTTTATGGATATTAATATTTTTCGCATATGAATACAACTACAACTGCAACATTACTAGTCATGTGGAAAGATATCTGCCCTTCAAACCTATCAAGACAAGTGTGGAAAGATATCCATCTTAAAAACCCGTTGTTGGACCGGAAACGGCGACCAGAGAGGGGGTGAATGGGAGCTTTTTAAAAATTCGGGCTAAAAACTAGCCTTTGGTTTTAGATATGTCTTCTGCGGAACAGGCTTCAAACACAACCTTCGAAGGTCTGGTTCGGAGGTACTTCGACAGCTCCGAACACAGGCTTCGCAGGAGCAAAAGTTCGAAGCCAAGAAGACTTCGCTCCACTAACAACCCTCAAAAATCTACTCTGCTAAGTCAGTGCAGGCTCCGCACACAGGGTGCTTCGAGCAGGCTTCGCACTTCACCCTTCGCAAGAGTGGACTTCCCTCTGAGGACTTCGACCAAAGTACTTAGCGTCAGCAAATGGTGCTGGGCTTCGTACACGAAGGTCTACACGCACACAAACAGACTACGCTAAGGGCTTCGACACAAGAAGCAAAACGGGCTTCGATCAGGGCTTCGCTAGTAAGCTGTGAGGACTTGCCTCAAGTTACACAGAGCGACAGCACGCTGAAAAACACACTTCGCACAAAGTCAACCTTCGCCTAGACAGGCTTCGGTGCACTACAACTAGCGAGGTATGTAACGCAAGCTCAAGCAAAAAGCACAAAGAAGCAGGGCTTCGCCGCTTGAACAAGGAACACAAAATAGATTGAACTCTGGATGAATACAGCGAGGTATGTGGCTACAGGAGCTCAACAGTAAATGCTCAAAGTGTTAAATGTTACCTACCGAGCCCCCATATTTATAGCCCACAGTTCACCCAAAGGAAATGACTACACTACCCCTAGGGTTTACATTGATTTTGTCTCTACAGAACTAAGGGGTACAAAAGGTAGTCCACCTTTATTCTGGAGGCTTCTCTGTCAGCTTTGCAGAGGGGACAGCGTCAGCTTTTTGCAGAGCAGACAGTGTCAGCCTTTGTAGTCTTTGACCTTCTGCAGCCTCCCTTCGCACGTGAGGGTGCGGTAGCTTCGACGAGAAGCCTTGAGCCTGGTGGCCTTCGCTTCGCCGAAGTCAGTCTCCGATACAGTGACGGTTTTGAGCCGAAGCCGTCAAAGCCCTTGGGCCTTCGCACCAACACCTCCGGAGTGGACCACCACGGCTTCGCAGCTTCACCCAGCTCGAACTCCGTCAGTCCGTGTACCAAAGCCATGCAGGCCGAAGCACCTCAAGTCAACCTTGCTCCGGAGCTAGCCTCGCTCCGAAGCCTTCCTCACTCCGAAGCCCCACCTTCGGAGTACCACCCTTTGAAGTCCCTCCTTCGTCCAAGGCCTCCGCATGAAGCATTCCATGAGCCCTTCGTCGCAGTGTCTCTCCCTGAGCACACTCCTCGACGAGCCTCACCCGGACCATGCCTTCGATGCGCCTCGACTTCTGAGACCTTCGTCGGGTTCCTTCGAATGTCTCCCTCCGGAGCACACTTCAAACTCCTTGCCTCCGCAGACGACTGATCCATCTAACTCCGAAGTCACTCCTTCCGGAGTACCTTCGAATTGCCTCACCTCCGAGGACTTTGTCTCGGAGTACCTTCACCCGGAGCCACGCTCCACACTCTCTGCCTTCACCTGGCACGCCTCGACCCGAGGACCGACCCGGACCACCTTCGCAGCCACCGTGACAGAGCTCCCCGCTCCCCTGGCATCAAGCCTCCCGCTTGACCCAGGTTCACCCGCTGCGAACCTTGTCCGTCGCCTCCGAAGTCCCTGCGCACCACAGACAAACAGACAAGTGTGTCCAATACTCCGGAGACCTCTCCGGGTTAGCAACCTCCGGTACACACTCCGGTGTACCTCCCAAAGTACCGAACCCTTCGATACACACCCAGTCATCGTGTACTGTCGGACCCCTCCGACAAGCACACTCCGCTGCAACAGCTGCAGCAACCAAACCACCGAACACACTTCGGTGAAACCACCTCCGAACACCCTTCGGAGGTACAACATCCGAAACCCCTCCGGAGGTACCCTCCTCCGAACATCCTTCGAAGGTACCCTTCGAACAGAGGGTAAAAAACCTGTCAATCACTCATCACAAAACACCGAAACCAACCCTTGGTTTCTCAATCTCCCCCTTGATGAGTGCATTGACAACCAAATCCAAGTTCAAGAAAATTTAAAAAATTTTCAGCACACAAGTGACCATTAAAAAACTCAGAAAAGAGCCAAATCATGTCACTTGATAAAAGAATTTTCCTCCCCTGTTTTCAAAAGAGTAAAAAGCCTCTTCGGCAATAAAAACTCCCCCTGAGTTAAATTATCCCCCTTTGGCAAACAAAGAGCCTTTATGTCATGATTTCTCCCCCTTTGGAAATTATACCCCTTGCGGCAGAGAACGAAGCAAGTGACTCCCCCTTGAGGAATTTCTCCCCCTTTGGCAATGCAAGCATCAAGGAGCAAGTAAAAGATGCAAAGCTTCGAAATGAGCAGAATTGCAAAGACATATGAAGCAAAAATATGCCAACAATAACACCAATGATCATGGGCTCAGCTCAAATTAACATTCTCTAGAAAACATGATGAAGCATGTGATTTGAGCATTTTTGAAATAAAAGCATCACCACTTAGTCAAGGAAACTTAGACAAGTAAAAGCAAGAACTGCGCAAAGCTAGTCAATTTCTGCTCTAGACAGACAAGTCCAGTTCAAATGGAGCAAATGAAAGCAAACTTGAGGATCAAAGAATTGTGTTGTTCTTTTCTTAGTGCCAGGGGTTATTTGTTTGTCCACCTTATACTTTCCAATCAGGCCAAACCTAGGCATGAAAGCCATTAGAAGCTTAAAGCAATGATTTTGGCATACACTACACTATTCCAGTTCAGACCAATGTGCAATGGTAAGCAGTCTAGAATAGGATAGTGCGACAAACAAACCCACCTGGATCTTTTCACTTAAAGCATGCAAATCATGGAATTTTTGATTTTAACTAAGTGTACCAATTGTTTGGCATTTTATGAATATCCATGAAGATGTAGAACAAATTTTCAAGTTGCAATTTTTAGCATCCACAGAAATGTGTCTTGCTATCAAGCAGATAAAAGATAGCTAAAGCAGTCCTGCCTAAACATGCTAGATTCAAGACTAAGCAGTGAAAATGATTTGATTGTGAAAATAACACATCATGCACATGAATGTTCCAGATAAATTAAAAAGAGCTGAGCTGTCATGATGTCATGGATTATAAGCAGGCATATAAGTGCAAAAGATGTAAATGCAATTTAGCACACAATTAGCAAAGGCATATCCATCTAAAACAGCTCCCCCTCACAAAATGCCGTAAGGGTGACAAATGCCAAGTTCCCCACGCAAGTAAGCAAATCGAGAAGCATCGAGGGGTTTTGTAAAAATGTCGGCAAGCTGGTGTTGGGTATCAACATATTGAAGTTCAATATCACCCTTCTCATTGTGATCTCTGAGAAAGTGATACCGTACATCAATGTGTTTGGTTCTGGAGTGCTGAACCGGGTTGTTTGCAATACAAATAGCGCTAGTGTTATCACAGAAAAGTGGAACACTCTTATAATCTAACCCGAAATCCCGCAAAGTGGAAACCATCCACAAAATCTGAGAGCAACAGCTAGCTGCAGCAACATATTCGGCCTCAGCCGTTGATTGTGCAACACTAGACTATTTGCGGGAAGACCAGCAAACCAGTGAAGTACCCAGAAAATGACAAGTACCAGAGGTACTCTTCCTATCAATTATACACCCAGCAAAATCCGCATCGGAATAACCTCGAAGACATAAAGATGAAGACGCTGAATACCATATGCCAAATTCAAGGGTATGTTTGAGATACCTTAGGATGCGCTTTACCGCTTGGCGGTGCGAAGCTCGTGGTGAAGCCTGAAAACGAGCGCACAGACACACTGCAAAGTGTATGTCCGGCATCGTAGCAGTCAAGTAGAGGAGGGAGCCGATCATGCTCCGGAACTCCTTCTGATCTACGGCTTCTCCATCTTTGTCAGGGTCCAATGCTACAGATGTAGCCATTGGAGTGGCGAGGGGCTTCGCATCGGACATGTCGAACTTCTTGAGCAGGTCCTTGGTGTACTTCGTCTGGTGGACGAAAGTACCTTGTTTGCTTTGCTTGATTTGCAAACCAAGGAAAAAGGTGAGTTCACCCATCATGGACATTTCAAACTCCCTGCTCATGGTATCTGCAAACTCGGCAACCAAAGCATGAGAAGAGCCACCAAAGATGATATCATCCACATAAATCTGAACTAGGAGGAAATCTTTGCCATGCTTGAGAGTAAACAGTGTTTTATCAACAGAGCCCATCAAATACCCTCGCTCAAGCAGAAAAGACTTAAGTCTGTCATACCACGCCCGAGGGGCCTGCTTGAGTCCATAAAGAGCCTTATGAAGTTTAAGGACTTTATGTGGGTACTTGGGGTTTTCAAAACCAGGGGGTTGTTTTACATAAACATCTTCACCTATGAAGCCATTAAGAAAAGCACTTTTGACATCCATTTGATAGAGTTTGAATCCTCGGGATGTCGCAAAGGCAAGCAAAATCCTAATGGCCTCAAGGCGAGCAACAGGTGCAAAAGTTTTAGTAAAATCAATCCCTTCTAGTTGAGAAAAGCCCTGAGCTACAAGTCTAGCCTTGTTTCTAACAATAGTCCCATCCTCCCCTTGTTTATTTTTGAAAATCCATTTTGTTCCAATGAAATGAACATTTGGTGGAGGATCAACTAAAGTCCAGACTTGGTTTCTCTCAAAATTTTCAAGCTCTTCATGCATGGCATTGATCCAACTAGAATCAGAAAGTGCATGACTAACATCTAAGGGCTCGAAAGAAGCAACAAAAGCAGCATTAGTGAAATGGGCGTGAGAATGTGTTACCCTTTGATCAAGCTCACCAATGATCTGCTCGGGAGGGTGCATCCTTTGAACATGGTGTGGAGCCTCGCGGCGGGATGCAGTCTCCCCCTCAACTTGTGCGTTGGAGTGGTCCAAGATGACCGATGTTGAGGTAGTCGCTTCGGGACCTCGTGCCGAAGTAGTTGAAGCGGGGTCAGCTTCGGGGGTCGATGTCGAGGGTAGCAGGGGTTCATCCTCGAATTCTCCGGGATCTTCTTCTTCAAATAGGGTCTGTTCCATGTCGTGTTCATTTGCCTGTTCAAAAGCAGAACTAACAGAGGGGGTTGATTCATCAAAAGTCACATCACATGACTCGATGACAGTGTTAGTTTCCAAATTATAAACACGATAAGAATGACCATGTGTAGTATAGCCCAAAAAGATCCCGTCAGAAGATCGCGACTCAAATTTATCCAAATTACCATGTTTTAGGATAAAGCAGCGACAGCCAAAAACTCGAAGATGAGTAACCTTGGGCTGTCTCCCAAAACGCAGCTCATAAGATGTCAAATTTAAAATTGAGCGCAAGAAGATTCGGTTTGAGATGTAACAAGCAGTGTTCATGGCCTCAGCCCAGAATTTTCTAGGAGTCCTATGCTCATCAAGCATCGTCCTAGCCATCTCAACCAAAGTGCGGTTCTTCCTCTCAACAACACCGTTCTGTTGAGGAACCCGCGGAGCAGAGAATTGATGTTCTATGCCATGCTCCATGCAAAAGTCAACAAAGAGACTGTTTTTGAACTCAGTGCCATTATCACTTCGAATGAATTTCAATGCACCTGGGAGTTCAGTGAAAAGTCTCAAAGCCAAGCTCCGAAAGTGTGAAAACACTTCATCCTTGCTGGCAAGAAAGAAGACCCAGGAGTAGCGAGAGAAATCGTCGACAATAACTAATACATACCACTTGCCGCCTAAAGAACTAACCCGAGAAGGACCTACAGTGTCCATATGGAGAAGTTCTCCGGGTTGTTCAGTCATCACTGTGGTGACTGGCGAATGCGAAGCAGCAATCATTTTTCCATGTTGACAAGGAGCGCAAACTAAATTCTTCTCAAACTTGAGCTTGGGCAATCCTCGGATCAGACCTAGGGCGCTCAGACAAGCGAGCAACTCAAAGCTCATATGCCCTAGTCTCCTATGCCACTTCCAAAGCTCAGAAGTCGAATGTGCAACAAGACAATGAGAAGAACCAGACGATTCTGAAAAATCAGCTCCAAAAACTCTCCCAACTCTAAAGATCTTACACACCACAATGCCATCAGAATTGAGCACTTGCGAAGTATCGCGATGAAATCGCACTTCGAAGCCCTCATCAAGCAACTGAGATACCGACAGCAAATTGTATCCCAGGTTTTCAACCAAAGCAACATCTTTGAGAGTGAAGTTCGAGTTAATTCTTACCACACCTTTACCTTTCACTCTACTCCTTCGATTGTTTCCGAAGGTGATATGTTCCCTTTGCTTGGTTGTGGTGAGGCTGGAGAACCATGCTGCATCTCCGGTCATGTGGCGTGAACAACCGGAGTCCATGATCCACGTGCCCTCCAAGCCTCGATCTGTCGCCTACACACGATAAGAATGTCTCGATCGCTCAGTGCTGGGGTGAGTGAAATAATGACGAGGCATCCAGCACTGAGTGACACGAGTAGTAGGCGCAGTAAAAGTAGACGGTCTACGCACATGATAATCAGAATAATGCAAAGTGCGAGGTCTACCTACATGCTGCGAATGAACAACATTTCGAGGTCTCCGACTCTGACGAGGTACAAATCTGCTAGCCCGAGGTCTATCACCATATGGAACACCTCGAGGAGCAAAACCTCTCCGAGAAGCACGAGGAGCCTCAAAAGCAGGACGATAGTAAAACTCAGACTCATGCATACCTAAAGATAGGTAATGCATGTCCTGGTACCTCATCGCCTGAGAGCATCGCTCATCCTTGATGCGACGAAAACAGAACCCAACCAAATGACCCGCCCGCTGACAGTAGGAACAGTGAAAAACTCTCCTGGGGGCACTCTCATGGGTCACAGGAGCAACTCTCACAGGCTCCTTGGGCTTCTTCTGTGTGGTTTTCTTGGGAGGATTTTTCTTGGCAGGAGGTGTGGTTTTCTTTTGAGCTCGGGTAGGTTTCTTGGCTGGTGGAGTGTCTAACAGAGCTCTTTCTTTCTCTAAGGTAGTGGGAGAGGTAAAAACAGTTTTGGTCTTACTGTCTGAAGAAATCCTCTCAAAACCCAAACCTAGAGCTACCCCTGCTCTGTCAGCACACAACTTGGTCTTGGCCAAGAGCAAATCCATCCTACCCTTTCCCTCAGTGCATTTATTAACCACGGAAAGGAGGTATTCATTTTCAGACATGAGATTCTTAGCTCGCTCTCTAACAGTGCCTAGCTGGTCCTTAAGGATGATGCAAGTGTCACACACAGGCTGCACATCCTTAGAACTACCGGCCCTCTCCAATCTAGCCTCTAAATCATGAACATGCTTATCACGTAAATTAATGCTTTCGCGTAATAAAGAGCAGTTCATGCAATCAATAACATCATGAGGTCTAGAATCCACCTCCAAAAACTGCTTCTGTGCAGTCTCAAGCTCAGATAGAGTTTGAGCATGAACAGAACGCAACTGAGCAAGCTCACCCATGACAACAGAACAAGATTCACATTCAGCATCATTAAACTTAGACTTAAGCATGGCATATTCAGTAGAAACAGATTCTAACCTAAGTCTAAGGTCTTTTCTTTCTCTAGCGGCTTGCACAAGTAATCTATCCTGACCAAGAACTACTTCATTCAGCTCATCTAATTTAATCAATAGCTGGTCAGATGATAGAGTTACCTCAGATGAGTCAAGCTCATCGCCGCTGTGATTGCTGTCGGCCATGAAGCAAAGGCCGGTGAAGTCTCGTCCCTTCTTGTCCTTTTTGTCCTCCTTCTTTGGGGACTCCTCCTCCTCAGAGCTCGACTCCTCAGTTGAGGAAGTGTCGATGTCGCTGAGAGCAGCAACAAAGGCTCTGGAAGCGGCCTTGGCTACTTTCTTAGCCATCTTGTCACGCTTGCCTTTCACAAAGGGTTTCCTCTCCTTGTGGTATTTGGGGCGCTCACTCTCATCTCTCTTTTTGAGCTTAGGGCAATTTGCCTTAATATGAGAGGTGTCGCCACATTCATAGCAACCACTAAAACCACTTCTCCTCTGATCCCGTCTCTCATGATGAAAGCGGGTGAACCTCCGGGCAATGAGAGCAAGCTCATCATCATCTAGAGTGTCCACCTGCTCCTTTGTGACGGAGACCAGGGAGGACAAAGCAAAACCATCTGCAAGAACACAAGTGCCAGATGTGCTTGGTTCTGCAGTGGTGCCACGGCTAGTGCTAGAAACCAATGCCAATGGTTGTGGCAAAGAGCTTCTGTGCACTGCAAGAGATGCCTTGGCAATCTCTGTGGACTTCAGCTTGCTAAAGAGTTCATCACAGGTCAAGGTGTCATAACCTGCGGACTCCTCAATGCTGGATATCTTTACTTCCCATATGCTACGGTCAAGAGCATAGAGAAGCTTGATAGCCCTATCATGATCACTGTAAGCAAGCGTCCCGTTGGATCGCAAGTTACTCACTATTGGATCAAAGCGAGAAAACATGGCATCTATAGATTCACCAGGTGCCTGCATAAACAGCTGATACTGTTGGTTGTAGGTGCTTTGGCGCCTGGCCTTAATCTGTGTAGAGCCCTCATGAAAAACAGTGAGCGTTGTCCAAATCTCCCTAGCAGTCCTAAGGTGCTGCACCCTATCGAACTCACTTCTACTCAAACCGATGAACAGTATATTTCTTGCCTTGGAATTGGCATTATACTGATCCTTCTCAGTCTGAGAGGTGCGAGTCTCAGGGATGGAGTATTGTGAGTCCACAATCTCCCAAATTGCATTTCCTTGGCTTAACAAGTAAGCCTCCATGCGCACCTTCCAGTATGCAAAATCAGTCCCATCGAACAGAGGAATTTTACTGCCTCTATCCATGTCGCCAACAGATCACAAAACCGGTTAAGGTCAACTGGTGATCTTAACCCGCTCTGATACCAATTGTTGGACCGGAAACGGCGACCAGAGGGGGGGTGAATGGGAGCTTTTTAAAAATTCGGGCTAAAAACTAGCCTTCGGTTTTAGATCTGTCTTCTGCGGAACAGGCTTCGAACACAACCTTCGAAGGTCTGGTTCGGAGGTACTTCGACAGCTCCGAACACAGGCTTCGCAGGAGCAAAAGTTCGAAGCCAAGAAGACTTCGCTCCACTAACAACCCTCAAAAATCTACTCTGCTAAGTCAGTGCAGGCTCCGCACACAGGGTGCTTCGAGCAGGCTTCGCACTTCACCCTTCGCAAGAGTGGACTTCCCTCTGAGGACTTCGACCAAAGTACTTAGCGTCAGCAAATGGTGCTGGGCTTCGTACACGAAGGTCTACACGCACACAAACAGACTACGCTAAGGGCTTCGACACAAGAAGCAAAACGGGCTTCGATCAGGGCTTCGCTAGTAAGCTGTGAGGACTTGCCTCAAGTTACACAGAGCGACAGCACGCTGAAAAACACACTTCGCACAAAGTCAACCTTCGCCTAGATAGGCTTCGGTGCACTACAACTAGCGAGGTATGTAACGCAAGCTCAAGCAAAAAGCACAAAGAAGCAGGGCTTCGCCGCTTGAACAAGGAACACAAAATAGATTGAACTCTGGATGAATACAGCGAGGTATGTGGCTACAGGAGCTCAACAGTAAATGCTCAAAGTGTTAAATGTTACCTACCGAGCCCCCATATTTATAGCCCACAGTTCACCCAAAGGAAATGACTACACTACCCCTAGGGTTTACATTGATTTTGTCTCTACAGAACTAAGGGGTACAAAAGGTAGTCCATCTTTATTCTGGAGGCTTCTCTGTCAGCTTTACAGAGGGGACAGCGTCAGCTTTTTGCAGAGCAGACAGTGTCAACCTTTGCAGTCTTTGACCTTCTGCAGCCTCCCTTCGCACGCGAGGGTGCGGTAGCTTCGGCGAGAAGCCTTGAGCCTGGTGGCCTTCGCTTCGCTGAAGTCAGTCTCCGATACAGTGATGGTTTTGAGCCGAAGCCGTCAAAGCCCTTGGGCCTTCGCACCAACACCTCCGGAGTGGACCACCATGGCTTCGCAGCTTCACCCAGCTCGAACTCCGTCAGTCCGTGTACCGAAGCCATGCAGGCCGAAGCACCTCAAGTCAACCTTGCTCCGGAGCTAGCCTCGCTCCGAAGCCTTCCTCACTCCGAAGCCCCACCTTCGGAGTACCACCCTTCGAAGTCCCTCCTTCGTCCAAGGCCTCCGCATGAAGCATTCCATGAGCCCTTCGTCGCAGTGTCTCTCCCTGAGCACACTCCTCGACGAGCCTCACCCGGACCATGCCTTCGATGCGCCTCGACTTCTGAGACCTTCGTCGGGTTCCTTCGAATGTCTCCCTCCGGAGCACACTTCGAACTCCTTGCCTCCGCAGAGGACTGATCCATCTAACTCCGAAGTCACTCCTTTCGGAGTACCTTCGAAGTGCCTCACCTCCGAGGACTTTGTCTCGGAGTACCTTCACCCGGAGCCACGCTCCGCACTCTCTGCCTTCACCTGGCACGCCTCGACCCGAGGACCGACCCGGACCACCTTCGCAGCCACCGTGACAGAGCTCCCCGCTCCCCTGGCATCAAGCCTCCCGCTTGACCCAGGTTCACCCGCTGCGAACCTTGTCCGTCGCCTCCAAAGTCCCTGCGCACCACAGACAAACATACAAGTGTGTCCAATACTCCGGAGACCTCTCCGGGTTAGCAACCTCCGGTACACACTCCGGTGTACCTCCCAAAGTACCGAACCCTTCGATACACACCCAGTCATCGTGTACTGTCGGACCCCTCCGACAAGCACACTCCGCTGCAACAGCTGCAGCAACCAAACCACCGAACACACTTCGGTGAAACCACCTCCAAACACCCTTCGGAGGTACAACCTCCGAAACCCCTCCGGAGGTACCCTCCTCCGAACATCCTTCGGAGGTACCCTTCGAACAGAGGGTAAAAAACCTGTCAATCACTCATCACAAAACACCGAAACCAACCCTTGGTTTCTCACCCGTACTTTTTAAAAAGTAATAGATTAACGTCAGGATTACAAATTAAAATATATTCCATTAACAAAATTTAATATTATGAAAAACTAATATTATGAAATGATAGATAATACTCCATTCGTCCGACATTATAGTTATTTCTAGACTTTTACGTGTTCCTTAAGATGTAAGAAAAAAACTCAAAATAAACCTTAACTAATATTCCAAACAATTAGTATTATATGTAACTAGTGCTCGAGACAAGGGTAAAATAGGAATATTTAAAAGAAAAATTGTAGAAGTTGTAATATTTAAGATAAAATTTAAATGATAAAAGTTATTATATTTTGGGACGGAGGGAATATATACTTAAAGGATATTAATGTAATACTTTTTTTTATCTTATGAATCAAAATTAGTTAAATAGATAAAATAGTTTATATATAAAACCATGGAGATATAAATCTTATGTCTGGATAAATAAGCATATCAAAACCAAAGAGACTGATGAGATCATGAAGGTTAGACTTCAAAGAATGATTTGCTGAGAGCATTTACAATGCAGCAGTGGCTTCAAATGAAAAACAAAAGTACATGTATGAAGACCACCACCGAAGCTGCCTCTCATCAGCGCACAAATGAAGGCATGTGCTACTTGGACTTGGCTGGTTACTTGGGCTCTCCTAGCGATGGCGATGGGAGCAAGCTTGGTGGCCGACGGAGAATGACGACAGTGGGAGCAAGAGTGGGGGCAGCGGGCAGTGGCGGCGGCGAGAACATGAGTAGGCGAGTGGCGATGACAATGATAGGAGTGAGGGTGACAAGTGACGACACTAGTGGTGGAAGGAGCGAGGGTAGCGGATGACAGCGATGATTAGGGACAATGACTTGTTTTTCTACTTTTAGAGCAATTTTAGCGGTATTCTTTAAATCAGGGCTCGTACTTTTGATTTGAGGGCCCTCTCTATTTTTGAGAGTCCTATTTTCTGGGTTGCGCTCCAACAGTGGCTTTCAAAATAGATCCCCTATTTTTAATTTCTACCACTTCTTTACACACTATGCACATGTATTTGACAAAAGCACAATACATAATAAATTATTTATTATTTAATAATGAATGACCATATTTAAATTTTTTAATGCAAATACAAATATTCAAATTTAAATATAGGAACATAATCATCTATGTTGGGGGAATATATTTCCCTTGAACAGGGGCCAAATGACATCAGCCTCCGACAGCCTTCGGCCTAGAGCCCAGCACTGTCGGAGCCTGTTTTCTCTCTAAATGTTGTTTTCAGGTCCCAAGGTGCCTTTCGGGGCCTGTAGCTTCGGAGCCCTCAGATCGGGAGGCCCGGCTCGGAGCCCCTAGTTCGGGCCCTGGCGCAGGGCGCCGGAGGCCACCCTCCGGGCACAGGACGCCGGAGGCCGCCCTCTGGAGCCAAGTCCGGAGGCCGTCCTCCGGGAGCCCAGTCTGGAGGCCGCCATCCGGGAGCCCAGTCTGGAGGCCACCCTCCGGGAGCCCAGTCCGGAGGCCACCATCCGGGAGCCCAGTCCGGAGGCCGCCCTCCGGGAGCCTAGTCCGGAGGCCGCCCTCCGGGAGCCCAGTCCGGAGGCCACCTTCCGGAGCATGCTTCGAAGCCCCCCCTCTGGGGTGCACTTCGAAGCCTTCCCCCTTGCCTCCACCTTCGGAGTGTCTTTTAGCTGGTCAAAGCCTGGCATAGCCTGACACGTCTGTAAAGCTGTAAAGTTGTCTGGTACTTTTGCACAGTAGCTAGCTCTCTTTCCCTGTCTACCCCTATAAGCCTAGGGGCTTGTAGAGGGTATCTTGGTCTTTTCCTTAAGGCCCGCGTGCCTATAAAAGCAGGGCCAAGCCCTTGTAGCAGGACACGCGCTCCAGGGGGCCAAGAGACCCTGGAACTGTTGCTCCATACTAGGGCATACCGTGCCAAATCTACCACAACTGGACGTAGGGTTATTATCTCCCCGGAGAGGCCCGAACCAGTATAAACCTTTTTCTCCCTCTGTTAGAGTCCTTCGAGGATCATTCTCCACATCACACTCCACCACACAAAAACCTGCTGGAACTAACGCAATTGTTCCAACAGTTGGCGCCGTCCGTGGGGAGCTTAGTCCTAGAAGCTAAGTTCTCTACCACTGCCTGCAACCCGGAGTGCGCCTGAGGGGGGAGCTTCGAGGCTTTCTTCCTTCGCGCACCCTCCGGCAAGGGGCTTCGGGTGCAGCTCGAAGGCCACCTTCGCCTTCCTCCATCCTTCACATACCGGAGCCCACCCTCCGGCAAGGGGCTCCGCTCCACGTTTCGAAGGCCGCCAACGCCTCAAGGGCTACAAGGTATGTACGGCCCGAAGCCTTACTTCGATGCACCAATCTGCAATTACATTAATATAAATTCGAAGCCCTACTTTGCCTTATTCAAAACCGAAGCCATGCTTCGCCTTATTGAAAACCGAAGCCATGCTTCGCCTTATTTAAAACCGAAGCCTTGCTTCGCTTTATAAAATCCGGAGTACTCCTCCGAAGGCTACACAGTGCCTCCGGGCCCGTAGCAGTGGGATAAAAGGACTCCGGGCCACTGGCCCGACGCGTCCAGGGATTCCGGCCGAGGTCCCGAAGCATCCCAGGGTCGAAGGTGACCCAGAGTCGAAGGTGGCTCAAAGTCGAAGGTGGCTCACACTATCACAGGTTCGGTGAATCCACACCAAATATCCTTCTCATTACAGGACCAAGTTCCGAAGCCTTGCTTCATTATCCAAACATGCTCCGAAGCCTGGCTTCGCATGCTCATATTCTATACGCCTAAGCGTCTCGAAGTCATACTTCGCTATAATCTAAGTGCATTTCAGAGCCTCGCTCGCGCACAGCATCCAAATCCTAGCATGCCGAAGCATGCCTCGCTAAGCTTGGTTGTGCCGAAGCCCTTCTCCGCACCAAGTTAGCACGTTCGAAGTGCAAAAGAGGCCTTCGCTCAGTGAAATTTCAGCAGCCGAAGCCTTGCTTCGCACCAAATTAAAGCATTCGAAGCCCAAAGAGGCCTTCGCTTAAATAAAATTTCATGTGTCGAAACCGCCGAAAGACGCACCCTTCACATCTTTTATTTTTTGCCCGCACCAGCAACGGCTAAGTCCCTAGTTGCCACGAGCAAAGGGGGGAAGCATGTATGCGAGGTGTGCGAATGTAATACGCAGTACGAGCGTGACAAGCTAAAACATTCGAAGCCAAACAATGCGAAGCATACAGACGAAGTATGCAAATATAACAAACTCCATTCATTGTATATTGAGAAGTGTGTTACAAACATACTTCGAAAGCAAAACTACGTATAGTCTGTATCTAAACCTAAGAAGAACCGTGTGCGAGGCCCCAACCCTCGCTTGCCCCTTTTTCGGCCAGGGCCACCTCGGCTGGACGTTGCCTCGTCGGAGCCCGCTCTCCCTCGACCAGCCCGTCTAGGCTCCGAAGCCCGTAGGCTTCGTCTTCCACTTTGCAGGTCGCTCCAAGTTAGCGAAGCAGGCGGCGCCGTATCGAAGGCAGAAAAGTCTAGGGCTTCGTCACCTGCTAAGGCCGTTCGCGAAGGCAAAGACAAAGGGCCCTAAAGGGACTCCGTCTTCACAGCGGCTAGTAAATCCTGAGCTACTTCGGAGATGGCTTCGCCGCTAGGCCCCCTCGGAAGCTTAAACCGAGGGGGGCCTTCGGACCTAGCTACTTCAAGGATCGCCCACAACTGTTGAAGCTCTTCGGAGTCCTCGAGGACTTTGAGGTCTACGCTCGGAGTCTGAGCCTGGGCAGGTATAAAAAACCCCGCATTCATATTAATAATCTGATAAAGTTTTTACAAGCCTGCAGCTAAGTATTACAAAAGGCCTAAGGAGATCTACACCTTCGGAGGCAGAGGTGCCGAAATCGAAGGGTGATCAGGCGCAGCAGGCGCTTTGGCTCGGCGATGTCGAAGGGCCTTCTGGAGGTCGAGGACTGCTTCGCAGCCTTGCTCCTTCCAGGGTTCCTGCAGCCGCCGCCAGGCTCCGCGAACTTCAGCCGGAGGCGTCACCAAGTGCGGACCACCGAAGGCCACTGGGGTCACGGAGGTTGCCGCCCGAAGGTGGTCACACCCCGCGGCATGGAGCATCTGCAACACTCCTTGGCCCGCGACGCGACCGGCCATAAGAGCGAAGCCCGTCAGCGCTTCGTCTGCTATCGAAGCCGCAGTCTTCAAGAAATCGGCGCGGTCCCCAATCAGGTCCTGATCGCCAAAGTCCGGAGCCCGGCACTCGGTCCCTATTTTCTCAAGGACCTCGGTCAGGCTCTGGGTGGCCTCGCCAAGATTGGCCACGACGAAGCTCTCAAGATCCTGAGCACGTTGGCGGAGCTCTTCGTTCTCCTTCGCCTGTCGGGCCTCGGCATCCTTCGAAGCCTGGAGCTCCGCGCGGAGCCGAGCCGTCTCCGAGGCCAAGGCTTCCTTCGCCTCAGCAGCCGGAGCCTCGGCCCGCCTCCGCTTCTCGGCTTCCTCCGAGACCTCGCGGCGAAGGGTCTCCTTCTCCTCTGCGAGGCGCTCCATCCGCCTGTCGGCAGCAGTCGAAGCGGCCGCGTTCAGTGCGAAGGCCTACAGAAATTCAAGAAGTCATAAATACCAACGAAAGGCTAACATATAGTTCGAAGCTGCAAGGGGCTTCGCTCACCCGCATGAGGACTTCGTTCGAGCTGACAAAGAGATCCGTGGGGTCTCGGTGGCTAAGATGGGCCACCAAGTCCCCCTCCTCCACAGAAGCACAAGCTTGGCGGAAACTGTGGATCGCCGCCACCGTCACGCCCCCTCGGCTTGAAAGGGTGAATCACGGCCACGGTCGCCTCCGCGGGCTCCGGCGAGGCGGGGCTCAAGCCCACTACGTCCACTTCTTCTTCACCTCCAGGGACCTCGCGGCCTCTGCTGCCTTCGTCGTCGGACGAAGCACTCTCGGAGTCCGAATCGTTGCCGCTGCTGCTGCTGCCGCCGCCGCTGCTCAAAGCTTCCGTGGGCTTCGCTTCGGCAGGCTCCGATCCACCTTCGCCTGCCGGCTTCGCTACAGTGGGCCTCGCATCATCTTCGTCCTCTGCACGGAGCCAAGTCAAAATCCGCATATTGAAGAGAAGCATGCAAAAGAAAAAAGGGTTTACCATCGTCGGAGATCTCTTGGAAGGAGGATGGGGCCAAGTGTGTCCTCCAGATCCTTCGCTGCGAGGCTGGCGCATCCACCTCCACGCCCGAGGCTGGTTCCGTCAGAGCATCCGTGGCCTCCTTGGCGGCCGGAGTGTGCGCGTCGGCCTTCGATGCCGAAGGCCTCGCCGCTAGGGGCTTCGCTGCCTTTTTGGAGGTCAGAGTAGTTGCGGGCTTCGCCGCAACCTCCCCCGAATTAGAAACTTCGGCCGCGGGGACCTCCGGCCGAGGTCCCGAAGCATCCGCTTCGTCCTCATCCCCCCTCTTCCTCTTGGCTCCGGCCGACGAGGCAGTCAGGTGGGCGAAGTCCGGCAGAGCAGGGAACCCTCCGAGGTCGAGCGCGGTCCATACCCTATTCCAGCGCTCCTAGGACCCCACCAGTGCAAGGCGCTGGGCCTGCTCCTCGGGGGTCGGAGTCCCGACGACTCGATCCGCCACCGCGACGGCCTCCTCCGGGGTCCTCATTTCGAGGTCGGCTTCATGAAAAGTTTGAGTTAGAAGTGGAAATCTACGAAGTATTAAAAGCAAAGAGATTGCGAAGCCTTACAGAAGCAGTCGAAGGCCAACTCGCTAAGTTCACCCCGACCCGAAGCCTGAAAGAGCCCCTCCGGCCAGGAACGCGCGAGGGGACTGAGCCGGAGGGTGATGAACTCCTCCGCGAGGTCCCTCATACTCATCTTCGCCGCCACTCTCCGGAGCAGCAAGATCCTCGAGTGAAGGATGTCCTCGCTAGTCTTCACCACCCCTTCGCGTCGGTACAGGATGTGGGCGTTGGTACTCCGAAGGGGGGAGTTCGCGCCGACGGAGGCGTAGAACCACTCTTGGTCCCACCGCGAGTACCACTTGTTGTTTATGGCCCTCGCCGGGAAGGCGTCTTGGTACTCCTTCCGGAGCTGGAAGTTGGCGCTGCCGAAGGCCAGCGCCCTCTTGACGCGGTCCGTCCCCTCCCTCGGCTTCGGTTGGCAGTTGGCGTCGTGGAGGGCGACGAAGACGTCCGCGCGGCCCTCGCAGCACTCGGCCCTCATGGCCCACTCAAAAATAGCTAACCTCGCCACTGCGTTGGGCGAAAGCTGAGGGAGCTCGAGGTTGTAAGCCTTGAGGACTTCGCTCAGCATCCCCACTGCAGGCAGTCCGAGGCCGGCTTCGAAGAAGGCCTCGAACACCACCACCTCGTCAGCACGAGGCCTCGGCTCAGCCTCCGACTTCTTTGGGACCCGAAGCTGGATCTTCGCCGCAATCTTCCCTTCACAGGCCCTCCGGACCGATTCCTCCATGGAGATCGAGGCCCTCATCTCCAAGGTCTGCTCGAACTTGTCGGAGGGCGTCCGAAGGTCCCTCGGCCCCAGCCGCCTAGGCGCAGTCTTCGCCGCCGCAGTCGCCGCTGCCTGCACCTGGGCGGAGCCCGAGCTCGAGCCCAAGGCCAGAGGCTTCACCACTGCCTTCTTCGGCATGTTGATGGGACTTCGCCGCGAAGGGCTAAAACTAGCGAAGGGAGCTCTGCGCGAAGCTAGAAGAATAAGAGAGCGAAGGTTGCAAGACAACGAGAAGGAAGCAAATGAAGGTGTGCCGAAGCCGCACGCGGTAATACCCTATTTATAGGCGCGGTAAGAATTTCAACCGTCGTGGGCCGAACCCACCGCCAGGTGGGCCTCCAGCGAAGGCGAATCGGCCCAGAGGAAGGTAACGGTAACTTTAACGGTAACTTTTCTGACCGTTGCGGAGCCGTTCGGACTCCCCGAGGTCGCTCTGGCAACTAGCGCGGGCATTTATTACCCCCGGGTATCGAGGTCACCTTCGGTCCAGGCTCCGAAGGTATGTTTTCTCTGAAGTTTTGTTTTCAGGTCATTTGTCCTAAGGGCGCGTGCACCCCTTCGTCCCGAAGGCCTACACACGAGGGGCTACTGTTGGGGGAATATATTTCCCTTGAACAGGGGCCAAATGACGTCAGCCTCCGACAGCCTTCGGCCTAGAGCCCAGCACTGTCGGAGCCTATTTTCTCTCTAAATGTTGTTTTCAGGTCCCAAGGTGCCTTTCGAGGCCTGTAGCTTCGGAGCCCTCAGATCGGGAGGCCCGGCTCGGAGCCCCCAGTTCGGGCCCTGGCGCAGGGCGCCGGAGGCCACCCTCCGGAGCCAAGTCCGGAGGCCGCCCTCTGGAAGCCCAGTCCAGAGGCCGCCATCCGGGAGCCCAGTCTGGAGGCCACCCTCCGAGAGCCAAGTCCGGAGGCCGCCCTCCGGGAGCCCAGTCCGGAGGCCGCCCTCCGGAAGCCCAGTCCAGAGGCCGCCCTCCGGAGCCCAGTCCGGAGGCCACCTTCCGGAGCATGCTTCGAAGCCCCCCCTCCGGGGTGCACTTCGAAGCCTTCCCCCCTGCCTCCACCTTCGGAGTGTCTTTTAGCTGGTCAAAGCCTGGCATAGCCTGACACGTCTGTAAAGCTGTAAAGTTGTCTGGTACTTTTGCACAGTAGCTAGCTCTCTTTCCCTGTCTACCCCTATAAGCCTAGGGGCTTGTAGAGGGTATCTTGGTCTTTTCCTTAAGGCCTGCGTGCCTATAAAAGCAGGGCCAAGCCCTTGTAGCAGGACACGCGCTCCAGGGGGCCAAGAGACCCTGGAACTGTTGCTCCATACTAGGGCATACCGTGCCAAATCTACCACAACTGGACGTAGGGTTATTATCTCCCCGGAGAGGCCCGAACTAGTATAAACCTTTTTCTCCCTCTGTTAGAGTCCTTCGAGGCTCATTCTCCACATCACACTCCACCACACAAAAAACCTGCTGGAACTAACGCAATTGTTCCAACAATCTATCGTATTAAACAATTATCTAGTGCTATGTAGCATCCACAAATATTCCACGAGATTATCTCGAAGTTTTTCATGTTCATGTATATCTTTAATTTTCATGTGTATCTTAAGAAACTCCGACAATACAAGAAGGTTACAACGGTGGTATTCCTCCTCTCTTAGCTCCTCACCCCCATCTTGATCATAGACATAGCCCCCCACATCAACAACATCTCGCTCATTCTCAATTATCATATTATGCACGATCACATATGTTGTCATTATATACCATAGAATTTTATTGTTCCAAAATATTGTGGGACCTCTAATCATGGCAAAGCGTGATTGCAACACGCCAAATGCTCTCTCAACATCCTTCCTAACTGATTCTTGAGCTTTTGTGAAATGATATTTCTTGTTACTTGTGGATTTCTATGGCTCTTCACAAATATAAAACATGGTGGATAGATCTGATCTGCCAAATAATAACACATGTTGTACTTGCTGCTATTCACTGTATAGTCAATAGGAGATAAAGTTCTAGAAGTTAGCCGCTGAAATAGGGGACCTCTGGAGAACATTGATATCATTAAGTGATCCAGACAATCCAAAAAATGAATGCCAAATCCACAAACCCTCTGATGCAATAGCTTCTAATATTATGGTTGGTCCTTCCACATGTCCTGAGTACATCCATTTTCATATAGTTGGGCAATTCTTCCATCTATAGTGCATACAATCAATGCTTACAAGCATACCTGGCCAACCCCTCTTGCCATTCAGCTCCATCAATTTGTGACCAATATCCTTGCGACATATGTAAAAGCTATTGGTAACACGCTAGTAGGGTGTAATCAGGCATAGGCATGGTAATCAAGAACGTCTGCATAAACTAAACATAAATGATAGTTCTATTGCACCCGAGATTGTATGTCAAGAAAATAAAATATATCTTCTATGTCACTATAGTCGAATCCCTAGCCATGTTGTCCCGTCTCGGGGGGTGCAGGTCCTTAATGCCTCACAGTGACCGATGGACGGTTACCATCCGTGGGGGGGGAGGGGGTCCACGCCTGACGGTGACCTAGCATAGCACATGGGTGGGTACCGTCCGCGGGGAATCCTCCATGACCTAGCAAGTGGGCGGTGACTTCTATCAGGGGTGGTGCAGATCAATACCTAGCGGCGGGCAGGCATGCCGAGCTAGCTTAGGTGCGCATAGAAAAGGATGGTAGGAAGCCCGCGCGTGTGATAGCAGCCCGCGGGGAGCGCACGCCCATGTGACACGGATGAGAACCGGGAGAGGGGGCCCTAGGGATGAGGGCCTGATGGCCTCTTCTGAGAGCCCTACTATTTTTGAGAGTCGAGTAGGAGCCCTATTGAATCTCGATTTTTCTCGCTGGTTCTCAAAAATGAGTTTGAGGACTAGGTAAAAATCCTACTGAGTTGCTACAGTCCGGAATATTATGGCTTCTGCAAAGCACCTCTTTTTGTCTAAGGGCATCTCCATGAAACACTCCAATTTTGAACCTTCGTATCTTGATATGGATATCCATCTATAAAGATTCCCCCTCCATGTTTCTTTACACTCCAACAAACCATCCATATATCACCCTCCATATTTCATTCTTCTATATTTGAATATTTTCCTATAACTGCTATATTTCTAACGATTATATTTCCAACGACTATATTTCTAACAGCTATATTTATAACGGTTATATTTCTAACTTATATATATACTCATTCTTTCATTGTTGTTAGTTGTATATCCACTCCTACTTTTGTATCTTCACGCGTACTTCACATATTTGTATTTACTTCACATTATAACGAGTCACTTACAATTGCATCAAATGCTCTTTGATTCATCGTCCTCTGACGATGAACTAGTTTTTGTTGAAGTTGTTGAAGCACCAAAAGAATATGAGCGGTTGAATACACTACACTATGCGGTTCTATGCCAGGACATCGGGTAATTCATCGTGATAGACTAGCCGGACATGCTAGACTGTACTAGGACTACTTTTCAGAGAAACCTACATATGGCCCAACAATCTTTCGTCGAAGGTTTACAATTAGTTCATATTATGTTTTAATTTTTAATTTTTTATTGCTTTCTCATCTTTTTTTAATGTAGGTTTAGAATGTATCGTTCTCTTTTTCTATGGATTACACATGTCATGAAACAACATGATAACTATTTTATATAGAAAAGAAATAGTGCTAGAGTTATTGGGTTATCTCCTCTAAAACTATTACTGCGACATTTCAAATACTAACTTAAAGAGTTCTAGCTAATGCTATAGATGAATATATTTAGATTGGGGAAAGTACTGGTATAGAGAGTCTTAAAAGATTTGTGAAAGCTGTTGTTGAAGTCTTTGGAGATGAGTACCTTAGGTCTCCAAATGAGAATGACACTCAAAGATTACTTGCAATTGGAGAGCAACGTGGTTTTCCTGGAATGCTAGGGAGCATAGATTGCATGTATTGGAAGTGGAAGAATTGCCCCATAGCATGACAATGTATGTATATCAGTCATGTTCATGAGCCTACAATTATTTTGGAAGTAGTAGATTCATAGGACCTTTGAATTTGGCATGCATTTTTCGGTTTACCAGGTTCTCACAATGACATCAATGTTCTTCATCGTTCTTCTCTATTTACAAAGCTAGTCGAAGGACAAGCCTCGAAAGTAAAATTATACTATCAATGGTCACAACTACACAATGGGATATTATCTTGTAGATGGTATATATCCATCATGGGCCACATTTGTGAAGACAATATCATGTCCATTGTCTAATAAGAAAAACAATTTTTTCCCAAGCTCAAGAATTAGTGAGGAAAGATGTTGAACGAGCCTTCAGAGTTCTACCATCTCATTTTTCCATTGTGCGTGGACCTGCAAGATTTTGGGATCAAGAAATACTTGGGAAAATCATGGTGACTTGTGTCATCATGCATAATATGATAGTTGAAGATGAGTGGTTTGATGAATCAAGTGACTTCAATTACGAAGGAATCAGAGAAAGTGTGACAATTTCTCCCAATCAAATTTCTGCACTATTTGAGTTCATTCAAAGTCATCATATATTAGAAATAGACACACTCATTCTCGACTCTAAGATGAGTTAGTTGAGCACACATGACATTATCATGGTGGGAACTAGTATTTGCCATATGCAACATTGTGGTAATATTAATGATGTATTCATATATGCAACATTGATGTATTCATATATGCAACTAGCCTTTAGTATTGTAATTCAAGGTAAACATGAAATTTTGTGATGCTAACAATATATCTTCTATTCAATGCTACAAGTGAAAATGTTATGAAAATTCGAGGTAACGCATGAAATCTGAAAACAAGAATGAGACATGAGCACCTAACTACCATATGAATCATTTTCCTGCAGGCCCCTCTAATTTTCTCCCCTCTTCTTGATATAGTAATCTTGAGCATCTGTTTAATTTCATTATGTTTTATTAGCTAAATAAAAGAAGGAAAAAACAACCCAAAAACTACAGCAAGTTCATGACCCAAAACTTATGTTTTGGTCTTTAAAGTGTTCTTTAGGTTCCTGCCATAGAAGTTTTAGTAATTCTAGAAATTCTGAGCGCAAGAAATGAAAGTTGCCTACAGGGGGTGAATAGACAATATAAAAATTTCTTGCGGAAAAATAGTGTTCTGTAAATTTGCCTGATCGAAAGTTTCGATGTGGGCTTGGAAGTTCTGATCAGTCGGATTTTTCTGAAACTTCCTGTTGATCGAAAGTTCCGATGTGTATCAGAAGTTCTGATCAGCAGTGAAAAATTGACGAAATTAAAACTCATTTTCTAGAAAATGTGTTTGAATAGAAATGTGCTAAACTTGGGTTTTCTCTTCGGTTCCTTGTCAAAGCCAAGGAATAGCTTTTACAAACTTCTTCGGGCAACCACAAACTCCTTGGTTGCTCGCGTAGTGTCACCTAGCTTTATAGGAGAATGAATTCTCCAAAAGTAATAAATGCATTTGAAGATTTTGCCAACTAAAATTTTGTGCTCAGATATTTGCAATAAAATTCAACAAAATCAACAAAAGCAACCTACGAAAATCTCCTCAAAAGATGCAGCAACAAAAGTTCGAGAAGATTTCTATTGAGCTCTCTAGGCGAATTGCAAAGAATCGCGCTAGATCAACACTTGAATGCAAGAGCTTGAGAGTTAAGGCTAGGGTTTGCAAGAGAGAGTTGGGGGGCCAAGGTGCTGTTCAAGGTGGGTGGAGGGGGGCTTTTACACCGACCCCCAAAAATCTGACCGTTAGGGCATTTTTGGCCACCCACCTCGGTAGTTCCGATGACACATCATAAGTTTCGATTAAAATAAATTCTAAACTGAGAGATCAAATCGGAAATTCCGATGAAAATTTTAATTCAAGACCGAGAGATTAAATCAGAAGTTCTGATGGCAATTTCAATTCAAGACCGAGAGCTCAAATCAAAAGTTTCGATCTAGATCAGAAGTTGCGATGGAATTTTAATTCCAAACCGAGAACTCAAATCGGAAGTTCTGATCCAAACAAGAAGTTTTGATGGAATTTTAATTCCAAACCAAGAGCTCAAATCAGAAGTTCCGATGGAATTTTAATTCCAAACCGAGAGCTCAAATTAGAAGTTCTAATCCAAATCGGAAGTTCCAATGGAATTTTAATTACAAACCAAGAGCTCAAACAAGAAGTTCCGATCTAAATCGGAAGTTCTGATGGAATTTTAATTCCAAACCGAGAGCTCAAATCGGAAGTTCCGATCAACATAAAAAATCCAGAACTCGGTTTAAACTTGTCCAAAAATCTGTCATTTTTTTCTTTGAGAACAAAGTTTTGGAGAAAAACCCAAATGCATCCCTCTTAATAGTACGATGATCCTAGACTCAAGAGAAAGAATAAAACAATAATTTTAACCTTTGAGCCTATTGGGACCAAATGAAGCTTTTTCTCCAAATTTGTTTCAACGAAATTTGTTTTTCTTGTGAAATCTCTGCAATCATCTTAGCAACTTGATTAGTAGCATTTGATCAATATTTTTATTAATACACCAAAATAAAATAGGGGTCTAGATGCACCTTGATGCACTTTTAATCTCCCATTTTTGGTGATTGATGACAACATGATCAAAGAAGTGATAAAATGACATAAGAGATGAAATATTTGCAATTTAGCTCCCCCTAAATGTATGCACAAGTTCACAAGTGACACATATAACATTTAGGTCATCTATAACAAATCATTTTAGAAATTCACAACTCATCACAAATAGCACAAAATTGCCACATATCACAAGTTCACAATGAATCAACATTAAACTTGAAGCAAATTAAGCATCCATGATAGTTTAACACATCTATGTCATACACAAGCATAAACTAAAATGGTAGTTCAACATTATTACAACACAAGTGTTCATGACACGGAAGGCACAACAGAAAGGCAAACTAGCTAGAAACTACAAACTGCAACATGACTTCTTTGAGCTTCTCTCCCCTTTGACATCAAAGACACCAAAAAGAGAGAAAAGAGACGAAAATCACACAGAGTCGCTCTCATCTTCCTCTTCACCGCTACCGGATGCCTCCTTGGAAGATGAAGACTGACGAGACTAAGTGTTGGCGTACGGATTATGCTAACAGGTTCTATAAACCAAGAACTGACAAACGAAGTGTTTGTGAATGCAGACTATCTTAAGCCTCAAAAAAGGATAATAGCTTAGAATAATTAGAAGTGTGTATTGAATATCATAATATTCGATGTCTCTTACAGGGCGAGAAGGGGATATTTATAGGTAAAATCTCTAGAGAAAAGACCTTTTTACCCCTTAATTACAATCGACGTAGTGGATACTATTTCGGTATCCCTTATAGGGTTAATATAGTAACACATGCTTGAAGAATGCTGATATGGTAGACGTCCCATCCTTCTGGTTGTTTTCCACTCCGGAGGGGAAGTCTCTCGGAGGGTCTCTTCAGACCGGAGCTTGGATAGACCCTTTGGTTTTGAGCCCTTCAATCCAGAGGCAAGTCTTGGGCTCCGAAATTGAGATTTGCCTTTATCTTGTAGGATCATGAGGATGAAGTATTTTCCCCCAACAGTAGCCCTCGAATATGCTTCTCCGGATAGCCTGTACAGCAAGGAGAGCAGTATACGCAAGAAATATTTTCATGCTCAGGACCTTTAGAAAAAAATACAAGGCATTATAACCGTTAGAAGCATCCTTGACATCGGAGGTGTATCGAATCCAGGCTTCGAACTTGAACCTCCGTATGATAGCTCCGAAGGAAAATGAACCATCATAACGACAGTGAATTGCAAAGAGTCGTTACTTTTGTACCGTTACCTCTCAAATAGCCGTCAGTCCTTTCGAGAAAGCAACAGCCGCAAAAGTTTTATCACGGGTTCACATTATTTCACCTTTCGACCCCACCTGTCATTGACGCGGGTTGGATCTGCAAGTGTGAAAACATGAGCGAATCGCGCTGAACAAGAACAGAGTGGTTATAAAAGAGGAAAGCGATCAGTGTTGAATTTTTTTTATAGAGCTTTTGCGCTTCGACATTTCCACGCTTTTAGCCTTCAACCTTACTCTCCGAAAATTTTGAGCGCTCCCCCAATGGTGAGAACTAGTGCAAGAGTGCCGGTGGCGGCGGCGACCTTGGCGCAGCAGCAGGCTTGGGCCGCCTCTGCAGCGGCGGCGATGGTGGGAGCTCGAGGGGGGGCTCTTGGCCTAAGGATCCACGGGAACTCCGCCCACCATCGAAGAAGCCACTGAAATAGACGTTCATCCTCGGGCGATCGACTTGCTCGGTAGAGTCTATCGAGGAAGCTGTGAGCGGAAAGCTTGGGCCGGGGACGAGTACTTGGATCCTTGGAGAAGAAGTGACTCCGTCACCGAGGAGCGGAGAAGTCATCGTCTTCGAAGCATTCTTCGAAGCGGGACTTAGACTTCCTTCGATAGACTTTTTGACAGAGGTGCTAGAGATGTTCCATGTCACTCTGGCACAGTTATCTCCGAATGCCATAGCCAGGCTGGTGATCTTCGAGTGGGCCCTCCGAGCTGAAGGGTGCAAGGGGGGTCTGGAGTATTTGCGGTGACCCACGAGTTTTCATGTCAACCTAAGCCACATGACAGGCCCGGGGATTCCAAGTTGCTGGTGGCCTTCAGGAGCGTCAACTTTCAGCTCCAAAAGGGACACTTGAAGAATTTCCCGATGAAGACGATCAACGACCGGTGATATTCTGATTGGATACTCCGGTGGTTCTATGCCGAGGTCGGAGAAGACTCTAGCCTTGTGGGGTCCCTGCAAGAAATATGGTACAAGAGGGAGGAGGTGACTCCAGACTCAAGTATCCTCTCAACACGACTTGGGTTGTTGTCTTCAGTGGCCAAGCGCATGAGTATGCGAGACTTAGTGGAGTAGTTCATCGCTCTTCGGATACCTCCACTCGGGGCCAACTGGTTATTGTTTTCCACAGCGCTTCGAAGGGGGAGCTTCGAGCTCTAGGTAACACTTCGAGATTTCGTGCACTCAGATTAGTCATATAGAATATTTGTAGTTTTCTTAACAGATTGTTACCTTATTTTATTGGCTCCATTGGCGTTGGTTCCAGAGCAGGTAGCTCGAGCTACGGAGAGGGTACTTGGGGCCCCTACCGTAGTAGAGAAGCAGCGGAGGGTGGAGCTGGTTGGGAGCTGGGAACGCTCCAACCGAGTGTGGAGCGCACTCGGAATCGAAGATCCTCCGCTTCCAAGCTTCGACCCAGCAGGCCTGGTCTCTCGAAAGAGGAAGGCTGCTGCTGGGACCTCTAAGACTGTGAGGACGCTAGTGAAGAAGGCAGCACGAAAAGCTAAAATCCGTTCACCTCCAGCGTCTCCAACTTCGCTCGACATTCGGAGCTCTTCTTTAGAGTAGTGTGAAGAGGAGGAGAACTCGGAGGCCCAAATGGGGAGGGAGCTTGAAGCTCTATTGATGGAAGGTGGAGAGGGGGATTCTCGGGTTGAGACCGAGGATCCACCTCGGGTGGAAGTCGGAGAAACGCCGATGGCTGAAGAGGAGGTGGCGATCTGAACTAAGCCCGCGGGGGTTCAGGGAATGGAGCCGGAAAGACCCAATTCGCCAGTGATCGGAGTAGTGGTGACAGAGGTAAGGGCTTTGACGTCTACTACTCCGGCCCAAACTTCGGGGGAGGACGTCGAGGAGTACCTCTGAATGTATGAGTTTCTCGGGGATCTCGTAATCCTTCCTCAAAATCTAGATGGAGGTAAGACTTCAATCTTTATTTCTTGATATACCTGAAATAATTTCATTGTTTTGGCAATATCTTTTAGATAATTGACGAATACCTTATGTTTGTAGATGCTTCGAGGAGCAATATGGCTCCGGCCCAAGACGGAGCCTCGGCTCCAGCTGGGGATGAGGCTTCGGCAAAAGAGGTAGCTCCGGCGATGGAGGTTACTTCTATTTGAGCTACTTCAGCCGAGGGGGCCACCATTGCAGAAGGATCCACTCCGATGGGGAGGTGGCCCCGGTGGCTCCTACACTGGGGAGAGGTAAAGGAAAAACTTGGCCTGGGCCTCTCCCTTGATGATGACGCCATCAACAAACGACCCTTCGGTGGATGCTTCGGAAGAAGACCCCGCCGAAGATGATCAGAGAGCCCTGTCCTGGCTCCTGCTATTGGCTCCGTTCTTAGAGCAGTGGACAGGGCTCCAGTCTCTCCTACAGCCCTTGGCTAAAAAGAACCAAGAGGTTGTCAACTCCGAGCTGGTCTCCGCGTTGAGCGAGGCCAGTGGATCAGAGTTGGACCTAGCCCTCGAAAGGTTTACCCTCTAGGTATGCAAGGAACTAAGAGTACATTCAATTCATTGAACTTACACCATACTTACTTTGCTTTTTGCAGCAATTTGTTCTTGCTAGAGCGGCAGCGACTTCCAACGAGCTCGAGTTTAATCGGCTCAAAAGGAAGGTTACAGCGCTCCACAGGGCCCTTAAGGGCTCCGAAGATAAGTCCCTACGATTGGAGGAAAAACTCCTTGAAGAGCAGAGGACGAAGGTCATAGTAGAGGAAGCTATTGACACAGAAATGTGCCCCCGCACTTGGGTCAGTTCGATGATCCAAAAGTGTGTGGATACTTGTAACACCCCAGAATTAAAAAGGAAATAAAATATATTAAAGGAATTTCTGGAAATTATAATTAAAGGAAAACCTTTAAAGAGCCCTATTAAAGCCAAACAGAGATAAATATTCAAAATCTGGACTTGAAAATTTTATGAGATAAACTAGAGGCCAAAACACAATTTCAGGAATTTTTACAAATTTTTATCAACAGTGATACACCCCTTAATCAAATAAACGAATTACTGGAATTATTTAAATCAGAAAACATTTATAATTCTAGTGGGCCTCAACCCTCAAAGTGCCCCGACCCAGCCCAGTCGAGTCTTGAGCCACTGACAAGTGGGACCCGCCTGTCGGCGCGTTCCCCCTCTCTCCTCCCCGCGCCCGCGCTCCGCCTGGCCCACTCGTCAGCCACCTATGGCCGTCTTTCGCTCTCTAGTCACCGGGGCCCGCCTATCGGCCCTTCCTTTTCTGTTTCGCCCGTTGACAGGTGGGGGCCACCTGTCGGGATCATCTTCCCCGATGGAAAGGGATCCCCCTTTCCATCGCTGGTGACCCCCCTTGCCAAATCCCACCGCCGGCCGCCCGATCTCGTCGATCAGGCCCCAGATTCCTTTTCCCCGAACACCGGCGATCACATTCCCCCTAATCCCCACGTGTCTTCGGCTTAGATGGCAAGCAATGCGTGTGCATGGAAGCTCGCCGGAGAAGGATGGAAACCCCTCGGTTTCCTTCCGTTTAAATGCCGGCAAACCCCTATAAATACCCCTCCCCGTCGCCGCCCTCTGCCCACACCACTGCAGTCGAGCTCGAGTGAACCAGGGCGCTCTCCCTTCACTTTCGGGTTTTCCCTCGGCTTCAACTCCGGTCGTCGCTCGCCGTCGACTCCGGCCTCCCCCGCCCTAGCCACCACCACCGTCGAGACCGCCGGAGCCTACCCATCCCCGGCCAACCCTCGGTTGGCCGTGAAGCCCACCGGCTCATCGTCGCCGTCAACCACCCGAAGACCCTCCTTCGTCTACCCTCGTCGCCGGTCGCTGTCCGCCGCTCACCGTCGTCGCCGAAGGTACCATCGTGACCGCCGTTCACCCCTCTTTCCATTTCCGGCGAGAACTAGGTCCTTAGGCATTCACCGCCGCCGTCGCCGTCGCAACCAAGCCCCGCCGTCACCGGAGACGAAGGGTACGTGGCCCTTACGTGCGTGCCATGCCGGATTGAATCCTGGCCGCACGATCGCGATCGGAGCACCCAGGTTTAATCCCTTCGGGATTTAATCACAGCCGTGGATCTGGTCAAAGGGGTACGGAGCGATCGCAGCCGTCGATCGTTACTTAAACCCCTGGATCGATCTCGTGCGTCCACGCATACCCCTTCGCCTGTTTTAATCTCCGCCGTCCATTTTCATTAAAGCCACCCGCCTCGCGCCTGATCGTTGGATCTGGATCCAACGAAACTGGTTGATCCGGTCCACGCGCACAGTGGCCCAGTTCACTATGGGCTTGGCTCACCATGGACCAGAGCCCATTTTCGGTTTAAATAAAAATTCGGAAATTGATTTAAACTTTGAAAATTTATAACTTGCTCATTTTAACTCCAAATTTCACCATTCAAATTTTTTTAAATTCACCAATTTATCCTCTACACATTTATGCCATAAAAACAGTATGTCACTACTGCCAAAAATAATATTATGAATAAAAACCCCTTAGGGATAAAATATTAAATCCAGAAAATAAATAAGGAAAAACCTTAAAATATAAGTTTTACTGTTTTTCACCAAACTTCAGCATATTAAAACCTTACTTCTCATAATACAACCCCTAAACACGTATGTTTATTATTTGGTGGATTTTTATCTGTTTATTGAATGTATTGTTTATTTTTCCGTACCGAGAAGACTACGAGTTCGTCGAGGAGCCGGAGTTCTATCCTGAGGTTCCACCTTCCCCATTTGCTGATCAAGGCAAGTCATCGAACCCTCATGTGGAAACGGTTGATCATTATTGCGCCCATGTTTTAATAAATTATCGCTATAACTCATAGGATAATATTGCATTAGTCCAATATCAAGCCTTACACTTATATTTATTAGATCCCCGTCCTTGTGTGCAAACCCAAGCCATGCTTATTGAGCCTTAACTCCTTGTCACTCTACTATAAAAGTATTAGCTAGTGCCCAATGTACCGGCACAACTGCTATAGGATAAAAAGAATGAGTCGTAGATAGATGGATTCTACTATATGAAATTTCCCCGTTATTCTTGTCTCTGGACTCTGTTGGAGTTGGCTATGTTATAAGTATGGTGGGTTGCGAGTGCAAGCTAGGGCATTGGTTGGTCGCACCCGGGGCACTATAAGGACCGGTCTGCGGGATCTGTTGCAAAGCACTTCCGTACCAACCACAAGTCTAATGGGTAAGTCCTAACTGGAAGTATGGAACACTCCGACTCTCTGAACCATAGTGGAGGGGGCAAGGGGCTAGCCCTCAGGGCGCCTTGTACCGACGAGGCTCAAGGGGGGGTATGGTGGAAACTCGACGCGTCGAGACACGATACGAAACCTATAAGAGGGTGCTGTTGAGTCGAGGCGAACCATACGGAAGGTTTTGGCACGAGTTCCCGTGGAATGGGTCATCTCATTACACTTTGGTGTACGTGATGAGTGCGTGCCTTGTGGGTACAGTTGTTGGCGTAAAAGTTACACCAACAGGTTCTCTGTATTCAAGAGCGAACAAACAGGGAGTCTGAACTTTAAGGGCTACTTCGGGCCTCCAAATTGGATAATAGCTCGAGTAGTCCGAATGAGTGTAAATGAACAACTTGTTCTCCCCTTCTTTACAAGGTATAATGGGGGTTTTTATAGGGGAAAAACCATAAGGAAAAGTCCTATTTGCCCCTAGATTACAACCGCCGTAATTCATTATTATACACAGGGTTATATATGGTAAAGTACTGCAAGGTAGATGGATAAACAAGACATCCAATCAATCATATCCTTCGGCTTCGAAGTCTCCATCCTCCCTTCGGAGAGTTCTCCAGGGCTTCACGCTGTGGTGCCCTCCGATCTTGACGACGCATACTTCGAACAACAGCTCGCCAACATCAGGGCCATTATCAGCCTTCGGAAGGTCTACGCCTTAAGCCTGGAAAGTGGAATAATTTCCCCCAACAGTAGCCCCTCGAACACGTTTTCCTGTATTAAACTTGTTTTAGAAAGAAGGCGGTATTCGGAAGGAATATTTTTAATTTCCGAGGCTTAAGAAGGAGTGAGAGATGCTGAGACTTAGCCGAAGACTTTGAGCATAACGCATTCGAGCTCTCCCCTTCGGGTTCCAGATACAATGGGAACACGTACTGGAAAGAAGTATGACTTCAGAGTGCGAACGCCGTAGGGTGCCGTTAAAAGTAGTCGTTACAGCGCAAGTAGCTGTTACTCTCTGTAGAAAAGGTAACGGTCGATTTTTACCGCGGTTATGCGCCGTTCCGATTACCGGGCCCACGCGTCGGTGGCGGAAGCCGAACCTGCAATGTGAATACCATCGAAGAGTAGTACTGGTCGCACGGTTATAAAAGGGAGAGATAGAGATCAACCGAGATTTTTTACCGCATTCATCACCTGCTATCCATCTTTCTCCCCATCTTCCAGCCTCCTTGAGCACTTGAGCGCGATGGCGAGAACTAGCCACACCACCCCAGCGGCGGCCAATACTTTGGCGCAGAGGCAGGCGTGGGCTGCATCGGCAGCAGCGGCAATGGCGGGGGCTCCGAGTGGGGCTTGGCCGACGAACACTCGGGCGCTCCGTCCGCCTTCCAAGAAGAAGATTGCGCAAAGCTTCATCATAGGCCAATCCTCGAGCACTGCTGAGTCCATAGAAGAAGCAGTGGAAGGAAAGCTGGGAACTGGAATGAGGACCCGAGTTCCAGGGACAGAATCAACTCCACGACCGCGGAGCGGAGAGGTGGTGGTCTTCGAAGCATTCTTCGAAGCGGGTCTGGGACTGCCAGCTGTGGATTTCTTGGCAGAGGTGTTGGACTTGTTCCACATAACCCTGCCTCAGTTGTCCCCCAACGCGATCGTCCGTTTGGCTGTCTTCGAATGGGCGCTTCGGGCGAAGGGATGCGAAGGCCGCTCCGAAATCTTCGCGGCGACCCACGAGGCTATCTGCCAACCGAAGCCTCAAGACGAGCCAGGGGACTCCAAAGTGACGATAGCCTTCGGCAGCGTCAACTTCCAGCTGCGGAGGGAGCACGCCCTCCACTTCCCTGCCAAAGCCATAAACGACCGGTGGTACTCGAACTGGATACTTCGGTGGTTCTACGCCGAAGTCGGAGAGGACTCCCCTCTCTCGGGTCCTCTCCAGGAGATCTGGTTTCGGAAGGAGGCAGACACCTCCCCGAACCCTAGCTTGCTCACGACGAGGCTAGGGTTGCTTGCTTCGGTGGCCCGTCGTATGAGCATGCGCGACCTGGCCGAGGAGTTCGTCGGTCTTCGGATCCCTCCCCTCAGAGCCAACTGGCCGATCGTAATCCCACAAGCCTTGGAGGGGGACCTCCGAAACTTAGGTACACCTTCTTCCTGCTGCATCATATTATATGAACAATTTAATTATACTCATACTTCTATACCTCTTTCTTTCAGTGGTGCCTCTGGCATTGGCTCCGGAAGACATAGTTCGGGCCACCGAACGAATTCTCGGAGCCCCTTCGGTGGCCGAGAGGCAGAGAAGGCTGGAGTTGGTGGGGAGTTGGGAGCGATCGAACAGGGTGTGGAGAGCCCTTGGCATGGAGCCTCCGCAGCTTCCTGACTTCGCCCCAACCGGAGCGGCTGGCCGCAAAAGGAAGGCCGCGGCCGAGCCCTCCAGGAAAGCCGGCCAGCAGCCGCTTAAGAAGAAGGCAGCGAAGCAACCTCCACACTTGACGCCTGCTTCGTCTTCTTCGTCGCCAGATGCGCGGAGCCCACCTTCCGAAGGGGTAGAAGACTCCGATGGCGAGACAGCGGCGGCCTTCGAAGCCTACCTCCTGGCTGACGAAGACATGGGGGAAGTCCCTCCGAACACTTCCGCTAGGGAGGGGGTTAGCGCAACTCCAACGGCTCCTCCCGCGCCCGCCGTCGTGCAGGTGGAGTCAGACTCTACTCCCGACTTGCCCACACCCGAGGCGGTCCCTGCGGAGGTCGCGACTCCGACAGAGAATACCGAGGGCAGGACCTCGGGGGATGACTTCGCCAACATCCTTCAGATGTATGAAGTCTTGGAGGATCCAGCGATCCTTCCTCAGGAGACTCTCAGAGGTCTTTTTCCGAAGCTCCTCCCTTTTGTCAATACTCGCCTGCTATCTGTAAAACATGCTCATTAATCTTGCTATTGAAGTAGGTACCTCTTCGCGTATCGATGCTTTGGTGGCGCCCGAAGTCCCCGCTTCTTCGGAGACGGCTATTCGAGCGGACCCTTCTGCTCCTCTGGGGGCTCCGAGCCTGGTGGCAGAGAACGTGTCCTTCGGGGCGGACGACGTGCTCGCTGGGACGGAGTTGGCTCCTATCGCAGCCACCTCGACCACCGAGGTCGCCTCCGGCAATGTGGTTCCGGCCGAAGAGGTGGTGGCCGGGGGTCGGGGTGCTCCTGCTTCTCCCCCCTTCATGCCGGGGAGGGGTAAGAGCATTTCTAGCCTCGGTCTTCTTCCTGGCCAGGCCGCACCCTCCATCGGCAATTCGGAGGACGAGACCGCAGTGGACGACGCCCAAGCTTTGTCTTGGCTTCCTCTGCTGGCTCCTTTTGTGGAGCACCGGAGCGGCCTTCGAAGACTCATGGAGCCCCTGGCTGAGAGAATCCAAGACATTGCTAATTTGGAGTTGATCTCCGTCTTGAGCGAGGCCAGGGCTTCGACACTCAACACGGCCCTCGAAAGGGCTGCCCTTCAGGTATGAAAAAGACACCATAGTTGCTTCGTATTAACGGTCATAACTTCTTTAGTGCTTACCTAGTTCTCTTTGCAGCAATTTGCCCTTGCTAGAGCGGCAGTGACTTCCAACGAGGTCGAAATTAATCGACTCAACCGGAAGGTCACTACTCTCCAGGCGGCCCTTAACGACTCCACCGGGAGATCCCTCAGGCTGGAGGAAGAAGTTTTGGAGGAACGGAAGGCTAGGGCAGCATCTGACGAAGCCCTCGGAGCCCTCCGTTCGTCAGCCCAGGAAGTTGAGGCCGAACGCGTTGTCCTCCGTGCGGAGGTTGAAAAGCTCCGTCAGGAGGCAGCTACTTCGAGCGCACAGCTGGTGGAGCTTCAAGGGGCTCTTAGCCAGGCGATGGCCCTCAAGAGTTCTTTGATGCTCCGGGTGGCCGCAGTGGACGCGACTGCTGCGAACCTGGAAGCGGCGGAGAGGAAAAACTCCAGTACTGCTGATCGTACCTTGGAAGCCCTTCAAGGTACGCTAGAGTACTTCGGCACTATGTGCCCTTCGTCCTCCGCCGCGGCCCACGAGCCACTCGACCGGAAGCTGACGAGGATCTAGGTTGCTTCGTCGTTGATGAAGAACTCCGGCATTCGGTACGGGGAGATCTCCGGACAGTGTGCTGGCATCGGGGTTCTTCGTCATATTGAATCTCTTCGGATCCCCCTTGGCTTGGTCGGAGGCTCGTCTCCTGGAGGCTTCGCGGATGATGACTTGCTGCGGCCATCTTCGGAGGTGGCTTCGGCTTGGGAAGTGTAACACCCCAGAAATTAAAAAGGATTAAAATAAAAGAAAAATATTATTTAAATCATTTCTGGAGTTGTTATTAAAAGAAAATTCATAAAAGAACCCAAATAAAGCCAAACAGGGAGAAATACTCAAAATCTGGACTTGAAAATTTCATGAGATGAACCAGAGACCAAAATATAATTTTAGGAATTTTTACAAATTTTTATCAACAGTGATTCAACCCTTAATCAAATATTCGAATTACTGGAATTATTTTAAATCAGAAATCAATTTTAATCCTTAATGGGCCTCAACCCCGAATCCTCCCTCAGCCCGGCCCAGCCCATCCATGAGCCACTGACGAGTGGGTCCCGCTTGTCGGTGCCGCACCCCTCTCTCCTCCCGCCCGCGCCCCGCCTCGGCCCCACCAGTCAGCCTCCTCGCACCCGCCTTCACCCTCTGACATGCGTGGCCCGCTTGTCGGCGCCATTTGTCTCGCGCTCACTCACTGACAGGTGGAGCCCACCTGTCAGGATCGTCTTCTTCCCGGGAAGGGGATCCCCCTTTCCTTTTTCCGGCGATCCCCTTCGGATCCCTTGCCGCCGGCCGCCCAGATCCACCCGATCGCCTCCGGACTCCCTTCCTTGGATCACCATGATCCCCTTCCATCCAAACCCGACGCGGTTTCGCGCTTTAGGAAGCTTGGCCGGGGGAATGGAAGTCCTCACCGGAGCTCTCGGGAACCCTCGATTCCCTGCCATCCCGACGCCGGCGACCCCCCTATAAGAACCCCTCGCCCACGCCGCCCTCAGCCACACCACCTAAAGCCCTAGCCGAAACCTTCCCGAGCGCCGTTGCCACGTTTTCGAGCTCTTCCACTGCTCTGCCTCCGGCGAGCAATCGCCGTCGCCTCAGACCCCCGCTGCCCTAGCTGCCGCCACCGTCGGGTCCGTCGTCGACCACCCCACCTCGTCCACCCCTCCGTTGGCCGTGGACACCGCCGGACCGCCGTCGCCGTCGAGCACCCGTACGCCCTCCGTCGTCTACGCTCGCCGCCGGTCATCTCCAGGCCCCCATCGTTGCCACCAAAGGTATGGCCGAGACCGTCTCGACCTCCTCGTTCCATTTTTGGCCCTAGCTAGGCCCCTAGGCCCTCGCCGTCGCCACCGTGGCCGCACCCGAGCCCGCCGTCGCCGGAGACGAAGGCGGTACTCGACCCCTTAGCGTGTGCCGTGCCGGATTCCATCTGAGCCGCACGATCGCAAACGAAGGGCACAGATTAAATCCCCTTGGGATTTAATCTCACCCGTAGATCTGGTCAAAGGGGTACGGGGCGATCGCAGCCGTCGATCGTTACTTGAACCCCAGGATCGATCTGGTGCGTCCACGTCATACCGGTTCGCGAGATCTAATCGTGGCCGTCCAATTTCACTTACGCCTCCCGCCTCGCGCCCGATCGCCGGATCTGGATCCAACGGATCTGGTTGATCCGGTCCACGCGCATAGTCACGGGTTCACGGTGAACCTGGTTCACCGTGGACCAGGGACTGTTTTTAGTTTAAATAAAATCCAGAAAATTGATTTAAACTTTGAAAATTCATATCTTGCTCATTTTAACTCCAAATTTCACCATTCAAATTTTGTTAAATCCAGAATAATATTCTCTACACATTAATGCAATAAAAACAGTATGTTACTATTACCCAAAATATTCTTAATAAATAAATGAATAAAAACTCCTTAGGATTAAGATTAATAAGATAGAAAATAAATTAGGAAAAATTCCAAAAAGTTAAACTTTACTGTTTTATACAAAACTACAGAAGATTAAAATGTTACTTCACATAAAAACACCCACAAATATGTATGATTATGTTTGGTGATGTTTTATTGAATGTGATGTATTGTTTATTTTTCCGTATCGAGAAGACTACGAGTTCGTCGAGGAGCAGGAGTTCTACCCCGAGGTTCCTCCATCCCCCTTTGCTGATCAAGGAAAGTCATCGACCACCTCTGTGGAAACAGTTGATCATAATTGAGCCCATGTTTTAATAAATTATCGCTATAACTCATAGGTTAATATTGCATTAGTCCAATATTCAAGCCTTACACTTATATTTATTAGATCCCCGTCCTTGTGTGCAAACCCAAGCCATGCTTATTGAGCCTTAACTCCTTGTCACTCTACTATTAAAATATTAGCTAGTGCCCAATATACCGGCACAACTGCTATAGGATAAAAGAATGAGTCGTAGATAGCTGGATTCTGTATATGAATTTTCCCCGTTATTCTCGTCTCTGGACTCTGTTGGAGTTGGCTAAGTTATAAGTATGGTGGGTTCCGGGTGCAAGCTCGGGCACTGGTTTGTCGCACCCGGGGCACTATAAGGACCGGTCTGCGGGATCTGTTGCAAAGCACTTCCGTACCAACCACAAGTCTAATGGGTAAGTCCTAACTGGAAGTATGGAATACTCCGGCTCGATGCACCATAGAGGAGGGGGCAAGGGGCTAGCTTGCGGGCGACTTGTACCGACGAGGCTCAAGGGGGGGTATGGTGGGGCTCCGATGCGTCGGGACACCATATGAAACCCATAAGAGGGTGCTATTGAGTCGGGGAGGACTATATGGAAGGTTTTGGCACGAGTTCCCGTGAAATGGGTCATCTCGTTACACTTTGGTGTAAGTGATGAGTGCATGCCTTGTGGGTACAGTGGTACATCTCTGATCAGAGTAATTTAATCTTTTCGAAAAGCCGAGCCCACGGTCAAGGGCGGGTTGTGTGACTACTCGCAGTTAGTTTGCAATTGTTTGAATGTTCAAGTTATTCATGGCACGTAAGGACTGTTGAGCGAGGTGGGGCTGACTGTACCCCTCGAGTTAGAAGATGATGATACACATGCACCTGTTTACTTTTCCATACTAATAAATTGCTCACATTTAAAGCTTTACAATTATGCTGCTTCCGCAAAATTAGCCACTATCTCCCTTGTTATTATCTTGCATTATATTTGCATTCGGTGGCTTGCTGAGTACATCTGTACTCACCCCGTTGACTTACAACATCAGAGCCCGTCTACTACGAGGAGGATGAAGGTCTGGAGTAGCGACCCAGTCAAGGCGAGACTGGAAGGAGGCGTTCATCTAGGACCCTTATTTTATTAGTTTCTCTTCATCTTTATTCACTTTTGTACTAATACGGTCTACGAACCGTGAATGATTTGCTCGTATTGTACGTGGTCGCATGATGAACGTCTTGTTTTATTGATTTTCTATGGAATTTCAATAAAGTCCTGATTTATTAAATCGGGGCGCGACAGGAAGCCTTCCGGTCAACCTGGAAGACGGACCATAAGGTCGCTGCCAAGGCCTGGATCGACGAGGCTCGCCGGTAGAAGCAAGCTCAAACGAAGCCACCACTCCCTGCTTCGCCAGCCCCTCCGGTTCCTGCTCCGCCATCCGACCCGCAGGTCTAGCCGCTTAGGACTGCTGTGTACCTGAGGCCCTGTAAACCTTGTTTTTATTAATGAAAAAGTTATAAACAATACGTGTCTTGGGTGTTCTGCTCTTTTTTAGGTTTTGTCATGCCCTTCGAGCCCTGACTTCGAACTTCTGGAAACTACCGGCGAGCTCCGAAAGGAGTGGGCAGTCCTCGAGAGTTTGAGACCTTATCGCCGTTCCCGCTTTTCTGTTCCTCGCGGAGACGGGGGGGAGGTTACCCTTGAAGTTCGAAGGGACGTTTTATCTTATATTAAAGAGGAAGAGAAGACGGAGGGGTCTTCATCTTCCGAACCTATTGACTGGTCCGACTCAGAGTACCGAGTTGACAACCCCGCGGAAGCAGACTCTGAGAAGCTCCTGACTTGGGCTGAGCTTCAAGAGGCACAAAAGAAATTGCGGGCCTCGAAGAAGAAGAGAAGCACTCGGACTAAAAGGACGACTTCGGCGGCTTCGAGCTCCGAAGGGAATCTTAGCCGTAGGGGTAGCTCCAGGGGCCGAAAGGGTCTCCGGTTTTATTTAGGCTTAGATGAAAATTTCTCTTAATGTAATATTATAATGATTTTATGTGAAATGCCTCGAAAGTATGCTGTGTGACTCGTACCCTCCGACCCCCCCTTGTGGGTGGCGGAGCCTTTATCGTAGAGAAGGGTTCGCTAGGCACAATGACTGTCGAACACCTGCATTCTTTTGTGGACTAAAATTTTGCTCGCTTTTTCTGAGTCTTTAAACTCTTCTATGGATCCTAACAAGCCGGAGCTTGGAATCCGTAGGTTGGCCACCTTCGGCTCTTTTACAGATACTTCGAACCCGGAGGCCGAAAATCTGTTTTTTTAAAGTCCTTAGACTCTTCTACGGATCCTAACAAGCCGGAGCCTGGAATCCGTAGGTTGGCCACCTTCAGCTCTTTTACAGATACTTCGAACCCGGAGGCCGAAAATCTGTTTTCTTTAAAGTCCTTAGACTCTTCTACGGATCCTAACAAGCCGGAGCCTGGAATCCGTAGGTTGGCCACCTTCGGCTCTTTTACAGATACTTCGAACCCGGAGGCCGAAAATCTGTTTTCTTTAAAGTCCTTAGACTCTTCTACGGATCCTAACAAGCCGGAGCCTGGAATCCGTAGGTTGGCCACCTTCGGCTCTTTTACAGATACTTCGAACCCGGAGGCCGAAAATTTGTTTTCTTTAAAGTCCTTAGACTCTTCTACGGATCCTAACAAGCCAGAGCCTGGAATCCGTAGGTTGGAGGTGGAGCCGTTGAACCAATGGTTCGAAGGCAGTCTCCTGGGTTTTGTGAAAAGTGCTTGGCTCTGCCAGTATCGCCGTCATCCCAATGCGTCCATTAGGAGTAAGGGATATTCGAAGAGCAAAGCAGAATTCAACCCTTATCTTTATTGATAAGAGGGAAAATTTTACAGAGGATTACAAGGAGCCCCTAAGCATAATCCCGCTTAAGGTGCTCCGCATGCCACGCATGCTTCAACTCTTCCCCTTCTAGATTAGCTAATTTAAACGATCTGGGGCGTCCTGAGCGTAAGATAACATATGGTCCTTCCCATTTGTTTCCTAGCTTCCCCGGAGCTATTACACTTCGCAATACTAGATGACCTGGTTTTAATTCATTTAGCCTAACCTTCGGGTCATACCAGATTTTGGTGTGCTCTTGGTACTTAGTCAGGTTGGCTACAGCTCGGAGCCTTGTTTCTTTGGAAAAATCTAACGAAGTGCTCCGGTCATCTTCGACCTCAGGCTGAATTACCCGAAGCGATTCACCTCTAATCTCCGTAGGAGTCATGGCCTCGTCTCCGAAGAGCAATCGGAATGGTGTGAAACCTGTTGATCTGGTTTGAGTGGTTCGAATGGACCACAAGATTTTGGGAAGCTCTTCGACCCACAGCCCCTTGGCCAACCCTACGATCCGGCGATTTAGCCCGGAGAGAATGTTACCGTTGGCTCGCTCGATGGCTCCGTTTGACTGTGGATGTCGGACTGCTGCGAAGCATAGCTTAATGCCCAGCTCTTCACAAAATGTTTGGAAGGTATCAGCTTCGAACTGGGTTCCATTATCCACCGTCAGCTCCTTGGGAACTCCGAACCTGCATATAACATTCTGCCAGAAGAATTTTTGCACGTTCCTCGAGGTGATAGCTGTTAATGGCTCCGGTTCAACCCATTTTGAGAAATACTCGATTGCCACTACCGCAAATTTCAAACCACCTTTTGCCACTGGGAAAGGACCTATGAGGTCCATGCCCCATCTGGCCATCGGCCATACTGGGGTAATAGCCTGAAGTTGAGTTGGCGGGCGATGACTCCTCCTGCCCATCCACTGGCAGCCTTGGCATGTTCGGACCAGCTCCTCTGCATCTCTTACTATGGTCGGCCAATAAAACCCTTGCCGAAGTGTTTTGCCTGCTAACGCACGAGGGGCTAAATGTCCTCCGCACAAGCCTTCGTGAATGCCCCGAAGTATATCCTAACCTTCGGGTTGTGAGATGCATCGAAGTAAGGGTGAACACACTCCAGCCTTGTACATTACTCCATCGATGAGCTTGTAATTTCGCGCCCTTGCTCGCAATCTTCGAGCTTCTGGGGCTTCGGAAGGCTCCATGCTATCTTGCAATATGCTTATTATCGGAGCTCGCCAATCTGTTGTTGGAATGCACATTACTTCTGATGAGGGTATTTGGTCAGCCGCTGGCTGCTCTAGCTCTTCGTAGAAAGCACCCTCCGGGATGTCTACCGCTCCTGCTGCAGCCTTTGCAAGAATATCTGCAAGTTGATTCTCTGCCCGAGGGATGCTTCGAACTGTAAACCCTTTGAATGCTGCTTCGGCCTTGCGGATTTCTTGAAGGTATTGCGCGAGATGTGGGTTTTTTGCTTGAAAGCTTTTGTCAATATGCCCCGCGACGACTTGGGAATCTGTCTTGATCACTATTCTTGTAGCTCCGAGCGCTTTAGCCTTTCGGAGGCCTAGCAAGATTCCTTCATACTCGGCAATGTTATTAGTGGTTCTGAAGTTGAGCCTTGCGGAATACATAGCCTTTTGCCCAGATGGTGACAAGATGACGGCCCCTGCTCCTGCTCCTGATGCTTGATAAGCTCCGTCAGAGAATATTGTCCAAAAACCTTCGGAGGGTTCTTCCGGGGTCCAGATTGCAGATGGAGTCCACTCTGCTACGAAATCTGCTATAATTTGAGATTTAACAGCTGTCCTTGCCGTGAAGGAGATTTCGAAGGGTGCCAGCTCGACTGCCCATTTTCCAATCCTGCCTGTGGAATCTTTGTTTCGGAGCATATCCCCAAGAGGATACGACGTAGGGATGATGAGGTTATGCACCAAGAAGTAATGCCTTAGCTTTCGCGAGGCCATTACTAGGGCATAGGCAAACTTCTCGAGTTCGGAGTATCTGACCTTGGCTCCGGATAATGCCTCCGACACAAAATAAATCGGGTTTTGCACCAGCTTCCCTTTAAGCTCAACCTCTCGGACCAGCACTGCGCTTACTGCTGAACCCGTTGCTGCAAGATATAAAAGCAGTGTTTCCCCTGGAAGGGGAACAGTTAAGGTTGATAATGTGCCGAGGTATGCTTTTATGTCCTCGAAGCTCTTCTGGCATTCCGGCGTCCAACTGAAGCTTTCGGATCTCTTTAGTGCCTTGAAAATTGGGAGGCTCCGCTCTGCCGACCTGGACAGGAACCTGCTGAGTGCTGCGAGCCTTCCTGTTAGCTTCTGTACTTGTTTCAAATTCTCTGGCGGAGCCATCCTTTGCAACGCACTTATTTGTGTTGGGCTAGCTTCGATCCCCCTGCTCGAAACTAAGTACCCTAGCAGCTTTCCTGCTTGTGCCCCGAATATACATTTTTCGGGGTTGAGGCGTACTCCACATGCTCGGAGGCTCTCGAATGTTTCAGCTAGATCTAGGCTATGTCGGTGCTTTTGGGCACTTTTTATTACAATATCGTCCATATAGGCTTCGACATTGCGGCCTATCTGATGACCTAGAGCCTTAGCTATTAAGCGAGAAAAGGTGGCTCTGGCATTCCGTAAACCAAAAGGCATTCTTACATAACAGAATACTCCGGAAGGAGTTATGAAGCTTGTCTTGGCTTCGTCTTCGCGCTTCAGCCATACTTGATGGTACCCGGAATAAGTGTCGAGGAAGCTTAATAATTCGGAGCCGGCTGTGGAATCTATCAATTGATCTATTCGGGGCATTGGGTAGGGGTCTCGCGGGCATGCTTTATTCAACGAGGTGAAGTCAATACACATGCGCCACTTGTTCGAGTCCTTTTTTCTTACAAAAACAGGGTTAGCCAACCACTCAGTATGGGCTACCTCCCTGATAATGCCAGCCCTTAACAATTTTTCTACTTCGGCCTTGGCTAAGCTTGCTCTTTCTGCTGACAGCATGCGGAGCCCCTGGCGCACCGGCTTGGCCTTCGGGTTGACGAGCAGACTATGCTCGATGATGCTTCGATCGACCCCAGTGATGTCTTCGTCGGTCCAAGCAAATATGTCTAGATTTTTCTTGACGACTTCTTCTAACGAGGCGGTTATTTCTGGAGATAGCCCCTTGCCAAATTTCACTGGGTATTCTTTGCCATCCTCCGAGATTATTCTTGTTTTGACCTCACCCTCCGGGCTTGGCTTGAGCGAAGATCCCTTCGGAGGGTTCAAGGCCTCCGGTACTTCGGCGCTTTCCGCCACATTATGCACTTGTCGGGGGTCCAATGGCTGCCCATGGCCATACTCTGTCCTCCTGGCTACAGCTTGGTCTCCTGAAATAGTAAGCACTCCACCTTGCGTGGGCATTTTGAGACAAAGGTAATTGTGATGTGCTATAGCCCCGAACTGGTTCAACATCCCTCGACCGAAGATAGCATTGTAAGCGTAGGGGGAATCAACCACATCGAAGATCACCTCTTCTACTCGGGCCAAAGGGCCCTCTCCGAAGGCAACCTCGAGGCCTATTTGGCCGAGGGCATCGAGAGGCGGTCCTGAAAACCCTTGAAGCGGCCGGGCTGCTGGAAGCAGATGCTTCCGAGGTATGCACATCTGGTCGAAGGCCTGGACGAAGAGTATGTCTGCGGAGCTCCCGCCATCTACCAGGATCCTTCGAACATCTGCTCCTGCTAAATCGGCAGAGATGACTAATGGGTCAGCATGGGGAAACTTCACCCCCATCGCGTCGCTGGCTGTGAACGAGATGGGCACACGGGACCACTCTGGCATCCCTTCTGCGGAACTCGAGGTCCCAATGTGCCCGACCTCGCGGACGTACTCGCGGCGCTGTCTTTTGGACATGCTTCCGAGGGTCCCCCCTCCGGAGATGGGCAGGACCACTCTCTTGCCGCGGTCTTGTGGGTCTTCTTGCTTTGGTGGTGGCATAATACTGGCCACTGGTAGCCGCATGGGGGCTTCGAGGGCACCGGCTCGGGCCACAGTTTGAACGGGCTCCGAGCGTGCCGACGGTGGGGTCCGATCCGAAGTACCCCGCCCGGTATTTCGCTCAAGGTAGTCGCCCCGAAGGGCCAATACTGCCTTGCAGTCCTTCGTGTCGTGGCTTCTATTGTCGCCATGCACACAACAGAAAAAACTCTGGCGCCTGCCAGGTATCCTTTCTTGAAGCTTTGGTGGCCCAGCCTTGAAATTTTTTACCTGCTGGAAGTTGGCAGGTGCCTTCGAGGCTGAAGGTGCAATGTTTAACACCTCCGAGCGGAAATGCTTCTTTCCTCGCTTGTACTCATTGAAGCGGTTGTCTTGTGGAGGTTGCGGTGTAGCGGAGGCTTCAGGCTCCCTTTTGACTTCTCGGAGGGTGGGCAATGGTGCTTCAGCTCGCCGGAGACATCCTTCCTCCGCCTTGGCATACTGTTCAAAGTATGCCATGAGCTGTGCCACAGACGTCACCGGCTTCCGATGGAGTTTGCTGAGGAGGTCGGGGTTTAGAACCCCTTCGCGTGCAGCATCAACTACCGAGGAGGTAGACAGGCCCTTGATCTGTGACTTGGTGTGGGCGAAGCACGTGAAGTACTCCCGAAGGGTTTCTCCCACCCGCTGCTTTACCTGAAACAAACTTCCTGTGGACATCGGGGCCACGAAGGTACCTTGGAAGTTGCTCACAAATTTCTTTTTTAGCTGCTCCCATGAACTGATCGATCCTGGCTTTAGCGACCAGAACCAGCGGAGTGCCACGCCTTCGAGAGCGAGGGGGAAGCATTTTGCCATGGTGCTTCGCACCCCTCCGCTTGCTTCTATTGCCAGGGCGTAAGAGCGGGCGAACTCTCCGGGGTCCGAACCCCCGGAGTACTTGTGCAGCTTCGAGGCCTTGAATCTGGGGTCGAAAGGCACTCTCTGCAGATCAGGGTGTAACGGAGATTCATTGTCGAAGGATGCATTCTCGGCTTCCTCCGGGACTTGGATAACTTCTGGGGGATTGCGGGTTCCATCGTCTTGAGGCCCCCCTGGAGTTTCGGTGGAAGCTTGAGTGCGGAGGTGATCGACGGCCTCTTGCTTCCACCTGGATACCTCCTCCTGAAGCCTGGCTAGCTGCGTAGCCTCGGTTTCGGGAGGGCCTTCGTCTTCGTCTGAGGGCACTTCTGGATCCCGGCTAGCTGCGTAGTCGGTCTGAAGCACCGTAGGAGGAGGCAGAGGTCCCCGGGGCGCTCGACGCCCAGCGGTCTCTGCAGGAATCGCCGGATTAGCTGAGGGTCCGGCTCCATTGGTCCGAGGGGACCTTTGAAGAGGACCCGAAGCCTGGCCATGCTTCGGAGGCATAGCTAGTCGTTAAGACGTCTTGGAGATGGAGGACTTCGAACGACTCGAGGGGTCGAGAGAAGGCCTTCGAGCTGCACTAAGAAGCCCTTAACTGAAGGGTGCACGGAGTCTTGGGACTCCGAGGCTCCCTCCGTAAGTGCTCTTCGGAGTGCAGTCAGTAGTAGAGAACAAGCTTTTAGAACTTGAGCTCCCCACGGACGGCGCCAACTGTTGGCGTAAAAGTTACACCAACAGGTTCTCTGTATTCAAGAGCGAACAAACAGGGAGTCTGAACTTTAAGGGCTACTTCGGGCCTCCAAATTGGATAATAGCTCGAGTAGTCCGAATGAGTGTAAATGAACAACTTGTTCTCCCCTTCTTTACAAGGTATAATGGGGGTTTTTATAGGGAAAAACCATAAGGAAAAGGCCTATTTGCCCCTAGATTACAACCGCCATAATGGAAACTATTCATTATTATACACAGGGTTATATATGGTAAAGTACTGCAAGGTAGATGGATAAACAAGACATCCAATCAATCATATCCTTCGGCTTCGAAGTCTCCATCCTCCCTTCGGAGAGTTCTCCAGGGCTTCGCGCCGTGGTGCCCTCCGATCTTGACGACGCATACTTCGAACAACAGCTCGCCAACATCAGGGCCATTATCAGCCTTCGGAAGGTCTACGCCTTAAGCCTGGAAAGTGGAATAATTTCCCCCAACAACAGTGGTACATCTCTGATCAGAGTAATTTAATCTTTTCGAAAAGCCGAGCCCACGGTCAAGGGCGGGTTGTGTGACTACTCGCAGTTAGTTTACTAATGTTTGAATGATTGAGTTATTCATGGCATGTAAGGACTGTTGTGCGAGGAGGTAGAACGTACTCCTCGAGTTAGAAGATGATGATGCATACACATGTTTACTTTTCAGTACTAATAAATTGATCACAGTTAATGCTTTACAATCATGCTTCTTCCGCAAAATTAGCCACTATCTCCCTTGTTATTATCTTGCATTATATTTGCATTTGGTGGCTTGCTGAGTATGTTTGTACTCACCCCCGTTGACTTACACCACCAGAGCCCATCTACTACGAGGAGGATGAAGGTCTGGAGTAGCGACCCAGTCAAGGCGAGACTGGAAGGAGGCGTTCATCTAGGACCCTTTATTTTATTAGTTTCTCTTCACCTTTATTCACTTTTGTATTAATATGGTCTACGAACCGTGAATGATTGCTCGTATTTGTACGTGGTCGCATGATGAACGTCTTGGTTTATTAATTTTCTATGGAATTTCAATAAAGGTCCTGATTTATTAAATCGGGGCGTGACAAGATGGTATCAGAGCCGACTTGACTGTAAGAAGCCAAACAGACCTGACCGAGTGGGAACCTTCGCGATGAGGCCGGATTCATCCGCGAGCTACACATGCTCATCGGTTTCCTCGGATTTGAGCACGAGCCGATGTTCCATGGAGTCTTCCCTGACGAGGAAGAAAGCTACTGTGAGGTCACCGTCGTCGTCCAGCCCTCTCCTCAGACAGCCCACACCTATCGAGGTGGAGGACCTACTTTCTTGGTAGCCAGTCAGCGCACCGCCCTCCAGGCCCTCACTGAGCTCCGGATGATCTACGATAGTGAGCTCTACGATACGGATTATCGTTTTGTGCCCCTTCGCACTCCAGGGAGTCCCCACAGCGTCTACGTCAGCACACTCTCCCAGCGCCATTCTACGATTGGACACACCGTACGTTTGTTGGAGGCAATGGATGATCTCCATTACGAGGCACTTCAGGATGCCAACGGACAACGCGACACGATCGATTTTTACCAGCACTCTTCCGAGGATCTGAACAGCGAGAACGAAGATCTTCGACGCCGCATCCAGCAGGGACACCGATTGGCTGCCGACGCAGAGGATTTACGTCGCCAGAATGAGCTCCTACGGCAGCGCGTCGCCACTAATCCTCAGCTCCGCCATCAGTTTGAGGAGTTGAAGAAGGACATCGAGGAGATCGCACCCCTTCTGCCCCGCAAGAAGAAATCTCTTCGGATACCCACCGTGAGGCCCAAGAGGATTTCTCGCAGTGCTCCACCTGCCGGACCCTCCAGTTCCATGACCCTGACTGTTTCCGTCGAGCCCGTGATCGAGCCGTCCCCTGAGATGCCATAGACATAGAATTTACGATTGATTGTTTCCTTTTATTATTTTGGATTGTATTATCACTCATGTCAAATATAAGGCATGAGTGAAGAATTAAATAAAAGACAATAAATGTAATCGCAAGAACGACCCTTTTGAAATAAAGCTTAGCATTTGATTCCCCTAAGAATATGTTGTTTATTTTGGAAACCCCAGGATGACCAACACTCAAGGCTTTGACGCTCCCCAGAACGGAGGGGAAAACGGTAACTTACCACAATGGGGAGCAACTAGACAAAGACAAGCCCCAGTCGCCAACCACCCCACGGTGGCTGAGATGATGGCCACTCAGAACCAGTTGGTCGCTGCCTTATTGAACCAGATGCAGCAGCAGCAGTAGATGCAAGAGCAGCAGGCTCAGTTCTTCCGCCTCCACCAACAGCCCGAGCTGCCTCGCCCCGCCACACCAGCTCTCGCTCCCGCCTCTCAGCTCTCGGAATTCTTCCGAGTCCGCCCACCCACCTTTTCAAGCACTACCAACCCCATGGAGGCTGGGGATTGGTTGAGAGCTATCGCGAAGAAGCTAGACCTGCTGACCTGCACTGAGCAGGAAAAGGTAGCCTTCGCCGCCCACCAGCTCCAAGGTCCCGCCGCAGAATGGTGGGACAACCTGCGTGAGACCCTGCCCGAGGGACACATCCATACTTGGGCGGAATTCTCTGATGCCTTCCGTGCCGCTCATATCCCCGACGGCATCATTGCACAGAAGCAGCAGGAGTTTCGGGACCTGCAGCAGGGGAGCAGGTCCGTAACAGAATATTTACATGAGTTCAACCGATTGGCCCGGTACGCGCCGGAAGAAGTCCGTACAGATACGGCTAGGCAGGCAAAGTTCCTCCGGGGACTGAAGGATGAGCTGTCCCTTCAGCTCATTTCCGGAGATTACGCCAACTTTCAAAAGTTGGTGAATAAAGCTATCATCTAGGAGACCCAGCAGAATAAGGTTGACCTAAAGAAGAAAAGAATGATTGCCTTCAGGCAGAACCAGGGCATGGCCCAAAGGCCTCGCTTCACCCCTCCTCCATCGGCGCCACAATACCACCCCCGCCCAGTGTATCGCCCGGCGCCACCCGCCGCCAACGCCGGAACCGGACAGCCTCACCCTGCTCCCACCGCACCTACCGCACCACCCGCCCTGGCAAAGAAGACAGAGGTTCTGCGCGACAAGCATGACAAGCCCGTGGTATGCTTTAACTGCCGCCAGGAGGGGCATTACTCTAATTCTTGCCCCCATCCCAAGCGTGCTCAAGGAGTTGCAGCAAACCCTGTCATCCGCGCCCGAGTCAACCACGTCACCACCGATGAAGCCCAGGCCACACCCGAGATCGTGATGGGTAAGTTCATAGTACATTCAACACTTGCAGTGGTTTTATTTGACACTGGAGCTATGCACTCCTTCATATCAACTAATTTTGTGGAAAAGAACAACCTAAACATAAAGGAACTACCAAGAGCAGTGCAAATAGTCACCCTTGGAAAATAAACCCTAGCCCTAACCTATAGCCCAAGGGTATGGATAGATATCCACGACACCATATTTTGGGCTGACCCCATCCTTATAGAATGCCAAGGCTTGGTTCTCATTTTAGGAATGGATTGGCTCAATAAACACCAAGGAGTAATCAGGTGTTCCCGAAGACAAGTAACTATGACCAGTGAAGAAGGGACTGCCGTCACATTTCAGATGCCAAGTCTGAGGTTCAGAAGAACAAGACTACATCAGATTACCTTGGAAGAAATACCAGTAGTCTGCGAATACCCGGACGTATTTCCAGAGGATTTACCAGGGATGCCACCCAAGAGGGACATCGAATTCCGGATTGATTTGGTGCCCGGTACCACCCCCATTTACAAGCGACCATACCGAATGGCCGCCAATGAGTTAGCTGAGATGAAGCAGCAGTTGGAGGATCTCGAGAACAAAGGCTACATCAGACCAAGTACATCACCGTGGGGTGCCCCCGTCATCTTCGTCGAGAAGAAAGAAGACACGGCTAAGCGTATGTGTGTGGATTACCGCGCTTTGAATGAAGTAACCATCAAGAATAAGTACCCATTACCCAGGATCGATGATCTTTTTGACCAACTGAAAGGAGCTACGGTATTTTCTAAGATCGACCTGTGGTCCGGTTATCATCAGCTAAGGATTCGAGAAGAGGATATACCCAAGAAGACTTTTACCACCCGTTATGGATTATATGAGTGTACTGTTATGTCCTTTGGATTGACCAACGCCCCTTCTTTCTTTATGAACATGATGAATAAGGTGTTCATGGAGTATTTGGACAAATTCATCGTGGTCTTTATAGACGACATCCTCATTTATTCCAAGGATCAGAAAGAGCACGAGACTCATCTCCGGTTAACCTTAGGCAAGCTAAGGGAACACCAGTTGTATGCCAAGTACAGCAAGTGTAAATTTTGGACGGCAGAAGTAAAGTTCCTTGGACACATCATCTTTGCGCAAGGTATCGCAGTAGACCCTGCCACCGTAGAAGCAGTTACGGATTGGCTGCCACCCACCAATGTATCGGAGATACGAAGCTTTCTGGGTTTGGCCGGGTATTATCGGAGGTTTATCGAGAATTTTTCCAAAATAGCCAAGCCTATGACCAAGTTATTACAGAAGGGAGAGAAGTTTGAATGGACTCCCGAATGCGAGGAAAGTTTCTGCACCCTCAAGACCCGGCTGGTGTCTGCACCCATACTGACCCTACCAGATATCAGGAAGGATTTCCATGTTTATTGTGACGCATCTCGCCAAGGATTGAGATGTGTTCTCATGCAAGACGGGAAGGTGATTTCATACGCCTCTCGTCAGTTGAGACCTCATGAGTTGAACTACCCGACACATGACTTGGAATTGGCCGCAGTTGTGCACGCCCTTAAGATTTGGAGGCATTATTTGGTCGGAAACCGCTGCGAAATCTTTACGGATCACAAGAGTTTGAAGTACATCTTCACGCAGCCGAACCTCAATCTGAGGCAAAGGCGATGGTTAGAATTAATAAAGGACTACGACTTAGGTATTCACTACCACCCCGGAAAAGCCAATGTGGTAGCTGATGCATTAAGTCGTAAAGGATATTGCACTACCATCATAATTCAGGATCACGCACCTTTGCTATATAAGGAGATGGAAAAATTAAACCTTGGATTAACCACAGGAGCATATCTAGCCACCCTGGAAACCCAGCCTATCTTGTTCGAGCAAATCCGAGAAGCTCAGTTGGAGGATCCGGATATAGCCGCCATTAAAGAGAACATGAGACAAGGTAAAGCCCCAGGATTTTTGGAAGACGAAGATGGCACCATATGGTTTGGAACCCGGATATGTGTGCTAGATAAACCCGAGATAAAAACCCTTATCCTTAAAGAAGCCCATGATACCTTATACTCCATCCATCCCGGGAGTACCAAGATGTACCAAGACCTGAAGGAACGCTATTGGTGGGTTAGCATGAAGAAAGAGATTTCTCAGTTCATCGCAGAATGTGACACCTGCAGAAGGGTAAAAGCAGAACATCAGAGACCTGCAGGACTGTTACAGCCACTTAAAGTGCCTGAATGGAAATGGGAAGAGATCGGTATGGATTTCATCACCGGACTCCCGAAAACCCAGCTGGGATATGACTCTATTTGGGTAATCATTGACCGGCTAACGAAAGTAGCCCACTTCATAGCCATTAAGACAACCTTCAGTGGACCTAAGCTCGCAGAGTTATACATGGCCCGCATTGTGTGTCTTCATGGAGTGCCCAAGAAGATAGTGTCCGACAGAGGAAGTCAGTTTACCTCTCGTTTTTGGAAGAACCTTCAAGAGGAGATGGGCACGAGACTAAACTTCAGTACTGCTTACCACCCTCAGATAGATGGACAAACTGAAAGGGTGAATCAGATATTGGAAGACATGCTTCGGGCATGAGTCTTGGATTTTGGGGCAACTTGGGACAAGAGTTTATCGTACGCCGAGTTTTCGTACAACAACAGTTATCAAGCCAGCCTTCAGATGTCCCCGTTCGAAGCCCTATATGGACGAAAGTGTAGGACGCCTCTACTTTGGGATCAAACTGGTGAATCCCAAGTCTATGGAACAGACCTACTACGTGAAGCCGAAGAGAAGGTACGGATTATCAGAGACCGGCTCAAGATAGCCCAATCACGACAGAAGAGCTACGCAGACAATCGTCATCGGGACTTAGCCTTTGAAGAGGGAGATTACGTCTACCTCCGAGTCACACCTCTCCGGGGTACCCAACGGTTTAACATGAGAGGAAAGTTGGCCCCTCGATACGTTGGACCATTTCCCATTGTTCGACGCCAAGGCGAAGTTGCTTATCAGTTGGAAATACCACCATCATTGACTGGAGTGCATGATGTGTTTCATGTGTCCCAACTGAAGAAGTGTCTCCGAGTCCCTACAGAGCAAGTGGACCTACAACAGTTGGATGTTTAGGAAGATCTGACCTATGCGGAGAAGCCCGTCAAGATCTTGGAAGTCAAAGAAAGGATCACTAGGAGTCGGGTCATCCGCTTCAGCAAAGTGCAGTGGAGCAATCATCCCGTAGAGGAAGCTACATGGGAAAAAGAAGATGAACTCAAGGCACAACATCCAGAGCTATTCGAGGATTAATCCGAATCTCGAGGACGAGATTCTCTGTAAGGGGGATAGGATTGTAACACCCCAGAATTAAAAAGGAAATAAAATATATTAAAGGAATTTCTGGAAATTATAATTAAAGGAAAACCTTTAAAGAGCCCTCTTAAAGCCAAACAGAGATAAATATTCAAAATCTGGACTTGAAAATTTTATGAGATAAACTAGAGGCCAAAACAAAATTTCAGGAATTTTTACAAATTTTTATCAACAGTGATACACCCCTTAATCAAATAAACGTATTACTAGAATTATTTTAAATCAGAAAACATTTATAATTCTAGTGGGCCTCAACCCTCAAAGTGCCCCGAGCCCAGCCCAGTCCAGTCTTGAGCCACTGACAAGCGGGACCCGCCCGTCGGCGTGTTCTCCCTCTCTCCTCCCCGTGCCCGCGCTCCGCCTGGCCCACTCGTCAGCCACCTATGGCCGTCTTTCGCTCTCTGGTCACCGGGGCCCGCCTGTCGGCCCTTCCTTTTCTATTTCGCCCGATGACAGGTGGGGGCCACTTGTCGGGATCATCTTCCCCGATGGAAAGGGATCCCCCTTTCCATCGCCAGCGACCCCCCTTGCCAAATACCACCGCCGGCCGCCCGATCTCGTCGATCCGGCCCCGGATTCCTTTTTCCCGAACACCGGCAATCACATTCCCCCTAATCCCCACGCATCTTCGGCTTAGATGGCAAGCAATGCGCGTGCATGGAAGCTCGCCGGAGAAGGATGGAAACCCCTCGGTTTCCTTCCGTTTAAACACCGGCAAACCCCTATAAATACCCCTCCCCGTCGCCGCCCTCTGCCCACACCACTGCAGCCAAGCTCGAGTGAACCAGAGCGCTCTCCCTTCACTTTCGGGTTTTCCCTTGGCTTCAACTCCGGTCGCCGCTCACCGTCGACTCCGGCCTCCCCCGCCCTAGCCACCACCACCGTGGAGACCGCCGGAGCCTACCCATCCCCGGCCACCCCTCAGTTGGCCGTGAAGCCCGCCGGCTCGTCGTCGCCGTCAACCACCCGAAGACCCTCCTTCGTCTACCCTCGTCGCCGGTCGCCGTCCGCCGCTCACCGCCGCCGCCGAAGGTACCATCGTGACCGCCGTTCACCCCTCTTTCCATTTCCGGCGAGAACTAGGTCCTTAGGCGCTCACCGCCACCGTCGCCGTCGCAACCAAGCCCCGCCGTCGCCGGAAACGAAGGGTACGTGGCCCCTTACGCGCGTGCCGTGCTGGATTGAATCCTGGCCGCACGATCGCGATCGGAGCACCCAGGTTTAATCCCTTCGGGATTTAATCATAGCCGTTGATCTGGTCAAAGGGGTACGGAGCGATCGCGGCCGTCGATCGTTACTTAAACCCCTGGATCGATCTCATGCGTCCACGCGTACCCCTTCCCCGTTTTAATCTTCGCCGTCCATTTTTATTAAAGCCACCCGCCTCGCGCCTGATCGTTGGATCTGGATCCAATGGATCTGGTTGATGCGGTCCACGCGCACAGTGGCCCAGTCCACTGTGGGCTTGGCTCACCGTGGACCAGAGCCCATTTTCGGTTTAAATAAAATTTTAGAAATTGATTTAAACTTTGAAAATTCATAACTTGCTCATTTTAACTCCAAATTTCACCATTCAAATTTTGTTAAATTCAGCAATTTATCCTCTACACATTTATGCCATAAAAACAGTATGTCACTACTGCCAAAAATAATATTATGAATAAAAACCCCTTAGGGATAAAATATTAAATCCAGAAAATAAATAAGGAAAAACCTTAAAATATAAGTTTTACTGTTTTTCACCAAACTTCAGAATATTAAAACCTTACTTCACATAATACAACCCCTAAACACGTATGTTTATTATTTGGTGGATTTTTATCTGTTTATTGAATGTATTGTTTATTTTTCCGTACCGAGAAGACTACGAGTTCGTCGAGGAGCCGGAGTTCTATCCTGAGGTTCCACCTTCCCCATTTGCTGATCAAGGCAAGTCATCGAACCCTCATGTGGAAACGGTTGATCATTATTGCGCCCAGCCCTACTTCCCGAATGTAGTCCCTTCATTGACGCTTCGACATATTATCGAGGGTCCCCCCTCCGGAGATGGGTAGGACCACTTGTTTGCCACAATCTTGAGGGTCTTCCTGCTTCGGTGGTGGCATAATATTGGCTACCGGAGGCTGTATAGGAGCTTCGATATTGCTTGCACGCCCTACAACTTGTACAGGCTCCAGTCGTGTTGCTAGAGGAGCTCAGTCTATAGTGCTTCGACCTGAGTTTCTCCCAAGATACTCGCCCCGGAGAGCTAGTATGGACCTGCAATCCCTGGTGGCATGGCTTCTATTTTCACCATGCACACAGCAAAAGAGAGTCTAGCCTCATCCAGTTGGTTTTTCTAGCGGCTTCGAGCCACTAGATTTATTGCCTTGATCCTGTTGATAGTTTGAAGGCATCTTTGGAGCGGAGGGGGAATATTCAACACTTTGGAGCGAAAGTATTCCTTTCCTCTTCTCTGGTCGTTAGAACAATTATCGAAGAAGGCCTACGGAGGACTCGGAGCCCCTAGCTCTATCTTGACTTCATGGGGGGGGATGGTGTGGACGGAGCAGTCCTTCAGAGGCATCTCTCTTCTGCTTTGGCATACTGCTCGAAGTATGCCATCAATTGCGCTACTGAAGACACCATCTTTCGGTGAAGTTTGCTGAGGAGGTCGGGGTTCATTACACCTTCGCGCGCCTCATCCACAATAGATGATATGGACAACCCTTTGATCTGGGATTTGGTGTGGGCGAAGCACGTGAAGTATTCTCAAAGAGTTTCTCCCGCCTACTGTTTCATCTGAAAAAGGCTTCTAGTAGACATCGAAGCTACGAAAGTCCCCTGGAAGTTGCACACGAATTTCTTCTTCAACTGCTCCCATGACTTAATTGATCCTAGCTTTAGAGACCAGAACCAACGAAGGGCTACACCTTCTAATGCAAGGGGAAACACTTTGCCATCATATTTCGGACCCCTTCGCTAGCTTCTATTGCAAGAGCGTAAGAGCGAGAGAATTCTTCGGGGTCAGACCCTCCAGAGTATTTGTGCAGCTTCGAGGCTCGGAACTTGGGATCAAAGCGCACCTTCTGCAAGTCCGGATGCAGTAGAGATTCATCATCGAAGGAGGCATTTTGGGCATTCTATTGGACTTGAGGGGCTTCGAGATAATTATCGAGGTCGTCGCCTTGATGAATCTTCGAAGCAGGAGGGTTGTCATGAGGACGAAGCTTGTCTGCGGCCTCCTGCCTCCATCTTTCCACCTCCACCTGAAGCCGGGTCATCTGAGTGGCCATGTCTTTGGGGAGGTCCTCACTTCCTCCAAAGGGGTCCTCCGGGTCTCGAGAACTAACATAGTCAGTTCGGAGCACGGACGAAGCTGCCTGAAAATTTTCGGTTGCTCGGGGTTTATTGACTACTTTAAGAGTTTGGGGAATGTCTGAATGTCCTACTCCGGAGGTCTGAGAGGACCTTCAGAGGGGGCCAGTGGCTATACTCCACTTGGGAGGCATGACTTACGAAGCTAAGCAGGGTCCGGAGACCGAGATCTTCGAATAGTGATGGAAGGCGAAAAAGGCCTTCGAACTGTACATGAAACTGTTGACACGAAAATGTGCCCCCGCACTTGGGTCAGTTCAACGATCCAAAACTGTGCGGATACTTAGGGACAAGCCTAAGCGTAACACAACACCGATGTCATGTTCTGACTATCCTTAACCGTGGTAAGGGGGTGGAGTCGCCAGGTAATCAGATCACACAGAAATAATCCAATTAGCCGAAAGAAATGTATTAAACAGAATAAATCAGCAAGCTGAGCGGAGCCTGACTGATTCAAAGTGTTATAGTGCGAAGGGTATCGCCGAAGTATACCTTCGGCATCTGATGTGAAGTGTCCCACCGAAGGGTACCTTCAGCGTTCGGACTGATTTGGCCGAAGATGGACTCCAAATCGATCTGGACGCGACAATCACCTCTGAACAACAGGGTTCTACGCGAAGTCTCTGGTACAGTAAAATAACTTAGACGCAACACGTAGGCATGACTTCGTCTGACGCAGGGTACGAGCGTTGTGAAGCCTATCATGAAGAAGCCTGTTGCGAAGCGTATTGACGTGTGGGACTCGGTCAAACCGACAACAGCGTGACGGTCCGGCACAGGTAGTCGAAGTAATAGTTCCACCGAGGGGTGTTCTAGCAACCTCCGAAACCAATCTCTTAGCTCCGAACACCTTCAACGAAGTGGCACCGAACGATGAAACCTGCAACAGAACAGATACCAAGTGCCAATTCGGCCTGGGGACCAAATTCTGCCAAGTGTTGCACTAGGGGCGAAGGTAGCAATCTGTTACGCAGATTAGCGGATACTTCATAGGTGAAGTAACAAGGCGATAGCAATCTATTACGTAGATTAATGGATACTTCACAAGCGAAGTAACAAGGATTACCACTAGTCCGAAGTGGTTGGTGAAGGGCTTCCAGGCAAACCCACGAAGATTGTGGAAAGTAAAGGTAAAGTAAAGTACGGTCAAAGCTAGGGCTTTGTGTTGATTGTGTTGGGGGGTTCTGAACCAGCCTCACCCCTATATTTATAAGGGCTAGACTTCTAATCTCTAAGTCTAATCTGTTATAAATTAGCTTAATCACACGTAAAAAAAGACTTAGTCAAAAATCGAACGAAATCTCTATCTCTGCCCGAAGCGGGCCTTCGGCCAGGCCCGCCGAAGCGTGCTCCTCGGGCCGAAGCTTCGGTGGGGTGGGCCTTCGAAGGCCTTTGGGCCGAAGGCTGTAGGCTTGCTGGAAGCTTCCGAAGCCCATAGCCTGGTGGGGCTTCGGCCCAACCCGGGACATGTGTATTTTTGGCCCAAATTACCAAAATTAATATTTTGACAATCTTAACCATTAATGCCATTTTTTGCTATCAACACATGCCCCCTTGCCTTTTAGTGAACTAAGTGAACTAAAAGCATAATAGGCTAAGGACAACACCTTTCACATCAGCCTCTCGACACTTTCTAAGTTGTGCCACACACTTGGGAAATACCTTTTCAAGTACTTGCCATTAAAGCTCTTCGAAATTGTTCTCCTTGCAGAGACTCCAATACATATGCATTGCCAGGAGAAATTTCGACTATTTTGAAAGGACCTTCCCAACTAGGTGACCATTTACCAAATTTAGGGCTCTTAGTGCCTAAGGGCAAAATCGTCTTCCAAACCAAGTCACCTACTTGAAACGATTTTGGTTTAACCTTCTTATTGTAGGCTTTAGCTACTCTCCTTTTGTCTATCTTTATAACTTCTAAAGCCCTCAATCTCTTATCGGTCACTTCTTCTATATTGTCTTTCAAAAGAATTTCATACTCGTCGACTGATAAGCCATCTTGCTTTAGAAGTCTTAAAGAGCCAAGATCTACTTCTACAGGTAGAACGGCTTCTTGTCCATATACCAACTCATATGGACTAACTTTAGTAGCACCGTGCTTTGCAATTCTACAAGCCCATAGTGCCTCAGAAAGCACTTCATGCCACCTCTTAGGGAACTCTTCAATTTTCTTCTTAATGAGCTTAATCACAGTCTTATTACTAGACTCGGCCTGACCATTGGCCTGAGCATAGTACGATGAAGAGTTTATTATCTTAATACCATAAAAGTCGGCAAAGTCTCTCACTTCTTTAGAAACAAATGAACTGCCTTGATCTGTAGTGAGAGTTTGGGGAATACTGAATCTATGTATAATGTGCTTTAGGATAAAATCAAGTACCTCGTTGTGAGTCATGTTCTTGAGAGGCACGACTTTGGTCCATTTGGTGAAGTAGTCCGGCGCCATCAACACGAACCGATGCCCTTTTGAAGAAGCAGGGTAAATTTGGCCGATGAAGTCTAAACCCCAACCTCGGAATGGCCATGGCTTGATAATAGGGTTAAGCAATAAAGCGGGAGATAACTGAATGTTGCCAAACTTTTGACATGCTTCACACCCTCTATAATACTTAAAACAATCCTCAGTCATAGTTGGCCAGTAGAAACCTACTCTTTTGAGCATCCAACTCATCTTCTGGGCCGACTGATGAGTGCCACAAAGCCCTTCATGGACCTCTCCCGTAGACACTTGTGACTGTTCATCGTCTAAACACTTTAACAATACTCCATCAACATTTCGGTGATATAGTGTATCATCTAGCAACACAAATTTAAACGCTTGTCGCCGAACTTTCTGACCAACCCTTTGACTAGGGTCTCTTAAATACTGCATGATTGGAGTTCTCCAATCGCCCTTATGGACATCTAAAGGGTCTGCCAGCTTATTCCCTAGAGTGACATCCAAGTTACTGATTTCGGAATGCCCCCGAGCATTTCCTGCTTCAGTCGAAGCCTGCTTGAGCTGGTTGTGCGAGATTGGTCAGGCCGAAGACTCTTACCGGAGGGTTCGGGTTCCCAAAAACCCTACCTGCCCAGGGGACTTTGGTGCATGGGCTCCGACGTGACAGGCCCTTCAACGGGCGGAGTACTCCGGCCTTGGGGCCCCGGTGCGCGGTAGTCTCCGGTGGCTGGAGGGGTCCGACCCGAAGGGTTCGGCAGCCCTTGCGCCTGTTCAAATCTACTAGCTTCGGCAGTAAGACCAAGCATCGGCTTTCCCTGTACAGAAAATTTTCCTCTCCTGACTATGTAGACAGATGCTTGGTGAGCCAAATAATTTGCAATGGAATTGTCCTCTCTTGACACGTGAGAAATTTTGAAGTCGTCAAAAGTAACAACTATGTCTAGGCATTTATCTAAGTAGCTGTTTAGCAAGCCATTAAAACATTGAGCACTCTTAGCCACTTGTTGTACTAATAACAGAGAGTCACCATGCACATGAACATGTTTAACACCCATGGATTCCAACAATTCAAGTCCTAGTAATAAAACCTCATATTCAGTTTGGTTATTAGTAGAGGGAAATTCCAAATGAGTCGAGGTTTTAAAATGCACTCCACTAGATGATATGTGAACCACTCCAATACCTTGGCCAATTTTGTAAGCTGAACCATAAAAATAAAGTTTCCATGGTACTACCTCAATTAGAGCAACATTTTCACTCCAACTGACATCAATGTGGTGATCAACTATAAAGTTAGCGACAATTTGGCCCTTCATAGCTCTTAGGGGTTCATAGGCCAAATCATACTCAATAAAAGTGTATGCCCACTTCCCGATTCTTCCACTTAGAATCGGCTTCTGCAACATGTGTTTTATAACATCAGTTTGCTAAACGACAACGCATGTACTAGGGAGAAGATAGTGACGTAATTTGGTACATGCGTAATAGAGTGATAAACATAAACGCTCCATAAACGCGTACCTGGTCTCGGCATCCAGCAGACGGTAGCTCAAGAACGTGATGATGTACTCTTTTCCCTCCACCTCCTGGGTTAGCACGGCCCCGATCACGCTTTCTTCAGCGGCGATGTATAGCTGAAATAGAATCCCGGCTTTGGGTGCCCTCACAATGGGTGGTGATGACAAGCACTCCTTGATCTTTTAAAGGTGCTTTGTTGACTTGTCCCCCAAGTGAACTTGGCTTCATTCTTTAGCCGGAGTATGGGGACAAAGGCATCAATCTTGCTAGACAAGTTAGATATAAAGTGACGCAAATAATTCATCTTGCCTAGCAACTTCTGCACATCTTTCTTGCATACCGGTACTGCAAAACTTCTAATCTTTTCAAGCCTCTTAGGATCAATCTCTATACCTCTTTCATGAATCATGAAGCCTAAGAACTTGCCTACCGACATGCCAAAAGCACATTTGAGTGGGTTCATTTTCAAGCCATACTGTCGCATCCTGTAAAAAGCAACTTTCAAATCGGCTAGATGGTTTCCCATAGCATCCGATTTGACTACAACATCATCTATGTAAACCTCTAACATCACTCTTAGCAAGTCATGAAAGATTAATTTCATAGCATGTTGATATGTAGCGCCATCATTCTTTAAACCGAAAGTCATAACGACCCACTCGAATAAACCGACAAAACCAGGGCATCGAAAGGTTGTCTTGTAGACGTCCTCTTTTACCATAAAGATTTGATTATAACCAGCATTTCCATCAAGAAAACTTAGTACCTTGTGTCCTAAAGCATCGTTGATTAGCATGTCGGCTATCGACATTAGATACTCATCTTTCGGAGTGGCCTTGTTCAAATCCCTGAAATCAATACAAATTCGTATTTTGACACTCCCCTTTTTTCTATAAGCACAATGTTAGCGACCCATTCAGCATACCTACATGGCCTAATAAACTCATCTTTGAGTAGTTGCTCCACTTCTTCTTTAACTCGGTCATAGACGACCAAATTAAAGCGACGTGGAGGCTGTTTATAAGGCCTAAATACGGATTTGATAGGTAGCCGATGCTCCATGAGCTCGCGGCTTAACCTCGAAATCTCGCTGTACTCCCATGCGAAACAATCAACATACGACCGAAGCAACTCTATTACTTCGGCCTTTTCATCAGGGTGCAAATGTTGATTTACAAAAGTCAGCCTTGGGATGCTACCATCGCCTATGTCAACTTCTTCTAAAGGGTCGGTCGACAAAAAATCTTGCCCTAATTTCTCTACTTTCTAAAGTCTTCGATGGCTTTGGAAATACCGTATTTAGTAGACCGATACTGCTCTACACGAGACTTTAGCCAATCTAGATTACTCTTGATAGACATGACTACTAATTTAGAAACAGTCGTGCTACACCAACCAGCTTTATAGACACTGGTACAAAACTTCCTCTGGACATGCTAACAAAATCATAATCCGAAAGGTCTCTACCTAATAGACATTCTATTTTATTGTGAACGGCGTCAATGGACACATCGGCCAATGCTACTTGGGCCGAAGTGTCTACGGGTATGACCTCTACTTCATCGTCGTTCCACTGAATTAGGCATTGGTGCAAAGTAGAAGGAATGCAATAGTTTGTGTGAATCCAGTCACGCCCAAACAACACACTGTAGTTACCTTGCACATCGACGACGAAGAATTCTATTGGCAATGTCTTGTTGCCTACTGTCAACTCCATGGAGAGCATGCCTTTGGCCTCGGAACTCTTGTCGTTGAAGCCGTTGAGCATCAAGTTGGTTTTCTTCAGGTCATCCTCGTCCCTGCCAAGTTTCTTCAATAGCGAGTAAGGCATTAGGTCAACAGTGGCGCCACCGTCAATAAGCATACGGGAGATCGACTTTCCATCAATGTGACCCCTGACGTAGAGAGGCTTTAGATGGCGAGCCGAGTCCTCGGGTTTCTCAAAGATAGCATTGCGTGGGTCGAGGTTCAACTGAGCGACCTCGTCCTGTGGTAGGGTGAACTCAGCGGGCAGCATGACGACGTTGATGTCCATTGCCTGGGGTGCGGGTCCCTTGGAGACAGGTGAGTAGTCGTTGTTGAGCATGTCATCTTCGTCGTCGCTCGGACTAGGAGCCAGGTTGGTCATCTCAACCGGCTTAATCCTCCATACCTGTCTCGTGGTTGACCGAGGGTGGATTTCTTCAAAGATAGTGTCTCGCTCATCCTCGGCTTTCTTCTCGCGCATCTCCTGTGCCCGTAGGCATTGTAGGCGTCTCTTTTGTGATTTAGACATACCTAGAGGTGCCCAAGATGGATGTGGCCTGGTGCCAGGTGCCACTGCCTGGTTCCTGTTAATTTTGGCCGAAGTGGTACTGTCCAGCTCAGCCTCGCATGTTCTGCCTTTGGAGGGGCCTTCATCGCGGACCCCGGCAATCGGATCAGCCTCGTTCGGCCGACCAGACCAGGCTTCAACGTAGGCTTCGGTTGCAGTTGGAGACTTACCTATGTCCGGCTTCGGCGCAGGGGCCTTCGGGATTGGGAGTTCCTGAGACCCTACTCTGACTGTGATAGCTTCAGACTCCCTGTCCTTTGCCTCTTTGCGTTCATCTTCTTTGACTTCATTCTGCACGAGTCAATTCGGAGGTACCACGGGCAGCCTGTGGATGATGCCTCCCTCCGCTGTGTCTGCTTGTTCCTGCCATTCATAATACTTCGAAGGAAAACAAGGAATAGTGTTATGTTGCGGAGGGTACTCCAGTTGTGATACGTACGAAGCCCACGGAGTCCCTGCCCAGTTGTATGGCGGAGGCATAGGCGGCTCTAGTGGCTTCGCCCACTGTGAGCCGAACCCGTTGCCTAGAGGAGGGTTCGGCAAAGTCGACGGTGTCTCGGACCATATCAATGAATGGTCCTGCTAGGCCGAGGGTACCTTCGGCCAGTGTGGGCCGAAGACTCCTGTCGAAGGGCTCGTCTAGAGCGGTTCAGGGTTCATCCCTTGGGAGCCAAACTAGCTATGCATGGGGCTTGACCACTAGGGTCCAAAGCCACTGTATGGGGGGTTCGGCCACTAAGGTCTGAAGCCACCATAGGGAGTGTTAGGCCACTGTGGCCCGAAGTCACCATGCGGAGGGCTCGGAAACTGCGGTCCGAAGCCACCATGCGGAGGTCTCGGCCACTGCGGTCCGAAGTCACCATGCGGAGGTCTTGACCACTGTGGTCCGAAGCCACCCTCCGAATGCCTTGGTTTCTTTGGCTAACTTAGCTTTTTGGCACGGGGGCTTGTCTCCTTGGCTTTTCTTTGGTGCTTGTTTAACAACATCTAATACGTTACTTTCAGCTTCTTACGAGCCCTAGCCGACAGAGATGTGCTAACATTCTGCTTCCACACTCTCACTTCAGGATTTTTAGGTATGAGTGTGCGTGTGCGCAGTTCTCCAACAATCACTACCTTCCCCTTAGTTGACTCAGTCTGTTCTGGCCGAATCAACACACTCTTCTCGTTGAGATTGACGGTGTTGATGGGAAAGGGGTCCTTATATAGCTTCATCTTTGGATTGTGGTCTATCTTCAATCGTCCTTCTTCTATGGCCGATTAAACCTGTCGTCGGAAAACATTGTAGTCATTAGTATAATGCGAATGCAAATCATGCCACTTACAGTATGGATGTTTCTTTAACTCGTCGGAAGATGGAATGACTTGGCCTTTAGGCAATCTAAGAAGCTTGTTCTTCAAGAGGAAATCAAATATTTTATCACACTTAGTTATATCAAATGAGTATTTAACCTCGCTAGGCCGATTCTTGGTAGGAGACGGTTGTAACTCAGAGCAAGTAACAGGCTTACTCTTAGCGTTCCAAACCCATTCGGTCGCATACATGTCAGCCAAATCTTCTTCCTCTTCTGATTCCTCCTCATTGGAGTGTTCCATGACGTTGATTTTAGCTCTAGGCTTGTTAAATGTCTTAATAAACTTTTTATCTTTAGCTCATCCTTCCTGGATCAGAGCCTGTTGCAAGACTTGGCTAACTTCTAAAAAGTGTTGGTTGTCTAGTCTCTCCTTAATCTCAGAACGCAACCCGCTAAAAGCTAGATCCGCCAAATCCCTCTCTAAAATATTAAGACTAAAACATCGGTTTCTCGTATCCCTAAAACGCTTGATATACTCAGAGACGCTCTCGCCAGATTTTTGTCTAACCTACATCAAGTGTGAAAGCCTAAGTTCTGTTTCACCCGTGTAAAAGTAGTCATGGAATTTTTGTTCTAATTCAGCCCACGTTTGGATGGAGTTTGGAGGGAGTGCCGAAAACCAAGTGAAAGCGGTCCCGGATAGTGGGAGAGAAAATAGTCTAAGATTTAAACGTCCGACCCACTAGCTTCTCCACACTATGCTAAAAATTGACTAACATGCTCTAGTGTGGTTTTGTTACCCTCACCATCGAACTTGGTGAATTCAGGGACTCTATAGCCGCGAGGGTAAGGTATTGTATCAAAATGATTGGGGTACGGCTTCCGGTAAACCCTAGCTTGACCCCTTGATACGAAGTCGGTGCACTCCCTAAACAGTGCACGGATCCGCTCCTCAATGTCATCCTAACCTGTTGTCTACGCACGTCTCTCATGCGGGGGCGTGACACGCGGTGGGATGTCGGCGTGTCGGCCATGGGTCTCTTCCTCATGCGCTAGCTGCACAACGTGCTCGGGTCTATGCGCTTGTGCATGTGGTGCGGGCAGCGTGGGCAAAGTTGGCGCCGGTGTAAGTGGAAGTAGCGCATGGTGAGTATTGTTGGCTTGGTTGTAAGCATAATGACTTGTCTTGGCCATGGGTATCAAGGCCGGAGATGTAATGGTTTTTCCAGTACTACCGTCAGTTCTGCGATAAATGTGACTTATCGGAGGTATGCTAGCAATAGGGGTTGATGGCACGGCCTCAGTAAAGCCGAACCTTCTAAGTGTCGCCTCTACTTGAGAGCTAACTGCCAAATCTAAATGGTTGGCTAGCGAAGCATTAACGACTTGATCTACTGATGCGGCTATTTTCTGCTCTATCTCTAAAGAAGATAAACTAGGCAATACTGGTGTTACCTGGATCCGAGCAAGGTCAGGGACGTTGATGTCGCGCTTGATGATGCTCGCGCGTGTCTTGACGTAGCTCCCAAGCATTAGGTGCTGGAGTGCCTTCATTTTTGGCTCGATCTCTGCTCGGTCTTATGCAGGAATATCTTCAAGGGTAGGCGCCATGATGTTGCGGTTGTCGATATCCGTGCCTCCCATGGGATCCATCGACGGTGTAGACGTAGTAGTCGTTGTAAATGTACTGGCGACCGACGTAGATGTACCCGTCATGTTGGCGTAGTCTTCCCCAGAGGAGTCACCAAAAAGTGTGTTGACATGAAAGCATGCACCCGCACTTGGGTCAGTTCGACGATCCAAAAGTGTGCGGATACTTAGGGACAAGCCTAAGCGTAACACAACACCGATGTCATGTTCTGACTATCCTTAACCGTGGTAAGGGGGTGGACTCGCCAGGTAATCAAATCACACAGAAATAATCCAATTAGTCGAAAGAAATTTATTAAACAGAATAAATCAGCAAGCCGAGCGGAGCCTAACTAATTCGAAGTGTTATAGTGGGAAGGGTATCGCCGAAGTATACCTTCGGCGTCTGATGCGAAGTGTCCCGCCGAAGGGTACCTTCAGTGTTTGGACTGATTTGGCCGAAGATGGACTCCGAACTGATCTGTACGCGACAATCACCTCCGAACAACAGGATTCAGCGCGAAGTCTCTAGTACAATAAAATAACTTAGACGCAACGCGCAGGCGTGACTTTTCCTAACGCAGGGTACGGGCGTGGTAAAGCCTGTCGGGACGAAGCCTGTTGCGAAGCGTGTTGACGTGCGGGACTCGGTCAAACCGACAACAGCGTGACGATCCGACATAGGTAATTGAAGTAATAGTTCCGCCGAGGGGTGTCCTAGCAGCCTCCGAAACCAATCTCTTAGCTCCGGACACCTCCGGCGAAGTGGCACCGAACGATGAAACCTGCAACAGAATAGATATCAAGTGCCAATTCGGTGTGGGGACCGAATTCTGCCAAGTGTTGCAGTAGGGGCGAAGGTAGCAATTTGTTATGTAGATTAACGGATACTTCACAAGCAAAGTAACAAGACGATAGCAATCTATTATGTATATTAATGGATACTTCACAAGCGAAGTAACAAGGATTACCACTGGTCTGAAGTGGCTGGCGGAGGGCTTTCAGGCAAACCCACGAAGATTGCAGAAAGTAAAGGTACAGTAAAGTACGGTTCAAAGCTAGGGCTTTGTGTTGATTGTGTTGGGGGGTTCTGAACTGGCCCCACCCCTATATTTATAGGGGCTAGACTTCTAATCTCTAAGTCTAATCTGGTATAAATTGGCTTAATCACACGTGAAAAAAGACTTAGTCAAAAATCGGACTAAATCTCTATCTCTGCCCGAAGTGGGCCTTCGGCTAGGCCCGCTGAAACCTGCTCTCGGGTCGAAGCTTCGGTGGGGTGGGCCTCCGAAGGCCTTCAGGCCGAAGGCTGCAAGCTTACTGGAAGCTTTCGAAGCCCATAGCCTGGTGGGCCTTCAGCCTTGTTGTGCTTCGGCCTAACCCGGAACATGTGTATTTTCGGCCCAAATTACCAAAATTAATAGTTTGACAATCTTAACCATTAATCCCATTTTTTGCAATCAACAGAAGCCCCTTGCTGAAGGGTGCGCGGAATCCTGGGACTCTGAAACTCCCTCCGCAAATGCCCTTTGAAGTATAGGCAGTGGTAGAGAACTAGCTTTTAGAACAAGGTTCCCCATAGACAACGTCGATTGTTGGCGTAACGGATTACGCTAACAGGTTCTATAAACCAATAACTGACAAACGAAGTGTTTGTGAATGCGGACTATCTTAAGCCTCCAAAAAGAATAATAACTTAGAATAATTCAAAGTGTGTATTGAATATCGGAATATTTGATGCCTCTTACAGGGTGAGAAGGGGGGTATTTATAGGTAAAATCTCTAGAGAAAAGACCTTTTTACCCCTCAATTAAAACCGACATAGTGGATACTATTTCGGTATCCCTTATAAGGTTAATATAGTAAAACATGCTCGAAGAATATTGATAAGGTAGACGTCCCATCCTTCTGGTTGTTTTCCACTTCGGAGGGGAAGTCTCTCGGAGGGTCTCTTTGGACCGGAGCTTGGACAGACCCTTCGGCTTTGAGCCCTTCAATCCGGAGGCAAGTCTTGGGCTCCGAAATTGAGATTTGCCTTTATCTTGGAGGATCACGAGGATGAAGTATTTTCCCCCAACAATAAGGTTGAGGCTGAGGTGGAGGCGGAGGTGGCTGCTAAGGAATGGAGCGTATGAGTAGTGATCATCACCGGTTTCCTCTCCCATGGTAGCATCAAAGTTATCATAGCGAGTAGGCCAAGGGGCCAAAGGAGGCTCACCGGCGTGCTGCTGAGCTTCCTTCACGGTCTAGTATATATCCCTGGATATCTCTCTTAGCATCTATGGCAACTGAGATGCCATGACACATGGTAAAAATATTCGAGAGCATCTTCTTGATGGGAGTTGATGAAGGCGAGGATCTGGATCCGGAGGCCTATCCACTAGACTGAACAGGAGGGCGTGAGGACACTAGAGCAGTCTGAGCTAAAGTCTTGGGTACTCTCAGAGTGAAGTCGCAAATCTCCACTTTAGTGACCGTCTTCACACGAGTGACAATGTTTATGACTCTCTATATGTAAGGAGAATAGATGAAGCTCCTCTTTGGCGAGACTGAGTAGTTCATATCTCGCTCCATAGAAAGTGAGCCACACTGAATGGAGGCTGATTCTCCCTCATAGCACTTAGTAGATTCTTGGCATTGGATAGCAGATGAGTTACATCCCCTTTCTTTGGCAGCAAGGTCTTCTTGAACATGTTGTTCAGTACCTCAAAGAAAGGGAGGAGACCCTTGGTGGTTCCCACAAGATACATGTTTGGCTGATAGAGGTACCTCACATGATCTGCCTCTAATGTCTGCTCCTGGTTTAGCTTGTGACAATTGAGGTCATTCCTGTCGATCCCAATAATAATGGCAAAGTCTAAGATTGAGACCTCAAAGTCAATTCCTTCAATCCATCGGTGAAAAGTAGGCTCATCTTTTTCAATAGTCTAGAAAAGAGTGGTGTAGAACTGGTAGATGGCCTCTTCACACCAATCTTGCTTCATTCCCATCAAATCAAATAGGTGCAGTCCTTGCAAGACCCTTGGGTCTCCATGCACATTCCTCTCAAAGACCCTTGGGTCTCCATTTCTGTCTCTTGCAACTCTGTTGGAGAACCTTGAGTAGTCACACTTCCTCCTAACCTTGAGTAGTCTTGTCTCTTGTATCACCAGCTAGGCGAGGGACTACGAGACTACGGTGAGGACCTTGAGTGCTTGGGTGAGCTAGAGACTGAGGGACAAAAGAAGAAGAAGTATTGGTCTTCCACTTAACAATGCACTTTGTCCTAGCAGTGAGGAGGGCGACAGGTTCGCCTTAGGATCAGAGGGAGTGTATTCACTCCTTGACTCTGAGTCATTGCGGATACTTCCGACGCGGCTAGAGTGATTAGAAAATTTCGATCTATCAAAACTTCTGATCTGTGATCGAAACTTTTGATGCAGCTAAAATGTGGTATCGGATTAGGCGACTAAAGGGGGGTGAATAGGTGCCTCGACAAATTCTCATGAATAAGATGGCCTGTTCAGAACACCCAACGTTCCTCTTAAAAATTTCAGAAGCAAAATTGAGATTCATAGTACAAATCCAGAACAGAAATCAACTCAATTTCAAAATTCCTTCTAAATCAGAGTTTGATGTACCGAAATAACTGTTGGAGTTTGATTCCCGATTTAAAACTTCTAGTAGTGTTGTTGACACGAAAACGTGCCCCCGCACTTGGGTTAGTTCGACGATCCAAAAGTGTGCGGGTACTTAGGAACAAGCCTAAGCGTAACACAACACTGACGTTGCGTTCCGACAACCCTTAACAGTGGCAAGGGGGGTGGAGTCACTAGGTAATCAGATCACACATAAATAATCCAATTAGCCGAAAAGAAATATATAAATAAAATAAACCAGCTAGCTGAACGGAGCCTAATTAATTCGAAGTGTATCGTGCAAAGGGTTCACCGAAGGGGGCCTTCGGCGTATGGTGTGAAGACTCTTGCTGAAGGTAGTCTTCGGCGTTCGGATCGATCTGGCCGAAGGCAGGTTTCGAATAGATTTCGACGCGAAATCACCTCTGAACAGCAGGGTTCGGTGCGAAGTCTCTAACACGACACAAATACTCCAACACAACACGCTGGCCTAACTTCGTCCGGTGTGGGGTACTGGCGTGGCGAAGCCTAGTGCAACGAAGCCTGTTGCAGAGCGTGCTGACGGGGGAACTCAACCAGACCGACAATAGCGTGATGGGTCCAGTAGGGGTTCCACCGAAGGGTGTTCTGGCAGCCTCCAAAACCAGCTTTCTGGCTCCGAACACCTTCGGCAAAGGGGCTCCGAGCATGCAAAACCTGCAACAAAATAGAGATCAAGTGCCAATTCGGCCTGTAGACTGAATCTGCTAAGTGTTGCAATAGGAAAATAAAGGTAGCAATCTGTTACGTAGATTAACGGATACTTCATAGGCAAAGTAACAAGGCGATAGCAATCTATTACGTAGATTAACAGATACTTCACAGGCGAAGTAACAAGGCTTACCACCATTTTGAAGTGGCCAGTGGAGAGCTTCCAGGCAAACCCACGAAGGTTGTGCAGAAAGTAAAGGAAAAATAAAAGGTACGATTCAAACTAGGGTTTGAAGTTGATTTGTGTTGGGGGGTCTAATGTACCAGCCTCACCCTATATTTATAGAGGCTAGTCTTCTTATCTCTAAGAATAATTTGGTAGGATTCAACCTAATCAAGTTTAGGGATAAAAACAACCAGAATCAGACTCAAACTCTATCTCTAAAAACAACCCGAAGTGGGCCTTCGGTAGGGCCTGCCGAAGCCTGCTCCTCGGGCCAAAGCTTTGGCAAAGCAACCCTCCGAAGGCCTTCGGGCCGAAGGTAGCAGGCCGATATAAGGCTTCCGAAGCCCAATGTTCGATGGGCCTTCAGCTCTATAAGGCTTCAGCCTGATCCAGGACTTGTGTATTTTTGGCCCAAATTACCAAAATTGATATTGTGACAATCTTGATCATTAATGTCATTTTTTGCTATCGATAAGTGCCCTCATTAAAAGTTTTCAAAGTTGTCCAAATCTCACGTGCAGTTCTGTAACACCCAAATTTTAGAGCAATAAAATAAATTCAGAAAAATCAGGAATTTTCAGAAAAAGATTTAATTTAATTCTCATAAGGTCATAAATGCCTAAGTAAATAGAATATAGAGAAATAATTCAAATTATGATCCGAAAAAAATTATATTATGTTCCTAAGGCCAAGATACACTTTTGGGAATTTTTATAGATTTTTCCAACCTTGGATGCTAGTCCATAATTTAAGGATAAATTTCTATAATTATTTTTATTCAGAAAATCAATTTAAATGCTAATGGGTCGTTCCCCTCATTTCTCTCTCCCCAGCCGGCCCAACTCATCCACCACACCACCCTCTCACTGACAAGCGGGCCTTGCCTATCGACGCGCTCAGCCTCACACCCAAGCCCCAGCCCACATGTCAGTCCCCTCCCCTCACAGCTCACGCCCCGGCCCCACCTGTCAACGGCAATCGTTAGCCCCCTCATCCTTTCACGCTCACCGACCAATGGGTCCCACCTATCGGTCTTTGTCTTCCTCGCATGCCTGAGATCCCCGACCACCGCGGTTATGTCTCGATCGCCTCTATCGTGGGTCCAGCCACTGTTTAATGCCGGAATGATGATCCTCGTTACGTCGTCGCACGTTTCCCCCTAGGATTCCCTAGTTTTAAGACTCTAAATCGCCATAATCGCCTCGCCGGAGTTAAGCTTCCCCTTTCTCAGTCTTCACTGTGCCCGACCATCTCACCCTCGTCGGAGCACTATAAAAGGACCCTCGGAGCACACCGCCTCCCTCACACCGCTTAATTGCCACTCCTAGCCAAAAGCGAGAGCTCGCACTACCGTTTTAGCGTCGCCCCTCTGTCCTGCATCCAGCCTCCACCCGCTGTCACCTGAGTACGCCATCCTCGCCATCGACCCCATCTTCGGGACAGTCATCGCCTCCCCGACCTCGGCCTCTACTTCACTCGAACCCATCGTCGCTGGAACGTCATTGTCGATGAGGACACGAGAGTTCGCCGCTGCCCCGCACGTCGCTGGCCTCGTCCAGTCGACCCCGAGCCTCGCCGACGGTACCATCAGGACCCCCTCACTGTTCTCATCGCATTTTCGGTCTTAGATCGAATGTTAGGCCACTATCGTCGCCGCTAGATCTCCCACCGTACTTGGTCATCACCGGAGAAGACGACCGATACAATAGTTATACTATGCCATGTCAGATCTAATCTCGGTCGCACGATCCCGATCGAATGGCTAAGATTATAACGTCTCAGGATTTAATCTGGGCCGCCTGATCCGAGCGAAGGGGTATCGTGTATTCTCGGTTGTTGATTTCTATTTAAAACCCCCGCGCGTTCTGTGGCCGCCAAATCTTGATCCAACGGAGATCTGTGCTCCCGCTCATAGCACTGTGCGATGGTTCATGGTGAACCCAGTCCACCATGGACCGAAGGCTGAATTAGGATTTAAAATAAATTCCAGAAAATGATTTAAACTTCAAAAATCCATAACTTGCTCAAATTAACACCAAATTTGACCATTCAAATTTCAGAAAAATTATCTTTTTATTCTCTTCACATTCATACAATAAAATTTATATGTTTACTCTGGACATTTTATGTTATTTAATTAGGATCAAAATAATATTAAAGAAATCATTTTATAACTTCAAAAATTTGTAACTTCATTAGATTAACTCTAAAAATTACCATTTTAATTTCAGAAGCTTTATATCTTTGTTCTCTTCAACTTTGAATAATAAAATCCATATGCTTGTATTGTGATTTTATATTGTTTTAATTGAATGTTATTTCTCATTTTACGTATCGAGAAGATTATGACGTCGTAGAGGAGCAGGAGTATTTCCCCGAAGTTTTCCCTGCCACCTTTGCTGATCAAGGCAAGTCACCAACCCCATTTTGAGCATATTGAGCCCAGTTTTCAATTAAATGTCGCTAAAAATCATATGTTATATTTGCATTAGTCAAATGGATAACCCTACTTTATAATTATTGAATCCCCGACCTTGATGTGCAAACCCAAGCCATGCTATCGAGCCTGAATTCCTTGTCACTAGTATACTTATTACTATTAGAAGTGTCCAATGTATCGACACAACTGCTATAGGCTTAAAAATGAGTTGTAGGTACTTGGATTCTGATATATGATACCCCTATGTCTCTCACCCTTGGTATTTTGTTGGTCTTGGAATTGGTTTGATAAGTTAGCATGGTGGGTTCTGGGTGCAAGCGAGGGCATTGGTTAGTCGCACCCGGGGTACTATATGGACCGGTCTGCGGGATTCGTAGCAAAGCACTTTCGTACCAACCACAAGTCTAGTGGGTAAGTCTTAACTAGAGGAAAGGGTCGTTTCAACCCGAGGCACTATGTGGAGAGGGGCAAGCAGCACCTGCGGGTGGCTTGGGCCATGTGGCACAAAAGGGGGCGCGACGTTGGTCCGGTGCCGGCACACTGGCGAAACCTATAGTGTGTGTCATCGAGTTGGGGCGGTTCATGCTAATGGTTTCGGCATAAGTTCCTGTGACTTGGGTCATTTTACACACTCAGTATGCGGGAATGAGTGCCTTGTGGGTATAGTGGTACACCTCTGATCATAGTTAAATCACCCGTTGGAAAAAACCCCTTCAGAGGCGTACTACGATGGGGATGGTCTGGAGTAGCGACCTAGTCAAGGAAGCGACCCTGGAGAAGATGTTCATCGAGTTTATTATTTTCGTAGTTTCTTTTATTATAACTTTTGTGTAATAATGTGGTCTGCGAGCCACGAATGTTTGATGTATGTGCGTCGACGTGTGATGAACATCTTGTGATTATTGATTTTCTATGGAATTTTAATAAAGTTTGGGTTTTTCTTAAATCCGGGTGCTACAAGTTCGTAGGTGCTGGACCCTGTCAAACTCATTGCGACTCAGACTAACAAACAATATATTTCTTGCTTTGCTATTACAATTGTATTGTTCCTTCTCAGCCTGTGAGGTGCGAGTTTCAAGAATCACATATTGGGAATCAATAATGTCCCATATAGCACTTCTTTGGCTTAGTAGATAAGCCTCCATGCACACCTTCCAATAGGCAAAATCTCGACCATCAAACATCAGAATCTTAGAATTCTTGTCCATGTCACCAAAAGGATCACAAATCGGTTAAAGTCAACTTGTAATCTAACCGGCTCTGATACCAATTGTGGGATTGGATTAGGCGACTAGAGGGGGGTGAATAGGTGCCTCGACAAATTCTCGTGAATAAGATGGCATGTTCAGAACACTCAGCGCTCATCTTAAAAAATTCAGAAGCAAAACTGAGACTCACAGTACAAATCCAGAACAGAAATCAACTCAGTTTCAAAATTCCTTCTAAATCGGAGTTTGATGTACCGAAATAACTATCGGAGTTTGATTCTCTGATTTAGAACTTCTAGTTCGGCAAATGAAGTGCCGACAGGAGCCTATCGGCAACTGAGATACCGACAGAGTTCAAAATTTTCATAAATGAGATTAAAAACTAACTCTGCAGTAATCAATCAATTCTGAGATAATTGATCAACATGTTTTACACACACTAAAGGATTGCAGTACAATCAATGATCTGTTTTGGGCTAGAGTATAAACACAGATTTAGAATAACTTGCACAAGTTGATGAAACTGAAATGTTTGTTAGTGACTGAACCAGTTCAAGCACATAGAAGAAGAGAACACTCAGAATAAAATGAAGGAGTGCAATTCATTGGTATAGATGATTAAATTTGAATCCGGTTCAATGATTTACCATGGTCTTAGAAGACAATAGAGATCAACAGTTAAGCAATCAAAAACAGGATAAGCATCCCTGATGTTTTGGTGATCAGATTAGAAATATTCAAATGGACTAGCAAACTGCATTCACACACTGATCAAATTGAACAAAGGTTGCTATGGTGCTGGCACATGACAGTGAACAACAATTTTCATAACAGAATTGAGTATAGTCAATCAGTGTATCATTAATGTCATGAATCCTCAAATAAACTCACAACATTTACTACTTGGCAGAATATTCAGAATAACAATTGCAGTGTGTTAAATCTGCAGTCAATGATTGACAAGAATGATGAGCAAGAGTCCTGATGCTGGCACTTTACAATTGATGAGCAACAGTGTGGAGTGGATTGACATCCTTGATAGATAGCCCCTAGAGGCTCAGGCAAGGAGGAACCACGAAACAGAAGCACATTACTCTTGGCTAAAATAAATTCAGTACTCTAAAGATCAAGATTCAAGCAGAAATTCAGGCAAATAGTTAGAGCACAAATTTAGTACTTGTAACACAGCTAAGCACTTCTTGAAGATCTCTGATCCTGGCAGTAGATGAAACAGTAGATTGAACAACCAGAAATTGTTTCAAAACATCAAGAAACTGATGCTAACATGCAATAGCTTTTGTAGTAGCAATTTGACAAACACTGCCTCTGTTGTAGCAGATCAGAAAGAATTCTGTACTCCAGTAGAAAAGTGACTCAGGTGTTGTGAGTTTCAGACAAACAAATAGCACAGATCTTGTACAAGATACAACACATGAGAAACATCAAGATAAACTCCAAAAGTTCATGAGCAATCAGGTTTTAAGTATTTGTACCCAAATTTGGCTCTAGAACAATCTCTGTTCAGTTTCAGGCTGTGGTTGACAGAACTGCTTCAGATTTTGTTCTGTGTTGGGATTGCACAAGATCAGAACAAAGACTAGCACCCAAAATGAGCATTGTATTTAATCTCAAGGAGCACAGTTATAAAACTTCACTAGTCCAAGATTAAAGCTATGGAAGTGTTGTTCTGTTATCCCTTCAGCAGTAAAGAAAACATTCAGTGAAGTTCAGCCAAAGGAACTAAGAACACAAAACCGAAAGTACTCTGTCTGTTTTTGCAGCAGAGAACTAAATCCTTCAATCACATAAATCAGAGTTAATTTCGACTGAAACTGAAAGAACAATCTCAAAGAACACTGCCCAAATGTTCCATTTTCAACAAAAAGCAAGGCACAAACTCAGGAAACTGACTTCAACTCAATACCTGAAACTAGAAGAACTTCCAGCGCCATTTATCGCTACTCCCTGTAGCAAAACTAGGACGCCAGAAAATGTTCCATACGATGAACAATGTTTGCACAAGAGAATGAATAGCAAAAATGATAGAGCGAAATAGAATTTGTGATTGGTAGCCCCCAAGAGTTCAGCCAAAAAGTCCCCTAACCCTTGGGCATGGGGTCCTTTATATAGGCAAGCCCATTAAGGTATTCCCCAAAATTCCATTAGGGTTAAAAATCTAGGTATTTACCTAATTGCCATTATGTATTTTCAGAATTATCAAAACAGACTTGTGTCGTATGGAATTACCCAAAAGATTACACTTAAACTAGACTACAAAACAGAAAAAATAAACTCCTAATTGTTGGAATTTAAAACATTTTCGGATGCGACGGTTTTCAGCAAAAATCGACAAAGCCTCCCAGATCTTCGACATGTGTCATCAGTCTACGAACTCGACTGCCAGAAAGTCTCTCCCGCTCTCGATCCCTCGAGCCGCCTTGTCACTTGCACTCACTTCCCTTTCACTAACTTGATCAACACTTCATCTCGATCATCAGTTCTTCCATGTCTTACCTTATCTCTATGCGTACGCCTGAGATCACTTTAAACTTCAACTGGTATCCTTGACCATCTAGCATTAGACTCCCTGTCTAACCCTGATCACCCGCCATCGATAGTTGACAAGCATCTCAACCCTGCACGCATCAGACAAGCAAAACACGCAACTCCATGCAACTCATACCATTACTCACACAGACAACCAAATTATCCAGACAACCTTGTCAATCACTCATCATAAAGATAGAACCACAGTGAAAGCCTCACTTGGTTTCTCATAAAACTTTCACATATAGCCCTAGAATTGAAACTTCCGATTGCACTAGAATTCAAACATAACTTTGCAAAACAAGGAACTAAGTGCTACGAACTTTTGGGTATTGCAACAATGTTTCACCACATACAATTTAAACATATGTGTGACCATAAAAACATCATGGCATGACATATAATCAATCATTTAACATAAACTTGCTCAAGTGACCAAAATAATCACAAGGTGGCATTTTTAGCACAATATAAGCATGACATTATCAAAAGCACGGGATAGGCATGGAATAGCACTTGACACTTCAACATACTCATGGCATGCACAAAAGAGATGATTTTGTGGTTATTTTAAAAATGTGGCCCAATAAATGAGAAGGAGAGTAATTAATGTACCCTCCCAATTTTCAACATGGGCACTATTGATATGCAAAATTTCAAACTATGTTTCGAGAATCAAGGATATTTAGCTCATTTCTTAACTCGTAAAACCGTTGCTCATCTCGAGGCTTGGTAAATATATCGGCGAGTTGTTTTTTGGTTCTCACGTGGCTTATGATAATATCTCCCTTGATCTCGTGGTCTCTCAAGAAATGGTAGTGTATAATAATGTGTTTGGTTCTTGAGTGTTGGACGGGATTATTAGCTATTTTGATGGCACTCTAATTATCACACATAAGTGGGACTTTGGTCATGTTGAGTCCAAAGTCTTTCAAGATTTGTTTCATCCAAAGGAATTGGGCACAACAACTACCGGCTGCTACATATTTTGCTTTGGTTGTGGATAAGGCTACAAAATTTTGTTTCTTGGAAGACCATGAAACAAGTGATCTTCCAAGAAATTGGCAAGTTCTAGAAGTGCTTTTCCTATCCACTTTGCAACCGACATAATTGGAGTCCGAATAGCCAATTAGATCAAAGGTTGAGCCTTTCGGATACCAAAGTCGTACGTTTGGAGTGTGAGCCCAATATCTCAAAATTCCCTTAACAGCAACTAAATGGATTTCTTTTGGTGCAACTTAAAATCTTGTGCACATACAAATAGTAAGCATGATATCCGTCTTATATGCACATAAATATAAAAGAGAACCGATCATGGAGTGATATACCTTTTGATTGACGGCGGTCCCTTCTTGATTTAGATCTAGGTGGTCATTGGTTTGCATAGGGGTCTTGATGGGCTTTGCACTCTCCATGCCAAACTTCTTCAACATGTCCTTGATGTAATTTGTTTGGTAAATGAAGGTGCCTTCCTTGAGTTCCTTGATTTGGAATCCCAAGAAGTACTTTAACTCACCCATCATGGGCATCTCAAACCTCTTAGTCATCATCCTACTAAACTTTTCGGAAATTTTTTTATTAATAGAACCAAATATAATGTCATCGACATATATTTGACAGACAAACAAACAAATCATCATTAAAGTGTTTAATGAAAAGAGTAGGACCGACTTTGCCTATTTCAAAGCCTTTACTAATAAGAAAATCCCTAAGACATTCATACAATGCTTTAGGTGCTTGCTTAAGCCCATAGAACGCCTTATGGAGCTTGTAGACATGGTCGGGTTGGATTGGATCTTCAAATCCGGGTGGTTGCTCCACATTCACCAATTCGAAGATTGGTCCATTTAGAAATGCACTCTTCACGTCAATTTGATAAAACTTGAAATTATGGTGAGTAGCAAAGGCTAATAATATACAAATTGACTCAAGCTAGCTACGGGTGTATAAGTCTCACCAAAATCCAAACCTTCGATTTGTGTGTAGCCTTGAGCAACCAACGTTGCTTTGTTCCTTGTGATCATGCCGTGCTCGTCTTGCTTGTTGAGGAAGACCCATTTGGTGCCTATCACGTTTTTCTTCAGTTTTTCCACCAACTCCCAAGCTTCATTCCTCTTGAAGTTGTTGAGCTCTTTGTTGATAGCAAAAAATGGCATCAATGATTAAGATTGTCAAAATATCAATTTTGGTAATTTGGGCCGAAAATACACATGTCTCGGGTTAGGCCGAAGCCCTATAGGGTCGAAGGACCATTGGGCTATGGGCTCCGGAAGCTTCCAGCCAGCCCACGGCCTTTGGCTAGGAGGCCTTCGGAGGCCCACCCTGCCGAAGCTTCGGCCTAAGGAGCAGGATTCGGCAGGCTTGGCCGAAGGCCCACTTCGGGCAGAGATAGAGTTGGACCCGATTTAGGCTAAGTGTTTATCCCGATTCAGCCGAATAATAGCAGATTAGATTAGAGGTCTAGCCCCTATAAATATAGAGGTGAAGCCAGTTCAGAGGCCCCCCCAACACAAATCAACCACAAAGCCTACCTTTGAATCACATTTACTTTATCTTTACTTTCCTGTACTCTTCGTGGGTTTGCCTGGAAGCCCTCCGACGGCCACTTCAGAACAGTGGTAATCCTTGTTACTTCGCTTGTGAAGTATCTGTTAATCTACGTAATAGATTGTTATCGCTTTGTTACTTCGCCTGTGAAGTATCAACTAATCTGCGTAATAGATTGCTATCGTCTTGTTACTTCCCCTGTGAAGTATCCGCTAATCTGCGTAACAGATTGCTACATTCGCTACTAGTGCAACACTTAGCAGAATTCGGTCCTCAGGCCGAATTGGTACTTTGAATCTACTCTGTTGTAGGTTTCCATGTTCAGAGCTACTTCGTCGGAGGTGTCCGGAGCTAAGAGATCGGTTTCGGAGGTCACCAGAACACCCTTCAGCAAGATTGTTGCTTTGACCGCACGCATCATCAGTAGACTTCGTCATGACAGGCTTCGCCATGCTCATACTCCGCTCTGGACGAAGTCACATTCGCGCGTTGCGCCTGAGTCATTATTCCGTATCTTACTGTATCAGAGACTTCGCATTGAACCCCACTGTTCGGAGGTGATTGTCGCGTCCATATCCGTTCAGAGTTCATCTTCGGCCAGATCAGTCCGAACGCCGAAGATACACTTCGCATCAGACGCCGAAGGTACACTTTGATGACCCCTTCGCATCATACTTCGAAACTGACAGGCTCCGACCGGTTTGCTGATTTATTCAGTTTAATATATTTCTTTCGGCTAATTGGATTATTTTGTGTGATCTGATTATCCGGCGACTCCACCCCCTTTACAACGGCTAAGGTGTCGCGCCCCGATTTAATAAATCATGACTTTTATTGAAATTCCATAGAAAATCAATAAAACAAGACGTTCATCATGCGACCTCGTACAATACGGGCAATCATTCACGGTTCGTAGACCGCATTAATACAAAAGTGAAATAAGGGTGAAGAGAAACTAATAAAATAATGGTCCTAGATGAACGCTTCCTTCCAGTCTCGCCTTGACTGGGTCGCTACTCCAGACCTGCATCCTCCTCGTAGTAGACGGGCTCTGATGGTGTAAGTCAACGGGGTGAGTACATGAGTACTCAGCAAGCCACCGAATGCAAATATAATGCAAGGTAACAACAAGGGAGATAGTGGCTAGTTTTGCGGAAGCGAGTAATTTGTAAAGCAATTTAATGTGAACAATTTATTAGTACTGAAACGTAAACATGTGTATGCATCATCATCTTCTAACTCGAGGGGTACAGTCAGCCCCACCTCGCTCAACAATCCTTACATGCCATGAATAACTCAACCATTCAAACAATTGTAAACTAACTGCGAGTAGTCACACAACCCGCCCTTGACCGTGGGCTCGGCTTTTCGAAAAGATTAAATTACTCTGATCAGAGATGTAACGAGATGACCCATTTCACGGGAACTCGTGCCAAAACCTTCCATATAGTCCTCCCCGACTCAACAGCACCCTCTTATAGGTTTCATATGGTGTCCCGACGCGTCGGAGCCCCACCATACCCCCCCTTGAGCCTCGTCGGTACAAGTCGCCCGCAGGCTTGCCCCTTGCCCCCTCCACTATGGTGCATCGAGTCGGGGTATTTGTTGGACCGGAAACGGCGACCAGAGGGGGGGGTGAATGGGAGCTTTTAAAATTTCGGGCTAAAAACTTAGCCTTCGGTTCTGTTCTGTCTTCTGCGGAACAGGCTTCGAACACAGCCTTCGAAGGTCTGGTTCGGAGGTACTTCGACACCTTCGAACACAGGCTTCGGAGAGGCAAAAGTTCGAAGTCAAGAAGACTTCGCTCCACTTACAACCCTCGAAAAACCTACTCTGCTAAGTCAGTGCAGGCTCCGCACACAAGGTGCATCGAGCAGGCTTCGCACTTCACCCTTCGCAAGAGAGGACAGCCCTCTGAGGACTTCGACCAAGTACTTGGCGACAGCAACGGGTGCTGGGCTTCGTACCCGAAGGTCTACACGCACACACAACGGACTTCGCTAAGGGCTTCGACACAAGAAGCAAAACGGGAAACAACCAGGGCTTCGCTAGTAATCAGCGAGGTCTTGCCTCGTGTTACACAGAGCGACAGCACACTGAAAAGCACACTTCGCGAGAAAAACACCCTTCGCCAAGACAGGCTTCGGTGAACTAAAGACTAGCGAGGTATGCAATACGAGCTCAAGCAAAAGCACACAAAAGCAGGGCTTCGCCGCTTGAACACGGAACACAAAATATATTGAACTCAGAATGAATACAGCGAGGTCTGTCTACAGGAGCTCAACAGTAAATGCTCAAAGTGTTAAATGTTACCTACCGAGCCCCCATATTTATAGCCCACGGCTTCATCCTAAGGAAGTGACTACTTTACCCCTAGGGTTTACATCCATTTTGTCTCTACAGAACTAAGGGGTACAAAAGGTAGTCCACCTTTATTTTGGAGGCTTCTCTGTCAGCTGCAGAGGGGACAGTGTCAGCCTTTTCAGAACAGACAGTGTCAGCCTTTACAGTGTTGACTTCTGGAACCTCCCTTCGCACCGAGGGGTGCGGAAGCTTCGGCGAGAAGCCTGCAGCCTGTTGGCCTTCGCTCCGCCGAAGAAGTCCTTCGATACAGTGACGGTTTTGAGCCGAAGCCGTCAAAGCCCCTTGGGCCTTCGCACCACCACCTCCGGAGTGGATCACCACGGCTTCGCAGCTACTCCGAGCTCGAACACCGTCCGACCGTGTACCGAAGCCATGCATGGCCGAAGCACCACAAGTCATCCTCACTCCGAAGCCCGCCTTCGGAGTACCACCCTTCGAAGTCTCTCCTTCGTCCAAGGCCTCCGCATGAAGCATTCCATGAGCACTCCGTCGCAGTGTCTCACTCCGAGCACACTCCTCGACGAGCCTCACCCGGACCATGCCTTCGATGCACCTCGACTTCTGAGACCTTCGTTGGGCCACCTTCGAGTGTCTCCCTCCGGAGCACACTTCGAACTCCTTGCCTCCGCAGAGGACTTGGTCCACCAACTCCGAAGTCACTCCATTCGGAGTACCTTCGAAGTGCCTCACCTCCGAGGACTTTGTCTCGGAGTACCTTCAGCCGGAGCCACGCTCCGCACTCTCTGCCTTCACCTGGCACGCCTCGACCCGAGGACCGACCTGGACCACCTTCGCAGCCACCGTGACGGAGCTCCCCGCTCCCTTGGCATCAAACCACCCGCTTGACCCAAGTTCACCTGGCTCGAACCCTGTCCGTCGCCTCCGAAGTCCCTGCGCACCACCGACAAGCAAACAAGTGTATCCAGTAATCCGGAGACCTCTCCGGGTTAGCAACCTCCGGCACACACTCCGGTGTACCGCCCAAAGTACCGAAGCCATCGGTACGAACCCTGTCATCGCGTACTGTCGGACCCCTCCGACGAGCACACTCCGCTGCACAGCTGCAGCAAGCAAACACCGAACACACTCCGGTGACACACCTCCGAACACCCTTCGGAGGTACCACCTCCGAAGCCCCTCCGGAGGTACCCTTCGAACAGAGGGTAAAAGAACTTGTCAATCACTCATCACATACACCGAAACCACCCTTGGTCTCTCAATCTCCCCCTTGATGAGTGCATTGACAACCAAATTGAAGTTCAAGAAAATGTAAAAATTTTCAGCACACAAGCGACCATAAAAACTCAAAAAGAGCCAAAGCATGTCACTTGATAAAAGAAATTTTCTCCCCCTTTGTAAAAGAGTAAAAGCCCCTTCGGCAAAACTCCCTTTGGATAAAAAACTCCCCCTGAGTTGAGCAAATGTTTCTCCCCCTTTATGTCAAAAATCTCTCCCCCTTTAGAAATAATGCCTTCTTGCAGCAGAGAACATAGCAAAATCTCTCCCCCTTTGGCAATGCAAGCATCAAGGAGCATTCAAAAAGATGCAAAAGCTGCGAAATGAATAGAATTGCAAAGACATATAATGCAAAAATATGCCAAAATTAACACAAATGATCATGTGCTCAGCTCAATTTAACAATCTGTGAATCAAGATGATGGCATGTGATTTTGTCATTTTGAAGTGAAAGCATCACCACTTAATCACAGTAGCTAGACATGAAAGGCAAGGACTGCGCAAAGCTAACAAATTCTACCCTAGACAGACAAGTCTTGTTCAAAAGGAGCTGTGAAAGCAAACTTGATGATCAATTAATTTTGTTGTTCTTTTTCTTAAAGCCAGGGGTTATTTGTTTGTCCACCTTATACTTTCCAATCAGGCCAAGCCTAGGCATGAAAGCCATCTGAAGCTTAAGGCGGTGATTTTGGCATACACTACACTATTCCAGTTCAGACCAAAGTGCAATGGTAAGCAGTCTAGAATAGAGTAGTGCGACAAACAAACCCTCCTGGATCTTTTCATTGAAACCAGGCAAATCATGGATTTTATTTTGATTTTGATGAATTTAATATTTTGATGAATATCCATGAATGAAGAACACAAGTTTTCAAGTTGCAAATTTTAGCATCCAAGGAACGGTGTCTTGCTGTCAAGTAGATAAAAGATAGCTAAAAGCAGTCCTGCCTAAACAAGCTAGATACACGATTCAGCAGTGAGCAAGTTTTGATTTTGGAAAATAAAACATCACGCACAATCAATGTTCCAGACATATTTCATAGAGCTGAGCTGTCATGATTTCTTTGAATTAAAAGCAGGCATATAATAGCAAAATATGTAAAGGCAATTTCACCCATGAAGAGCATATGCAAGACAATTAAAATCAGCTCCCCCTCACAAAATGCCGTAAGGGTGACAAATGCCAAGTTCCCCACGCAAGTAAGCAAACCGAGAAGCATCGAGGGGTTTTGTAAAAATATCGGCAAGCTGGTGTTGGGTATCAACATATTGAAGTTCAATATCACCCTTCTCATTGTGATCTCTGAGAAAATGATACCGTACATCAATGTGTTTGGTTCTGGAGTGCTGAACCGGGTTGTTTGCAATACAAATAGCACTAGTGTTATCACAGAAAAGTGGAACACTCTTATAATCTAACCCGAAATCCCGCAAAGTGGAAACCATCCACAAAATCTGAGAGCAACAGCTAGCTGCAGCAACATATTCGGCCTCAGCCGTCGATTGTGCAACACTAGACTGTTTGCGGGAAGACCAGCAAACCAGAGACGTACCCAGAAAATGACAAGTACCGGAGGTACTCTTCCTATCAATTCTACACCCAGCAAAATCCGCATCAGAATAACCTCTAAGACATAAAGATGAAGACGATGAATACCATATGCCAAATTCAAGGGTGTGTTTTAGATACCTTAGAATGCGCTTAACCGCTTGGCGGTGCGAAGCTCGTGGTGAAGCCTGAAAACGAGCGCACAGACACACAGCGAAGTGTATGTCCGGCCTCGTGGCAGTCAAGTAGAGGAGGGAGCCGATCATGCTCCGGAACTCCTTCTGATCTACGGCTTCTCCATCTTCGTCAGGGTCCAATGCTACAGATGTAGCCATTGGAGTGGCGAGGGGCTTCGCATCGGACATGTCGAACTTCTTGAGCAGGTCCTTGGTGTACTTTGTCTGGTGGACAAAAGTACCTTGTTTGCTTTGCTTGATTTGCAAACCAAGGAAAAAGGTGAGTTCACCCATCATCGACATTTCAAACTCCCTGCTCATGGTATCTGCAAACTCGGCAACTAAAGCATGAGAAGAGCCACCAAAGATGATATCATCCACATAAATCTGCACTAGGAGGAAATCTTTGCCATGCTTGAGAGTAAACAAAGTTTTATCAACAGAGCCCATTAAATACCCTCGCTCAAGCAGAAAAGACTTAAGTCTATCATACCACGCCCGAGGGGCCTGCTTGAGTCCATAAAGAGCCTTATGAAGTTTAAGGACTTTATGTGGGTACTTGGGGTTTTCAAAACCAGGGGGTTGTTTTACATAAACATCTTCACCTATGAAGCCATTAAGAAAAGCACTTTTGACATCCATTTGATAGAGTTTGAATCCCCGGGATGTCGCAAAGGCAAGCAAAATCCTAATGGCCTCAAGGCGAGCAACAGGTGCAAAAGTTTCAGTAAAATCAATCCCTTCTAGTTGAGAAAAGCCCTGAGCTACAAGTCTAGCCTTATTTCTAACAATAGTCCCATCCTCCCCTTGTTTATTTTTGAAAATCCATTTTGTTCCAATGAAATGAACATTAGGTGGAGGATCAACTAAAGTCCAGACTTGGTTTCTCTCAAAATTTTCAAGCTCTTCATGCATGGCATTGATCCAACTAGAATCAGAAAGTGCATGACTAACATCTAAGGGCTCGAAAGAAGCAACAAAAGCAGCATTAGTAAAATGAGCGTGAGAACGTGTTACCCTTTGATCAAGCTCACCAATGATCTGCTCGGGAGGGTGCATCCTTTGAACATGATGTGGAGCCTCGCGGCGGGATGCAGTCTCCCCCTCAACTTGTGCGTTGGAGTGGTCCAAGAAGACCGATGTTGAGGTAGTCGCTTCGGGACCTCGTGCCGAAGTAGTTGAAGCGGGGTCTGCTTCGGGGGTTGATGTCGAGGGTAGTAGGGGATCATCCTCGAATTCTCCGGGATCTTCGTCTTCGAATAAAGTCTGTTCCATGTCGTGTTCATTTGCCTGTTCACAAGCAGAACTAACAGAGGGGGTTGATTCATCAAAAGTCACATCACATGACTCAATGACAGTGTTAGTCTCCAAATTATAAACACGATAGGAATGACCATGAGTAGTATAACCCAAAAAGATCCCGTCAGAAGATCGCGACTCAAATTTATCCAAGTTACCACGTTTTAGGATAAAGCAGCGACAGCCAAAAACTCGAAGATGAGTAACCTTGGGCTGTCTCCCAAAACGCAGTTCATAAGATGTCAAATTTAAAATTGAGCGCAAGAAAATTCGGTTTGAGATGTAACATGCTGTGTTCATGGCCTCAGCCCAGAATTTTCTAGGAGTCCTATGCTCATCAAGCATCGTCCTAGCCATCTCAACCAAAGTGCGGTTTTTCCTCTCAACAACACCATTCTGTTGAGGAACCCGCGGAGCAGAGAATTGATGTTCTATGCCATGCTCCATGCAAAAGTCAACAAAGAGACTATTTTTGAACTCGGTGCCATTATCGCTTCGAATGAATTTTAATGCACCAGGGAGTTCAGTGAAAAGTCTCAAAGCCAAGCTCCGAAAGTGTGAAAACACTTCATCCTTGCTGGCAAGAAAGAAGACCCAAGAGTAGCGAGAGAAATCGTCGACAATAACAAGTACATACCACTTGCCGCCTAAAGAACTAACCCGAGAAGGACCTACAGTGTCCATGTGGAGAAGTTCTCCGGGTTGTTCAGTCATCACTGTGGTGACTGGCGAATGCGAAGCGGCAATCATTTTTCCATGTCGACAAGGAGCACATACTAAATTCTTCTCAAACTTGAGCTTGGGCAATCCTCGGATCAAACCTAGGGCGCTCAGACGAGCGAGCAATTCAAAGCTCATATGCCCTAGTCTCCTATGCCACTTCCAAAGCTCAGAAGTCGAAAGAGCAACAAGACAATGAGAAGAACCAGACGACTCTGAAAAATCAGCTCCAAAAACTCTCCCAACCCTAAAGATCTTACACACCACAACGCCATCAGAATTGAGCACTTGCGAAGTATCGCGATGAAATCGCACTTCGAAGCCCTCATCAAGCAACTGAGATACAGACAGCAAATTGTATCCCAGGTTCTCAACCAAAGCAACATCTTTGAGAGTGAAGTTCGAATTAATTCTTACCACACCTTTACCTTTCACTCTACTCCTTCGATTGTTTCCGAAGGTGATATGTTCCCTTTGCTTGGTTGTTGTGAGGCTGGAGAACCAGTTTGCATCTCCGGTCATGTGGCGCGAACAACCGGAGTCCATGATCCACGTGCCCTCCAAGCCTCGACCTGTCGCCTACACATGATAAGAACGCCTCGATCGCTCAGTGCTGGGGTGAGTAAAATAATGACGAGGCATCCAGCACTGAGTGACACGAGTAGTAGGCACAGTAAAAGTAGACGGTCTACGCACATAAAAATCAGAATGATGCAAAGTGCGAGGTCTACCTACATGCAAAGAACGGAAAGCATGTCGAGGTCTCCTACTCTGACGAGGTACAAAGCTACTCGCCCGAGGTCTACCACCATATGGAACATGGTGAACACCTCGAGGAGCAAAACCTCTCCGAGAAGCACGAGGAGCCTCTAAAACAGGACGAGAGTAGAACTCAGACTCATGCATACCTAAAGATGGGTAATGCATGTCCTGATAGCTCATCGCCTGTGCACGTCGCTCATCCTTGATGCGACGGAAACAGAAACCAATCAAATGACCCGCCCGCTGACAATAAGAACAATGAAACACTCTCCTGGGGGCACTCTCATGGGTCACAGGAGCAACTCTCACAGGCTCCTTGGGTTTCTTTAGAGTGGTTTTCTTGGGAGGATTTTTCTTGGCAGGAGGAGTGGTTTTCTTTTGTGGATGGGTAGGCTTTTTGGCTGGAGGGGTGTCCAACAGAGCTCTCTCTTTCTCTAGGGTGGTGGGAGAGGTGAAAACAGTTTTGGTCTTACTGTCTGAAGCTATCCTCTCAAAACCCAAACCTAGAGCTACCCCGGCTCTGTCAGCACACAACTTGGTCTTGGCCAAGAGCAAATCCATCCTACCCTTCCCTTCAGTGCATTTATTTACCACAGAAAGAAGGTATTCATTTTCAGACATGAGGTTCTCAGCTCGCTCTCTAGCAGTGCCTAGCTGGTCCTTAAGGGTAATGCAAGTGTCACAAACAGGTTGCACATCCTTAGAACTACCGGCTCTCTCCAATCTAGCCTCCAGATCATGAACATGCTTATCACGTAAATTAATGCTATCGCGCAATAAAGAGCAGTTCATGCAATCAATAATATCATGAGGTCTAGAATCCACCTCCAAAAGCTGCTTCTGTGCAGTCTCAAGCTCAGAAAGAGTTTGAGCATGAACAGAACGCAACTGAGCAAGCTCACTCATGACAACAGAACAGGACTCACATTCAGCATCATCAAACTTAGACTTAAGCATGGCATATTCAGTAGAAACATTTTCTAGCCTAAGTCTAAGGTCTTTTCTTTCTCTAGCGGCTTGCACAAGTAATCTATCCTGACCAAGTACTACTTCATTCAGCTCATCTAATTTAATTAGAAGCTGGTCAGATGATAGGTTTACCTCTGATGAGTCAAGCTCATCGCCGCTGTGATCGCTGTCGGCCATGAAGCAAAGGCCGGTGAAGTCACGTCCCTTCTTGTCCTTCTTGTCCTCCTTCCTTGGGGACTCCTCCTCCTCAGAGCTCGACTCCTCAGTTGAGGATGTGTCGATGTCGCTGAGAGCAGCAACAAAAGCTCTGGAAGCGGCCTTGGCTACTTTCTTAGCCATCTTGCCGCGCTTGCCCTTCACAAAGGGTTTCCTCTCCTTCTTGTGGTATTTAGGGCGGTCACTCTCATCTCTCTTTTTGACCTTGGGGCAATTGGCCTTTATGTGAGAGGTGTCGCCACATTCATAGCAGCCACTAAAACCACTTCTCCTCTGATCCCGTCTCTCATGATGAAAGCGGGTGAACCTCCGGGCAATGAGAGCAAGCTCGTCATCAGCTAGAGTATCCACCTGCTCCTTTGTGACGGAGACCAGGGAGGACAAAGCAAAACCATCTGCAAGGACACAAGTGCCTGATGTGCTTGGTTCTGCAGTGGTGCCACGGCTAGTGCTAGAAACCAATGCCAATGGCTGTGGCAAAGAGCTTCTGTGCACAGCAAGAGATGCCTTGGCAATCTCTGTGGACTTTAGCTTGCTAAAGAGCTCATCACAGGTCAATGTGTCATAGCCTGTGGACTCCTCAATGCTGGATATCTTCACCTCCCATATGCTACGGTCAAGAGCATAGAGAAGCTTGATAGCCCTATCGTGATCACTGTAAGCAAGCGTCCCGTTGGATCGCAAGTTACTCACTATCGCGTCAAAGCGAGAAAACATGGCATCAACAGATTCACCAGGTGCCTGCACAAACAGCTGATACTGTTGATTGTAGGTGCTTTGGCGCCTGGCCTTGATCTGAGCAGAGCCCTCATGAAAGACAGTGAGTGTAGTCCAAATCTCCCTAGCAGTCCTAAGGTGCTGTACCCTATCAAACTCACTCCGACTCAAACCAATGAACAGAATGTTCCTTGCCTTCGAGTTGGCAATGTACTGATCCTTTTCGGTTTGAGTGGTGCGGGTATCAGGGATGGAGTATTGTGAGTCCACAATCTCCCAAATTGCATTTCCTTGGCTTAACAAATAAGCCTCCATGCGCACCTTCCAGTATGCAAAATCTGTCCCATCGAACAGAGGAATTTTACTGCCTCTATCCATGTCGCCAACAGATCACAAAACCGGTTAAGGTCAACTGGTGATCTTAACCTGCTCTGATACCAATTGTTGGACCGGAAACGGCGACCAGAGGGGGGGTGAATGGGAGCTTTTAAAATTTCGGGCTAAAAACTTAGCCTTCGGTTCTGTTCTGTCTTCTGCGGAACAGGCTTCGAACACAGCCTTCGAAGGTCTGGTTCGGAGGTACTTCGACACCTTCGAACACAGGCTTCGGAGAGGCAAAAGTTCGAAGTCAAGAAGACTTCGCTCCACTTACAACCCTCGAAAAACCTACTCTGCTAAGTCAGTGCAGGCTCCGCACACAAGGTGCATCGAGCAGGCTTCGCACTTCACCCTTCGCAAGAGAGGACAGCCCTCTGAGGACTTCGACCAAGTACTTGGCGACAGCAACGGGTGCTGGGCTTCGTACCCGAAGGTCTACACGCACACACAACGGACTTCGCTAAGGGCTTCGACACAAGAAGCAAAACGGGAAACAACCAGGGCTTCGCTAGTAATCAGCGAGGTCTTGCCTCGTGTTACACAGAGCGACAGCACACTGAAAAGCACACTTCGCGAGAAAAACACCCTTCGCCAAGACAGGCTTCGGTGAACTAAAGACTAGCGAGGTATGCAATACGAGCTCAAGCAAAAGCACACAAAAGCAGGGCTTCGCCGCTTGAACACGGAACACAAAATATATTGAACTCAGAATGAATACAGCGAGGTCTGTCTACAGGAGCTCAACAGTAAATGCTCAAAGTGTTAAATGTTACCTACCGAGCCCCCATATTTATAGCCCACGGCTTCATCCTAAGGAAGTGACTACTTTACCCCTAGGGTTTACATCCATTTTGTCTCTACAGAACTAAGGGGTACAAAAGGTAGTCCACCTTTATTTTGGAGGCTTCTCTGTCAGCTGCAGAGGGGACAGTGTCAGCCTTTTCAGAACAGACAGTGTCAGCCTTTACAGTGTTGACTTCTGGAACCTCCCTTCGCACCGAGGGGTGCGGAAGCTTCGGCGAGAAGCCTGCAGCCTGTTGGCCTTCGCTCCGCCGAAGAAGTCCTTCGATACAGTGACGGTTTTGAGCCGAAGCCGTCAAAGCCCCTTGGGCCTTCGCACCACCACCTCCGGAGTGGATCACCACGGCTTCGCAGCTACTCCGAGCTCGAACACCGTCCGACCGTGTACCGAAGCCATGCATGGCCGAAGCACCACAAGTCATCCTCACTCCGAAGCCCGCCTTCGGAGTACCACCCTTCGAAGTCTCTCCTTCGTCCAAGGCCTCCGCATGAAGCATTCCATGAGCACTCCGTCGCAGTGTCTCACTCCGAGCACACTCCTCGACGAGCCTCACCCGGACCATGCCTTCGATGCACCTCGACTTCTGAGACCTTCGTTGGGCCACCTTCGAGTGTCTCCCTCCGGAGCACACTTCGAACTCCTTGCCTCCGCAGAGGACTTGGTCCACCAACTCCGAAGTCACTCCATTCGGAGTACCTTCGAAGTGCCTCACCTCCGAGGACTTTGTCTCGGAGTACCTTCAGCCGGAGCCACGCTCCGCACTCTCTGCCTTCACCTGGCACGCCTCGACCCGAGGACCGACCTGGACCACCTTCGCAGCCACCGTGACGGAGCTCCCCGCTCCCTTGGCATCAAACCACCCGCTTGACCCAAGTTCACCTGGCTCGAACCCTGTCCGTCGCCTCCGAAGTCCCTGCGCACCACCGACAAGCAAACAAGTGTATCCAGTAATCCGGAGACCTCTCCGGGTTAGCAACCTCCGGCACACACTCCGGTGTACCGCCCAAAGTACCGAAGCCATCGGTACGAACCCTGTCATCGCGTACTGTCGGACCCCTCCGACGAGCACACTCCGCTGCACAGCTGCAGCAAGCAAACACCGAACACACTCCGGTGACACACCTCCGAACACCCTTCGGAGGTACCACCTCCGAAGCCCCTCCGGAGGTACCCTTCGAACAGAGGGTAAAAGAACTTGTCAATCACTCATCACATACACCGAAACCACCCTTGGTCTCTCAGTATTCCATACTTCCAGTTAGGACTTACCCATTAGACTTGTGGTTGGTACGGAAGTGCTTTTCAACAGATCCCGCAGACCGGTCCTTATAGTGCCCCGGGTGCGACAAACCAATGCCCGAGCTTGCACCCGGAACCCACCATACTTATAACCTAGCCAACTCCAACAGAGTCCAGAGATGAGAATAACGGGGAAATTCATATACAGAATCCAGCTATCTATGACTCATTCTTTTTATCCTATAGCAGTTGTGCCGGTACGTTGGGCACTAGCTAATAATTTTATAGTAGAGTGACAAGGAGTTAAGGCTCAATAAGCATGGCTTGGGTTTGCACACAAGGACGGGGATCTAATAAATATAAGTGTAAGGCTTGATTATTGGACTAATGCAATATTAACCTATGAGTTATAGCGATAATTTATTAAAACATGGGCTCAAATATGATCAACTGTTTCCACAGGGGTGGTCGATGACTTGCCTTGATCAGCAAATGGGGATGGAGGAACTTCGGGATAGAACTCCGGCTCCTCGACGAACTCGTAGTCTTCTCGATACGGAAAAGTAAACAACACATTCAATATATCATCACAAAACATAAGCAAACAAGTTTTATATGTGAAATGAGCTTTATTGTACTGAGGTTATATTTAATATCATTAAAAGTTAAATTTTTGGGGGTTTTCCTAATTTATTTCCTGGATTATTAATTTATCCCTAAGGGGTTTTTATTCATTTAATTCATAAATTTATTTTGTGCTAAAGTAACATACTGTTTTTATGGCATTAAAGTGTAGACAATAATATACTGAATTTAACAAAATTTGAATGGTGAAATTTGGATTTAAAATGAGCAAGTTATGAATTTTCAAAGTTTAAACAATTTTCTGGAATTTTATTTAAACTGGAAAATGGGCTCTGGTCCACGGTGAGCCAGGCCCACGGTGGACAGGCGCACTGTGCGCGTGGACCGGTTGATCCAGAGCCGTTGGATCTAGATCTAGTGGCCAGGCGCGAGGCGGGAGGGGTTAAGTGAAAATGGACGGTTGTGATTAAATCCCGCGAACCGGTATGACGTGGACGCGTGAGATCGCTCCGAGGATTTAAGTCACGATCGACGGCTGTGAACGCACGGTACCACTTTGACCAGATCCGAGGGCCCGGATTAAATCCCGAGGGGATTTAATCGTAGCCCTCCGATCTTGATCGGACGACCACTGAGTGATCCGGCACGACACGGGCGTAAGGGGGCACATACCCCCTTCGTCTCCGGCGACGGCGGCCTCGGGTGCGACGATGATGGCGGTGGCGAGCGCCTAAGGACCCAGCTCTCGCCGGAAATGGAAAGAGGAACGAACGGCGGTCACGATGGTACCTTCGTTGGCGGCGAAGGGGGTCCGAAGGTGACCGGCGGCGAGGGGTAGACGGAGATATACTTCGGGTGCTCGACGGCGACGGTGATCCGACGACGTCCACGGCCAACGGAGCGGATGCCGAGGTGGGGAGGGTTCCGGCGATCACGATGGTGGCGGTGGCTAGGGTGGAGGAGGCCGGAGTCGGCGGTGAGCGGTGGCCGGAGTCGAAGCAGAGGGAAAACCCGAAAAGAGGGTGGCGGCGCTCTGGATTGCTTTGGCTCAGGCTACGGTGGTGTGGGCTGAGCGCGGTGAGGGCGAGGGTATTTTTAGGGTCACCGGCGGCGGCCAAATGGAAGGAAACCGAACCTTCTCCGACGAGGGTTCCATTCCCTCGGCCCGGTTTCCATAACTGCCAAAATGCGTGGCCTAAAGATGGAAGGGGGTCGCGGGGGTCCAAGGAAGGGTGTCTGAGGCAGATCCAGCCAGATCGGGGCGGCCGGCGGCGAGGGAAGGAAAGGGGGTCACCGGAAGGAAAGGGGAGCGATCCCCTTCCATCGGGGACGAAGGTCCTGACGGGTGGCCCCCACCTTTCAGTGGCCGAAACGAAAAAGGAAGGGGCCAACAGGCGGGCCACGGATGTCAGAGGGAGAAAGGGGAGCGGCGGAGGCCGACGGGTGGGCCGGCGGAGCGCGGGCGCGGGGAGGAGAGAGGGGAGACGTGCCGACAGGCGGGCCCCACTGGTCGGTGTCACGCGGTTGGACTGGGCCGGGCTCGAAGCACTTTGAGGGTTGAGCCCATTAAGGTTTAAAATGGTTTTCCGATTTAAAATAAATCCAGTAATTCAGATAATTGCTTAAGGGTTGAATCACTGTTGATAAAAATTTGGAAAAATTCCTAAAATTATATCTTGGCCTCTAGTTCATCTCATAAAATTTTCAGCTCCAGATTTTGAGTATTTCTCTCTGTTTGGCTTTAATAGGGCTCTTTAAGGGTTTTTCTTTAATTTAAATAATGCTTTTCTTTTATTTTAATTCTTTTTATTTTCTGGGGTGTTACAATCCTATCCCCCTTACAGAGAATCTCGTCCTCGAGATTCAGATCAATCCTTGAATAACTCAGGATGTTGTGCCTTGAGTTCATCTTCTTTTTCCCATGTAGCTTCCTCTACTGGATGATTGCTCCACTGCACTTTGCAGAAGCGGATGACCCGACTCCTGGTGGTCCTTTCTTTGACTTCCAATATCTTGACGGGCTTTTCCACATAGGTCAGATCCTCTTGAACATCCAACTGTTGTAGGTCTACTTGCTCTGTAGGGACGCGGAGACACTTCTTGAGTTGGGAAACGTGAAACACGTCATGTACTCCAGCCAATGAGGGCGGTAGTTCCAACTGATAAGCAACTTCGCCTTGGCGTCGAATAATGAGAAATGGTCCAACATACCGAGGGGCCAACTTTCCTCTCATGTTAAATCGTTGAGTACCACGGAGAGGCGTAACTCGAAGATAGACATGATCTCCCTCTTCAAAGGCTAGGTCTCGGCGTCGATTGTCTGCGTAGCTCTTCTGTCGTGATTGGGCTGTCTTGAGTCGGTCTCTGATGATCCGTACCTTCTCTTCAGCTTCTCAAAGGATGTCCGTTCCGAACACTTGAGATTCACCGGTTTGATCCCAAAGTAGAGGCGTTTTGCACTTACGTCCATATAGGGCTTCAAAAGGAGACATCTGTAGACTGGCTTGATAGCTGTTGTTGTACGAAAACTCAGCGTACGGTAAACTCTTGTCCCAAGTGGCTCCAAAATCCAAGACGCATGCTCGTAGCAAATCTTCCAATATTTGGTTCACCCTTTTAGTTTGTCCATCTGTTTGAGGGTGGTAGGCAGTGCTAAAGTTCAATCTTGTTCCCATCTCTTCTTGAAGGTTCTTCCAAAAACGAGATGTGAACTGACTCCCTCTATCGGACACTATCTTCTTGGGTACTCCATGAAGACACACAATGCGGGCCATGTATAGTTTTGCAAGCTTAGGGCCACTAAAGGTTGTCTTGACGGCTATGAAATGTGCTACTTTCGTGAGTCGGTCAATAATCACCCAAATAGAATCATATCCAAGTTGGGTCTTTGGGAGTCCGGTGATGATATCCATACCAATTTCTTCCCACTTCCATTCAGGTACTTTCAATGGCTGTAACAGTCCTGCAGGTCTCTGATGTTAAGCCTTTACTCTTCTACAGGTGTCACACTCGGCGACGAACTGTGCAATCTCCCTCTTCATGCTAACCCACCAATAACGTTCCTTCAGGTCCTGGTACATCTTGGTACTGCCGGGATGAATGGAGTACAAAGTCTCATGGGCTTCTCTCAGGATAAGGGTTTTTATCTCTGGTTTATCCGACACACATATCCGGGTTCCAAACCATATGGTGCCATTATCGTCCTCTGAAAATCCTGGGGCTTTTCCTTGCCTCATATTCTTCCTAATGGCTGCTATATCCGGGTCTTCTAATTGAGCTTCTCGGATTTGTTCGAATAAGACAGGTTGAGTCTCCAAGGTGGCTAGGTATGTTCCGGTGGTCAACCCGAGATTCAACTTTTCCATCTCTTTACATAACAAGGGCGCGTGATCCTGAATCATAATGGCTGTGCAATATCCCTTGCGACTTAATGCATCGGCTACCACATTTGCTTTTCCGGGGTGGTAGTGGATACCTAAGTCATAGTCCTTTATTAATTCCAACCATCGTCTTTGCCTCAGATTAAGGTCTGGCTGTGTGAAGATGTACTTCAAGCTCTTGTGATCCGTAAAGATCTCACAGCGATTTCCGACCAAATAATGCCTCCATATCTTAAGGGCGTGCACTACAGCGGCTAATTCCAAATCGTGTGTCGGGTAGTTCAACTCATGAGGTCTCAACTGACGAGAGGCATAAGAGATAACCTTTCCCTCTTGCATAAGAACACATCCCAATCCTTGGCGAGATGCGTCGCAATAGACATGGAAGTCTTTCCGGATATCGGGTAGGGTCAGTATGGGTGCTGACACCAGACGGGTCTTGAGGGTGCGGAAACTTTCCTCGCATTCAGGGGTCCATTCAAACTTCTCTCCTTTCTGCAATAACTTAGTCATTGGCTTGGCTATCTTAGAAAAATTCTCAATGAATCTTCGATAATACCCGGCCAAACCCAGAAAACTTGGTATCTCAGATATGTTCGTGGGTGGCAACCAATCTGTAACTGCTTCCACGATGGCAGGATCTACTGCAATGCCTTGTGCAGAGATAATGTGTCCAAGGAACTTCACTTCCGCCGTCCAAAACTTGCACTTGCTGTACTTGGCGTATAATTGGTGTTCCCTTAGCTTTCCTATGGTTAACCGGAGGTGAGTCTCGTGCTCTTTCTGGTCCTTGGAATAAATGAGGATGTTGTCTATAAAGACCACGATGAATTTGTCCAAATATTCCATAAATACCTTGTTCATCATGTTCATGAAGAATGCAGGGGCGTTGGTCAATCCGAACGACATAACAGTACACTCATATAAGCCATAACAGGTGGTGAAGGCTGTCTTGGGTATATCCTCTTCTCGAATCCTTAACTGATGGTAACCAAATCGCAGGTCGATCTTCGAGAATATCGTAGCTCCCTTCAGCTGGTCAAAGAGATCATCGATCCGAGGCAACGGGTACTTGTTCTTGATGGTCACTTCATTCAAAGCGCGGCAATCCACACACATACGCTTAGCCTTGTCTTCTTTCTTCTCGACAAAGATGACGGGGGCACCCCATGGTGATGTACTTGGTCTGATGTAGCCTTTCCTCTCGAGATCCTCCAACTGCTGCTTCATCTCAGCTAGCTCATTAGCGGCCATCCGGTATGGTCGCTTGTAGATAGGGGTAGTCCCGGGTACCAAATCAATCCTGAACTCGATGTCCCTCTTGGGTGGCATCCCTGGTAAATCCTCTGGGAATACGTTCGGGTATTCACTGACTACTGGTATTTCCTCCAAGGTAATCTGATGCAGTCTTGGTTTTCTGGACTTCATACTCGGCATATGGAATGTGACGACAGTCCCTTCTTCACCGATCACTGTTACCTTCCTCTGGGCACAATCTATTACTCCTTGGTGTTTTTTTAACCAATCCATCCCTAGAATGAGATCCAAACCTTGGCATTCTATGAGGATGGGGTCAGCCCAGAATATTGTGCCTTGGATATCTACCCATACCCTTGGGCTATAGGAATAGGCGAGGGTTTGTTTGCCCGGGGTGGCTATTAGTACGGGTCTGGGCAGTTCAATTACGTCTAGGGCATTTCTTTCCATAAAAGCAGTTGATATGAAGGAGTGCGTAGCTCCGGTGTCAAATAGAACTACTGCAAGTGCTGAATGAACCACAAACTTACCCATGACAATTTCCAGGGCGGCCTGGGCTTCTTCGGCGGTGACGTGGTTGACTTTGGCGTGGACGGCGGGGTTCGATGCGACGCCTTGGGTACGCTTGGGATGAGGGCACTGGTGAGAGTAGTGCCCCTCTTGGCGGCAGTTGAAACATACCACAGGCTTGTCATGCCTGTCTCGCAGAATCTCCGCCTTCTTGGCCGGGGCGGCTGGGGCGGCGGGAGCGGGGCGAGGTTGTCCGGCTCCGGCATTGGCGACAGGTGGTGCCAGACGATACACCGGGCGGGGGTGATACTGTTGCGCCGGTGGAGGAGGGGTGAAATGGGGTCTCTGGGCCATGCCTTGATTCTGCTTGAAGGCGATCATCCTCTTTCTCTTCAGGTCGACCTTGTTCTGCTGGGTCTCCTGAATAATAGCTTTATTCACCAACTTTTGGAAGTTGGCGAAATCTCCAGAGATAAGCTGTAGGGACAGCTCATCCTTAAGTCCCCGGAGGAACTATGCCTGCCTGGCCGCATCTGTACGGACCTCCTCAGGTGCGTACCTGGCCAGTCGGTTGAACTCATGCAAATATTCAGTTACGGACTTGCTCCCCTGCTGCAGGTCCATAAACTCTTGTTGCTTCTGAGCTATAATGCCGTCGGGGATGTGAGCGGCACGGAAAGCAGCCGAGAACTCCGCCCAAGTATGGACGTGTCCCTCGGGCAAGGTCTCGCGCAGATTGTCCCACCACTCTGCGGCGGGACCCTGGAGCTGGTGGGTGGCGAAGGCCACCCTCTCCTGCTTAGTGCAGGACAGGAGGTCGAGCTTTTTCTCGATGGTCCTCAACAAATCCCCAGCCTCCATGGGGTTGGTGGTGCTCGAGAAGGTCAGTGGGCGGACTCGGAGGAACTCCGAGAGTTGGGAGGTGGGAGCGGGAGCTGGAGTGGCGGGTCGTGGCAGCTCGGGCTGTTGGTGGAGGCGGAAGAGATGAGCGTGCTGCTCTTGCATCTGCTGCTGTTGTTGCTGCATCTGGTTCAGAAGGGCTGAGACCAGCTGGTTTTGCGTGGCCATCATCTCGGCCAGAGTGGGGTGATTGGCAACCGGGGCTTGCCTTTGCCCAGTTGCTCCCCACTGAGGCAGGTTCCCGTTATCTCCTCCGTTCTGAGGAGCGTCGGAGCCTTGGTTGTTTGACATCCTGAGGTTTCCAAAATAACAATATCTTTAAAGGGGGAACACTGCTAAACTTTATTTCAAAAGGTCGTTCTTGCGATTACATTTATTGTCTTTTATTTAGTTCTTCACTTATGCCTTATTTTAGACATGGGTGGTCATACAATCCAAAACAAAGTAAAGGAAATAATCAATCGTAAGTACTATGTCTATGGTAGCTCTGGGGATGGCTCGATCACGGGTTCGTGGGAGATGGTCGGGGTCGAGGAACTGGATGGTCCGGCGGGTGGAGCACTGCGTGAAATCCTCTTGGGTCTCACGATGGGGATCTGAAGGGATTTCCGCTTGCGAGGCGGAAGAGGTGCGATCTCCTCAATGTCCTTCTTCAGTTCTTCAATCTGGTGGCGGAGCTGTGGGTTGGTGGCGACGCGCTGTCGTAGAAGTTCATTCTAGCACCATAACTCTTCGGCCTCAGCAGTCAATCGGTGTCCCTGCTAGATGCGGCGACGAAGATCTCCGTTCTCGCGGTTCAGATCCTCAGAAGAGTGTCGGTAAAAGGCGATCGTATCGCGCTGTCCGTTGGCATCCTGCAGTGCCTCATAGTGGAGCTCATCCATTGCCTTCAACAGGCGCACTGTATGTCCAACCGAAGAGTGACGCTGGGAGAGGGTGCTGACGTAGTCACTGTGTGGGCTCCTTGGGGTACGAAGAGGCACGAAGCGATAGTCCGTGTCGTAGAGCTCACTGTCGTAGATCATCCGGAGCTCGGTGAGGGCCTGGAGGGCGGCCAGGTTGATCGGTTGATCCAGAGCCGTTGGATCTAGATCTAGCGGCCAGGCGCGAGGCGGGAGGGGTTAAGTGAAAATGGACGGTTGTGATTAAATCCCGCGAACCGGTATGACGTGGACGCGTGAGATCGCTCCGGGGATTTAAGTCACGATCGACGGCTGTGAACGCACGGTACCACTTTGACCAGATCCGAGGGCCCGGATTAAATCCCGAGGGGATTTAATCGTAGCCCTCCGATCTTGATCGGACGACCACTGAGTGATCCGGCACGGCACGGGCGTAAGGGGGCACATACCCCCTTCGTCTCCGGCGACGGCGGCCTCGGGTGCGACGATGATGGCGGCGGCGAGCGCCTAAGGACCCAGCTCTCGCCGGAAATGGAAAGAGGAACGAACGGCGGTCACGATGGTACCTTCGTTGGCGGCGAAGGGGGTCCGGAGGTGACCGGCGGCGAGGGGTAGACGGAGATATACTTCGGGTGCTCGACGGCGACGGTGATCCGACGACGTCCACGACCAACGGAGCGGATGCCGAGGTGGGGAGGGTTCCGGCGATCACGATGGTGGCGGTGGCTAGGGTGGAGGAGGCCGGAGTCGGCGGTGAGCGGCGGCCGGAGTCGAAGCAGAGGGAAAACCCGAAAAGAGGGTGGCGGCGCTCTGGATTGCTTTGGCTCAGGCTACGGTGGTGTGGGCTGAGCGCGGTGAGGGCGAGGGTATTTTTAGGGTCACCGGCGGCGGCCAAATGGAAGGAAACCGAACCTTCTCCGACGAGGGTTCCATTCCCTCGGCCCGGTTTCCATAACTGCCAAAATGCGTGGCCTAAAGATGGAAGGGGGTCGCGGGGGTCCAAGGAAGGGTGTCTGAGGCAGATCCAGCCGGATCGGGGCGGCTGGCGGCGAGGGAAGGAAAGGGGGTCGCCAGAAGGAAAGGGGAGTGATCCCCTTCCATCGGGGATGAAGGTCCTGACAGGTGGCCCCCACCTGTCAGTGGCCGAAACGAAAAAGGAAGGGGCCAACAGGCGGGCCACGGATATCAGAGGGAGAAAGGGGAGCGGCGGAGGCCGATGGGTGGGCCGGCAGAGCGCGGGCGCGGGGAGGAGAGAGGGGAGACGTGCCGACAGGCGGGCCCCACCGGTCGGTGTCACGCGGTTGGACTGGGCCGGGCTCGAAGCACTTTGAGGGTTGACCCCCATTAAGGTTTAAAATGGTTTTCCGATTTAAAATAAATCCAGTAATTCAGATAATTGCTTAAGGGTTGAATCACTATTGATAAAAATTTGGAAAAAAAATCCTAAAATTATATCTTGGCCTCTAGTTCATCTCATAAAATTTTCAGCTCCAGATTTTGAGTATTTCTCTCTGTTTGGCTTTAATAGGGCTCTTTAAGGGTTTTTCTTTAATTTAAATAATGCTTTTCTTTTATTTTAATTCTTTTTATTTTCTGGGGTGTTACATAAGGGTAGTCGGAACGCGACATCGGTGCTGCGTTATGCTTAGGCTCATCCCTAAGTATTCGCACACTTTTGGATCATCGAACTGACCCAAGTGCGGGGGCACGTTTTCGTGTCAACACACTTTTTGGTGACTCCGCTGGGGAGAAGCTACGCCAACATGATGGGTACATCTACATCGTCCGCTAGTACATCTACAACAACTACTACGTATACACCGCCGATGTACACCATAGGAGGCACGGATATCGACAACCGCAACATCCTAACACCTACTCTTGAAGATATTCCGGCAGAAGATCGAGCAGAGATCGAGGCAAAGTTGAAGGCGCTCCAAGACATGATGCTTGGGGGCTACGTCAAGACACGCGCAGGCTTCGTCAAGCACCACGTACCACGCACCACCACCATCTGCGCTGGTACCATCCCTGCCCGCGCTGCCCGCGCCACATGCATAGGCACTTGGGCTCGAGCACGTCGTACATCTAGCGCGTAGGGAAGAGGCCCATGGCTGACACGTCGATATCCCGCCATGTGTCGCGCCCCCACATGAGAGACGTGCGTAGGCAGCATGCCAAGATGACCTAGAGGAATGAATCCGCACACTATTTAGGGAATGCGCCGGCTTTGTTCCTAAGGGTCGGGTTAGGGTTTATCGTAAGCCATATCCCGATCATTTCGATACAATAACCTACCCCGCAGCTATAGAATCCCCTAATACACTAAGTTCGACGGCGAGGGTAGTAAAACCACACTAGAGCATATTAGTCAATTTTTAGCACAATGTGGAGAAGTTAGCGGGACAGACGCTCTAAAAATTAGACTATTTTCTCTCTCGCTATCCAGCACCGTTTCACTTAGTTTTCGGCGCTCCCGGCGAACTCCGTTCAGACGTGGGATGAATTGGAACAAAAATTCCATGACTACTTTTACACGGGTGAGACAGAACTTAGGCTTTCACACTTGACATCGGTTAGGCAGAAATCTAATGAGAACATCTCCGAGTACATCAAACGTTTTAGGGATAATAGAAACTAATGTTTCAGCCTTAGTATTTCAAAAAGAGATTTGGCGGAACTAGAATTTAATGGGTTGCGTTCCGAGATTAAAGAAAGATTAGACAACCAGAACTTTTTAGAGGTTAGCCAAGTCTTGTAGCAGGCTCTGGTCCAGGAAGGCTGAGCCAAAGATAAAAAGTTTATTAAAACGTTTAACAAGCCTAGGGCTGAAATCCACGTCATGGAACACTCCAATGAGGAGGAGTCGGAAGAAGAATATTCGGCCGACATGTACGCGACCGAATGGGTTTGGAGCGCTAAGAATGAACCTATCACTTGCTCCGAGTTACGGTCGTCTCCCACAAAGAATCAGCCTAGTGAGGTCAAGTACTCATTTGGCATAACTAAGTGTGATAAAATATTTGATTCTCTTAAATAACCAGCTTCTCAGGTTGCCTAAGGGCCAAGTCATTCCATCTACCGATGAGTTGAAGAAACATCCATACTGTAAGTGGCATGACTCGCATTCACATAATACTAAAAACTGCAATGTTTTTCGACGGCAGGTTCAATCGGCCATAGAAGAAGGACGATTGAAAATAGACCATAATACAAAGATGAAGCTGGACAAAGATCATTTCCCCGTCAACGCCGTCGACCTCGGCGAGAAGAAGGTGTTGATTCGGCCAAAGCAGGCCGAGTCGATTAGAGGGAAGGCAATAATTGTTGGAGAACCACGCACGCGCACACTCATACCTAAGAACCCCGTGGCGGGAGTGTGGAAACAAAACATCAGCATCCCTTCGGCTAAGGCTCACAAGAAGCCGAAGGTATCATACAAGATGTTGTTGAACAAGCATCAAAGAAAAGCCAAGGAGGCAGGACCCCGCGCTAAAAAACTAAGTCAGTCGGAGGGCCCAAGGCGTCCGGAGGGTGACTTCGGACCACAGTGGTCGAGCCCTCCTCATGATGGTTTTGGACCGCGGTGGCCGGACCCTCCGCACGGGGACTTCGGGCCATAGTGGCCTAACACTCCGTACGGTGGCTTCGGACCTCAATGGTCGAACCCCCCGTGCAGTAGCTTCGGACCCCATGGTCGAACCCCATGCAGAGCGAGTTCGGCCCCCAATGGCCAGACCCCGCACCACTCTGGACGAACCCTTCGGTGGGAGGCTTCGACCCGCACTAGCCGAACGTACCTCCGGCCTAGCAGGACCCCTCACTGATATGGTCCAAGACACCGTCGACTTTGTCGAACCTCCATCCGGGTAACAGGTTCGGCTCACAGTGGGCGAGGCCACTGGAGCCACCGATGCCTCCGCCATACAACTGGGCGGGGACTCCATGGGCTCCGTATGTATCATAACCGGAGTACTCTCTGCAACTTAACGCTATGCCTTGTTTTCCTCTGGAGTATTATGAATGGAAGGGACAAACAGACACGGCGGAGGGAGGCATCGTCCACAGGTTGTCCATGGTACCTCCGAATCGGCTCATGTAGAGCAAAGTCGAAGAATACAGGCGCGAAGAGGCCAAGGACAGGGAGTCCAAAGCTATCATAGTCAGAGTAGGGTCTCGGGAGGTTCCAATCCCGAAGGCCCCATCGCCGAAGTCTGACGGAGGTAAGTCCCCTGTTTCGGCCGAAGCCCGCGCTAGAGCCTGGTTCGATCGGCCAAACGAGGCCGGTCTGACTGCTGGGGTCCGCAGCGAAGGCCCCTTTGAATACAGAGTGAACGAGGATGAAATAAGCTGTACCACTTCAGCTGAAGTTGACAGGAAATAGGCAGTGGCACCTGGCACCAAGCCACAACCATCTTGGGCACCTCCAGGTATGTCCAAATCACAAAAGAGGCGTCTGCAGCGACTACGGGCACAGGAGATGCGTGAGAAGAAAGCCGAGGACGAGCGCGATGCTATTTTTTAAGAGATCCACCCTCGACCAACTACAAGACAGGTATGAAGGATGAAGCTGGTTGAGATGACCAACCCGGCTCCTAGTCCGAGCGACGATGACGACATGCTCGACGATGACTACTCGCCAGTCTCCGAGGGGCCTGCACCCTAGGCGATGGACATCAACGTCGTCACGCTGCCCGCTGAGTTTGCCCTGCCGTAGGACGAGGCCGAGGTCACTCAATTGAACCTCGGCCCGCGCAACGCTATTTTTGAGAAGCCTGAGTACTCGGCTCACCATCTGAAGCCTCTCTACGTCAGAGGTCACATTGACGGAAAGATGATTTCCCGGATGCTTGTTGACGGTGGTGCCACTGTTAACCTAATGCCCTACTCGCTCTTGAAGAAACTTGGCAGGGACGAGGATGATCTGAAGAAGACTAACTTGATGCTCAATGGCTTCAACGGCGAGAGTTCCGAGGCCAAGGGCGTGCTCTGGAGTTGATAGTGGGCAACAAGACGTTACAAACAACATTTTTCATCGTCGATGTACAAGGTAATTATAGCGTGCTGTTTGGGTGCGACAAGATTCACGTGAATTGCTGCATTCCTTCTACTCTGCACCAGTGCCTAACTCAGTGGGACGACGATGAAGTAGAAGTCATACCCGCAGACACTTCGGCCCAAGTGGCATTGGCCGATGTGTCAGTTGACGCCGTTCACAACAAAGTAGAGTGTCTGTCAGGTAGAGATCTTTCAGATTACGATTTTGTTAGCGTGTCCGGAGGACGGTTTGTACCAGTATATGTAAAGCTGGCTGGTGTAACACGGCTATTTTATATTAGTAGTCATGTCTAGCAAGAGTAATCTGGATTGGCTAAAGTCTCGTGTAGAGCAGTATCGGTCTAATAAAGACGGTATTGCCGAGGCCATCGAGGACTTTAGCGAAGTAGAGAAATTAGGACAAGGTTTTGCGTCGGTCGATCCCTTAGAAGAAGTTGACATAGGTGATGGTAGCATCCCGAGACCGACTTTTGTAAACCAACATTTACAGCCTGATGAAAAGGCCGAAGTAATAAAGTTGCTTCGGTCGTATGTCGATTGTTTTGCATGGGAGTATAGCGAGATGTCGGGACTAAGCCGTGAGCTCGTGGAGCATCGGCTACCTATCAAGTCCGGATTTAGGCCTTATAAACAACCTCCTCGTCGCTTTAACTCAGTCGTCTATGAACGAGTTAAAGAAGAAGTAGAGCGACTGCTCAAAGCTGGATTTATTAGGCCATGTAGGTACGCAGAATGGGTCGCTAACATTGTGCCTATAGAGAAGAAAGGGAGCGGCAAGATACGAGTATGTATTGATTTCAGGGATCTGAACAAGGCCACTCCGAAGGACGAGTATCCGATGCCGATAGCCGACATGCTAATCAACAATGCTTCAGGACACAAGGTACTAAGTTTTCTTGATGGCAATGCTGGTTATAATCAAATCTTTATGGCCGAAGAGGATGTCGACAAGATTGCCTTTCGATGCCTTGGTTTTGTTGGTTTATTTGAATGGGTCGTTATTACTTTTGGTTTGAAAAATGCTGGCGCTACGTATTAGCGTGCTATGAACTTGATCTTTCATGACTTGCTAGGAGTAATGTTAGAAGTTTACATTGATGATGTCATAGTCAAATCGGACGCTATGGGAAACCATTTAGCCGATTTGAAAGTTGCTTTTGATAGGATGCGGCAGTATGGTTTAAAAATGAACCCACTCAAATGTGCTTTTGGCGTGTCGGCAGGTAAGTTCTTAGGTTTCATGATTCATGAGAGAGGCATAGAGATCGATCCTAAGAGGCTTGAGAAAATTAGAAACGTTATAGCGCCAACATGCAAAAAAGATGTACAAAAGTTGCTAGGCAAGATGAATTATTTGCATCGCTTTATATCTAACTTGTCTGTCAAGATTGATGCCTTTGTCCCCATACTTCGGCTAAAGAACGAGGCCGAGTTCACTTAGGGGACAAGCCAGCAAAGCGCCTTTGAGAAAATCAAGGAGTGCTTGTCATCACCGCCCGTGGTGAGATCACCCAGAGCCGGAATTCCATTTCGGCTGTACATCACCACCGAAGATAGTGTGATCGGGGTCGTGCTAATCTAGGAGGTAGAAGGAAAAGAGTACATCATCGCGTTCTTGAGCCACCGCCTGCTGGACGCCGAAACCAGGTACGCGTTTGTGGAACGTTTGTGTTTGTCACTTTACTACACGTGCACCAAATTGTGCCACTATCTTCTCCCTACTACATGTGTTGTCGTTTGTCAAACCAGTGTTATAAAACACATGTTGCAAAAGCCGATTCTAAGTGTAAGAATCGGAAAGTGGGCTTACGCTTTTATTAAATACGATTTGGCCTATGAACCCCTAAGAGCTATGAAAGGCTAGATCGTAGCCAACTTTATAGTTGATCACCACATAGACGTCAGTTGGAGCGACAATATTGCTTTGATTGAAGTAATGTCGTGGAAACTTTACTTTGATGGTTCGGCTTGCAAAAATGGCTGAGGTATTGGAGTGGTCCTCATATCACCTAGCGGAGCGCACTTCGAAACCTCGGCTCGCTTAGAATTTCCCTCTGCCAACAACCAAGCTGAATACGAGGCTTTACTGCTAGGGCTTTAATTGTTAGAATCCATGGGTGCTAAACATGTTCATGCGCATGGTGATTCCCTGTTAGTAGTGCAACAAGTGGCTAAGAGTGCTCAATGTTTTAGTGGCTTGCTAAACAACTACTTGGATAAGTGCTTGGACATAGTTGTTACTTTTGATGACTTCAAAATTTCTCATGTGTCAAGAGAGGCCAATTTGGTTGCAAATGATTTGGCTCAGCAAGCATCTGGTTACCAAGTCAGGAGAGGAAAAGTTTATGTACGAGAGAAGCCGATGTTTGGTCTCACTGCCGAAGCGAGTGACTTCAGACAGGTGCACCCTCCGGGTCGGACCCCTCTGGCTGTCGGAGGCTACCGCGCGCCGAGGTCCCAAGACCGGAGTGCTCTGCCCACTGAAGAGTCTGGCACGCCGGAGCCCACGAGCCAGAGTCCCTAGGATAGCGAGGGCTTCAGGGAGTCCGGACCCTCCGGTAGGAGGCTTCGGCCTGATGCGCTTCGCACAGCCAGTCTAGCTAGGCTTCGGCAGAAGCAGGAAGGGATCGGGGGGCACCCCGAAATCAGTAGCCTAGATACTTTTTAGGGAGTGGGCTAGTGAAACCCTCCGAAGCCAATAAGGGTGATTGGAGAATTCCAATCGTCTAGTATTTGAGAGACCCTAGCCAAAGGGTTGATCGGAAAGTTCGGCGACAAGCGTGTAAATTTGTGTTGATAGATGACACACTGTATCGCTGAACCATTGACGGAGTACTGTTAAAGTGTTTAGACAATGAACGATCCCAGGTGGCTACGGGAGAAGTCCATGAAGGACTTTGTGGCACTCATCAGTCGGCCCAGAAAATGAGTTGGATGCTCAAAAGAGCGGGTTTCTACCGGCCGACTATGATTGAGGATTGTTTTAAGTATTATAGAGGGTGTGAAGTGTATCATGAGTTTGGCAATATTCAGTTAGCTCCCGCCTCATTACTCAACCCTATTATCAAGCCATGGCCGATCCGAGGTTGGGGTTTAGACTTCATCGGCCAAATTCACCCTCCTTCCTCAAAGGGGCATCGATTCGTGTTGATGGCGACAGATTACTTCACCAAGTGGATCGAGGCAGTTCCTCTCAAGAACATGACCCACAACGAGGTACTGGACTTTTTCTTGAAGCATATCATACATAGATTTGGCATTCCTCAAACTCTTACTACAGATCAAGGGAGCTCACTTGTTTCTAAAGAAGTGAGAGACTTTGCCAAATATTATGGTATTAAGTTGATAAACTCTTCACCCTACTATGCTCAGGCCAATGGTCAAGCCGATTCTAGTAATAAAACTATGATTAAGCTCATTAAGAAGAAAATTGAAGAAATCCCTAAAAGGTGGCATGAAGTACCCTCCGAGGTGCTATGGGCTTGTAGAATTGCAAAGCACGGTGCTACCAAAGTTAGTCCATATGAGTTGGTATATGGACAAGAAGTTGTTCTACCTGTAGAAGTAGATCTTGGCTCTCTAAGGGTGTTAAAGCAAGATGGCTTATTGGTCAACGAGTATTAAACTCTTTTGAAGGACAACCTAGAAGAAGTGACCGATAAGAGATTGAAGGCTTTAGAAGCCATAGAAGTAGACAAGAGGAGAGTAGCTAAAGCCTACAATAAGAAGGTCAAACCAAAATCGTTTCAAGTGGGTGACTTGGTTTGGAAGACGATTTTACCCTTAGGCACTAAGAGTCCCAAGTTTGGTAAATGGTCACCTAGTTGGGAAGGTCCTTTCAAGATAGCCGAAATCGCTCCTAGCAATGCATATGTGTTAGAATCTCTGCAAGGAGAGCGGTTTCGAAGAGCTTTAAATGGTAGATATTTGAAAAGGTATTTCCCAAGTGTGGCAAACATCTTAGAAGAGGTCGAAAGGCCGATATGGAAAGTATCGTCTTTAGCCCGTTGTGATTTTAGTTTACTTAGTGCACTAAAAGGCAGGGGGGCATGTGTTGATAGCAAAAAATGGCATCAATGATTAAGATTGTCAAAATATCAATTTTGGTAATTTGGGCCGAAAATACACATGTCCCGGGTCAGGCCGAAGCCCTACAGGGCCGAAGGACCATTGAGCTATGGGCTCTGGAAGCTTCCAACCATCCCACGGCCTTCGGCCAAGAGACCTTCCGAGGCTCACCCCGCCGAAGCTTCGGCCCAAGGAGCACGCTTTGGTAGGCTTGGCCGAAGGCCCACTTTGGGCAGAGATAGAGTTGGACCCGATTCAGGCTAAGTGTTTATCCCTATTCAGTCGAATTATAGCAGATTAGATTAAAGGTCTAGCCCCTATAAATATAGAGGCGAACCCAGTTCAATGGCCCCCCAACACAAATCAACCACAAAGCCTAGCTTTGAATCGCATTTACTTTATCTTTACTTTCCTGTACTCTGACGGCCACTTCAGAACAGTGGTAATCCTTGTTACTTCGCTTGTGAAGTATCCGTTAATCTACCTAATAGATTACTATCGCCTTGTTACTTCGCCTGTGAAGTATCCACTAATCTGCATAATAGATTGCTATCGCCTTGTTACTTCTCTTGTGAAGTATCCGCTAATCTGCGTAACAAATTGCTACCTTCGCTACTAGTGCAACACTTAGCAGAATTCGGTCCTCAGGCCGAATTGGTACTTCAAATCTACTCTGTTGCAGGTTTCCACGTTCAGAGCTACTTCGTCGGAGGTGTCCGGAGCTGAGAGATCGATTTTGGAGGTCACAAGAACACCCTTCGGCAAGACTATTGCTTCGACCGCATGCTTTGTCAACAGACTTCATGACGACAGGCTTCGCCACGCTCATACTCCGCTCCGAACGAAGTCACGTTCGCGCGTTGCGCCCGAGTCATTATTTAGTATCTTACTGTATCAGAGACTTCGCACTGAACCTCGTTGTTCGGAGGTGACTGTCGCGTCCAGATCCGTTCGGAGTTCATCTTCAGCCAGACCAGCCCGAACGCCGAAGGTACCCTTCGGCGGGACACTTCACATCAGACGCCGAAGGTACACTTCGGCGACCCATTCGCACCATACTTCAAAGCAGACAGGCTCCGACCGGTTTGCTGATTTATTCTATTTAATATGTTTATTTCGGCTAATTGGATTATTTTGTGTTATCTAATTGTCTGGCGACTCCACCCCCTTACCACAGCTAAGGGTAGTCGGAACGTGACGTTAGTGCTACGTTACGCTTAGCCTTGTCCTTAAGTATCCGCACACTTTTGGATCGTCGAACTAACCCAAGTGCGGGGGCACGTTTTCGTGTCAACACTCTTCTTGCATAGCCATCACCCTATCCGGGTCTTCAAGAGCCTCGTCCACCTTAATGGGTTCCAAAGAAGACATAAAAGAGTACTCACAAAAATTTGCAATTCGAGAACGAGTAGTTACCCCCTTTTGTATATCTCCTAGGATGTTATCGACAAGATGGTCTCGTTGAATGATTTGGTGGACTCTTGGGTGTTGAATTGATTCTTGGGTACCTCCATCTTGAGTTTTTTGTACTTCTTCCAACCCTACTTGCTCTTGAATTGGATTTTCTTCTTGTTGATCTTGTTGTTAACCTATAGGCGCATTTTCTCTTGGCCTAATGTCTCCAATAGGCATGTTCTTGGTTGCCTCACATGGAGGTGCTTCATCACCTACATCATTTGGATCAACTTGCTCTATTTGAGAGCCATTAGATTCATCAAATGTCACATCCCTAGTGACTTCAACAACACTAGTGGTTTTGTTGAATACACGATAGACATGTGCATTTGACTCATATCCGACCAAGAAGACCTCATCTACTTTAGAGGCAAACTTTGAACTTATTGATCGTTTAACCAAAATATAACATTTGCTACCAAAATCTCTAAAGTATTAGATATTTGGTTTGTTACCAGTTAATAGCTTATACGCCATCTTCTTGAGAATCTTGTAGAGGTAGAGACGGTTGATAGCGTGGCATGTGGTGTTGACGGCTTCGGCCAAAAAGATGTTCGAAGTCTTTTACTCATCTAGCATGGTCCGCGCCGCCTCCACTAGGGTTCGGTTCTTCCGCTCTACTACTCCGTTTTGAGGTGGATCATATGGAGCGGAGAACTCATGCTTGATCTCTTCCTTGTCAAGAAAGTCTTCAATGTGAGTATTCTTGAACTCACCTCTGTTGTCGCTCCTCACTTTCTTGATGTTGATTTCATGCTTATTTTGTGCTATTCTTGCAAAACTTTTAAAGATTTCTTGTGTTTCTCCTTTGTCATGCAAAAAGAACACCCAAGTGAATCTAGAAAAATCGTCTACAATAATGAAGCCATATTTGTTACCGCCAATGCTCATGTAGGCCACGGGTCCGAAAAGGTCCATGTGTAGGAGCTCAAGTGGCCTTTTTGTCGTCATGCTGTTTTTGGCAATGTGTGGCGCTCTAACTTGCTTTCCGGCTTGACATGCGCTACACAACATATCTTTCTCAAAAACAATATTTGTTAGTCCTCGAATTTGATGTCCTTTGAGAAGTTTTGCCAAATTCCTCATCCCAACTTGGGCTAGTCAGCGATGCCATAGCCAACCTATGCTAGACTTGGCAACTAGGCAAGTTTCTGGTTCCACTTTATCTTGTGCAAAATCGATAAGATATAACTTTCCCTTCAACCTACCCGTGAATACCACGGAATTGTCAGTTATTCTCAAAACGGTCACACCCTCATGAGAGAAGTTACAATTATATCTCATTACACACAATTGTGAAATAGAAAGCAAATTGTAACTTAATGATTCAACTAAAAGGACATTTGAAATTGAAAAAACATTTGTGATAGAAACTTTACCTAAGTCCAATACCTCACCTTTTCCACTGTCGCCAAACACAATGGTTTCATGTTGATGTTGGTTTGGCTCAAAGGTGATGAACATCTTCTTCTCTCCGGTCATGTGGTGGGTGCATCCACTATTCATCACCCAACTCGATCCACCGAAGGCATATTTCTACAAGAGATTAGTTCTTAATTTTAGGTACCAAAATCTCTTTGGGCCCTTCAATATTAGTAATAAGAACTAACCACTTTACCATGAAGGTTCCTCTTAACTAAGTATGAAGCATAAAAAGTAGTTTGTAAGGCATAGGGCTTGTTGTTGGTCTTTTGTGGAGCACGCCCTTCCCTCACAAACTTATCACCTCTTTACCCTTGTTCTTCATTCTAGGGGTGATAACCAAGTCCACTCCTCTCAACATTATCTAGGGCATTGAGGGTCTTGTATAGAGCATCCTTGGACTTGTAGGTCTTGATGCACCCATAGCTTACTAGGGTGCCAAGCCTTTCACTCTCTTTTCTTAGGATCTTTATTTCCTTCATGTTAGTCTCATAAGCATTTAAATCAAATTTATAACATTTAACACAACCATTACTCGTGGAATCAATAGGAGTTGGAATATGTTTTGACTTGAAAGACTCAAGTTTCCCATCTGAACACTTGTTGGATTCTTTTAGAATCACAAGCTCACTAGAGAGACTTGATAGTCTTTTTCAACTCAAGATTTGATTCATTGACTAACTTGTTATCGCTAGTCAATGTCTCAACCTTTTCCTTCTCATTAGCAAGAAGAAACTCAAGATCCACATTCTTTTCTTTTTCAAGAATAAATAGCTCATCTTGTTTTTCTAAGAGTTTCCTCTTGCTTCTCAAGAGATGCCTTTGTTTCTCAATGGTTGCTTCTTGTGACTCTATTGTTTTCAAGAGTTATTTAAATTTTAATCTACATGCTCTATTCGTAGATTTAAGCAATAATTCATTTGATTCATCATCACTAGAGCTACTATCACTACTAGACTCACAAGCATCATTCTTATTTAAATTCTTTTTAGTTACCTTCTTGCTCTATGCCATGAAGCACTTGGGGGAGATGATGTAGTCGTCGTCGCTTGACTCTCCAAAGAGTGACGGTCTTGGAGTTTTGATGTGGGCGATGGCGATGGTGGCGACTCCCATCATGGATGAATCGGAGTCCAACTTTGATTCTGATTCGGAGTTGGAGTCCCACTCCTCCCCAATGTGTGTGACCTCTTGGCTTCTTCTTATGATACTTGTTCTTGTCTTTGTGATCTTCATCCTTCTTTTTCTTAGGGCAATCCGCTATGAAGTGGTCAACATCGCCACACTCATAGCAACCTCTCATGGATTGTTGTTTCTTCGTCTTGTCATGTATCTTCTTATGTTTGTCATATCCGCCCTTCTTCATGAATTTCTTAATCAGTAGGGCTAGTTCTTCATATTCACTTTCATCGCTTGAATCTTCATCCTTTTTAGCTTTCAAAGCTACATCCTTACTTTTGCTAGTGTGCTTGGCAAGGTCCTTCACTTCTTTTGCTTCTTCCTCCATTAACCCATGTGATATTATCCTTCCTCGCACATCACTTGGAGTCATCTTCTTGAAATCTTTTTCTCGGAGCAACGTCACCAAGGTTGAATTTCTTGGTGCAATTGCTAGGAGAAGTCTCTTTACCACAACATGGTCAGTCATCTCCTTGCTTCAAAGGCCCTTGATTTTGTTGACCAACACCATGAGTCGGTCATACATCTCTTGGGGAGTCTCGTCGTCTTCCATCACAAATCTTCCAAGCTTCCCTTCAAGAAGCTCGATATTTGACTCCCACACGGATGATGTACCTTCATGGGCCACTTCCAATGTATCCTATATTTCTTTGGCATCTTCTATATCATCCATCTTGTTAAACTCCTCGGGGCTCAAGGCGGCAAGTATAGCACTAACCGCTTGAAAGTTTCGGTGGAGGGCTTGTTCTTCTCCCGGAGTCCAATCCTTCTCTTGAACATCATTAACATCAAAATCTAAACCAACATTCACAATTCTCCATATTTCCGGATGCATGGAAAATAAATGCATTTTTATTTTATGTTTCCACGCCGCATATTTTGTACCATCAAAATAAGGTACACGACCGGCGGGAATGAAACACTATTTGTACCATAATTTAATTTGGAATAATCGAAAGGATATGCAGCTCCCCTTTTGTTGTTGTCGTTGCCCTTGGGAGAGTCGGATCCTTCGGTTGCCATCTTTACTCTTCAAGCAGTTAAGCTTAATCGAAGAGTCCTGTTCTGATACCAATTGAAAGTTGCCTAGAGGAGTGTGAATAGGCAATATAAAAATTTCTTGCGGAAAAATAGTGTTCTGTAAATTTGCCTGATCGAAAGTTCCGATGTGGGCTCAGAAGTTCTGATTGGTTGGATTTTTCTTAAAACTTCCGGTCGATCAGAAGTTCCAATGTGTATTAGAAGTTTCGATTAGCAGTGAAAAGTCGACGAAATTAAAACTTGTTTTCTAGAAAATGTGTTTGAATAGAAATGTGCACAAGTATATCGGGAACAAATTTTACACAAGGAGTTGCTCTAAATATAAGTCAAAAAATAGATCGGGTAAAGATAACGTTCGACCTAGTTAGAACCCTAAAAAATTAATGAACACAAGAACACACAAGATAAACGATATATTTCTCGGAGTTCGAATCCACCGATCCTACGTCTCCCTTGAGGTATCTCGATAGGCCGGGTCTCTTTCAACCCTTTCATCACCAAGTCTTAGCCTTCGCTAAACTTGGGTTTTTTTCTTTGGTTCCTTGTCAAAGCCAAGGAAGAACTTTTACAAACTTCTCCGAGCAACCACAAACTCCTTGGTTGCTCGCGGAGTGACTCCTAACCGTCTAGGAGAATGAATCCTCCAAGAGTAATAAATGCGTTTTAAGATTTTGCCAACCCCAAATTTTGTGCTTAGATATTTGCAATAAAATTCAACAAATCAACAAAAGAAAGCCACGAAAATCTCCTCGAAAGATGCAACAACAAAAGCTCGAGAAGATTTCTATTGAGCTCTTTAGTCGAATCACAAAGAATCGTACTAGATCTACACTTGAATGCAAGAGAGCTTGATAGTTAGGGCTAGAGTTTGCGAGAGAGAGAGAGAGAGAGAGAGTTGGGGGGCCAAGGTGCTGTTCAAGGTGGGTGGAGGGGGACTTTTATACCAACCCCCGAAAATCTAACCGTTAGGGTATTTTTGGCCACCCACCTCGGAAGTTCTGATGGCACATCGGAAGTTCTGATTAAAAATAAATTCCAACCCGAGAGATCAAATCGGTAGTTCTGATGGAAATTTTAAATCAAGACTGAGAAATCAAATCGAAAGTTCCGATGAAAATTTTAATTCAAGACTGAGAGCTCAAATTGGAAGTTCCGATCTAGATCGGAAGTTTCGATGGAATTTTAATTCCAAACTGAGAATTCAAATCGGAAGTTTCGATCCAAACCGGAAGTTCCGATGGAATTTTAATTCCAAACTGAGAGCTCAAATCCCGTTGGAATTTTAATTCTAAACCGAGAGTTCAAATCAGAAGTTCCGATGGAATTTTAATTTCAAATTGAGAGATTAAATCAGAAGTTCCGATCCAAATCAAAAGTTTCGATGGAATTTTAATTCCAAACCGAGAGCTCAAATCAGAAGTTCCGATCAGTATAAAAAATCCAGAACTTGGTTTAAACTTGTCCAAAAATCTTTCAAAAAAGTTTTTATTTGAGCATAAAGTTTTGGAGCAAAACCCAAATGCATCCCTCTTAATAGTATGATGATCCTAGACTCAAGATAAAGAATAAAACAATAATTTTAACTTTTGAGCCTATTTGGACCAAATGTAACTTTTTCTCCAAATTTGTTTCAACGGAATTTGCTTTTTTGTGAAATCTCTGCAATCATCTTAGCAACTTGATTAGTAGCATTTGATCAATATTGTCATTAATACACCAAAATAAAATAGGGGCCTGGATGCACCTTGAAAGTGCACTTTTAGAAACGAGTCTTTCTCTAACACAACTTTACACTACTACTATCATAACTGAATTAGTCAGCTACTTAGCCAACTAGAAAAGGGGAAAATATGAACAAAAAATGCTTTGTCCATTTGGTTACTAGCAGTCCGAAAAGATTACTGAAAATGCGTTCAACAACACTCGAATCATCACCTAAACAATTTGAACTCCTCTAAACAACAAAACCAATCTGGAAATGCATTCAAAATGTAACCTAAATAGTCACAAACCTAATTTGAATAGGAAATTTGTAAAAATATCATTACAATTTTCTGTATTTTGAAAAATGTCACTATTAGTGACTGTGGTAGATCCTATCTATCAGTAACACACCGATGTCATATTTCAAAACTATAAAATTATAATGGCATAGAAAATTTTTACAAATTTGAAAATGCATTCAAATCGTAATGTAAACAGTCCCAGAAGTGGATCTGGTAATATTTTTGATTTTGCAACAAGTAGAGCGGTTGGAAATGGATGCACAATGCGTGTCGTTGAAGGCAGGCACCATCACAAGAACCTCGACGATGGCCAATGCGAAGGGTAGCACACCAAAAATCCCACCAGATCCAGAGCAATGGAAAGAAAATTTCACCTGTGAAGCTTCACGAGGGCTCCGTTGGCTGGCTTGAGAGAAAACTCCAGATAGACACGGGAGCAACAAGGTCACCAATAGTTGGAGGATGAGAGATTTACTATTTTAGCACTCTAAAGAAGTGGCTTCGTGTTTTTGGCATTTAGATCCACTTTCATTGACTCAGACGGTCTTACATGTCAGCCTCAAGAAGTGCTACTATAACAAAGTGCACATCTTTGAAGTGCCAAAATAGTAAATCTTACTTGGAGGATAATGACCCGAAGGAGCCGTGCTACTCCTGGCGTGCGGGACGAGCATGATGGTGGTGAGACGGCGTTTCGGTTGGATAAAGAAAACTGTGTTTGTGATAGCCAAAATAGGATGCAATTGGAGATGGCGTGACTCCTGAGTTGCTCTAGTTTAAAGGTCCGTTTGGTTTGAGGGTGAGGATGGATGGGATGATTCCATCCATGGATTTGTGGATGGGATGATCCAATCTTCTCGTTTGGTTTGATGTATTGGATGATCCAATTTTTTGTTTGGTTGGCGGGATAAAGAGTGGATGAAATGATCCAATTTTTTGTTTGGTTTGACGAATTGGATAAATATGTGTATGTGGTGACCTCTTTAATGGTAATGGGTAAGTTTACCCCTATGCATATACTATACAAAATGCTTTTTAGTTTTTGCTTTGTCTGATCAAAAAGGAAAACATTACAATTCGTGACCACTCTACTAACCGACATTACAATTCGTGATGAAAAGATGAAGCAGATGGATCTGCGCCAACTGCTGCATGGCCAGAAGAGACCATTGGATGTTGTCAACTTGTGACATGTGTGGATTATCCTTGTGCCTTATATATCACAGATTTTTTCCAATACATAGAAATACCAAATGACATGCATCATAGATTTTGTCCATTACATAGAAGTACCAAGTGACATACATCACATATTTTGTCCATTACACATAATTATCAAAGTAGTCTAGCTATGAACATCCAAAGGTTAAAGTCTAGTTGTCAACATCCAAAAGACAACATTCCAAGTTATATATACATTACAAATTTTGTCCCATTACACATAGTTATCAAAGTAGTCTAACTATTAACATCCAAAGGATAGCATCCAAAAGACAAAGTCTAGTTGTCAACATCCAAAAGACAACATTTCAGATTTCCAATACATCCAACAGAAATAGATAACTATGTCAAGTTCACGACTTAACATCCAGGAAACTTGTCACTAATGAACTTACTGACCCAAATTAGCTTATAATTGAATGGCAGTTTGTAAAAAGCTCTAGCAATATGAGGATTTTCCACCAGATGTGCATAATAAAAGGATATGTGTGTCTCATCAAATCAAGGAAGATTGTTTAAGGTGTCAAACAAATCTGGTGGTAATTCATTATCAGCCTTTCCACTATTCTCAATAGCAATTGCAAGCCTTTCACCGATATCTTGAAATGCTTCAATTAGGCTACTTTCTTCACTGTCAGTAGTTTTAGTTCTCTTAGTTCTATGTGATCCATGTGATATCCCATTATTGTCACCTGGAGGGGGAGTACCTTCCACATCCCCAACTCCAGATTCATCCACTTCCATACCTAAAGGTTCATTGGATCCCTTTGTAAATTTACCTATGGCCACACTATTTCCAAAGATAGTAGCCATCTCTCCATAATGCTCAATAGGCTTGTTTAAAAATTCAGCATCATTTTTGTGATCCTATCATCAAGAAATCCAACTATTAAACAATGTATGAACTAGAAATTAATTGCAATTGTAGCTTACATATGGAGGCTAGAAATGTACCTTAATATAGCTTGTGTAATGTTCATGCTCAAGAGAAATTATGTAGTTGTCTTCATTCCAAAGGGCAGCACTCAAATTCTTAAGTTTGTTCATCCCGACATACTTTCTCTTCCAAGTTCTAACATGATTACTAATCTGCTCTCCAGTGAGATTAATCTTAAAATGATCATTCAAAGCTCTTGCACATGCATTGAGATGAACCTTTTTAAACCTAGATGATGTTCTAGTACCATCTGCCACCACATTAGCTAGGAAAGTTAGCATAAAAGTGGACATTGCACTATTCCAGGTGAAATGGCCACTCTCTTCCACCTGTTCCCGTCCTGATTCCCCCTCCATTTCCTATGGTATGCCCATATAAATTTGAATCAGCATGTATATACATCCCAATCAATATTAATATGTCCATACAAATCCCAATCAACATTAATATATCCATACAAATCCCAATCAGCATTAATATGTTCATACAAATTGCAATCAACATGAATATATCCATACAAACGCAAAACACAAACATATGTCCCACTTACAAAAATTAATAAAAGTACATACTAATTAGCATAATAGTTTTGACGGTCCTCCCACATAGCACTAGCAATTTGCTGTCTAAAATTGACCATAAATGCATGTTCTCTTGCTTGCCCACTTGATGAAGACGCATGGACGTGATTAGATGTTCAATTTGTCTCGGGTATGATTAGTTCATCACCCCATCTTGTATAACCCAATTGTGAATAATACAACAAGCCACCACAATATCAACTTGAGTTGGAAATGGAAAGAAAGGAGTCGCGTCATCAAGAATTTTAAACCTCTGCTTTAGTGACCCAAATGCACACTCTACAGTGACACGTAGAGCTGAGTGCCTAAGGTTAAATAATTCCTTCTCGTTCTGAACAAGATTATGTCCCCACTCATTCAAGTGATATCTCACACCACGAAAAGGAGGCAAGAATCCAGGTTTAGCTCTGTATCCAGCATCAACTAGGTAGAATTTACCTAACATGTGAGGGGATATTTGGGTGTCAACGTGTCATTCCTCCATACAAAATAAATGGTATGAAATCTTCTCTACAAAATGTTTTTGTTACCTTATGGGACACGAAGGCCATCTTCACGCTCTAGAGCATCTCGTAAAACTAGTGCATCATGTGTTGTCCCCTTCCAACCAGCCAAGATATATGTGAACCGAAGATCGAAATCTACGTCTGCCATTACATTTTGAGTAGCATATGATTTTCTACCACGGAAAGAAGGTTCTACATCCTTAGGTACGGAGGCTCGTATATGTGTGCCATCAATTGCTCCGATACAATCCTATGTGATAAACACATACAATGTATTACACATTAGGACACGTATTTAGTGACTTTAAGAAAACAAAGCCAATGTTTAGAATCCACACCTTAAAATAAGGATCCCACTGTGGGTTTCCTTCTATTTTGGTTGGCGTCGCCATAGAAGGTGGTCTAATAAGCTCATTTCTTAACTCTTCAATTGCATGAAGTACTTTGTTGAAATAACGACTAACAGTTTCACTAGATCTGTCGAAGTTAGTGCCAACTAACCTATTCCTAAGGTTGTGTCCCACTGTATTTAGAAACATTGCGATTTGCTGCTCAACACTAATATGTGTGGTGTCTACAAGTAGACCCCGTTCTCGAAAAAGCGTACAAAAGCGAAAGAAAGATGCTCTATTAAGCCTAAGCATATTCACACAAGTTACATCATTCTTCCATATTTTAGTATTGAGATAGTCCAATCTAATCCTATCTCTTTCATCCATTGGCCCATAACTAATGTGTGGTCTCATTGCATCCTTTTTTCTTTTTCTAGACATAATAACCATAGCCATCATTGAAACCAACATATGTACTACAGCTCCATATATCAAAAGCTTGGTCCTCTTGTTCATCTACAACATATCATTCTGTTTATATTTTGCATCATGCGAAAATTGAAATGGTGAATCATAACAAAGTTGACATTATACAAATAAACATGTAGTACAATCAAAGCTTAATAACAAATTAAAATGAAAAGAACTATAACGATGAATCAGGCACTGCTAACAAATTAAAATTAAAATGAGGAGGGAATACCATTTCAACATGGATCAAAAATTGTAGAACCATGACAATAAATCTGGTTAGATCTAGTTGGCTAGCTGAACTATGTAGTACCATTATGCTTAATACTATAAAGAGTAAAAATGTAGAGGGATTACCTTCAGAGAAGTGTTGGAATGGCTAGATCTGGTGCGAGCGAGTTCGACGGGCGACGTGCAGGCAAGATCCACTGTCGTCGCTGGTTGGAGGTTCGTGGCGTGCGGGCGAGCAGGTACTGCACAACCGGCGACATGCTCCTGGCATGCTAGCTGCGTCGCTGCGTGCTGGCCACACGCTCCTGGCGTCACGCTAGCGGTGCTCTAGCCGCGCGCTGGCCATGCGCCGGCCACGACAAGCAGGCCACGACGAGTATTCAGATCTGGAGAAGGAGAATGGAAGAAGAAAGCAACAGGAGAAAGGCAACGATGAGTATTCAGATCTGGAGAAGGAGAATGGAAGGGGTAAGCAACGGGAGAAAGGAAGGGAAAAAGGAAGATGAGCAGAATACTTCACGTGGGTGTAGGTGACAGGCAGAGAGTCACGGACAGCTCCATCCGGCTAATTTTTTGAGCTGTTCTCATCCAGAATTTTTGGTTAATATTCCTTTCTCATCCCATCCTATTTCTATGGTAACCAAATAACATAGAAATGAGGATAGGACCATCCTAGCCGTGGATATCCAAACAGACTCTAAACCCTCAAAATTGTAAACGCCATGAGAAGCTTGAGAAGCGAGGACGTCGAGCTCCGGCCGGGGCTATTCCCGTCAATTCATTCAGATTGTCCAAACTCCAAAACATGAAACAAACGTCCAACCAGCCACGCACAGCCTACCCCAACACTCAATGACATGTGGACCAGGATATCGCTGGTCCCCACATAACATAGACTCTTCTGATGGGATAACCCCACGATACCGCACGCGGGTGTCAGTGCGCAGATCAATCCCCAGAAGCGCAGTCGCCCGGGTCAGTGGTGTCCGAGACCCGACCGCCCCCGTCGCCTCGCCGTCGCGGCGAGCCTACGAAAGTGTTCGCCGAGCCGCCCCCCCTCGTTCCGGATCTTGATGCGCGTGGCCCGATTTCCGAAATCGCCTCCCTTCGTCGTTGCCCCGCTACCTCGGGGGCTCTGACAGGAGTCAGAGGCGCCAAACCCCCGTACTAGGGTTCCGGCTTGGGGCCCGGATCGATCCGGCTAGGGTTCGTCGGGGCTGCCCCAATGGGGGATCGGGAGGAGGAGGAGGAGCTCCAGATGGCGCTCCGCATGAGCCTGCAGGGTTCGCCGCCGGCGCAGCCCGAGCCCAAGCGCAGCAAGCCCCCACCGTCCGCCGGGGAGTCGTTGGACACGGAGGCGGAGGCGCGCCGCAAGCAGCGCGAGCTAATGGCCGCCGCCGCCGAGAAGCGACTTCGCGCGCTCGCTTCCTCGCCCGTCGCAGTGGTAGTGGCGCCGCGGCGGCCCCAGCCACCGGTGGCGGATGCAATACCAACCTCGGAGGTCGCCAATAAGGATGTGAAGGTGGACCCGGAACCTCCAGGGGTATCTATGGAGGAAGCCAAGGAGGAGATGAAGGAGGTGGAGGTGGAGGAGGAGGAAGAGGAAGGGGAGGGGTTGCCTCCAGACATTGCTGAGAAGTTGTGGGTAATGGTGTTTGGCAGCGGTGTTTCAAAGGCGGTATTGGCGCAATGGAGCAATCAGGGTATACGGTAAGTTTTTTTTCCTTTGGTTTCTTCTTTCATATGCGTGCAAGATATGGCTTTTAGTGAGATGTATGTAGCTTTCGTCTGTTGGAGCTTAAGATTGTACACACATCAACATGCTTCTGTTTTCACGATGTTGTCAATTTGCCACGAGAGTCTTTTTATTTCTGATGGGCGTGAGGGTGACGCCTGCAAATGACCATCCGAGTAGTATCCCTTAATACTCCAGGTTCTGGTATGTGGAGATGGACTATTTCGAATGTATTCGCAAACTACATTGGCAGTAGTTGTTTCTATGTGCGTTGGATGCTGTTGAAGTGATGATTCAATGTTAAATGCATCTTAGAGGTTCAGACAGATATTGTAGACTAGGAGAATAAGAGCTACATGGGGTGCTTGTGGTTTGTGAGATTGACACATAGGCAGGCTTAACTTCACTCAATGTTAGATTCTACTGTTTAGTATTAATCTTTTCCCTCTCTCTTACTTGTGGGCCTGGCTGGTTGCCTTGGCTGTCAAGTAGGCTCTTGCCTTGGCTGCCAAGTCCTCTCTCCTCTTGCCTTGGCTGCCAAGTCCTCTCCCCCACTATTTGTATTCCTCTCTGTACCTCTTCTGGTTTATGGAGTAATACTGAGAATCAACACAACCTTTTTCCCTAACATGGTATCAGATTAGTCTTTCCTCTCTCTGCTTCCGCCATTCTCTGATGGCTCCTGCGGGACTCTCGGCTGCTGCTGCCCACGCTAGCAGCTCCTCTGCCGACGTCTCTGCGTCCTCCACCGCCACCCAGATCCGTGATGCCGCCCTTGCCGCCGCCATGACTCTCGAGGCAGAGGCGGCCTCCCTGAGCACCTCCTTCGGCTCTTCTTGCCACGGCGCCCACCAGGACCCCTCCTCCTCCTACACCGACAGCAGGAGGAAGGGCTTCTACAACCAGCACCAGTGGTCGAGGCCGGCGTCGCCGCGGTGGACGCGGCCAAGGCGGCGCTCAGGGTGGGCACCCGTGGCCTACGCTCCTGAACCCCTGGACCGGGTCCATCCACATGTGGCCTGGACCATCCCCGGGGGGGCCTCGTGGTCCACCTCCGCGCACCGGTCTGCCCTCGCCGCAGCCACTGCCGCGTGCTGCTCTGTCCCCGCCACAGGCTCTGTTGGATGGCGCACCAGCTCCCCTCGGTGTCCCTCCAGGATTGCCTTACCAGGGGTCTGCACCAGTGTCTCCAGTGCTGCCCTACCAGGGGCTTCCTCCTCCCTGGGCTCCCTGGACGACTGATGGCCTCGCCAACGCCTTCAGCACCATCGCCCTCACCCCGCCCCCAAGCTCTTCGGACTGGGTGTTTGATTCGGGTGCTTCCTCTCACATCACCTCCAACTCCGGTATGGTCACCAATTCTTTGTCTTCCTCTTTTCCTTCCTCCATTGTTGTAGGAAATGGCGCCATTCTTCCAGTTGTTGGTACTGGTTACTCCATTCTCCCTGGCCCTTTCCGCCTCAACAATGTCCTTATTGCTCCTGACATTATTAAAAATCTTTTGTCTGTTCGCCAATTCACCACTGACAATTCTGTTTCTGTTGAATTTGACCCTCTTGGTGTTTCTGTGAAGGATCTTCATACCAGGAACACCATCCTTCGTTGTGAGAGCTCAGGACCGCTATACACCTTGCACCTGCCGTCTTCTTCCAGACCTTGCGCTCTTTTGGCTACTCCCTCCCCTACCACCTGGCATCGACGTCTCGGTCATCCCGGGAAGGTTGTTCTCCAGGACCTCGCCCGAACATCTTCCATTATCTGCAACAAGAAGGACGATGACCATCTATGCCATGCGTGTCAGCTTGGGCAGCATGTTCGATTACCCTTGCCAGTTCCATATCACGAGCATCTAACAATTTTGATCTCATACACTGTGATTTGTGGACATCCCCTATTATTAGTGTTTCTGGTTTTAAATATTACTTAGTCATTCTTGATGATTGCTCGCATTTTCTTTGGACTTTTCCCCTTCGGTTGAAATCTGAGGCGTTTTCAGCCATCTCTAATTTTTTCGCTCATGTTCTCACACAGCACAACTGCACCATCAAAGCTGTGCAATGTGATAATGGCCGCGAGTTTGACAACTCCGCCTCCCGTGCCTTCTTTCTTGGCAAAGGAGTCTCGCTTCGCATGTCTTGTCCTTACACCTCGCAACAAAATGGGAGAGCCGAGCGCATGATTCGCACCATCAACAATGTCACTCGCACTCTTCTTTTTCAGTCCTCTATGCCTCCAACCTATTGGGTTGCTGCCCTAGCCACAGCCACATACCTCATCAACCGCCTTCCTACCAAAACTCTACACATGAGCACCCCTTTCTTTGCCTTTCATGGTACTCCACCTTCCTACCATGACCTCCGAGTCTTCGGGTGTACCTGTTACCCCAATCTGTTAGCCACCACCCCTCACAAACTTGCCCCACGTTCCACTCTTTGTGTTTTCATTGGCTACTCTCCTGATCACAAGGGATACAGGTGCCTTGACCTTGCCACCAACCGTGTCATTGTCTCTCGTCATGTTGTCTTTGATGAAACAACATTTCCCTTCTCCCTCCACCGCCCCTCACCACCCCCTCAGGAACTCGACTTTTTAACTAATGACGACACCCTAACAGTGTCTGATCTTCCTGCAGGTACACCATGGCTTGTTGGCTCCTTGCCGCATGTCCCCTCCCAGCCGGCCGTGCAGACACACCCGCCTGGGTTTGCACCCCCGACGCTTCATTCGGCGCCTCCACCGGCTCTCCAGCCAGCTCCGGTGGTTCCAGTGGTACCATCGGTACCTCCGACGCCCCCTGTACCAGTTGCTGCAGCACCCCGAGCATCCTCGGTTCCCCCCTTCATCGAGCTGCCGATCGTCTACACCCGGCGCAATGCTCCTTCCACTACGGCAGTTTCGGTGCCTATGGCACCTCAGTCGTCCCCGGCTCCCCCCTTCGCCGAGCTGCCCATCGTCTACACCCGGCGCACCACTCCTTCCACTACGGCGACTCCGGTATCAGTGGCACCTCAGCCGTCCCTGGCCCCCCCTTCGCCGAGCCACCGATCGTCTACTCTCGGCGCACCAGGCCAGCTGCTGCACCAACTCCTGCACCCCTGCCCCAACGGCCTCCCGGCAGTGAGGCCGCAGTGCTACCCGTCACACCCCCTGTGAACCCTCACAGGATGATCACGAGGGCAAAGGACGGTTTTCGGATGGCTACGCGTCCGTTCACCTTCATCGCCTCGTCTCCATCTCCGATCCCGTCCTCTATCCGTTCCGCACTTGCCGATCCAAATTGGCGTGCGGCTATGGAAGATGAGTACGAGGCTCTCATGAGCAACGACACCTGGGACCTTGTCCCCCGGCCTTGTGGTTCGAACGTCGTCACCGACAAGTGGATCTTCACCCACAAGCTTCGCGCCAACGGCTCCTTCGACCGCTACAAAGCTCGATGGGTCCTCCGGGGCTTTACTCAACGTCCCGGGGTTGACTACGATGAGACATTCAGCCTAGTTGTGAAACCAGCCACCGTACGGACAGTGCTCTCCATTGCTGTCTCTCGTGACTGGCCGATTCAGCAACTTGACGTGAAGAACGCTTTTCTCCACGGCACCATCACTGAGACTGTCTACTGCAGCCAGCCGACAGGGTTTGCTGATCCCGCTCATCCCGACCTGGTTTGTCGTCTGAAGAAGTCCTTGTATGGACTGAAACAGGCGCCTCGCGCATGGTACAGTCGGTTCGCATCCTTTCTACACTCCCTGGGGTTTACCGAGGCCAAATCCGACAATTTGTTACTCTATGTTGATGACATCATATTGACTGCCTCCAGCACAGAGTTCATGGGTCGGATTATTTCCGCTCTCCAGCGGGAATTTGCGATGAAGGATTTGGGGCCCCTTCACCACTTTCTCGGCATCACTGTCGAAAGGCGTCCCAACGGGTTGTTCCTGCACCAGCGTACCTACGCCCTCGACGTCCTCAAACGTGCGGCCATGGCTGACTGCAAGCCATGTTCAACTCCGGTGGACCTGAAGGCGAAGTTGGCTGCTGATTCCGGCCCTCCTGTTCCGGATCCCTCCCAATACCGCAGCATCGTCGGGGCTTTGCAGTACTTGACTTTTACACGGCCCGACATCGCCTATGCCGTGCAACAGGTCTGTCTGCATATGCACGACCCTCGAGAGTCCCATCTGGCGGCCATGAAGCGTATTTTGCGCTACCTTCAAGGCACGTCAGATTACGACCTCCTTCTACGATGTTCGTCCTCCACCGACCTCATCGTCTACACAGACGCCGACTGGGCCGGTTGTCCTGACACACGCCGCTCGACTTCAGGCTACGCGGTGTTTCTGGGTGACAACCTGGTGTCCTGGTCTGCCAAGCGGCAGACCGTCGTCTCCCGCTCCAGTGCGGAAGCTGAGTACCGCGCCGTTGCAAACGGTGTGGCCGAGGCCACCTGGTTGCGCCAGCTGCTGCTGGAACTACAGGCGCCCCCTTCACGATGCACGCTGGTCTACTGCGACAACATCAGTGCCGTGTACCTCTCCAACAACCCCGTTCAGCATCAACGCACCAAACATGTGGAGATTGATCTTCATTTCGTCCGTGAGAAGGTCGCCATCGGCCACGTCCGCGTCCTCCATGTCCCGACGACATCGCAGTTCGCCGACGTGTTCACGAAGGGTCTCCCGTCTTCGGTGTTTGAAGAATTTCGGTCCAGTCTCAACATCTGCGGTGGCTGAGTTGAGACTGCGGGGGGGTGTTAGATTCTACTGTTTAGTATTAATCTTTTCCCTCTCTCTTACTTGTGGGCCTGGCTGGTTGCCTTGGCTGTCAAGTAGGCTCTTGCCTTGGCTGCCAAGTCCTCTCTCCTCTTGCCTTGGCTGCCAAGTCCTCTCCCCCACTATTTGTATTCCTCTCTGTACCTCTTCTGGTTTATGGAGTAATACTGAGAATCAACACAACCTTTTTCCCTAACACTCAAGACTAATGTTTATGGTGGGCAGGATTCCCTACCGTTAATAAATATTTTATGCATGCAAAATATAAAACACGTGAGTTTTTATTATTATTGCAAGATGGATGGTATGTGCAAAAAAACTAATGAATTCTTTTCCAGTTTTCCTGCGTCTCCCTTGTTTTTATCTGTTCTCCCCTGTATTTATAACTTAACTACAGAAATTAATGAGCACATCTTTTTTGCATCCATTTTCTCATGTCACTGACTCATACATTTTCTTGTTGACCTGCTTCATTGATAAAATGGTTAAAATTCAGCATATATTCTGCAATTGGGTTTGGTGAATAGGGTTCATAGCAGCTGGTATAAACTTTTTCCTTAGTCTGAGTTCTCAATGTCTGTGAACTGTGAAAAGAAAACATTGATTGTCCTGTTTGTTCATTGTAGTTGGTTATTCATGCCATATATAGACTGCCATTGTTTAGATATGGGCTTTGAGCTGATGATTTGAAGCATAGTTGTTACAGCGGCGTGGCGAGGCGAGGCGAGGCGCCAGATCACCTTCACATCTTTTAGGCGAGTATGGCGTGCGGCAAGGCGACACCATACTCACTAAACATAAATATACATGTCACAATAATTTTGGAACAATAGAAATTTAAATTTAGACCCACATGAAATATAAATAGTTAAACAGGTCAATACTTCCGTATAAACAGACATATATGGAAATCTTATAAATGGTAGGAGACTATCAATATATGGAAAGCTTGTATGTGGAAATTATCAGTGAGTACTAGTTCGATTAGAAACCTGATCGGCCGACTAATGGACGGCCGACTTGTTTAGCTCCGTTAAAATTCGTATGGCGTGCGGGCGGAAGTAAGGCGGGCGGGAAAAGCACGGTTGCGCGCGCGGGAAAGCAGTGAGCACACGTCAGAAAAGCAGCTTTGCCCACGCGGGAGAAAAGCGACAACACGAGCGGGAGAAAACCAGCAGCACACGGGAGAAAAACAGCAACATGGGGAGGAAAGCAGCAGTGTGCGCGAGAACAGGAGAGGGAATGAGAGGGTGGCGGCGTTCCAAATCCGGCGACAGCGGCGGCACCCCTGGCCCGGCGGTGCGGCAGTGGAGGTCCGCGCCTCTGGCTCGGAGAGGGTGGTGGCGCCCTAGATCCGGCAGCGGCAGTGCTCCAGAACCGGCGGCAACGGCGGCGCCCTTGGCCCTGTGGTGCGGCGGTGGAGTTCCGCACCCCTGGCATGAGGCGGCGGCTTTGGCGAGGTCCTGTTCTCCCATCTCATCCTCACTCTTTGTTTGCGGGCTTACTTTTACAGGCTTGCTTTTGTTGTGTGTTCTGGGCAGTATAAACTTCTGTTGTGTACTTGTGTGTTCTGTGCTGTTGTGTGTTCTGGGCAGTGCTATGAGTGCTGTTCTGCTATAGTGCTATGAGTGCTGTTCTGCTATAGTACTATGAGTGATATGCTACTATATTGCTATAGTGCAATGTTGACAGGTTATTTCATTGTGTAAATTAGTAAATATGTAGTGAAGATCTATAAAGAGTAATATGATTCATGTCTTCATGGCTTGCTGTTAATGTGCTAATGATTCATGGCTTCATGCTATAGTGCTAATGTGTTTCATGAACTTAATCATATATATGCATACATGATTATGTGTATTGTGTGTTGGTCCTGGACACTATTGTTGTCGACCAGCAACTAGACAACGACTAATCTACGATTAGTTGCGCTCAGTCACGACTAATCGATTAGTCAGTGCCCCTACGACTAGTGTCAACTAGACGATCTGAAATCATTGGAAATTATCAATATATAGGAAGCTATATATACAGAAATCACTAATATATGGAAAGTTAATTAGTTGTATACGGAAGAATCATTATAGGAAAGCCTATTCATAGTAGGAGATGATCTATTTCATTACAACAGAAGACATCAAAGAAGGAAGGAGAGACAGAGCATGAGGGAAAGGAAATAGAGCAGAGGAGGGAAAGGAAATGGAGCCGAGGGAGGGAGGGAGGGAGAGCAGATCGGGACGGCCGCGGATCTGGAGCGATGTGTGAGGGAAGGCTGCCGCCGCCGCTCCAGGCGAGGGGAGGCTGTTGTCGCCGCTCCAGGTGAGGGAGGCCGCCGCCGCCGCACCGAGCAACGGAAGACCTGCGGAGGAAATAGCGACGGCGGAGGGGATGGCGGCGACGGAAGGGGCGTCTGCCATGGAGACTTGGGCGTCCTGCTGATGCCATTTCCGGTAAGGCAGACGCCATTTCTGGTGAGGTGGACGCCACACTCTGATTAGGCGAGGCGTCGGTTGTGGTGTCGGCTGTCGGCCGCCTCGATTAGGCGTCGATTAGGCGACACCTTGATAACTATGATTTGAAGTTATTTATCTGCTAGAAGCATACCGATTTCAAAATTGGATGTGATGAGAACAAAACCATGTGGGTTATTAGCAGTTACGGAAATGCACATGTAATACCAAGAGAATAACTTAGTATATTGTATTTGTGAAAATAAGAGCTTCTAGTGTTACAAATCAATGTATTATCTTACATGAATATGGATTGCTGATGGATTGATTTGAGGCTTTAGTAAAAAGGCAATTTGTGAGTCAGTGTTCACGTAGGCGCCAGACGCTAGTCGGGCGACGACCTGGTGCCTAGCGCCCAGGAGCGCCTAGGCAGCGCCTAGGCGGGCGCCTAGGTCTGCCTGTTAGTATTCTACTTCCTGTTCTATCTTCCTTCTAGCCTTTCTTTTTCTTTGTTTCCGGTGTGTTCCCACAGCCCCAACTTTCTTTTTTCCTTATTCCCAAGCGTCCCCTCCCAGCATTCAAGACTTTCCCATAGTCCCAGGCTCCCAGCATTCAAGGCTTTCCCATAGTCCTAGTCTAGGCATTCACTTTCTGGTTTCTGTGGGTGGTTCCTATGCGGGCATTCTGTTGGTCCACAGGCGGGAGATCTTGGGAGTCCAGGCGTCGCGCCTTGCCTTGCCAACTCCCTTTTCTTCCCAGCGACCGGCGAGGGCAGTGTTCCTCGCCTTCGGTCTCAGGCATCCCGCGGCCAGCGTTCCTCTTCCCCTCTGGCCACGCTTGCCCTTCCCCTCCTCTGGCTCTACTTAGCCCGTCCACCGACGACGACAGCGACAGCCCGATCCTGGCTGCATGTGCCTCCTGCCACCAGATTTGGCCGCGCGCACCAGCCGCCACTGGATCTGGGCAGCACGCGTCCGGCCACTCGATCTGGGCCGCCTAGCCGCCAACCTCTTCCCTCCCGCCACTGATTCTAGGCCGCCTAGACGCCGCGGTCAACTGCGCAGTCCGTGGTTGACCCGCCTAGGCGCCCTGCCCACCCAGCTCACCGACTAACGCCTCCGCGCGGCGCTGGGGTGGCGCCTAGCGCCTTTTGCCGCCTAGGTGGGCGCCTAAGTCCGATTTCTCGAGCCTGAATGGATCATTTTTTTAAATCACCGCCACTTGTAGATTAGTCAAAGATGCATTTCCATGATGAGCATTTCTGATTGTAGCTTAGATAATTATACCATTATTTAACTTGGAGCTACCTGTAAGGTCAATCTGTAATGGTCAGCAACAAAAATGGCTTTCATGGCTTGTCATCCCTCTTCAGTCTTCATAAACCAAAGAGGAAGTTAGATTTAATATGTTCCCGTGTAACTTTCATGGTGTATAGAAGTATTATTTAACATAATTATGCAAAGAAGTTAGAAGTGTGCCTTGGGATGAATGTTGCCTGTGTCAACCTGTTTAGAACTGTCTTAACTACTGATGGGATGCAGAGCGATGCCATCAGCCCTGTATAGCTGCATAACTAACAAAAGAAGCATCTCTTAGTTTATTTGATGAGAGATTTGATAATTTGCCACTCTCAATAAGTGGCTTTACATTTTTGTCATCCTGGCCCACATTCATTGACCCAAATGGTCCTATATATCATTGACAAGAGTGGTATCATAAACAAGTGGGTCATCTTGAGAGTGTCAAATGATCAATTTTTTCAGAGTTGAATGATATAAATTAATCTGCTTTTGTCTAATTACTGTTTAAATACAAGCAGATTTAGCACTGATGCTGAAACAACCATGGGACTGGTACAGCACGAAGGTGGCCCTTGTGGTGTCTTAGCTACAGTGCAGGTACATGTTCCATGCTTTACCTAACTGTCATTAATCTAGTGTTATAGAGATATTTGTGTTCTTTTCCTGCCTTCTTCTTTTAGATTTCCATACTGACTTATTCTTTCTGATGCTGTCACACATTTTCATTTTATGAATTGATGTACAGGCAAATAAGTTAGTAAATGCATTTGAGAAACCATTCTAATTGATGCAACTACCTAACTGCTCCCTTCTTTATTTTTTAGATAATTAGATGCCATTTTAGGATGTTGATTCTGTTCTCAAATAGATGTCGTTTTAGATTTATAAGACATTTCCCTAAATTATCTCTATTAAAATCTAGCTATTATAAGTGTTGTTGCTCTAGTTTACTCATTTATACTCGATCATAAGCCAGGAGTAGCATGTTTCCAAGGTTGATACAGATTGTGCACCATGCCACCATCCGAAGGATCAGCTGTTAGCACATCATCTTGCTTGGCAACGTGTACATGCCACCCGTCTGTGCATGCCCAAGGCTGGGCTTGAATGAGGACTGGGCCGACGCAGTAATCTAGGCACTGATATATTAATTAGAAATAACACCGTATTTAATAGGGGACTAGGGGTAATCAGGTTCCAAATGAAAGAATTAAATCAATTAATCACACCTTGTTTTTTGTGAGATGGCCTAAAATGACAAGGAAATCTGATTGGAGGAAGTATTAGTATTCTTTTTATGCCAACTGGAGGCTACAATGACTGGATCTTTTTGGTTGGACTGCCTGAACATTCTCAATAATATGGTCCTCACAACTCAACATAACCTAAGCAACCTGTCTAGGTACCGTCAATAGAAATTCAAAGTATATTGATTGATCTTATGTCCGAACAGACATATATCAGTAAGAGAGTTTCAAGCATTCTGCTGTTTCATTAAATTTAACAGAAAGTGGTTGTTTAAAGCTGGGTAGCTTATTCAGAGTTTGAGACATTTAGTATGCATGCTTACCTTGATCTGATTTTAAACATTCTTTCTTGTGACACTAATGCATCACTATGATAGTTTTTCCACAAAATTTTCCACTATTTACTTCTGCTTTCTGCATGCTCAACGTTTCTGATGGCTCTTTTCTTAATGCAGGCCTATGTTCTTAAATATCTTCTGTTTTTCTCTGATGACTTGGGAAATCCAGAGGTCAGTGATCCATTGTATGCCCTGGGACAAAGACGCTTTTATCATATCTCTTTTGCTGCGAGGGATGATTTTTCTTCTCTCACTGATGACAGAAAGACGAGGTGGTTTCTTTTGCTCCTTTTAGATGATATTGATGTCAGCATTATCTTTTGATTATTTTTCAGCACTCAGCACAAGTTCCTTTCAGCGATTTACAATTTATATTTTAGCGAATAAAAGGCTAGCCCTTTATTTATCCACAGAACTCTGTTAAAATGGACTGTTAAAAAATTTAGATATTTATTTATTGGAACACCATTAATGCTTTAAATTTATTTTATTAGATACATTAAAGCTTTCCAAATTATTATTTCTATCTATTCCTTTTGTTATATATTACTCCTTCCTGTCATTAGCAATTTAATTAAAGAGTAAATTGCAGTTTGGGCGACCTTTTTTGCCAAAGTTTTGTTTTGGACCACTCTTTACCTATGTAGCCTAGATACACGGATACGGATACGGACACATGATACCGCAATACTTTGATACAACATTTTCCAAAAAACATGGATACGGCGATACACACACACACACATATATATATTATTTTTAATACATATAAAGATAACAACCATGGAAACATAATAACACAATTCTTAGTTCAATACTTCAACATGAAAATAAACACACAACTAGATAAGTGTTAGATGCATTTGAGCCATCAAATCCCAATCCACTATTACTATCCATCAATCTACAAATTTAACATTCACACAAACAAGTATAACACAATGATTATTCACTCATTCAGCAAGATATCTGGTAGGAGTAGGGGAAGAATTAAATAATTCCTTCTGCTTGATTTATTCCATAGTCCTGAAGGGGTACTAGTCCTAACACAATCTAATCCGCTAACCTTATCTTTATCTTTAAAACAGAAATAATCCTAACTAACTAATCTTATCTTAACTAATTCAATCTAATCTACTAATCTGCACATAACAATCCGCGGCCTCCTTGATGAGGATGGGGCTGAGCACCTCCTGATCCTTCCTCTCCCCTTGCGCTTCTGCCTCTGCATCCGACGACGGTGGCGACACGGTGGGGAAACTTGTTGTGTTGTGGGGAAAACTCGTTAGCTTGGAGGCCACCGGAGCCAAGCCCAGCCGCCCAGGTACGCCGAGAGGCTGGCAACAACCTGCTGCAAATCTGCGATGTCTTGCATCTCTTCTGCGGACCAAGTGTATGGAACGAACGTCGTCATTGCGTCAGATCTTTGGAACCTGGCTGCTCTGATACCAAATTGGTAGGAGCAGAGGAGAAATTAATTAATTCCTTCTGCTTGATTTATTCCATAGCCTTGAAGGGGTACTTATAGTCCTAACACAATCTAATCTGCTAACCTTATCTCTATCTTTAAAACAAAAATGTTGGAACAATTGCGTTAGTTCCAGCAGGTTTTTCTGTGGTGGAGTATGATGTGGATAATGAACCTCGATGGGTTCCCTCAGAGGAAGGAGAGGTTTATACTGGTTCAGGCCTCCCCTAGGGGATAATAGCCCTACGTCCAGTTTATGGTGGATTGGGCATGGTTTGCCTTAGTGTGGAGAAGAGGACTACAGGGTCTCATGGCCCCCCTGGGGTTGTCCCCCACTTACAAGGGCTTGGCCCTGCTTATATAGGCACGCAGGCCAAAGGAAAAGACTGGGATGCCCCCTATGAGCCTCAGGCTCATAGGGTCAGAGAGGGGAAAAGGAGCTAGGCTACAGTACAAAAGGTGCCAGACAACTTTACAGCCTTACTGGCGTGTCAGGCTGCGCCAGGCTTTGACCAGCTAAACGACATACCAGGGGCGGGGGGCCCCCGGTATGGACTTGGCTCCGGAGGGCGGCCTCCGGGCTGGGCTCCGGAGGGTGGCCTCCGGACTGGACTCCGGAGGGTGGCCTCCGGACTTGGCTCTCGGAGGGTGGCCTCCGGACTTGGCTCCGGAGGGCGACCTCCGAACTGGGCTCCCGGAGGGCGGCCTCCGGGCTTGGCTCTCGGAGGGTGGCCTCCGGTCTTGGCTCTCGGAGGGTGGCCTCCGGTCTTGGCTCTCGGAGGGTGGCCTCCGGACTTGGCCCTCGGAGGGTGGCCTCCGGACTTGGCTCCGGAGGGCGACCTCCGAACTGGGCTCCCGGAGGGCGGCCTCCGGGCTTGGCTCTCGGAGGGTGGCCTTCGGCGGCCTGCGCCCGGGCCTGAATTGGGGGCTCCGGGCCGGACCTCCTGGTCTAGGGGCTCCGAAGCTACGGGCCCCGACAGGCACCTTGGGACCTGGAAACAACACTTAGAGAAAACAGGCTCCGACAGTACCTGGTTCTGGGCCGAAGGCTGTCGGAAGCTGACGTCATTTGGCCCCTGTTTAAGGGAAATATATTCCCCCAACAGTAGCCCCTCGTGCGTAGGCCTTCGGAACGAAGGGGTGCGCGCGTCCTTAGGACAAATGACCTAAAAACACTTCGGAGGAAACGTACCTCCGGAGCCGGGACCGAAGAAGACCTCGATTCCTGGGGGCAATAAATGCTCGTGCCAGAGCGGCCTCGGGGAGCCCGAACGGCTCCGCAACGGTCAGAAAAGTTACCGTTACCTTGCTTGGGCTCGATTCGCTTTCGCCGGAGGCCCATCTGGCGGTGGGCTCGGCCCATGACGGTTGGCATTCTTACCGCGCCTATAAATAGAGACTTACCGCGTGCAGCTCCGGCACACTTTCATTCACTTCTTTCTTACCGCCTTACCACCTTCGCTCTCCTCTTCCTCCTAGCCTCGCAGAGCGACCTTCGCGAGCTTCTAGCCCTTCGCCATCTTTTAGTCCTTCGAGCCGAAGTCCGATCAGGATGCCGAAGAAGGGAGTGGCGAAGCCCCTGGTTTTGGGTTCGAGCTCGGGCTCCGCCCAAGTGCAAGCGGCGGCGGCAGCGGCCGCGGCAGCGAAGCCTGCGGCTAGGCGACTGGGGCCGAGGGACCTTCGGACGCCCTCCGACAGGTTCGAGCAGACCCTGGAGATGAGGGCTTCGATTTCTACGGAGGAGTCGGTCCGGAGAGCCTGCGAGGGGAAGATTGCGGCGAAGATCCAGTTAAGGGTTCCGGAGAAATCAGAGGCCATACCGAAGCCTCGTGCTGACGAAGTGGTGGTGTTTGAAGCCTTCTTCGAGGCCGGCCTCGGACTGCCTGCGGTGGGGATGCTGAGCGAGGTCCTCAAGGCCTACAACCTTGAGCTCCCTCAGCTTTCGCCCAACGCCGTGGCGAGGCTAGCTGTCTTTGAGTGGGCCATGAGGGCCGAAGGCTGCGAGGGCCGCGCGGACGTCTTCGTCGCTCTTCACGACGCCAACTGCCAGCCGAAGCCCAGGGAGGGGACGGACCGCGTCAAGAGGGCGTTGGCCTTCGGCAGTGCCAACTTCCAGCTCCGGAAGGAGTTCCAGGACGCCTTCCCTGCGAGGGCTGTAAACAACAAGTGGTATTCGAGGTGGGACCAAGAATGGTTCTATGCCTCCGTCGGTGCGAACTCACCCCTTCGGAGCACCAACGCTCACATACTGTACCGGCGCGAAGGGGTGGTGAAGACCAGCGAAGGCCTTCTTCAATCGAGGATCTCGCTGCTCCGAAGGGTGGCAGCGAAGATGAGCATGAGGGACCTCGCCGAGGAATTTATTACCCTTCGGCTCAGCCCCCTCGCACGCTCCTGGCCGGAGGGTCTCTTCCAGGCTTCGGGTCAAGGAGAACTCAGCGAGCTGGCCTTCGACCGCTTCTGTAAGTCTTCGCGCTCTTCTTGCTCTTAATACTTGAACACTTTGGCCCTGACTCGACCTTTTCGTGCAGCCGACCTCGACATGAGGACTCCGGAGGAGGCCATCGCGGCAGCGGACCGAGTCGTCGGAACTCCGACCCCCGAGGAGCAGAACCAGCGCCTTGCCTTGGTGGGGTCCTGGGAGCGCTGGAACAGAGTGTGGACCGCGCTCGACCTCGGAGGGCTCCCCGCTTTGCCAGACTTCGCCTACCTGGCTACCTCATCGGCCGGAGCCAAGAGGAAGAGGGGGGATGAGGACGAAGCGGATGCCTCGGGGGAGGCTGCGGCGAAGCCCGCAGATACTCCGACTCCCAAGAAGGCTGCGAAGCCCCTGGCGGTGAGGGCTTCGGCGGCGGAGGCCGACGCGCGCACTCCTGCAGCCAAGGAGGCCACGGATGCCCCGGCGGAACCAGCTTCGGGCGCGGAGGTGGATGTGCCGGCTTCGCAGCGAGGGGGCTGGAGGACGCACTTAGCCCCTGGTTCTTTCCAAGAGATCTCTGATGATGGTAAACCCTTTTTCTTTTGCATGCTTCTCTTCAATATGCAGGTTTTGACTCGGCTCCCTGCAGAGGACGAGGACGACGCGAGGCCCGCTAAGACGAAGCCGTCAAGCGAGGGTGGATCGAAGTCTGCCGAGGCGAAGCCCACGGAAGCTTCGAGTAGCAGCAGCGGCAGCAACGGCAGCGGCAGCGACTCGGAGCCCGAGAGTACTTCGTCCGACGACGGAGGCAGCGGCGACCGCGAAGTCCCTCGAGGCGAAGAAGAGGTGGACGTGGTGGGCCTGAGCCCTGCCCCGCCGGAGCCCGCGGAGACCACCGTGGCGGTGATTCACCCCTTCAAGCCGAGGGGGGGCGTGACGGCGGCGGCGATCCTCGGCTTCCGCGAGGCCTGCGCTTCTGCGGAGGAGGGGGACTTGGTGGCCCAGCTTAGCCACCGAGATCCCACGGATCTCTTCGTTAGCTCAAACGAAGTCCTTATGCGGGTGAGCGGAGCCCCTTGCAGCTTCGAGCTGTACTTTGTCCCTTGGTTCATACTTACGGTTTCTTGAATTCCTGCAGGCCCTCGCACTGAACGCGGCAGCTTCGACCGCTGCCGACCGGAGAATGGAGCGCCTTGCAGAAGAGAACGAGGCCCTTCGCCGCGAGGTCTTGGAGGAAGCCGAGAAGCGGAGGCGGGCCGAGGCTTCGGCTGCTGAGGCGAAGGAAGCGAAGGAAGCCTTGGCCTCGGAGACGGCTCGGCTCCGCGCGGAACTCCAAGCTTCGAAGGATGCCGAGGCCCGCCAGGCGAAGGAGAACGAGGAGCTCCGCCAGCGGGCTCAGGATCTCGAGAGCTTCGTCGTGGCTAATCTTGGCGAGGCCACCCAGAGCCTGACTGAGGTCCTTGAAAAGATAGGGACTGAGTGCCGGACTCCGGAATTTGGCGATCAGGACCCGATTGGGGACCGCGCCGATTTCTTGAAGACCGCGGCTTCGGTAGCGGACGAAGCGTTGACGGGCTTCGCACTTATGGCCGGTCGCGTCGCAGGCCAAGGGGTGCTTCATATGCTTCATGCCGCGGGGTGCGACCACCTTCGGGCTGCGACCTCCGTGACCCCAGTGGCCTTCGGGGGTCCGTACTTGGTGACGCCTCCGGGCGAAGTCCGTGGGGCTTGGCGGCGGCTGCAGGAACCTTGGAAGGAGCAAGGCTGCGAGGCAGTCCTTGGCCTCATGAAGGCCCTTCGACAACGCCGGTTCAAGGGGCCCGCTGACTCGGACAAGCCTCCGGCCTCGACGCCTCCGCCTCCGCCTCCGAAGGTGTAGATCTCCTTAGGCTTTCTTGTAATACCTAGCTGTAGGCCTTGTAAAAACTTATCAGTTTATTAATATGAATGCGGGGGTTTTTTATACCTGCCCAGGCTCAGCCTTCGAGCATAGACCTCGAAGTCCTCGAGGACTCTGAAGGGCTTCAACAACTGTGGGCGATTCTTGAAGTAGCTAGGTCCGAAGGTCCTCCTCGGTTTAAGCTTCCGAGGGGGCCTAGGGGCGAAGCCATCTCCGAAATAGCTCAGGACTTGCTAGCCGCTGTGAAGGCGGAGCCCCTTCGGAGCCCCTTACCTTTGCCTTCGCGAACGGTGTTAGCGGGCGACGAAGCCCTAGACTTTTCTGCCTTCGATACGGCCCCGCCTGCTTCGCGGACTTGGAGCAACCTGCAAAGCGGAAGTCGGAGCTTGTGGGCTTCGGAGCCCGGACGGGCCGGTCGAGGGAGAGCGGGCTCCGACGAGGCAACGTCCAGCCGAGGTGGCCCTGGCCGAAGAAAGGGCAAGCGAGGGTCGGGGGCTCGCACACGGTTCTTCTTAGGCTTAGATACAGATTATACGTAGTTTTGTCTCCGAAGCATGCTTGTAACACCACTTCACAACATACAATGAATTGAGCTTGTTATCTTTGCACACTTTGCCTGTATGCTTCGTGTTGTTTGGCTTCGATCGCTTAGCTTGTCACGCTCGTTTTGCGCATTATATTCGCACACCTCGCATATATTCTTCCCCCCTTTTGCTCGTGGCAGTTAGGGACTTGACCGTTGCTGGTGCGGGCAAAAAATAAACGTGCGAAGGGGTGCGCCTTTTCGGCGGCTTCGGATATTTGGATTCGTATCGAGCAAAGGCCTCTCACGGGCTCCGAACGCATCGATTTGGTGCGAAGCAAGGCTTCCGTATACCCAACTTGGGCGAAGCATGCCTGGGCATGCCGGGGTTTGGATGCTGTGCGTGAGCTGGGCTCTGAAACACACTTAGATTATGGCGAAGTATGACTTCGAGACGATTAGGCGCATAGTATATGAGCACGCGAAGCCAGGCCTCGGAGCGTTTTTTAGATAATGAAGCAAGGCTTCAGAACTTGGTCCTGTAATGAGAAGGATGTTTGGTGTGGATTCACCGAACCTGTGATAGTGTGAGCCACCTTCGACTCTGGGTCACCTTCGACCCTGGGATGCTTCGGGTGCGGAACCCGGAATCCCTGGGATGCTTCGGGCGCGGAGCCCGGAATCCCTGGACGCGTCGGGCCAGTGGCCCGGAGTCCTTTTTGCCCACTGCTACGGGCCCGGGGGCACTGTGTAGCCTTCGGAGGGGTACTCCGGGTTTTATACAGCGAAGCAAGGCTTCGGTTTTAAATAGGGTGAAGCGTGGCTTCGGGTTTGAATAAGACGAAGCATGGCTTCGGTTTTTGAACAAGGCGAAGCGTGGCTTCGGTTTTAAATAAGGCGAAGCATGGCTTCGGTTTTTGAACACGGCGAAGCGTGGCTTCGGTTTTTGAACACGGCGAAGCATGGCTTCGGTTTTTGAACAAGGCGAAGCGTGGCTTCGGTTTTAAATAAGGCGAAGCATGGCTTCGGCTTTAAATAGGGCGAAGCATGGCTTCGGTTTTAAGTAAGGCGAAGCATGGCTTCGGTTTTTAAGTAAAGCGAAGCATGGCTTCGGTTTTTAAGTAAAGCGAAGCATGGCTTCGAGCTTATGTTAATGTAACTGCAGATTGGTGCATCTAAGCAAGGCTTCGGGCGGTACTTACCTTGTAGCCCTCGGGCTCTGATGACCTTTGAAACGTGGAGCGGAGCCCCTTGCCGGGGGGTGGGCTCCGGTATGCGGAGGATGGAGGAAGGCGAAGGTGGCCTTCGATCTGCCCTCGAAGCCCCTTGCCGGAGGGTGCGCGAAGCGAGAAAGCCTCGATGCCCCCCCTCGGGCGCACTTCGGGTTGCAGGCAGTGGTAGAGAACTTAGCTTCTAGGACTAAGGTCCCCACGGACGGCGCCAACTGTTGGAACAATTGCGTTAGTTCCAGCAGGTTTTTTCTGTGGTGGAGTATGATGTGGATAATGAACCTCGATGGGTTCCCTCAGAGGAAGGAGAGGTTTATACTGGTTCAGGCCTCCCCTAGGGGATAATAGCCCTACGTCCAGTTTATGGTGGATTGGGCATGGTTTGCCTTAGTGTGGAGAAGAGGACTACAGGGTCTCATGGCCCCCCTGGGGTTGTCCCCCACTTACAAGGGCTTGGCCCTGCTTATATAGGCACGCAGGCCAAAGGAAAAGACTGGGATGCCCCCTATGAGCCTCAGGCTCATAGGGTCAGAGAGGGGAAAAGGAGCTAGGCTACAGTACAAAAGGTGCCAGACAACTTTACAGCCTTACTGGCGTGTCAGGCTGCGCCAGGCTTTGACCAGCTAAACGACATACCAGGGGCGGGGGGCCCCCGGTATGGACTTGGCTCCGGAGGGCGGCCTCCGGGCTGGGCTCCGGAGGGTGGCCTCCGGACTGGACTCCGGAGGGTGGCCTCCGGACTTGGCTCTCGGAGGGTGGCCTCCGGACTTGGCTCCGGAGGGCGACCTCCGAACTGGGCTCCCGGAGGGCGGCCTCCGGGCTTGGCTCTCGGAGGGTGGCCTCCGGTCTTGGCTCTCGGAGGGTGGCCTCCGGTCTTGGCTCTCGGAGGGTGGCCTCCGGACTTGGCCCTCGGAGGGTGGCCTCCGGACTTGGCTCCGGAGGGCGACCTCCGAACTGGGCTCCCGGAGGGCGGCCTCCGGGCTTGGCTCTCGGAGGGTGGCCTTCGGCGGCCTGCGCCCGGGCCTGAATTGGGGGCTCCGGGCCGGACCTCCTGGTCTAGGGGCTCCGAAGCTACGGGCCCCGACAGGCACCTTGGGACCTGGAAACAACACTTAGAGAAAACAGGCTCCGACAGTACCTGGTTCTGGGCCGAAGGCTGTCGGAAGCTGACGTCATTTGGCCCCTGTTTAAGGGAAATATATTCCCCCAACAAAAATAATCCTAACTAATTAATGTTAACTAATTCAATCTAATCTACTAATCTGCACATAACAATATCACATGCACATCGTAGTATTGCACAACAGCAAAACAGAAAGAATCAAAGAAAGTGAGAAAAAATAGGCGAACAACACCTGCTCCGCTGCTCGACTCAGCTGCTCTCACAAAGGCTGTGGCGGATGGAGGAAGTAGTGCAGCGGTGGCGGATGGAGCTGCTCTTGGAGAGTTAGAGGTGGAGGATTTGGTGGCCGGCAGCAAGCCCAAACTCCAGCGGCGGCCCTAGCCCCCAAGCCGTGGCGGCGCGAGGAGCCCCCAAGCGTGCAAGAGAGCACGACGTCGGCCGGCGGCGGTGTGGCGGCGAGATCTGTGCGAGTGGGTTGAGGTTAGGGCAACTAGTCACGGGTGTCGGGCGAGAGGAGAAAAGTCCTCTATTTTCGTGTATCGGGACACCAAATACGTATCCGAATATTTTTATTTATATGGAAAATGGAAAAATGTCGGATATGCACTAGATACGTATTCGGTCGTATTTGATACGTATACGGATGCGTATTGGATACCAATGTGTGTTTTTTCTGGAGTATCCGCGCTTCACAACTCTTTACACAACCTTTCACTTTGGATATGTAATTCTTCCCTTTGTTGCAATTTAGACCAATTTGCATATGGCTTCTTCAGCAGCAAAGAGATCGAATAGTCTAAGCTAGAGTTCTATTAGAGATGGTGGCAAAGGCACCTCCTCACTAGCGAGAAGATTGAGCTAGCTCGAGCACGATTCGACACCGACAACAAAGGAGGCTCGGATACGTCACAAGCTCAGAGGTGGTGGTCGATCCTGTCATCCTTCCCCCCGCATGGTCATCGTATGTTGATGAGGCTATCCACTTGTGGCCTCCTTCGTCCCATGTGCTTGTGAGGTTATCCCTAGGGTTATGGCTTCCATCCCCACCACTTCGACTTGGTAATCTCACCGTACGTCGGAAAGGTTGTTATCTAGGCACACCGATACCAACAAGGTTCTCCCCATGTTGTCTGGCAAGGTCCTCGTAATACGCTGCTATTTTGTGCCAAAGAATCACTCATCTCTGTAGACTCTGCTTCCTAGCTCGAGCTCTACCTCTGCTTTGTTGCCCTTGAGCTCGTGCTCTGCCTTCTCTTGGCTGCCCCTAGCTCAAGCTGAGCCAACACACTTTGCATCATATTGATCTCATGATTTTATACATGTATTGTAGGACCGAAACAAGCGACGAAACATGCGACTAGAGAGGGGGTGAATAAGAGCCTCAACAATTTCTCTTGAAAAGATGGTCTATTCTTTTCACCCAACGCTCCTCCTAAGAAAGCTAGCGGAAGCACGGAGAGAACTTAAAAGAGGCTAATAAGAAAATGTGAATATAGTATATGCAAGATGAACCTCAAGTTCTATTAACCACAAAAACACTAGTCATAGTCATGAGAACAAACACTAGAGAAGAAATACAAGAGAAAATCGTCTTCAACAAAGTATACTTCAAGTTGGTGGTCTAGAGGCATGGAAACTTGAACAACATCACATATGTATATATGAGTTTTTAAGCCTCTAGCAACAAGATAAAGATAAAGTACACTGCAGAAATTTTCAGCTCAAACCAAAAACGAAAATCAATTATCAATGACTAAAAGATAAAGTTGTCTCCAAAATAAGAATCAAACAACGGATTCAAAATAGATATTAGAAGGAAGAGAGCACTCACTAATACAAGAAAATCTTCTTCATTACTCACAAAGATCAGCCCTTTTACAAAATTTTCTCACAAAAAGCTCTAACCTATTACAATACTAGACCTCTCCTCTCAAACCCTTTCAAAGGATTCTCACAATGTTGATACTTGATAGCATCAAAGGGATGCCTCAACCACCAGCCATTCCCCTCTATTTATAGGCTAGAAGGCTGGTCATCCAAGTTCCCTTGCCTTACAAGCCTCATGGGAAGCTTCTCTTGTAAGTTTTCTACAAAGCTTGTCTCACAAGATTCCTGACAGATCTTGAATGTCCACTTGTTTTGACGTTTCTCGTTAATCTAGAAGGAATTTTGACGTATAATTGGTGCCATTGGAAAGATTATGAAGTTAGCTTTTTGTCATTGTGTAGAACGGTAAAAATGGAGTCTGTATGCGACATGGGCGTCGATTTTAGTGCTTGCTGCTTCTGGAGGCCGAGTTGGACTCGAACTCGATGTGGGTTGGGCCTCCCACTCACTTTGCACGCCCTCACTGATCTTCTCTATCTCTTGGCCTCCCACGGTTATATGGTCAAACTGTGAAACCATTTTACTCTTCTTGCTTTTATGTCAAGCAAGTATTCCGACGTCGACACGTGTCCTCCATCTTGTGATCTTGACCGTCGGCAAGTTTCTCCTGCGCCCGATCCCTCGAGCCGTATTGTCACTTGCACCAGCATCCCCTTCGCTTGACTTTATCAACACATCATCTTCATCGACCTTCATCCATGACTTATTTAATCTTCAAGTATACCACTAGGATTATCCTCAATTTCACCTAGCCTCCTTGATCGTCTAGCACCAAGCTTTCCATTTGATCTTGATCACCTGCCATCGACCGTTGAGTACCATCCAAGTCTTGCACATCATAAGACAAGCAAACATGTTTCTCCCAACAATGGACCTTCTGGTACACATGAACTTTTATCACAAACGAATTATCCTCAAAACTTTAATCGAAAACATATGAGTAGCTTAAACCCAAAGCTAAATCCTCACGAATGTTAATCACTCATCATCCTTTTAACTAAGGTATATCTCAACTTGATTTCTCATATCACAAATATCAATCACTCATCATACATCTAACCAAGACACAACTCAACTTGGTTTCTCATGTACAGAACACAATTGTGCAACTAACAGATTTCCTAGTCTACCGAAACAGGTCAACTATACATGTATAGAACATGTAAATGTTCAGCCTTAAAATTGGATCCATGCCTCCTCCTGGCTGCCCACGAGATTGTGCTACACCTTTGCCTGGGCACCCCTAAGCTTGGGCTCTGCCACAGTCAGGTTGCCCCTTACGCCTTCGGCTCGACATCCACCTATCGAGAACAAGCCTGGGTTCTGGTGTGCACAGAGCTCAACGATCTTAAGTGTGTTGGCTGTTAGACTGTGTGTGTGGGTCTGGCACATGTATGGTCCTTGTAGACTACTATTATTATCCACCTACCCTTCTAGGGTTAGGTGAGGAATACAGTCCATCTCTTTCATGTTGGGGCAGAACTTAATCTTGAGCACGATGGGTCACTGCCACATTTGCTGCCATCCTCTGCCTGCATGTCACCGTCCCCTCTATTTTCTCTCTGATTGTGGGGCCATTTGTCTAATCTGAAACATTTGGTAACAAAAACTGGTCTCATGGTCTGAAGTGAAAACATGGTGCAAGGGATGATCCAAATTGAAACTTTGGTAAAATTAGTCGTCCAATGCACAATTGACTCTTTAATTAATATAACATCATTAGTACTGAACTTAGTACTAAAAATGTCTGTTATAATTCAGAATTTGCATTCCTTAATATTCTTTACATTAAAATGACTGTTATTGAATTCTTGTCTGTTTTTTAGAGCACTGGTTCATGCTATGTTGGAAATTCTATTTTTATGCGGAACTGGGAAAAGAGCTGTTGTAGCATCCACTGGAGGCGTCAATTGTGCGGTAAGTGGATATGATGAGGATCAGGTAATTGTAAGTTGTTTATACCTTAAAATCTTAAATGTTCAACATGCCAATGATCCTCTTATGACACTTATTACAGGAATCTGCTGCAGTTTTGGAAGGCCTTTCTGTTGAATCAGCTATGGATTGGCAGAAGGTTCTTAGAATAAATACATTTACCTCAAGGAAGGATGCATTTAACTGCCTTCTAGCAAACATTCCTATGTTTGAGAGTCGGTTAGGAGCCATGCTATTTCTTATCTCCGCTCTCCTCTCACGAGGATTGGTATGTCTTTGTTTGTGCTGAAGTTCTCAACTTATTATGCTTTCTGTTAATTCTATCTTAGTAAGTGAACACATATCTATTTTAAAAATCTGTTGGGAATTTCGTATGTATGCTCTGGCATAATCACCAATTGGTTATGTGATAGTAGAAAATCATGATTGCATATTACAGTTAAAATTGCTAATGTAGTAATATAGTGCCAGGATGTCTAGAATGTACATAACCAGAGTTGAAAGAGATTTTGGTTTCAGAGGGACCTTTTGGGTTCATTCAATTGTCAGGATCTCATAGCAGCTAGTTATCAATTGCTTTATTAAGAACTTATAAAAGTACTGCCTCCTGTCATTAATGTATGATGTTTTTAACTGAAAATACTCAAACTAGTGTTAAAAATGTCATATATTGATGACTGGAGAGAGCAATTTAGTTATTCTGATCAGATCTTAGAAGAAAACAAGGTCTTTGTTTGATGATCATTAACTTGTTTCTGCCATTCACAGATGGGTATCTCAAAGCATTTTGATATTATCTTCATTTTCTTACAGTTTATATTTGTCTTTGTATACAGGAATGTATTCAAGCCGATAGGGATGACCCAAGCCAACCATTGGTCACTGCCCCATTTGGGCATGCTTCACAGGTATACTGTGCCATCATGACATCATGTAGGTATATATTTATTTAGCAGAGGTTGGAACATACCATAACAGTTCATACTGGACATACTCTTGCATTATGGTGCTTAAGTCACTTGTAAACAGTATTATTTGACCAATGTTTTATTTACTAAAGCTACCCTTGTCACTTGTAGTTTTATGGGTGTTATAACTTCTGCATATCTACATCAGTTGTGAAATGCAGGTCAACCCAAATGTAATTAATGTGATCTTTTGCAGGAAATTGTGAACTTATTGCTCTGTGGAGAGGCTGTGCCAAATGTATTTGATGGCAAGATGGACCTTGGTGGTGGCATGTCCCTGAAAGGGATACCAAACGATGTTGAAGTTGGTTTCCTTACCCTTCTGGAATCACTAAACTTGTGCAAGGTTGGTCAGTACCTAAAGTGCCCGAAATGGCCAATATGGGTGGTGGGAAGTGAAAGTCACTACACCGTCCTTTTTGCCCTAAACCCCAATGTTCAAGAGGAGAATGAGTTGGAAGAGCGGGAATCCAAAATAAGGAGGGCATTTGATGCACAAGATCAAAGTGGAGGTGGAGGCTTTATTAGTGTTGAGGGATTCCAAAAAGTTCTAAGGGACACTGACATAAATTTTCCTTCTGATAAGCTTGAGGACCTTTGTAATGCTGGCATTATAGTATGGAGTGAATTCTGGCAGGCTCTACTCCAGTTGGATAAAAGGGCTGGAGGCATGAAGGACCCAACTGGCCTTATGGGCAAGAAACAATTCACTATCTACCACTTTAATGGAATCGCAAAGTCTGTGCTGAATGGGAATGCTAACGCTGGAGGTTCAAGTCCCATACAGAGGCCAATGTTGTGTAAGTTAAGTGTCAGTGTTCCACCAAGGTGGACTCAGGATGAGTATCTAGCTGATGTAGTTAGTGCATCAACCAGCGGAATCAAGGATGACAATGTTCTTTCTCTTGCTCCACCGGTTCAGACTAATCAGCATGCACCGTTGGTGGACTGCATTAGAACCCGATGGCCACGGGCAGTGTGTAGCTGGGCTGGAGATGTGCCGAGTATTGTCTGATGCTTGGAGCTTTCTGGCTTCTGCCACTCATTATAGCTATGTTGCTTGTTAGTCTGATATCAAAGCGGCTAGTGCAGAGCCGGCTGCTTGAGCTTCATGTATTTTAAAGATCGTGCTACTCGGAAAGAAGCAGCAAAAGAGGCGAAGAAGCTGCTCCTCGACACCTGGCGCTGTCATTGTTACAAGCTTACAGCTGATGATCCTTTAATGTGTGATTTTATCAGGGACCTGAATATTCTTTTTCCTATATTGACATTAGATGTATACTTAATTTTTGAATGTTTTCAGTTCGAGATACATTCCTTTTTGTACACATAGACACGTTGCAGCTCTATTTTAAAATCTGATAAGAGTTGGTGACCAGAAGTTAACTGTAGTCTTTTCCCCCCTCTCGGTTGAAACTCGAAGTCTAGTGAATTAATGATGATAGCCACCATGTTAATTTAACATTGAAATCACTATATCACAGTAATTTCGGTTCACCCGTTGTTTTGTTCCATTTTGATCTCGGCTTGAAAGTTGAAAAATATCCATATGTAGTTCTTTTAACAAGTAGTAGTGGAATAACAACTAGTTTGTCTTGTTTTTTTAAGTAATCGAACCGGTAAAATGCCGGTAGTAGAAAATGACTTTAATTTTTTAAAATACAAATTTTGGCTCACTAGTTGATCAATATCATCCTCTCAAAAGAAATATCAGTATGACCAATTTGAAAGATCCTCGATTTCTATATATGCCAATAAAAATTTACTATTTTGATACTGCTTTAATTTTTTTATCTATGTATGTCATCGTCGTTAGTTTTAATTATTAGTTTGTTTCAAAATACTAAAATTGCTCTTAACTTATAAAGCTAGATAGTTAGTTTTACTTCCAACCAGTCTCAGTTGCGTAGCTAAAATCATCTTTGTTTTGTAGTGAGCTGAGGATATTTTTCACATTTAAAAAAAATTAATGTTGACTAACAATTGAAACTAACGACGATGATATATATAAACACAAAAAATTAAAGAAATATATATATTTATACTACTTAAAAGGTTGGTAGTGGTAGTGAGCCTCACCACCCCTACTACCATTCTACCCCGTTCCGAAATTTCCTGCCCGCCCTGTGATTCGAACGGCGCTGGCGCGTGGGCCCCGCCGCCCCGGGCTCCCCTCAAACTGCAAGTCACGCGACCGTTAGTGACACTCTATCGATGATAGGTGGACCCAGGACAAATGGGCGCATGCCAGGACCCGCATGATGGCGTGATGGATGCTGGCGAGCCGCCGACGCTACGCCAACGAGCGGACATGTGAATAGTTTGTGGAATGTTTTCTTCGATTGGAGTTTTGATTATTTTCCCGTCATGGTCACTTTTTTACAAGGAACATGCATCTTATAAGATGTCGGCGTTTACACTAAATTGTCATCTATTTTTTATTTTTTAACGTGCTTATCTAACTTATTTGTTGTGAAAACGCAATTTTGCTGTTCCACCGAGTTTGTTAGGATTGTGTTAACACCAACAATTTCGTTCTGTGCATCAACAACGGGTAGTGCAAAGGGTTTATGTTCCTAAATCTGCAGTAAAAAATGTGTCGTGTGCAAACGTGTATGGCTAACAAGAAACTACAACATATATGATACTAATTACAATGTTAAATGGCTGACAGACCTAGAAATGATTTGGTAAATCAGACATACTTATTCCAACAACAATGAAGTGTTGAATGGAGTGTATACATATCATAAGTATATGAGTTATACTGTCAATGTCGCTGTTAAAATTAATTGACATGTGAGAGGTAGTTTGTGTAATCCTTAAATGAAGAGAAAATCCCGTATATGCCACTATATGTTCACCGGTTCTCATATATGTCATTGAAAATTTCATTGTATATATGCTATTGTCGTTAGTTTCAACCGTTAGTCAACGTTATTTTTTTTCAAAATGTCAAAATTACCCTCAGTTCACTAAAAATCAAAGATGATTTAAGCTCTGTGATCATCTATCACTTGCTCTAGCCGATACACGCATATTAATCACTCATTCAATCTAGCACAACTGAGACCGGTTGAAAGCAAAGCTAGCTATCTAACTTTGTAAGCTAAAGACAATTTTGGTATTTTGAAAAAAAAGCTAACGTTGACTAACAGTTCAAACTAATGGCGACGACATATGTGGATACAAAAAATTGAAGCAGTGACATATATGAAAACATCAAGTTTTCAGTGGCATATATGAGAACCAGCAAAATTTCAATGACATATACAAAATTTTCTCTTGAATGAGTTGCATAGAATCAACTCTGGTTTTTTAAACTTATAAAAAGGCAAGCTCAGATTTCACTACTTTCATCAATGGTAGATGCATTAATCTGATAATTTGAGGGCCGTACCAATTGTCAAGGGGTTCTTTAAACTTAGAAAAGGCAAGCTCAGACTTCACGACTCGTATCAAAGGTAAACGCATAAATATGATAATTTGAGGGTCGTACCAAATGTCCTCACCACCACCATCACTTTAACATGAGCCCTTATTATCGGTTTGTAGACTTAGGCTAGCACATCCATTGCCGAAGAGATCAGGTGAGGCAGCGAAGTCTCGCTTGATGGCGACACCTTGAATGGTGAGGTGACAGATATGTGGTGGTTAGGGTTCCCAACCCAAACTACCCCCATATTTATACCTCCTGTGAATGAGTCTAATGGGCCTAATTCTTTAGTAGTGTTTTCACAATTTAGCCCTTACACTTTATATTATTTTGTACTACTATTTAAATAGTCTATGCAGTTTTACATTTAGAATCCGGCTGTTCTTAATTATTATATAAATGTGTTTAAGTCATAAATTTATTTTCATATTTGATATACATAAGGTGATACATTTGTATTACTAAGGGATCTACACTAACTTTGTTGTAGCAATTTTGTTAGCTACAGCACAGGTTTAGTATGTGTGTATATGGAGTGTAAAATGAACCTCGAAGGGTTCTCTCAGAAGGAGAAAATATTTATACTGGTTCGGGCCTCCCCTAGGGGATAATAGCCCTACGTCCAATTGGTGGTGGATTTGACATGGTATACCTCGGTATGGAGTAGTAAGCTCCAGGGTCTCATGGCCCTGAAGGAGGTACCTTGTTACAAGGGCTTGGCCCTGCTTTTATAGGCACGCAGGCCTTAAGGAAAAGACCAAAATGGCCTCTATAAGCCCTAGGCTCATAGGGGTAAAAAGGGAAAAAGGAGCTAGTTACTGTACAAAGTGATTTACAGCTTTACAGACGTGTCAGACAACATCACACTTTGACCAGCTAAACGACATACCAGGGGCGGAGGGGCCCCCGGTATGGCCTCTACACTGTAGCGAGGCATAGATATTTCTTGAGCTTCGGAGTAGGGGCCGGAGCTCTTCTGGCGGAGGCTGTGAAGGAGGCTTCGAAGTACACTCCGAAGGGGGCTTCGAAGCATACTCCGAACTGGGCTCTGAACTGGGCTCCGAACTGGGGTCTCGAAGACTTGGCTTTGAACTGGCCGGACAGGGTCTGGAGACTGGCTCTGAGGAGCTCCGAAGGGAACTCGAAGGTTAACTCCGAACAAGGCTCGAAGGCTAACTCCGGACAAGGCCCGAAGGCTAGCTTCGAAGTTAGCCTGAGATAACTTTTGGCAATCTTCAAGAAATCTTGAGAGCTTCGCTCCGGAGGGCTCCGAGGGACCTCGCTCCAGAGGGCTTTGACGGGGCTCGGGGGCTTCACCCTAGCAGGCTCCGAAGGGTACCCTGGGACCTGGAAACAGCTTCTTCGGGAAGGAACAGGCTTCGACAGTGTTGGGCTCCGGGCCGAAGGTTGTCGGAGGCTGACGTCATTTGGCCCCTGTTCAAGGGAAAACTATTCCCCCAACAGTAGCCCCTCGCGTGCAGGCCTTCGGGATGAAGGGGTGTGCGTGCCTTTGGGTCAAATGACCCAAAAATTACAACTTCAGAGAAAACATGCCTTCGGAGCTTGGACCGAAGGTGACTTCGAAATTCACAGGTAATAACTGCCTGCGTCAGCTGTCAGAATGACCTCGGGGAGATCAACTGGCTCTGCAACGGCTAGAAAATTGACCGTTACCCCGCGCTGGGCTGCTTCGCCTTTGCTGGAGGCCCACCTGCTAGTGGGTTCGGCCCACGAACCGTCGGAATTCTTACCGCCTATAAATAGGGGTTTACCGTGTGCGGCTTTGGTACACTCTTATTTGCTTTCTTCTCAGCGCCTTACATCCTTCGCTCCCTTCTCCTCCTTGGCTTCGCGTGAAGCACCCCTTGCTAGCTTTAGCCCCTCACGCCGAAGTCCCACAAAAATGCCAAAGAAGGCAGCGTCGAAGGCTTTGGCCTTGGGCCCGAGCTCGAGTTTTGCCCAACTACAGGCAGCGGTGGCTGCGGCAGCGAAGCCTGCACCGAGGCGGCTGGGACCGAGGGACCTTCGGACGCCATCCGACAAATTTGAGCAAACGCTTGAGATGAGGGCTTCGATCTCCACAAAAGAATCTGTCCAGAGGGCCTACGAAGGGAGGATTGCAGTGAAGATCCAACTCAGAGTCCCGGAGAAGTCGGAGGCCGTACCGATGCCTCAGGCCGACGAAGTGGTAGTGTTCGAAGCCTTCTTCGAAGTCAGCCTCGGGATGCCAATAGTGGGGATGCTGAGCGAAGTTCTCAAGGCCTACAACTTCGAGCTTCCTCAGCTTTCGCCCAACGCCGTGGAAAGGCTTGCTATCTTCGAATGGGCCATGAGGGCCGAAGGTTGCGAAGGCCGTGCAGATGTCTTCGTCGCCCTTCACGACGCCAACTGCCAGCCGAAGCCGAGGGAGGGCACAGACCACGTCAAGAGGGCTTTGGCCTTCGGCAGCGCTAACTTCCAGCTTCGGAGGGTGTTCAGCACCTTACATCCTTCGCTCCCTTCTCCTCCTTGGCTTTGTGCAAAGCACCCCTTGCTAGCTTTAGCCCCTCGCGCCGAAGTCCCACAAAAATGTCGAAGAAGGCAGTGTCGAAGGCTTTGGCCTTGGGCCCGAGCTCGAGCTCCGCCCAACTGCAGGCAGTGGCGGCTGTGGCAGCGAAGCCTGCACCGAGGCGGCTGGGGCCGAGGGACCTTCGGACGCCATCCGACAAATTTGAGAAAACACTAGAGATGAGGGCTTCGATCTCCATAGAGGAATCTGTCTGGAGGGCCTGCGAAGGGAGGATTGCAGCGAAGATCCAACTCAGAGTCCCGGAGAAGTCAGAGGCCGTACCGAGGCCTTGGGCCGACGAAGTGGTAGTGTTTGAAGCCTTCTTCAAAGCTGGCCTTGGGCTGCCAGCAGTGGGGATGCTGAGTGAAGTTCTCAAGGCCTACAACCTCGAGCTTCCTCAGCTTTCGCCCAACGTCGTGGCGAGGCTTGCTGTCTTCGAATGGGCCATGAGGGCCGAAGGTTGCGAGGGCCGTGCAGATGTCTTCGTCGCCCTTCACGACGCCAACTGCCAGCCAAAGCCGAGGGAGGGCATAGACCGCATCAAGAGGGCTTTGGCCTTCGGCAGCGCTAACTTCCAGCTTCAGAGGGAGTTCCAAGACGCCTTCCCGGCGAGGGCTATCAACAGCAAATGGTACTCGAAGTGGGATCAAGAGTGGTTCTACGCCTCCGTTGGCGCTAACTCTCCCCTTCGGAGTACCAATGCCCTTATCTCATACCGGCGCGAAGGGGTGGTGAAGACCAGCATGGACACCCTTCGCTCGAGGATCTCGCTCCTTCGGAGGGTTGTCGCGAAGATGAGCATGAGGGACCTCGCGGAGGAGTTCATCACCCTCTGGATCAGCCCCCTTGCGCGCTCTTGGCCGGAGGGGCTCTTCCAAGCTTCGGGCCGAGGGGGCCTAAACGAGTTGGCCTTCGAACGCCTCTATAAGACTTCGAAACATTTCCACTTTCATACTTCGCCAAAAACTTCATTCTGACTTGAATCTTTATGAAGCTCATCTTGAAGTGAGGACTCCGGAGGAGGCCATCACGGCGGCGGAGCGTGTTGTTGGGGCTCCGACACCGGAGGAGCAAGCCCAACGGCTTGCTTCGGTGGGGTCATGGGAGCACTGGAACAGGGTGTGGACCCTGCTCGGCTACGAAGAGGTCCCAGCCCTGCCGGACTTCTCCCACCTCACGGCTTCGACGGCCGGCGCCAAGAGGAAGAGAGGGGATGACGATGAGCCTGAAACTTTGAGGGCTAGGCTGGAGGTCCCCGTGACCAAAGCCCTTGCTCCGGAGGAGGCAGCGGTCGCGAACCCTCAAATAGCGGCGAAGCCCACAAGTGCTCCGGCTACCAAGAAGGTAGCTAAGGCTTCGACGGCGACGACTTTGGGCGCGAAGGCCGATACGCCAGCCTCACAGCTAAGGGACTAGGGGGCACACATTGACCCCTCCTCCTTCGAAGAAATCTCTGACGAAGGTAAACGCTTGAGACATACTTCTCTTCAATATGTGGATTTTGACTTGGACTTTTTTGCAGAGGAGGATGCTGGTGCGAGGCCCACCGTGGTGAAGCCGGCAGAGGCCGACGCTGGTACGAGGTCCACCGCAGTGAAGCCAGCAGAGGCCTCCGGTAGCAGCAGCCGTGGCAGCAGCGGCAGCAGCGACAATAGCTCGGAGTCCGATAGCTCCTCGTCTGAAGAAGACGGAGGCAGCGGCCGCGGCGAAGGGGACCCTCAAAGCGACGAGGACGTCGAGGTGGTGGAGCTAAGCCCGGCCATGCCGAAGCCTGCGCAGGCGGTTGCGGCGGAGGAGATTGTCCGGCCTTTTCAGCCGAAGGGGGCCATGACGGAGGCGACCATCAACAGCTTCCGCGAGGGCTGTGCAGCTGCGGAGGTAGGGAACTTGGTGGCCCAACTCAGCCGCTCGAACCCCATGGAACTCTTCATCAATGCGAACAAAGCCCTTATGCAGGTGAGCAAAGTCCTACACAGCCTTCGAGTTATACCTTCATCCTTGATCAACACTTATGATTTCTTGAATTCTTTCAGGCCTTCGCACTGAATGCAGCAGATTCGACTTCTGCGGACAGGCGAATGACGCGCCTGGCAGAGGAGAAGGAGGCCCTCCGACGCGAAGTCTTGGTGGAAGTCGAGAAGCGAAGGCGTGCCGAGGCTTCAGCCGATGCGGCGAGGGGAGAGGCCGAGACGGCGAGGGCTGAGGCAGAGGCGGCGAAGGCCGAGGCTGGCAAGGCTAAGGAAGCCTTGGCCTCGGAGATCGACAGACTCCATGTGGAGCTTAAGGCTACGAAGGATGCCGAAGCCCGGCAGGCAAAGGAGAACTCCGCACTCCGCCAACGGGCTCAGTCACTTGAGAACTTCGTCGTTGACAACATCGGCGAAGCCACTCAGAGCCTGACTGAAGTCCTTCAACAGATAGGGACCGAATGCCGGGCTCCGGACTTCGGCGACCAAGATCCGATTTGGGACCGCGCCGCGTTCTTGAAGGTGGTGGCTTCAATGGCGGAGCAGTCTCTGAAGGGCTTCACCCTGATTGCCGGCCGGGGTGGCGGGCCAAGGAGTGTTGCAAATGCTTCACGGCGCGGGGTGCAACCACCTCGAAGTAGCAACCTCCGCGACCCTGGTGGCCTTCGGGGGCCAACACTTGGTGACGCCTCTGACAGATGTCCGCGGAGCCTGGCGGTGGCTTCAGGAGCCTTGGAAGGCCCAGGGCTGCGAAGCAGTCCTCGAGTTTCAGAAGGCCCTCCGCCTTCACCGAGCCAAAGCGCTTGCTTCGCCAAATCGGCCTTCGACATCGACACCTCCGCCTCCGAAGGTGTAGATCTCCTTAGGCTCCTTGTAATTCTTAGCTGTAGGCTTTGTAAAAACTTATCAGCTTATTAATATGAATGCGGGGGTTCTTTATACCTGCCCAGACTCAGTGTCACGCCCCGATTTAATAAATCAGGACCTTTATTGAAATTCCAAAGAAAATCAATAAACCAAAACGTTCATCGAGCGACCACGTACAATACGGGCAATCATTCACGGTTCGTAGACCGCATTATTACAAAAGTGAATGAAAGTGAAGAGAAACTAATAAAATCAAGGGTCCTAGATGAACGCCTCCTCCCAGTCTCGCCTTGACTGGGTTGCTACTCCAGACCTTCATCCTCCTCGTAGTAGACGGGCTCTGATGGTGTAAGTCAACGGAGTGAGTATAGATGTACTCAGCAAGCCACCGAATGCAACTATAATGCAAGATAATAACAAGGGAGATAGTGGCTAATTTTGCGGAAGCGCGTAATTTGTAAAGCAATTAAAAGTGAACAATTTATTAGTACTGAAATGTAAACTTGTGTATGTATCATCATCTTCTAACTCGAGGAGTACGTTTCACCTCCTCGCGCAACAGTCCTTACATGCCAAGGGTAACTCAACCATTCAAACATTAGTAAACTAACTGCGAGTAGTCACACAACCCGCCCTTGACCGTGGGCTCGGCTTTTCGAAAAGATTAAATTACTCTGATCAGAGATGTACCACTGTACCCACAAGGCACACACTCATCACTTACACCAAAGTGTAACGAGATGACCCATTTCACGGGAACTCGTGCCAAAACCTTTCATATGGTTCGCCTCGACTCAACAGCACCCTCTTATAGGTTTCATATGGTGCCCCGACGCGTCGGTGCCTCACCATACCCCTCCTTGAGCCTCGTCGATACAAGGCGCCCTGAGGGCTAGCCCCTTGCCCCCTCCACTATGGTGCAGAGAGTCGGATTGTCCCATACTTCTAGTTAGGACTTACCCATTAGACTTGTGGTTGGCACGGAAGTGCTTTGCAACGGATCACGCAGACCGGTCCTTATAGTGCCTTGGGTGCGACCAACCAATGCCCGTGCTTGCACCCAGAACCCACCATACTTATAACATAGCCAACTCCAACTGAGTCCAGAGACGAGAATAACGGGGGATATTCATATATCAGAATTCCAGCTACCTACGACTCATTCTTTTTATCCTATAGCAGTTGTGCCGGTACATTGGGCACTAGCTAATATAATATTTGTAGAGTGACAAAGAGTTAAGGCTCGATAAGCATGGCTTGGGTTTGCACACAAGGACGGGAATCTAATTAAATATAAGTGTAGGGCTTGTTATTTGACTAATGCAATATTATCCTATGAGTTATAGCGATAATTTATTAAAACATGGGCTCAATTATGTTCAACTTTTTCCACAGGGGTGGTCGATGACTTGCCTTGATCAGCAAATGGGGATGGAGGAACCTCGGGGTAGAATTCCGGCTCCTCGACGAACTCGTAGTCTTCTTGATACGGAAAAATAAACAACACATTCAGTAAAGCATCACAAAACATAATCATACAAATTTTATGATTTAAATATGTGGTTTGAGCTTTATTATTCTGGAGTTATATTTAATGATATTAAAAGGTTAAAGTTTTGGGGGTTTTTCCTAATTTATTTCATGAATTATTAATTTATCCCTAAGGGGTTTTTATTCATTTAATCCATAAGTTTATTTTGTACTAAAGTAACATACTGTTTTTATGGCATAAATGTGCAGAGAATAATATACTGAATTTATCAAAATTTGAATGGTGAAATTTGGAGTTAAAATGGGCAAGTTATGAATTTTCAAAGTTTAAATCAATTTTTGGAATTTTATTTAAACAGAAAATGGGCTCTGGTCCACGGTGAGCCAGGCTCACGGTGGACTTCGGTACTATGCGCGTGGACCGGATTGATCTGGATCGTCCGATCCAGATCAAGCGGCCAGGCGCGAGGCGGAGGGGTTTAATGAACTTGGACGACCACGATTAAATCAGACCGAAACGGTACACGTGGACGCACCAGATCGAACCCAGGGTTTAAGTTGCGATCAACGGTCAGGATCACAGGGTACCGGTTTGACCAGATCTGAGGGCCCGAATTAAATCCCGAAGGGTTTTAATCATGGCCCTCCGATTGAAATCGGACGGCTGCGATGCGGTCCGGCATGGCACGGTCGTAAGGGGCTTGTACCCCCTTCGTTCTCGGCTCCGGCGGTGCAACGGCGAGTAATTTCGGCGCTAGCGAGGGCTCCCTGGCCAAGCTAAGGCTTAAAATGGAAAGTGGGGATCGAGGGGAGTACGGTCATACCGACGGTGGGGGGCGGCGGTGAGCTGACAGCGGCCGGCGTCGAAGAGGGGCGATGAAGCTCCTCGGGTTCGTCGGTGGCGAGGCGATCCGGTGGTCCTTTCGACCAACGGAGGCGTGGCCAAGGTTGGGTGGATCTCTGCGGTCACGTAGGTGGCGACGGCGAGGGCAGCGATGGCATCGATCGCCGGCGAGCGGTGGCTGGAGGCGGAACCGAGCTAAAGGCCGAAAACCCTGCGGCAGTGCTCTGGATGGCGATGGCTTGTGCTAAGGAGGTGTGGACAGAGGGCGGCAACCGGAGGGGTATATATAGGGGGTCGCCGGTGTGGTTATGGCAAGGTAATCGAAGGAAACCCGAGAGGTTCCTTTCCAACTCCAGCGAGGTTTCCGAACCTAGGGATCTACTGCTATAATCATGAATCCGTGTGGGCTATGGATGGAATGGAGTCGCCGGTGTTCGGGGGAACTGAATCCGAGATCGAATCGGTGAAAACGGGCGGCCGGCGGCGGAATATGGAAAGGGGGTCGCCGGAAGGAAAGGGGAGCGATCCCCTTCTATCGGGGACGAAGGTCCTGACAGGTGGCCCCCACCTGTCAGTGGCCGAAACGGAAAAGGAAGGCGCCGATAGGTGGGTCCCATCGGTCAGAGAGATGGAGGCGGACGCGTGCGGCTGACTCGTGGGACCGAGGCGGGCGTGGGCGGGAGAGAGGGAAGAGGGTGGCGACGACAGGTTGGCCCCACCTGTCATTGACGCACGGCTAGATTGGGCTGGGATGGAGTCGAATTCGGGGTTGAGGCCCATTAAGATTTCAAATGCTTTTCTGATTTAAAATAATTCCAGTAATTCATTTATTTGTTTAAGAGTTGATTCACTGTTGATAAAAATTTGTAAAAATTCCTAAAATTGTGTTTTGGCCTCTAGTTTATCTCATAAAATTTTCAAGTCCATATTTTGAATATTACCCCCTTTTGGCTTTAATAGGGCTCTTTTAGGGTTTTTCTTTAATAATACAATTCAGAAATTACTTTAATATTATTTTTCCTTTATTTTATTTCCTTTTAATTCTTGGGGTGTTACAGTCCTATCCCCCTTACAGAGAATCTCGTCCTCGAGATTCGGATCAATCCTCGAATAGCTCAGGATGTTGTGCCTTGAGTTCATCTTCTTTTTCCCATGTAGCTTCCTCTACGGGATGATTGCTCCACTGAACCTTGCAGAAGCGGATGACTCGACTTCTGGTGGTCCTCTCTTTGACTTCCAATATCTTGACGGGCTTTTCCACGTAGGTCAAATCTTCCTGAACATCCAACTGTTGCAGGTCCACTTGTTCTGTCGGGACGCGAAGGCACTTCTTTAGTTGGGAAACATGAAATACGTCGTGTACTCCCATCAATGAGGGTGGCAGTTCCAACTGATAAGCGACTTCGCCTTGGCGTCGAATAATGGGAAATGGTCTGACATAATGGGGGGCCAACTTTCCTCTCATGTTAAACCGTTGAGTGCCACGGAGAGGTGTGACTCGGAGGTAGACGTGATCTCCTTCTTCAAAGGCTAAGTCTCGACGTCGATTGTCTGCATAGCTCTTCTGTCGTGATTGGGCTGTCTTGAGCCGGTCTCTGATGATCCGTACCTTCTCTTCAGCTTCTCGAAGGATGTCTGTTCCAAACACTTGAGATTCACCGGTTTGATCCCAAAGGAGAGGCGTCCTACACTTTCGTCCATATAGGGCTTCGAACGGGGACATCTGTAGACTGGCTTGATAGCTGTTGTTGTACGAAAACTCAGCGTACGGTAAACTCTTGTCCCAAGTTGCTCCAAAATCCAAGACACATGTCCGAAGCATATCTTCCAATATCTGATTTACCCTTTCCGTTTGTCCATCTATCTGAGGGTGGTAAGCAGTACTGAAGTTCAATCTCGTTCCCATCTCTTCTTGGAGGTTCTTCCAAAAATGAGAGATAAACTGACTTCCTCTATCAGACACTATCTTCTTGGGCACTCCATGAAGACACACGATGCGGACCATATATAATTCTGCGAGCTTAGGGCCACTAAAGGTCGTCTTGATGGCTATGAAGTGTGCTACTTTCGTAAGCCGGTCAATGATTACCCAAATAGAATCATAACCAAGTTGGGTCTTTGGGAGTCCGGTGATGAAATCCATACCGATCTCTTCCCATTTCCATTCAGGCACTTAAAGTGGCTGTAACAGTCCTGTAGGCCTCTGATGTTTTGCTTTTACTCTTCTGCAGGTGTCACATTCCGCGACGGATTGGCTGCCACCCACCAACGTATCGGAGATACGAAGTTTTCTGGGACTAGCGGGTTACTACCGTCGATTCATTGAGAAATTCTACAAGATAGTGAAGCCCATGACCAAGTTGCTGCAGAAAGGAGAGAAGTTTGAATGGACTCCAGAATGTGAGGAAAGTTTTCGGACCCTCAAGACACGGTTAGTATCAACACCCATCTTAACCCTGCCGGACATAAGGAAGGACTTCCATGTCTATTGCGACGCATCTCATCAGGGTTTAGGATGTGTTCTTATGCAAGATGGGAAGGTTGTCTCATACGCCTCCTGGCAATTTAGACCGCACGAGTTGAACTACCCCACCCATGACCTAGAATTGGCTGTTGTAGTGCATGCCCTTAAGATTTGGAGGACTACCTGGTTGGAAACCGTTGTGAAGTATTCACGGATCACAAGAGTTTGAAGTATATCTTCACGCAGCCGGACCTCAACCTTAGATAGAGGTGATGGCTAGAATTGATAAAGGACTACGACTTAGGCATTCATTACCATCTCGGTAAAGCAAACGTGGTGGCTGATGCTTTAAGTCGTAAAGGATACTATACCGCTATCATGGTCCAAGATCACGCGCCTCTGTTATATAAGGATATGGAGAGGTTAAACCTCAGAATAACCACTAGAGCCTACCTAGCCACACTAGAGGCAAGACCCATCCTAATCGACTAGATTCGTGAAGCTCGGTTGGAAGATCCGGACATAGCAGCAATCAAGAAAAACATGAGACAGGGCAAGGCCCCAAGGTTCTAAGAGGATGAGAACGACACCGTATGGTTTGGAACTAGGTTGTGTGTGCCTAATAAACTGGAGTTAAGGATCCTAATTCTAAGAGAGGCCCATGACACTTTGTACTCCATTCATCCCGGAAGTACAAAGATGTACCAGGACCAAAAGGAAAGATATTGGTGGGTTAGTATGAAAAGAGAGATTGCTCAGTTCGTGGCAGAATGTGACACCTACTGACGAGTAAAGGCAGAACATCAGAGGCCAGCATGATTATTGCAGCCACTCAAGGTTCCTGAATGGAAATGGGAAGAAATCGGTATGGATTTCATCACCGGACTTCCAAAGACACAAGACGGATATGACTCCATATGGGTAATAATGGATCGACTTACAAAGGTAGCCCACTTCATAGCCATCAAGACGACCTTCAGCGGCCCTAGATTGGCCGAGTTGTATATGGCCCGCATCATGTGCCTTCATGGAGTTCCAAAGAAGATAGTCTCTGATAGAGGGAGTCAGTTCACATCTCGATTTTGGAAGAATATTCAAGAAGAGATGTGGACGAGACTGAATTTCAGTACAACATATCACCCCCAAACCGATGGACAGACCGAGAGAGTGAATCAGATATTGGAAGATATGCTTAGGGCATGTGCCCTAGATTTTGGAGGAACATGGGACAAGAGTTTACCGTACACCGAGTTCTCGTACAACAATAGATATCAGGCCAACCTGCAGATGTCCCCGTTTGAAGCCCTATATGGACGCAACTGTAGAACACCCTTGTTATGGGATCATACCAGTGGGTCCCAAGTATTTGGTACGGGCATTCTCCGGGAAGCTGAAGAGAAAGTAAGGATCATCCGTGATAGATTGAAGACAGCCCAGTCTTGACAGAAGAGCTATGCCGACAATCGCCGCTGGGATTTAGCCTTTGAAGAAGGATATCATGTCTACCTCAGAGTCACCCCCTCCATGGCACTCAGAGGTTCAATATGAAAGGAAAGTTAGCACCCTGTTATGTTGGACCCTTCCGAATCATCTGATGCCAAGGAGAGGTTGCGTACCAGTTAGAGCTTCCACCCTCATTGGCTGGGGTACACGATGTATTCCACGTATCGCAACTAAAGAAGTGTCTTCGAGTACCGACTGAGCAAGTTGACCTTCAGTAGATTAATATTCAAGAGGATCTGACCTATGTAGAGAAACCCGTCCGGATATTAGAAGTCAAAGAAAGGGCAACCCGAATCCGGGTTATTCGCTTTTGCAAGGTTCAGTGGAGTAATCATCTGGTTGAGGAAGCTACATGGGAGAAGGAAGAGGAATTAAAAGCACATCACCCCGAGTTATTTGAGGATTGATCTGAATCTCGAGGACGAGATTCTCTGTAAGGGGGATAGGATTGTAACATCCCAAATTTAAAAGTAAAATAAAAATGAGGGAAATTAAATTTCTGTAATAAAAAGGATTATTTTAATTAGATAAAAGGATAAGAGAACCCAAATAAAGCAAAACAGGGAAAAAATACTTCAAATTTAAAGCCAGTAAAATTATGGTAGGATCTATAGGCCAAGAAGTATTTTTAAGAATTTTTATAAAATTTTAGCAACTGTGCTTCAAGCTCTAAACAAATAAGTGAATTTCTGGAAATATCTTAAATGAAAAATACATTTTAAATCATATTGGGCCACAACCCTCAATCCTCCTTGGCCCAGCCTAGTCCAAAGCCCGTGTCGCTGCTAGGTGGGACCTGCCTGTCGGTGCACCCCTCCCTCCCTCTTCCTTGTGTGCGCACCAGCCGACACCGCTTGTCAGCCGCACACACGCGCCCCTCAGCCGCTGACCGTTTGGGCCCGCCTGTCGGCACCTTTCCCCTCGCTCCCGCTCACCGATAGGTGGGGGCCACTTGTCGGATCCATCTTCTCTGATGGAATTCCCTCCTCTTTCCTATTCTGGTGATCCCCTTCCATAAATCCGCCGCCCCTTGCCGCCATTCACCAAACCGCGTCCGGGATCGTGATCCCCGATCTCCGGCGATCACTTTCCCCCAACGCCCGACGCGGATTCATCCCTATGGAAGCTACCCGAGCGCATGGAAACCTCACCGCGCAATTTTGGAAACCCCTCAGGATTTCCTCCATTTACCCTTCCAATTCGACGCCGGCGACCCCCCTATTTAACCCTGACCACCACCGCAGCCCAGGCCGCCCAAAACCGCCTTAGCCCTCGCGTTCCAGAGCGCCGCCACCCATTTTTCCCCTCCCCTTTGTTCCGGCTCCGGTAGCCCCTCGCCGGCTCCATAGGACCCCGCCACCCTCGCCGCCGACCTCTCCGGGACCACCATTATACACCCGTCCTCGGCATCACCTCCATTGGGCCAGATCGCCGCCGGAACCCCACGCCGTCGTAGAACCCAAGGACCTCCACCGCCTCTCCTCATCGCTGGTCGTCGCCAGCCCGTCACCATCTCCATCACTGGTACCTCTATTTTCCCCTTGCCCCCTGATCCCATTTCTTCCTTTAGCGAGGCCGATGAGTCGTCGCTGTCGCCGGGATCGCTCGCCGTCGCGCCGCTGAAGTCGGGGACAAAGACTTCGGTCTCCCCCGTGCCGCGCGTGTGCCGGACGAGCCATTAGCCGTTCGATCGCATCTGAGCAGCGAGGATTAAATCCCCATGGGATTTAACCTGAGCCCTCAGATCTCGCCGAAGCGGTATCGAGCGTTATCAGCCGTCGATCACCACTTAAATGCCCCGCCTTGCTGTCTGCCGCCCAATCTAGATCTGGCGGTCCAGATTGGCCCAGTCCGCACGCACAGTGCACGGGTCTATGGTGGGCCTGGCTCATCGTGCACCCAAGCCTGTTTTCTGTTTGAATAAAAATTCAGAAAATAGTTTAAACTATGAAAATTCATAACTTGCTCAATTTAACTCCAAATTTGACCATTCAAATTTTGTAAAATTTGTCTTTTTATTCTCTACACATTTATGCCATAAAAACAGTAGGTTTATTTTGGACATTTTATTGTATTTAATAAGGGATTTAAAAACCCTTTAGGGTAAATTCTTTATTCTTTTTAGGAAAATCCAGAACTCCATAAAATTGCCCTACAAATTTATATACTAATTTCAGAGGAGTTAATAACTTTATTTCCCTTGTTTTAATCCAACCAAAGCCTATATGTTGTGATTTTGGATTGTTTATATTGAATGTTGTGTTTATTTTCCGTATCGGGAAGACTACGACGCAGTTAAGGATCCGGATTTCTATCCCGAGGTTCCACTATCACCATTTGCTGATTAAGGCAAGTCACAAACCCCAAGTTGATCATCATTGAGCCTATTTTTCATAATTACCGCTATAACTCATAGGGTTAATATTGCATTAGTTTAGTCACAAGCCGTACGATATATTTATTAGATCCCCATCCTTGTTGTGGAAACCCAAGCGATGCTTATTGAGCCTAAACTCCTTGTCACTTTTAAATATTATTAGCTAGTGTCCAATGTATCGACACAACTTCTATAGGATAAAAATATGAGTCGTAGATAGTTGGATTCCATTATATGATTTCCCCGTTATTTCTCGTCTCTGGAATTCTGTTGGAGTTTGGTTATGTTATAAGTATGGTGGGTTCCGGGTGCAAGCTAGGGCATTGGTTGGTCGCACCCGGGGCACTATAAGGACCGATCTGCGGGATCTATTGCAAAACAAACTCGTACTAACCACAAGTCTAGTGGGTAAGTCCTAACTGGAGATATGGATCGTTCCAACTTGAAGCACCATATAGTGGAGGCGAAAAGTGAAACCTGCGGGTGGCTTGTACCAACGAGGCTCAAGGGGGGAGGGTACGATGTCAGCCCGACACGTCGAGGCATGAGTTCCTTCGTCGTGACATGGTGTCATCACGACACACTTTTGTGTGCGGGAATGAGTGCCTTGTGGGTACAGTAGTACACCTCTGATCAGAGTATAATCTTTTCGAAAAGTCGTGCCCATGGTCAAGGGCGAGTTGGGCAATGTTCACCGCAGTTAGTTTACTTTTCTACGAATGATTGTGTGATTCACGGCATGTAAGGACTGTTGAGCGAGGGTGGGCTGACTGTACCCCTCGAGTTAGAAGATGATGCATTACACATGTTTACATTCTGTACTAATAACCTGACTTTATTAAATGCTCTACAATTGTACTTTTCCGCAAACATGAGCCACTGCCTTCCTTGTTACTACCTTGCATTATTATTGCATTCGGTGGCTTGCTGAGTACGATTGTACTCACCCCCGTTAACTTACACCACTAGAGGTAGTCAAGGCGTGAGACTGGAAGGAGATGTTCATCTAGAGGATTTATTTTCCTAGTTTCTCTTTCATTTAACTCTTTTGTAATAATATCATCTACGAACCTTCTTTGATTGGCGTATTGTACGCAGTCGGGTAATGAACGTCTTGCATTTATTCATTTTCTATGGAATTTCAATAAAGTCCCGATTTTATTAAATCTGGGCATTACACAGGGGTGGCAGTCGGGTATGGTGGATACTGGTAGTGCACACCTGTTTACCCAACGGATAAAAATTGATCTCATATATGTTGCCCGTGGGCGTCATATACCTGCGGGTATACTCATTTATCCAAGAAGCGGGGAGGAGATGGTGACACCACCAGATAGCACGGGTGACGACGTGGGGTGGCGTATACCCTCCGGCACAAGGCGACATGGGTCCTCCAGTGCGGGGTGGTGCTAGTCACCAGATATGGCGTGAGGTGACGCACGGCGACGCTAGATCTGGCGTGTGGCAGCTCGGAGCCTCCGGTGCGCGACCACACTAGACCTAGTGCGGGGCGGCGCCTCCAGTGCGAGGCGGCGTGAAGCCTCCGTAATGAGGCGATGTTAGGCCGAGGTGGAAAGGGATTGGAAGAGGGAGATGGAGAGGAAAAGGGAGTCGATGAGTCTGTGAGGTAGAGAGGGAGAGGGCGAGGAAGGGAAATGGTGGTTGTGAGGGGAGAGGAGAGAAGGAGAAGAAAGCTAGGGTTTGGGGATTGATCTTTACACCCAGGGTAATCAGGTAACCGGGTATGATTATTCAATACCCATACTCGTACCTGTTTACCTGTTGGGGTGTGATTTTAGGTACATACCCGATCCTAATAGGGTTTTTACCCGTGGGTAAAATGGTAATTAGGTTGAATTGCCATCCCTAGCTGGTACATAGAGTTGTTGAGATGCAGGAAAGTTGAGTTGCCTGAGTCCCCGATGTTGCGCTAGCAGAAATGAGCTGCGAAGTTATTGGCTATTGCCATCAGATTTTGGAAAAAAATCCATACAGGTGGGCTGCAAATCTTGGCATGTGTCCTAGGCTCCTAGCAAATTAATCAAACGGCAGGAAACACATGGCTCAAGAATTCCTCGTGGCCCACACCACATGCGTGGAGAATCGGCTCAGTGGCATCGGCTTGGCTAACAGCGGGGGTAGCATCAGATTGACATATTTTTTTCTATCTGCATGAAACCTTTCAATCTTGCCATACAACAGATTGTGATTGATCGACCGAACAAAAGGATCACACGGTGGAGCATCCTGTTGTGCCATGCCCACGTCGTAGCCTGTTGTTCAGCACCGACGCCACAACTTCTTTGCAACGCTCGCGCTGCAGGCCGCAGTACACAGTTACACTCCTGCGCACTATTCCGGTGGAATATTGGTCGGCATAGAGGACGAGCGAGAATTGAGCATTGTTCATGCTACCAGAGAAGAACCTTGCGCAATTACTTATGAGAATTCAAACGCCAGCCATCAGGATGCAATGGAGATATTTGCTATTTTGACACTCTAAAGAAGTGACTTTTATATTTTTAACATCCAGACCCATTTTTATTGACTCAGGTGGTGCTACGTGTCAGCCTTAGAAGTGTTATCATAAACAAAGTGAACATCTTTAGAGTATCAAAATAACATTTTTTCGGATGCAATGCGGGTATAATTTTACTAATATCTTCGATAAACTTTGTTTTATGGTACATGTTTTTTATTCTTTGGCTGCAACCGATCATCATGTATTATCTCAATAGAATGTGCATACATGGTTTTAATTATCGACTCATTGTATCGTAGGTGGATGATAAAGTTCGACCAACTTTGATTGTTCCATAAGTGGCATAACTTTTGAATTATAATATGTACAACACATATGCAGGTAGTGTTGGATTTAGCATAAGAAATATCAACATAAAGCGTCAAGGAGATGACACTATCTATCACAAACATATAGTTTGCAGTTGTCAAGGTCATGGAGCACCCGAGTCAAGAAAAGACACTATAAGGACGGGTTGCAATGATCGTGTTCAGTTCAATGTCGGTAGGGAGGAGGTTTGGAGAGTGCACAAGGTTATTCTTGATCACAACCATTACCTTGCTAGTCTGTATAAAAGACAAAATTCATTGTCCCAATGAAGCGTTCAAGAAACAGATAAGAAGCTCATTGGACAGACGAGGGAGAGTGGGATGAAGCATGTACTTTTTTTTGAGTTTATGGTGCAATTTTATGGAGGAGTTGACAAAGTATCATTCTCAAAGATAGATTGCAACAATGAGATAGGTCGGCTACGCAAAAAGTACTTAGAATCGAATGATGTGCACACACTATTGAAATAATTAAAAATAAGTAAAGAGAAGATCCAACTTTCTTTTATGACATTCAAATAGATTTGCAAGATGGTAGAATGGCTAATTTTTTTAGGCAGATGGTCAATCTATCATAGATTATGCTGGTTTCAGTAATTTTGTGTCTTTTGATACCACTTTTCAAATTAATAAGTTTGAAATGTCTTTTGCTCCTCTCCTTAGAGCTAACCATCATAAGCAGACAATAATTTTTGGGGTCGCGCTATTATTCAATGATACCATTGAATCCTTTGTTTGGCTTTTTGAAACCTTTTTGACAGCAATGATAGGCAAGCATCCTAGCACAATTTTCATTGATCAAGATGCAACAGTGGCAGGAGCAATTGCTTATGTATTTCAAAAAACAAGTCATCATCTTTGTTTGTGGCACATTTATCTAAATGCCGCTAAACATCTCAGACATGTGATTCCTAAGTATCTTGAGAGATTTCTTCCTGATTTTAAGAGATGTATGTATGAATACAGATTATAGTTTTACTTCAATAAGAAATAGGATGAATTATTATGTAAGTACAATCTTGAGGACAATGAACGGATGCTAAACCTATATAAATTAAGGACGAAGTGGGTTAGTGTGTATTGTGACTCATTTACAACTGATATGAACTCCACTCAAAGGAGTGAAGGCACAAATAATGTATTTAAGAAAATATTTCTAGTCTTTCTAAATTGCTTGCAGAATGTGACAAGGTGTTTGAGAGTCTTCATAACAACGAGTTGGATGAAGATTTTTAATCTCGTCGAAAGAGCCAAGTTTCTTACATGCCAGTTTTTCCTTTGTTTAAGACTGTAGATGAACCATACACAAGGAGGATATATAAAGAGTTTGAGGAAGAATTTAAAGAACAATTTTCATTCTCTTGCAAATTGTTACAAGATTATGGGACAATTTTGACATATTTGGTCACACATATGCACTCTGATTATGGAGCAAAGGTTGTAATCAACAAAGCAGATATTAATATTACATGTGCTTGCAGAAAGTACGAATCTATAGGTATGTACACATGTTTTAATTTACAAAAATATAATTATAATACAAATTTATGAAATATGCTATTGTATATCTTATAAGTATATTTTGCAAGCATGCTCAAAGTCTTTAATGTCAACGATGTTTTTATTTTTTCATCACATTTTATAATGAAAAGATGGACAAAATATCCAAAGAGAGGATTTTATATTGAGAAACAAGGATTTGAGGAGGAAAGTTTGGTAATACATGTTACACATATCTCACGGAAGGCGACATCCATTGCATTGAAGTTCTCACAATCAAAAGAACTTCTTGATGATTTGGAGAAAGCCATAGATAAATTGGACTTGGGAGCAGATAATTCTTTTAGCAAAATGCATGAAAAAGGCAATAGCATTCCTCTAGTTTCGATTGACTGTGACACATACACGTTGAAAGGTCAAATATCATTTTGAATTCTTGATGTGGTAAAAGTCCCAAAGAGTAAACAAGGAACCATCTCACTTGAAAAAAATAAAGGGAAGAAAAAGAAAACTGGTCATAATAAAGGTATTGATTTTGTCAATTTTAGAATGTTTTTCTCATCGTAATCACAATGTAGTTAACTTCAGTTATTTGAATGTAGGACAAGATTCAACAAATACAACAGAAAATAGATATGGAGGATATGCAAGTGTTGAGCAGGAGCAATTTATCGTAAGCCATATGACTTGGGCTTTTTATTCATAATTACATATTTGATTTGCTTACATTCAACTTTTTATTATCATTTTCGTATTATGTGATATGGGACCTCAATGATGATAATTGTATAATGCCAAACTTTGCAAATGATGTGCATGGGCAATCTTCATCTATGACTGCTCCATATATTGAAGGAGGATATACAAATTTCTTGGTTGAAGTTGATTGAGTTGCCACATTAGAGTTGGCTGTTGAGAAATTAAATTTTGATGTATTGTCTAATCAGAAAAACATGTAACTTATTGTATATTCGAAGATAGAGTGAACATGCCATTTTGACATAACCATTTCCAATAAGTCATACAGATAATCACTCATTAACATATCATATCATGTTCTTTACATTGTCCCGTCACTAAAACCCTTTACAAATAGGACAATGGAGCTACATCGTGCCACTAAAACCATCAAGCCATCCTTCAGATATAGTTTTTTGGACTAGCTTGTCAAACAAAATTTTGATAGCTTTTCAAGATGCATGGGTAACAAACTTCCGGAAGTAGTTGGTTTCGATATCTAGTCCAGTTATGATGCCTTTAGGAGCAGTAATAAAACTTTGAATGTTGCTGATGGCACCAATATGCCTTCATGTATGTTCAGAGATGTTGAAGTACGTGCAGAAGTAGTTTTAGCATCAAAAATGGACACAAAGAAACTACAAGTGAAAGATCATTGTCAGGTAGCTGCCAACAGTTACTGTTCCACTACGTGTATGATGCAGGTGTAGAGATAATTCTTGTGCCAATAAATTGAAAGCATAATTTCAGTCATTGCAGTAGCCACACCATTTGTTCTGGCATGTATTATTTTAAGAACCAGGTCATCTCCAGTTTGCAAGCAACCAACATGACAATATTCATGGTAATTCCCATAATATGACCTAACATATTGAGTTGGTTGATTCAGATAAAAAATATCCATAATTAAACTATGTTTCACACTGTTTGGCACTATCTAGTGAGATACACTACAAATAGGGATGGCAATCGGGTACGACGGTTACAGGTAATGCATACCTATACCCGTACCCATTTACCCAACGGGCAAAAACTCATGCCCGTCCCCATTACCCGTGGGCATCGTTTACCCACGAAAAATCAGATCTGGCTTGGGCGTGGAGCTACACTGCTATAGGGAGGGCCGGTGCGGGGCTACCGGCATCGTGCGTAGGCGCAAGTGTGTGGACTACCGACGACGCGGGGGACGTGGGCTCGAGCTTTGGTATGGGGGCTGCTGGCGTGGGCATGAGAGCCAGCCGCCAAGAAAACATAGGACGATGGGAGCCAAACGCCGACGCGAGTTGGCACGGTCAGTCGTTGGCGGTCGACAAGTACTAGAGAATAGAGTGGGGTGGCATGGGATGGAGAAGGAGGGGAGGGGTGGGGCAGGATGGAGAGGTTGGAGAATGGAGAGGGGCGGCGCGGGATGGAAGGAGGGAGAGGATGGCTAGCGGATGGCAGTAGGAGGGGTGAGTGGGGAAGTAAAAGTTAGGGTTTTCTTTATATATTTATAGTTAACGGGTAAATGGGCGAAACGGGTATGGGTAGACAATACCCATACTCATACCTATTTACCCGTTGGGTATGATTTTGAGAATAAACTCAACCCTAATAAGGTTTTTACCCGCGGGTAAATGGGTACGATTGCTATCCCTAACTACAACATGAGTTGATTTTACGGTAAAAACACTTGCCTTCTTCTAGCCACTAAACTCTGCTAGCATATGATACAAAACATGTAGAATCCAACTCCTTCTAGCGGTAGCTTGCCTCCTGCTATTCTAATCAAGTACTTGCCACTAAAACCTCATATACCGATTCTTACCAAGAACAAGACCAAGTGGAAGAATGAAATGGGGAAAACAAACATGGTTCTTGGAGATTGAGGTCTTGGGCACAAAGTGAGGTAGATGATGTATGAAATTAGGGAATGCAGTGATGGAGGCAGGGTCGAGCCTCCTAGCGGCGCCCATCGATGAAGGGTGGGAAGGAACCGGTGGGCATCGATAGAGAGGGGGGTCATGGAGGGAAATGGCGAACGGGGCGGTGCATGTGGGAAAGATGATCAGGACACCATGAGCCGACGAGTTCCAAGTCAATGCCACTGCTCTGAGCCGTTCTCTACGCGTGTGGTGCGAGCCATGGGGAATTCTTGAGCCATGTGTTTCCCGCCATTTGATTAATTCGCTGGGACACATGGCATGATCTGCAGGTGGGCTGCAGGCGAGGCACGTTGCAGCCCGCTTGCAGGGATTTTTTTCCCAGATTTCTCTATAGTGACATGTGTCTTGTATCTTTAGTGGGTTTCCACTACTCTTCCTGTGCATACTCGATGAACTGATTTCCCCCCAAATTCCTATGGAATTGGTGGCAAAAAATCAAATATTTATTTTTCATGCAATCAATTCTTTTCTTCCAAAAGGATGATTGAGTGGATCCCACATGTGTATTGAGATGTGGAGGATAAATCATCAATTTCCATATAAAGAAAGTACATCTTCCTAAAAAACACTTCAATAAAGGCCAATTTCCAATATTTATATTTTTTGGTTAATTGCATCTATGCCACCGTTATTTTCAAAAATACAAGAAATGTTATTATTATTTCGCTATTTGCCTCCATGCCATTAATATTTTGCGATACTCGCTCTCATACCATTTTGTACACACGCAACGGCTATGGGTCCACCTATAGACGTGGATTTTTTTGTATTGGCAAGACTATCCTCATTTGACATTGTTCATCTTCCTCCAATCCCCGCCCAAACTAATCCCCCTCGCGGCGCCCTCCTCCCCAGTGTCCATCGCCGCCAGAGATGTAGGTCACGATGGCCGCGATCTTCCTCGCCCTCCGCTCCCGTGCACCCACCAGCGGTGAGCGCAACCACGATCCTTAAACACCCCCTCACTACAACAATCCGGCCAACTTCCATCGGCTTTGGCTGACGGAAGATAGCCCTTTCCTGATGGAAGAAGCTAACTTCCGTCGGCAAAAGGCTAACTTCCATCGGCATATCGCCGATGGAACGGGTCGACGGAAGTTAGCCAACTTCGTCGGCTTCACATGGCCGACGGAAGTTAGCGCGGAACTCTGCCATGCCAGTAGAGGCGTGCTAACTTCCGTCGGCCAGTCTGGCCGACGGAAGTTAGGTGGCCCTAACTTCCATCGGCTTTGGCCCTAGCCGACGGAAGTTAGCCTTTCTACCGACGTGGCCGAAAGCAGCTAACTTTCGTCAGCTATGGTCAAAGCCGATGCAAGTTAGCTGGTATTTTTTTTTGTTTTTCCTGGATCCCTTATTCACACTCACATTCAACCACAATTTATATCAAAATTCACATATCACAACAAAATTCACATATCACATCCAAAATCACATTCAAACTTCACATATAACATCCAAAATCACATCTCACATCCAAATTCACATCCAAACTTCACACATCACATCCAAAATCACATAACACATCTGAATTCACATATCCCATCCAAATTCACATCCAAAGTCACATAACACATCCAGATTCACATATTACATTCAAATTCGTATTCAAAATGCATATATCACATCTAGATTCAATTCAAACTTCACATATTACATTCATACTCATTCATCGCCCACATTTGGGTCGTGGGCGCCACCGTTGCCTCTGCTTCATCCACATTTTCCCCGGAGGCTCCATCCTGATCGGGCATACGTAAACTCTAAAGAAATAGACAAAATTAGAGAACAAACTCAAATAACCTTCTAAACGCTAACTTAAGTATCTTAACTAACTAAAGTAACTCAGATAATGATATGTTAGGAGGTACATCAACTGCAGGAGGAGGAACAAATGGAAGTGGTGGTGGCGGGGCAGGTAGCGGTTGGAACAATGACATGTCAAATCCATGAAGCTGTTGGGCCATTTGCTACACATGTTGTAATGCAATCAGTTAGTTCTAAACCTATTGATAAATACTTTATAACTGCAACACAGTAAACTAAACTTACTTGCATCATCGCTTGTTGTTGTGCTAAGCAGGCGGTATAATACTCTTATTGTTTCCTTATGTGCTTATCGCGCTGCCTCATTTCCTCCCTCAGCTGAACTACTTCCGGGTTTGCTTCTGAGTGACGACGGATGGAGCCAACTCCAACAGAGCTCTGCGACAATTGAACTAACTTCTGAGCTCTCACCGTACTCGAGTCAATAACTCCATTGAACATGAAGTACCTGCAACATTGAATGAGTTAGTTACCATTACAATACCATACACAAAACATTGTGAAAAACATCGTCTCACCGTCCATGGCTTTTCCACCTCCGCTGGAGTACACGCCCATTGGGTCGACAGGTTCTCTGCGCCAATCATAGTCCTCTCCATGGAGTTGAACCATGTGTTGACCATATTGCGTCTACAAAAAATAACATGTCCGATTAGACGGAGAAAAATGAAATGACGCAAACTCTTAACATTGCTAACATCTCACCAAATGATCCGTGGCTGACTAGCTACACAAGACATCTAGCTGTGTATGATCTCTTCCTTTGTGACCAGAAGCATAGACCTTGATGTCACTTGGCACATTGCCAGATTTAGCTTCCTGTACAGTAGATATGAGTTAGTCGCATTACAATGTATCTATAGATAAAGTGATAAGTGTTGGTCTTACCATGTGTTTAGCATGGCGGATATGTCCATCGACACCATATTTGTGCTTCAGATCCGTTCCACAATATTGTCTTTTCTACTCGGAAGTCTTCTTGAATGCAGTTGAAGACCAAATCTTGCAGAATTCAAAATAGGCATCCTCGCGGTTTGCAAACCACGGAATCCTCACCTAAACAGAGATGTAAGCTTCTGTATTATATGAAAATAAATCTCAAAAATCGAAAATTAAAAAAGTTAGAATTGTTTATCGAACGGTATTATTCTTCAGTCAAGTATATTGTTGAACCACTCATCGCCTTGCTCATTCGTTGCCCTAGCTTTTCCTTGTAGTATGCATTATTGTGCATTGTTGTTGAAGACTTGAAGGGCATGATTATGGTGATTGCCTGATTCTGGCAAGCAAAAGCGTAACGGCAAAGTCATGATTAGTAACATGCTGTAACTCCAAAAGCTTTGGGTTAAAACTAAAAAATTAATGAAAAAACACATACCCAGAAGTCATGAGACACCGCCCCATAGGCAGTTCCGTGGAGCCCGTCAGCAGCAAACTAGTAGTGGTCCCATGTCTGGCATAGAACCCACTCACCGGTCAGCATTGTCAGCACCCCTGGGTAGTGCAGACGACACAGGTTACCCAAATATAGTTAATCTGCCCGACCCTCGACGTGCCATCAAACCGAGAGTCAATCCAAGATCTAGAAATACATAATAAATAAAGTCAGTTTACTGAAAGAATTTTTTTGAAAAAAGAAAAACACCGGAGTATTAGACGTACCCGTCACCTACAGGCGTAATCTTGATCTTGGATCCACCCGAAGGGACTATTGGTGGGGCGACCAGGTGGCTCGTCCTAAAATATTGTGAGGACCCTGAAGCCGCAGCCCCCTTCTCCTAACCCGCACCCTCCGGGTCAGCCCCTGCCCCACACCCTCTAGGTCATCCCCCTTCTACGCCCCACCCTCCGGGTCATCCTCATGACCTGCACCCTCCGGATGTTCCTCCTCCTACAAAATAGTATTAAAATAATTAGTAATAGTTTATAACTAGCATAAAAATTAATTTAAATGTTACCTCATCATCCCTTTGTAATGCAATAGGTCGACCAATTAATGTCGGATCTATGCATCTTAAGAGCTACTCTTGACGACGTCTGTTTAAAGAAGAGGAGCTACCCTGGAATAGGGTGTCCTCCTGAGTCATCGGTGTACTTGCCGGTGTACTCGCCAAGCAGAAAAGCTTCCTCGTGACACTCTTCACCTTTTTCGACATCCTATTCAAAACAAGCACAAACGATCATTTGTTAGTACAAAAGGTTTGAACATATGAAAAAACATGTAATATGAAGTATATTACATATGCATGTATGAAAACAATTACTTGTCAATTATCATCAAAATCACGATCAATTTGTCCCTTTCTTCCCAAAGCACGCCATGTTGCTTTTTTCTTCTTATGTTGGTGTTTCCTTTTCTCGAGATCGGAACCGCTACATCATTAGAATCGCCAAGAAAAGAATTTGCTGGCGAGTCTGGCTCTACATTAAACGAAATCGGCAATTCATCATCTTGGTAAACCTCATCAAGTTCTTCAACCTCTAATTGATAAGCGCCATCACTAGGGGTGTGTAGACGTTCCCGAGGATTCACTTTGTAGACTACCCACCAAGCACTTAGTTTTTCACATGGGTACGACATATAATACACCTGCTTGACTTAGTGAGCAAGGACAAAATTATCGCAACCAAATAATCGTTCCGCGTGTTTGACTTGAGCCATCCCAAATTGGTTTTCTCGAGTACCATATTTGGGGTCAAACCAATCACAATCAAAGAAGACTACTTTAATATTCTTATTCCCGGCAAAGTTGTACTCGATTATATTTTTGATGATTCCATAATACATAGTTTCGTGTCCTTGTCCATCAATGACCCTTGTAACAACTCCAGTATTAGTTGTTGCCGCCAGAGGTCGATATGTTTCAAAAATAGTTGAACGGAAGAGGAAACCGTTAACATCATAGCGACCGTAACTTTTGGCACTAATACTTCCATAAGAGAGTTGTCGCAAGTCTATATGTACATTGTCAGCGAGCACGCACTGCAAATCATACGAGTGTATAAGATAATTAACCTAATAGAGTAAAATAATATGTATCACAAAAGGTAAGAATTTACATGTTCTCTGAACCAAGTGAGGAAACTAGGTCCGCCATTTACTCCTTCTCGACGCAATTTATCTAATTGCTTCTCCATTGGTTGATGACCAGACGTCAAGTATTTCAAATCAAACATATTGTCATTGTAATGAATAGGTAAACAAACGGGTATAAAATTTGGGGGTAAAATATAAAACTAAAAAGAATTTACTTACGCGAAATATTGTTCCATCTTTTCCATATTTGAGTACATGTAGAGAAAGGCATATGTCCGTTCTTCCTGAGTTACATAATATGTCATGGATACACCAACAGTTATGCCCTTCCACCCAAAAATTTGGAGGTCACTACAAGGATCGTCTTCATCCACATGGTACCGTGTAGCAGGTGTGTTGACATTGTGATGCTCAGCGAAGTATACACTAGTGAAGTATGCTATCTCTTTCAATTTAAATTCTTCCGCGATGCAACCTTTAACTCTGGCCTTATTGTCAACCATAACTTTAAGCTTCTTTAGGGACCTTTCAATGTGATACATCCACCTATATTGCACAGGGTCACCTACCTTAGCTTCATATGGCAGATGAACCAGTAAATGTTACATTGGATTGAAGAATCCTAGAGGGAATATTTTTTCCAATTTACATAAAAGCACTGGTATCTCTTTCTCCAGCATCTCCATCATATCTTTCTTAATTTATTTACCACAAAGTTGTCTATAAAAATGGCTCATCTCAGCTAACGCCTTCCACACATCGTCATTCAGGTACCCGCGAAACATTACATGAAGGATTCTTTCCATTATTATGTGGTAATCGTGACTTTTCAATCCATTTAACTTCCTTGTCTTCAAATTCACAGCTCTTCTAAATCCCGCGGCGTAACCATTTGGGAAATTCAAAATTTTAAACCACCTCATTACTTGTTTTTTATTTAGGTTTTAAACAAAATGGAGCATGTGGCTTGCCACCACTATTCGTCAACACAAGGATTGGTCGATTACAAATCTCAACTAAATCTCTTCTCGCCTTTACATTATCTTTTGTCCTCCCCGCAAAATCTATACATGTACTTATAATGTTTTCACCAACATTACGTTCCTAATGCATAACGTCAATGTTGTGCATTAGAATCAATGATTTGACATACGACAATTCCCATAAGCCACATATATGGGTCCAGTTATGTTCGGTTCTGAATCCTACAAATCCATCCTCATTTTCATTAAGGACCAACTCATTCAGCATATGAGCGATTTCTCTACCATTTAAACGCCTTGGTGGTCCCTTTACAATAACATTGTCCTTCTTAAAACTGTTACTCTATAACCTAAATGGGTGATTCATGGACAAAAAGCATCTATGGCAATCAAAGTAACAAATCTTTTCCCCAAAGTTTAGACAGAAACAATCTGTGTCCTTCACACATATCGGACATGTCAACCTTCCATGACAACTCCAACCAGAAAAAACATCATATGCCGGAAAATCGTGGACCGACCACAGATATGCAACTCGAAGATTGAATTTTTGCTTCCAGTCATAGTCATATGCTTCAACTCCTTTCCACAATTGTTTCAACTCTTCAATTAAGGGCTTCAGCATCACGTTCAGGCGTGTTCCAGGATGCTCTGGACCGGGTATAATGAGACACAGGGACATAAATTCATATTTCATACAAAACGAAGGTGGAAGGTTGTATGGAATAGCAAACACATGCCAACAAGAGTACGACAATGCGGTTAAATTGAAAGGCGTGAATCCATTTGTTGCTAACACGATGCGAACATTCCTTGCATCCCTAGAAAAGTCTGCATCAAAATCATCTAGAGCCTTCCATGCCTCACCATAAGATGGGTCACCATTACTTGATTATTATCACGTACACCTTCTTTATGTCATCGCATATGTCTAGCAGTTTTCGTTGAGAGAAACAATCGTTTCACCCGAGGTGTAAGAGGCATGTAACGAAGTTGCTTATGAGCAACCTATGTCGTCACCTTTCCACCGTCTTCGTTTACGACCTCTACGAATCTTAGTTTACCACATTTTAAGCATTTCACCTCATTCATATGTTCTTTCCAGAAAAGCATACAATTATCTTGGCACACATCAATCTTTTCATACTCCATACCGAGAGCAGAAATCATTTTCTTTGACGGGTACATGTCTTTCAGCACCTTATGGTTCATAGGAAAGATATCGCTGATCAGATTCACGAGCTCCTTATAACAATTGTTGAAGAATGCAAACTTCGACTTAATGGCCATAAGACGGGTCACGAAAGCGAGAATGCTTACGGTGGTGTGCTCATACAATGGCTCTTCTGAAGCTCGAAGGATGTCGAAAAACTTTTGAGCCTTCGGTGTTGGAGGATCCTTAGGGTTTGATTCAAACTCCGGCCGTATAGCATCAAGCATCTCATCCATCCCATCGTCAGCCACACTATCATCTTCTTCTTCCACTACTAATACCGTTTTTTCATGGTCTGTCTCGCCGTGAAAAGTCCAAACTTCATAACCTGGCATGAAATCATATTTGCAAATGTGGAATGACAACGTTCTCTTGTATTGCCAACGAGAATTTCTGCACTTCATGCATGGGCACCTCGCGCCTGTGTTTGTTGTCAAAGCGAATGCACGATCAACAAATTTCTCAGCATTGATTACCCCTCCCTCGTGTGAGCTCCACTTTTCATCCAACCACTATACATCCACTGTCGGTCGTCCTCAACCATTCTATAGGCAAAACATTCATTCAATCAAGAATGCATCATAAGTACTAGACATTTTCTATATACCACGTCCCTATGTCTATAGGAAAAGATAGGTCCTAAACCCACCCAAGAGTGACCGAAAGAACGTGGTATTTATGACGAGTCATGAGTCTGAACAAAATTTCAACAGCATAACCCCGTTGTTCTCCAATTGCACGCTTGATAGTGGTGCAATGAAGAACAACAATGTTATATCACTGAAATCTCATTCAGACTCATGACTCATCATAAATACCATCCTCTGTCGCCCACTCTGAGGCTGTCCAAAAAGGGACAAATTCGGACCTACAGATCTCACACGCATGATACGTGTGAGACATGTTGGTCCGAAACGGGTGACACATAGGTTTCGTTACACTATTTATGTTGGTGTCAAATAAAAAATTACATATGAAAAGAATATATATATAAGAAATTATACATATATATATAATATACTAATCACCGTAATGAAATCATCAACAAATCACAAATTAACACGAGAATATAATTAATATCATATATAATAGAACATCACATAGAAAACACTTGTAAAAGCATAAAATTAATTGACTTTTGTTTTTATTAATTACTTTGTGAATGCTACTTTACTCTTGGTAATTAAGGTCAACTACTTGTGACATGTGCATAACAATTAACATCATTGTGAGCAAAAATGAAACAATTATTCATTATATCACATATTACAACAAAAAATAAGTGTCTATCATACAAGCAATCTCCGACAGAAGTTAGGGATTATAATTCGAGCGGGAAAAAAGCCCTCTAACTTTTGTCAGCCACTGCAAAAAACCGACGGAAGTTAGGTTAACTTTCGTCGGCTCCTGTAGGCCGACGGAAGTTAGGTTAACTTTCGTCGGCTCCTGTAGGCCGACGGAAGTTAATGAACTTCCGTCGGCTTTCGAAAAGACCGACGAAAATTTATGTTTCTCTTGTAGTGCCTCCTAGGTTCGTGTCTCTTCTTTTGCGGTGGCTGACTGACCTGTCCCACCCTTGAGTTCCAGTGTGTTTCGCATTGCGTAAGTGCTCGATGTGTTTCACATTGCGCATGTGGTCTCTGGGTTGCCTATGATGGAGTATTGTTTGTCTAGTTGCGATGAACTGATCATATTGGTTGTGCTCATACCATTGATTAGGTTAACAATGCATAATTTTTACCGTGATCACAATAGAGATGGTCGCACGAGCAACACTCACGTGGAGTCTAGAGTTATATACAGGATTAATCAGGGAATTAGCACTTAGCAGTCTCTATTGCCGCATTTTCTACTTAGAAGCTTCTACTTAAATTATTTCTAGATTGAGAGATTCATATGACCTTATGGTGATATAGTGGTACTATAAATAATGCTGGTGTAGGTTGTAGTTGTTGGTTTGGTCATTTGATACCAATGCTCTTGTAATATTGTTTGTTGGGTTGTCTAAGCTGAAGGAGGCCATATTTTTCTATTAATTTGGTAGACAAAGACACTGTTAGCAGTTCTATCATGGAAAATCTAAACTGTTTTTCAATTGTGTAACTTTCTAATGTACATATACATGATGTCACTTCAGTGAATATATACATGATGTCACTTCCACGCCAATCTACAACCTTGGTTCCTATGTTTGATTCTCCATTCTTCTTGCCACAATTTAAATCATCCTTGCGTGCCGTGGCAGAGGTAACGAAGGCGCTACAGACGAGGAAGAGCGAGGAGGGTCACAACCTACATCTCTAGCGTGCGGCGGTGGATGCGAGGGAGGAGAGCACCATGAGGGGGATTGGATTAGTGTTGGAGAGCACCACGAGGAGATGCAGGTCACGATGGCCGCGGCCTTCCTCGCCCTCCGCTCCCGTGCACCCACCACCGGTGAGCACAACCACGATCCTTAAACACCCCCTCCTAGGTTTGTGTCTCTTCTTTCGTTGTGGCTGACTAACCTGTCCCACCATTGAGTTCCGGTGTGTTTTGCATTGCGTAAGTGCTCGATGTGTTTCACATTGCACATGTGGTCTCTGGGTTGCCTATGATGGAGTATTGTTTGGCTAGTTGCGATGAACTGATCATATTGGTTGTGCTCATCCCATTGATTGGGTTAACAATGCATAATTTTCACCGTGATCACAATGGAGATGGCCGCACGAGCAACACTTGCGTGGAGTCTGGAGTTATATACAAGATTAATCAGGGAATTAGCACTTAGCGGTCTCTATTGCCGCATTTTCTGCTTAGAAGCTTCTACTTACATAATTTCTAGATTGAGAGATTCATATGACCTTATGGTGATATAGTAGTACTATAAATAATGCGAGTGCAGGATATAATTGTTGGTTTGGTCATTTGATACCAATGCTCTTGTAACATTGTTTGTTGGGTTGTCTAAGCTGAAGGAGGCCATATTTTTCTGTTAATTTGGTAGACAAAGACATCGTTAGCAGTTCTATCATGGAAAATCTAAACTGTTTATTGATTGTGTAACTTTCTAATGTACATATGCATGATATCATTTCAGTGTATATATACATGCTGTCACTTCCACGCCAATCTACAACCTAGGTTCCTATGCTTGATTCTCCATTCTTCTTGCCACGATTTAAATCATCCTTGCGGTGCTGTCACAGAGGTAATGAAGGCGCTGCGGGCGAAGAAGAGAGAGGAGGGTCGCGACCTGCATCTCCAGTGCACGGCGGTGGACGCGAGGGAGGAGAGCACCGTGAGGCCCTATTCGGCTGCATGGGATTTAATCCCAAAAGGGAATAAATCCAGATAGGGATCAAGTTGATCCCCTCCTTGTCACTTAATCCATGTGGGGTTTTAATCCCCTTGTTTTCTTAATCCCTTACACATGTTCTGTTGGACAGGGAATGCACCCAAGTATAGTATGAAAATCTCTGTACAGTATTGTTGCTTCATGGTTACAATTAGTGCATGCATCTATGCATTATATTGTAAAATTTCAAATAATCAAATATTCCAAAAACCTATGTAAATTATTTAGGGACAGAAATTTTACAGAAAATGTAATAATGCTAGTAACAAATCTACATGCCACTGAGTTCAATATAATTTTGACCCCTTAGAAGAAAAAGAAAGACAAAAGATACCTTTTTGAATTTTCAACCACATTTCATATATGCAGTTTGCACAAGTAGTAAACATACAAGTTGAATTGGAATGATGTCAAACCAATGGTAGAATTCAGTGCAAAGTGTAGCGTTCAGTTCAGAATTACAGAAAACTACAAGATTAAAATACTGGTTATAAGTCATTGAGGGATCACTAAACATGACATCAGGACACAAGTCAGATACAGTTCACCGAAGTTATCTTAAATACCACTGGATTCTCATGTTTAAGTACTGTTGATATTCCTCCCATGTATCAAAATATACCAACCTTCCCGGATTTTTTATCAGGAACCCTGAAGCTGAATGATGTCTTTAAACCAGTAAGTGCTTCATCAACAGTGATTGTGGTTGACACTTGTAGTAATATAAATGTACACAAGATGCACAACTCACATATGACATAACTAGAAAAGACTAAGCAAACTGTAGCACTAAGCTATTAGAGGGGGTCTTTCAGATTACATGGTTATGTTAGAGTGCTGCTAAATGCAACCAGTAAGAAGAAATTAAATAATATTGATAAGCAAAAAACGTAATTAGTCTGATACAAAGTCAATAGCCATTTCAATAGAATCAAGTCTTGATAAATAATTCTGTTTCTATATGAGACATATTTTTTCATAGCTCTTCCACACATGAAACAAATTTACTTGTGATAAATCTACAGCCAAGCAAAGGTGGTTAATTTCTTTCCATCAAGATCTAACCATGTTATGATGTCCTTAATTGTACAGTTTTGTGCTTCCATCTGAGGAAATCCACTTCGGTAGTGCTCAGCATTGAGAAGGTAATACACCACTGAGAAATTACTGTAAAAAAGTGGAATATACATATTTCATATTTCATAAGTAAACCATTTAGAAGTAAACCATTTTGAACATGCATATTTCATAAGTTACTCCTATTTCAAATTCGACATCATGCTCAATCAAAAATTAGGCATGCAAATAACGTAAAACATCAATATGTTAATAACGTAAGACTGGATAGTGGGACAAAAATTAGGCATGCAGATAGGTAAAACATGTTATATTGATACACATCATGCTCAATCAAAAAGAAAGGATTGTCAATTACATTGAGTTGACAATAGATATGCAATTCTTAATTGAAAAATTGTTGGCTTGGGTAGCGTCTTTCTCTTTAGCTAATTCTACAGCTTCATCCTCTGTTTGTTTGCTTCTCATATCGATGTATTTCTCAAATAGTCCTTCTATGTTACTACCCTTTTCTGCCTTTTTGGTCTTTTTTCTACTTTGTTGTTTCTTATACCAACAGATCTTTCTGCCCTATGTTCATTACTTTTAACGTTTTCAACTTCTTCAAGCGAATCCACCGTTGCACCAACATTATCTTGCACTTGATAAGCAAAAGTTTCCTCTACATCTGGAAATGTAGCCTCAGTGTCACCAATGTCAGTTGTATTGTCAAGATGGGTCATAACTAGATGATGTGGTGGTTGCGTAGATGTGAACTTATAAGTTCCTTCAGCAGTATGACCTAGAAGGAAGTTAGTTATAATTAGATATAGTTATAGAAGGATTACACAAAACAGAAGATAGTTAGATATTTAAACTAACCATCATATAACTCTCCCAATGCCTCAAATAACGGAAATGACTTGTTCTGAAACTTTTTAATTTTAGGAAATGACTACACAAAAACAAAAACAACATGAATTAATTGTTGTTCCAAAAACATGACATGAATCAACTAAGGTTTAAGGAATCATACGATGATTATATTATTCCAAACAGTAGGTTCAGTCTCAATCATGAATCTATCATTGTTCTAAAAAGCTCCACTTTGTTTTCTAGCCTCCTTCAGCATTCGATACTCTCTTTTTGACTCTTTTTCTTTCTCTTGGATTTGAGCCTTCGTAAAAGTCACATACTTCTCTCTATCGTGGAACTCCTTCATGATTTTATTCCATGCCTCCGATGTCCATCCATTTTGACCCCTATAGTCAAGTGTTTTATGCTCATGCAACAATTCTACCAATGTTTTTTCTAGTACCGGGTTCCAAATAGCCCTTATTTTATCTACAAACATATATTTGAGAGTTGAGAAAATAAAATCTGCACACAAAACTAACTTGAAAAAATATGCTCATGTGCATACCCTTTGTAGCAGTGATTTTGGGGGATTTCTTCATACATGCAGCTTGAGACATAAGCATGGAAAACCTTGGAGAACCACTTCCAAGCATGGTAATTACAAAAATGTGCATCAGACAATATTCATAACATGTTCAGATATCAAATATATACCACTAATTTCTATTTTGTCAGTAATCACTCCACATTTGATATGCTATCACATCTCTCAAATTGTTGCCCTGAATGTTTGCTTGATCATTGCCTTGATCACCATCTGGCAAGTCAACAAAATTTTGTGGCTGAATATTATCTGGTTGGTTGTCTAACCATCGTTCATCTCCCTTAAGTGATCGGATAATATTATATAACACAGTTGTAGCTATGGGTATCTTCACTTGGTTCTTTATCTTGTGAAATGTAGCAACCTTCAGGATAGGGAAACACATCTTTAAAACCCCAAACGTCCTTTCAACATGATTCCTCAACACGACATGACGATGGTTAAATAACTCTTTGTAATTTTGAGGCCTACGGTGACCTGCACCATACTCCTTCAAGTGATATCTAACTCCACGATATGGGGCGAGAAAAGATGGGGTGTTAGCATACCCACCATCAACCAAATAGTACTTCCCTAGGGGTACTTGAAAATCGTTGTTTACTGCAGACCTAAGAACTCGAGCATCTGTAGTTGATCCCTCCCACCTAGTAGATATGAAAGTAATATTCAGATCAAAATCACAAGCTATCATCACATTTTGGCTAAGTGTCCCTTATCTATTTCTAAATGGAGCGGCTTTGTCAGGTGATATTGATATGGGTATGTGACTACCATCAATGGCACCGATGCAATTCTGCAAAAAGTAGTATATGTGATTTTTATAAAGATAAGAAAAGTAAACCTTAAGGATAGTAGAAGTGTTCAAGTAAGCACCTCAAAGTAAGGATAGAATCGAGGGTCTCTTTTAATTTTAAAATGAACTTGATCATGATTTGGAGGTTTCAAGAATCTCAAAGAGAGAGTAGGGACAACCAAGTCAAAAAAATGCTTCATGTGATGATGGTATGTATCATTGCTATGGCCAAATCTTTCTTAAAGATCCTCAAACGAAGCATTATGACTAAGTATGTATAAGAAGAATGCCAACTTCTCCTCAACCTTAATCCTAGTATCACGGACCAACATTACCCTTCTAAGGTAATTGGCCAAGAATTTGAAAATTCGAGGTTCCATTCTAAACGCGACCAAACAGTTCTTGACATGCCCTTCAAGTAGCTCCCGAACACGTTCCTCGCCTATTAGAGCAGACATATGTCGACGTTTCTTTTCCCTTCATCCAGTAGAACCCAATAGATATAATGCAGGGAATATAAACAACATCATGTTGGCGTAAAAGATTACGCTAACAGGTTTTCAGAGATTAGAAACTAACAAACGAAGTGTTTGCGAAGTGAACTATTTCAAGCCTCCGAATTGGATAATAGCTCAAAGTAGTTCGAAGATGTGTATTGAATAACTCAATATTCAATATCCTTTACAAGGTAGAATGAGGGGTATTTATAGGTAAAAATATTAAGGAAAAGACCTTTTTACCCCTCTATTACAACCGTCGTAGTGGAAACTATTCGGTACCTTTAATAAGGCTAAAATGGTAAAGGACTAATCTAATGAGAAAGAAGATAAGTATTTCATCCTAGCTGGCAGAGAGATTCTCTGAAGAGTCATCATTCGAAGCTATACTTCGAACAAGAGTCCGCTTTGATACTTCGAACTTGACCCAGCACTAAACCGGAGTTAAACACTCGAACTTCGGTTTAATAGATTGCCTTCGTCTTGTTACTGTAGTGACCCTGAGGATGAAGTATTTTCCCCAACAGTAGCCCCTCAAATATGCTTCTCCGTTTGATCTGTAAGGTTAGGAAAACAGTATACGCAAGAAAAATAATCATGCGTAGGAGTTACCAAATTTTATCAACCTTCGGAAATTCTAAGAAAGTTATATTCGAACAATCCTAGAATCAATTTTTATGAAGCTAGAAAGCTCTTTAGACCTAGAAAAAAATAGTCGTTAGCCTTTTCCTTTCAGAAGAAGCTATGCGGTGCGTTAATTTCTGAGAAACCAAGGGTTGGTTTCGGAGTCTGTGATGAGTGATTGACAGATTTTACCCTCTGATTCGAAGGGGTCCCTCCGAAGGGGTTCGGAGGCTATTTCACCGAAGGGTTCGGTGGGCTCTGGTTGCTGCATCTGTTGCAGCAGAGTGTGCCTGTCGGAGGGGTCCGACAATACACAATGACTTGGTTGTACCGAAGGGTTCGGTACTTTGGGCAGTACACCGGAGTGTGTATCGGAGGTTGCTTACCCGGAGAGGTCTCCGGGGTACTGGATACACTTGTTTGTCTGTGGTGCGCAGGTGACTTTGGAGGCGACGGACGGTTTGCAGCAGGTGAACCTGGGTCAAGCGGGAGGCTTGATGCCACGGGAGCAGGGAGCTCCGTCACGAAGGCTGCGAAGGGGTCGAGGTCGGACCTCGGGTCGAGGTGCGCCAAGAGAAGGCAGTAATTGCGGAGTGTGGCTCCGGCTGAAGGTACTCCGAGACGAAGTCCTCGGAGGCGAGGCACTTCGAAGGGTACTCCGAATGGGGTGACTTCGGAGTATGGTGGACTAAGTCCTCAGCAATGAGGCAAGGCATTCGAAGTGGGCTCCGGAGGGAGGCACTCGAAGGTATACCCAACGAAGGTCTCAGAAGTCGAGGTGCATCGAAGGCATGGTCCGGGTGAGGCTCGTCGAGGAGTGTGCTCGGGGAGAGACTGCGACAAAGTGCTCATGGAATGCTTCATGCGGAGGGCTTGGACGAAGGAGGGACTTCGAAGGGTGGTACTCCGAAGGTGGGGCTTCGGAGTGAAGCAGGCTTCGGAGTGAAGCTGGCTTTGGAGTGAAGCTGACTAGGCTAACTTCGGAGTGAGGCTGGCTTCGGAGCGAAGCTGGCTCCGGAGTGAGGCTAGCTCCAGAGTGAGGCTGACTTGAGGTACTTCGGCCTTGCATGGCTTTGGTACACGGACTGACAGAGTTCGAGCTAGGAGAAGCTGTGAAGCCGTGGTGGTCCACTCCGAAGGTGTTGGTGCGAAGGCCCAAGGGCTTTGACAGCTTCGACTCAAAACCGTCACTTTATCGAAGGCTGACTTCGGTGAAGTGAAGGCCGTCAGGCTCAAGGCTTCTCACCGAAGCTACCGCACCCCTCGCGTGCGAAGGGGGGCTTCAGAAGGGTCCAAAACTGTAAAGGCTGACAGCGTCTGCTCTGCCAAATCTGGTGTTGTCCCCTCTGCGAAGCTGACAAAAGAAGCCTCCAAATAAAGTAGACTACCAGTTGTACCCCCCTGTTCTGATGAGACAAAACCGGTGTAAACCCTAGGGGTAAAGTAGTCTATTCATAGGGCTGAATAGTGCCTATAAATAGTGGAGGCTGGCTAGGTCACATCAAAACTTTGCAGCAGCCATTGTAGAACTCCTGTGCTAGCCGCCACACTCTTGTATTCATCCTGTGAGTTCATTTTGTGTTCCCTGTTCAAGTAATGAAGCTTTGATTCTATTTTCTTTTACTGCTTGAACTTGTATGCATACTTATCTGCATGCTTTGATTTCTCTGTGCACCATCTTCTTGTGAGTTTTTTCTGGAGAGGTGTGTGAGAAGTCAGTCTAGGTGTAGTGCGAAGCCTGCTCAAAGGCACCCAGTGTGCGGAGCCTGCACTGCCTTAGCAGAGCTGATCGAAGTCCTCAGAGAGAAGTCCGCTCTTGCGAAGGGTGAAGTGTGAAGCCTGCTCGGAGCACCCTGTGTGCGGAGCCTGCACTGACTTAGCAGAGCTGAATTTTTGGGGTTGTGGGTAGAGCGAAGTCTTCTTGGCTTCAAACTTTTGCTCATTGCGAAGCCTGATTTCGAAGCTATGAAATACCTCCGAACCAGAACTTCGAAGGGTGTGTTCGAAGCCTGTTCCGCAGAAGACAGAAGTAAAACAGAAGGCTATTTTTAGTCTGAAATTTTAAAAGCTCCCATTCACCACCCCCCCTCTGGTCGCCGTTTCCGGTCCAACAATTGGTATCAGAGCGGGTTAAGATCACCAGTTGACCTTAACCGGTTTTGTGATCTGTTGGCGACATGGACAGAGTTAGTAAAATACCTCTGTTCGATGGGACTGATTTTGCATACTGGAAGGTGCGCATGGAGGCTTACTTGCTAAGCCAAGGAAATGCAATTTGGGAGATTATGGACTCACAATACTCCATCCCTGAAACTCGCACCTCTCAAACAGAGAAGGATCAGTATAATGCCAACTCCAAGGCAAGAAATATATTGTTCATTGGTTTGAGTAGAAGTGAGTTTGATAGGGTTCAGCACCTTAGGACAGCTAGGGAGATTTGGACTACACTCACTATCTTTCATGAGGGCTCTACACAGATTAAGGCCAGGCGCTAAAGCACATACAATCAACAGTATCAACTGTTTGTACAGGCACCTGGTGAATCTATAGATGCCATGTTTTCTCGCTTTGATGCAGTAGTGAGTAACTTGCGGTCCAACGGGGTGCTTGCTTACAATGATCATGATAGGGCTATCAAGATTCTCTATGCTCTTGATCGTAGCATATGGGAAGTGAAGATATCTAACATTGAGGAGTCCGCAGGTTATGACACATTGACCTGTGATGAGCTCTTCAGCAAGCTGAAGTCCACATAGATTGCCAAGGCATCTCTTGCAGTGCACGGAAACTCTTTGCCACAGCCATTGGCATTGGTTTCTAGCACTAGCCGTGGCACCATTGCAAAACCAAGCACATCTGCACTTGTGTTCTTGCAGATGGTTTTGCTTTGTCCTCCCTGGTCTCCGTCACTAAGGAGCAGGTGGATACTCTGAATGATGGTGAGCTTGCTCTCATTGCCAGAAGGTTCACCCGTTTTCACCATGAGAGACGGGATCAGAGGAGAGGTGGTTTTAGTGGTTGCTTCGAGTGTGGCGACACTTCTCACATCTAGGCCAATTGCCCAAAACTCAAGAAGAGAGATGAGAGTGAGCGCCCCAAATACCAAAAAAAGGAGAGGAAACCCTTTGTGAAGGGCAAGCGCGGCAAGGTGGCTAAGAGGGTAGCCAAAGCCGCTTCCAGAGCATTTGTTGCTGCTCTCAGCGACATCGACACTTCCTCAATTGAGGAGTCGAGCTCTGAGGAGGAGTCTCCAAGGAAGGAGGAGAAGAAGGACAAGAAGGGATGAGATTTCACCGGCCTCTGCTTCATGGCCGACAGCGATCACAGCGGCGATGAGCTTGACTCATCTGAGGTATCCTATGACCAGCTTTCAATTAAACTAGATGAGCTGAATGAAGTAGTTCTTGGTCAGGATAGATTACTTGTGCAAGCCGCTAGAGATAGAAAAGACCTTAGACTTAGGCTAGAATCTGTGTCTACTGATTATACCATGCTTAAGTCTAGGGTTAATGATGCTTAATGTGAATCTTGTACTGTTGTCATGGGTGAGCTTGCTCAGTTGCGTTCTGTGCATGCTCAAACTCTTTCTGAGCTTGAGACTGCACAGAAGCAGCTTTTGATGGTTGATTCTAGTCCTCATGATATAATTGAATGCTTGAACTGCCCCTATTACGTGAGAGCATTGATTTACGTGATAAGCATGTTCAGGACTTAGAGGCTAGATTGGAGAGGGCCGGTAGTTCTAAGGATGTGCAACCTGTGTGTGACACATGTATAACCCTTAAGGACCATCTAGGCACGGTTAGAGAGCGAGCTGAGAACCTCATGACTGAAAATGAATACCTTCTTTCTGTGGTTAACAAATGCACTGAGGGAAAGAGTAGGATGGATTTGCTCTTGGCCAAGACCAAGATGTGTGCTGACAGGGCAGGGTTAGCTCTGGGATTGGGTTTTGAGAGGATTTCTTCAGACAGTGAGAACAAAACTGTTTTTACCTCACCCACTACCTTAGAGAAAGAGAGAGCTCTATTAGACACTCCATCATCCAAAAAGCCTACCCGGACTCCAAAGAAAACCACTCCTCCTGCCAAGAAAATTCCTCCCAAGAAAACCACTCAACAGAAGCCCAAGGAGCCTGTGAGGATTGCTCCTATGACCCATGAGAGCGCCCCTAGGAGAGTTTTTCATTGTTCCTACTGTCAGAAGGCGGGTCACTTGGTTGGGTTCTGTTTTCGTCGCATCAAGGATGAGTGACGCTCTCAGGCGATGAGGTTCCAGAACATGCACTACCCATCTTTAGGTACGCATGAGTCTGAGTTTTACTCTCGTCCTATTTTCGAGGCTCCTCGTGCTTCTCGCAGAGGTTTTGCTCCTCGAGGTGTTCACCATGTTCCATATGGTGCTAGACCCCGGGAGAGTAGCTTTGTACCTCATCAGAGTAGGAGACCTCGTCATGCTTTTAGATCACATCATGTAGGTAGACCTCCCACTTTGCATCATTCTGATTATCATGTGCGTAGACAGTCTACTTTTACTGTGCCTACTACTCGTATCACTTAGTGTTGGATGCCTCGTCATGTATTCACTCACCCCAGCACTGAGCGATCAAGATTTTCTTATCGTGTGTAGGCGCTAGATCGAGGCTTGGAGGGCACGTGGATCATGGACTCCGGTTGTTCGCGCCATATGACCGGAGATGCAGCATGGTTCTCCAGCCTCACCACAACCAAGCAAAGGGAACATATCACCTTCGGCAACAATCGAAGGAGTAGAGTGAAAGGTAAAGGTGTGGTAAGAATCAACTCGAATTTCACTCTCAAAGATGTTGCTTTGGTTGAAAACCTGGGATACAATTTGCTTTCTGTATCTCAGTTTCTTGATGAGGGCTTCGAAGTGCGATTCCATCACGATACTTCGCAAGTACTAAATTCTGATGGCGTTGTTGTCTGCAAGATCTTTAGAGTTGGGAGAGTTTTTGGAGCTGATTTTTCTGAATCGTCTGGTTCTTCTCATTGTCTTGTTGCACATTCTACTTCTGAGCTTTGGAAGTGGCATAGGAGACTAGGGCATATGAGCTTTGAGTTGCTCGCTCGCCTGAGTGCCCTAGGTCTGATCCGAGGACTGCCCAAGCTCAAGTTTGAGAAGAATTTAGTTTGCGCTCCTTGTCGACATGGAAAAATGATTGCCGATTCGCACTCGCCAGTCACCAGGGTGATGACTGAGCAACCCAGAGAACTTCTCCACATGGACACTGTAGGTCCTTCTCGGGTTAGTTCTTTAGGCGGCAAGTGGTATGTGCTAGTCATTGTCGACGATTTCTCTCGATACTCTTGGGTCTTCTTTCTTGCCAGCAAAATGAAGTGTTTTCACACTTTCGGAGCTTGGCTTTAAGACTTTTCACTGAACTCCCTGGTGCATTGAAATTCATTCAAAGTATAATGGCACTTAGTTCAAGAACAATCTCTTTGTTGACTTTTGCATGGAGCATGGCATAGAACATCAATTCTCTGCTCCGCGGGTTCCTCAACAGAACGGTGTTGTTGAGAGAAAGAACCACACTTTGGTTGAGATGGCTAGGACGATGCTCGATGAGCACAGGACTCCTAGAAAATTCTGGGCTGAGGCCATGAACACTACATGTTACATCTCAAACCGAATCTTCTTGCGCTCAATTTTGAATTTGACATCTTATGAGCTATGTTTTGGGAGACAGCCCAAGGTTACTCATCTTCGAGTTTTTGGTTGTCGTTGCTTTATCCTAAAACGTGGTAATTTGGATAAATTTGAGTCGCGTTCTTCTGACGAGATCTTTTTGGGTTACACTACACATGGTCATTCTTATCGTGTTTATAATTTGGAGACTAACACTGTCATCGAGTCATGTGATGTGACTTTTGATGAATCAACCCCCTCTATTAGTTCTGCTCTTGAACAGGCAAATGAACACGATATGGAACAGACTATCTTCGAAGAAGAAGATTCCAGAGATTTCGAGGATGAACCCCTACTACCCTCGACATCAACCCCCGAAGCCGATCCCGCTTCGACCACTTCGGCACAAGGTCCCGAAGCAAATACCTCAACATCGGTCATCTTGGACCACTCAAACGCACAAGTTGAGGGGGAGACTACATCTCGCCGCGAGGCTCCACATCACGTTCAAAGGATGCATCCTCCCAAGCAGATCATTGGTGAGCTTGATCAAAGGGTAACACGTTCTCATGCTCATTTCATTGATTCCGCTTTTGTTGCTTCTTTCGAGCCCTTAGATGTTTGTCATGCACTTTTCGATTCTAGTTGGATCAATGCCATGCATGAAGAACTTGAAAATTTTGAGAGAAACCAAGTCTGGACTTTAGTTGATCCTCCACCAAATGTTCATTTCATTGGAACAAAATGGATTTTCAAAAACAAACAAGGGGAGGATGGGACAATAGTTAGAAACAAGGCTAGACTTGTAGCTCAGGGTTATTCTCAATTAGAAGGGATTGATTTTACTGAAACTTTTGCACATGTTGCTCGTCTTGAGGCCATTAGGATTTTGCTTGCCTTTGCGATATCCCGGGGATTCAAACTCTATCAAATGAATGTCAAAAGTGCATTTCTTAATGGCTTCATAGGTGAAGATGTTTATGTAAAACAACCCCCTCGTTTTGAAAACCCCAAATACCCACATAAAGTCCTTAAACTTCATAAGGCTCTTTATGGACTCAAGCAGGCCCTCGGGCATGGTATGACATACTTAAGTCTTTTCTGCTTGAGCGGGGGTATTTGATGGGATCTGTTGATAAAACCTTGTTCACTCTCAAGCATGACAAAGATTTTCTCCTAGTTCAGATTTATGTGGATGATATCATCTTTGGTGGCTCTTCTCATGCTTTGGTTGCCGAGTTTGCAGATGCCATGAGTAGGGAGTTCGAGATGTCCATGATGGGCAAACTCACTTTTTTCTTTGGTTTGCAAATCAAGCAAAGCAAACAAGGTACTTTCGTCCACCAGACGAAGTACACCAAGGACCTGCTCAAGAAGTTCGACATGGTTGATGCGAAGTCACTCGCCACTCCAATGGCTACATCTGTAGCATTGGATCCTGACGAAGATGGAGAAGCTGTAGATCAGAAGGAGTTCCGAAGCATGATCGGCTCCCTCCTCTACTTGATTGCTATGAGGCTGGACATACACTTCGCATTGTGTCTGTGCGCTCGTTTTCAGGCTTCACCACGAGCTTCGCACCGCCAAGCGGTAAAGCGAATTCTTAGGTATCTCAAACATACCCTTGAATTTGGCATTTGGTATTCGGCGTCTTCCTCTTTGTGTCTTCGAGGTTATTCCGATGCGGATTTTGCTGGGTGTAGGATTGATAGGAAAAGTACCTTTGGTACTTGTCATTTTCTGGGTACTTCTCTGGTTTGCTGGTCTTCCCGCAAACAGTCTAGTGTTGCACAATCGACGATTGAGGCCGAATATGTTGCTGCAGCTAGCTGATTGTAGCGCCCCGATTTAACAAAATCGAGACATTATTGAATTTCCATAGAAAAACAATAATACAAGAGGTTCATCATGCGACAACGTACATACGATAGAATCCATGGTACGCAGACCATATTTATTACAACATTGTTTTGGTAAAAACAGTAATAAAGTAATTAAATAACGGCATGACGAACGTCTTCTTCAGGATCTTTCTTCTTGACTGGGTCGCTACTCCAGACCGTCTTCAAGATAAACATCCTCTGTGGGGTCCAACGGGTATGAGTACAAAAAGTACTCAACAAGCCACCGCAAATGCAAATAATAATGCAGGATAATAAACAAGGAAGGATAAAGGCTAACAATGCGGAATAAAGCAGTTGCAGTTATGACATTTAGTGTAATCATATTTTAATCATGCGGAAAGTAAATATGAACATCATCAACATCAACTAACTCGAGGAGTACGTTTTACCTCCTCGCACAACGGTCCTTACATGTCAATCCATCATGCACATTCATATTCCAAGTAAACTAACTGGGGGATGTCACGCAACCCGCCCTTGACCGTGGGCTCGGCTTTTCGAAAAGATTTAAGACTCTGATCAGAGATGTACTACTGTACCCACAAGGCACGCACTCATCTCAACGAGATGACCCATTTCACGGGAACTCGTGCCAAAACCTCAATATGAGATGTTCCAAGCGATAACCACCCGCTCTAGGTTTCGCCGGCGCGCCGGGCCGCATCCCGGCTAACGTCGCACCCCCTTTTGCGCCACATTGGTACAAGTCACCCGCAGGTGCAACTTGACCCATCTCCAAATGGTGGCCTCGGTTTGGAACAACCCATACCTTAGTTAGGACTTACCCACTAGACTTGTGGTTAGTACGTAAGTGTATTGCAACGGATCCCTCAGACCGGTCCTTATAGTGCCCCGGGTGCGACTGACCAATGCCCTAGCTTGCACCCGGAACCCACCATGCATACACTCACAACCATGACTCATCACCAACAGAATTTCCAAGGATAAGAAGCAACGGGGATCATATAATAGAACCATTTTACTACGACTCATTTTTATCCTATAGCGGCCGTGTCAATACTTTGGACACTAGCTAATATCATTGATCATGTGGTGACAAGGAGGTTAGGCGAGATAGCATGGCTTGGGTTGCACATCAAGGTCGGGGGATCCTAAATAAATATAATGTAAGGGTTCATTTGACTAATGCATATACATAACCTATGTGTTTTAGCGATAGTCAATTCAAACATGGGTTCAATATGTTCAAAAGAATCGTTTGGTGACTTGCCTTGTTCAGCAAAGGGAGAGGGAGGGACTTCGGGGAAGTACTCCGGCTCCTCGGCGACGTCGTAGTCTTTTTAATATAAAGTAAAATAAAAGAACATAACATCTAATCAAACAGTATAACATTACATTATAAACACATAAGTTAAAGTTGGTTTGAGTAAATAAACCCAAAGGTTAAGGTTCTGAATTTTTTAAATAATTTTAAAGGGATTAAAATGAAGGGTTGTCCTTTTTAGAAAACAAATGTTTAAATGGGATTATGGTCATATTAAATCCTTAAATAAGTGTGAAATGAAAAGTTCATGTCAATTTGGTGGTTTTCAGTGAATGAACAGAAAGGAAATTAATAATAATTTTTCTGAAGTTTAAATATTTTAATCCATATTTTAATCCTAAAGGCTTTTGAGTAATTATTTGAATAAACATGAAAATGTCAAAATAAACCTACTGTTTTTATGGCATAAACATGTAGAGAATAATTTTATGAATTTTCTAAAATTGGAATGGTAATTTTTGGAGTCCAAATGCATTAGATATGAATTTTACAAGTTTAAAAGCATTTCTGGAATTTATTTTCAAATTTTAAACCTCTCGGGTCCACGGTGAGCCAGGCCCACGGTGAACCCGCGCACTGTGCGCGTGCGCCGGCTCGATCTGGACCGTCGGATCTGGATCCGATGGCCAGGCGCGAGGCGGGAGGGTTAAGTGACAACGGACGGCCAAGATTAAAACGCGCGAAGGGGTACCACGTGGACGCACGAGATTAAACGCGGGGTTTTAAAACAAATGGACGCACGGGATTAAAACGTACCCCTTCGCCGAGATCTAACGGATCAGATTAATCCGCACGCGGGGATTAACCATCACCGTCGGATCCAGATCGCACGGTCGTGCGTGAATCCGACACGGCACGGGTACTCGGCCCGTGCCGGTCGTCTTCTCCGACGACGGCGAGCGGGCCAGCGGCCACGGCGAGCGACGGCGACCTAGTCTAAGGCCTAAAATGGAACGAGGGTGCTACGGGGATCACGAGGGTACCTCGGCGGTGAGAAAAGGTCGACGGAGCGAGGCCGGCGACGAGCGGAGGCGGTGGAGGTGTTCGGGTTCCGGGCGGCGACGGCGATCCGGCGAGGGTTCTCGTCGACGGAGTGGTGGCCGGCGTTGGGGAAGTCCCGGTGGTCACGATGGTGGCGAAGGCACGGGCGGAGGTGGTCCGGTGCGACGGCGAGGGGCGGCCGGAGGCGAACCAGAGGGAATGCGCTAAACGGCGAATCGTGGTTGTTCTGTTCGGTCTGAGTGCGAATGGGCGTGGGGGTCGAACGCGGTGAAGGCCAGGGGTATAAATAGTGGTGCCGGCGGGGACAGGGAGGGCGCCATCGGGGGAGGGCAGTGAGTTAACGCCGGCGAGCGGTTTCTCTGCATGCGGGCGACAGCGGGGGGGATTACGCGTGGGATTAAAGGGAAAACGGGCGACGTGATCCGGGGGTTTTAATGCTGGCGAATAATGAAGGGGAGGGGACCGGCGACGAGCGGATCCGAGGGAGTAAAGGTGGCCGGCGAAGTTTGGGGGCGACGGCGCGAGGTAGAAGGCGAAGCTGACAGGTGGGGCCTACTAGCCAGTGAGCGCGAGCGGGCGAGGGTGGCGCCTGACGGGTGGGGTCGAGGTGTCGGGTTCGCGCGCGAGGGAAGGGATTCGGCGCCGACAGGTGGGACCGAGTTGTCAGCCAGAGGCGAGCGCGGTAACGGGCTGGGCCGGCCGGGAGAGAGAGAAGGGAGGGAGAGAGGCCCATTACTGTTCTAATACTTTTCTGAATAAAAATAATTCCAGAAAATAGATTAAAATATTAGGGCTACTTCCAAGGCTGGTAAAAATTTATAAAAATTCTCAAAATATTATTTTGGTCTTGGGATCATATACAAAAAGTTTCACCTCCTGATTTGGTCATCTACTCCATGTTGTAGTTCAAAAGGGTATAAAAGGGATTTAAAAGTATTTTCTGAAATAATAATTCCAATAAATTGAATTTAATTATATTTTTATTGTTTTGAAAAATTGGGGTGTTACAAACCTATCCCCCTTACAAGAATCTCGTCCTCGAGATTGGAACGCTACTCGAATAGCTCGGGGTATTGGGCTTTCAGCTCATCTTCTTTTTCCCAAGTGGCTTCTTCTGCGGGATGGTTGTTCCATTGGACTTTGCAGAAGCGGACGACGCGACTCCTGGTTACTCTTTCCTTGGTTTCCAAGATCTTGACGGGTCTCTCTATGTAGGTCAAGTCTTCTTGGACATTGAGTTGCTGAAGGTCGGCTTGCTCGGTGGGCACACGGAGACACTTCTTCAGCTGCGAGACATGGAACACATCATGAACGCCTGCCAAGGATGGAGGCAGTTCAAGTTGATATGCCACTTCTCCTTGTCGACGGAGGATCTGGAAAGGTCCGACGTAGCGGGGTGCTAGTTTGCCTTTCATGTTGAACCTTTGAGTGCCACGGAGGGGAGTGACTCGGAGGTAGACATAATCGCCCTCCTCAAAGGCTAGATCTCTTCGACGGTTATCGGCGTAGCTCTTTTGCCTGGATGATAATGGATGCCCAAGTCATAATCCTTGATCAGTTCCAACCATCTCCTTTGCCTGAGGTTCAGATCTGGTTGGGTGAATATGTACTTGAGACTCTTGTGGTCGGTGAAGACCTCACACCGATTTCCCACAAGGTAATGCCTCCATATCTTCAAGGCATGAACCACGGCTGCTAGTTCCAGGTCGTGAGTTGGGTAGTTCAGCTCATGTGGTCTCAACTGCCGGGAGGCGTAGGATATCACCTTCCCTTCTTGCATTAAGACGCATCCCAATCCTTGACGAGAGGCATCACAGTAGACGTGGAAGTCTTTCCGGATGTCTGGCAGAGTCAGAATGGGAGCTGATACTAGCTTCTTCTTGAGAGTCTGGAAGCTCTCTTCGCAGTCGGGGGTCCAATTAAACTTCACCTCCTTCTGCAGAAGTCTGGTCATAGGCTTGGCGATCTTGGAAAAATTCTCGATGAACCGGCGGTAGTATCCGGCCAATCCGAGAAAACTCCGGATCTCGGTCACGGTCGTTGGCTGTAGCCAGTTGGTTACCGCTTCAACGGTGGTTGGGTCCACTGCTATTCCTCCGGCAGATATAACATGACCGAGGAACTTCACCTCAGACGACCAAAATTCGCACTTGCTGTATTTGGCGTACAGTTGCTGCTCCCTTAGCTTTCCGAGGGTCAGACGGAGGTGAGTCTCGTGTTCTTCCTTGGTCTTGGAGTAAATGAGGATATCGTCGATGAATACCACGATGAACTTGTCCAAGAACTCCATGAATACATTGTTCATCATGTTCATGAAGAAGGCCGGGGCATTCGTGAGTCCGAACGACATCACAGTATACTCGTAAAGTCCATAGCGGGAGGTGAAGGCAGTCTTGGGTATATCTTCCTCCCTGATCCTCAACTGGTGATAACCTGACCTGAGGTCAATCTTGGAAAACACCGAGGATCCTTTCAGTTGATCGAACAGGTCGTCGATCCGAGGCAATGGGTATTTGTTCTTGATGGTTACGTCGTTCAAGGCCCTATAGTCCACGCACATCCTCTTAGTCTTGTCCTTCTTCATGGCAAATATGACCGGTGCACCCCAGGGTGAGGTACTCGGTCGGATATAACCTTTCTGCTCTAGGTCTTCGATGTTGCTCTTGACTTCGGCTAGTTCATTGGCGGCCATTCGGTATGGGCGTTTGGAGATTGGAGTGGTCCCCGGGACAAGCTCGATTCTGAATTCGATGTCCCGCTTGGGAGGCATTCCGGGCAGATCTTTGGGGAAGACATCTGCAAACTCCTTGACTATTGGTACCTCTTCAAGAGCTATCGAGCGAAGGGATGCTCCGAGTGGTTTGCGACTGACCATCCGGAAAGTGACGGTTACGCCTTCAGGACTGGTCACCGTGACGGACTTGTTGGCACAGTCGATCACTCCCTTGTGCTTCATCAACCAGTCCATTCCTAGTATAAGGTCGAGTCCGGTGCATTGGATGAGGACAGGCTCGGCCCAAAACAGCACTCCTTGGATGTCAAGTTGAACCTTAGGGCTGTAGAAGCGAGCTGAGGTCCTATTGCCGGGGGTGGCAATCACCATGGGAATTGGTAGAGGGAGCACGTCCAGATTGTTTGTTTTTGCAAAATCTTCCGAGACAAAGGAGTGGGTTGCTCCAGAGTCAAATAATATGACGGCCGGTACGGAATTCATCGTAAACGTACCGAGTACGACTTCAGGAGCCTCCTGAGCTTCCTCCGCGCTGATGTGGTTGACGCGGGCGCGAACGGCCTGGTGGGGTGCTGCGCCTTGGCTCTGCTTGGGGTGAGGACACTGGTGCGAGTAGTGCCCTTCCTTGCGGCAGTTGAAGCAGACGACCGGCCTTCCTTGGCGATCCCTCAAGATCGGGGCCTTGGCGGCTGGTGCCGGCTGAACGGCCGGAGCTGGTGGAGCGGGGCGAGGATGCCCGGCGTTGGATCCACCGGCTGCGTGAGGTGGCCTATAGGCGGGCCGAGGATGGTAGGCGGGCGCTGGTGGCGGAGGGACGAAGCGGGGCCTCTGAGTGTTCGCCTGCTGGTGCTTGAAGGCGATCATCTTCCTCTTCTTGAGGTCCAGCTTGTTCTGCTCAGTCTCTTGGATGAGCGCTTTATTGACCAGCCGCTGGAAGTCGGCGAAGTCGGCGGCGACGAGCTGGATGGACAGCTCATCCTTAAGTCCCCTTAGGAACTTGGCTTGGCGGAGGGCGTCGGTGCGCACTTCTTCCGGTGCGTAGCGAGCGAGGCGGTTGAACTCATGGAGGTACTCCATGACAGTTCGGTTGCCTTGTTGCAGGTCGCGGAACTCCTGCTGCTTCACCGCGATGACACCGGCGGGGACGTGGGCGGCACGAAAGGCGATGGTGAACTCCGCCCAAGTCACCATGTGGCCCTCTGGCTGGGACGCACGATAGTTGTCCCACCACTCGGCGGCGGGACCCTGGAGCTGATGAGTGGCGAAGGCCACTCGCTCACGGTCCGTGCAGGGGAGGAGGTCGAGCTTCTTCTCGATGGTGCGGAGCCAATCTCCGGCCTCCATCGGGTTGGTCGTGCTCGAGAAGATGGGCGGGCGCACGCGCAAGAACTCGGAGAGTTGCGGAGCGGCCGCGGGTGCTGGTGCGCGAGGGGCGGGTTCCCCGTTCTGCAGACGGTCCAACTGAGCCTGTTGGTGCTGCATTTGGGTGAGGAGAGCGGTGATCAGATGGTTCTGATTCGCCATCATCTCCGCCAAGGTGGGGTGATTGGCGGAAGGCGACCCGGATTGGCGCGGGCCCGTTGCACCCCAGTTGGGTACAACACCCTCGGGCGCATCACGGCTTCCTCCTGCTCCGTCGTTGGAGCCGGTGTTCTGGTGGTCAGCCATCTTCTGAATATCCAAAATGATAAAGCAAAAGATGACGAAACAATAATACAACCATATAAGATTCAAGCACATAATTATATATAGTGGCATAAATTGTTTGTTACAATCAAGTTTTTATTCTACCCATGACACACTCGTCGTGGGCAGCACCACATACAAAATTTTTGATTCTTATTTAGATAGCGTCTCCTAACGCCTACTCGCCACCGGAGGCGGTCTCCGTGCTCTCGGAACCACGAGTGCGCGGCTCCAGAGAGATGGTGGGCTCGAGAAAATTCTCGATGATGGAGTCGGAGACGAGGCCGGGGCGTGGTGTAGGGGCGCTGGTGGAAGGCCTGGCGGGGGAGGGTCGTGGCGGGATCCTCTTGGGGCGAGGGAGGGGCTCACGGATAGGCTTCTTCTTCCTTGGAAGAAGAGGAACCATCTCCGCGATGTCCTTCTGCAGCTCCATGATCTTGCGCTGCAGCTCGCCGTTCTGCTGGATCAGGTTCTTCGTTTCTTCACGAAGAAACGCAACCGCCTCATGGTGCTCGTCGGCGTCGAGCACCGCCTCGGTGTGAAGATCATCCATGGCCTGCAGAAGACGCGACTGCCGGGCCATGACCGGATCACGCACGGAGTGAACTCCGAGGTAGATGCTACGGTGGGCTCCGGGAGTACGCTTCGGCACAAGCCGGAAGGATGAGTTCTGAAGACGATCGTCGTAGATCATCCTCAGCTCCATGAGGGCCTGAAGGGCGACTCGTTGGCACGCGACGTCGAAAGTCGGGCCTCCAAGTGCGGTGGTGTAGGGCGGCAGATGCTCTCCGGAGCCATGGACGGTGAGGGAGACGTCGCAAGGCCCGGCGAACTCGTCGGGGTAGACTCCTTGAAACTCAGGTTCGAAGAGGAACCCGAGGAAGGTGAGCATCATGCGGAGCTCCCGGACGAAGCCCTCGTAGTGGCGGCAGTAACTGTGGACTTGGTAGACTGGCATCTACAAAACAATAAGTTGAATAAAAGTGAGGAGAGGAACAAAGTTTATGAAGTAGATTTTCAAGAAATAATTTCCTATGGTTAATGGCTAGGCGGGTCTGTTTGGCTTCCTACAGTCAAGTCGGCTCTGATACCATCTTGTAGCGCCCCGATTTAACAAAATCGAGACATTATTGAATTTCCATAGAAAAACAATAATACAAGAGGTTCATCATGCGACAACGTACATACGATAGAATCCATGGTACGCAGACCATATTTATTACAACATTGTTTTGGTAAAAACAGTAATAAAGTAATTAAATAACGGCATGACGAACGTCTTCTTCAGGATCTTTCTTCTTGACTGGGTCGCTACTCCAGACCGTCTTCAAGATAAACATCCTCTGTGGGGTCCAACGGGTATGAGTACAAAAAGTACTCAACAAGCCACCGCAAATGCAAATAATAATGCAGGATAATAAACAAGGAAGGATAAAGGCTAACAATGCGGAATAAAGCAGTTGCAGTTATGACATTTAGTGTAATCATATTTTAATCATGCGGAAAGTAAATATGAACATCATCAACATCAACTAACTCGAGGAGTACGTTTTACCTCCTCGCACAACGGTCCTTACATGTCAATCCATCATGCACATTCATATTCCAAGTAAACTAACTGGGGGATGTCACGCAACCCGCCCTTGACCGTGGGCTCGGCTTTTCGAAAAGATTTAAGACTCTGATCAGAGATGTACTACTGGACCCACAAGGCACGCACTCATCTCAACGAGATGACCCATTTCACGGGAACTCGTGCCAAAACCTCAATATGAGATGTTCCAAGCGATAACCACCCGCTCTAGGTTTCGCCGGCGCGCCGGGCCGCATCCCGGCTAATGTCGCACCCCCTTTTGCGCCACATTGGTACAAGTCACCCGCAGGTGCAACTTGACCCATCTCCAAATGGTGGCCTCGGTTTGGAACAACCCATACCTTAGTTAGGACTTACCCACTAGACTTGTGGTTAGTACGTAAGTGTATTGCAACGGATCCCTCAGACCGGTCCTTATAGTGCCCCGGGTGCGACTGACCAATGCCCTAGCTTGCACCCGGAACCCACCATGCATACACTCACAACCATGACTCATCACCAACAGAATTTCCAAGGATAAGAAGCAACGGGGATCATATAATAGAACCATTTTACTACGACTCATTTTTATCCTATAGCGGCCGTGTCAATACTTTGGACACTAGCTAATATCATTGATCATGTGGTGACAAGGAGGTTAGGCGAGATAGCATGGCTTGGGTTGCACATCAAGGTCGGGGGATCCTAAATAAATATAATGTAAGGGTTCATTTGACTAATGCATATACATAACCTATGTGTTTTAGCGATAGTCAATTCAAACATGGGTTCAATATGTTCAAAAGAATCGTTTGGTGACTTGCCTTGTTCAGCAAAGGGAGAGGGAGGGACTTCGGGGAAGTACTCCGGCTCCTCGGCGACGTCGTAGTCTTTTTAATATAAAGTAAAATAAAAAGAACATAACATCTAATCAAACAGTATAACATTACATTATAAACACATAAGTTAAAGTTGGTTTGAGTAAATAAACCCAAAGGTTAAGGTTCTGAATTTTTTAAATAATTTTAAAGGGATTAAAATAAAGGGTTGTCCTTTTTAGAAAACAAATGTTTAAATGGGATTATGGTCATATTAAATCCTTAAATAAGTGTGAAATGAAAAGTTCATGTCAATTTGGTGGTTTTCAGTGAATGAACAGAAAGGAAATTAATAATAATTTTTCTGAAGTTTAAATATTTTAATCCATATTTTAATCCTAAAGGCTTTTGAGTAATTATTTGAATAAACATGAAAATGTCAAAATAAACCTACTGTTTTTATGGCATAAACATGTAGAGAATAATTTTATGAATTTTCTAAAATTGGAATGGTAATTTTTGGAGTCCAAATGCATTAGATATGAATTTTACAAGTTTAAAAGCATTTCTGGAATTTATTTTCAAATTTTAAACCTCTCGGGTCCACGGTGAGCCAGGCCCACGGTGAACCCGCGCACTGTGCGCGTGCGCCGGCTCGATCTGGACCGTCGGATCTGGATCCGATGGCCAGGCGCGAGGCGGGAGGGTTAAGTGACAACGGACGGCCAGGATTAAAACGCGCGAAGGGGTACCACGTGGACGCACGAGATTAAACGCGGGGTTTTAAAACAAATGGACGCACGGGATTAAAACGTACCCCTTCGCCGAGATCTAACGGATCAGATTAATCCGCACACGGGGATTAACCATCACCGTCGGATCCAGATCGCACGGTCGTGCGTGAATCCGACACGGCACGGGTACTCGGCCCGTGCCGGTCGTCTTCTCCGACGACGGCGAGCGGGCCAGCGGCCACGGCGAGCGACGGCGACCTAGTCTAAGGCCTAAAATGGAACGAGGGTGCTACGGGGATCACGAGGGTACCTCGGCGGTGAGAAAAGGTCGACGGAGCGAGGCCGGCGACGAGCGGAGGCGGTGGAGGTGTTCGGGTTCCGGGCGGCGACGGCGATCCGGCGAGGGTTCTCGTCGACGGAGTGGTGGCCGGCGTTGGGGAAGTCCCGGTGGTCACGATGGTGGCGAAGGCACGGGCGGAGGTGGTCCGGTGCGACGGCGAGGGGCGGCCGGAGGCGAACCAGAGGGAATGCGCTAAACGGCGAATCGTGGTTGTTCTGTTCGGTCTGAGTGCGAATGGGCGTGGGGGTCGAACGCGGTGAAGGCCAGGGGTATAAATAGTGGTGCCGGCGGGGACAGGGAGGGCGCCATCGGGGGAGGGCAGTGAGTTAACGCCGGCGAGCGGTTTCTCTGCATGCGGGCGACAGCGGGGGGGATTACGCGTGGGATTAAAGGGAAAACGGGCGACGTGATCCGGGGGTTTTAATGCTGGCGAATAATGAAGGGGAGGGGACCGGCGACGAGCGGATCCGAGGGAGTAAAGGTGGCCGGCGAAGTTTGGGGGCGACGACGCGAGGTAGAAGGCGAAGCTGACAGGTGGGGCCTACTAGCCAGTGAGCGCGAGCGGGCGAGGGTGGCGCCTGACGGGTGGGGTCGAGGTGTCGGGTTCGCGCGCGAGGGAAGGGATTCGGCGCCGACAGGTGGGACCGAGTTGTCAGCCAGAGGCGAGCGCGGTAACGGGCTGGGCCGGCCGGGAGAGAGAGAAGGGAGGGAGAGAGGCCCATTACTGTTCTAATACTTTTCTGAATAAAAATAATTCCAGAAAATAGATTAAAATATTAGGGCTACTTCCAAGGCTGGTAAAAATTTATAAAAATTCTCAAAATATTATTTTGGTCTTGGGATCATATACAAAAAGTTTCACCTCCTGATTTGGTCATCTACTCCATGTTGTAGTTCAAAAGGGTATAAAAGGGATTTAAAAGTATTTTCTGAAATAATAATTCCAATAAATTGAATTTAATTATATTTTTATTGTTTTGAAAAATTGGGGTGTTACACTGATACTCTCAGATTTTGTGGATGGTTTCCACTTTGCGGGATTTCGGGTTAGATTATAAGAGTGTTCCACTTTTCTGTGATAACACTAGTGCTATTTGTATTGCAAACAACCCGGTTCTGATTTCCAGAACCAAACACATTGATGTGCGATATCATTTTCTCAGAGATCATAATGAGAAGGGTGATATTGAACTTCAATATGTTGATACCCAACACCAGCTAGCCAATATTTTCACAAAACCCCTCGATGCTTCTCGTTTTGCCTACTTGCGTGGAGAACTTGGTGTTTGTCACCCTTACGGCATTTGTGAGGAGGAGCAGTTTTGATTGTCTTGCATATGCTCATCATGTGTGAAATTGCATTTACATCTTTTGCACTTATATGCCTGATTTTAATTCATGAAATCATGTCAACTCAGCTCTATTTAATATGTTTGAAACATTTTGTGCATGATTTTCTCTTTCCAAAATCAAATCATGTTCACTACTTAGTCTTGGATCTAGCATGTATAGGACTGCTTTAGCTATCTTTTATCTGTTTGATAGCAAGACTCCTTTTTCTCTAGATGCTAAACATTGCAACTTGAAAAAATTGTATTCATGGATATTCATCAAGTGTTAACCAATTTGTTCACTTAATTAAAAATTCCAAAAATGATTTGCATGCTTCAAAGCAAAAATATCCAAGTGGGTTTGTTTGTCGCACTACCCTGTTCTAGACTGCTTACCATTGCACATTGGTCTGAACTGGGATAGTGTAGTGTATGCCAAAATCACCGCCTTAAGCTTCTGATGGCTTTCATGCCTAGGCTTGGCTTGATTGGAAAGTATAAGGTAGACAAACAAATAACCCCTGGCATTATGAAAAGAAGAACAAAATTCATTGATCATTAAGTTTGTTTTTAATGCTCCACTTGAACTGGACTTGTCTGTCTAGAGTAGAAATTGACTAGCTTTGCGCAGTCCCTATTTTTACTTGTCTAGTTACCTTGATTGAGTGGTGATGCTTTTATTTCAAAATGATAAAATCACATGTTGTCATCATGTTTTTCGAGAATGTTAAATTGAGCTGAGCACATGATAATTGGTATTAATATTGGCCTATTTGTTGCTTTATGTGTCTTTGCAACTCTATCCATTTTGAAGCTATGCATCTTTTACAGGCTCCTTGATGCTTGCATTGCCAAAGGGGGAGAAATTTTACGTTCTCTGCAGCAAGGGGGTAAAATAACTCAGGGGGAGTTTTATCTTGCCAATGGAAAGATTTGCCGAAGGGGCTTTTACTCTGTTGAAAAAGGGGGAGGAAAATTCTTTTGTCAAGTGACATGATTTGGCTCGTTTTTGAGTTTTTATGGTCACTTGTGAGCTGAATTTTTTCAAATTTTCTTGAACTTGAATTTGGTTGTCAATGCACTCATCAAGGGGGAGATTGAGAAACCAAGGGTTGGTTTCGGAGTCTGTGATGAGTGATTGACAGATTTTACCCTCTGATTCGAAGGGGTCCCTCCGAAGGGGTTCGGAGGCTGTTTCACCGAAGGGTTCGGTGGGCTCTGGTTACTGCACCTGTTGCAGCGGAGTGTGCCTGTCGGAGGGGTCCGATAGTACACGATGACTGGGTTGTACCGAAGGGTTCGGTACTTTGGGCGGTACACCGGAGTGTGTATCGGAGGTTGCTTATCCAGAGAGGTCTCTGGGGTACTAGATACACTTGTCTGTCTATCTATGGTGCGCAGGTGACTTCGGAGGCGATGGACGGTTCGCAGCAGGTGAACCTGGGTCAAGCGGGAGGCTTGATGCCATGGGAGCAGGGAGCTCCGTCACGAAGGCTGCGAAGGGGTCGAGGTCGAACCTCAGGTCGAGGTGCGCCAGGAGAAAGCAGTAAGTGCGGAGTGTGGCTCCAGCTGAAGGTACTCCAAGACGAAGTCCTCGGAGGCAAGGCACTTCGAAGGGTACTACGAATGGAGTGACTTCGGAGTATGGTGGACTAAGTCCTCAGCAATGAGGCAAGGCGTTCGAAGTGGGCTCCGGAGGGAGGCACTCGAAGGTATACCCGACGAAGGTCTCAGAAGTCGAGGTGCATCGAAGGCATGGTCCGGGTGAGGCTCGTCGAGGAGTGTGCTCGAGGAGAGACTGTGACGAAGTGCTCATGGAATGCTTCATGTGGATGCCTTGGACGAAGGAGGGACTTCGAAGGGTGGTACTCCGAAGGTGGGGCTTCGGAGTGAAGCTGGCTTCGGAGTGAAGCAGGCTTCGGAGTGAAGCTGACTAGGCTGACTTTGGAGTGAAGCACGCTTCGGAGTGAAGCAGGCTTCGGAGTGAAGCTGACTAGGCTGACTTCGGAGTGAGGCTGGCTTCGGAGCGAAGCTGGCTCCGGAGCGAAGCTGGCTCCGGAGCGAAGCTGGCTCCGGAGTGAGGCTGACTTGAGGTACTTCGGCCTTGCATGGCTTTGGTACACGGACTGACGGAGTTCGAGCTGGGAGAAGCTGCGAAGCCGTGGTGGTCCACTCCGAAGGTGTTGGTGCGAAGGCCCAAGGGCTTTGACGGCTTCGACTCAAAACCGTTACTGTATCGAAGGCTGACTTCGGTGAAGCGAAGGCTGTCAGGCTCAAGGCTTCTCATCAAAGAAGCGTGCGAAGGGGCTTCAGAAGGGTCCAAAACTGCAAAGGCTGACAGCGTCTGCTCTGCAAAATCTGGTGTTGTCCCCTCTACGAAGCTGACAAAAGAAGCCTCCAAATAAAGTAGACTACCAGTTGTACCCCCCTGTTGTGATGAGACAAAACCGGTGTAAACCCTAGGGGTAAAGTAGTCTATTCATAGGGCTGAATAGTGCCTATAAATAGTGGAGGCTGGCTAGGTCACATCAACACTTTGAGCAGCCATTGTAGAACTCATGTGCTAGCCGCCACACTCTTGTATTCATCTTGTGAGTTCATTTTGTTTTCCCTGTTCAAGTAATGAAGCTTTGATTCTGTTTTCTTTTACTGCTTGAACTTGTATGCATACTTCTTTGCATGCTTTGATTTCTCTGTGCACCATCTTCTTGTGAGTTTTTCTGGAGAGGTGTGTGAGAAGTCAGTCTGGGTGTAGTGTGAAGCCTGCTCGAAGGCACCCAGTGTGCGGAGCCTGCACTGCCTTAGCAGAGTTGATCGAAGTCCTCAGAGGGAAGTCCGCTCTTGCGAAGGGTGAAGTGCGAAGCCTGCTCGGAGCACCCTATGTGCGGAGCCTGCACTGACTTAGCAGAGCTGAATTTTTGGGGTTGTGGGTAGAGCGAAGTCTTCTTGGCTTCGAACTTTTGCTCATTGCGAAGCCTGATTCCGGAGCTGTGAAATACCTCTGAAACAGAACTTCGAAGGGTGTGTTCGAAGCCTATTCCACAGAAGACAGAAGTAAAACAGAAGGCTATTTTTAGTCTGAAATTTTAAAAGCTCCCATTCACCCCCCCTCTGGTCGCCGTTTCCGGTCCAACAATTTCGCAAACAGTAACGGTCAAGAATACGAAACGGCAAGTCTGAACGGTAAAAAATTGTGAACCTAGGCTATAAATAGAGGACCTAGAAACTTCTCAAACAGCTTTTTCACCGTCTTTGCACAATCAACCATTAGCCCCCAAACCTTAGCCTCAATCGCTCGGTTCGAATCAATGGCGAAGACAAGCTTCAAGGCTCTCGGGGCGACTTCGGCCCTAGCCCAGCAACAGGCCATGGCGGCGGTAGCAGCGGCGGCATCAGCGGCGACGCCGGCAGGGAACCCTCAACAGATCAGTCCCCATGACCTCCTCCCGGCCTCTTCGAAGTACTCTGACTAGTCTTACAAACTGGGGCCATCCACCTGTAAGAGGAAGACGATCGCAGCAGTGGTCGAGGGTAATATTAGCCCAAAGATCAATGTCCGCAAACCCGGGAAGGAAGCCATCCCTTCATCGTGGCTCGAAGAAGTCATCGTCTTCGAAGCCTTCTTCGAAGCAGGGTTAGGACTCCCGGTGGTAGACTTCCTGTCGGAGATACTAGATCTCTTCCATGTCACCCTTCCTCAATTGTCTCCGAACGCAATAGCGCTCCTAGCTATCTTCGAATGGGCGCTGCGGGCTAAAGGCTGCGAAGGGAGGGTAGAGATATTTGCAGCGCTGCATAAAGCATATTGCCTGTTGAAGACTTACCAAGGCTCCGGAGGGGGAAAATCATAGTAGCCTTCAGCAGCATCAACTTCAGACTCCGAGATGAATTCCAACTGCGATTCCCAGTGAAGGCCATCAACGCCAGATGGTACACAGATTGGATTCTCTGGTGGTTCTACGCCGAAGTTGGAGTAGACAGTCGTCTGGCCGGACCCCTGCAAGACATATATTTTCGAAGGGAAGCCGAAGTCCACCCAAACTCGGCCAGCTTGAAGCCCGCCTTAACCTGCTCCAACGAATTAGTTGTCGCATGAGTATGCGGGACTTAGCAGAGGAGTTCATCGGGCTCCAAATTCCGCCCTTGATGGCCGACTGCCTATCCACTTCGAAGAAGATCCGGAGGGAGGACTCCAAAAAATTCCTTCGAACTCGAGCTCTGCAGGTAACTTCGAAAAGTACAGCATGCTTTATATATGATTATTTCATGAAATGACTAATAAAAACTTATCTTCCAGCTTCACAAGCCCCTATGACTTCAGAGCAAATCGTTCGAGCTTCGGAGAAGATTCTTGGAGCTCCTACCCCGGCTGAAAAAGAGTGGAGGAAGAAACTGGTGGGTAGTTGGGGGTGACTTAACCGAGTGTGGGGCTTACTCGGAGTCATAGCCCCTTCTCTTCCTGACTGGGTTCCCTCCGAGACTGGTCCGAAGAAGAGAAAAGTCGATGCTGGGACTTCGTCTTCAGCCAAGACTCCCGTGAAGAAGTTAGCTCGTAAACCCAAGAACATGTCTCCCTCCAAGTCTGTCGCTTCATGGGAGTGAGAGAAATGCAAAGGGTCCTCGTGGACCTTATTACCGGAGATGAAGCATAGGCGAATGTCGAAGTTGTAGATATCAGAGATGTAACAGGTGTGCCGGCTGCACCAAACAACTCCGAACAGGCCGGGACCTCGAGTGTCCTGCCTGACTTGCCGAGTCAAGAAGCCCCTGCTATTGAAGGTGGAGTCGAAGTCGTAACAGAAAAGTTTCGATTCCGGACAAAGTGGTAACTGTTGCTCCAAGGAAGGTTCCAACAGTCAACCCTTTGGTTCCAGACCCCGAGTCTGACGAAGACTTCGAAGGGGCCTTCGACCCTCCAAGTAGCCCCGTACTCATTCACCGACAAGATTTCGGAGGTATAATACCTTTGATTTGGCAGGGTCTGCTCCCATGGAGACGACTCCTCCTGCGAAGACTGCTCCTGGAACTTCGACATCTCCAGGGTCGGTTCCAGAAGAAGTTACCCAGATGGGGCCCGAAAAAGGTAAAGGTAAAATGGATCCTTTTCCTGCTCCGAACTCGAGATTAACTCCTTCGGAATCGACATACGGGGGACAATCTACGGAGGGGGTTAGTCCACCGAAGTTTCTAGGGATGCGGTGCAGCGCTCCGGCCCTTCACCTAACGAAGATGATCAAAGGGCTCTGTTTTCTATGAAGTTTATCTAGAAGGCCTGCATGGGTAACTCCCTCTCAAGCTGCATCAACTACGAAGGATGTAGTCAGCCCTCGTATTTGTGACTTCGTATGGGCGAAGCGCTTAAAAAATTATCTTAAAGTCTCTCCAGGCAGCTGCTTCACTTGGAAAAGACTTCCCGTAGACATTGGGGGTACGAAGGTACCCTGAAAGTTGCTTATGAACTTCTTCCTTAATTGCTCCCAGGTTCTAATTGATCCCGGCTTCAGGGACCAAAACCACTGCAAAGCCACCCCTTCGAGAGCAAGATGGAAACACTTGGCCATGGTGTCTCCCACTCCTCCACTGGCCTCAATTGCCAAAGCGTAAGAACGGGAGAATTCCCCGGGGTCTTCGTCTCCGGAATACTTATAGAGCTTCGACGTTTTAAACTTAGGGTCGAAGCGCACTTTCTGCAGCTCGGGATGCAGTGGAGACTCGCTATCGAAGGAAGTGTTCTCTGGGCTTCGGGATAAGGAAGTTCGTCGTCTTGAGGCACTTCGGAAATGACTGGGGTGGCCTGAGAAAGAAGCTTATCTACGGCTTCTTGCCTCACCTCGCCACTTCAGCCTGAAGACTGGCCATTTGGGCTGCCATGTCACCAAGACTATCTTCATTCCCTCTGAAAGGACCTTCCGGGTCTTGAGAACTGTACGTGTCAGTTCAAAGCGGAATCGAAGCTGGAGAGGGGACTCCGGCTGGCCGAAGTATAGATGGAGCTAGAGAAGAAACTTCGTATGCCCGAGGAAGGGGAATCCCTTCGGGGGTCTGAGGTGGAGGAAATACCGAAGGTCCTCCGACCTCGACTGTATTCGAAGATCTTACTCCGGAGGTCCGAGGGGACCTCCGAGTAGGACTACCACCTGAACTCCGCTTGGGAGGCATGGTTTAAGAAGTTGGTAGAGAACGAAGTTTTTAGGACTAAGTTCCCCACGGACGGCACCAACTGTTGGCGTAAAAGACTGTTGGCGTAAAAGATTACGCTAATAGGTTTTTAGAGATTAGAAACTAACAAACGAAGAGTTTGCGAAGTGAATTATTTCAAGCCTCCGAATTGGATAATAGCTCGAAGCAGTTCGAAGATGTGTATTGAATAACTCAATATTCAATCTCCTTTACAAGGTAGAATGAGGGGTATTTGTAGGTAAAAATCTTAAGGAAAAGACCTTTTTACCCCTCTATTACAACCGTCATAGTGGAAACTATTTGATACCTTTAATAGGGCTAAAATGGTAAAAGACTAATCTAATGAGAAAGAAGATAAGTCTTCCATCCTAGCTGGCAGAGAGATTCTCTGAAGAGTCGTCGTTCGAAGCTATACTCCAAACAAGAGTATGCTTTGATACTTCGAACTTGACCCAACACTAAACCGAAGTTAAACACTGGAACTTCGGTTTAATAGATTGCCTTCGTCTTGTTACTGTAGTGACCCTGAGGATGAAGTATTTTCCCCCAACAATCATATCATCGTCCTCCTCATCTCTCCTCTTTCTAATACGCTCCTTTATTCCCATATTCATTATAAACTAAAATAAAAACCATTAAAAGAACAAAGTAAGAACATGTAAGAATAAAAAAATAAGCATGCAACATGAAAAATAAGAATAAAGATAAAGATAGCTTCAAGAACATTAAATATGGTACTAGATAGTATTTGTTACAAAAGTCAAAATTATCAAACTTGCATGCATTGGTGACAAAAAATGTCTAAACAGTAAACAGAATATCAAAATTCCGTACCAGAGGAGGTATTTTGATAGCCGTAGACGGATCAAAATTCCGTTTGTTTATGCAACATCAAGGGGTCTATTCCCTAACAGTTAGAATATTCAACAAATGGAACAATGATCAGTGGAGCCTTACAAGCGTTTATGGACCTCAAGATAGTGCAGCTAAGCAGGATTTTCTGGAGGAATTGGGTAGCCTTGGCCAAACATCTTTACCCTGTTGGCTTTTGATGGGAGACTTTAACCTCCTCTTCAAGGCTGAGGACAAGAACTCACGTCAGATTAACCACACTTTAATCACGTGTTTTCGTGATAAGATCAACTCCCTCGCCCTAAAGAATGTCAAGTTGCGCGGACGTCGTTTCACCTGGAGCAGTGGAACCAGTGAACCCACACTCTCCAAGATTGATCACATTCTGGCTTCTCCTAGTTGGCTGACCAAGTACCCAAACTTCATTCTCTCAGCCCTGTCGTCTGTTTTCTCTGACCATGCCCCACTACTCTTCTCTAGTAGTAAGGCGCCTGCGCGGCCTAAGCATTTCCGTTTTGAGAATTTCTGGCTAGGAGTAGATGGTTTCACTGAAATAGTGACAAGTTCATGGCATTTACCTGTCCCTAGAGAGCTAGATCCGGTGTGCCGCCTCAACGTGAAATTAAGTCGGCTGGCGGTTGAGCTAAGAAAGTGGAACTCAAATTTACTCGGAGACCTAAAGCTTCGTTTTCTTATCGCTACAAAGGTGATCAAGCTTCTGGACAGAGCTCAAGAGAATAGGACCTTGTCGGCCCAGGAGAGGGACCTCCAGGTTGACCTTAAGTTGGTCTTGCTAGGCCTTGCAGCCATTCAGAAAATCAAGGCTAAGCAGCGCGCTAGAACTGCGTGGCTGAAGTATGGAGATGCCAGCACGAAATTTTTTCATATGAAAATGAATGGCAGAAGGAATTCAAAATTCGTTCCAGTGTTGGAGGATAACGGCAGAGCTTACACTGAACATCAGGACAAAGCTAGAATACTAAGGAGCTATTTCTCCTTGCGGCTAGGAGCGCAAGAACCACGTCTGTGCACCCTACCTTGGCATTTATTGTACCCGAAGGAACAAGACCTCAACGGCATGGACCGGCCAGCTACATTAACAGAACTGACCAAAACTGTTGTTGCGTTGCCGAATGACAAAGCCCCGGGGCCGGATGGTTTCACCAATGAGTTTTTCAAAAAATGTTGGCAGATTATCCGTTTGGATCTTTGGCGGGCAGTGAATCATTTTCTAGAGAATGGGTCACAGCACCTTCATCTATTGAACTCGGCTCATATCGTACTTCTGCCAAAAACTGCAGACACGATCAATGCGAGTGGGTTTAGACCCATTAGCCTAACCCATAGCTTCGCAAAGATTTTAACCAAGCTCCTTGCACTCCGATTAAGCCCTTTTCTGGATAGTTTGATCGCCTCTAACCAGTCAGCGTTTATCAAGAGGCGAGGCCTTCATGACAACTTTCTACTGGTCCAGGGCTGCTTGAGGCGACTTCACCGGGCTAGAAAGCCAGCGGTATTCATTAAGCTTGACATTTCTAAAGATTTCAATTCCATTAGCTGGCCGTACTTGATTGAAGTTTTGCAAAACCGTGGTTTCGGGCGCCGATGGACTAACTGGATTTGCCAGATTTTGTATTCGTCCGCTTCTTCAATCATTCTGAATGGCGAAGTGGGGGAGGCTTTTGTTCATGGTCAAGGCGTTCGACAAGGTGATCCCTTGTCCCCCATGTTATTCCTTCTTGCCATGGACCCCTTGCAAAGGTTGATAATTAAGGCGGACAGAAATGGACTTTTAAAACCGTTGGATCAGAGCAGTGCGCGTGTAAGAGCCTCTTTTTTCGCAGATGATGTAGGCTTCTTCATAGAAGCCTGCCCACAACAGGCGGAATGTATGAAAACAATCCTTGAGATCTTCGGCAAGGCGTCCGGGTTGCAAATCAATTTCGATAAGACTGAACTATACCCTATTGGTTGTACTGCCAGGGAAATAGATGGCATTCGCCAAGTTTTCCCAGCAATAGAGGCAGCGTTCCCTTGCAAATACCTAGGACTGCCTCTTCATTTCGGTAAGCTCAGAAGAAGCCACTGCCAACCGCTCATTGACAAAACAGCCGCCAAGCTTGCAAGCTGGAAATTTTCGTTCCTCTCTAAAGCAGGAAGGTTGGCGCTAATTCATTCAACCCTCTATGTAATTCCTATATTCCATCTTTCGGTTTTCCAGGAAAATGTGTGGCTAATCAAGCAGCTGGACAAAATTCGACGGAATTTTTTTATGGGGTAAGAATAATAGTCAGAATGCAAGAGGAGGTCCTTGTTTGGTGAGTTGGAAGCAAGTCTGTGCACCCAAGGGAAGGGGAGGCCTCGGGATAGTGGATCTTCAGGCCATGGGGAGAGCGTTGCGGCTGCGATGGCTGTGGCTTAGGTGGAATGATCAGACAAGGCCATGGGCAGTCACACCCCCACCTTGTTCATCAAAGGACCTGCAGCTATTCCAGGCCTCGACGCGAATTCAGCTTGGAAATGGACGTTTAGCGAGGTTTTGGCTGGATAATTGGATGGGAGGGCAGCCCCTTAGAACCTCCTACCCAGAATTATTTAGTATCTCCACGAGGAAGAATATCTCAGTATTTACTGCGTTGCACCAAAATGCTTGGGCTAAAAGTGTCAAACATCTGGAATCCATCATGCACCTAAATCAATTCATTCAACTTTGGGCGGTAATTCAAGATGTTAGCCTAAATGCAATGGACGATGACATTCATTGGAAATGGACCGCGAACGACATTTTCTCGGTTCAGTCAGCCTACCAGATCCAGTTTGAGGGTATGTGCAGGCCAACCATTTCGGGTTAGCTTTGGAAGAGTCTTGCAGAGCCCAAGTGTAAATTCTTTGTTTGGACACTCTTAAAGCACAAAATTTTAACAGCTGACAATATCCTCAGAAGGGGGTGGCCATGCACGCCCTTCTACCAGCTATGCTTTGCTGCAGTTGAGACGCCACAACATCTGCCCGGGGAGTGTGCTTTCACCATCCTAACCTGGAATGAAGTGCAGGCTCGGCTACACATCTCCGGTACTCCGCCGCTCACAGGGAGAGAACCTTTTCAGATTTGGTGGCAGAGGGCTTCTTCGGCTTCGTCGAGAAGAAATCGTCGTTTGTTCAACGGCTTAATCATGTACACCTGGTGGAATATTTGGAAGGAGCGTAACAGAAGACTCTTCTTCCTCTCCTTTGAATCAATCCCCACAGTAGTTGATCTAATTGTTTCGGATTTCGTTCTGTTTGTAAACCGCGATCGTGCGATCGCTGGTTAGGTTGATACCTTGCTTTGTAACGTTCTTCGTGAGGTCTTCACCTCTCTTAATGCTAAGCGGCGAATCTCTCGCACGCCTTTCAAAAAATGAAGTATCAAACAAATGAACAGTCTGCACAAGTATCTCCAAGCATGACAAACAGACAATGATGTGTAAAGACTCATGTACTCAAGGTAGTTAACATACACCAAAACAAACAGACATTAGTTGGTATACTTAGTTTTGTTGCCATGAGCCTGTGAGTCTGTGACATACCTAAGGCTCATGTACTCAAGGTAGTTAACATACACCAAAATATAAGACCTAAACTAGAAACATAGTTGAAAACTGAAAGGCAGTAGCATAACCATTTATGAACAGACAGTGAGCAAAGCTAGTTGGAGGTTTCCTTGTGGCAACTAAAATTTCTACTGCAGGCTGCATAGATCTACTAAAATATAACAACAAATGTACATGTAGATCTACTGCAGTCTGCATGGAGAAGCCGGTCCAGGTGAGGCGGCAACGGAAGCTGGTGGCGATGTAGACGAACTGCGTCGGTGCTCGGGGTGGGCGCGGCGGGCACGTAGGTGGGGTGGGCGGGGCGGGGCGAGTAGGGCGCAGCGGCGGGGCAGGGCGGGCACGATGGCGGGGCGGGGGGACGGCAGGGCGAGCGCCGAGGCAGGGCAGGCGCGGCGGCGGGGTAGGAGGACAAGTGCGGCGGCATGTAGATTTGGGGGAAAATTTTCCTCTAGTAGGCTGGGGTGGGTAAATTCCCAGCCCAAGTGAGAGAAAACTTACAGTGTTGGACTAGAAATAAAATCTCGAGTGGGCTAACCGAATACTCTTTTTTTAATGGGCTGGGTTTTTTCTAGGCTGAGATTTTCCCCGTAGATTGTGGCCCAATCTCGGTTATTCCCTGCCAAAACAAACAAAACCTGAGGGGGATGGGATTAGTGTTGTGCATGCATGGGCAGGATCAGAAGAAGATGAATAGTATTGAACGAGGGTAGTTTAGACAATATGAAAAAAATCTACGTCTACAGGTGATCCTGTAGCCGCTACGCGTGTATAAAATGACACAAAACGAGTATCACAAAATAGTAATGTCGTGAAGATAAATAACAAAATAATAATAACATTTTTTACATTTTCGAAAATAACTGTGATAGGGATAGTATTAACCCTATATTTTTTATTCACTCCTTATTCTATTCCGGTGTTTCAAACATGCACATAAACATCATATCTCTGAAAAGATGAGCCTTTTACCGCTTCTTTGCGCGAATGCGTTATTTCCTTGCTGCCATTTTGCCCCATCAGGGGGCGTGACGTCACAACCAGCAGAAGCAGAGCACGGCGAGCTGGCTCCACCCAGCCGCCTCCCCCTCGCCGCGCTGGCGATGAGCTCCTCCGCAGAGCCCCCTCCCCACGAGCACCCACCAGCTTCAGCTCAAGTACCCGCTCCACCTCCTCCTCAGCCCGCCGCCTCAGACAGTGAGACCGTCCTCTCCACCCCACCGAAACCTAACCCCCCAATCACAACCGCGCCATCCCGGAATGCCTCGGTGGCTACCAGTACCACCGCCGCGCCGTTCGGATCGGGGGCTACCTCCTCCACCGCGGCACCTCGGAAGGCCCCGGAGGTTACCACCGCCGCTGTGCCATCTCGAAACCCTCCGGGTACCACTGCTCCCGCTGCCGCGGCGTCCCGAAACATCCCAAAGACCACCGCGGCGTCCCAAAACTCCCCGAGGGCCACCACTACCGTCACCACGGCGTCCCGAAGCACTTCGAGGGTCACCACTACCGTCACACCGGTGTCCCGAAGGCTCTCGGTTGCCACAGCCGCCATGGCCTCACGAAACCCCTTGATAGGAGCTGCGGCCTCCACCACCGCGGCTGCAGCGGGGAACGGCGCGGTCCGGACCGCCCCTACCCGGCCGGAGGAATACACGCCTCGGATGGGGCTGGAGTTCGAGACCGAGCACGAAGCGTACGAGTTTTACCGCTACTACGGCTGGAAGGTAGGATTCAACGTGCGGAAGGAGTACGCCAACAAGAACAAGAAGACCGGCGAGATCACCTCCCGCAAGTTCGCTTGCTCCCGTGAGGGCTACAGGGCCAATGTCAAACGGGGCAATCACACGCTGGTGCCTATGCCTGACTCGAGGACCGGCTGCAATGCACACCTCGTCATCCGCCGTAAGAAACCTGGCGCCAAGTTGGAGGTATATGCCTTCCAGCCACGGCACAATCACCCACTCTTTGCTACGTCCTGCATGCCCAATCCTCTGCTGCCCCATATTTTGCAGTGGACGACATTGCCTGATGTTGCTCCACCACCTGATCTTTTGATGGATGGGGGTGAGCCAGGAGGGCAGAATTCTAATGAACAGAACAATACTACAGGTGCAGGGGAAAAGCACCGCCAGCCACTGCGAACTAGAAGGCAATGGGAAATGAAATATGGAGAAGCTGGTGCTTTGTTGAATTATTTCCAAGAACATTCTCTTTCAGACCCCTCATTCTACCATGCCGTGCAGTTGGATGTTGAGGATAAAGTGGCAAATGTTTTCTGGGCTGATGCAAGGATGATAATTGACTACAGTCAGTTTGGTGATGTTATTGCATTTGATGTGGTGTCAAGGAACAGTATAAGCCTCCGTCATTTTGCCTCTTTTGTCGGCTGTAACAATTTTGGCGAGCCTATTGTTTTTGGGCTGGCACTCATGTATGATGAGACTGCAGAGTCTTTCCAGTGGCTGTTTGAGACATTGTTGCACACAATGTCTGGACAAGCACCAAGGACATTCTTTTCACACCAAGATTCAATTATAGCAAAGGCTGTCTCACTAGTGATGCCTGACACAAGCCATGTTATCTGTGCATGGCACCTAAAGCATATTGCAACCAGGAATGTAAATCATCCTGTTAAAGGTGACAATGATTTCATGAAAGAGTTCAAGGCGTGCATCAATGTGTATGAAGAGGAGATGGAATTTCTCACTTCTTGGGATGCTATGATCAATAAGTATAACCTTCATGATAATGTATGGTTGCAAAATGTATTCGAAGAAAAAGAAAAATGGGCTAGACCATATGTAAAAGGGGCCTTTTCAGCTGGAATGAAAGGAACACGATTAAACGAGCGCCTACAGTCTGATGTGCGGGATCATTTGAGACCTGAGGTAGATATTCTATTGCTTTTGAGGCACCTAGAGAAAGCTATCGATGATAGGCGGCACAAAGAATTGGAGGTTGAGTATAGTTCTAGGCTAAAGTTGCCATACTTCAAAATTAAAGCTCCTATCCTGACACAAGCATCTGAGGCCTATACCAATATGATTTTTCAGCTTTTCCAAGAAGAATATGAAGAATTCCAGTCAGCTTATATTGTGAACCGCGATGAAAGTGGCCCTTGTCGTGAGTATGTGGTTTCAGTTGTTGAGAAAGAGATGCGATATACAGTTTATGGCAACCCTACAGAGCAGACTGTTTCATGCTCATGTAGGAAGTTTGAAACAATTGGTTTCTTGTGTAGCCATGCTTTGAAAATTTTAGATGCAATGGATATAAAGTATCTACCAGACAGATATATCATGAAGCGCTGGACCAAATATGCAAGGCGATTGACGTCAAGAGATGTTCAAGATCAAGCAATTCAAGAAGATAAATCATTGGAATTCTCTAGTCGCTATCAATACATGTGCCCAAAGTATGTTAGGCTTGTTGCTCGAGCATCCGAATGTGAGGAATCCGATAGAGTACTAGACCAATGTTGGGTGGATCTTAGCAACAAAGTTGAAGAAATCCTACAGAAACAGACTAGCATCAATGCATCTCTGACTCAGACCGATGTACAGAATCTTAAAATATTCTTACCTTCTGTCACAAATGGCACTGAACCAGAAAATATCATGGACAAATCAAGCAGCACAACAGCAAAAGAATCAAAGAAGAAGGGGCAGAAAAATAAAACCCAACCAAGAAATTGCATTGAAAAGGGGTTGCGAAAGAAGCAGAAGGTGCACTCAGAACAACCTGCAGTGCAGTATGCTTTGTTAGATGCTTCCTCTCAATCTGGAAATATGTTCCAGGTAATTTCACCAATTTTTTATCTAGTCGAATTGTCAAGTCTGAATATGTGCCTCTTTTTTATGGGGTTTGTCTGCTGTCCTGGGATTCTACCCATATCCGACATTGCTTGGCAGAGCATATTGTTGGGAAACAATTATTTTATGCATCTTTTAATCTCCCTTGTTGTACAATTATGCTGAAATGATGAGGTACTATTTGTCTGAAGTAAAATTGATGTCTTCACCATAGCATGTTAGCTGACTGCAATGTTTATATATATTTGACTCGAAAATCTAACTCTACATTGTTGCATTTATGCCATGCATGTTGCACAACTTTTTTGCTTAACACAATCAATACTAATGGCATTTTGCAACATGCAGGGCTTAGAGGGTCCTCTTAACATGTCTCCACCACTGGGAAGCCAAACTCCGACTTATAAAACCTACAGGGTATGAAGTTACGAGCTACAAAATGTTTCCCTTCAACATGTGATGTTCTTTTAGTGGTGTTGTATCAGACAGTTATTTATTATTTCCGTTTGATCTAGGGGATTGACCTTTCAAATCCAATGGGCCCAATTAACTGTGATGAAATGCACTCTGGTTTAGATCTGACATTTCCTCTGGTATTAATAACTTTCGATTGAACCCATCATGCCAATTCTAGCAAGCCTATTGAGTACTGGTAGTAGTACTGACGTGATTGCCATTTTTCAGCATCTAGGTTTTGCCACCTATCACACTTCTCAGGTGTCAAGTAGCAGCCAAAACAACCAGGTAAATGATAATAGGATATGCCACATATGTGGGTTCCCTTTTATCCCTTTACATATAAATATTGAGAAATTATTGGAATTTTGTTTCTTGTTTAATCTTGTTTTTGTCTTCATCAATCAATGAGAATTTACACACAAAAACATCTGAGTTGACTAATCTGCATTTTCTCTTTAGGCCTTGTAGAAATGAATGCATACTTGCAAGTGCTATGCCTCTCTCTTTAGAGCACAGTTAACAGAACAAGTGAGGTACGGCTTGTAGATTGGAGACTTCTTGTGAATTGTGATGATTACATGACATCCATCAACTGTAGATGGCAATGAGCAGCTGCACAAATGGGTCTATACATCACTGGTATGCAGCATTTCACTTGGCACAATTAACTGTAGTTAATAGTTACTCCTCTTGCTGGCAATCTGAGTTGATTTTTTCTTGTTGGGGTGAGTTGATTTTTTCTCATTGTAGCTGACAGGTTGGCACTAGAGCTGCCGTAGTCTTTAGATTAATATGTCAGTGTATATATATATATGCATTTGTATATGTATACCACTACCATAAAAATTATACATTAGTGACGGGCATGTCCGCCGTCATTCTTAATTATCGTGTCAAAAAAACCCTATCATTAGTGACAATTAAACACCCGTCATTAAAAGATCCCTCCAGGACCATCTTGTGTCTTGCATATCCCCTTTTAATGATGTGTGAACATGGTGACCCGTCATTAAAAGGTCCCTCCAGGTCCATGTCTTGTCTTGCGTATCCCTTTTTAATGATGGGTGAACATCGTGACCTGTCATTAAAGGGCACATATCATAAATTTCACCAAATATTTATAAGTGTTACATCACAAATTTAAACATTAATTCTTGCCTTTATAATAAAAATCGTTATTTGGTGTGAAAACTTGCTTCACAAGGAACACCGCTAGACGTGAACAGATTTCTCTAAGTCAGTCTCATAAAGATTGCCTTTAGGTATGTTGAATTCCTACAAATTGAGTTTTTGACGTTAGTCGATTTTTACATGTGTGAAACATAAATTCAATATAGAAATGTAGTATATAATAATATCTTATATCGGGTGATTTAAGATCGATTATCTTTAGGGTAAAGATCATATGATGTGCAACATAAAACCCGTATTAGTTTTTAAGAGGTTGACTATAGCATTGTTGTAAAAATACACGATTAGTTTAAATAATACATTAAATTTGAAAGAACAAATATTTAGAGACTTATCAGTATTGTAGTTTTATGCACTAACTGTCGGCGTTCCATTGCTTTTGATGTACTGAGATCGACATCGAAAGCTCTGTAACGAGGTACAACAAGATTAAGTTAAGAGAGAATAAGTTAAAGATTGAACTTATAATAATAAAGTGAAGAAAACAATGTGGGTTTTATATTGCACATCATATAATGCTAGCTCTGAAGATAGTGAATTTTAAATAACCTGACGTAAGATATTATCATGCATTTTATTTATATGTTGAATTTATGTTTCACATATGCATAGTTGTTACGGCGACGCGGCGATGCGTGGCGACCTAACACCTTCACAACTTTACAACGCTTATGGCGCGCGGCGTGGTGTCGCCATAGACACATCGGCGTGGCGACCTATGTAGAAAAATGGCTTATATAATTTAAGGATTTTAAAAAATATATTAATATATAAGTACTAAATTACAAATAAGAATAGTAATATAGTATTATAAAAATAGCAATTTAATATCAAGTTGCAATAATGTTAATTTATATACCTTATAAATTAAAATTTTAATGAAATATTTAAAATCATGTATAATATTATATTTAAAAGTTCAGTTAATAATCTGTTTTTACAAATTTGATCGACCAGCCTATTTAAAGCCTAGTCTGAGCAGCCCATTTAAAGCCCAATCTGAGTAGCCCATTTCCTAACCCTAATTTTTCTCAACCTCTCCCTTTCTCTCTCTCACCTCCCGTTCCCTCCAGCCGCCGCCACACAATCCCACTCCCCCTTCTCTCTCTCACCTCCCTCTCAACGCTGTACTCTCCTCTCCCTTCTCTCTTCTCCCCCAGGCCTCATCTTCCGCACCGGCGCTCCAGGCTGTGCCGCGCGCCGCTCGTCGCGCTTGGCCGCGCCACACATGGCCTGGCCGCGCTGCTCGTCGCGCTTGGCCTGGCTGCGTCGCGTTTAGCCTCGCTGGGCTTCGCCTCGCTGTGCTGCTCGCTTTCTCCCCTCTCTCCCTTCCGTATGTCGGGCGCCATAGCCATGCCGGGCGCCACACGACACCATAGCGGCGCCACGCGTCTGTGGCGCCCACCACAGGCCCTCTGGCGATATGGCGGCTTGTGGCGAATAGCAATTCTCCGCCACAGCGACATATCGACGATATGGCGACGATATGGCGACGCCATAACAACTATGCACATATGTAAACATTGACTAATGTCAAAAACTTAATTCACCGGAATTCAACATAACTGAAGGCAATCTTAGCGAGACTGATTTGGGGAGATCTGTTCACGGCTGACGGCTTTCCTTATGAAGCAAGTTTTCCTTGAAGTGTGGCCAAGTCACCATACCTACGTCGCGCTCCATCAAGTAGTACCACTATTGGGCTGCGCCGATGAGGTGGAACGAGGCCAGGCCAACCTTGTCGCCTTCCCCCGTGCGCCGCGAGCGAAAGAACTGCTCGCAGCAGTTGAGCCAGCCAAGGGGATCTTCACGGCCGTCGAACGTCGGAAAGGATAGTTTGTAATAGCGTGGCACACCGACGGTCTCAACAGGTCCCTCCTGGAACCCGTGTTGGAGCCCTTGGTATGGCGATGGCCCATGGTTGACCGGCGGCTCCGAGTAGCCCGGGATTGGAGACGACGATGGCGGAAACTGAATTTGTGTGATAGGCACCGGTTGGAACGGCCCTTGCGATGCGGAGGTTGTGTGGACAATGACGGCCGCCGTGGATGGTGCGGACGGCACCGCGCCGTACCCGGGGAAGCCCTTGGAGTAGGGCGGCGACGCTGCTGGTCCGGCACTTGTGTAGGGGCCATAGCCCTCTGCCGTGCTCCCTCGCGCCCCTAGGAGCGATGCGGCAATCTGGGCGACTTGCTGTTGTAGCTCGTGGATGGCATTGGCGAGGACGTCAATGACAGCCGTCTGGACGACAGAGGTCATCGGAGCTGCCGGGGCCGGCGCACCAGGGGGTGGTGGTGGCGCAGTTGGTGGTGGCTAGGGCGGAAGGGAAGCCGCTGCCGCACCTTGTGATGAGGCCATGGAAGCTGGCAAATCGGATACCAGATTGTTAGAACTTGTGGGTTGGCGTAGAAAGTAATCGTGGGAGGTGGGTGGTCGGGAGAAATCCCGGCGGCGTCGGTGGCGAGTCGCCGTGCCGGCGACTCGAGTTGGAGAGACTGTAGAGACGACTAATCTCCAGGTGATTTTATTGATAGCACTGGCCGGCTTATATAGCCTTACAAAAACCAATCTAATCTTAACCAAAACCAATCTCTAACAGAAACCAATCTAATCTTAACTAAATCTAATCTTAACCAAAACAAATCTCTAACAGAAACCAATCTAATCTTAACTAACCAAAAACCACTCTTTAACTAATCCAAACTAATCTCAACCAACTAACCAACTCCCGGCGGGAGGGGGAGGCGCCGGCCACTCCGGTCAGGTGCCCCCCTTCTTGTGTCGGGTGTACACTTTTCCCACCATAACATCCCGGGGTCACGACCACCGCATCATCCTCAAGCCCGACACATCCCCGGTGGCCGTGTGTCCGTACAGGTACCCAGTCGCCCACAAGAACGAACTCGAGCGGCAGTGTGCCGCCATGATCGAGCAGGGCATCGTCCGCCGCAGCGACTCGCCGTTCTCTTCACCAGTCCTCCTTGTCAAGAAACCGGACAGGTCGTGGCGCTTCTGCGTGGATTACTGCGCCCTGAATGCCCTCACCGTCAAGGACGCGTTCCCCATTCCGGTGGTCGACGAGCTCCATGGCGCGCGCTTCTTCACCAAGCTCGACTTACGGTCGGGGTACCATCAAGTGCGGATGCGGCCTGAGGATGTGCACAAGATCGCCTTCCGTACACATGACGGCTTGTACGAGTTCCTGGTGATGGCGTTCGGACTTTGCAACGCGTCGGCTACATTTCAGGCACTCATGAACGATGTTCTCCGGCCGTTCCTTCGTCGGTTTGTCCTCGTCTTTTTGACGACATTTTAATTTACAGCAAGATCTGGGCCGATCATCCGCGACCTCCGCGCTGTCTTCTCCGAGCTTCGACGCCAACAACTCTTCGTCAAGCGCTCCAAGTGTGCTTTCGGTGTCACCTCGGTCGCGTACCTCGGCCACGTCATCTCCGAGGTAGGCGTCGCCATGGACCCGACCAAGGTGCGGGCCATCCATGAGTGGTCGGCTCCCTGCTCGGCTCGGGTGGTCCGCGGCTTCCTCGGCTTAGCAGGATACTATCGCAAGTTCGTCCTCAATTACGGGACCATCGCCGCACCCCTGACTGCCCTCCTCAAGAAGGATGGCTTCCAGTGGTCCGAAGGGGCCGCAACGGCTTTCGACACCCTCAAGCAGGCTGTCTCCTCCGCGCCGACCCTCGCTATGCCGGACTTCACCAGGCCGTTCATCGTCGAGTGTGACGCTTCGTCACACGGCTTCGGCGCGGTCTTTGTCTAGGACGGCCACCTGGTGGTGTTCTTCAGCCGACCGATCGCGCCCCGTCACCGTGCCCTCGCCGCTTATGAGCGCGAGCTTATCGGTTTGGTCCAAGCTGTCCGGCATTGGCGGCCATACCTCTGGGGGCGTCGCTTCCTCATCAAGACCGACCACTACAGCTTAAAATACCTGCTCGATCAGCGCCTCACGACGATCCCTCAGCATCATTGGGTGGGCAAGCTTTTGGGGTTCGACTTCACCGTGGAGTACAAGGCCGGGGCGGCAAACGTCGTGGCTGACGCACTCTCCCGCCGCGATACACCAGAAGACGGGACCGTCTTGGTGCTGTCCAGGCCGCGCTTCGACTTCCTCACACGACTTCGGCAAGCACAGCTCTCCGACCCGACCCTCGCCGCCATCCACGCTGAAATACGCGCGGGGACCCGTGGAGCTCCATGGGCGGTGGTCGACGGCATGGTCCAGTACGCGGACCGTCTCTACATCACGCCTGCGTCCCCCCTCCTGCCTGAGATTCTACAAGTCGTGCATGACGAGGGCCACGAAGGGGTACAACGCACTCTCCACCGACTTCGGCGCGATTTTCACTTTCCTAACATGAAGCAGGAGGTACAGGACTTTGTGTGCGGATGTGTCACGTGCTAGCGCTACAAATCGGAGCACTTGCAGTCGGCCGACCTCCTTCCCCTGCCGGTACCACAGGGGGTGTGGACGGACATCGCCATCGACTTCATCGAAGCGCTTCCTCGCGTGCGGGGCAAGTCGGTCATCCTCACAGTGATCGACCGATTCAGCAAATATGCCCACTTCATCCCGCTCGCGCACCCGTACTCCGCCGAGTCCGTCGCCCAAGCATTCTTCGCCGACATCGTCCGTCTACATGGAGTGCCACAGTCCATCGTGTCCGACCGCGACCCGGTCTTCACGTCGACAATTTGACACGAGCTCATGCACTTGGTGGGCACCAAATTACATATGATGACTGCCTTCCACCCGTAGTCGGATGGACAGTCCGAGGCAGCAAACAGAGTCATCATCATGTACCTTCGATGCCTCATGGGCGATCGACCTCGCCACTGGGTGCAGTGGCTCCCATGGGCGGAGTTCGTTTTCAACACGGCATACCAGAGCTCACTTCGGGACACCCCGTTCCGGGTCGTTTACGGGCGCGACCCTCCATCCATTTGGTCCTACGAGCCTGGTGACACACGCGTGGCGGCCGTGGCAAAAAACATGGCCGAACGCTAGGAGTTCCTCGCTGACATCCGCGCTCGCCTTGAGCAAGCTCAAGCGGTTCAGAAGCATCACTACGACCAGGCCCATCGCGATGTGGTGTACATGGTGGGTGATTGGGTGCTCCTCCGTCTTCGTCAGCGACCGATAGCGTCACTACCCCAGGCCACCTCCGGCAAGCTCAAGCCGCGCTACTTCGGCCCCTACCGCATCACCGAGATGATCAACGAGGCTGCTGCTCGCCTCGCTCTTCCACCTTAGGCTCGCCTACACGACGTATTCCACGTGGGCCTCCTGAAGAAGTTCCACGGCGCCCCGCTAGTAGCCCCCCCACCACTCCCGCCGGTCCTTCACGGCGCCATTACTCTGGAACCGGACCGCACTGTTCGTCGGCGCGTTGTTCAGGGCGTCCAACAGGTTCTGGTCTAGTGGAAGGGGCAGTCCGCGGCATCAGCCACCTGGGAAGATGTCGAGCCATTCCATGCCCGGTATCTAGCCTTCCAGCTCGAGGACGAGCTGCCTCTCGAGGAGGGGAGAGATGTCATGTCCCGGCGTTACGGCCAGGCGTACACCCGACGGCATCAGGTGCGGGATGTGCGTCGCGCAGCAGAGCGTGTGGCGCGCACAGGAGGAAATCAAGGAAAGGGTCTAAAATAAGAAAGTAGATAGTCTTCTATTATAATTCCTTCCTAATTAGCAGTACTTTCCCTTTTATTAGTTCCTAAATAAGGGGGCTGTTAGCCATAAATCAGGGATAGCTTTCTATCTAGAGTCCCTGCCTATTTAGCAGCTCCTTCCTTTTGTTAAGTCCTAAATAAGGGAGCTGAGGGCTATATATAAAGATGTAAGCATACTTAAAAGAATCAAGCAATCAGATTATCTCTCAATCTTCCACTATCTCTTAAGCCTGTAGTTGAGGGGTTTAACCTCACCGGAGAAGACGGACAGCGGCTACGAGCTACGTAGCCGAGGTCCGGCCAGTCAGGGGTTTAACGCCCTTGACACCTCATTGGCCCTGTTCCACCACTCAAATTGATCATGATGTGAAGGAGCCAAACTACCTAGTTCAAAACGTTGTAGAAGCGAGAACCAAAATTGCTTTGCGAAGACACAATTGGTGACTAAGTGATCAATTGTTTCATCAGCATATTACTTATAGCTGCCTTATTCGTAAACAAAGCGGATTCGGAATTGAGGACATTGCTATGTGAAAGAGGATGGCTGGGAAAAATAGTAGATTGATTATGGGAGGAGCCCAAGGCTCAGTACATATAGGCAAGGATGTCCCAGGAATAGGAAAGATCTAATCTAGAAAGGAAAGAGCTAATCAAGGAAAGAGCTAATCCAACTAATCTAGGGAATCCTTGCCAAACATAACCAAAGGGAGGGAGGCAGTAGCCGCACCCCCTAGGGTTGCAGCCGAACCCCCCTGGGCCCGTGGGCCTATACATCACGCTAACACGCCCCCGCAGTTTGAACGTCGGTGCTTAGCCACGGACATTCAGACTGGACCGAAACTCAGTGAACACCGAAGAAGGCAGCCCCTTCGTGAAGACGTCGGCGAACTGGGATGTCGTGGGAACATGAAGAACCCGCACGACACCCATGGCGACCTTCTCACGGACGAAGTGAAGATCGATCTCGATGTGCTTCGTCCGTTGATGTTGCACCGGGTTGGAGGACATGTAGACCGCGCTGACATTATCACAGTAGACAATTGTGGCGCGGCGAAGCGGAATGTGGAGCTCGTGGAGGAGTTGGCGTAGCCAAGAAGCCTCAGCAACACCATTGGCGACAACGCGGTACTCAGCTTCTGCACTGGAGCGAGAGACAGTATTCTGACGCTTGGAGGACCAGGAGACCAAGTTGTCGCCGAGGAACACAGCATAGCCCGAGGTGGACTTGCGCGTATCGGGAGTGGGACAACCAGCCCAGTCAGCATCAGAGTAAACCACCAAGTCATCCTAAGTCGACGGTCGGAGATGAAGACCCAGGTGAAGAGTACCCCGAATGTACCGAAGAATGCGCTTGAGAGCTGCCAGGTGAGGCTCTCGCGGATCATGCATGTGAAGACAGACCTGCTGCACGGCGTAGGCAATGTCGGGCCGTGTGAAGGTCAGGTACTGTAGGGCGCCAGCAAGACTGCGGTAATCTGACGGGTCGGCGACTGGAGCTCCAGAGTCGGCTGAGGTCTTGGGACTAGTGTCAACAGGCGTAGTACAAGGTTTGTACTCCGCCATGCCAGCACGATCCAAGATGTCCAACATATACTGCCGCTGAGAGAAAACCATACCATCAGCAGTGTGTTGAACCTGCATCCCCAAGAAGTGATGAAGTTGTCCCAAATCCTTCATAGCAAATTCCCGCTGGAGAGCCAGGATGACCTTCCGCAGAAGATGTGTCGAAGAGGCAGTGAGAACAATATCGTCGACATAGAGGAGCAGATAGGCCATGTCAGAACCTCGGTGGTAGACAAACAACGAAGTGTCTGACTTGGCCTCCACAAAGCCGAGGGAGACCAGGTACGTGGCGAAGCGGCTGTACCAAGCACGAGGAGCCTACTTCAACCCATAAAGCGACTTGTTCAGGCGACAAACAAAGTTAGGGTGAGCAGGATCCTCGAATCCGGAGGGCTGAGCAGCGAACACCGTCTCTGTCAGGGTGCCATGGCGAAAGGCATTCTTGACGTCGAGCTGGTGAACTGACCATTGGCGGGAGAGAGCCAGAGAGAGCACCGTGCGGACTGTGGCAGGCTTGACGACGGGACTGAAGGTTTCGGCAAAGTCAACTCCAAGACGCTGGGTGAAACCACGAAGGACCCAACGAGCCTTGTAGCGTTCCAGAGAACCATCGGCGTGGAACTTGTGCTTGAAGATCCACTTGCCCGTGACAGTGTTGGCATGTCGGGGGCGAGGAACCAAGTCCCAAGTCTGGTTCTGGAGAAGCGTTGTATGCTCTTCCTCCATAGCAGCCCACCAATTGGGATCGGCAAGGGCACTACGGAAGGTCTTCGGAACCGGAGACAGGGGCACAACATGGTACAGGACCGGCACGCGGAACCCGTCCTTGGCCCGAGTCACCATGCGATGCTGGTTGACCGTGGGTGGGACGGCGACAGCTCCCCGGGGAAGAGGGCCGGGTGCTGGAGGAGCAGCTGGTGCTGCAGGGGCTGGCGCAGGAGCTGGTCCAGCCGGGGCTGGGGCGGCCGGCTTAGGGCGCCTGGAGTAGACGCGCAGAACTGGGGGCTGCGCGCCTGGTGGAGACGGTGCCGCGCGTGGCAGCGCGGGGAAGCCCGGTTGTCCCGCACGTGGGAGTGCGGAGGAGGCCGGTGTGGCCGCGCGTGGCGAGGACAGCAGCGCCCCGGTCGGCGAGGAGGGAGTCGAGGCCGCGCGTGGTGCCGCACCCGCACGTGGGAGTGCGGGGAGCCCCGGGGGGACTGGGGGGCGCAGGAAGAACAGCACCACGAGAGCCTGGAGATCCTGCAGAAGACATGGTCGGCAGTCCTATAGGAGGGACTGTCGGGTTAGGGAATTCATCTAAAAAGGTGAAGTCCACAGCCTTGGGCGGTGAGGGCTGCTTGGCGAAAGGGAAGGTGGACTCGTCGAAGACAACGTGACGAGAGATGATGATTCTATTGGTGGTAGGATCAAGGCATCGGTATCCCTTATGGTGAGCAGAGTAGCCAAGGAAGATGCAAAGGGCAGAACGAGGTGCAAGTTTGTGGGGAGCAGTGGCCGAGAGATTGGGATAACACTTACAACCAAAAACGCGGAGATGATCGTAGGACGGCGCACTACCAAGCAGGGCAGAGTGCGAGGTCGAGAAATCGAGCGTCTTGGTTGGTAAGATGTTAAGGAGGAGGGTCGCAGTGTGCAACGCCTCGGCCCAATATGGAGGGGGCATGCTCGCCTGAAACAGAAGAGAGCGGATGACATCATTAGTGGTACGAATAATCCGCTCCGCTTTACCATTCTGTGGGGACGTGTAGGGACACGACATGCGAAACAAGACGCCATGAGTGAGGAAGAAGGTGCGGGCGCTAGAGTTGTCGAACTCCTTGCCGTTGTCACTCTGGATGGCCTTAACGCGGGTGCCGAACTGGGTAGACACATAGGCAAAGAAGTTAGACAGAGTGGTAAAAGTGTCAGATTTCAGGCGTAAAGGGAATGTCCACAAGTAATGTGAGCAATCGTCAATAACAACAAGATAATATTTGTAACTAGAGACACTAGCAACAGGTGATGTCCATAGGTCACAATGAATAAGATCAAAATTGTTTGACGCCCGAGACGCTGAAGTACCAAAAGGAAGACGAACATGTCGTCCCAACTGACACACATGACAGAGAATCCAAACTTTTATTACAAGCCGGAATAGCTGAAGCGAGTTTGGAGAGGGCCTCACGACCGGGATGGCCGAGGCGACGGTGCCACAGGTAAGATGGCGAAGAGCTGGCGACAAGGGAGTGAGCGACAGGCAGCTGCAAGGGGTAGAGCGGACCGGAGCTATTGCACCTGATGATCACGTTCTACGAGAGAAGATCCTTCACAGAACAACCATACAGGTCAAACTCCATAGAGCAATTGTTATCGACAGTAAATTGGCGAACAGAAATAAGATTCTTGATAAGCGGAGGTGAAACAAGAACGTTATTTAAAACAAGGGGGCCAAGTTGCGCCTTGTCGGTGGCAGTGACGGGCAAGAGCGAACCATTACCGACAACAATGGATGTGGGAGAGGGAAACCAAGGGATTGAGGAGTGAGAGAGAGTACCATCATCAAAGGTCATGTGAGAGGAAGCACCGGTGTCAAGGTACCAGTCGTTGTTCACCGGCGGAGTGACCGTCATGGTACTGAATGTAGAGGCCAACGAGTTCTGGTCCCAAACCGGAGAGCCTACCATGGGCTGGTAGTGGGACGGCGCCAGCAGCTGCGACTGGAAGGTCTGCTGGACGGAGACGCCGGGGGCCGGCAGGTAGGCCGGCTGGGGGAGCTGCATCGGCTAAGCCAGCAGAGCCTGCTGCAGCGCCTGCTGCTGAGGGCCAGCGCGGCCCTGAGGGAGCGGGGCCAGCGGGGGAGTCCGGGGACCGGGCCACATTTGAATGGACCCGGTCAACGGATTGTAGACGGAGGGCCAGGTCGCGCCGGACCCAGCAAGCGCCCCAGGTGCGGAGGAGGGAGCAGGGGGAGCGCTGGGGCCTGGAGCAGAGTTGCTGCTAGCCCGACGGTCCTTCTTCTTCTTGTTCTTTGGCTTGGGGGCGCCGCCACCAGTCCGAGGAGGGCCACCGCCGGTCGCTGTAGGCTGGCGAGAGGAGCTAGTGGCGACAAGAGCAGTGGAGGGGGCAACAGGGTGCTGCACCATGTTGATCTCCTCGAGAAGGAGCTCGTTGCGGACGGCGGCGAAGGAGGGAAACGGGCGCCCGCGCCGGAGATGGACGCCGATGCCCTTGTAGCGCTCGTTGAGCCCACGAAGCACGTTGAGGACCAAGGTGCGGTCAGTGACGTGCTTGTTGAGGTCAGCGAGGTCGTCGGCCATCTTCTTGAAGCGCTTGCAATACTCGGTGATGGAGAGATCACCTTGAGCAAACGCGCGAAATTTGGCGTCGAGGTGGAGGGCGCGGGTCTCCTGGTTGCCGAGGAAGTGATCCTCGATGGCGAGCCAAGCCTCACGGGCGGAGGCGCGGTGGTCGATCACGGCGTTGGCGAGGTCAGCGGAGACCGTGCTGTAGAGCCATGTCTTGATGACGGTGTCCATCCGAGTCCAGTCAGCAAGGGCCGAGATGGAGTCACTGTGGATGTGGTCCAGCAGCGAGTATTTGGTGACGGCGAGGAACTGCTCGCGCCAACGGGGGTAGTTGCCGGCGGCGTCGAGGACGGTCGGCACCAGGCTGCGTGCGTTCTGCACGGAGACCGCCTGGGCGTGGAGGTTGAGGACGGCAGCGGCCTCGTGGAGCACCATGGCGTGGGTGACGCTCATGTCGCTGCCCGCGTGATGCTGTTCGACGGGATCAACCGCGGCGGCGGCATCGGCTCGGGCCTTGGCCGCCCGAGCGAGGGCAGCGCGGACGCGCTCCGCGGCGGCGTCGCGCTCGTTGGAGGCGTCGGCGGCTTCCTGCTCAGCTGCCTGAGCGGCCTCGCGGAGGGTGCGGTGAGCCTCGGTGTCGGTCTGCGAAGGAGCATCGCCGTCTTGGCGAGGCTGATCGGCAGGATCGACGTGGGAGGGGGCAGGAGTCCCAACCATACCGATGCACAGCTAGTGTGCGCAGGGGCATTGGAAGGGCGAGAGGGAAGAGTCCCGGTCTCGTGATACCATGAAAGAGGATGGCTGGGAAAAATAGTAGATTGATTATGGGAGGAGCCCAAGGCTTAGTACATATAGGCAAGGATGTCCCAGGAATAGGAAAGATCTAATCTAGAAAGGAAAGAGCTAAACAAGGAAAAAGCTAATCCAGCTAATCTAGGGAATCCTTGCCAAACATAACCAACACTGCCAAAACCAGGGAGGGAGGCAGCAGCCGCACCCCCTAGGGTTGCAGCCGAACCCCCCTGGGCCCGTGGGCCTATACATCACGCTAACACTATGGACTAGCAATGATACCTGCCATGTTGAATTGTTGATTTTCTGATTTGACTTTCTAATATATGTAGCCAAAATATAGCTCGCATGTGGGTACAACACACAAGCTTATGTACAAAAAAGATAAATATAATCCCATAACTGATTATGGAATACACATGTTTGTGATTATCTGCATGTAGAACAAGAGCTTCCTGCAATAGCTTGAAGTAATCTTGGCATTGGAGGTGTGTCAAGTTCAAATAAACCCTCGAGAATTTGAACCACTTCACTCATTGTAGGACGGTCAAACTCATTATCTTGAATGCACCAACAAGCAACCTTACAAACTCTTTCAACTTCTTTTAGATTGACATGATCATGTAATTTGGGATCTACCAAGCTTTCTACATCTCCCTCAAGAAGCACCTGTGCTACTTTCACAGGGAAATAAACAGCTTTATCGCCAGATTCTTGTCTCACATTTTTCCTTCCTGAAACAATTTCTAACAAAACCATCACATAGCTATAAACATCAACTTTTGGTGTGATGGGAACCCCACTTATCCATTCAGGTGCAAGGTATCCTATAGTTCCTCTCATTGTAGTCAAAACTCGACTAAAATCTCTTCCTAGAAACTTCGCCATTCCAAAGTCTGCAATTTTGGGAGCGAATGATTCACTGAGAAGTATGTTTTGAGGTTTAACATCACAATGTATTATGCAGTCTCGACAGCTGTCATGCAAGTAGGATAGTCCTCTTGCAACTCCAAGAGCTATTTGATACCTAGTATCCCAATTCAAAATTTTAGCATCACTTCGGAATAGATGAACATCAAGGGAATGATTTGGCATATATTCATAAACAAGCAGTTTGCTATCATTGTCACAACAGAAGCCAATTAGTTTAATTAGATTTATATGTTGGATTAGTCCAATTGTGCTGACTAAAGCTCTGAATTGCTTTTCTCCTTGATGTGCACCGGCAAGCTTTTTCACTGCTATGGTTGTTGAGTCGTGGAGAAATCCCTTAAATACAGGACCAAAGCCTCCTTGCCCCAGCTTTTCTGAGAAGTTTTTAGTTGCATGCTGCACATCAATGTATCTAAATGAAACTATTCCACTCTCACCTTCAATATTGTGTGTTCTGTGATTATATCTCTTCTCTTTTTTCCACCAAATCACTAGTGTGATTGCCAGCACAAACAAAACAGCAGAGCCTAGACCAAGGGCAATGGCAATAATCATTCCTCTTCTGTTCTTTTTTCCATTTTGCTCTTCTCTTGCAGCAAGGCGAATGTACAAATTCCCTCCATGAGTATCAGTTATGCCATTACACTGCTGTTGTTTAACATTGAGCAATTCTTCATGCCAGACCAAGCATCCACCATTGCCATAAGAATATGCAGAGCAGGAGCAATTACTTAAGCAGGTTAATGCACAATTATCTGCACTTGTAGCAGCTTCAATGCTGTAGCTGTTTTGAGGCAATCTAACACATGGTATAGAGTGGAACTTGTCAGTCAAACTTGTTGTACTTTTCTTGCTAGCACAGTCTAATGGAGTATTTCTCATGCACCCATCTGTTCGATCATCTAGTTCCCAATCGTTTGGTGATTTTATGGAGTAACCTTTCATGCACTTGCAGAACAGAAGTTCATTATCATTACAAACTGTGAAAGGTCCACAAACAGCGAATACATCACATTGAACTTTGGGTTGGGCATAGGTCATTATCGAATCCTGTGAGCCCTCAAGCCAAACAAATGTCTTTGTTCTACCTGAGACGTCCAAGAAATGATGGAAAACCACTGTCTCATCTAGTAAGTTATATGTGAAATACTTCTCTTGATCATTGTTGACAAATGTAAAATTTACTACAAAGGGTCCTGCCATCTCTGGAATCAAGGGAAAGTATTGGCCATTCCATACCCCACTCGACCAATATGGTGTGGATGAGTTCAACTGTGTAAAGATGTATTGATTAGCACCACTTGGATCTAATTCAGCACGGTATTTGCCAGGCGCTAGGTCAATTGAATTCTTCCTAGAAACTAAACGGCGATTCAGACCATTGATCTTGTTCCAACCAAGTTTTGCACCAGGGAGGAAAGTATGTGTTGGGTAGTCAAAGCTCTGCCACAATGCATCAGATGAATTCGAGGATCTCTGTAGGATGAGGTTTCCATTGTTCAATAGAATGGCAACAGTGTTGTTGGTTGTGGTGTTTGTTTGGGTAGACCAGATAATGAATCTGTTGGCTCGGTTTAAGATGACAAGTCTACCATTACCAGAGATTGTGATCTCTGATTTGTTGGGGTCTGTGACTGGGCTATCACTGTTTGCCACCCATATTGGAGTTAGCTTGGGGATTTTGTTGTACCATATGCCTAAATACCAGTTTAGGGTGTTATGAGAGGACTTACTGCCAGTCTGGAAGAACCTGAGCGCGAACTTGCCATTGTTGGATATGAGCTTGTCGTTGCCGAGAAGCGCTTGTCCCTGTGTGATCGTGTCCATGGTACCATAACATGCAGAGATGTGCAATGAGAAGAGAAATCCGAGAAGGGTGAGGGCGTGAGCCATTTGGGATGGATACTATGTGTTGCTTAGAAATGAATACGGCGTAAAGAAATGCCAGGTAACACCCTCCTCTATATATTATGGTAGTGCTCAGTTTGCTTGGGATGCCAATGATGGAACTCATTACCTGCTCAGAAATGGGTAAGTTTGGTCAACGATCCATTCATCGTCTCTTGTCTCTATGACTACGCATGCTGTAGAATATATTAGCACTTTTTTAGTAGTGATCAGTTTATAACTAATCACCTTTTTCTTCTTCTGGGATGACCATTTCAGAGATCGCGTTCTTACTCTGCAGAGGCTCCTGCCCTGGCGATTTAACATGTGAACATGGGTAGCTTTGGCCTGGGCATGTTAAAGAAGAATGTGAAAGAATACAATTGTATCTGGGTGGCAGAAATGATTGTTTGAAAATGCTCAGTCGGCCTTAGAAATAATGGGTGATACCTTGAGTAGGTCAGGAATAATCATAGTCTCTTAACCATGTCATCATGTCGATCAGTCGTCAGTGCATATTCATGGTTACTCATAGTTGGTAGTGATCACCAGCTATCCAGATTACGTTGATCTGGTAACGAGGTAGGTGCCTCCATGTAAAGCATGCTAGTTCTGTACTTCTTTTGAGTTTAGTTCTGGCTGTGGTTGCTGCTTCTGTTGTTCAGTCTCTACTAATACCGTATAATGGTGGTAGAGTTTGTCTATCTCCTCCGGCCTCTTTTGGGACCGGCTCCTCTAACATCTGAGAGATCCGACATTGTGGAGTCACCTTTGTTGTCGTAAAGCTCTATTTGCTTCACACCGTCGGCTCCTAGCTTAAGGATCTCATTTCTCTTTTTTCCACCATTTTGAAAATTCACTTTCTAGAAAATACGATTTTAATTGTTTGTCCTTTTAATCTATAACTATAGATAATTGTTTAGATTGTTCTACGTACCGTCTACATAAATATCAAATAATTAAATAGCATATTTGTTAAATCCCTGAATATAGACCTGCAAAGTCTAATCTGCACTCAGACCTTGTTGCATGGCGCGTAGTAATCGACCGTTCGACACCTATATTTACGTGTGCACGGGGGGGAGTTAAACATATATTACGGATATTATTGAACTAACTATTTTTTAATTAATTAATTGTTTTTATATCTGTTCGATAAGAAGCTATGACTATGACTGTATCAGTCTCCGCACGTTGCGTGTTTTTAATTTTGCACGCTACGTTATACAGAATTCTGAAAATTCCTCTCTTGGAGAAAGAGTATTTGTTTTCCCGTGGTTTGGACCGTCGCACGTGCTGGGCCGTCCCCACGTGCGCCGTGGACGTCGTCCGTCGTCGATTTTTTTTAAAAAATATATTTTTAAAATAAATTTCAAATATGGTATATGCTTTAAAAAATTGCAAATTTGGACTTATATCAGCATTTTAATAAGTGCGGATTTAGTATTTAGGCCACCTAGATCATCACTTTATCCGTTAATCTAGGCTAATCAGTTTAGATCGATCAATTCTATGCTCCATCGACATTTAAAACGCCGATAGCCCTTGATCGGTGTTTCAAACGTGACAGATGAAACGTTGACATGGCTGAAACCGTCCGATATCGATCGGCACTTAAAATGCCGACAAAAACCCAAATTTATAATTTTTTAAAACCGTGTATCACAATTAAAATTTATTTTAAAATGTTTTATTTTTTTAAAAAAAAATCCGTCGTCGTCGCCTGCCGCGCGGATGGACGGACGGACGGCGTCGCTCAACCGCACATGTCAGGAAATGTTGTTGTGCACCGGGGAAGCTGCTGCAGTTCATGAAATTAACTCCTCCTCGTCCACGTTTTTTAAAATATAATGTTAGCATAAACTGGATATAGATATAAGATATTGCTTGTAAAATGTTCCGTTACTTTGGCTGTATGACCAGAGATGTACTCCGTGTCTTAGCAGCGTCGTTGTTTGCAAGAGGTCCGGACAAATTCAAGAGTCTGCCTTCAAAAATACTCTTCCCTTTCTAAAAAACTTTATTTTTAAAATAAAATCAACAAATTAGTGCTGAGTGTAAAAAGATTAAGGATCATTTATCAGAAAGGAGTACTATTATGAAATAATAAGTAAGGAGTAGGTATGTGGTATTGAATAAAAATAAAACCTTATTATCGACGATATAAATAAAATCTTTTGGGATAAAATTAGAGTTCTCCGAGTAAATTCTTTTTGACGTAAGAAGTACTAACTAGATTTTCTTATCAGATCAGGGATGCCATGTTATTACCCCCCATATTTTTTGAGGCATTTTCACACTTCCTTCTTAATACATCGTAGCGACTCTCCCGTTTGCGTTAAAAAAATATATACACTGTCACCGGAAGGACAAGGAAATTTATATTGGGTATTTGCTCATTTATAGTGCTCTTAGTTTTCATGTGGCTGTTGCAACTATAATGACCTATTTGGCACAACTTCTAAGGGTTGATTCTATCAAGAATTCAGAGAAGATATATCAAACGGGTAAAACATACAACTTCTCAAGGGTATCATGGTAAAGTTATTCACGTTTTTATGCTAGATAGGATAATTATGAAAAATGCTGCTTCGTAGAAAAATGTTGATCTGATGCCGGCAACACACACGCATAACTAGAGCAGTAGAGTCCATCTAATATGCCTTCTTGTTGCGTTGCTTCGAGCCCATACCCTCTCGAGACAACACTTTCCCCCTAATCTATTTGTAAATGCCTTGAAAAACAATGATCAGGGAAGTTGTGCCTGTAATTGCTATTTGGTTTTTGGATGATGAGACTAACGTGGAATAATGCAGATGACTAGTTCTATAGAATGGCCCAATGAGAGAATTAAGATTGTATTTCGTACCACTATCCCCTCTTACATTAATTATAATCCAGTCTTCAATCAAACGATTTCGTAACTGAATCTCATTCGCAGGAGAATCAATTTGAGAAAAAAGATCTAGAATTCGGAATCAACAAGATTAAACAAAGTAACAACGCCTTTGGGGTTATATCTTTAAGTGGGCAACCATTTTTTTCGGTGAATGGCCTGCACATCATACTCCAAAGTAGAGGCTGTTTGTATTTTTATTTTTCAGACACATAGGGTTCATATTTACGCACCAAACATCCCTATGCTATACTTAAGTTGCGTTTGATTCTGTTGTGAGCTGTGAAAAAAACTGTCGTGAGTTATCTGCGGTGGAAAAGTTAAAAATCGTTTGGCTGAAGCTGCTATGAAAAAACTATGGGTTAATTTTTTCTGTGCCATTACAATTTTTACGGTTTGCCAATATGTCATTAGTGTGTCACTGACATATAGGGGCTGCCACAATCACTGACAGTGGCATATAAGCAATTTTTAAAAATTATAATGGCATGTGAGTAATTTTTCCAAAAACTATTGTGAGTTGACTGTTTTTTTATAACTTACATAATTTTTATCATTATAATATTTTATACATATATATAAATAGGAAACACTCAATATTGATGCAACTAAACAACTGAAAAATATATTAGATAAATAAAAAATGCATAGTTCATCTCATAAAGTGACCGACGACCACATATTTTTTCATGAAATTATGCAATGCAATACAAACCATAATAATATTAGATCAATCAAAACACCTTAAATTCATGTTATTTAATATGTACTAAAAACAGAAAAATGAAAAAAGTAGGATCTAAACTGCTTCCAAATTTGTACTAGAAAAAACTGTTTTTCACAGCAGAAACAATTTGAATACACCTATTTGATTCAGCTTTTACTTTTTCACAGCAGAAACATATTTTAAAAATAAAACCAAACGCATCCTTACTATTCTTGCAGCTTCATCTGCGAAATCACAGAAACTTTTCCACGAGTTCCCACAGAGATGTGGTGGAACATGCCAAGGCGTGGAGCAACGGCTATCAGCCAGGAAAGCTCCGAAAAGGAATTAGAAGACATGCAGAAGCGAGTGATGCCTCATGATTGATGTTCTCTCATATTTTGTCGCTAAGATTCGGCCCCACCATAAAACCCTTCAGGTATGTAACGTTTGGTTTGACAGCAATGGTGGATAGAATGATTCTTACTAGTTTTTGTTGGATGAAATGATTTTGTTTTTTGTTTAGTTAGATGAGATATGATGATCTAGTTTTTTGTTTGATTGGCAATACATTAACATAGATGAGATGAAATCCTCTCGTAAGAGAGAGTAGATGAATTCATCCAGCAAAAAATCGGATAGAACTATCCATTATTTAGAGGAAATATTCTTTCCGACTCGACGATCTGTCCAACCTACCTATGAATCAAACAAAACTTAAATGGATGGGATAATTTCAGACCCTTAATGATAGCTTTTGGTCAACGGTTCATTTACATATTTGGTTTTAACCGTTACTCTTTCGGTATAATAGTAACTGGATCAGCTAATGGTAACACAATGGTTAATCTAAAAACTACAGTTATGGTCTGGTAACCGAGGTTTTGTTAACATGGTGCCATCGCACCTCAATTCCGCCACAAGAGAAAAGCAGCCGTCCCCTGTTTGTCACCTGCGTCTGGATCTGTCAGTCAGTTTGAGAGGCTTCAAGGGCTGAAATGAGCCCTCCCCACTACGCAATTTTGAGGTTGTAAAATGATGCTCCGATCTAATCAATCAGATGGGAATCCCTCTATCTTTACATGATACGTCCCTATTGGACATGTTCCCTTAACTTGGAACTTGTGGACTAGGTTGATCTCCTTTGTTGCTCTGTCAGATCCATCATCAGCGACGTCTTTTGGAGAGTATGATATCTTGCTTGCTGTAGTTAGAGAAATGGTGGTCGATTCGAGATCTATGTGAGTATGTGTCGAAGATTAGAAGGATTGAGACCGTAGTTCATGCTGACAATTATTAGCCCCTTATAGTTTCATTCTAGATTTTAAAAAAAAAACGACCGAAGAAATGCCGAATGTATTAAATTAAAAGTTAAAGATGTACATAGAAGTAGAATAAAACAAAAGAAGAGAAATTAAATAAAAGGGGCTAAACAGTATACACTTCCCTAGCTTTAGTCCAAGATCTAGATTCTTTGATTTTCTGTAGAATTTCTATGGGTCTAATTTTAGGGCATGTTTGGATCAAATGGGCTAAAGCAAAGTAACTAAAAAATGGACTAAAATTTTAGTCAACCCCTGTTTGGATTCAAGGGCTAAAAAAAGTCTAAATTATTTATTGTTGTGTATAATGACTGAAATATTCCTTATTTATTGCTCTTACTTTTCATGCATGCATGGTGGGGGTATGGGTGGAAAAGGGGCATTTTAGCCTCTCTTTAGCTCCTCATTGGGGGTTAATGGGCTAAAAATTTTTAGCCCCTTTTTAGCTTTGCTGTTTGGATTTTTTGCCTCAAAAGTGACTAAATTTTAGCTCTTTATGCTTTTCAGCACCTGGATCCGACCCTTAATGTTCCCAAACGCTATAGCATTTCTCTCATTTGCCAAGTCACTAAGGTGGCGTTTGGTTCGGGAGTCTGATAGAATGAAATGGCTCCGTTTCAGATTTTGAGAACGGAATAGCTCCGTTCCGTGTTTGGAAGCAAGAATAGAGCCGCTCAATTTTTTGTTTGTTTCTGGAATCTGATAGAACAGAACGGTTCTATCCCTTGTTTGGTTCAAGAACGGAAATCAAACAAATATTAAACAAATATTCAAGTATTTATTCAACAATTATTCAACAAATATTCAAGTATTTATTCAACAAACATTGAAGTATTTTCCAACAAATATTCAACAAATATTCAAGTATTTATTCAACAAATATTGAAGTATTTTCCAGATCTGGAAGCAGAGCTTCCGAATTTCCTCCACGCAGCCGCCGGGCGCAGCCACGGGCTCCAGTAGACAGGCGCGCGACGCCGGCAGCCAGCGCACGAGGCGCAGCGGCCGCCAGCGCGCGGCCTCCAGCGCGCGGCCGTCAGGCGCACGACGCCGGGAGGAGAGCGCCGAGAGGAGAGGGTAGGGCAGCGGGAGGAAGAAGAAGGAGCGCACTTGATTTTTTCGGGAGGGAGGCATGCGGGCTGCGGACGGGGAGGGCCGAGGAAGGAAGGAGCCGCTCGGTTCCTTCTTTTTTGGGGGAACGGATGGTTCCGGATCTGAGAGGAATATTCTCTTTTTGAAGCCACTCTATTCCATCAGATTCCAAGCCAAACACATTAAAAATGGAACGAAGCCATTCGCTTTCACCAAACTCTTGAACCAAACGCTATCTAAGACCAAAAGAAAGGAGATATATTTCTTCGGTTGCCCTGACCGGGAGACAATGCTTTTCCGCCGGAGGGTTTGGGTCTAGACGTCATTCAGGGCGACGAGCCCAATGCCAGACCAAAACTTCCTAGAAAATCTACAGCCTACGAAGAAATGGTATACGGCTTCATGCTCCTGCTTGTAAAAAAAACGCATGGTGGGTTTTCCGAATCATCTAAGCAAATTTGATTTTAATTGAACCATTGAATTAGACGTGACAAGCATATCTGATCGTGAAGATGCTAGATTTATGTGTTATCTAGACAATTTTATCGTCGACCTCTGCAATGAGAAGGTCTAGGGTTTAGGGTTTAGGAGCTATCAACCTAAAAGCTAAGAAATTTCTGTAAGGCTTGGTTCGAAGAGTTTATATCCAAAACCCATTTGTTAACCCGTTTGTTGTTTTGAAGAGATGCAGAGACCGAAATACTTTTTCAGTTTCATTCTAGAATAAAAATGCTCATCCTTCTTTATTCAAGGAAGAGTTCATTGTAGAATTGGTACGTAGAAGGAACTCATTTTCTCCCTCTGTTGAAAGTATGCACATTCATGCAAGACACATAAAAACAACTGAATTAGTTTATTTTATCTTTAAGGAAGAACAAAGGCTCGGAATTTTCGATATTTTTTACATTGAAGACGGCACAACCACTTACAAACATACAGCATATATGCTCGAAATTTCCTTTAAATAACTATGTTATGATAAATTTATCAACTAGTGTTCACAGCTTTTAATAGACTTATTACTGAGGTCGAGTATTATCATCAATACTGAATTAGAGAAATATACGTGTATGTGTAGAGATAAGACATAGAGCCTGTTTATTTTAATTTTAGATTATAAAAATCCAGCTTATAAAAAAAGTTGGATTCCACCAACTTAATGGATTAGATTGTTATAATCTGTACACTCCAGATTATAATAAGCTGACAGAATAAATTACTCTGTTTGTTTCGGCTTATGAAAAAATTGAATTATTATAATCCAAGTTGAAACAAACAAACGTGGACATAATCAACATTCTTGGAATAACAGATCTTTTGAGTGGGCCCTTCGAAAAACAGTGGAAATGTTACAAAATGGTGTGTGTAACACTGTTGCAACATTCTCATAACCACTGCAGCATCCGAAAAGAGTTTATAGTTTCCGTTGATCCGAGATGTTTTCGTTTTCAGTGTGCAAAGTTCAATGTTCTTGTTATTTTTGTTTCCGGTTTTATGAGAGCCACACAGTTGGCTTAAACTTTAGATGAAGTAGAAGAAACATCGTGTGTGTAGATTGGCCACGTACCTCTCGTGGCTCTCGAGCTTTTGTGCAGTGCAGACAGCACAAAATAAGCCGAAGTGCACAGGCCAAAGTCGGGAGTGGACCCACCGGTCAATTCCTGCAGACATAAATGATATATGATCACCAAGGCATTCAGATTACTGGCTCTAATCTTCTCTCGATAATTGCAGGAGAATATGCTTATCCCACTGACTTTGAACCTTAGCAACTAATAATGCTTGATCTCAAATCGCCATAATGGCTGATTAGTGGAGGAGCACTGCCACAACACCAGGGATCACAAAACCGGTTGGTAATAACTAGCCACCACCGAAAGTCTGGTTACCGTGGTTTGTAACTGTTAGAGAACGTGTTTCTTATATTAGAGAGCAAGAAAGAAACTAACATAATTCTAGACTTAGACAAGCAAACTGGTGGTCATGCCAACTGGCGTGCCAACGGGCAAAACACATTAAAGACACTAATATCTAACACGCTGCCGTAGTCGAATCGTCGGTGAAACCGATGTTTAGATTGAACCTAAACTCAGTGAAGATAGATGAAGGAAGACCCTTGGTGAAGATATCAGCAATCTGAGATGTCGATTGAACATGAAGTACCTGGACATCACCAAGAGCAACATGCTCCCGAACAAAATGTAAATCAATCTCCACATGTTTGGTGCATTGATGCTGAACAGGATTGAAGGACATGTAGACGGTGTTGATATTGTCGCAATATAGAAAGGTTGTCTTGCGCAGAGGAGTGTGCATCTCAGACAGAAGTTGACGAAGCCAAGTAGCTTCAACAACAGCATTGGCTACTGCGTGATACTCTGCCTCAGCACTGGAGTGGGAGACTGTATTCTGACGCTCGGAGGACCATGAGACCAGATTGTCCCCAAGAAAAACCACATAACCAGAGGTGGATCGGCGAGTGTCAGGACAGCCAACCCAATCAGCATCAGAGTATACAACCAGGTCAGATAAAGCAGAGGGACGCACTAATAGGCCCATATGTAGGGTGCCGTGAACATAACACAGAATGCATTTAAGAGCAGCAAGATGAGGCTCCTATGGATCATGTATATGGAGATAGACTTGTTGAATTGCGTAAGAGATATCTGGCCTGGTGAAAGTCAGATACTGAAGAGCCCTAACAAGACTGCAAAAATCAGTTGGATCAAATATGGAAGCACCATCGGCAGAAAGCTTTGGATTCACATCAACTGGTGTTGAACATGGTTTGCAATTGACCATACCAGCACGCTCAAGAATCTCAAGCATGTAATGCCGTTGTCAGATAAAAAGACCATACCCAGTGTGCTAAACATGCATGCCTAAAAATGATGAAGTCGTCCAAAGTCCTTCATGGAAAATTCCTGTTGAAGAGCATCGATAATGCGACATAGGAAAACCATGGAGGAAGTTGTTAGAACAATATCATCCACATAAAGAAGGTAGGTAGTGTCAGCTCTATTGTGATAGACAAATATTGATGTGTCAGATTTGGCCTCCTTGAACCCAAGATGCAAAAGACGCCATAGAGAGAGAGGTTGAGTTAGCACACATAGTCAGGATGAGTAGAATTCTCAAATCCCGAGGGCTGAATACAATAATCTGTCTTTGTCAAGTTGCCATGGAGGAAGGCATTGTTGACGTCCAGCGGATGAATTGGCCAGGATATGGAGACAGCTAACGAGAGAACAGTCCAAACAGTAGCAGACTTGACAACAGGACTGAAGGTCTCGGCAAAATCAACACCGGGTCTCTAAGTGAAACCACGAAGTACCCAACGAGCCTTGTAGCGTTCAAAAGAACCATCTGCATTGAATTTGTGTTTGAACACCCAATTCGCTGTCACCACATTGGACTAAGGCGATCGAGGAAGAAGATCCCAAGTATGGTTGGACAAGAGTGTTGAATATTCAACCTCAATGGTAGCACACCAATTGGGATCAACCAATGTAGCGCGATAGCTCCAAGGAACACGAGATAATTGGGCTGCCTCAAATAGTGCGGGCTGACAAAAATCGTGCTTTCCACGTGTGATCATGCCATGTTGATTGATCACAGGTGGAACAGGTATAACACCTTGTGGAATATGCATAGAAGAGTCTGCTGCCGAGGAAGATGACAATGTCAGAGCAGGTGGTGAAGAGTCCGGTGTTGGTGGTGGAGCCGTGCGCCTGGAGTAGATTAAACTACGATACCGGCCTATGGCCAGGGCGGTTGGCAGATTAGCAGGAGCCGGTTCCGAAACCGGCGTGGCTTCTGATGGCTTGGAAGTCAGGATGCCAGGGGTGAAAATGGGTTGAAAATGGGTTCGGTAAAGGAATCATGAGCCCTTAGAGTGAAAGCCGGAGGTCCTGTAAAAGGAAAAGATGGTGATAACATCTGAAAAGCTATTACCGAGTTAGTGTAATCCTCCAAAAAATCAAATGTCGTGGCTGAGGGTGGAGATTTGTCCTCAGAAAACAGAAAAGAGGATTCGTCAAAGACCACATGACGAGATATAATGACCCGATTTGTGTGACGATCAAGGCAAATATATCCTTTGTGATGAGGAGAATAGCCAAAAAAGACACACAGGGAGGATCAGGGAGCTAGTTTGTGAATAGTTTTGTGAATAGCCGTGGTGGAAAGATTAGGATAACATTTGCAACCAAAAACACGAAAATGGTCATATGAAGGGTGAGAACCAAGGAGAGTAGGGATGGCAATGGTACCCGTTTACCCGTTTACCCGCGGATAAAAACCCTATTAGGGTCGGGTATGTTCCTCAAATCATACCCGACGGGTAAATGTGTACGGGTATGGGTATTGACTACCCATACCCGTTTACCCGTTTACCCGATTACATAGATATAAAAATTAAAATCAAACCCTAGACATTCACTTCTCCTTTCTCTCCTCCCTCCCCAAACCCTCAGCCGCCGGCGGTCTGGCCACGCCCTCGCGGGCTCGCCGGCGCTTGGCGTCGCCCCTCGCCGGCGCTCGGCGTCACCCCTCGCCAGCGCTCGACGCCGTCCCGCGCGCCGCCAGCTCTGGCCGCCACCGCCTCCTACTCCCACCACCGCGACGAGGCCGCGTCCGTCGTGACGAGCCTCCGGCCGGCCTCTGTGCCGATCCAATCTCACTGTCGCCCCTCGCTGGCGCTCGGCGTCGCCCCTTGCCGTTGCTCGGCTCCGCCCCTCTCGCCAGCGCTCGGCGCCGTCTCGCACGCCGCCAGCTCTGGCCGCCGCCGCCTCCTGCTCCCGCCACCGCGACGAGGCCGCGTCCGTCGTGACGAGCCTCCGGCCGGCCTCTGTGCCGATCCAATCTCACTGTCGCACCTTCTCTTCACCCCGTTTCACGGGTAAACGGGTATACCCGCGGGTATACGGCGCCCGCGGGTAGCGGGTATGGGCATGGATTTCTACCCGTCGGGTAAACGGGTACGGGTATGGGTATGTACTACCCGTACCCGTCAGACCCGACTGCCATCCCTAAAGGAGAGTGAAGTGAGGGGTGGAAAGACCAAGTGTTTTGGTGGGTAGAATGTTTAGGAGATATGTGGTTGTAGTGAGTGTTGTTGCTCAAAAAGTGGGAGGAATGCTGGCCTAAAACAAAAGTGAGCGAATGACATTATTGATCGTGCGAATAATACGCTCAGCTTTACTGTTTTGGGCTGAGGTGTAGGGACATGACATATGAAGATGAATGCCATGGACAGGAAAAATGTGTAAGTGGTGGAGTTGTCAAACTCACGACCGTTATCGCACTATACTCCCTGGATGGACACCCTAAACTGTGTATGGACATAAGCAAGAAAATGAGAGATGGTGAGAAAAGTGTCAGATTTCAAACATAAAGGAAAAGTCCAAATGTAGTGAAAACAATCGTCAAGGATAATAAAATAATACTTTTGACTAGAGACACTAACAATAGGGGATGTCCAAAGATCATAATGTATTAGATGAAAAGGGCATGTAGCACGTGAAGTCGATGCATGAAAAGGTAAACAAGTATGACGACCTAGATGATAAGCATGACAAAGACTATCTTTTATACTTTTGTTGTAAGAGATAGTGAAAGAGTTAGCTAGAGAAGTCATAATGTCATGGTCGGGGTGTCCAAGACGTTGGTGCCAAAGCGAAGATGAGGAAGATGCGTGAAATGCAGAAGTTAGAAACCGCAAGGGGTAAAGTGGTCTGATGCTATCACATCTGATGAGTTCCTTTCGAGTAGGTAGATCCTTAATAATAGTCAAAAGGGTCAAACTCCATGGAACAATTGTTGTTAGTGATAAACTGTGAACAGAAATAAGATCCTTAATAAAGTTTGGAGAAACAAGAACATTATTAAGGTGAATATTATGTGGAAGATAGGTATAGCCAGTAGAAGTAACCGGAATGAGATTCCCGTTACCGACAACAATGTTAGAAGGAGAATGACTACATGAAGGAAAAGGATGGGAAAGGATACCAGTATCGGAGGTCATATGATTTGTGGAACCTGAGTCAAAGTACCATTCCTGTTGAGGTGGCTACTAAAGGGACATGGTCTGAAACTGAGCTGCAAGAGCCTGTTGATCCCATCCAGCAATAGGAGGAAAGTATGGAGTGGCAGGAGGAAGAAATCCTCACTGACCAGGCCATTACCCGTGTGGTCCAACAACAAGAAGAGCATGGGGTGGCCTTGGTGCTCCAGAGAGAGGATGTGTTGGTGGAGACTATGTGCCAGGTCAAAGCTGAATTGATTCAGACCATGGATTATTGTAAAAACTAGGCCAAGCAACAAAAGAAGGTTGTCCTGTAGCACCACTAGAGCTAGTACCACCAGCACCGCCGCTGTGACCACCGCGGCCCTCATTGCCACTGCAACCACTGTGTTTGCCCCACTTGTTTCGCTGCTGTTGGTTGCCGCTAGAGCCACTACTAGAATTTCCAGAAGTGGCGGAGTGGTGCTAGGGCTAAGACGGCGGGGGTCGAGAAGCATCTGTTGTCGGGGAAGGGGCTGATGGTGTAGTGGTACTACTGCCTGCAACAGTAAGAGCTGTGGCAGGAGAAGCCTTGGCCATGGTGAGTTCCTCCAACTGTAAATCATCACGAACTTGTAGGAAGGAGGGGAACGGGTTGCTGCGGCGAAGATGAAGTCCAATGGCAATGAAGCACTCGTTGAGGCCGCGAATGACGTTGAGGACGAGAGTATGATCGGAGATGGGTTCTCCAAGATCGCGAAGGTCCTCGGCCATTCGCTTGTAACGGTGACAATAATCAGTGATGGAGAGATCACCATGATGGAAGGCTCGAAACTCCTGATCGACGTAGAGGGCACGCGTGGTACGATTGCCGAGAAACTATGACTCAATGGCTAGCCAAGTGACTCGAGCAAAAGCACCACGCTGAGAGATGGTGTCGGCGAGGTCGTCGGTGATGGCGCCAAGAAGCCATGTGTGGACGAGACAGTTCATGCGCACCCAATCAGGAGAAAGGGGCGCAACAACATCAGAGAGAACATGGTTTTCCAGGGAGTATTTACTGACGACCAGAAGAAAGGATTCACGCCATCGAGCGTAGAAGGTCGAGAAGACGTCGAGAACCAACGGTACAAGGGAGCAGATGTTCTGAACAACAACAACTTGAGAGTGCAGGTTCAGAAGAGCCGCATCCTCGTGGTGAAGGAGAGCAGTGTCAAGGGAAGACAGATTGCCAATGACAGAAGGAGCATCATCCTCATGGCGGGTTGGTTCTGCAGACGCGCGCTCGCGAGCAGCACGAAGAAGAGCATCATGGAGACGTGCTTCTACCGCGTCTCGCTCGGTTTGAGCGAGAGCAGCCTCACGTTCTACCTCGGCCGCACAGGCGAGAGCAGCGTCACGATTGATCCTGGAGATGCGCTCGGTCTCTGCTTGGGCTGCGCGAGTTTCCTCAGCGCGTTGGAGAAGAGTGTCATCAGCCGGATCAGTGGTGATAACAGGATCACAAGGAGGTGGTGAGAGAGCCATAGATCAAACGTTGGAGAAGACGCTGAAGGGGCGGAAGAGAGGGAAGAGGATCTAAACTACCGATACCATGTTAGAGAATGTGTTTCTTGTATTAGAAATAAGAATCAGGATACAAATATATAGCCCTGAAACTCTAAACAGAATACTAAACATGGAGGGCAAGAAACACACTAACAGAATTCCAGACTTAGAAGACAAGCAAGCAGTTGGCCATGCCAACTGGCACAGCACATTACAAGACATGGTAATGTCTAACAGTAACCCTACATATGATTAGAACTGCAAGCTGCACCTGTTTCTTCCCTAAAATATGGAGTCGAAAACCTCGAAAAAATGGCATTGAAAATATGATTCACAGAAGCCAACAACACCATTATGTCATGGCACATTCTCCAGCATCATCTGGTATTCACACGGCTAGTAAAACTCCGAAGTAATCTGTACAGACTTTTCTACTGAAGGGTAAAGATCGTCTACTACACAATGTACAGCCCAGTTTGGCCGTAACACCTAATGATCAAAAGTTCACAACCTATTCAATTTCCACCCCACTTTCCTGTGATGATGCAACAGGCTAGAAGCAATCGAAGGCACTAAAATTCATATGGAGCAACCAAACCTTCAGGTGTAAGTGGCACCAGCACAGAGCGAACTGGTGCTGGTTCAGCCTGTCTCCCCTCAGGCTCAGAGCAGCCAGAGGCTTTGTGTGGTGCCCCAAACAGGGACTGCCGGCATGTTGGGCATGTTGACCGTGCCAAGAGCCACCGGTCAATGCATCTGACATGGAAGCCATGGTTGCACTTTGGGAGAACCCTGACATGCTCCCCGGCCTCGAAGTCGGAGAGGCAGATCGCACACATGGGGCTCACAGCACTGAGCTTCAACCCAGCTGAGTAGAGAAAGATAGGCATGGTTTGGAGGGCCTTCCTCCTCAGCCCGCTGTGAGCCAGCCGTGTGACAGGGTTCGGCTCAGGATCCACCACCATCCGGCTCGAACACCTTAGTGCACACCGGACAATTGAATTGAGCCCGAGTACACAGATCAATGCACAGAGAAGAACAGCTAGGATCATGACGATGTTAGCATCGAAGTTACTCCCAGGAGAAGTAGAACCACCTTCAACGACAGTGGCTCCAGACACTGGCTGGCTAGGGCCAGAGGGTTGCCCTGAGAATGGGGCGTGCAGCAGTATCCTTCTTGAGTACATGCCTACCATAGGTGTATGGATGAAAGCTTTCGTCAGAATCCTGCAACTGAAGATCTGTGGCTCACCTAGTTGAGTAGGTCTGCTCTGTTCTGCCTCAGACAGAATCATAAGCTAGTTTGTGCTGAAGTATTTATAGACTCTTTAACAGGGCAAATAATGTGGTCTCGTTTTTATATTCAGTATTGTGGGCTACCCTTTGGTCCTTACCAGCCAATTGAGACAAATGCTTTTGGTAAAGGTCAGAAGGTGCACAATTGGAAGCTTCCTTGCTTGTGGCAAGTGGGCTGCTTCTCAGTGGGTTTTCTGGGAATCAGAGGGCCACAACCAGCACCATTTCTTGTCTGCCTAATAATACTGTAAAGAAAATATGCAAGCATGGAGATTATAGCTAATATCTGTACAAAACGAAACATGGATCTGTCTGGTTTTAGAAATAAGCCAGCTCAAAGCCTCAAAGGTTATACATTTTCTGGCAAGGAGCTGATGAGCTACAAATTTGACCTCTAATAGTGGCTACACGACTCTGCTGGACCTGAGTCCTGAGTCAAACACCCTTCAATGCAAATCACGGTAGGGACGATGGAAAATACTTTTAATGTCTTTGTATTCACGTTTGTAGTGTATGCTATCTCTGAGACTACTCCATCCCCTTGTCATACCTCTTGTCTACTTTTATAGGAGTAATTGCATAAACTAGTTAACTATCTATGCAACAGAATAATGCATAGATTTGTTGTCACTTCTTGTTAATTTAAGGAAATACTACTCCTAACGGCAGAAAATAAAATTTCATATAAGTAATCGGTTTAAACTTTCAATTAATTTGATTAATTGTGAAATTACATCATATTGTCTAACAGATCCCAGGGGAATCAATGCAACTTGATATAAACTATGTAGATTCTGAAACTTGAAATTTAATTATATAGCTGCAGGAACAAGGAGGACTGCACCAAATACTAAAATATGAATCATTTAAGCTTAAACACAAAGCAAATGAAGCAGCTACATATTCTTAGTGCACTCACAAATTATTATTTATTGGTTATTGCCTGTTTTGATATCTCCACTTTGTGTGCGTCAGAATCAGCCATCTAGCATATTGGAGGCTGATTTGTCGCTTTTGAGCTGCTTGGGCCATCAACAGCAATCCTACTGGCAAAGCACCTGTTAAATGATTGGTCAGTTGACACAAAAAAGTAATTCTGGCACAAAAAATAAGTTAAACATGTTATCTTGAAGCACTATATAAACCATGAGTGCTACTTTGTCGACAAATCTGCATGTTTCTTTCATGCAGTGTCGACATATACAAGCTCAAAGCCCACTCAGGTGTCCAAAGTCAGCTGCATTATTTCATATCCAATAATACTTCACAAAAAATAAGTTAAACACATTATCTTAAAGCATTATATAAATCAAGGGTGCTGCTTCCTCCACAGAACTGCACACTTATTTCAACAGTGCCTATATAGAAGTTCAACTGCCACTCAGTATCCAAGTCAGCTTTACCCATCAACAAGTGTAATAAGAAACATGACTACTTAAGTAATCATACTAGACATAGTTCAAAGTACCCATGGAGATGATTCAAATGGATATTGTAAGAAGCATGTTTCCTCAATATGGTTTGGTTGATAATCTAAACTAACAACAGTTTTGTGTCAAGTACCTATACCCACGGTAGACTAAAGGGCTGTAAGTCTGTGATTGCTTAGATAGTTAGATGAGCCCCTAAAATGGTGAAGGATTGAATGACATGGTATGGGACTAAAATCATGGGGATTTTTTATAAGAAAATACCAAAAGATAAAAACAATGAAGATATTTAGGATGGTGTTATCTAACAATTTTTTTCAGGCAATAGCTTACATACACCATGCAGGAAGTCAGGAACACCTCACCAAGATAACCAAAAAGGAAGGTAATCACAGGGAGGTGTTTTTAGTTTATAGTTATTATTCTGTAAGGAGCAAATCTACCATACGAGCTTCATGTAGAATGTCAAGAATATATCTGCCAAAGTTTGGGAGTACCTGATTACTGATATACACAAAACTGTTTGCCACAAGCACTTCTTGTTCTTATCACTGCACTAAAACTTCGTCAGTGATGAAGTTGTAGACATCTACGTGTAAGTGATACAATTGTCCTGAGCTGTCCCTAATTAACCTTATCTTAACTCATCACTTTATGCTTTTGGAGTCCTAGTCTATATAACCACTCTTTATTCTTTAAGTTACAAACAAGTGATATAGCATTAGTATCTATGCATCACAATGAGACAAAAAGTAACCCACGAAAGAAAAAACTAAATGTAAAGTACAAAAGTATGGATGGATACTAATGAACAGTGCATCCAGATAAGTAAATGCAGAAAGGGGAGGCTCATATGCACTACTGCATTGATGCATTTGAGTCTTCCCCACATTCTTCCATATCAGATTAGCCAAATTGCTATACTAGAATTAGTATTAGCTAGTTGCATAAGATTATGATAAAAGATAGACAGATGGAAGAATCAATATCATCTTTATCTAATTCTCTATAATTATCAGATGAAAACTGATCCAAAAGCTTTATCTTATAGATTGAGTGAATTCATAGACCTTATCTGACATATAGTGCTACAAGTTGTAGGTGGATCTGCAAGGATTACACTAATGTTAACTACTAAGTGTAAACTTTAACGACTATCTGTATCTATGCAGATGGCACCGAAATCCTGCCTCTCTCACGTACTGAACTAGTACCATCAATACATAAGCCCGAACCTTCTTCAGCATCCCTGAAGGTCTCTTCTAATAGAGAGTTTTGCTAAAATATCACTTCAAACAATGGATTTCTCCGATTTACCACCCGGACCCATTTTTATTGGGGAGCCCTACATGTCATCCTCAAAAATGGTATTATAATCAAAGTGCACGTCTTTTAAGGGGCAAATTGGCAAATTTTCCCTTCTAATACGGACTGATTGACTGAAACAATACTACTCGCGAGGAGTAGAATGTTCTAAAGGTTGCAAATAACTACTATATCCTTCATTTTGATCTAAAAACAACAGTCACACTTATCACTTGCATGTAAACTAAAATTTTCAAGAATGTAGAGATGTAAGAATGCCCAAGCCAGTAATAACATGAAAGCATTTTGAATACTAGTAGAGCCAGGATTTGCCAATACCATGTGCAAATGGTGTTTCTGTTCAGATATTCTACAACTCACCAGCATTTTCGTCAGAGGATTCTGCGTTCCGGCAAATCAAATTAAATGGTGTTTCGCCATGCATTGCGGGAAAAACGCAGAATCGATGCGCTAGCTGCAGCAGTTTCCAAAGGAACGCATCATCACAAAGCATAGCGAGGAAATAGGAAGCAAAGGGAGGGGGCAAGCGCTCGCTTACCGTTTACCGAGGCGATGCTCGCTGGGATAGACGAGGAACCGGTGGTACCGCGCGAGGACGACGGTCATGGCGGCCCTAGCTAGCACTCCCCGGTGATCTCGTCGTTGGCGTTAGGATCCTCCACCGCAAAGCACGACGTGCCCACGTTCCACCCCAGCAGGTCGGGATATCCCTGGCCCCCATCACGCCATCAGGCCGGGCTCCAGCCCCTCGGGGGAGAGGATCCGCGACCGCCGCAGTGCTCTACTCAGGTACACCCCACTACCCAAACTCCGCCAGGCTATCAGGACCCTGCCCTGGCCAGTGGCCATTGCCGACCCCGCCGGACAGGGTGGGAGCCATCGAAATGAAAGCGGCGGAGGCGGTGACTGCCGGGCAGCCTGCAGGCGGTCGCGAAGCCGGCGATGGTTAGGTTCGGTTGATGCGATCACACGAACAAGGTAGTGCTACTCGTACCCGTATTTATTTACCCACAGATAAAAACTCATGTTCTTGTATCCATAGGTATACATGTTTACTCATAAAAAATAGTACAATAAACAAAGAGAAGAAGGTATAGGGGTTGCTACTGAGACAACGTTACAAACGTCAAAAAGAGTACTGACAAGGATACTAGTCAAAGAGCATAGCGGGGTCTAGCCGCGGTGGGATCTAGGTCCGGCGGTGGTGCTCGGCGCATCGGCGGGGCAATGACCTTGAAGCAAAACTTGGTGCATCGGCGGAGGAAGGAACGACGCGTCGGCCTGTCGATGGGTTCTTAGCGCGATAGGGATTTGGCGCATCGATAGAGGAAGGAACGTCACGTTGGCCCATCGGTGGGAGCTCGGCGGGGTAGGGAGAGGGAGCTCCATGCAAGTATGCAACAACAGTGTCACGGAGAGGGAGAGAAAAGGGAGGCGGCGGGTGAGGGAGGCTGGGAGAGAGGAGGGGCTAGAATTTTTTGATTTATAATATATATTTGTGTCTATTCGGGTAAACGGACGAAACGGGTATGGGTAGTTAATATCTATACATATACATGTTTACCTAATGGATATGATATTAGGAACGTGTTGGTGTCGTTTTTGGTTACACGCGTGGCCTAGGAGGTCTGCTTAACTCCAGTGCAGGTCCTACAATCTTAGAAAAAAAGTTCTAATGTGCTAATCAGTTTGACCCTGCAACTAATAAGTAGAAAAAAAGAATGACGTTAGTAGCAAAGTCGATCGACTACTAAACCGATAACCGTGGTGATAAAAAGAAACGTGGGTAGTAGCGCCAATCGGTTGTCGAGCCAATGACCATGGCCAAATTATTGGGATTGGTAATACCATCGGCCGATAGGATAGACATTCCACGCACAAGGGCCGATGAATACCCTTCGATGGAAATAAAATGAAACATGGAATTAAAGATACCATATCAGCTTGTACTCCGATAGAAACTAAATCTAGCATACCAAAGAACACATCCATACTATCAAATTATCATAACAACAAGATTGGACCTAATCAAGATAGTTGCTAATTATGAATAATCAATAATACTTCAATATATTGGGCATGCTTTATTCAGATAAATGATATACAACATAAATCATATACAATAGACCGAGATGTCAGACTTAACTGATGAAGCCTCAAACTACAATACTTAATTCACATCGATCTAAGAGATCGTAACGATGCATCCTTAGACCTAGCAATCACACCAAGATAAACCAGCGATTGCATTGACCAAATCGATGCCTCAAGAGATCGATACAATGCAGCCTTGAAAACACCGATCTAGCTGATACGACCGTCGGGGTGACGAGACTCACCTCTTCGTCAGAGATCGAAGCAATGCAGCCCAACTCCGAGTGCCAAGTCCCACCGGGATTAACCTTGGAAACTAAGGGTGACGATGCGCCGAAAGTAATCTGTTGTGGTTGATTGTTTTTTAGATGTCCATAACCTAGCTAATAGTTACATATTTATAGTCCAGAGACTTTTCATCTGTTACGATAATCATAACCGATTCTAGATTTATCTCTGTCTTCTTTATCTCTATCGGCTCCTTCATATCCGACCACATATAACCACCTGGACAGACTTCTTTGACCAACCTTTGACCAGACTCCTTTAACTTCTGTTAACCATGTGACACTCCTGATGGGCCTAGGCTTTTATCAAATCTTGGTGTCAATACATGCCCCCCAGTTTTAGAGCATAAGTATAACTAATGCTTCGAAATTATCGGTCATTAAAGCCCTCTGCACCGCGTCATTTCAAAAGTATCATCCATCTTTTTAGTAGCCGAAAACTCTTCAACTTCCGGTGCCTTTTGTAGTATATATTTGGAGTACCACCTTGTATCAACTCTTCATCTTCCTTCTCACCTTTTCTTATTCAACCATGAATGACTATGATGGATATCGCCTGGTCTGACACATCATTATGTATAGTCTAGTAATGACATCTCTAAATAGAATCACCAAAGATTTTGTTCCTCCAATCCCAAACATGCAGACGTTTTGGCGTTTCGAAATCGTACTAATGATTATACCTTTTGCCGAACATTGAATATGGTCCCACCAAATCTGTCGGGATCGGCTTGCCCCGTTTGCCGAAGCGTTGCTCTCACTCTATAAGTATTCGTCGACATATTCCTCTCCCCTTTATGCTTTCGGCATTGGCGGCACACTCTCCGTCTTTTAGTCCTCAAGCTCATCATCGATGCCTCCGCACCATCTCTGGCAACCGCACTTCGTTGTCTTCGTCCTCTTTTCCAATCCAGACCTAGCATTTCCTAATGGCGTCTACCACCTCCGTCCCTGAGGTAAGTCTTTTTGCTTTCCCCCTTTTTCCTTTCTTGTTCTTCGGTGTTCTTGTTCTTGTTTCTTTTCTTCTTTTATCTTTTCTGTAGACTTGAAGAACCAAATCATCATCCCATCACCAATCATCCTTCTTGCTATTTCTACGGACCGATGGGTGATCCTGATCCCACTGACTTCATCAATGCTGAGATACAAAGGATCCCCTTTAAAAACTCGAAAATGCTTCTTTATACTTGGACTCAAAGCTTCAGGGTTTTCCCTTCTCCACTTTCTGGCTGGCGTGATTGGTACCTTCGAGTTGCTGCGTCAAAACACACTTCCTAGGAGCAGACCGGTATAGCGCACTGCATCGGCCTTTCCCTTGCCTGTCCTTATAAAAATGAGCCGATGCTAGACGCTTCCTGCTACTTTTGGTCTGACACGTTAAACACATTCTTTTTTGGTCATGAGCCGATGAGTCCCAATCTCCTTGACATTGTTGTCTTGACCTCTCTTGATATTACTACCGACGTTGATCCTTTATTCGTTCGTTTCAAGCCTTCTCACCGTCTTGACGTCAAATCCAATGGCGGTTGGGTGAAGTATATTGCAACCCATAATAAGTAAACTGACGATGTTAGCCAACGTGAACATATCACCTTCCTTAACCTTTGGCTCGAGAGGTTTCTTTTCTGTGATTCCACTCTTGGGCCCCCTTGCCATCTTCAATTTTTGGCGGAGCAGTTAGCTGCCAACGTCAAAATCCCCCTTGGGTGATACCTCCTTGGCTCCCTTTACCATATTCTCCACCAAGTATTGGCCTGATTATCGGCCGGTGATATAGTAGGCCTCCTTGATGGTCCTTAGTGGTTTCTCCAGCTTTGACTCAATGTATATATGGCCAAAATCTCTTCTAGCCCTTATTTCGACCTTCTCCGCTTTCCTTATGATTACCATGAATCTGCCCCACCGGCCACCCGCCGATGCCTATCTTTGGGTGAAGCTTTTGCCTGTCGGCCAGGAGCAAAAATGTCTGCTGACATCTTAGCGTGCTGGTTCAAGGCATTCTACTACGGTTTCATCAATGACTCCATAGTCTAGTATGCCTATGAATCTTTGGTGGATTATGAATACCTGTATTGGTTTTCGCTAGTCGATGTGTTGGCCGATCTAGAGAGCGAGGCCATCTTTCTTTCTAGTATTTCTCCCTATCTCCTTCTGATCAACTTCATGGTTGGTCTTGCATGCAAGCCATCTTACGAATTCTACCATCCCACGGTTTCTGCCCGACAGCTTCGTTTCATCCAACTGCCAATCAATCTTTTCTTCATCGGCAAAATCTAGGTCTGTGGCGAAGTAACAAGCTCTTTGGAGTTCCATCGGCTCTTCTCTATAACTGATTCGATCATTCTCGGGGACTTCCCTTCCTAGAGTGCATGTAGGGTGGCCTTGGTCCCTTACAAAAGATGGTGGTCCGAAATGATCCGACATGCTTTCAACCGTCACTCCAAGCGCTTCTCCCTCTCGTTGGACCCGGCCTTCATGGACATTGACCCTAAGGTTTGCTTTGATCTGCATTCCTTGTCTTGTTTCATCGTTTTTACCTTCTGATCATCCCTTTTCTTTGTAGGAGGACGATGTCAATGCTCTTTCAATGAGCTAGAGCAGTAAGCCGATAATATATGGGCCGATATCAGCCACTACCAACTTGGATAGCGGGGCTCCCACTCCGATGCAATGGCTTAGAAAGAAGCGTGTCAAAACTCCTATGTGCTAACGCAAGGCACCAGACGCACTTGTGAGATGATCTTCTAGGGCCCGAGTCGGTCAAGTGACTCTACTGACCTTGATTCCATCGCCATCAGTAAACCCTTGACTTTTGCCCATGACGCTGTTTTGCGGAGTGTGTGTTTACTATTTTATTTGTTTTGCAGCCAGCGCCGATTACTCCTTAGGCCATGTAGTTTCCTGGTAGTAGCACCTTGCTGGCAACCGAAGTCTCTCCATCGGCCCAAGTTCGTATTTGCCTTTGCATTGCGTCCATCTTTTCTTTTCGCGTTCCTATTACCTGACACCTTGTTTCAGCCGCCTCTTATTTTTGATGTCGAGTCACTGTACATGGTGTTTGACAATGTGGCCGATGATGTCGTTAAGACTTCACTGGCCGCAGCCACTAGAGGCGTTGTCGCTGAAATAATTAGAGTCAACGTGCTAGATGGTACTGCCATCGACTCTAGTGAGTCGATGACAGCTGATGATGTTGTCGCCCCATTTGGTGCAAATACCGAGGGTCTGCTTGTTGCTGCCAATGCCTCTTACTGTGGTGATAAAAAGAAACGTGGGTAGTAGCACCAATCGGCTGTCGAGCCAATGACCATGGCCAGATTATCGGGATTGGTAATACCATCGGCCAATAGGATAGACATCCTGCACACATGGGCCGATGAATACCCTTCGATGGAAATAAAATGAAACGTGGAATTAAAGATAACCTATCGGCTTGTACTCTGATAGAAACTAAATCTAGCATATAAAAGAACACATCCATACTATCAAATCATCATAACAACAATATTAGACCTAACCAAGATAGCTGCTAATTACAAATAATCAATAATACTTCAACATATCTAGCATGCTTTATTCAGATAAATGGTGTACAACATAAATCAGGTATAATAGAGTGTAGGACTGAGAATAGCGACTAGAGGGGGTGAATGAGCGCCACAACAAAATTCTTTTGACTAGATGGCCTTCCCTTTGCACCCAACGCTCCTCTAAAACTGACTAGCGAAATCAAACAGATTATCACAACAGAATCCCAAATAACCTAGTGCTATCACTCTCCTGTCGTATAAGATGTGAAGTGACAGTCTGAGTGATCACAAGCACTAAAAATAATCTAGCCCCCCAAAAGGAACCAATGTACTAAATTAAATCACACCAACATAGTGCTCAGAAGCAGATTAATATAACTTACACATTAGACGATAGGACAACAATCATTTCACAGATTCACAGGAATTCCATCAAACACATGGAAGGCATTTCAACAAGTATTACTAACACACAACTAGATCAGATGCATTTAATCGAACATTTTAAAAGCAATCTAATCTCACGGGCAATTTATCTTTCAATTTAAGTGTAGTACCAGAATGTTACCTCAATTTACCTTTGAAGAATCAAATGGATTGCATTGCGGTACTATACTCCGATGCTCTTGTAGCTGTGTGGTGAGCTGCCAGTACTAGTAGAAACATTGTACCACCAACTGCCTGAGCCGCCCGCCGCTTGAGCGCAAGAAATAAGGACGCAACCTGTGTGTTGTCGTTGTGCGCAGAGTGCACCCAAACTGGTCTAGATGGTTTTCTTAGGGAACAATAAAACCGGCAAGGACCTAGGTTTCCACGACTGAGGACTGAGCGTTGTGGGTCACCCGTTGCTAAGTGCGCCTGAGCACTAGAGCCATAACACGAGAAGCAAAAACCTAGCTGGGAGAAAACTAGACTGCACGGGAATCGGAGGAGCGACGTACGACACGAAACCAAGGCCGGCGAAGCAGTGCTCTGAGAGAAATTAATGTGAAGAGGCGACGCTGGAACAGTGGAGAATAAAAAGGATAAAAAATTGAACTCTGATTTTCTAATTCAAGTGAGTTTCCCTAACCCTAGGGGCTAGGGGGCTTTATATAGACAGCCCACAAAAATACAAAAGACCATTAAACCCTTAGGGTTTTTTACAAACGCAAGGATAAAATGGAAAATGACTAAACTGCCCTTAGGATTTTTACAGACTCAATTAAGACATACTGTGGACCTAAAAGGCAAAATAGTAAAATCCTAACTAAAGGTAATTTGTCCTAACACAGAGCTTTCGTAGCATCTATGGCTTCATTTCAGGACCGTCGGATCTCAAGTCGATGGTTTAGATAGGGTGTCGGTTTTGTGCCGAAACCGACAAAGCGCTCGTCGCCTCTCCACCAGGTACCCGGATTGGGCCGACCCAACTCTGCGGCCCCCTCAGCCTAACAGTTTCTCGCCGCCCATTTACCTGAGTCAAACCTAGTCAAACCACGATGAGTCCCCTACCATTCCTGACCCATGTACCCATATTGGGTCGTCCTAACACCATGGCTCCCTCTGCCCGGCAGTCGCTCGCCATCCGTATACCTGAGTCACACGCGGTCAAGACACGACATGTCTTCTCTTTTCATCTCCTCTTCCTCCTTTGACTCCCATTGACAATCACTCATTATCTTTTAGAGCCATTAGGCCATGATCTTCAACATAGCTCCTCATAGAGGCGAGATTTTAGACTTAACCGATGAAGCCTCAAACTACAATACATAATTCACATCAATCTAAGAGATTGTAATGATACAGCCTTAAACCTAGCAATCACACCAAGATAAACTAGCGATTGCACTGAGCAAGCTGATGCCTTAAGAGATCGATACGATGCAGCCTTAAAAACACTTATCTAGTCGATACGACCGTCGAGTGGCTAGACTCATCTCTTCGCCGGAGATTGAAGCAATGTAGCCCAGCTCTGACTACCAAGTCCCGGTGGGATTAACCTTGGAAACTAAGGGTGTCGATGTGCCAAAACTAATCCGCTGTGGTTGATTATTTTTTAGATGTCCCTAACCTAGCTAATAGTTACATATTTTTAGTCCGGAGACTTGTCGTCCGTTACGATAACCATAACCGATTTTGTATTTATCTCTGCCTTATTTATCTCTATTGGTCCCTTCATATCCAGCCACATATAACCACCTGGACGGACTTCTTTAACCAACCTTTGACCAGAATCATTTGACTTCTATTAACCATGCGACACTCCTGATGGGCCTGGGCTTTTACCAAATCTTGGCGTCAATAGTGTTAGAGATAGGCTTAGTTATCTATAGATAGAATATATTATGTTATGTAAAGCTATCATGAATAATCAGGAAAGCCAGGATGGGTTTATAGAAAGGATAGATTGATTGATTGTATTTTAGGGAATGAACTTGACCTGCTATCCTAAGAATCATGGTAGTTTCCTGTAATAACTCTAGGTGTTTTAGCCCTATATAAATGTGAAGGGACCGACAAAGGTTCTTAAGGCCAAATAGAGATAATTCACAATGTATCAGAGCCTTCCTTATCCATGGCGAACTCCCCTTCCCCACCCATTTTCCCTTTCTCGTCACTATGACAGAGAAGCTCACCAAGACAAATCACATAATGTGGAAGGCGCAAATCCTACCCACCATTAGAGAAGCCCAGATGATGGGGTTTCTTGATGGAACCTCAAAGGCACCTGTAGAGGAGATTGAAGTTAAACAAGGAGAGCAGATCATCAGGAGTTTCAATCCTGAGCACACTCAGTGGGTGATCAAGGATCAACAGATCCTCGGCTACCTCCTGTCTTCCCTAACCAGGGAAATCCTTATTCATGTTGTTGACAAGAAAATAGTGGCCGGAGTCTGGAAAGCAATTGAGGGCATGTTCTCATCACAAACTCATGCGCGGTCATTGAACACACACATAACCTTGGACACAACTCAGAAGGGCAATATGAGTGTGGACAAGTATGTCGGCAAGATGAAGACCCTTGCAGATCAAATGGCATATGTAGGGAAACCTCTAGATGAAGAAGAATTGGTATCCTACATCCTCTTAGGTCTTGACATGGAATATTGAGAAACCAAGGGTTGGTTTCGGAGTGTGATGAGTGATTGACAGAGTTTATCCTCTGGTTCGAAGGGGTACCTCTGAAGGGGTTTGGAGGTTGTACCTCCGAAGGTGTTCGGAGGCTATTTCACCGAAGGGTTCGGTTGGTTTGGTTGCTGCAGCTGTTGCAGCGGAGTGTGCCTGTCGGAGGGGTCCGACAGTACACGATGACTGGGTTTGTACCGAAGGTCTCGGTACTTTGGGCGATACATCAGAGTGTGTGCCGAAGGGTGCTAACCCGGAGAGGTCTCCGGAGTACTGGACACACTTGTCCGCTTGTCTGTGGTGCGCAGGGGACTTTGGAGGCGACGGGCGGTTCGTAGCAGGTGAACCTGGGTCAAGCGGGAGGCTTGATGCCAATGGAGCGGGGAGCTCCGTCACGGTGGCTGCGAAGGGGTCGAGGTGCGCCAGGAGAAGGCAGTAAGTGCGGAGCGTGGCTCCGGGCGAAGGTACTCCGAGACAAAGTCCTCGGGGGCGAGGCACTTCGAAGGGTACTCCGGATGGAGTGACTTCAGAGTTTGGTGGATCAAGTCCTCAACAGAGGCAAGGTGCTCGAGGTGTGCTCCGGAGGGAGACACTCGAAGGTACCCGGCGGAGGTCTCAGAAGTCAAGGTGCATCGAAGGCATGGTCCGGGTGAGGCTCATCGAGGATTGTGCTCGGGGAGAGACACTGCGACGAAGTGCTCATGGAATGCTTCATGCGGAGGCCTTGGACGAAGGAGGGACTTCGAAGGGTGGTACTCCGAAGGAGGGCTTCGGAGTGATGCAGGCTTCGGAGCGAGGCTAGATCCAGAGCGAGGTTGTCTTGTGGTACTTCGGCCATGCATGGATTCGGTACACGGACTGATGGAGTTCGAGCTGGGAGAAGCTGCGAAGCCGTGGTGGTCCACTCCGAAGGTGTTGGTGCGAAGGCCCAAGGGCTTTGATGGCTTCGACTCAAAACTGTCATTGTATCGGAGGCTGACTTCGGTGAAGCGAAGGCCGTCAGGCTCAAGGCTTCTCACCGAAGCTACCGCACCCCTCGCGTGCGAAGGGAGGCTCCAGAAAGGTCAAAGACTGCAAAGGCTGACATTGTCTGCTCTGCAAAAAGCTGACGCTGTCCCCTCTGCAAAGCTGACAGAGAAGCCTCCAGAATAAAGTTGACTACCTTTTGTACCCCTCTATTCTGTAGAGACAAAACTGGTGTAAACCCTAGGGGTAAAGTAGTCAATTCACATGGGTGAATAGTGGCTATAAATATGGGGGCTGGGTAGGTAACATTGAATACTTTGAGCATTTACTATTGAGCTCCTGTACTAGCCACCACTCCTTGTATTCAGCCAGTGAGTTCTTTTATTGTGTTCCTTGTTCAAGCAGCGAAGCCCTGCTTCTGTGTTGTGGTTCAGCTTGAGCTTGTTTGCATACCTCGCTAGTCGTAGTGCACCAAAGCCTATCTAGGCGAAGTGTGTTTTGTGCGAAGTGTGCTTTTCAGTGTGCGTTCGCTCTGTGTAACAGCAGGCTAGACCTCGCTGCTTACTAGCGAAGCCCTGATCGAAGCCCGTATGTTTATCGTGTCGAAGCCCCTAGCGGTGTCTGTTAGTGTGCGTTTAGACCTTTGGTGTACGAAGCCCAGCACCGGTTGCTGTCGCTAAGTACTTGGTCGAAGTCCTCAGAGGTCAGTCCACTCGTGCGAAGGGTGAAGTGCGAAACCTGCTCGAAGCACCTTGTGTGCGGAGCCTGCACTAGCTTAGCAGAGTAGATTTTTCAGGATTGTGGGTGGAGCGAAGTCTTCTTGACTTCGAACTTTTGCTCTCTTGCGAAGCCTGTGTTCGGAGCTGTAAATTACCTCCGAACCAGACCTTCGAAGGTTGTGTTCGAAGCCTGTTCCGCAGAAGACAATTAAAAACCGAAGGCTGTTTTTAGCCTGAATTTTTAAAAGCTCCCATTCACCCCCCCTCTGATCGCCGTTTCCGATCCAACAATTGGTATCAGAGCAGGTTAAGATCACCAGTTGACCTTAACCGGTTTTGTGATCTGTTGGCGACATGGACAGAGCCAGTAAAATTCCTCTGTTCGATGGGACTGACATTGCATACTGGAAGGTGCGCATGGAGGCTTACTTGCTAAGCCAAGGAAATGCAATTTGAGAGATTGTGGACTCACAATACTCCATCCCTAATACTCGCACCTCTCAAACAGAAAAAGATCAGTATAATGCCAACTCCAAGGCTAGGAATATACTGTTCATTGGTTTGAGCCGGAGTGAGTTGATAGGGTGCAGCACCTTAGGACTGCTAGGGAAATTTGGACAACACTCACTATTTTTCATGAGGGCTCTACACAGATCAAGGCCAGGCGCCAAAGCACATACAATCAACAGTATCAGCTGTTTGTGCAGGCACCTGGTGAATCTATAGATGCCATGTTTTCTCGCTTTGATGCGATAGTGAGTAACTTGCGGTCCAACGGGACGCTTGCTTATAATGACCATGATAGGGCTATCAAGCTTCTCTATGCTCTTGACCGTAGCATATGGGAAGTGAAGATATCCAGCATTGAGGAGTCCACAGGTTATGACACATTGACCTGTGATGAGCTCTTTATCAAGATGAAGTCCACAGAGATTGCCAAGGCATCTCTTGCAGTGCACAGAAACTCTTTGCCACAGCCATTGGCATTGGTTTCTAGCACTAGCCGTGGCACCACTACAGAACCAAGCACATCTGGCACTTGGTGTTCTTGCAGATGGTTTTGCTTTGTCCTCCCTGGTCTCCGTCACTAAGGAGCAGGTGGATACTCTGGATGATGATGAGCTTGCTCTCATTGCCATAAGGTTCACTCGCTTTCATCATGAGAGACGGGATCAGAGGAGAAGTGGTTTTAGTGGTTGCTTTGAATGTGGTGACACTTCTCATATCAAGGCAAATTGCCCTAAGCTCAAAAAGAGAGATGAGAGTGAGCGCCCCAAATACCACAAAAAGGAGAGGAAACCCTTTGTGAAGGGCAAGCGCGGCAAGGTGGCTAAAAGAGTAGCCAAAGCCGCTTCCAGAGCGTTTGTTGCTGCTCTCAGCGACATCGACACTTCCTCAACTGAGGAGTCGAGCTCTGAGGAGGAGGAGTCCCCAAGGAAGGAGGACAAGAAGGACAAGAAGGGACGAGACTTCACCGGCCTTTGCTTCATGGCCGACAGCGATCACAGCGGTGATGAGCTTGACTCATCTGAGGTACCACTATCATCTGACCAGCTTTTAATTAAACTAGATGAACTGAATGAAGTAGTTCTTGGTCAGGATAGATTACTTGTACAAGCCGCTAGAGAAAGAAAAGACCTTAGACTTAGGCTAGAAACTGTTTCTACTGAGTATGCTATGCTTAAGTCTAAAGTAAATGATGCTGAATGTGAATCTTGTACTATTGTCATGGGTGAGCTTGCTCAGTTGCGTTTTGTGCATGCTCAAACTCTTTCTGAGCTTGAGACTGCACAGAAGCAGCTTTTGGTGGTTGATTCTAGACCTCATGATATTATTGAATGCATGAACTGTTCTTTATTATTGAATGCATGAACTGTTTGTGACACTTGCATTACCCTTAAGGACCAACTAGGCACTGTCAGAGAGCGAGCTGAGAACCTAATGACTGAAAATGAATACCTTCTTTCTGTGGTTAACAAATGCACTGAGGGAAAGGGTAGGATGGATTTGCTCTTGGCCAAGACCAAGATGTGTGCTGACAGAGCAGGGTTAGATCTAGGCTTGGGTTTTGAGAGGATTCCTTCAGATAGTGGAAACAAAACTGTTTTTACCTCTCCCACTACCCTAAAGAAAGAGAGAGTTCTGTTAGACACTCCTTCAGCCAAGAAACCTACCCGAGCTCAAAAGAAAACCACTCCTCCTGCCAAGAAAATCCCTCCCAAGAAAACCACTCAGCAGAAGCCCAAGGAGCCCGTGTCACTCAGTGCTGGATGCCTCGTCATTTTTTCACTCACCCCAGCACTGAGCGATCGAGATATTCTTATCATGTGTAGGCGACAGATCGAGGCTTGGAGGGCACGTGGATCATGGACTCCGGTTGTTCGCGCCACATGACCGGAGATGCAGCATGGTTCTCCAGCCTCACCACAACCAAGCAAAGGGAACATATCACCTTCGGAAACAATCGAAGGAGTAGAGTGAAAGGTAAAGGTGTGGTAAGAATTAACTCGAATTTCACTCTCAAAGATGTTGCTTTGGTTGAAAACCTGGGATACAATTTGCTTTCTGTATCTCAGTTGCTTGATGAGGGCTTCGAAGTGCGATTCCATCGCGATACTTCGCAAGTGCTCAATTCTGATGGCGTTGTGGTTTGTAAGATCTTTAGAGTTGGGAGAGTTTTTGGAGCTGATTTTTCAGAGTCATCTGGTTCTTCTCATTGTCTTGTTGCACATTCTACTTCTGAGCTTTGGAAGTGGCATAGGAGACTAGGGCATATGAGCTTTGAGTTGCTCGCTCGTCTGAGTGCCCTAGGTCTGATCCGAGGATTGCCCAAGCTCAAGTTTGAGAATAATTTAGTTTGCGCTCCTTGTCGACATGGAAAGATGATTGTCGCTTCGCATTCGCCAGTCACCACAGTGATGACTGAACAACCGGAGAACTTCTCCACATGGACACTGTAGGTCCTTCCCGGGTTAGTTCTTTAGGCGGCAAGTGGTATGTTTTCGTGATTGTCGACGATTTCTCTCGCTACTCTTGGGTCTTCTTTCTTGCCAGCAAGGATGAAGTGTTTTCACACTTTCGGAGGTTGGCTTTGAGACTTTTCACTGAACTCCCTGGTGCATTGAAATTCATTCGAAGTGATAATGACACTGAGTTCAAAAACAGTCTCTTTGTTGACTTTTGCATGGAGCATGGCATAGAACATCAATTCTCTACTCTGCGGGTTCCTCAACAAAACAGTGTCGTTGAGAGGAAGAACCGCACTTTGGTTGAGATGGCTAGGACGATGCTGATGAGCACAGGACTCCTAGAAAATTCTCGGCTGAGGCCATGAACACTGCTTGTTACATATCAAACCGAATATTCTTGCGCTCAATTTTAAACTTGACTTCTTATGAGCTACGTTTTGGGAGACAACCCAAGGTTACTCATCTTAGAGTATTTGGCTGTCGTTGCTTTATCCTAAAACGTGGTAATTTGGATAAATTTGAGTCGCGATCTTTTGACGGGATCTTTTTGGGTTATACTACTCATGGTCATTCTTATCGTGTTTATAATTTGGAAACTAACACTGTCATCGAGTCATGTGATGTGACTTTTGATGAATCAACCCCCTCTGTTAGTTCTGCTCTTGAACAGGCAAATGAACACGACATGGAACAGACCATCTTCGAAGAAGAAGATCCCGGAGATTTCGAGGATGAACCACTACTACCCTCAATGTCAACCCCCGAAGCCGACCCCGCTTCGACTACTTCGGCACAAGGTCCCGAAGCGACTACCTCGACATCGGTCATCTTGGAACACTCCCACGCACAAGTTGAGGGGGAGACTGCATCTCGCCGCGAGGCTCCACATCATGTTCAAAGGATGCACCCTCCCAAGCAGATCATTGGTGAGCTTGATCAAAGGGTAACACGTTCACATGCTCATTTCACTAATTCTGCTTTTGTTGCTTCTTTCGAGCCCTTAGATGTTAGTCATGCACTTTCTGATTCTAGTTGGATCATGCCATGCATGAGGAACTTGAAAATTTTGAGAGAAATCAAGTCTGGTCATTAGTTGATCCTCCACCAAATGTTCATTCATTGGAACAAAATGGATTTTCAAAAATAAACAAGGGGAGGATGGGACTATAGTTAGAAACAAGGCTAGACATGTAGCTCAAGGTTATTCTCAATTAGAAGGGATTGATTTTACTGAAACTTTTGCACCTGTTGCTCGCCTTGAGGCCATTAGGATTTTGCTTGCCTTTGCGACATCCCGGGGATTCAAACTCTATCAATGGATGTCAAAAGTGCTTTTCTTAATGGCTTCATAGGTGAAGATGTTTATGTAAAACAACCCCTGGTTTTGAAAACCCCAAGTACCCACATAAAGTCCTTAAACTTCATAAGACTCTTTATGGACTCAAGCAGGCCCCTCGGCATGGTATGATAGACTTAAGTCTTTTCTGCTTGAGCGGGGGTACTTGATGGGCTCTGTTGATAAAACCCTGTTTACTCTCAAGCATGACAAAGATTCCTCCTAGTTCAGATTTATGTGGATGATATCATCTTTGGTGGCTCTTCTCATGCTTTGGTTGCCGAGTTTGCAGATGCCATGAGCAGGGAATTCGAGATGTCCATGATGGGCGAACTTACTTTTTCTTTGGTTTGCAAATCAAGCAAAGCAAACAAGGTACCTTCGTCCACCAAACGAAGTACACCAAGGACCTGCTCAAGAAGTTTGACATGGCAGATGCGAAGCCCCTCGCCACTCCAATGGCTACATCTGTAGCATTGGATCCCGACGAAGATGGAGAAGCCGTAGATCAGAAGGAGTTCCAAAGCATGATTGGCTCCCTCCTCTACTTGACTGCTACGAGGCCGGACATACACTTCACGGTGTGTCTGTGCGCTCGTTTTCAGGCTTCACCACGAGCTTCGCACCGCCAAGCGGTAAAACGCATACTCAGGTATCTCAAACATACCCTCGAATTTGGCATATGTTATTCAGCATCTTCATCTTTATGTCTTCGAGGTTATTCCGATGCGGATTTTGCTGGGTGTAGGATTGATAGGAAGAGTACCTCTGGTACTTGTCATTTTCTGGGTACTTCTCTAGTTTGCTGGTCTTCCCGCAAACAGTCTAGTGTTGCACAATCGAAGGCTGAGGCCAAATATGTTGCTGCAGCTAGCTGTTGCTCTCAGATTTTGTGGATGGCTTCCACTTTGCGGGATTTCGGGTTAGATTATAAGAGTGTTCCACTTTTCTGATATAACACTAGTGCTATTTGTATTGCAAATAACCCGGTTCAGCACTCCAGAACCAAACACATTGATGTGCGATATCATTTTCTCAAAGATCATAATGAGAAGGGTGATATTGAACTTCAATATGTTGATACCCAACACCAGCTAGCCGACATTTTCACAAAACCCCTCGATGTTACTCGATTTGCCTACTTGCATGGGGAACTTGGTATTTGTCACCCGTACGGCATTTTGTGAGGGGGGGCTGTCTTTAATTATCTTGCATATGCTCATCATGTGTGGAATTGCATTTACATCTGTTGCACTTATATGCCTCATTTTAATTCATGAAATCATGACAGCTCAGCTCTTTTTAATTTATCTGAAACATTAGTGTGCATGATATTTTCTTTCCAAATTCAAATCATGCTCACTGCTCAATCTTGTATCTAGCATGTATAGGCAGGACTGCTTTAGCTATCTTTTATCTGCTTGATAGCAAGACACTTTTCTTTAGATGCTAAAAATTGCAACTTGAAAAATTGTTCTACTTACTGATGGATGGTCATCAAGTGCTAAAAATTGGTTCACTTAGTAAAAATCAACAACTCCATGATTTGCATGCTTCAGGTGAAAACATCCAGGTGGGTTTGTTTGTCGCACTACTCTATTCTAGACTGCTTACCATTGCACATTGGTCTGAACTGGGATAGTGTAGTGTATGCCAAAATCACCGCCTTAAGCTTCCAATGGCTTTCATGCCTAGGCTTGGCTTGATTGGACAGTATAAGGTGGACAAACAAATAACCCCTGGTATTATGAAAAGAACAACAAAATTCATTGATCATCAAGTTTGCTTTTAATGCTCCATTTGAACTGGACTTGTTTGTCTAGCGTAGAAATTGACTAGCTTTGCGCAGTCGCTGCTTTTACTTGTCTAGTTACCGTGATTGAGTGGTGATGCTTTTATTTCAAAATGACAAAATCACATGCTGTCATCATGTTTCTAGAGAATGTTAAATTGAGTTGAGCACATGATATTTGGTATTAAGTTTTGGCATATTTTTGCTTTATATGTCTTTGCAACTCTGCCCATTTCGAAGCTATGCATCTTTTAAATGCTCCTTGATGCTTGCATTGCCAAAGGGGGAGAAATTTGAGTTCTCTGTTGCAAAAAGGTATAATTTTCACAGGGGGAGTTTTTTATCTTGAAAAAGGGGAGATTTGCCGAAGGGTTTTTACTCTTTTGAAAAGGGGGAGGAAAATTCTTTTGTCAAGTGACATGATTTGGCTCGTCTCTGAGTTTTTATGGTCACTTGTGTGCTAAAATTTTTCAAATTTTCTTGAACTTGAATTTGGTTGTCAATGCACTCATCAAGGGGAGATTGAGAAACTGTTGGACCGGAAACGGCGACCAGAGGGGGGGGGGGGTTGAATGGGAGCTTTTAAATTTCAGGCTAAAAACAGTCTTCGGTTTAAATCCTGTCTACTGCGGAACAGGCTTCGAACACAACCTTCGAAGTTCTGGTTCGGAGGTGTTTGACGGCTCCGAACACAGGCTTCACAAGGAGCAAAAGTTCGAAGCCAAGAAGACTTCGCTCCACTCACAATCATGAAAATCTACTCTGCTAAGTCAGTGCAGGCTCCGCACACAAGGTGCTTCGAGCAGGCTTCGCACTTCATCCTTCGCACGAGAGGACTGCCCTCTGAGGACTTCGACCAAGTACTTAGCGACAGCAACTGGTGCTGGGCTTCGTACACCGAAGGTCTAAACGCACACTAGCGGACTTCGCTAAGGGCTTCGACACGAGAAGCAAAACGGGCTTTGATCAGGGCTTCGCTAGTAAGCAGCGAGGTCTAGCCTCGAGTTACACGGAGCGAACGCGCACTGAAAAACACACTTCGCACAAAACACCCTTCGCCTAGACAGGCTTCGGTGCACTACAACTAGCGAGGTATGTAAAACGAGCTCAAGCAAAAAGCACACAGAAGCAGGGCTTCGCCGCTTGAACAAGGAACACAAAAATGAACTCACTGGATGAATACAACGTGTGGGGGCTAGTACATGAGCTCAACAGTAAATGCTCAAAGTGTTCTTCATGTTACCTACCCAGCCCCCATATTTATAGCCCACGGTTCATCCCAAGTGAATTGACTACTTTACCCCTAGGGTTTACACCAGTTTTGTCTCTACAGAACAGAGGGGTACAAAAGGTAGTCTAACTTTATTCTGGAGGCTTCTCTATTAGCTTTGCAGAGGGGACAGCGTCAGCTTTTTGCAGAGCAGACAGTGTCAGCCTTTGCAGTATTTGACTTTCTGGAGCCTCCCTTCGCACGCGAGGGGTGCGGTAGCTTCGGTGAGAAGCCTTGAGCCTGACGGCCTTCGCTTCACCGAAGATAGTCTCCGATACAGTGACGGTTTTGAGCCGAAGTCGTCAAAGCCCTTGGGCCTTCGCACCACCACCTCCGGAGTGGACCACCACGGCTTCGCAGCTACTCTCAGCTCGAACTCCATCAGTCCGTGTACCGAAGCCATGCATGGCTGAAGCACCACAAGTCAACGTCGCTCCGGAGCTAGCCTCGCTCCGAAGCCTTCCTCACTCCGAAGCCCCACCTTCGGAGTACCACCCTTCGAAGTCCCTCCTTCGTCCAAGGCCTCCGCACGAAGCATTCCATGAGCACTCCGTCTCAGTGTCTCTCCCCGAGCACACTCCTCGACGAGCCTCACCCGGACCATGCCTTCGATGCACCTCGACTTCTGAGACCTTCGTCGGGTACCTTCGAATGTCTCCCTCCGGAGGACACTTCGAATGCCTTGCCTCCGTAGAGGACTTGATCCATCCAACTCCGAAGTTACTCAATCCGGAGTACCTTCGAAGTGCCTCGCCTCCGAGGACTTTGTCTCGGAGTACCTTCACCCGGAGCCACGCTCCGCACTCTCTGCCTTCACCTGGCGCACCTTGACCCGAGGACCGACCCAGACCCCTTCGCAGCCACCGTGACGGAGCTCCCAGCTCCCCTGGCATCAAGCCTCCCGCTTGACCCAGGTTCACCTGCCGCGAACCGTCCGTCCCCTCCGAAGTCCCCTGCGCACCACAGACAAACAGACAAGTGTATCCAGTACTCCGGAGACCTCTTCGGGTTAGCAACCTCCGGCACACACTCCGGTGTACCGCCCAAAGTACCGAGACCTTCGGTACAACCCAGTCATCGTGTACTGTCGGACCCCTCCGACAAGCACACTCCGTTGCAACAGCTGCAGCAAACAAACCACCTCCGAACCCCCTTCGGAGGTACCCTCCTCCGAACCCCTTCGGAGGTACCCCTTCGAACCAGAGGGTAAAAGCCTGTCAATCACTCATCACAAACACCGAAACCAACCCTTGGTTTCTCAATCTCCCCCTTGATGAGTGCATTGACAACCAAATTCAAAATCAAGAAAATTTAAAAACTTTTAGCACACAAGTGACCATAAAAACTCAAAGACGAGCCAAATCATGTCACTTGATAAAAGAATTTTCCTTCCCCTTTTTCAAAAGAGTAAAAGCCCCTTCGGCAAATCTCCCCTTTTTCAAGATAAGAACTCCCCCTGAGTTAATTTTCCCCCTTTGGCAACAGAGAACCCAACTTTCTCTCCCTTGCAGAGAGCTCAAAAATTTCTCCCCCTTTGGCAATGCAAGCATCAAGGAGCATGTAAAAGAGGAATTGCTTGGAAATGAGCAGAATTGCAAAGACATATAAAGCAAAAATATGCCAACAATAACACCAATGATCATGGGCTCAGCTCAAATTAACATTCTCTAAAAACATGATGAAGCATGTGATTTGATCATTTTTGAAATAAAAGCATCACCACTTAGTCAAGGAAACTAGACAAGTAAGAGCAGGGACTGCGCAAAGCTAGTCAAATTCTACTCTAGACAGACAAGTCCAGTTCAAATGGAGCATGAAAAGCAAACTTGATGATCAATGAATTTTGTTGTTCTTTTCTTAGTGTCAGGGGTTATTTGTTTGTCCACCTTATACTTTCCAATCCGGCCAAGCCTAGGCATGAAAGCCATTAGAAGCTTAAAGCAAGGATTTTTGCATACACTACACTATTCCAGTTCAGACAAATGTGCAATGGTAAGCAGTCTAGAATAGGGTAGTGCGACAAACAAACCCACCTGGAGTTTTTGATTTTAACTAGGTGAACCAATTGTTTGGCACTTTATGAATATCCATGAAAATGTAGAACAATTTTTCAAGTTGCAATTTTTAGCATCCAAAGAAATGTGTCTTGCTATCAAGAAGATAAAAGATAGCTAAAGCAGTCCTGCCTAATCATGCTAGATTCAAGACTAAGCAGTGAGCACGATTTGATGTTTAAAAGAAAACATCATGCACATGAATGTTTCAGATAAATTAAAAAGAGTTGAGCTGTCATGATGTCATGGATTATAATCAGGCATATAAGTGCAAAAGATGTAAATGCAATTTCAACACACAATTAGCAAATGCACATCCATCTAAAACTGCTCCCCCTCACAAAATGTCGTAAGGGTGACAAATACCAAGTTCCCCACGCAAGTAAGCAAATCGAGAAGCATCGAGGGGTTTCGTGAAAATATCGGCTAGCTGGTGTTGAGTATCAACATATTGAAGTTCAATATCACCCTTCTCATTGTGACCTCTGAGAAAATGATATCGCACATCAATATGTTTGGTTCTGGAGTGCTGAACCGGGTTATTTGCAATACAAATGGCACTAGTGTTATCACAGAAAAGTGGAACACTCTTATACTCTAACCCGAAATCCCGCAAAGTGGATGCCATCCACAAGATCTGAGAGCAACAGCTAGTTGCAGCAACATATTCGGCCTCAGCCGTCGATTGTGCAACACTAGACTATTTGCGGGAAGACCAGCAAACCAATGAAGTACCTAGAAAATGACAAGTACCAGAGGTACTCTTCCTATCAATTCTACACCCAGCAAAATCCGCATCGGAATAACCTCGAAGACATAAAGATGAAGATGCTGAATACCATATGCCAAATTCGAGGGTATGTTTGAGATACCTGAGTATGCGTTTTACCGCTTGGCGGTGCGAAGCTCGTGGTGAAGCCTGAAAATGAGCGCACAGACACACAGCGAAGTGTATGTCAGGCCTCATAGCAGTCAAATAGAGAAGGGAGCCTTCTATGCCATGCTCCATGCAAAAGTCAACAAAGAGACTATTCTTGAACTCAGTGCCATTGTCACTTCGAATGAATTTTAATGCACCAGGGAGTTCAGTAAAAAGTCTCAAAGCCAAGCTCCGAAAGTGTGACAACACTTCATCCTTGCTAGCAAGAAAGAAGACCCAAGAGTAGCGAGAGAAATCGTCGACAATAACTAATACATACAACTTGCCGCCTAAAGAACTAACCCGAGAAGGACCTACAGTGTCCATGTGGAGAAGTTCTCCGGGTTGTTCAGTCATCACTGTGGTGACTGGCGAATGCGAAGCGGCAATCATTTTTCCATGTCGACACGGAGCGCAAACTAAATTCTTCTCAAACTTGAGCTTGGGCAATCCTCGGATCAGACCTAGGGCGCTCAGACGAGCGAGCAACTCAAAGCTCATATGCCCTAGTCTCCTATGCCATTTCCAAAGCTCAGAAGTCGAATGTGCAACAAGACAATGAGAAGAACCAGATGACTCTGAAAAATCAGCTCCAAAAACTCTCCCAACACTAAAGATCTTACACACCACAACGCCATCAGAATTGAACACTTGCGAAGTATCGCGATGGAATCGCACTTCGAAGCCCTCATCAAGCAACTTTGATACAAAAAGCAAATTGTATCCCAGGTTTTCAACCAAAGCAACATCTTTGAGAGTGAAATTAGAATTAATCCTTACCACACCTTTACCTTCCACTCTACTCATTCGATTGTTTCCGAAGGTGATATGTTCCCTTTGCTTGGTTGTGGTGAGGCTGGAGAACCATGCTGCATCTCCGGTCATGTGGCGCGAACAACCGGAGTCCATGATCCACGTGCCCTCCAAGCCTCGATCTGTCGCCTACACATGATAAGAATATCTCGACCGCTCAGTGCTGGGGTGAGTGAAAAAATGACGAGGCATCCAGCACTGAGTGACACAAGTAGTAGGCGCAGTAAAAGTAGACGGTTTACGCACAGGAAAATCGAAATAATGCAAAGTGCGAGGTCTACCTACATGCTGTGATCGAACAACATGTCGAGGTCTCCTACTCTGACGAGGTACAAAGCTACTCGCCAGGGGTCTACAACCATATGGAACATGGTGAACACCTCAAGGAGCAATACCTCTCCGAGAAGCACGAGGAGCCTCAAAAGCAGGACGATAGTAAAACTCATACTCATGCATACCTAAAGATGGGTAATGCATGTCCCGGTAACTCATCGCCTGAGAGCGTCGCTCATCCTTGATGCGACGAAAACAGAAACCAATCAAATGACCCGCCCGCTGACAATAGGAACAATAAAACACTCTCCTCGGGGCACTCTCATGGGTCTTAGGAGCAACTCTCACAGGCTCCTTGGGCTTCTGCTGAGTAGTTTTCTTGGGAGGATTTTTCTTGGCAGGAGGAGTGGTTTTCTTTGGTGGCCGGGTAGGCTTTTTGGCTGAAGGGGTGTCTAAAGAGCTCTCTCTTTCTCTAAGGTGGTGGGTGAGGTGAAAACAGTTTTGATCTTACTGTCTGAAGAAATCCTCTCAAAACCCAAACCTAGAGCTACCCCTGCTCTGTCAGCACACATCTTGGTTTTGGCCAAGAGCAAATTCAACCTACCCTTTCCCTCAATGCATTTGTTAACCACGGAAAGAAGGTATTCATTTTCAGACATGAGGTTCTTAGCCCGATCTCTAACAGTGCCTAGTTGGTCCTTAAGGGTAATGCACGTGTCACAAACAGGCTGCACATCCTTAGAACTACCGGCCCTCTCCAATCTAGCCTCTAAATCATGAACATGTTTATCACGTAAATTAATGCTCTCGCGCAATAAAGAACAATTCATGCATTCAACATTATCATGAGGTCTAGAATCCACCACTAAAAGCTGCTTCTGTGCAGTCTCAAGCTCAGAAAGAGTTTGAGCATGTACAGAGCGCAACTGAGCAAGCTCACTCATGACAACAGAACAAGATTCACATTCAACATCATTAAATTTAGACTTAAGCATGGCATACTCAGTAGAAACAGATTCTAGCCTAAGTCTAAGGTCTTTTCTTTCTCTAGCGGCTTGCACAAGCAATCTATCCTGACCAAGAACTACTTCATTCAGCTCATCTAATTTATTAATAGCTGGTCAGATGATAGAGGTACCTCAGATGAGTCAAGCTCATCGCCGCTGTGATCGTTGTCGGCCATAAAGCAAAGGCCGGTGAAGTCTCGTCTCTTCTTGTCCTTCTTGTCCTCCTTCCTTGGGGACTCCTCCTCCTCAGAGCTCAACTCCTCAGTTGAGGAAGTGTCGATGTCGCTGAGAGCAGCAACAAAAGCTCTGGAAGCGGCTTTGGCTACTCTCTTAGCCACCTTGCCGCGCTTCCCCTTCACAAAGGGTTTCCTCTCCTTCTTGTGGTATTTGGGGCGCTCACTCTCATCTCTCTTCTTGAGCTTAGGGCAATTGGCCTTAATGTGAGAAGTGTCGCCACATTCAAAGCAACCACTGAAACCACTTCTCCTCTGATCCCATCTTCATGGTGAAAACGGGTGAACCTTCTGGCAATGAGAGCAAGCTCATCATCATCCAGAGTGTCCACCTGCTCCTTTGTGACGGAGACCAGGGAGGACAAAGCAAAACCATCTGCAAGAACACAAGTAGCAGATGTGCTTGGTTCTGCAGCGGTGCCACGGCTAGTGCTAGAAACCAATGCCAATGGCTGTGGCAAAGAGCTTCTGTGCACTGCAAGAGATGCCTTGGCAATCTCTGTGGACTTCAGCTTGCTAAAGAGCTCATCACAGGTCAGTGTGTCATAACCTGTGGACTCCTCAATGCTGGATATCTTACTTCCCATATGCTACGGTCAAGAGCATAGAGAAGCTTGATAGCCCTATCATGATCATTGTAAGCAAGCGTCCCGTTGGACCGCAAGTTACTCACTATAGCATCAAAGCGCGAAAACATGGCATCTATAGATTCACCAGGTGCCTGCACAAACAGTTGATACTGTTGATTGTATGTGCTTTGGCGCCTGGCCTTGATCTGAGTAGATCCCTCATGAAAAATAGTGAGAGTGGTCCAAATTTCCCTAGCAGTCCTATGGTGCTGCACCCTATCAAACTCACTTCTACTCAAACCAATGAACAGTATATTTCTTGCCTTGAAGTTGGCATTATACTGATCTTTCTCTGTTTGAGAGGTGCGAGTCTCAGGGATGGAGTATTGTGAGTCCACAATCTCCCAAATTGCATTTCCTTGGCTTAACAAGTAAGCCTCCATGCACACCTTCCAGTATGCAAAATCAGTCCCATCGAACAGAGGAATTTTACTAGCTCTGTCCATGTCGCCAAGAGATCACAAAACCGGTTAAGGTCAACTGGTGATCTTAACCTGCTCTGATACCAATTGTTGGACCAGAAACGGCGACCAGAGGGGGGGTGAATGGGAGCTTTTAAAATTTCAGGCTAAAAACAGCCTTCGGTTTAAATCCTGTCTACTGCGGAATAGGCTTCGAACAGAACCTTCGAAGCTCTGGTTCGGAGGTGTTTGACGGCTCCGAACACAGGCTTCGCAAGGAGCAAAAGTTCGAAGCCAAGAAGACTTCGCTCCACTCACAATCCTGAAAATCTACTCTGCTAAGTCAGTGCAGGCTCCGCACACAAGGTGCTTCGAGCAGGCTTCACACTTCACCCTTCGCACGAGAGGACTGCCCTCTGAGGACTTCGACCAAGTACTTAGCGACATCAACTGGTGCTGGGCTTCGTACACCGAAGGTCTAAACGCACACTAGCGGACTTCGCTAAGGGCTTCGACACGAAAAGCAAAATGGGCTTTGATCAGGGCTTCGCTAGTAAGCAGCGAGGTCTAGCCTCGAGTTACACAGAGCGAACGCGCACTGAAAAACACACTTCGCACAAAACACTCTTCGCCTAGACAGGCTTCGGTGCACTACAACTAGCGAGGTATGTAAAACGAGCTCAAGCAAAAAGCACACAGAAGCAGGGCTTCGCCGCTTGAACAAGGAACACAAAAATGAACTCACTGGATGAATACAACGTGTGGGGGGCTAGTACAGGAGCTCAACAGTAAATGCTCAAAGTGTTCTTCATGTTACCTACCCAGCCCCCATATTTATAGCCCACGGTTCATCCCAAGTGAATTGACTACTTTACCCCTAGGGTTTACACCAGTTTTGTCTCTACAGAACAGAGGGGTACAAAAGGTAGTCTAACTTTATTCTGGAGGCTTCTCTATTAGCTTTGCAGAGGGGACAGCGTCAGCTTTTTGCAGAGCAGACAGTGTCAGCCTTTGTAGTCTTTGACTTTCTGGAACCTCCCTTCGCACGCGAGGGGTGCGGTAGCTTCGGTGAGAAGCCTTGAGCCTGACGGCCTTCGCTTCACCGAAGATAGTCTCCGATACAGTGACGGTTTTGAGCCGAAGCCGTCAAAGCCCTTGGGCCTTCGCACCACCACCTCCGGAGTGGACCACCACGGCTTCGCAGCTACTCCCAGCTCGAACTCCGTCAGTCCGTGTACCGAAGCCATGCATGGCTGAAGCACCACAAGTCAACCTCGCTCCGGAGCTAGCCTCGCTCCGAAGCCTTCCTCACTCCGAAGCCCCACCTTCGGAGTACCACCCTTCGAAGTCCCTCCTTCGTCCAAGGCCTCCACACGAAGCATTCCATGAGCACTCCGTCTCAGTGTCTCTCCCCGAGCACACTCCTCGACGAGCCTCACCCGGACCATGCCTTCGATGCACCTCGACTTCTGAGACCTTCGTCGGGTACCTTCGAATGTCTCCCTCTGGAGGACACTTCGAATGCCTTGCCTCCGTAGAGGACTTGATCCATCCAACTCCGAAGTTACTCCAGCCGGAGTACCTTCGAAGTGCCTCGCCTCCGAGGACTTTGTCTCGGAGTACCTTCACCCGGAGCCACGCTCCGCACTCTCTGCCTTCACCTGGCGCACCTCGACCCGAGGACCGACCCAGACCCCTTCGCAGCCACCGTGACGGAGCTCCCTGCTACCCTGGCATCAAGCCTCCCGCTTGACCCAGGTTCACCTGCCGCGAACCGTCCGTCCCCTCCGAAGTCCCCTACGCACCACAGACAAACAGACAAGTGTATCCAGTACTCCGGAGACCTCTCCGGGTTAGCAACCTTCGGCACACACTCCGGTGTATCGCCCAAAGTACCGAGACCTTCGGTACAACCCAGTCATCGTGTACTGTCAGACCCCTCCGACAAGCACACTCCGCTGCAACAGCTGCAGCAAACAAACCACCTCCGAACCCCCTTCGGAGGTCCAACCTCCGAACCCCTTCGGAGGTACCCCTTTGAACCAGAGGGTAAAAGCCTGTCAATCACTCATCACAAACACCGAAACCAACCCTTGGTTTCTCAGAAACCAAGGGTTGGTTTCGAAGTGTGATGAGTGATTGACAGAGTTTATCCTCTGGTTCGAAGGGGTACCTCCGAAGGGGTTCGGAGGTTGTACCTCCGAAGGTGTTCGGAGGCTGTTTCACCGAAGGGTTCGGTTGGTTTGGTTGCTGCAGCTGTTGCAGCGGAGTGTGCTTGTCGGAGGGGTCCGACAGTACACGATGACTGGGTTTGTACCGAAGGTCTCGGTACTTTGGGTGGTACACCGGAGTGTGTGCCGAAGGGTGCTAACCCGGAGAGGTCTCTGGAGTACTGGACACACTTGTCCGCTTGTCTGTGGTGCGCAGGGGACTTCGGAGGCGACGGACGGTTCGTAGCAGGTGAACCTGGGTCAATCGGGAGGCTTGATGCCAGTGGAGCGGGGAGCTCCATCACGGTGGCTACGAAGGGGTCGAGGTGCGCCAGGAGAAGGCAGTAAGTGCGGAGCGTGGCTCCAGGCGAAGGTACTCCGAGACAAAGTCCTCGGGGGCGAGGCACTTCGAAGGTTACTCCGGGTGGAGTGACTTCGGAGTTTGGTGGATCAAGTCCTTAGCAGAGGCAAGGTGCTCGAGGTGTGCTCCGGAGGAAGACACTCGAAGGTACCCGACGGAGGTCTCAGATGTCGAGGTGCATCGAAGGCATGGTCCGGGTGAGGCTCGTCGAGGAGTGTGCTCGGGGAGAGACACTGCGACGAAGTGCTCATGGAATGCTTCATGCGGAGGCCTTGGATGAAGGAGGGACTTCGAAGGGTGGTACTCCGAAGGAGGGCTTCGGAGTGATGCAGGCTTCGGAGCGAGGCTAGATCCGGAGCGAGGTTGTCTTGTGGTACTTCGGCCATGCATGGCTTCGGTACACGGACTGACGGAGTTCGAGCTGGGAGAAGTTGCGAAGCCATGGTGGTCCACTCCGAAGGTGTTGGTGCGAAGGCCCAAGGGCTTTGATGGCTTCGACTCAAAACCGTCACTGTATCGGAGGCTGACTTCGGTGAAGCGAAGGCCGTCAGGCTCAAGGCTTCTCACCGAAGCTACCGCACCCCTCGCGTGCGAAGGGAGGCTCCAGAAAGTCAAAGACTGCAAAGGCTGACATTGTCTGCTCTACAAAAAGCTGACGCTGTCCCCTCTGCAAAGCTGACAGAGAAGCCTCCAGAATAAAGTTGACTACCTTTTGTACCCCTCTATTCTGTAGAGACAAAACTGGTGTAAACCCTAGGGGTAAAGTAGTCAATTCACATGGGTGAATAGTGGCTATAAATATGGGGGTTGGGTAGGTAACATTGAACACTTTGGGCATTTACTGTTGAGCTCCTGTACTAGCCACCACTCCTTGTATTCAGCCAGTGAGTTATTTTATTGTGTTCCTTGTTCAAGCAGCGAAGCCCTGCTTCTGTGTTGTGGTTCTGCTTGAGCTTGTTTGCATACCTCGCTAGTCGTAGTGCACCAAAGCCTGTCTAGACGAAGTGTGTTTTGTGCGAAGTGTGCTTTTCAGTGTGCGTTCGCTCTGTGTAACAACAGGCTAGACCTCGCTGCTTACTAGTGAAGCCCTGATCGAAGCCTGTGTGTTTATCGTGTCGAAGCCCCTAGCGGTGTCTGTTAGTGTGCGTTTAGACCTTTGGTGTACGAAGCCCAGCATCGGTTGCTGTCGCTAAGTACTTGGTCGAAGTCCTCAAAGGTCAGTCCACTCGTGCGAAGGGTGAAGTGCGAAGCCTGCTCGAAGCACCTTGTGTGCGGAGCCTGCACTGGCTTAGTAGAGTAGATTTTTCAGGATTGTGGGTGGAGCGAAGTCTTCTTGACTTCGAACTTTTGCTCTCTTGCGAAGCCTGTGTTCGGAGCCGTAAATTACCTCCGAACCAGACCTTCGAAGGTTGTGTTCGAAGCCTATTCCGGAGAAGACAGAATTAAAAACAGAAGGTTGTTTTTAGCTCGAATTTTTAAAAGCTCCCATTCACCCCCTCTCTGGTCGTCGTTTCCGGTCCAACAAATATAATCCCGTCGTGTCAAATCTGGTTGGGCATCCATAACCAATCTCAGTTGGAGAGGTCTACTCCCAACTTCTCAACTATGAGCAACGAATTCAATTGCTGCAAGGTGGACTGTCGCAATCCTCTGCCATGCGCAGGCGCAAAGGTTTTCAGTGTGGTTTTCAGAGAGGCCGCAGCTGTGGCCATGGCAGTGGTGGCCACAATAGCAATCATCATGGCTACAACCATTTCGGCAATGAAGAAGACGATCGTCCTACGTGCCAGCTATGCAAGAAGAAAGGGCACATGATTCAGATCTGTTGGCATAGGTTTGATGCTGATTTTGTTCCAACAGAGAGGATAGCAGCATTAGCGACACCTTCCTATGGCATCGACACCAACTAGTACACTGACATGGGTGCCACCGACCACATCACCAGCGAACTTGATAAACTAACAGTGCACGACAGGTATGGAGGTGGAGATCAGATTCATGCTGTCAATGGAGCGGGTATGGACATTATGCACATTGGTCATTCACATATTCATACCCCTAAACATGATCTTCACCTACGAAACATCCTTCATGTTCCTAAATCTGCTAAAAATCTTGTTTCTGTTCATCGTCTTGCCACTGATAACTAATCTTTTCTTGAGTTTTATCCTAATTTTTCTTGATTAAGGACTAGGTAATGAAGCAAAACCTGCTGCGAGGAAAATGTGAGGGAGGTCTTTACCCTCTCTCGGCCATACCCATCAGCCCAAGAAAGCAAGTCTATGGTGTGATGAATCCATCTTTGTTGCTGTGGCATAGTAGGCTTGGTCATGCATCTCCATCTATTATTCAGCGTGTCATTAGTCAAAATAAACTTCCTTGTTCTTTGGAGTCAAATAAAGGCTCAGTTTGTGATGCCTGTCAGTAGGCAAAGAGCCATCAACTACACTTTTGTGATCTTCTAATGAGTCTAGTCTACCTTTAGAACTTGTTTTCTCTGATGTGTGGGGACCTGCACCAAAATTTGTGGGCAGGAATAAATACTATGTCAGTTTCATCGATGATTTCAGTAAATTCACATGGATCTATTTGCTGAAAAATAAATCAGAAGTCTTTCAGAAATTTCATGAGTTTCAGAATCTCGTAGAAATACTGTTTACTAGAAAAATTATCTCAGTTCAGACCGACTGGGGCGGTGAATATGAAAAACTCAGTCCTTTCTTTCAGAAAATTGGTATATCCCATTGTGTATCTTGCCCTCATACTCACCAACAAAATGGCACCGCTGAACGCAAACATAGACATATTGTTGAAGTCGGTCTTTCTCTTCTTACTCATGCCTCAATACCTCTCAAATTCTGGGACGAAGCTTTCATTGCTGCCACTTACCTCACAAACCGCACGCTAAGCAAAACTATTTCTTTGGAATACTCCTTTAGAACATTTACACAATATCACTCGTGATTACTCCTCTCTTCGGATTTTTGGGTGTGCGTGTTGGCCCAATCTTCGCCCCTACAATTCCCGCAAACTCCAGTTTCGCTCCAAATAGTGTACCTTTCTTGGATACAACAACATGCATAAAGGATTCAAGTGTCTAGATATCTCAACCGAGAGAATTTAGCTCTCTAGAGATGTTGTTTTTGATGAACATGTCTTTCCCTTTGCCCATATTCATCCAAATGCAGGAGCTAGACTTCAATCTAAGATCCTCCTTCCAAAAGAGTTGTTGAATCCTATTGATCACGGGGTGAAACTGTGTTTGATCAATCTACTAATTGTCCTACTAATCCTATTGAATTAGATGATGTTGCAGAAATTACTTCACAGCAGAAACACTTGGAGAAAGTCCCGGCATCAGCACCAGGAATTGTTTCAAAACAGAACCTCCCTACATCAACACCATAAATTATTTCAGAACAAAACATTTCTCCTGAAGTGGAAGTTCCTGCATTAGCACCAACTATTTTTGAAGATTTGGTTGCAACAGAAGGTCGACCACCTATTACCAAAGTTTACAGCCGACGTCTCAAGTCTACCACACCTACTCTTGAAGATGAACTTGCTGAAATTCAATCTGAACTACCGAATGCCACTACTAAAATCTTTGTACTGAGTTCTGAAGAAGACAAAACATCAGCACCTCCCTCTCCTGATGCTGCAACACCAACCTCACGACATCGACCAGTGACAAGATCACAACGAGGTATTGTTAAACCTGTTGTTTTCACTGATGGCCGAGTCAAGTATGCAAATGGACATGTTAAATATGGTTTTCTTGCTTCTAATGGTGAACCATATAACATAGAAGAGTCTTTCCAAGACAAGAATTGGAAAGATATTATGGATGCAGAATACATGGCACTTAAGGGCAACAAAACATGGCATCTTGTTCCTCCCAAGAATGGAATGAATTTAATTGATTGCAAGTGGGTTTATAAAATTAAAAGAAGGGCTGATGGAAGTATTGACATATATAAGGCTCATATAGTAGCAAAAGGTTTTAAATAAAGATATGAGATTGATTATGAAGACACTTTTAGCCCGGTTGTTAAGGTTGCATCTATCAGGATAATCTTGTCTATTGCCATTGCAAATGGATGGTGTCTTCGCCAACTTCATATCCAGAACATGTTTCTTCATGGTGTTCTTGAGGAAGGTGTCTATATGAAACAACCTCCTGGGTATGAAGATCAACAACTCAAGAATTATGTGTGTAAGTTAGATAAGTCTTTATATGGGCTAAAACAAACGCCAAGAGCGTGGTACTCCAGACTTAGTAAGAAGCTACAACAACTTGGTTTCATTCCCTCTAAAGCTGACATAATTATTGCCATCTCCAATACAGATGCTACAACAACCCTTCTTTAGGACTTAAAAGCTGAATTTCCTGTGAAAGATCTGGGTGAATTGCACTATTTCTTAGGAATTGAAGTCAAGAAAGAACAAGATGGTATTATATTGACTCAAGAAAAATATGCAGCTGATTTATTATAGAAGGTACAGATGTACAACTGCAAACCAGTTAATACATCCATGTCAACGACGGACAAACTTATAGCTCAAGGAGAGCAGCTTGGACCTGAAGACAATACAAGGTATAGGAGCATTGTTGGAACATTGCAGTACTTAACTTTAACCAGGCCCGATATATCATTCTCAGTTAATAAAATTTGTCAATATCTACATGCTCCAACCACTATGCATTGGACATCAGTTAAAAGGATCCTCAGATATTTGAAGCATACACTAGGAATTGGTTTAAAGATAAGAAAGTCATCTTCAATGCTTGTCTCAATGTTTTTTGATGCAGATTGGGCAGAATGTTTAGATGATGAAGATCAACAGGAGGTTTTGTGGTTTTCTTAGGAAAAAATCTGGTTTCATGGAGTGCTCGAAAACAAGCAACCATGTCTAGATCAAGCACAAAATATGAATACAAGTCCGTGGCTAATGCCACAACCAAAATTATATGTGTACAAACTCTTCTCAAAGAACTAGGTGTAAAAAGTCCATCTATAGCACATTGAGGTAGATTATCACTTTGTCAGAGAAAAAGTGAAAGATAAGTTATTGGATAATGGACTTGTGTCCTTAGGAGATCAAGTTGTAGATGGATTCACAAAGGCTCTCCCACTAAGACAGCTTGAAGAATTCAGATACAATCTCAACTTAGACAAGTTGTGATTGAGGGGGACTGTTAGAGTTATCTATAGATAGAACATATTCTGTTATGTAAAGTTGTCATGAATAATTAGGAAAATCAGGCTGGGTTTATAGAAAGGATAGATTGATTAATTGTATTTTAGGAAATGAACCTGGCCTGCTATCGTGAGAATCATGGCAATTTCTTGTAAACACTCTAGGTGTTTTAGCCCTATATAAACGTGAAGGGACCGGCAAAGGTTCTTAAGGCCAAATAGAGATAATTCACAAATAGAACATACCTGACTCTAATAAGATTTTTATCAGTGGGTAATTAGATATAGGTTCGGTTCATTGGCTAGCTAAACTCTACTCTCCTTGTGGACGAAGCCTGTCAGATTACATCCCATATTTTGAACTAAAAGCTTCCTTTTCTTGTGCCTCACGAAGTCTAATAACCACACAAGATGTGACAACAACTACTGCTAAAGATGGCAATGGGTCTATACTCATCGGGTTTGACTATCTCAAACCCATACCCGTTAGAAAAAAAATCTTTCCATCGGATAACCCATATATACATGCGGGTACCATTTCCCCCCCCCCCCCAAACCCATACCCATGCGGGTAAAATATACCCATCGGGTATCCATACCCATCAATAGGCACCGCATACAAAATAGGTTAACAAATAGCAACTGTATATTTCATCTAAATAGATTGATTAGTCATTCAATCATAAGATCAAAATTACATATATAAATAAACTCTCAAACATAATACATTAATGATTTAACATACAACAATAGCAACAATTATTTAAACTTCTCAAAATATAGCTTATTGGGTGATGGGTACCCATTGGGTAACGGGTATGGATATTAGAAAACCATACCCATACCCGCGTACTCGTTGGGTACTATTTTTTTCCATTAGTAGACCCGTGAGTAAATAATTTTACCCGTATATCTACCCTAATAGGATAAAAACCCATCGGGTTTCAGGTTTCAGGTACCCATTGCCATCTTTAACTACTGCTATGTTTGTGGGATAGGCCATGCCAAATTCTAGCCCATAATTAAATGTTTTTTCTTGGGCCTCATGAAGCAAATTAAGCCTACAAAAAGAGCATGCCAAGATAAACTAATCTATATTACTTCAAAAGAAGCTAGTGACGATGAATCTACCACCACCAAAACTTCTTATTGACACATGGGCCACCACATATACCCATTCACGTAGACGTTGATTGTCACCTCTAGATCACGCCGCTCATCCTCTCCGTGCGCAGCCCACGTCATTCAACACCACAACCACTTCCCCTCCCCCCCTCATCATGCAAAGTGCCTTTTCATCCATCCGCTCCCCCTCCCTTCCTCATTGTGCACATTCTCCTCCCCTCCACACGCAACCCACCGTAGTTTTTTCTACTTAGTTTATGGAGTATAAATTACTTTATATTTTTATGTCATAACATTATATTTAAATAAAAATTTAATATTGAAGAGAAAGATTCATTAGATTATTGGTTTGGAGTGATAAATAAATACATCTAATTTTCTCTTGGATAACCAGAACATCTATTCACTTTTGTTTTTGGGTCGGTTATTCTGTACACTTGATTCAAAACATTAATGTTTTTTTCTATATATTTGCATCTATTATCATTGTCTCTTTTTTAATACTAGTAGTTTTCACGTGCTACGCAATGGTAAAAATAAAAAACAATAAATATATTGAACTTGAAACAAATACACACACAAAACACTAATAGAGGACACAGGGAAAAGTAATCCCACAAAAAAGAACATTTTTAATAATAAGAATACTAACTCAACATTGGGCTGGTGAAACATGCACCGCAAATCCAAAATGTTAAAACAGAAAAGCACATGGATTGTCTGATGACATTTGAACAAGAATTCAAAAACTAAATACGATGACACCTTTTTCTAAATGAGAATTCACTGTGCTAAGCGACGCTGCAAGGAACATGCCAATCCGCTCTCAATACAAGTAAAAGATCGCCAAATGCGACTTTCAAGGGAAATTACCATAACAGAATTCTCGGCGAACACCCTGTGGTATATCCAGCAACTCATGAAAATTCATCCTTGTATGCATTATACATCATAACCAAAATTAGACCAAAACAATAGAGTAAGCTTTCATAGAATGATTCTCACATCAAGTTCATTATTTCAGGTAATAATTTAAAGTTTAAATCATTATATACAAGTCAATCCATACATACATGCATATATATGGAAATTTTGAAAAATAGTTCCTGAAAGTTACTAATGTAGAAATTACAGAAATAAGCCATTAAGAAAGTTGGGGTAATTCCTAAAAAACAATAGGATACTTCCTCAGTCCTAAAAAACAATATGTATCAAAATGCAAAAAAGAGGCTTCCGAATGACTGAAATTTCCCTGTAGTCATATGCAAAAGTAAGACACTATAATAAGAAAATAAGGATGCCAAAATACAATTTCTAAATTCTGAATAACTTTTTTAATGAAAATGTTCACCTTGTTGAACTCCCAACGGAAGCATGAAAGTGGTATCGCAATGTCATGTAGTGGAATACTGATTACATGATCTATAAATGCTTTTACTGCTGGCTGCAAACAAAAAATGATTAATCACTCAATGCCTGAACCAATATAGGCATCTGAAAAACCAGCAACATGAAACCATTAAACTAGAGGCAATAGGTAATCAAAGCATTGTGGCTAGTATACCCACCTTTACCCATATAATGGTGTGTTGTCTGATACCTGGTGTCATGAACAACAATCAACAAGAAGAAGGGTGATATAATAATTTGAATGCTAGCATCTATGAATATTGGAAAGGACTAAATAAACAAACCTTCATGGAGAAAATAAAAGACATCATCTTGACAAAGATGTTCCTATATATTTTTTTTTTGTAAATGTTAGCAAGTTGAATGCTTTGAAAAACATAGAAGCATATGCATACAACAAACATTGAATAAATTACAGACCCAAGAAAATAAGTTCTAGTGCTTCAGGTGATGATCCTGACAACAAACTCAATGTCTCGTTCCAAGAAAAAAATCGGCAGGACTCAAAAGTGAATTGCACTAGGGCAGGAGGCGCCCCTTCGGGCACCCCATCAATTAGCCACGTCCGCTTAGTAAATTAAATTTGTATGTATTACTTGTATATTTATATTATGAAATTCATTAGTAGCAATCTCAAAATCATCTTAGAATACATTTCACAACTCAAGTTATTTCATTTCCTATAAGAATAAATGACATAATTTAACGACAAAGAGGTTAATGCAGTTCAAGGATTAATTTTTATCACAAGAGTACAAAACCAATATTCTCTCCACGTTCACCAATTACAAGAGTACAAGCATTTCAATTACACCATGTGCCTACAAAATAAAACTAACAAGCTTAACATTCTGATCATACATACAAAACATGATACTATGTCTAATTACATTGTTATATAGATTTATGGAACACTTGTATCTTCATATTAATAAATTCATAAGTAGCAACCTTGAAATTATTTTTAAATGCATTTCTCAACTCAAGTTGGTTCATTCCTCATAAAAATAAATGTCATATTTTAATGAATAAAGAATTACAAGACAATAAATTGACATGCTTAGAAATAGAATATGACATTATTTTGTTACCACTTATTCACTGAAGATAAAACAGTGAAAAATACACTTCTAAACGTCCATTAGGATGAAGCATCTTCTTATCCTAAACAAATACAACAGAATATAATCTTAAACATAAGAGAAAGTAGGCTGGAAACATTCTTCTGGTATCTTTGTGGTCGGAGATAGTTGTGTGAAAATAAAAAATTTAATATGCAGAAATGACCATACCCACCGAAACAAGACCAGAATCCACCAGCATCCAGACAAGCTACCAAGTTTGATGCGGATGAGCTTTTAAGAAGAAACAAGAAACGAAAAGGCATTATTATGAGCAGATGATTAGCACAAAACATAGATAAATCATACATACATGAAAATGCACCATATTTACTAAGTACTGAAGACAACAATGTTATGATGTAGACATAAGTACATAACTACACATTTACACATAAAGATACTTACCTAAATATAATTTGCCCCATAGAATGCATTATTTCCAATTTGGAATTGTGCTCGACAGTCTGTGCCATATACAAATACGTGAATCCTTTTAAGAGAATGACTAAAGATTTCAGATGGATGCAGAAAAAAGACGAAGTAGTTTGCTAATTAGTAATGCTAATAATAATAACTAATACATAAATCATTACACATCATTGGACTGTGACTTCTGGTTTTGGAATGACAATCCGTTTAAAGCTAGCAGAGTGGCATGAAATTTGGACAGATGCTGCCTAGTGCAGTTGAACTGTCGCTGGTTCAACTAAATTTTCAAGTGAAGTGGAGGAACAATGTTGTCCAAGAGAGATGCGAACGGATACAACTAACACCCAATTAGTCATGGTCCAAGCTAAAAGTGCCATTTGCATGAACATGACATAAGGTACCTTTGTTTCTTTGATAAATAATAGCTTTTCTACTTTGACAAATGATAGAGGTTGTGTTCCCATTAGTTTGCTAATAAGCATCAGAGGCTAACTTAAGTCTCATGTTGTACCCTTTTATATACTTTTGATCAGTTTCAATAAGAATAAATGTGTTTGAATAAAACAACATTGTCAAGTGAAAATTCCCTAACCCATAGTCATGTTGGCAAAACAATAAATGTAAGACACAAAATGCAAACAGTAAAACAAATGCAGTTCCATGCCTGAATGCCTGCCTTGAGACTGAGCAACCCACATAAGTCACTCCATGTAGAGAGCTTCAACAAGTAAAAAAAGCCATAAATCTGTCATTTCCTTGATTTTTGTTGGTTACAGAAAGTTTCTCTCCGTGAAGATAAGATATACAAAATCATCACGCACATTTCAAAAACTGTTTCAGTTTCTAATAAGTTTCTGATAAATGTAAACATGTAACATAATATGACCAAATAAGACGAACAGAAATGATAGAATCTTATGCAAAGGGATATGAAAAATAAAAAGTTAGACAAATGGGTCATCTCAGTTTTCATTATTTTGGGAGATAAACTTTAATCTGAACAGTCCCTTTAATCCTGACAAATGAAGTTTGTAATGTTTACTATTTTTTACAAACTGAACTCATTTTGTTGAGATGCAATCTGTGATGCAAATAAACATAATACATGATTATTCTAATTATTCAACCAAATTAGTCTGACATATTAACTGACAGATCATGAAAGGTTTTTAGCTATACATACTCACACCCAACAAACTTATTGTATATAATTACTTGAAAAACTGAAGAGAACATAATAATAAATGCATTCACATGTTCAATTATAAAGTTGAGACTTGGAGTGACCTCCACAGTTTAGAAGTTACCATACTTGTCAGAAATGTTTTTATGGACTTCTCCAAGACGCCTGCAATGGACATCATTATATTCAACTCCTAAAAAGGGTGCCTGTGAAATAGAGATATATAAAAATAATATACATACTTGCTCAAAGGAAAGCACTTTGGAGCCATCTCTGTTACAGGACATGTGAGCATTGTATAATACAAGAACAAATTATAATATGGGATATATATATATATATGTATATATATGATCAAAAGCATATTAGCACATACATGTCAAAATATTTGATATTATGCCAATATGAAAAAAGAAGTTAACAACTTGAAAGGGTTCCATAAGGAAAGCAAACACACATAATTCTGATTGTATAGACCATGGTAAATTAGTAAGAGCAGAAGCATTTATTGTATACAGTGTAAAATAAAGCTTCATGTCATGGTCTTGCTAGGGTGAGGGCACAAACAAAAGAAAATAAGGACAAATTTTGAATATAAACATCCTAATATTCGCTGAATAAAATCCCTACTAAGCGACATGCCAAGGAAAATATTGAATATATTGACAGATCATTAATAGAATGTAATTAAAAAAGGACTGTGAATTAAAATGTTCTCCTTGCTCTATCTCAGTCTCACAAACAGGAGTCATGCATATGCATGTATATACAGAACAGTGGTAAATCAATCCATGCACAAAATTTGTATTGAATCACCATGTTAGATCTGTAAAAGAACAAACAATAAAATACCTGCAGTTTTATGTACTCTTTGTCTTTCTTCTTCATTTCATGAATCTGTTGGTTGTGTACTTGCTTGAAAAGAAAATTAACAAATCAGGATAGGATCTCGTTATCCCATCAGTATGCATAGTAGTAAATTTACCAAAACAAAGAAAGAGTAGGAAAAGGTAATTCAACCTGGTACTCAATAATCATTTTCTGAAATTCATCACATTCTTGTTGCAGCTTATCGATCTGAGCCTTTAAAGGTCTAGATGCATTCTTATAGCAATTAGAGCGTAATGGTCCTAGGGTCATGCAGCCTAAAAACCTACAAAACATTCTGTCAAAAAAACAATTAATAAAAGTACAAGTTATGAGCACAACATCTCCATAATTTTCTAGTGGTGGTTAAATGATTCACAAATGGAGCGAATGCCTTACCAAACAAGAATTCCTAGCCATCGTCAAAGAAAACTTTTTGGTCAAAATTGTCATCCTTGTATAAAGATCTATATGGAGTAACAAGTAAATTGAGACGCCGCAAATATTAGAACCAAAATAAAACTAAAGATCAAATAAAAACATGCATAAATGTATCTGCACTTGTGAAACTATAGCAGAGCATCAAGATTAAAAAACAAACATTTCAACTTAAGAAACAACATAAGCTTCTTTCCATAGGAACCACTTGGGTTGCATCCTGATAGGTAATAATGAGCCTAACAAAAATGAAGAGAAAATAAAGAGGTCGAAAAATAGGATCAGCAGGAACGCTCAAATACGCTGATAAATTTCACAACGAATATAGTTCTGAAAAAAGTCACATTGGATATGAGCTACAGACCTGTGAAAAATAAGTGACCAGCTCACAGGCTAGCCTCCTCTTTACTGACAAAGTTCCCTTATCACACTGTGAAGACGATCCAAGCTGCATTTGTACACAATGTCAAAATTTACAGGGTATATAAGGGAGAAAGATGGATATGAAACATGCATGTCGCCTTACAACCAATCATGTCTAGAAGAGATGGATCTGAAAAATAGATGCTCAAACACTCAACGGTGGCCGTCATTTAAGCTAACTCCAGCAAGGCTTGCCTTATCACTGAGTTAACGATGGATATATGGTCTTGTATAGAGAAAACAAAATGTAGCAATTTACACACTCAACTCTAGAGCCCTAGTAAGATTTGCTCATCTGCCACATTTTCACGAGTAACATACAAATACATATCCAAATACAACCAAGAGCAAGTAAGAACAACCAAGAACCGAAAGCATTGTCTAGGTACTCACATTGTGCTAGAGGCACCAAATGCAGCAGAATGGAGAGCAGATTACACAGCGTAGATAATATACCCTAATACCCATAGAGACTGAGGTCATTTCACCAGGGAGCAGGTAGAATAGTAAGCTCACCAAGAGTAGCAGGTAGAACAGTAAGCTCACCAGGGAGCAGGTATAACAGTAGAACATACCTTTGGTCCTTTGGAAGCCTCAACAAAGAATCACACAACAAACAACGCACGCACCAGTCAACTCCCAACACGCAGTAGGGCCCCACCACCCACAGGGAACGGACGTACCTCTAGCAAAGACCTCGCAGCCGAAGTAGCCGACCTGGCGATGAGCAAGGGCAGGTGTAGGGTACGTTGTGGTGGTTGGCGTCGACGGGTGGAGGGACGGGGAAGTGACCACCGTCTGGAAGATAGAGCACCTGACCGAGCTAGGCGGATTTTATGACCCTTGTTTGGGGGGAGGCGTAGCGGCTCGTACCTTTGACGAACTCGTCGAGGTCGGTGGTGCGTAGCACGCCCACAGCCACGGCATTCTACGGACAGAGGGACGACTCGTCGCTGGCACCATCCCACAGACGTCGGCGAGCAAAGCGGGGGGGAGAAGACACGTAGTGTGAAGAAGAGATCCAAGAATGGGAGGGTGGGACGGGGGGTGATGAGCCACCGGCGGCCACGTCGGCTAGAGGCGACAGCGGCTTGCGCCCATAGCCACAACAACCTACGGGAGGAGGGGCGGCTTGTCGCTGCCAGCATCCCACGCACGCCTGCGAGCGGAGAGGAGGGGAGGAGATGCGTAGTGTGAAGAGGAGAGATGGGGAATATGAGGGAGGGATGGGGGTGGTGAGGAAGAGATATTTGGGACCGGAGACCGGAGTGAGCAAGTAGGAAAAAGGGACCAATAAAAGGGTTGGACAGTCAATAAATTACCAAATAGTTGAAAGGCTTTTTTGCAAAAACGGCTGCAAGCAACACGCCGCCCAAACATCTAAAAAAATTACCAAAGAACAGAGGGTCCTTTTCGAAAAAAGCTGACGTGGCTCGCTTTGGAGGCAGCAAACGCTAGAGGCTTTAAAGAATAGAGACTAGCCTAGGAGGTGCCCTTCGGGCACCCATCTACCCTCTGAGTAAAATCAAACCTGAAAATTTACATCCAGAATGTCATTTGAGTTTGTAAAATGATGCAGCCAAAGCCAAATATATCCATATCAGCTAAGTAGAATTTAAGGTTGAAAATTTACTTCTAGAAGGAAGTGCGAGGAAAATTCACCCTGCAATGACAATCAAATCCATCAATGCACTTGCCACGACTTCTATAGTTTTTAGTACATTTGCGAACTTATAAAAACAACGATAGTGCAGTTGATGACATTGTTGAGCTCCTCATCATTGCGGATGACGAACTGCGGGTAGCGTGGGGTGACACACTTCACCAGGTCCTTGTTGTCGTTTCCAGTAAGCTCCAAGACCTTCGCCGCCAGGAACTCGAGGATAGACAACTCAATTGACATGACTTTATGCCAAGCCAGATCAAATTTTATTCCTGTTATCAGAAGAAGAGCATGGTCTATATAAAAATACTAATCATTTGTACAATCTACATCATGTGACAGACATGAATACATGATAAAATTTATTGTTCTGTTATCACTAACATATAGTGAACAAAAAATAATGATACATTACAAAGAATCAGATCAAGGCACAGAAATACTCCCTTTATATATTTTTACAAGCGACATGGCATTAAAGATGTAAGAAGATCGATTTCAGGATTACAAGAGACACAAGGTATATTTGAATAGCATTACCTGAAACAAGGACACCACTGTCTTCATTAGCATACACTATTGCAGCCTTGAATCTAGCATTCTATGAATTCAGATGGACTGCACAGAAACAACTGCCCATAATACACACAAATATGACAATGTTACATTTCAGAAACCAAAATTTCCTGCACAAAAAAGCCAATTTGAATCAAATCAATGATTTGCCATTACTACAGATCTATCGTTTTAGTACACAGCTAGCTTCTCGATGTATAGTTCATCTCTCATTTCTTTGCCTTGGAGAAATGAATGCACCTGTACTTCTCACCGCTAACTTTAATCTCAAGGGCGCCACCTTGGTTGTTTTGATTGGAGGTTGTGGTCATGAGCACACTCTTCTCCTTCTCCATCTTCAGCCTTGCCTCCTGCCGTGCAATCTGAGCTTGTGAAACATGCAATTGAATTAGGTCATGCAATCATGTTGTAGGCCATGAAGCATGTTGTAATCACCAGTGGGAGCCAATACTATCATTTCATTTGCAAAGGAAGAAATATGAGTGAATCCATTAGGAAAGTTTAATTTTCTGTATGTGAAAAGGTTTGTTCAAGCTTGAAACCATCTGAAAGAGGAAATGTACACCCAACTTATTCTTGCTCCTAATCTGGCAAATATCCAATTGTAACAGGTCATACTGCACTAATAAAGGGTCTGAAAGTACTCTGCATGACAACAAACCAGATAAGAAATATGTGACTTCCTTTTTGATAGGCAAGAAGCAAGTGATTGATCACTTCGGTTTGCCTTATCAAATAATCATTGTCATTTTTTTCCATTTCAAGTTCCATGTTGTCGCCGTTCTTTATGTTTAATAAAATTGAAGGGTCAAAAAAGTGAGTTTATGAAAGATTTCCACTTTTAGACTCTACAGTCTAGACTTTAGAGTCCAATTCTTATATTATATGGGCTAGTAAGTGGTTAATCCTTTGCATTTGCAGGGATCCACATGATCCTTCGTCATATCCCATTCAATAAATAAGCACCTGAGATATTATCAGTGCACATATATAAGCACGTTTCATGATGATACTACGGTATGATAGTGACTGGAATCCCAGGCAATGTTTCTTGTGTGCCTATGATGCGTGATCAGAACAATGTCACGTGATGTCCATATGAACGTGGGGGCCATGGCTGAATCCTTGAAGATTAAAGTATTAAACTGGCAAACATGATACAGAGGGGGTGTAGAAGGAAGTAAGAGGACATACGACACCAAACGACTCAGATGCACGCAACTCACTCGGTTGCAAGGTTCGCTAGTCGCTACTGCGGTTTCTCGGAATGGTTGGAAATTACCATCTTGAATCAACTAACAGCATAGGGAAACACAATCATAAGAAGATGCATGCTGCAATTGTATCTACTGCAGCACTGGTGGCAGCCTTATGTGCCGAGGCTCCCAAGCTAACAGGAGCTACCAGAGAGCAGATCTCTTCAATCATCCACATGGGCATGGAGACCAGGGCGCTCAAAGATCTCAACACGCTGACCACAAGAAACTCTGTAAGATCAAGAACAAGACCCACTCATATTTCTCTATATAACATTGTGTACCAACACAAAACTCTAGTTCTTGATTTCGCGATAGGCTTAAAAGGAGCTAATGCACTTAAGATGCTGACACAGGCAGTAAGCAATTATGCATTGGAGGACCATAGTTTTGTTTGGGTCAAGACAAGCAGAACACTATGAGATGCAGTCTACCATTCGTTGGGTCAAAGACTCAAAGTAAGCAGTGCAGAGCGGTGTGAGATCATTACTTCTTGAGAACCCTTCAACATGAAGCAAATAAAGCTTCAGCTGGTGATATCCAAGTCCCACATTTGATCTTTGAGTAAAATAATGGAGAGGTGTAAATAAGTTTGCAAATTTATTCCACAAGTATACTCCAATAAGGCTCCTCGTATGAACCAGTTAGCCATAAGGAGTAATATTATATTTTGAGGCCAAAACCATACGTAATCATAGCAACAGTTCATTGAACAATGCTGCAATGACATCTTCTAATAGTAACATATTACAATTAGAGTGCATGTTAGCTCCATACCAAATGTCACATCAGTTGAATGATACTTCAAATTAACCATTCATGTGCATAGATAATCCTGATTGGCAAAGGAAGAAAACAGAATGTGTTGCCTTGTCTGAGATTAACTTCCTGAAAAATATAGTGATTAGTATAATTACCATGAAGTACACATCAAATGTTAATAGGTGCAAATACAAAACATTCTAAAATAATGCATCAAGCTCTGAAGGGCCTCTGATATAGAATGAAGCACATTAACATTAGACAATGAAGATGAAATATGTGTTTTGCAGTTCAAAATATTATAATAAATTATCATGAAGCCCATCATACAATGAAGATCAAACTCACATTTTGCAGTTCATGGTATTATAATCATGTAAGTTCCATAGTATATAAATGACTTTGTTGAACCAGAAGAAAAAAAATAAAAATTTCATCAACAAAGATCATATTGTTAATAAGGTTCCTTAAAAATATTTAAGAGCAAATAACAACAGACAACCATATACAGATAACTACTATAACACCAATAAACTACAAGGCACTATTAGAATATTAGATTCACACATTTAACTTACCAATGCAGGAAATGCACCTATTGCTTGCATAAAAGTTCACATTAACATTAAAGGAAGGAGATTTTATTCAACCTGTGGAAACAATAAGATTCAGCAAATGACCCAATTACTACATCATCATAAAGCATGTACATCTGAAAACATGACCATATACAGAAATATATACCAGTTGGTTCAGTATTTTGGCCAAAACTTGCTGAGTGAATATTGTCCTTTGCTCAAAGCAAGCAGCACAGGCATCAATAACCTACCACAAGTTAAAATGAATTATCACTACATCAGAACATAAAACCTAATAGCCAAATGATTATTGATAATCCATGTAGTGAAAATATAAATGACAATAAACCAGAGTAGACAGTACGTAGTGTTGAAAACAAAAGGGCAAAATCTCCTGCTATGAATGTACAAATGACATTTTAACCAATGATGGCCAACCTGAGATTAACACAAACAACCTACAAAACAAAACTAATGGCCATAATATCAAATTATGAAAATCCTATTGGGAAAAGGAAACAAATTATACAGATAAGTTGATTGCCTAATTTCAGTTATTAACAATCAAAAGAAAAAATCTATCCAAGAAATAGTTCCTTAAATAATGCACAGTGGTATATAACTTCTAAAATAAATCAGTAACACCAATCACTTGCATCTATCCGATATGCCTATTCGAATTGCATCAAGTAAAAGTAAATGTTATGCAGCTTTTAGAGCAGATCATGAGACAACTTCTGTTATATACTTATATAAAGATTTGGTTTGGCCAGAAAATTAAGCAGCACATGTATTGACGAAGAGTTGCATTTATATTTTATAATTAGAATGACAACGGTATCACTTCTTATTACAATCCTAATTCACAACCATTGCTGGGACAAAGGAAAATAATGTCTCTCGCATGTGTACTGCCACAGAACACATAGAACTTACACAACTTAAGCCGCCGCATTCCCACCAAATACCATGAAATTAATATAAAGAGGGTCCAAAATCACCTCTTTTCAGCTAAAGATCCCTCCTTTCCTGGCTCCGATGAGCTAGCCCAATCTACTCTCAAACACAGGAAACCACAAAGAATCTCCCGAACAAATTCGAAAGGGGGAGAAGAACACGGATCTGGGAGATGCATCTCAGTCTGAAGGGTACCGCGTGGCAGACACGGGGTCGTGGGTGGGATGCGGCGGAGGCACCATTTGGATCGGAGGATAAGGAGGAGGAGGGGGAGGGAAACGGAGGAGGTGAAGGTGATAACAAGTGATGGTGGTGGCTGCACAAGTGTTGGGGATCCGCCCTCCTCGCCTCATAGATCAGCCTCTCGTGCATGGATCTCCTCCTGCTCCACGCTGGTCCTCTCCCTTTCGAGGTCACCGCCCATCGAGGGAGTCATTGTCACTGGCGATGGCGGTGGAGGATCGTGTTCTAGCCGCCGCCAGCCAGCAAAACTCGATCCCCCGCGCCGGGGTGGGCACGGAGGGAGAACGGTGCTCAGAGAAGGCTGTGTGATGGGGGTCGGGATCGGTGGCGCAGGTGGCTAGGGTTAGGCAGGGGTTGGGGCTGCAGCACGGGGGCGGCCGAATGGGGGGACTCACGGGCACAGTGCTCCCAGTGGCCCTACACTTTAGCGAAAACCCCCCTGCATTTTTCATTTTTAGAGCGCGCTCCGATGTTCCGATTTTTCACTCCTTCGCATATAAAATCTCAGGAAACAGGGGCTCGTATGCAAAATAAATAAACTCACCGGACAGTACATCGTCGGGTCTTCACGTAATTAGCGAAAAAATGAGGGTTTTTCGTAAAACAGCCGGCTCTGGCCGGGGCAACGTGGAGGCTGCCACGGCAGGCAAAATGGCTGGACTCTTAAAAAATTACCAAAAAGTGAAGGGTTTTGTTGCAAAACAGTGACGTGGAGCTCTACCATGCGAGCAGAAGGCAGCTCCTTTTAAGTATAGTAATTCGCACGGACACAACAGTACGCAAGCAAGCTGTGAACAAACTTTAATAAACTTGCAAAAAGAAGCTAATGTATAGCAAACATAACCGATTTTATGGGGTATTTCATGATATTAATTACCATGCTATATCAGATTTTTTGCTTACATGACATTCAATTAATGAATAAAGAGAAGGAAGTAGTGTCATCACCATGACATAGTGCTAACCCGTTTCCAAGACGGATGAAACGAAATGAAACAACCATTGAGAGCTAAATTATTTCATCAGAGAGCGGGTATTTCATGAGAACTAGTTGCATTTAATTACACTGGTTAGCCTAGGAAATAGTGAAATGAAATTCTCTACTAAGAGAGGATATTTTATTCAGTTGTAAAGCTGACGTGACATTCTAGGAAACAGTGCTATGAAACCCACCATTGTAAATAACGTAAGAAGAGCACACCAAAAATGTCCCTTTCAATTGCTGACACTTCACTGTTTTCATCAGAAAGCATAGAACTCTTGAATCCAAATGAATTACAAAATTATGAAGGGAAATTTACCAATGATTTATCGAATAAATGTAAGGAATAATGAAAATGATATAAGTTACTGTACTTGTGGACATTATGAAAAGGATATAAGTTACTCTAACTTTATGCAATCATGTACTCATCAAAGCTGCAAACAACATAATCATATACCAAATCTCACGGGTGTGTTCAATTAACACGAACGTTGAAAAAAGGGCAGTTTAATCAAAAGTCTGTGCTGAAACACTTCCATTGAAAACATAGCGAGAAATATCGATTTACCCACTGAAGCAATTTGATTGACAAAAGATCGTTCGCTAGTCCTAATATTAAAGAATCAATCTCTGAAAATTAGTTTATAAGGGATAGATTCTGTCTTGAAGTATATTTACTTGCTAAAATGTTCTCCTCAATAAAACTTCTGAAAATGCTCCATGTATTTCGCTATATTTGATATACCCCATGAATAGAAAAATGAAATGCCGGGAGCACACTACGGGACTGGGCATATTTGCCGAGTGCCTAGGGCACTCGGCGAAGCCCATAATGCACTCGGCAAAGGCTTCGCCGAGTGCCACATTCGGCGAACCCCACTCGGCACTAGCCTTGTCGGCGACGTGGGGCTTCGCCGAGTGCATTTTATCGGGCACTCGGCGAAGTCTTTGCCGAGTACAATATAGACTTCACCGAGTGCCACGTATAGCACTCGACAAACGTAGCCAGTTGACAGTCGGGGTGGCCGTTAACGGAGCTTCACCGAGTGTCCCACGTGGCACTCGGCGAAGGGGGTTTGCCGAGTGCCACGGGGGGCACTCGGCGAAGGGGGCTCGGGGGGGGGACGTGGCACTACGGGGCTTCGCCGAGTGCCCCACGTGGCACTCGGCGAAGGGGGTTTGCCGAGTGCCACGGGGGGCACTCGGTGAAGGGGGCTCGGGGGGGACGTGGCACTACGGGGCTTCGCTGAGTGCCCCACGTGGAGGCACTCGGCAAAGCCTCCCCAGAATGCGCAGAAACGTGCCACGTGGCACGTTTCTGTGTATTTTAGGTGGCTTTGCTGAGTGCAACACTCGGCAATTTTTTTTTTTCATTTTTTTTCATTTATTTAATGCATATTTCATCCAAAAAACACATTCAATCAGAAAATTCATCACAAATTCATATTTAGTCACAAAATTTGCCCCAAAATTCACATTCAATCACATATATTCACATTCAATTACTCACATCACAGAAATCACATACGCATCACAAAAATCACATTCACATCATAAAATTAACGATCACATCACAAATTCACGTTTACGTCACAAATACAAGTTCAAGTTCGCGCTAATGGTAACAAGTTCAAGTTAATTAACAATTTCATAATGGCAACTCACACCACGCCTCACAAGTTAGCATTACCATTATGCCCAGTGTGTAGAGATTGCTGCGTGTTTGATCCTGCTGCCGATGGATGAAACTGAAAAAAAATAGTTAGAACAATTGTATATAACAAAAACGACAAAAACAATATTAGAAACTCACATTGCCACTCTGTGGAGTCCGTGAAGATTGTTGAGGTTGAGGAGGAAGTCTAGGTAGGCCCATATGACCTGAGAAAGATCCACCCATCTGCGCAAACCACTGCTGCATCTGAGTCTGCATCTCGGCTTGCATCTGAGCTTGCATCTGAGCCTGCAGCCGAGCCTCCATCTGGGTCTGCTAGTCGGTCCTTTGTGATCTTTCTTCATTTAGTTGGGCCTACAAAACATGCATTCACAGTCATTAACGTTCCAAAACAAACGAATTGAAGTTTTCGATGATTGATGAAAATGAACTAACCTGTAGATCAGCAATCAGACCCATAGATGTGTCTCGACGAGGGCGTATACCCGGACCGGAGGTCGAGCTCCGAGCTCTCACCTCAGATAGAGAGGGGGTACTACGGGTATCAATGGCGCCGTCGCCCATCAAATATCGCACATGTCTCTTGCCTCCTCCTGCCCTCATGACCACCTCGCCATCGATGTCATGTGCGATTGGGTCATAATCGGTGCCATGCACTTCCCTTGCCATCTCTGAATAGTCTTGGAGGCGTTGATATGCATTCCTATTAGTGTACGACTCAGCGGGGTCATTTGGATTGTAAGTATTTCCTTCAACCGCCCTCCCTTTGTGAGCCAGAGCATATGCCATGACTTGGGAGCATTCTTGACCCGCATTGGCCGTTGACTGAAAAAGAAGATAGTTAGAGTTATATTATGCAATTAAGCAAAAAAGAAAAGAAAATGTAACTACATACCCATCTCGCCCTGAACTGGTCGAGGTTCAGCGAGCCTTTATGGTGTGCTGCCCCCGGCATGAGTAGGCGTCTCTGGCGGCATGCATCGTGACTGCTCTGCCACTCGGCAGAACACCACCTATCAACAATTTGGCCCCAACACTCAAGATGAGCGGCACACCACTGTGGAGGGACCTATTTGATGCAAGTGAAGTTGTTAATGACATAATATTAAGTATTAGAAGATACACGAGAATACACTTACCATCATGTATTCCTCTCGTGTCAGAAATATGGTCCGGGCATCCTTTTTGTCCTTCCTCTCTCGGCGGTGCTGAGCGTAGAAGTCAATAACAGCTTGAATGCGCGCCTCATAATGCATATCGGTGACAAGCTTCTTGGCGGCTCTATCAATAACAGCAGCAGCCTGATCCGCATACCCCTCATCACATCTATAAGAATCCTGCATATAGATGTAAAGAGAATGTTATGTAATCCACATGTCAATAGTATTGACACATATATTAAGAAAATAAACTTACCCAGAGCTCAGCCCTGACTCGATCGGCTAGGTGGGCAAATTGTCTCCCTTCTCGGACAGGGGCGTCCGGCGCACTTTCATAGTGCCTCCATGAGTACGCCGGCTCCGTCTTCCCATCCAAAGATACCAAACCAGAGAACTTTTCCTTGATAAGAAGCCCGAGGATACCGTTTACATGGCGTGAGCACTCACGACCTCCTCGTTCAACCATAATCCAGTTCCTATCCCGATATCATTAAAAAGTATTAGTATATATTAAAAATTAAACTAACGAAAAGAATACATTATAGACTTTCTACAACAACTTACCTATTTCCATCGGGTCGAATGAGCGCCTGGTCAGCTACTGCCACTAGTCGCCTCGGGAGTGACGAAGGACCACGCAACCACACTGCAACCGCTTCTGTAGCCTGCTCCTCTCCCTCTGCCCCAACCTCCCCACCCTCTGCCCCCACCTCCTCCTCCTCCACCCTAGCCTGCTCCTCCTCCGCCTCATCCGGCACGTAATCATCTTCGCACCATCATCGGAGTCTACCTCAAGATACCTTAGGATTTGCATTTCACGCAGCAGGTTGCGTCTGCGTATTGTTTTCTGAATAAAATGCATCCGTTGGGATAAGCATGTATTTGCTCATAAGGCATCTTAAGTGCACGGAGGACTTTCTTAGACTCGTACATGCTCTTCGAAAGATTGTGACCTTCTGGAAGAAGGCTACTAACAACCATCAGCATAACATCGAAGCATTCTCGACTCAAGCTAAACTGCGACTTGATGGCCAATAGCCGTGCGATGGCATCCAGTTGAGAAACCTTAGTGTGACCGTGAAGAGGTTGCTTTGACGCGGACAACATGTCATAAAACGCTTTTGCCGTTGGCTCCGGCACTTCCTCTTCACGTGCTTCGTCAAAGTGCGCATCTTCAAAGTCATCTAGCATAAATCCAACCCCTCCCTCATCATCGTCCATGCGATATTGCAACACCTCCTCTCTAGGACGTTGGGACTCACCATGATACGTCCAACGGGTATAATTTGGTATGAATCCATATTTGCATAGGTGTTTACCCATACCATCCTTTGTTTGTCGACGCTTATTCTCGCACCGACTACATGGACACCAGGCATTGTCACGTACATTCCGTCTACCAAACGCCGTCTCTAAGAATACTTCAGTGTTCTTGATCCAATCCATGGTCACCTCGGCCTGACTAGGGCGACTCGTGTACATCCACTCACGTTGATCCATCTTGAACTAAACTAGGAAATAACACTCGTGTTTAGGGGTTAGATAGGTTATATAGGTCCTAATCCCACCAGAGAATGCGTAGATTGAGCTCGTTTTCACACTCCGTTCCGATCCAACCCAAAATTTCGGCAGCACCTCCCCGCTGCTCTCCAAACGCACGTCTGGGCAACATGCCAAGAGGATGTGCGTTCGGAGAACAACGAGGAGGTGCTTCCGAAACCATGAGTCGAATCGGAATGGGGCATGAAAACGAGCTCAATCTACGCATCTTCCGGCTGTCCAAACGTGGACAATTCGAAACAGTTACGGCCACAAATATGCAAAGACATGCATATTCCAAACCGTAACTCTTCCGAACGGGAGACGCCTAGGTTACGCGACAATAACAAGAAAAATTAAAATAGGACGACATAATGGTCGTCACCCACATACACATATCACGACGCGATGGCCGACATCCACATACACATATATATATCACGGCACGATGGCCGGCATCCACATACAAAAGATATTAATCAACATAATCATTAAAACATAAAAACTATTACAACGATTATATTAAAATTTCTAAAACATGTATATTAGAACAACATGGTATATTCATGGCATTAAACATGTGATTACATATGTGATTAAACATTACATTAAATATATCATTAATTTCAACTAACATGTATAAACTAACATGTATATATATATATATAGACACACACACACATATATATATATATGAAATTTCAACAAATGAATAAACTAACATTTGATGTAATATAGCATCACCACAAAATTTAAACTAATTTCAAACAAAAATTTAAAACCCTAAATTTTAGGTGTCAAAAATACCGGAGGAGCTAGGGGTTGGGGGCGGAGGAGGCGGCGGGACCGGCGGCCGGAGCGAGGGGGCCGACGGCCGGAGGAGGAGGGCCGATGGCGCCGGGGGTGCCGGGGGGAGGAGGAGGCCGGGGGGAGGTGGAGGCGCCGGGGGAGGAGGTGGCGCCGGCCGGCAGGGGGGGCAGCTTGCCGGCGGCGGGGTGCGGGGGAGGCCGGTGATGGGGGCTGAGGGGGGGCGGCCGGCGGCGGGGCGCGGGGGAGCGCGACGGGGGCTGGGCGGCCGGCGGCGGGGCACAGGGGGCTGCCGGCGGCGGGGGAACAGGGGGCGCGGGGGAGCAGGCGCGCAGCGGCGGGGGAGCGGGGGACCAGGCGCGCGGCGGCGGGGGAGCGGGGGACCAGGCGGCGGCGGCGGGGGGAGATGCGCGCGGGGGAGCGGGGAGCAGATCTGGGCACAGCGCCCAGATCTGCGGGCGGCCCTTTTTTAGCATATGTTGAGGTTTGCCGAGTGCCATTAGTGAGGCACTCGACAAATATTATTTTTTTTAAAAAAACTTTTCTTTGCCGAGTGCCAGGATAATTGCACTCGGCAAATATTTTTTTATTTTTTTACAAAAAAACCTAAAATAGAAAAAAGACAGTAAAAAATCCCATAATTTGGCATTATATAATATACAGTTATTTTTACTCCTACAAAATTTTTTATTTCAAATAAAGAAATTTAATGCACTTGTAGTTCAAATTTGTGATCTTTTAATTAAATTCTATAAAGAAGTTCAATTAACTAAAAATACCAAACTAGTACTAAAAATCACAAATTTGGACATGATATAAGATACATTGGGATTTATTAGTATAAAAAGTTTTAACGGCAAACAAAAATTTGAATATCGATTTTGCTTCTAAACCTAGCTCATTCCAACCATAAACACATTTACCTTCTCGTGGATTCTCTAGTTTCCAAACGTCGTACATGAAAACTTTGTCGAAACATTATGAAATTTTTATCACAGTATATATGTATGATACAATGACACCATGTCAAGTATCATATTTTTTAGGCATCAATTTAATTTTATAGAATTAAAAAACCATTAAGCTCCATGTTGCTGCTCGAGCGTCGTAAATTATATTTTAAATATTTAGATATATTTAGTTGTAAAAGATTAAAAATAGAATCATGAACATAAATATGATTTTTCTACAATTTTTGAGTCATTATTTCATGTACATGCAGTTGTAATTTGACCCACTTGGAAGTAAATCCTAGAAATAGGATTAATTTATTAAAAATAGCAATCCCACTCATAAAAGTATGAAAATTTTCCATGTATTAACAGATGTTGAATTATGACTGTAAAAAAAATTCAAGTTCAAAACATTTTTTAAATGTGATATAGAGTCAAAATATGTTTTCACATGAAATAATGGGATCATCATATTTTGCTGAGTGCATTTAGATATGGCACTCGGCAAAAGTGATTTTTTTGGTCTTTGTCGAGTGCCATTCCTATTTGCACTCGGCAAATATTTTTTATACTATTTTAAAAAAAACTAAAATAGAATAAAGACAGTAAAAAATCCCATAATTTGGCATTATATAATATACACTAATATTTCATCCTAAAAAATTTCTAAGTTCAAATAATCAAATATAAGGCAGTTGTAGTTTAAATTTGGGATCTTTTACTTAAAATCCTATAAACAACTTTTTTAACCAAAAACGGCAAACTAACTCTAAAAATTGCTAATTTTAGACATGGTATAAGATAAATTGAGTTTTAGTAGTATAAAAAGTTTTAAGTTCAAACAAATATTTGAATATCGATTTGCTTCTAAACCTAACTCATTTCATCCCTAAACTCCTAAACCTTCTCGAAGGTTGTCCAATTTCTAAAGGTCATACTTGAAAACTTTGTCGAAACATTATGAATTTTTTACCATATTATATATGTATGATATAATGACACCATGTCAAGTGTCATAATTTTTAGGCAACAATTACATTTTCTATAATTAAAAAACCATTAACCTGCATATTGTCGGTCGACTGTCGTAAATTAGATTTTAAATATTTAGTTATATTTAGTTGTAAAAGATTACAAATGTAATAATGAACACAAATATGATTTTTCCATAATTTTTGAGTCATTATTTCATGTACATTTAGTTGAAATTTGACCCACTTGGAAGTAAATCCTAAAACATGATTAATTTCTTAAAAATAGCAAACCCACTCAGAAAAATATGAAACTTTTCCATGGCCTAACATAGGTTGCATTATGAGTGTAAAAAAAATTCAACTTCAAAACATGTTTAAAATGTGATGTAGGTTTAAATTGTGATCTCACATGAAATATTGGGTCCATCTTTGCCGAGTGTTTATATGGTGGCACTCGGCAAAGGCTAGGGTTTTCCGAGTGTCCGTTAGTGGCACTCGGCAAACCAAAAAAATCACCCGGGCCGTCATCACGGCGTCAGCAATTTTTTGGGCGGGGGATTTTTCAGTATGTTTACCGAGTGCCTACGGTGTGGCACTCGGCAAACGACGCCTTTGCCGAGTGCCACGGTCTTTGCCGAGTGCATTCCATTGGGCACTCGGCAAACGTGCGTTTGCCGAGTGCCCGATGGAATGCACTCGGCAAAGACCGTGGCACTCGGCAAAGGCCCGTTTTTCGGTAGTGGCAGCAGAAATTAACTTGCAAGTTCTATTCATGCTTACGAAGAAAAAATAGATTCAAAACTAACAGTGGAAGTGAAAAACAGTAGCCAGACATGCAAGAGATTAGATATTACTAGCCACAGAGAAATTGTAGGTTTCCAGATATCTTCATCATTCAACAGACATGCAAAAAACTGAGATATCTTCTAAATCACCGTTATACAAAATCTGAAACTAAACTCTTACAAAATCTGAACAAAAAGGACAAATTTATCCAAAGAATTACCTTGCTCATACGACGACTTAAATACCAAAATTTCACTTCATAGGACTACAATGGCAAGACAATTTTACAAGTCCACAAAATAATCCCTCTATTGATGGCTTGATGCCCCAATATAATCTACATATATACGCTCATTTGTTTCTTGAGACGCATATTGATAGAGAAACATTACCATATCTCTGGTGACATCCTTCACAGTTACATCAGAGGGTGCAATGCCACTCTGGAGAGTCTAGACAAGGAACTTATCATTGCACTGCATTGTCACTGCAACAACACAGATGCACAAAAGTCACAAAACAGAAGATGGGTTGACTGCACAAAAATCACTTCTTTGGCTGCACAGAATATTTCTTTGGGCTTGTAGTTTTCACCTGTAACAGTGAAGAAAACAGGAAATACCAGAAAACTCAACAAAGCCTTGTTGAATCCATATTTATAACACAGTACAAACTTGTATTATAGTTCAAATGACTCTTGTAACCTTAATAGATAAAAAACAGAAAGGGTGTTTTGTACTATATTCAATAACTTCTGGTCCAGTAAATTCACAATGATCCAAAATAATCACAATATTTTGAAGGAACATGCACTGTTACCTTTTATTAAAAAGACAGATACCAGCAGGGAAAAGGGTCTACATCCGCCAGTTTTGGATTGGCTAAAACAGACATCGATCAACCGAGGTTTGTCTACATGATTGTATGGTTTTAAATGTAAATTCTCTAGACTGGGCCCACATGTCACTGTTCATTGTTTGAGAAATGCTTCTGTGAGTGGACAATAATCAGTTCTCATCAAGTTTTTTTTATTAAAAACAAAACACAATTTTAAACAGGGTGTTTCAAAGAAATGATTCTTAATTCAAGAAAACAAGGCAAACCTTTCCATCTCTCTCACTATCAAAGCAATGGATCATCTTTGATCATTACCACAGAAACATACATTAGTAACGGGTCATAACGTACAGTAGTGACAGACATGTCCTCTGTCACCCTTATTGTGTTAGTAAAGCCCTATCATTAATGACGGTAAATACTCATCACTAAAGGGTCTCTCCAGTGATGGGGAGTGCTTTACACCCGTCACTATTGTGTTCTTTAGGGACGGGTCACCAATATCACTCATCACTAATGTTATGGTTATATTTTAAAAAATAATTATTTTTAGGTTGTATCTTGATTAGGTCATATTAAGTGATGGAAGTAATTTACACCTGTCACTAATGTGCTCGTTACTGACGGGTGATTTTCAAAAAAATAATAAATTTTTAGGCTGCATCCTGAATCGCAACCATGATTTGAAAGCCAACATATGCAACATCCAAAGCATATCACAGACAATTCATCACAGATAATTCATTACCCAGTTAGTATCACATATATTAACTTCTAACTCGTTATCTCGAAGAAAATGGCTAAAACAAAGAGCGACACAAGACAGTTTCATGGCTTTTGAATAGCTAATAACTAAACCTATAGCGATATCGAGAGCTTGGATAGTATCCTATCACTATCCAAGCTTCCGCCACCACCACCATGAACAGTTTTGAACATAAGCCTAGTGGGTAGTAGTAGGAACACCACCGGCCATAGCCCATAGGTAGCGGGAGCACAAAATAGCTCGTAGAATCACTATCGTGAATGGTCATACCAACTTCGAGTGCGTTATCTCAAAGAAATTGGCTAAGACCATCAATTATCTCAAAAAAATTAGCTAAAAGCAGTAGGTCAGTTTACCCTGTAACAATAAAATGAAAACAAAGTTAACAATGACGGGCGGTGCATTCGGACGGGTAAGAGGAGAAAGATGATGACCTTAGGAGGAGGACGAGGAGGATGCAACCAAGGTGACGGTGAGTAGGGCGGCCATGCGCACCGATGGTACAAGTGGTCAGGAGCGGCAAAGAGCACGATGAAGGTGACGACGGCAGCAGGAGTTAGGGTTAGGGTTGCGCGAAATGAAAGCCTGACGATTCACTTCGATTACATGCCTATTTATAAGCGGGAGGAGTCATCAATGACAGGAGGTAGTTACCATCAGTCACTGATGATGTATGGGCCTTTAGTGACGGTTATAACTAAAACTCGTCACTGATGATGTAGGGGCCTTTTGTGAGGGATATACCTAAAACCTGTTACAGATGATGTAGGGGAGTCTCACGGGTATATATCAACCTTTAGTGACAGGTAACACACTAAATGATCTTTTAGTGATAGTTTATTATTATTACCCGTCACTAATGCTATGGTCATTTTGAAAAAAATAGTTTTTAGGCTGTAACCTGAATCAAAACCAGGATTTAGCAGCCAACATATTAAACATTCCAAAACACATCATAGAAAATTTTTAGGCCGCAACCTGAATTGAAGTCAAGATTGATTTGGCAGCCAACATATCACAGACAATTTATCGTGGAATACAGATAATTCATCACAAAATATTTATAAATCTATATTGCATCATACCCTAGGTTTACAGTACATACATCACAACCTCAATGCCATTAGTAACAATGTTGAAATGGAGGGCACAAACAGTGCCAACTTCTAACGAGTTGTCGCTAAGAAATTGCCTAAACCCTTTAGTTAGATAGCACCGTCCATCCGTCGCTTTATACAGTGCAATTGGGACTGCGTCAGACCCTACTGCTGCCACCTAAATCTCAGTGGTATGGTGGTGTAGGTGAGGTGTGATATACTTTTCACAGCACTGCCTTAAAAAATACTATAAAAAATTTAAACAAAGCTATTAAAGAAGGCTATTTGTATAGACCAACTACATCTGTAAATAACTTACCACCGACTTCTTGTTGATGATCGCGAGAATGAGAATGAGAATGCAACTGAGGTGTGGAGGGCACGGGCGACGGAGCGGCGATGAGAACGACGAAGACGATGGTGGTGGGAGTATAGGGTTAGGGTTGCGAGAAATAAAAACGTGATGACTCACTTCGTGCTTTGTCTATTTACTAGTGGGAGCTATCAGTGATGGGTGATAAACTTCTTCATTGATGGGTAGAAATATAATCCGTCACTATAGGACCCTTCTTTAGTGACGGGTCATACCGTAACCCATCACTAATGGGGTGCCCTTCTTTAGTGATGGGTCATACTATGACCCGTCACTAATAAGATAATGTTACTATTGCGTGTGAAATAATCTGGCACTAAAAGTGTATTACTGACGTACGTCTTTTACCCGTCACTAAAATAAAAAACCGTTTTTGTGGTAGTGGATATCTCAGATCTGTCCAGATGAAATCATGCATTGTGGCCATTCGTTCAAGATCCCACGGTATGCATTGTAGCCATTCGTTCAAGATCCCACGGTGTGATATATCCTTTTCCAACTTCTATAGATCAAAGAATTAATTAGTGATCAATTTAGAATGTTCACAAAATGTAAAAGATACTGAACCCAAAATGATGTTTTGGAAGCGAACGCCACAAAAGGAAATTAAATAGGAGAACAGACAATAGCATAAGAAGAGTAAGTGTTTATTAACTTTCTTGGTAAGAGCATTGCAAGTTGCACAATTGTAGGCCTAGACAAATTTGCAAACAAATGATGAATAAAAAGAATATGGATCTATGCATATCTAAGATATATCAAAGGCACATTTGTATTTTGGTCATAAGCGTAGGGGAAATATGCTGATGCGTGCTGGGTAAGTTTGGTTGAAATCTATAAAGAACTAAAATGCAACACAAAGTTCTAGTGTTCTCTTTTAGGCAAACTCAAATTTCAAATATGCTGAAAAGGAATCTCAAGCCAGGTAAGAATAAGATACCATCAAATGAGCAACCACATCACCTTCTGTCAGCTGTATTCTGCTCTTTCCTTAAAAGCAATGGAAAGTCAAAATGTAATTCTGTAAAACTTAATTAAGATATGATAGGAAATTTACAGGCCATGCTTGGAGAAATATACTTGTTTTTTTATCTTGCTGATTTTAGCTGAGTCTTGAATGGGGACATCATCATTCTTTTTGCATGGAGTGCTATCACTTCCTTCCATTCCCATGCTTGAGGTTTCTGCATGCATTGCTGCCACAGAATTTTCTAAAGACTCTGTCAGGGAGAGAGCAATTGCCTGCAAAATTAACATTTTCAAGAGTGAATAAAGAGGCTAGTAAATTATTAAGTTAAGAGATTTCAAATATGAATATACAATTATTGTCAGATTAGTGGTTGCATTTGTGATCATATGTTACCTGTTGTAAGGCTGCATCATCATCCACAAAATCAGTGAGGGAAGCATTGTCTTTTCTAGATGTACCTTCGGAAGACTTTCCTGAGTTCAACATCTTTTGCTTTTCCTGAAAACAAATAGGAGAAAAGCATATGCATCAATGCTAGTGAAACGACATAATCTATATACAAATGCAATGCCAAATTATGAATTATGATACACGTCTCGTTAGTGGCTCTCCAATGCACCGTGGAGTAAAATTTACTTAATTATCACTTGCAAGGGTTGAACTTTGCAAACATTGTGTTATAAGTTGGATGAAGGAATGAACATAGTTTAACCTAAAAGGATGCCATGAACCAGCATATGTTTATCATTTTGCTCCGGTCTATTAAACAGAATAAAAATACCACCACCCACGGGATATTAGAAAAAGGGAGTAAAATGAGAATACAAGGCCAGTACAGAGTACACACTTTTGGCTGTTTGGTTCCTTAAAGACTAAATTTTAATCTCCTGTTTTGTGGCATTTTTAGTTTCTAAAGTGCTAAACAGGTGGACTAAAATTTGGACTAAAGTTTTTAGTCATCTAGTCCAAAGAAGTGGACAAAACAGCATAAAAACACCCCAACCCTCGCATTTATGACGCCGAAACAGGGAGAAGTGTACTAGTCTAAGGGTAAAATAGTCTTTGTTGAACTGCATTTATGGATTTTAGTCCATGGAACCAAACAGGGTCTCGACTAGGAACCAAACAGGGCTTACACTAAATCGGACACAAAATGAGATGTTTTTCTTTTAGCAAGTTAGGGGTGGTTGTTTCCCCTAGTCCAAATTTTAGCCCCGTCACGTCAAATGTTTAGATATTATTTTGAAGTATTAAATGTAGACTATTTATAAAACCTATTTATAATTGGTGAATTATTCGCAAGACGAATCTAATGAACCTAATTATGCTATTCTTTGATAATGCGGTGCTACAGTAAACATTTGATAATCATGAATTAATTAGGCTTAATAAATTTGTCTCACGAATAATCCTCCGATTCTACAATTATTTTTATAATTAGTTCAAGTTTAGTCCTTCAAATTGATGTTAAACATATGATGTGACACGGACTAAACTTTAGTCCATAGAACCAAATACCCCTTTAGAAACCAACGATATCAAAACTTCAAAAACAGAGAGAGAACCGACGAAGCTGGATTTCCCTTCTATCACGAGGGAGAAAAAGAAGACCTTTTTATGAGACCTTGAGGAAGAGTTGATGTCCTCCTCCTCGTCATCTTGTTCACTGATCAACAAGCTCTCCTCCTCCTCTTCATCGCCACCATCAGATGGGAGGTACTCCTCGTCCGCGTCGGTAGCCAGGTTCTTCTGCTTTCCCTTGCCCACCGCCGATGGGGGCGGGCTGCGGAGGAGAGGGGATGTGGTGAGCGTGTTACTAACCCTTGATTAGAGAGAACACAATCACACCATTAAGGTGGATGTATATATATATATATCCATGAGATGGGCCTAGATGACTTAGATGATATATTAGCCTTATATATGGGCCTTAACACCCCCCTCAAACTCAAGGTGGATCGGAAACGTTGACTTTGAGCAAATGAAGCCGATGTTGCTCTCGTGTTGGTATTTTAGTGAAGAAATCTGCAACTTGTAATTCAGATGGCACATACTGAAGAGAAATAGTCTTCACATGACAATGAGACCGAGTAAATGATGCATCAACACCAATGTGCTTTGTAAGATCATGCTTCATAGGATTCTTAGCAATTTATATGGCTACAGTATTATCACAGAGAAGAGGTGTAGGATAATGACAAGAAATATCAAAATCTGCCAACAACCATCGAAGCCATATAATTTCAGATGTGGTGAGCAGACTATCACGAGCATAAAACAAACATTGAGATGATGTTCCTTGTAAATATCGCAGCACACGAAGTAAATGCCCAAAATGAACCGAAGTAGAGGCACTCATGAACTGACTCAAAATATGGACGTCGTGAGCAATGTCAGGTCTGGTAACAGTGAGACAAATAAGACTGCCCACAATGTGCCTATATCGAGAGGGATCCTCAAGAGGTGTGCCATCAATAGGATGAAGCTGTAAATGAAGATCCATAAGTGTTACAGCTGTCAGATTATCAGTAATTCTAAAACGAGAAATAAGATCTCGAATGTATTTGGACTGAGAAAGATAATAGCCCTTGGCAGAATGTAAAATCTCAATCCCTAAGAAATAGCTGAGAGGACCTAGGTCAGACATCAGAAATTGCTCACTAAGTTGCTTCTTCACCTGAGAAATATGTTCCACATCATCACCCATTATCAACATATCATCGATATACAAAAGAAGCAAAGTGCGTCCATGTGAAGAGAGATGAACAAACAAAGCAAGATCATGATCACTGGGAGAAAAACCAGCAGCTCTTAGTATAGTGACAAAACGCTCAAACCAAGCACGTTGAGCTTGTTTAAGACCATATAAAGCACGACGAAGATGTCAAACATGTCCAGAGGGTACATCAACGCCCGGGGGTGGCTGCATATAGACTTCCTCATGCAAATCACCATGAAGAAAAGCATTCTTGACGTCCATCTGAGATATAGTCCAAGAACAAGTAGCAGCTACAACAATCAGAGTATGAACAGTAGTCATGTGGGCAACATGAGCAAATGTCTCATCATAATCCACACCCTAAGTCTACTGAAAACCTCTAGCAACAAGATGAGCTTTATATCTCTCAATAGTGCCATCTAACTTGGTCTTAATTTTGAACACCCATTTGCATGTAATTGGTACTGCATGTGAGGGTAATGGAACAATATCCCAAGTGCCTGTACGATCAAGGGTAGTAAGTTCTTCAGACATAGCAAGTTGCCATTCCGAACTACTAGAAGCTTCTTGATAATTGGATGGCTCATCAACGATGGCACTTACACATGGGAAACCCAACCTGTCAAGAGGCTCAATAGTAGCACGATCTCGTAGATTATATATCGAACCAACCTGTGACTCATCAGAAATAGCATGTGACTCATCAAATATGTTAGAATCATCAGAAACAAGCGCATAAGGACCGGCCGAGGTAGGATTTGATGAAGACTCTATGGGATTAGTGGGATGACGAGTGTAAACATGTATGATGGGTGGTTTAGAATGTGGAGGTGCAACTGTGGTGGGTGGGGAAGGGTCGTTGGCAATAAGTGGAACTGAAATGGGTGGAGCGAGACACATAAACGATGTGGATTCTGTGGGAGCATAGGATGACTAGGTAGACTGGTTATAAAAGAAGGGATGGTTCTCATCAAAAGTCACATCACGAGAGATACATATGCGATGAGAAGAAGGATCATAATAACGACAACCCTTATGCTCAGGACTATATCCTAGAAAAACACACTCAACTGATATTAGGCTGTCAACTTAGTTCGCTCACGAGGTGAAAGCAGAACATAGCACATACACCCAAACACCTGGAGATGATCATACCTAGGAGGAGTACCAAAAAGTACTTCACCAGGGCTCTTGCTAGACAATTTGGATGAAGGTTGTCGGTTAATGAGATAAACAACAGTAGAAGCAACTTCGCCCTAGAAATGCAAAGGAACAAAAGAGGCAATCAGAAGATTGCGAGCAGTCTATATGAGATGGCGATGTTTGTGTTTAACAACACCATTCTGATCATGGGCACCAGGACATGAGAGCTGAGCAAGAGTGCCCTCAGCGGTCAAGAACTGGCAAAAAGTATCAGATAAATACTCATCACCAGAGTCAGAACGAAATACTTTGATGGGAGTAGAAAACTGAGTATGAACCATACGAGCAAAATACTGGTAAATGGAATGCAATTGGGAACGGTGTTTCATAAACTAAATCCAAGTATATCGAGAATGATCATCAATAAAAATGATAAAACTTATGACCACCCTTTGTAGCAAAGGGGGCAGGACCCCATACATCTTAATGAACAAGATCAAAAGGTCTAGCAGAATAAGAAATACTAGAGGGATATGAAAGTTGTATTTGTTTGCCAAGCTTGCAACCCTTACAATGAAAGATAGACTCGATAGATGTATGACCTAAACAACCTTTATTTATTAATGTAGATAGCCGAGACCCACATAGATGACCAAGACGATGATGCCACTTGGTGAAGGAAGAGGCAGGTGACGATGCAACGGATGACACCTGAGCGGTAGAAGGAGCAGAAGAAGGAAGCCTCAAGGTGTTCGGAACATAGAGGCTAGGGGCACCTCTACAGCGATGGCCAGTCCCAAACGCAGTCCTGCTTCGATGATCTTGGATAAAACAAGATGAGTCATCAAATCCAACAAAACAATTATGGTCTGTGACTTGACCTACTGAAAGAAGGTTCATGGACAATTGTGGTACAAAAGAAACATTAGGTACAGAAAACTGAGAATTGCAAAGTGAACCCTGATGAGTAATATGGCAAGATGTACCATCAGCTGTCTAAATAGAAGCACCATCAGTGACTGACTTGCAAGCAACCAACTGAAACTGGTAAGATGTCACATGAAAAGAAGCTCCTGAGTCAAGAACCCAAGATGACTGAGTAGCACTGACAGGGGAAGCAGCATCAACAGACATAGAGCCTTTGGAGGTACTATGCCCACGAGCACGGCGTGCACGATACTCAGCCAACTTCTCTAGATACCGAACAAAGAAGTTCTCCAAACGATGACCAGTCTTCTTGCAATGGTCACATAGAATACCCTCAAAAGAGCCACCTGTAGCTAGGCAGGACCTCTGAGATGCTGCAAGGACACTGTGAGGCACTGACACTAGAGCAGACGCAAGTGAACGAAGATGGGTCTCTTCAGCAATGAGGGCAGACAATACATCAGCAATGGATGGAATGACAGGGTTACTGAGCTATTGCATACGGATAGACTCAAAGTCTGATCTGAGGCCATGACAAAACTGATACATAAGAAACTTCTAAGTGAACTTGTTCTTCTGATCACAACAGCCTGAACATCCCCCAGTGCACTGAAGAACCATGTAGAGCAATGGTCCCATCAAGTGATCAAAGGCAGTGTAGTACTCATCTATGGAGAGGTCATTCTGCTGAAGACCATGAAGTCCTGTCATGAGAGTATGTAAGAGAGCACCACTATTCTGAACATACCGATGCTGCAAATAATCCCACAACTCCTTAGCGGTCTTGTGATACTCAAGACTCATAATCAAGGACTCCTTCATACTTGTGACAATGGCACTCCTAACTCTACCATCATTATTCTGCCAGGTCTTGACTTCAGTAGCACCAGAACTATCTGTTGACTTATCAATGGGTGGAGCATCAGTCAAGTGAGATGCTAGGGCATAACCTCTCAACACAGTCTTCATAGAAAAAGCTCATTCTCGATAATTGTGACCATCAAGTTTGATAGGAATGGCAATTGCACTGGATTGAGACATGGCAGCAATAAAAAAACACTAAATAAATGAAAACAAAACTGGGAGAAATCTGTATTGTGATCTTGCAGCCGCAGCAACTGTGGTGCGCCACTTCACTGTACACCCCTAGCACCCGGGTTGCTTTCGAAGATGGAGAAACTCGACTGGATCTAGTGGGTCCGGTAGCTGGCGGGTACGACATCAACTGAGTGAAAACGGCGGGGTGGAGACAGGAGCAGCAGAGCTGGTGCTACGAGTTGCAAAGGGGAAGCCGTGATGGCGGGATAGGGACGGCCCGCGACGGCCGTGACGGTGAGATAGGGACATCCCACGATGGTCGCGATGGTCGGCAGACGAGGACAGACCATGACGGCAGCTGGACGGGCCGCGACGGTGGCGGTTGGGCAGACGAGCCACGACGGTGGCGGTCGGGGAATAGTCGGGGAGATAAGCCAGGCCGGTGGGAGGTGGAAACAGGGAAAAAACAGAACGGGATTAGGGATCGCTAACCCTAACCCTAGCTCTTGATACCATGTTACTAATCTTGATTAGAGAGAACATAATCACACCATTAGGGTGGATGTATATATATAGCCATGAGATGGGCCTAGATGACTTAGATGATATATGGGACTTAACAGAGCTGAAGGATGCCGAGGGTCTGGAGGCGTGCCTCGTTCTCACGTATCCACCTTAGCCGCTCCTTCTCGTAGTCGTTCATGGGCTGGCCTTCCGCGGCGCACTCCCTCTCTTCACTTGCCTCAGTGTCTTCTCCCACCATGGTGTGGTGGCGTGCCCCTCCTCATCCTCTTTTTCAAGAGAGAAAGAACCACGCTGGCGGGGGCACGACGGAGGCGATGGCCAAAGACGACTACAAGCATCGGCTGGAGGTGGGGGGTTGCATCAGGCAGCTGGAGATAGGGGGCTTGTGTCGGGCGGCTGGCAGCACTACGGAGGATGTAGAGGACGGGGGCGCTGGCAGAGGCGATGTCTGGTTGGTAGGGGCGCGGCGGAGGCGGTGGCCGGTGGTGATTAGAGGCGGCAGATGGAGGCAGGCGAGTGATTAGGGTTACATGCGGTGTGGGAATTGCCATGCGGGCGTTACAAGCGAGCAAAGGCACAGGGATTATTGGGCGATGCGGGGAAAAACGGACCGGATCTAATGGCTCATATTGAAGATTGAATGTTGGATGATTAGGATTGTTTGGATGGTAGGTCATGGGTTATTAAACATCTTTCAATTATATAGTAGAGTGAAGAGTAGCGCGGGGAAAAACAGTCGAGATCCAATGTCTCATATTGAAGATTGAATGTTGAACAACTAGGATTGTTTTGATAGTAGGTCATGGGTGAGTAAACATCCTCCAATTATATAGTAGAGTGAAGAGTGATGCAGGAAAACAAATAGGATCCAATGGCTCATATTGAAGATTGAATGTTGAACGGTTATGATTGTCTAGATGGTAGGTCATGGATGAATAAAAATTTTCCAATTATATAGTAGAGTGATAGAGCGACCAAGAGTGATTTATTAATGTAGAATGCATTTAGAGCATCTCCAAGAGCCATCTTAAAATAGATTACCTATATTCTTAGATAGAGGACACCATAGATAAAAAGGTCTCTAAATCTTTCTTTCCCACAGCAGCTCCCCTAAATCTTAACTTCTTATTTTTCAAAAATCAATGTGGGCCCAGTTTAACAATCGTCGTGGTGCACGGTGAGGAGCCATGCTGAATAGCGTGGGCCTCATGGCCCTAGAAGTGATGAGTCATTGTCAACGATAGTCAAAGAGGACAGAAGAAGAGAGGAGATCTGCTGTTTCATGGGCCGCGTGTGACTCAGGTACACGGGCAGCAAGCGACTGTCGGGCAGAGGAGGCTGCGAAGTCGGGCTGGCCCAATCTGGGTACATGGGCCAGAAGTAGTAGAAGACCCACTGGGTTGTTGACCAGGGTTGACTCAAGTACACGGGCGGTGAGCGATTGCCGAGCTGAGAGAGCTGCGGAGTCGGGCCGGCCCAATCCGGGTACCTGGTGCAAAGTCGGTGGAGGCTTTGTCAGTTTCGGCGCAAAACTGACAACCGTCGATCTTGTATCCGACTGTCCAGAAGAGAAGCCGTAGTCGCTACGAAAACTTAGCTTCCGGATAAGTCATCTGTATCTCTAGGCCCACAGTCAGTCAGTCGTGTCTGTAAAAATACCTAAGGGCAGTAGAGTCTTTTCCTTTATTCTTGCGTCTGTAAAAACCCTAAGGGGCAGGTGGAATGTTCCTAGTGTTGGGAGCCTATAAATAGGACCCCAATCCCTAGGGTTTGGACTACCCTTTTGGCTGAAATCTATTCCACTCTATTGGGTCACTTTTTGTCTCTTGCCTTGCCTCTCTCCTCTTTTACTCCTGCTTGCGCCGCTAGGAGTTCTTGCCCCTGTTTGTTGCTATTTTGCATTTATTATTGAAGTGGAGTTTCTCTTCCACGTGTGCAACAACATCAAAGGTTTTTAATTGCTTAATTTCTTCTGCACATCAAGTTTTCTCATGATTTTTGAGGCTTCGGTTGGCTTCGGTTGCTTGTGTTCTTCACGAAAGTAGTACTAGTTCTTGCTGTTGCAAGTAGTACTACTACACTGTAGCTACAGTACTCTCTGCCAGCTTTTTACCTTCTATTGCGCAGCTTTTTGATCGAAGTTGGCAGGCTCTAGCAACTTTTCTGGCTGTTTTCTGGCGAAGCCCCCTCTCTGTTCGAAGCCCCTCAGCTCCGTGAGGCAGGCTTCGATCCGACCATACTTCGCATCTTGCCACTTCGAACTAGGCTAGACCAAAACACCTTCGACATCTTCGACATGCTTCGCAATTAACCTCCGAAGCAGGCTCCGTCACCAACCTCCGAAGCAGGCTTCGACAAGCGAAGCAGTCTTCGACAAACATCTCCGAAGCAGACCTCGACTGGCGAAGCAGGCTTCGCCAAGTTCCGAACAGGAGACAAATTTGGACAGTAACTTCTCATTTCACCTTACATGTACTTAGATCTTATCATTGAGAAGTTTAGGCCTGTTACACAGTGTTCATCTGCCTAGTTGCACTTCTTTAATAGTTCTCTGTTTGACATCAGTTGCTTCTAGGTTAGATACCCTTAGACTTAGGCCTTCTGTTTATTTTCTGCTGCTTAGTCTTTTGAGGAGCGTTGGGTATTGGGAACAGGCCATTGATTCGAAAGAATTTTTTAAGGCGCCCATTCACCCCCCCTCTGGTCGCTACTTTCGGTCCTACAAGTGGTATCAGAGCGAGGTTAGGTTTTTTTTCCATACCTTAACCGGTTCTAAACCCCAGTAGTGACCATGACATCTCCTGGCAAGGTCCCGTCCTTGGAAGCCTATGGCTATAATTATTGGAAGACTCGCATGCGAGCCTATCTCATGAGCCAGGGCTCGGACATATGGGACATTTGCGTTCACACCACGTTTGTCATTTTGCCAGTTACTGAGCAAGGTACTGCTGGTATCATCGCTCAGCATCTGAGCAACAGTAAAGCTGTGAACATTCTGTTTTCTGGTTTAGGTCCCACTGAGTTTGAGTGTGTGAGTCATCTCTCCACTGCGAGAGAGATCTGGGCTACCCTCAAGGCACACCATGAGGGGACAGCATAGGTCAAGGCTCGGCTCTATCAGACCTACCGGCGTGAATATGAGAATTTCACACAGAAGTCGGGTGAATCTGTTGAGGCTTTGTTTGGTCGTTTTCAGTCGATCATAAACAAGCTTCGGGACAACAAGGCTGAGGGTGCTCAGTTAGTCTCAGATCACGAGCAGGCGCTCAAGGTTCTCCATACCTTGGACCCAAAGATCTGGGAGATCAAGGTATCCTCTATCGTCGAGAGCACTTCTTACGATACCTTGACCATTTCTGAGTTATTTAGCAAGCTAAAGGCCACTGAGGTAGATATCCAGTTGAGATCAAATCTCACTGGTTCTGGATCAAAATCCCTGGCCCTTGCTACACATTCTGTTGATCCCTTTTCTGTTAGCTGTGCTGGGTTCTCCTTGATGTCTATCACTGAGGACCAGCTTGAGTTGTTGGGAGATGATGATTTGTGTCTCTTTAACAACCGGGTGCGTCGTGTCTATGATAAGAGAATGTTCAAAAGACACGGCACAAAATCCGGATGCTTTGAGTGTGGTGATCCAGGACACTTCATCGCCGACTGCCCCAAGCGCAATGGACACAAGAAGGGCACCGGTGGTGGCTTCCACGACTCTGGCAAGCACGACAGCTCTTCCTTCAACAAGGGCAAGCCGAAGACCCGATTCTTCAAGAAGGCCCTGAGGGACTACCGGCGAGAGAACAAGAAGCACGACAAGGCCTTCTTCGCCGAGATGGAGAAGAGCTACTCCAAGCAGGCCACGTCTTCTTCCTCTTCATCGAGCTCAAGCGATGAGGAGATCGCCATCAAAAAGGGGAAGGACAAAGACGATCCGGCAGGCCTCTGCTTCATGGCCTTCGGAGACAAGCCGAAGAGCCGCTCACACCAGCGCTGAAGATCCCGCAAGAGCTTCTGCTCAATGGCTCTTGGGGATAGGGAAGAAAAGAGCTCCTCCGACGACTCCGACGACGACGACAACAAGGTATCATCTTATGAGCGAGAAATTGTTGATTTACTTGAGAGCAATCGTCAGGAGTTAAAGTATCGGGAAAAACTGCTTAGGGGGGCTAAGAAGAGGATAGACGAGTTAGAGAGTGAGCTTGCCGTAGCCAACGGCAGAATTGAGAGTCTATCTTCTTCCCCTTGCTTGGGTGATAGCAGTGAGTGCCCGAAGTGTGAGGTGCTTCTGTGTGACCTATCGACTCTGAAGTCCAGATACACAGAAAGGGTTGAGGAGAGGGACGCTTTGGCCATTGAGCTTGAAAGCGCTCAGCTGGAGCTGAAAGATGCTCAAGCCACTGTCGTCGCACCCTGTGTTGATTGCCCATCTCATCTAGCTGCCTTAGCTGAGCTGAAATCCAAGGGTAATGAGCATTTGGGTGATTTGGAGAGGTTGAGAGCTGAGCTTGCCCAGACTAGGCTAGAGCTTGAGACATTGTCAGTTCCACCCACTGTTTGTGAGAACTGCCTGTCTCTTAGAATGGAGTTGATTAAGCTGAAAGCCAAAAAGTCTGTCCAAGTAGAGAGTGAGTGTGAGACCTGCTTGTCTCAGGTGGAGGTTCTAGCTTCCTTGAGAGAGGAGCTAGCAGATTCTCAGAATGAGAACTTTTACCTCCGTTCCATCCTGAGTTGGATCAGTGCTAGAGAGCCTCAGCTTGGCATGATGATCCAGCAGTTCAAGAGGCAGGATGGGTTTGGGGTAGGTTACACCTACACCAAGGCTGACTTCGAGAGTGCCATTAGCCGGGCAGTGGAGTGGAGTAAAATGACTCCAAAGCAGAGGTATCCCAAGACTCACTCCACTGAGACTTCCCAGGCTTGTCAGCCCAAGGATGGAGTGATCCATGAACCACCCAAAGCCCCTCCCAAGAAGCCTATCTGGGTTCCTAAGCCCAAACACCTCCACTCTTCTCTAGACTCTCTTCCTGGACCCTCTCAACCCAAGAAGACCACACCAAACACTACCAAGCCCAAACATCCCAAGCCTCAACCACATCCCAAGAAGCCCACCTATCATTGTGAGTACTGTCAGAGAGACGGGCATCTTGCGGAATTTTGCTTCAGGAGGAAGCGGGTTGAGAGAGCAGAGAGGGCTCGTAGTGATCAGGAGCAGTTCTACCAGCAGGATGGTAGACTGCGTGTTCCTCGGCACGGGGAGAGGCTGGAGGCCAGGCCGCGTCGTGTAGGTGGTGGTAGAGGAGACGGCTTTCTTGCCCGTGCTCCAGTTGGTGGTGTCCGTTCCGGCAGAGTTCCAGACCGTGTTGGCTACGGTTCTGGACCTCGTGGCCGCAGGGTTAGGCAGAACCGAGGACCGCGCTTTGAGCCGCGTTTTGGTCCAAACTCTTTTGATGGTTTTCGCTTTCCATCTTTTGAGCAGATGGCTCGACACTGGTTTAGCTCTTTTGCTAAACCTGGTGCCGGACCATTTGCTCCCACTTACAGACACTGATTGTGCAGGACCAGGGACTGGAGGATGTTTGGATCATGGACTCAGGATGCTCTCGCCACATGACGGGACATCGCAGATGGTTCTCCAGTCTCACTCCCCCGAGCTCCAAAGAATATATCACGTTCGGGAACAGCGGTCAAGGGAAAGTAAGTGGCATAGGCTCAATTCGCATTTCAGATCATTTCTCTTTAAAGAATGTTGCTTTGGTTAAAAATTTGAACTTCAACTTGATTTCTGTGTCGCAACTTCTTGAGGATGGTTTGGAAGTGCGTTTTAAGAAGGGAAATTCTTCTGTGGTTGATTCTAGAGGGTCTTTGGTTTGTCAGATTTTACCCTTCGGTAAAGTTTTTCGAATTGACTTCTCTAGTTCTTTTGGCCCTTCTCGCTGTTTGATTGCTGGATCTTCTTTTGAGCTCTAGAAGTGGCATAGGAGGTTAGGTCACTTGAGTTTTGATCTGCTAGTCAGGTTAAGCTCTATGGACCTCATCCGAGGATTGCCCAAGCTTAAGATGGAGAAGGATCTAGTTTGTCATCCCTGTCATCATGGGAAAATGGTTGCCGCTTCTCACGCACCTGTGACTCAGGTGATGACTTCATATCCGGGCGAGCTTTTACATTTGGACACTGTAGGTCCAGCTCGGGTACGCTCAGTCGGTGGGAAGTGGTATGCACTTGTAATTGTTGACGACTTTTCTCGATTCTCGTGGGTTTTCTTTTTGGAGTCTAAGGATGAAACTTTTCATTTTGTCCACGACCTAATTTTGAAGCTGAAGAATGGGAACAATGGTCGGATGCGAGCAATTCGCTCCGACAATGGCTCTGAGTTCAAGAACTCTCAGTTCGTCAGCTTCTGTAGTGATCAGGGTCTGGACCATCAGTTTTCTTCTCCTTACACTCCCCCACAGAATGGCATTGTGGAACGAAAGAACCGCACGCTAGTCGAGATGGCCAGGACGATGCTCGATGAGCACAAGACTCCTAGGCATTTTTGGGCTGAAGCCATGAACACGGCTTGCTATCTGGCCAACCGCATCTTTCTTAGAGCTTACCTTGGTAAGACATCATATGAACTGCGGTTTGGCAGACAGCCCAAGGTGAGCCACTTGCGAGCGTTTGGCTGCAAGTGCTTTGTGCTCAAGAAGGGAGGGCACTTGGACAAGTTTGAGTCTCGTTGCTGGGATGGTGTTTTTCTTGGCTACGCTTTGCATTCTCGAGGTTTTCGTGTTTGGAACCTCGAATCCCAACTGCTTGTCGAGACTTGTGAGGTTTCATTTGATGAGTCCTTGCCTTCTTTGACTCCTTCTTTTGAGCTTTCTGGTGATGATGAGCTCGGAGAGTCCATCTTTGAGGAAGATGAGGATACTCCAGCTGCTGATGAGGGTGGGCCTTCTGCATCCCCCGCAGAGCCCACACCTTCTGAGACTTCGACTGATGATGAGGGAGGACCACTGATCACTTCTTCTACTTCGATCGAGCCCCCTCAGTCGAGTCCAGAGGTGCCTGCTGCTGACTCCGGTGAGGTGACTTCGGATCACCAGGGAACCCGAGCAGTTCAGCGTGATCACCCCTCGGAGCTCATCATTGGTGATTTGACTGAGAGAACTTTGCGTTCTTCTGCCTCTCTTGCTGTGTTTGCTGAATCTGCGTTTGTTGCATCTTTTGAGCCCAGAGACGTTTCTCATGCTCTTTCTAATTCTAATTGGATTAATGCTATGCAAGAAGAGCTTGAGAATTTTGTCCGTAATCGGGTTTGGACACTAGTTGAGCCGCCACCAGGATGCAACCCCATAGGCACCAAATGGGTATTCAAGAACAAACAAGGTGAAGATGGGGTTGTGGTGCGCAACAAGGCTCGATTAGTTGCCCAGGGTTATTGCCAGAAGGAAGGTATTGACTTTGAAGAAACCTTCGCTCCTGTTGCCCGTCTTGAGTCCATTCGTATTCTTCTAGCTTTTGCCGTTTCGAAGGGTTTTAAGCTTTTTCAAATGGACGTTGTTGGACCGGAAACGGCGACCAGAGGGGGGGTGAATGGGAGCTTTTAAAATTTCGGGCTAAAAACTTAGCCTTCGGTTCTGTTCTGTCTTCTGCGGAACAGGCTTCGAACACAGCCTTCGAAGGTCTGGTTCGGAGGTACTTCGACACCTTCGAACACAGGCTTCGGAGAGGCAAAAGTTCGAAGTCAAGAAGACTTCGCTCCACTTACAACCCTCGAAAACCTACTCTGCTAAGTCAGTGCAGGCTCCGCACACAAGGTGCTTCGAGCAGGCTTCGCACTTCACCCTTCGCAAGAGTGGACAGCCCTCTGAGGACTTCGACCAAGTACTTGGCGACAGCAACGGGTGCTGGGCTTCGTACCCGAAGGTCTACACGCACACACAACGGACTTCGCTAAGGGCTTCGACACAAGAAGCACTACGGGAAAAGATCAGGGCTTCGCTAGTAAGCAGCGAGGTCTTGCCTCGTGTTACACAGAGCGACAGCACACTGAAAAACACACTTCGCGAGAAAAACACCCTTCGCCAAGACAGGCTTCGGTGAACTAAAGACTAGCGAGGTATGCAACACGAGCTCAAGCAAAAGCACAAAGAAGCAGGGCTTCGCCGCTTGAACAAGGAACACTGAATAAAATGAACTCAGAATGAATACAGCGAGGTCTGTCTACAGGAGCTCAACAGTAAATGCTCAAAGTGTTAAATGTTACCTACCGAGCCCCCATATTTATAGCCCACGGCTTCATCCTAAGGAAGTGACTACTTTACCCCTAGGGTTTACATCCATTTTGTCTCTACAGATCTAAGGGGTACAAAAGGTAGTCCACCTTTATTTTGGAGGCTTCTCTGTCAGCTGCAGAGGGGACAGTGTCAGCCTTTTTCAGAACAGACAGTGTCAGCCTTTACAGAATTGACTTCTGGAACCTCCCTTCGCACGCGAGGGGTGCGGAAGCTTCGGCGAGAAGCCTGCAGCCTGTTGGCCTTCGCTCCGCCGAAGAAGACCTTCGATACAGTGACTGTTTTGAGCCGAAGCCGTCAAAGCCCTTGGGCCTTCGCACCACCACCTCCGGAGTGGATCACCACGACTTCGCAGCTACTCCGAGCTCGAACACCGTCCGTCCGTGTACCGAAGCCATGCATGGCCGAAGCACCTCAAGTCAACCTCACTCCGAAGCCCCACCTTCGGAGTACCACCCTTCGAAGTCCCTCCTTCGTCCAAGGCCTCCGCATGAAGCATTCCATGAGCACTCCGTCGCAGTGCCTCTCCCGGAGCACACTCCTCGACGAGCCTCACCCGGACCATGCCTTCGATGCGCCTTGACTTCTGAGACCTTCGTCGGGCACCCTTCGAGTGTCTCCCTCCGGAGCACACTTCGAACACTTTGCCTCCTCAGAGGACTTGATCCACCAACTCCGAAGTCACTCCATTCGGAGTACCTTCGAAGCGCCTCACCTCCGAGGACTTTGTCTCGGAGTACCTTCAGCCGGAGCCACGCTCCGCACTCTCTGCCTTCACCTGGCACGCCTCGACCCGAGGACCGACCCGGACCACCTTCGCAGCCACCGTGACGGAGCTCCCCGCTCCCCTGGCATCAAGCCACCCGCTTGACCCAAGTTCACCTGGCTCGAACCCTGTCCGTCGCCTCCGAAGTCCCTGCGCACCACAGACAAGCAAACAAGTGTATCCAGTACTCCGGAGACCTCTCCGGGTTAGCAACCTTCGGTACACACTCCGGTGTACCGCCCAAAGTACCGAAGCCATCGGTACGAACCCTGTCATCGCGTACTGTCGGACCCCTCCGACGAGCACACTCCGCTGCACAACTGCAGCAAGCAAACACACACCGAACACACTTCGGTGACACTACCTCCGAACACCCTTCGGAGGTACCACCTCCGAAGCCCCTCCGGAGGTACCCTTCGAACAGAGGGTAAAAAGCCTGTCAATCACTCATCACATACACCGAAACCACCCTTGGTTTCTCAATCTCCCCCTTGATGAGTGCATTGACAACCAAATCCAAGTTCAAGAAAATTTAAAAATTTCAGCACACAAGTGACCATAAAAACTCAGAAAAGAGCCAAAGCATGTCACTTGATAAATGAATTTTTCTCCCCCTTTGCAAAAGAGTAAAAGCCTCTTCGGCAAAACTCCCTTTGGATAAAAACTCCCCCTGAGTTGAGCAAATTTTTCTCCCTCTTTATGTCAAAAACCTCTCCCCCTTTAGAAATAATGCCTTCTTGCAGCAGAGAATCATAGCAAAATCTCTCCCCCTTTGGCAATGCAAGCATCAAGGAGCATGTAAAAGATGCAAAGCTTTGAAATGAATAGAATTGCAAAGACATATAATGCAAAAATATGCCAAAATTAACACAAATGATCATGTGCTCAGCTCAATTTAACAATCTGTGAAACAAGATGATGGCATGTGATTTTGTCATTTTGAAGTAAAAGCATCACCACATAATCATAGCAGCTTAGTCATGTGAAGGCAAGGACTGCGCAAAGCTAACAAGTTCTACCCTAGACAGACAAGTCTTGTTCAAACGGAGCTGTGAAAGCAAACTTGATGAGCAATTAATTTTGTTGTTCTTTTTCTTAATGCCAGGGGTTATTTGTTTGTCCACCTTATACTTTCCAATCAGGCCAAGCCTAGGCATGAAAGCCATCTGAAGCTTAAGGCGGTGATTTTGGCATACACTACACTATTCCAGTTCAGACCAAAGTGCAATGGTAAGCAGTCTAGAATAGAGTAGTGCGACAAACAAACCCTCCTGGATCTTTTCTTTTCATTTAGACCAGGCAAATCATGGATTTTTGACTTTGATTTAGATGAATAAGTTATTTTGATGAATATCCATGAATAAAGAACACAATTTTCAAGTTGCAAATTTTAGCATCCAAGGAACAGTGTCTTGCTGTCAAGTAGATAAAAGATAGCTAAAAGCAGTCCAGCCTAAACAAGCTAGATACAAGATTGTGCGGTGAGCAAGTTTTGATTTTAGAAAATAAAACATCATGCACAATCAATGTTCCAGACACATTTCATAGAGCTGAGCTGTCATGATTTCTTTGAATTAAAAGCAGGCATATAATAGCAAAATATGTAAATGCAATTTCACCCACAAAGAGCATATGCAAGATAATTAAAATCAGCTCCCCCTCACAAAATGCCGTAGGGATGACAAATACCAAGTTCCCCACGCAAGTAAGCAAATCGAGAAGCATCGAGGGGTTTTGTAAAAATATCGGCAAGCTGGTGTTGGGTATCAACATATTGAAGTTCAATATCACCCTTCTCATTGTGATCTCTGAGAAAATGATACCGTACATCAATGTGTTTGGTTCTGGAGTGCTGAACCGGGTTGTTTGCAATACAAATAGCACTAGTGTTATCACAGAAAAGTGGAACACTCTTATAATCTAACCCGAAATCCCGCAAAGTGGAAACCATCCACAAAATCTGAGAGCAACAGCTAGCTGCAGCAACATATTCGGCTTCCGCCGTCGATTGTGCAACACTAGACTGTTTGCGGGAAGACCAACAAACCAGAGACGTACCCAGAAAATGACAAGTACCAGAGGTACTCTTCCTATCAATTCTACACCCAGCAAAATCCGCATCTGAATAACCTCTAAGACATAAAGATGAAGACGATGAATACCATATGCCAAATTCAAGGGTGTGTTTTAGATACCTTAGAATGCGCTTAACCGCTTGGCGGTGCGAAGCTCGTGGTGAAGCCTGAAAACGAGCGCACAGACACACAGCGAAGTGTATGTCCGGCCTCGTGGCAGTCAAGTAGAGGAGGGAGCCGATCATGCTCCGGAACTCCTTCTGATCTACGGCTTCTCCATCTTCGTCAGGGTCCAATGCTACAGATGTAGCCATTGGAGTGGCGAGGGGCTTCGCATCGGACATGTCAAACTTCTTGAGCAGGTCCTTGGTGTACTTTGTCTGGTGGACAAAAGTACCTTGTTTGCTTTGCTTGATTTGCAAACCAAGGAAAAAGGTGAGTTCACCCATCATTGACATTTCAAACTCCCTGCTCATGGTATCTGCAAACTCGGCAACTAAAGCATGAGAAGAGCCACCAAAGATGATATCATCCACATAAATCTGCACTAGGAGGAAATCTTTGCCATGCTTGAGAGTAAACAAAGTTTTATCAACAGAGCCCATTAAATACCCTCGCTCAAGCAGAAAAGACTTAAGTCTATCATACCACGCCCGAGGGGCCTGCTTGAGTCCATAAAGCGCCTTATGAAGTTTAAGGACTTTATGTGGGTACTTGGGGTTTTCAAAACCAGGGGGTTGTTTTACATAAACATCTTCACCTATGAAGCCATTAAGAAAAGCACTTTTGACATCCATTTGATAGAGTTTGAATCCCCGGGATGTCGCAAAGGCAAGCAAAATCCTAATGGCCTCAAGGCGAGCAACAGGTGCAAAAGTTTCAGTAAAATCAATCCCTTCTAGTTGAGAAAAGCCCTGAGCTACAAGTCTAGCCTTGTTTCTAATAATTGTTCCATCCTCCCCTTGTTTATTTTTAAAAATCCATTTAGTTCCAATGAAATGAACATTTGGTGGAGGATCAACTAAAGTCCAGACTTGGTTTCTTTCAAAATTCTCAAGCTCTTCATGCATGGCATTGATCCAACTAGAATCAGAAAGTGCATGACTAACATCTAAGGGCTCGAAAGAAGCAACAAAAGCAGCATTAGTAAAATGAGCGTGAGAACGTGTTACCCTTTGATCAAGCTCACCAATGATCTGCTCGGGAGGGTGCATCCTTTGGACATGATGTGGAGCCTCGCGGCGGGATGCAGTCTCCCCCTCAACTTGTGCGTTGGAGTGGTCCAAGATGACCGATGTTGAGGTAGTCGCTTCGGGACCTCGTGCCGAAGTAGTAGAAGCGGGGTCAGCTTCGGGGGTCGATGTCGAGGGTAGTAGGGGATCATCCTCGAATTCTCCGGGATCTTCGTCTTCGAATAAGGTCTGTTCCATGTCGTGTTCATTTGCCTGTTCAAAAGCAGAACTAACAGAGGGGGTTGATTCATCAAAAGTCACATCACATGACTCGATGACAGTGTTAGTTTCCAAGTTATAAACACGATAGGAATGACCATGAGTAGTATAGCCCAAAAAGATCCCGTCAGAAGATCGCGACTCAAATTTATCCAAATTTCCACGTTTTAGGATGAAGCAGCGACAGCCAAAAACTCGAAGATGAGTAACCTTGGGCTGTCTCCCAAAACGCAGCTCATAAGATGTCAAGTTTAAAATTGAGCGCAAGAAAATTCGGTTTGAGATGTAGCAAGCAGTGTTCATGGCCTCAGCCCAGAATTTTCTAGGAGTCCTATGCTCATCAAGCATCGTCCTAGCCATCTCAACCAAAGTGCGGTTTTTCCTCTCAACAACACCGTTCTGTTGAGGAACCCGCGGAGCAGAGAATTGATGTTCTATGCCATGCTCCATGCAAAAATCAACAAAGAGACTATTTTTGAACTCGGTGCCATTATCGCTTCGAATGAATTTTAATGCACCTGGGAGTTCAGTGAAAAGTCTCAAAGCCAAGCTCCGAAAGTGTGAAAACACTTCATCCTTGCTGGCTAGAAAGAAGACCCACGAGTAGCGAGAGAAATCGTCGACAATAACAAGTACATACCACTTGCCGCCTAAAGAACTAACCCGAGAAGGACCTACAGTGTCCATATGGAGAAGTTCTCCGGGCTGTTCAGTCATCACTGTGGTGACTGGCGAATGCGAAGCGGCAATCATTTTTCCATGTCGACATGGAGCGCAAACTAAATTCTTCTCAAACTTGAGCTTGGGCAATCCTCGGATCAAACCTAGGGCGCTCAGACGAGCGAGCAATTCAAAGCTCATATGCCCTAGTCTCCTATGCCACTTCCAAAGCTCAGAAGTCGAATGTGCAACAAGGCAATGAGAAGAACCAGACGACTCTGAAAAATCAGCTCCAAAAACTCTCCCAACTCTAAAGATCTTACACACCACAACGCCATCAGAATTGAGCACTTGCGAAGTATCGCGATGAAATCGCACTTCGAAGCCCTCATCAAGCAACTGAGATACAGACAACAAATTGTATCCCAGGTTCTCAACCAAAGCAACATCTTTGAGAGTGAAGTTTGCGTTAATTCTTACCACACCTTTACCTTTCACTCTACTCCTTCGATTGTTTCCGAAGGTGATATGTTCCCTTTGCTTGGTTGTTGTGAGGCTGGAGAACCAGTTTGCATCTCCGGTCATGTGGCGCGAACAACCGGAGTCCATGATCCACGTGCCCTCCAAGCCTCGACCTGTCGCCTACACATGATAGGAACGCCTCGATCGCTCAGTGCTGGGGTGAGTAAAATAATGACGAGGCATCCAGCACTGAGTGACACGAGTAGTAGGCACAGTAAAAGTAGACGGTCTACGCACATAAAAATCAGAATGATGCAAAGTGCGAGGTCTACCTACATGCAAAGAACGCAAAGCATGTCGAGGTCTCCTACTCTGACGAGGTACAAAGCTACTCGCCCGAGGTCTACCACCATATGGAACATGGTGAACACCTCGAGGAGCAAAACCTCTCCGAGAAGCACGAGGAGCCTCTAAAACAGGACGAGAGTAGAACTCAGACTCATGCATACCTAAAGATGGGTAATGCATGTCCTGAAAGCTCATCGCCTGTGCACGTCGCTCATCCTTGATGCGACGGAAACAGAAACCAATCAAATGACCCGCCCGCTGACAATAAGAACAATGAAACACTCTCCTGGGGGCACTCTCATGGGTCACAGGAGCAACTCTCACAGGCTCCTTGGGTTTCTTTAGAGTGGTTTTCTTGGGAGGATTTTTCTTGGTAGGAGGTGTGGTTTTCTTTGGTGGATGGGTAGGCTTTTTGGCTGATGGAGTGTCCAACAGAGCTCTCTCTTTCTCTAGGGTGGTGGGAGAGGTAAAAACAGTTTTGGGCTTACCGTCTGAAGCTATCCTCTCAAAACCCAAACCTAGAGCTACCCCGGCTCTATCAGCACACAACTTGGTCTTGGCCAAGAGCAAATCCATCCTACCCTTCCCTTCAGTGCATTTATTCACCACAGAAAGAAGGTATTCATTTTCTGACATGAGGTTCTCAGCTCGCTCTCTAACAGTGCCTAGCTGGTCCTTAAGGGTAATGCAAGTGTCACACACAGGCTGCACATCCTTAGAACTACCGGCCCTCTCCAATCTAGCCTCCAAATCATGAACATGCTTATCACGTAAATTAATGCTATCGCGTAATAAAGAGCAGTTCATGCAATCAATAACATCATGAGGTCTAGAATCCACCTCCAAAAGCTGCTTCTGTGCAGTCTCAAGCTCAGAGAGAGTTTGAGCATGAACAGAACGCAACTGAGCAAGCTCACCCATGACAACAGAACAAGACTCACATTCAGCATCATCAAATTTAGACTTAAGCATGGCATATTCAGTAGACATATTTTCTAGCCTAAGTCTAAGGTCTTTTCTTTCTCTAGCGGCTTGCACAAGTAATCTATCCTGACCTAGCACTACTTCATTCAGCTCATCTAATTTAATTAGTAGCTGGTCAGATGATAGGTTTACCTCAGATGAGTCAAGCTCATCGCCGCTGTGATCGCTGTCGGCCATGAAGCAAAGGCCGGTGAAGTCACGTCCCTTCTTGTCCTTCTTGTCCTCCTTCCTTGGGGACTCCTCCTCCTCAGAGCTCGACTCCTCAGTTGAGGATGTGTCGATGTCGCTGAGAGCAGCAACAAAAGCTCTGGAAGCGGCCTTGGCTACTTTCTTAGCCATCTTGCCGCGCTTTCCCTTCACAAAGGGCTTCCTCTCCTTTTTGTGGAATTTGGGGCGGTCACTCTCATCTCTCTTCTTGACCTTGGGGCAATTGGCCTTAATGTGAGAAGTGTCGCCACATTCATAGCAGCCACTAAAACCACTTCTCCTCTGATCCCGTCTCTCATGATGAAAGCGGGTGAACCTCCGGGCAATGAGAGCAAGCTCATCATCAGCTAGAGTGTCCACCTGCTCCTTTGTGACGGAGACCAGGGAGGACAAAGCAAAACCATCTGCAAGAACACAAGTGCCTGATGTGCTTGGTTCTGCAGTGGTGCCACGGCTAGTGCTAGAAACCAATGCCAATGGCTGTGGCAAAGAGCTTCTGTGCACAGCAAGAGATGCCTTGGCAATCTCTGTGGACTTCAGCTTGCTAAAGAGTTCATCACAGGTTAGAGTGTCATAGCCTGTGGACTCCTCAATGCTGGATATCTTCACCTCCCATATGCTACGGTCAAGAGCATAGAGAAGCTTGATAGCCCTGTCGTGATCACTGTAAGCAAGCGTCCCGTTGGATCGCAAGTTACTCACTATAGCATCAAAGCGCGAAAACATGGCATCTATAGATTCACCAGGTGCCTGCACAAACAGCTGATACTGTTGGTTGTAGGTGCTTTGGCGCCTGGCCTTAATCTGAGTAGAGCCCTCATGATAAATAGTGAGTGTTGTCCAAATTTCCCTAGCAGTCCTAAGGTGCTGCACCCTATCAAACTCACTCCGACTCAAACCAATGAACAATATGTTCCTTGCCTTCGAATTGGCAATGTACTGATCTTTTTCGGTTTGAGTGGTGCGAGTCTCAGGGATGGAGTATTGTGATTCCACAATCTCCCAAATTGCATTTCCTTGGCTTAACAAGTAAGCCTCCATGCGCACCTTCCAGTATGCGAAATCTGTCCCATCGAACAGAGGAATTTTACTGCCTCTATCCATGTCGCCAACAGATCACAAAACCGGTTAAGGTCAACTGGTGATCTTAACCTGCTCTGATACCAATTGTTGGACCGGAAACGGCGACCAGAGGGGGGGTGAATGGGAGCTTTTAAAATTTCGGGCTAAAAACTTAGCCTTCGGTTCTGTTCTGTCTTCTGCGGAACAGGCTTCGAACACAGCCTTCGAAGGTCTGGTTCGGAGGTACTTCGACACCTTCGAACACAGGCTTCGGAGAGGCAAAAGTTCGAAGTCAAGAAGACTTCGCTCCACTTACAACCCTCGAAAACCTACTCTGCTAAGTCAGTGCAGGCTCCGCACACAAGGTGCTTCGAGCAGGCTTCGCACTTCACCCTTCGCAAGAGTGGACAGCCCTCTGAGGACTTCGACCAAGTACTTGGCGACAGCAACGGGTGCTGGGCTTCGTACCCGAAGGTCTACACGCACACACAACGGACTTCGCTAAGGGCTTCGACACAAGAAGCACTACGGGAAAAGATCAGGGCTTCGCTAGTAAGCAGCGAGGTCTTGCCTCGTGTTACACAGAGCGACAGCACACTGAAAAACACACTTCGCGAGAAAAACACCCTTCGCCAAGACAGGCTTCGGTGAACTAAAGACTAGCGAGGTATGCAACACGAGCTCAAGCAAAAGCACAAAGAAGCAGGGCTTCGCCGCTTGAACAAGGAACACTGAATAAAATGAACTCAGAATGAATACAGCGAGGTCTGTCTACAGGAGCTCAACAGTAAATGCTCAAAGTGTTAAATGTTACCTACCGAGCCCCCATATTTATAGCCCACGGCTTCATCCTAAGGAAGTGACTACTTTACCCCTAGGGTTTACATCCATTTTGTCTCTACAGATCTAAGGGGTACAAAAGGTAGTCCACCTTTATTTTGGAGGCTTCTCTGTCAGCTGCAGAGGGGACAGTGTCAGCCTTTTTCAGAACAGACAGTGTCAGCCTTTACAGAATTGACTTCTGGAACCTCCCTTCGCACGCGAGGGGTGCGGAAGCTTCGGCGAGAAGCCTGCAGCCTGTTGGCCTTCGCTCCGCCGAAGAAGACCTTCGATACAGTGACTGTTTTGAGCCGAAGCCGTCAAAGCCCTTGGGCCTTCGCACCACCACCTCCGGAGTGGATCACCACGACTTCGCAGCTACTCCGAGCTCGAACACCGTCCGTCCGTGTACCGAAGCCATGCATGGCCGAAGCACCTCAAGTCAACCTCACTCCGAAGCCCCACCTTCGGAGTACCACCCTTCGAAGTCCCTCCTTCGTCCAAGGCCTCCGCATGAAGCATTCCATGAGCACTCCGTCGCAGTGCCTCTCCCGGAGCACACTCCTCGACGAGCCTCACCCGGACCATGCCTTCGATGCGCCTTGACTTCTGAGACCTTCGTCGGGCACCCTTCGAGTGTCTCCCTCCGGAGCACACTTCGAACACTTTGCCTCCTCAGAGGACTTGATCCACCAACTCCGAAGTCACTCCATTCGGAGTACCTTCGAAGCGCCTCACCTCCGAGGACTTTGTCTCGGAGTACCTTCAGCCGGAGCCACGCTCCGCACTCTCTGCCTTCACCTGGCACGCCTCGACCCGAGGACCGACCCGGACCACCTTCGCAGCCACCGTGACGGAGCTCCCCGCTCCCCTGGCATCAAGCCACCCGCTTGACCCAAGTTCACCTGGCTCGAACCCTGTCCGTCGCCTCCGAAGTCCCTGCGCACCACAGACAAGCAAACAAGTGTATCCAGTACTCCGGAGACCTCTCCGGGTTAGCAACCTTCGGTACACACTCCGGTGTACCGCCCAAAGTACCGAAGCCATCGGTACGAACCCTGTCATCGCGTACTGTCGGACCCCTCCGACGAGCACACTCCGCTGCACAACTGCAGCAAGCAAACACACACCGAACACACTTCGGTGACACTACCTCCGAACACCCTTCGGAGGTACCACCTCCGAAGCCCCTCCGGAGGTACCCTTCGAACAGAGGGTAAAAAGCCTGTCAATCACTCATCACATACACCGAAACCACCCTTGGTTTCTCAGACGTTAAGAGTGCTTTTCTGAACGGGTTCATAGAGGAGGAAGTTTATGTTAGGCAGCCCCCCGGCTTTGAGAACCCTAAGTTTCCTCGACATGTTTTTAAGTTGCACAAAGCTTTATACGGGTTGAAGCAAGCCCCCAGGGCTTGGTATGACCGGTTAAAGCAATTTTTGTTGGGGAAGGGCTTTGTGATGGGTTCTGTGGACAAAACTCTCTTTTTGCTCAGAGTTGCTTCAGACTTCTTAGTTGCTCAGATTTATGTGGACGATATTATTTTTGGCGGTACTACTGATTCTTTTGTGTCCAAGTTCTATGAGCAGATGCACAGTGAGTTTGAGATGAGCCTCATGGGTGAGCTCAAGTACTTCTTAGGGCTCCAGATCAAGCAGACCAAGGACGGCACCTTCATCCACCAAGGTAAGTACACTCGTGATATGCTTAAGAAATTTGACTTTGGTGGTGAATTGAAGCCGCAGATGACCCCGATGGGCACTTCTGGGGGTCTGGACAAGGATGAGAGCGGCGTCAAGGTCAATGAAAGGGAGTTTCGAGGGATGATCGGTTCGCTGTTGTACTTGACGGCAACAAGACCGGACATTCAGTTCGCCGTGGGACTTTGCGCGCGTTTTCAGTCTTCACCACGCGCGTCTCACCGGTAGGCTGTCAAGCGCATTTTCAGGTATCTCACTTATGCGCCCAATCTCGGTCTTTACTATTCAGCATCATCATCTCTTGATCTATCTGGCTTTTCGGATGCCGACTTTGGTGGGTGCCGTTTGGATCGCAAGTCGACTTCCGGTACTTGCCAGTTTCTTGGTTCTTCTCTTGTGTCTTGGTCTTCTCGAAAGCAATCTGGAGTTGCTCTTTCGACCACAGAGGCTGAGTACGTAGCTGCTGCTAGCTGCTGCTCACAGTTGGTTTGGATGATTTCCACTTTACGAGATTTTGGGTTGTTCTTTCCTACCAGGGTCCCATTGTTTTGCGACAGCACCAGTGCTATTAGTGTAGGGAAAAATCCGTGTCTTCATTCAAAAACCAAACACATCGATGTGCGCTTTCACTTCTTGCGGGATCAATATGAGAAAGGTGTCATTGACCTTGTTCATGTTGATACCCATCATCAGTTGGCTGATATTTTCACCAAACCCCTAGATCAGTCTACATTCGAGCGTTTACGAGGGGATTTTGGTGTTGTGTATCCTTTTTAGGATATCTTGCGTCATTTTTCTTTCTTCTTTACTCTTTTTCTTGAGTCTTTCTGTGTGTGTTCATATCTTGCATATTCACATATCACAGTTTTGAGCTTGCTTCTGTTATATGATTGAACTGTTTTACTTATTCTAGATGGTACATGCTTTTGATTACTTGTCAATGATCATGCTCTGCTTCAGTTCAAATGATATGTCTGATATATGTCATATGCATGGCTTTTATGCTTTAAAATTGAAAAATGATCACCATTGCTTCTGGTAACTAGCATGCATAGGCTGAATGCTCTTGCTATCTGTTGCATGCCTTGTAGCTAGTTCCTGACTTAGATGCAAATATGCAACTTGGACATCTGTATGCTTTAAACATGGAAATGTGCTATAAAATAATGAAAAACCAGAAAAATTAAAATTCCATGCCTTTTTTTATGCTTAAAATTTAAAAGATCTAGGTGGATTTGTCTTGTCGCATTGCATTGTTCTGGACTGCGTACCATAGCACTTTGGTATGAACTAGGACACTGTAGTCTATGCCAAGACCAATGTCTTAAGCTTCTGATGGTCTAGTTCTGGCCTAGGCTTGACTTGGTCGGTCAGCATAAGGTTTGACATGCAAATAACCCCTGGCAAAAATGAAAAAGGGAAAAGAAAAAGCTTGAAAATTGAAATGATAACAAGTTTGCTGAAGCACTTTGTTTTTGGACAATGCTTATCTTGGTAGATATCAGTTAGCTTTTGCATCTCATGCTTTACCTTGCTTGTTTATTGGAACATGTGGTGATGCTTTTGTTTGCAAAAACTGAAAAATGCGTGCAAATGACTTTCTTTAGATATCATCTGTTGCACTGATCATGCCATGTATCGGTACAGTATGTCTTTTGCCGTATCTGTTAGATGTTGTAATTGCAGTCAATCATATCTGAGAAGCATGCTTTCTACACTCCTTCTGCACTCCAGTTGAATTCACTGCATATTTTGAGGGGGAGTTGCACTTCAGGGGGAGTCTGTGTCTCTATTGAGTGCTTGATGAGTTCACTTGTCAACAAGGGGGAGAAAATTTGGGATCAGAGTTTAAGGGGGAGTTTTTACTCTGTTGATATCCTTGTTGTTCTGAAATCGCACTCATTTTTGAGCTTTTACGTTTTGGTTAACCATAATGACCACTTCTTGCTTTTGTTTGGTTTTCGGTCATTAGGGTTAAACTTTTACCTTATTTTGTTCTTCTTCTTTGTTTTCTTGTGTTTTGTTTTCGTGTTTCCACATTTGTTCGCAGGTGCTGAAGAGCTGAAGAAGAGGAATGTTGACAATGCACTCATCAAGGGGGAGATTGAGGAGCCATGCTGAATAGTGTGGGCCTCATGGCCCTAGAAGTGATGAGTCATTGTCAACGATAGTCAAAGAGGACAGAAGAAGAGAGGAGATCTGCTGTTTCATGGGCCGCGTGTGACTCAGGTACACGGGCAGCAAGCGACTGTCGGGCAGAGGAGGCTGCGAAGTCGGGCTGGCCCAATCCGGGTACATGGGCCAGAAGTAGTAGAAGACCCACTGGGCTGTTGACCAGGGTTGACTCAGGTACACGGGCGGTGAGCGATTGCCGGGCTGAGAGAGCTGCGGAGTCGGGCCGGCCCAATCCGGGTACCTGGTGCAAAGTCGGTGGAGGCTTTGTCAGTTTCGGCGCAAAACTGACAACCGTCGATCTTGTATCCGATTGTCCAGAAGAGAAGCCGTAGTCGCTACGAAAACTTAGCTTCCGGATAAGTCATCTGTATCTCTAGGCCCACAGTCAGTCAGTCGTGTCTGTAAAAATACCTAAGGGCAGTAGAGTCTTTTCCTTTATTCTTGCGTCTGTAAAAACCCTAAGGGGCAGGTGGAATGTTCCTAGTGTTGGGAGCCTATAAATAGGACCCCAATTCCTAGGGTTTGGACTACCCTTTTGGCTGAAATCTATTCCACTCTATTGGGTCACTTTTTGTCTCTTGCCTTGCCTCTCTCCTCTTTTACTCCTGCTTGCGCCGCCATGAGTTCTTGCCCCTGTTTGTTGCTATTTTGCATTTATTATTTAAGTGGAGTTTCTCTTCCACGTGTGCAACAACATCAAAGGTTTTTAATTGCTTAATTTCTTCTGCACAGCAAGTTTTCTCATGATTTTTGAGGCTTCGGTTGGCTTCGGTTGCTTGTGTTCTTCACGAAAGTAGTACTAGTTCTTGCTGTTGCAAGTAGTACTACTACACTGTAGCTACAGTACTCTCTGCCAGCTTTTTACCTTCTATTGCGCAGCTTTTTGATCGAAGTTGGCAGGCTCTAGCAACTTTTCTGGCTGTTTTCTGGCGAAGCCCCCTCTCTGTTCGAAGCCCCTCAGCTCCGTGAGGCAGGCTTCGATCCGACCATACTCGAAGGCTTCGTTTCGATCTTCGAACCTTGTTTTGTGTTCTGTGTTGCTAGTTTCGAAGTACTCTTTGAACGGACAGCATCGCATACTTCGAACGACAGTGCGAAGGTACTTCGGCTCAAGCTGTTCAAAGTCCATACTTCGATAGATTTCGAAGTTGGTTTCGAAGCTTGTCGTTTTGCTAGGCTTCGCTTTGGTTTTCTGTGGCGTGTCAACCTTCGCTTCTCATTTCGAAGGTTACTCTTTTCGAAGGTAGTGTGTAGGCTTCGGTTTTTGTGCCTCTGTCGTGTGACAGGCTTCGCTTCTTTGTTCGAAGGTAGTCCGTCTGTGTGTTGTATTCGAAGTTTCCTGTTCGAGGTTTTTGGTTCGAAGTGCTCCGTTCGAAGCTGTGTCCGAAGCCTTGCCTTCGAAGTACATACTTCGAAGCAGGCTCCGGCTCTGTCATACTTCGCCTCGAAACATACTTCGCATCTTGCCACTTCGAACTAGGCTAGACCAAAACACCTTCGACATCTTCGACATGCTTCGCAATTAACCTCCGAAGCAGGCTCCGTCACCAACCTTCGAAGCAGGCTTCGACAAGCGAAGCAGTCTTCGACAAACATCTCCGAAGCAGACCTCGACTGGCGAAGCAGGCTTCGCCAAGTTCCGAACAGGAGACAAATTTGGACAGTAACTTCTCATTTTACCTTACATGTACTTAGATCTTATCATTGAGAAGTTTAGGCCTGTTACACAGTGTTCATCTGCCTAGTTGCACTTCTTTAATAGTTCTCTGTTTGACATCAGTTGCTTCTAGGTTAGATACCCTTAGACTTAGGCCTTCTGTTTATTTTCTGCTGCTTAGTCTTTTGAGGAGCGTTGGGTATTGGGAACAGGCCATTGATTCGAAAGAATTTTTTAAGGCGCCCATTCACCCCCCCTCTGGTCGCTACTTTCGGTCCTACACACGGGAGTAGCCAACACTCACTAGACTCACCAGATCCATTGGCGCCGCTGGCCGCCGCCTGCTCCCATCGAGCCACTGGTCGCTGTCATCGGTCGTCGCGCCACCGGGCGCCGCCACCGCCCATCACGCCACCCATCGAGCCATCGGCCGCTGTCGTCGTCTGTCACACCACCGGATGCCACCGCTGTCCGTCACACCACCCATCGAGCCATCGGATGTCGTCGCTTCCCGTCGAGCCACCGGACGCCATCGCCGCCCGTCGAGCCACCAGACACCATCGCCTCCTATCGCGCCTCCAAACGCCGCCACCTCCCATCGCACCATCGGACCTCGCTGCCTCCCTTCGTGTCATTGGCCGCCATCGCCTCCCGTCGAGCCATTAGACGTCGCCACCGCCCGTCACGCCACCCGTCGCGCCTTCGATCACCACCAGAGTGCTCGGGAGCAACGAACCACTCCAGTGAAGGAAGATAGGTAGAGCCCCAAACTGTGCAAATGAGAAGCACTGGAAATGCTATTTGCTACTTGAAGTATTGAACTAAACTAATTGGCTAAGTAATTTTTTATAAACATTGGCTATTTTTATGCATATTGTATATATGTATGTATGGTCGTACCAGAGTTTTTTTTTGAAAAATATCATATCAAATTAGCTTATGTTCTAGTTTGATATGTATGTACACCTATTGGTTCTAACTATTTTGACCTTCATTCTAGATCTGTAAGGATATAGAAGCAATCAATCGGTGATGAATCGCCATCGAAGATTACTCATGCGACAACTCTTGGATTCATCGTCATCGTCGGATGAAGAAGAAGAATTAATTATTACCGCAACACAGGTAGTGAATCACCAATATCAATTATGTAATGCACCAACGCATGGGGGTTCTACAGTAGGGCATCAAGTAGTTCACCGTGACAGCGAAGCAGGACATATGAGGTTGTTCCAAGATTATTTCTCCGACACCCTACCTATGGCTCTACTTTCTTCCAACACAGGTTTGAAGCAATTAATATTATTTTGTTTTATTTTGATGCACACACATTCTATATATACCTTATTACTACTGTTCACACGGATTTAGAATGGGACGATCTCTATTTCTACGTATAATGCATGATGTAGAAGATCATGACAACTATTTTGTGCAAAAGAGAAATGCAGTCGGTACACTTGGGTTATCTTGTTTGCAGAAGGTTACCGCAGCATTCCGTATGTTAAGTTATGGATTAGCAGCGGATACCACAGATGAGTATGTTCGTATTGGAGAAAGTACTGCTATTGAGAGTTTGAGAAGGTTTGTCAAAGCTATTGGTGCAGTTTTTGGAGAAGAGTACTTAAGGTCACCAAACGATAATGATACTGCTAGATTACTTGCAATTGGGGAGCAAAGAGGTTTTCCGGGTATGTTAGGATGTATAGATTGTATGCATTGGAAGTGGAAGAATTGTCCCTCTGCATGGCAAGGTATGTATTGTGGCCATGTGCATGAGCCTATAATTATTTTAGAAGTTGTTGCTTCTGTAGATCTTTAGATTTGGCATGCTTTCTTCGGTTTACCTGGGTCTCATAATGATATCAATGTTCTCCAATGATCTCCATTATTTGCCAAGCTAGCTACGGATCAAGCTCCTAAAGTGAAATATAGCATAAATGGTCACCACTATACGATGGGTTATTATCTTGCGGATGACATATATCTTTCATGGGCCACAATTGTAAAGATTATACAAATGCCACAGGGCAATAAGAAAAACTATTTTGCCAAAGCACAAGAAGCAGTTAGAAAGGATGTGGATCGGGCATTTGGTGTTCTACAATCTCATTTTGCTATTGTTCGTGGGCCTGCCCGATTTTGGGATGAAGATACGCTAGGAGAAATCATGAAAGCATGTATTACCATACATAACATGATCATTAAAGATGAACGAGATGCAAACTACGAGTTAAATTTTGATGGGATGAGAGACACAGTACAAATTTCTCATGACCCTACACCAGAATTGTATGAGTTCATTGAAAATCTTAGGAAAATAGAAGATAAGGAAGTTCACTCGTAACTTTAGGATGATCTAGTTGAGCACATATGGCAACGACATGGTGATCAATATTAAAAATGATATAAATGTTAGCTTCGTTACGACTATCTATTTTCTACAACTTATCATATTTCTTTCACTATTCTTTTTTTTTTGTACTTCTGATTTCTGAACAGATGTTTTATTCAACAGCTCCTTACGTTGAACAGATCTCTCTACCTCGAGATGTGAAAACGTTTACTGTGCATTGTTTGGTACCTAATTGAAATAAAAGCATTTCAGATTGTGAGATGGTAAATTACAGTATGATATGATTTTGTCAATGCTAGTTTAAGACAGCCGGCAAATGATGTTGTTCAAGAAGTGGCATGTGTTGACACTAACAACGACAAGGCAAATGATGCTGATAAAATATATCAGGTGATTGTACTGTTCATGTATGTTGTCACTATTCAGTTCATGTATCGCTCTCTTGTGTCAGCTGAGAACTTTAATTCCGTCATGCATGCCATTGTGCTGTCCGATCTCATGCATGCCATTGTGTTGTCTGATCGTACCATTCACTTAGGAAAACAAGTATTCAACTGTTGCAAAATTTTGATGATGCGCTTATTCTGTACAATTCATCCAGTAATTAGACCACCCAATATCTAATTCAAAGTCTAAAAGTATAAGCTTGTCACTGATGCGCATTCAATTAGCAAAGGTTCATATCATAAGTTCTGACTACATCATGCAATTTGGGATTATAAGAAAAAAATTGCAAAAACATAATATGAAAGTTTACTGTTTTAAGATGAAGAACATGATCCCACATAAATAAAACTTCGTTGCTACTCCTTACTAACTGCAGTAGCACTGCCATACGTGCAATATAAATTAAAATAAATTTAGTAACATAGTAACAGAATGTATACGAGTCAAGTCCAGTCACTCGCTGTATAAAAGCTTTGTTTGGTTTAATAATCTCTAATTGTAATAATCATAGGTGATTATCATGGTTCAATACGTAGCATGGACAATCAAATGAGCAAATGAGAATTAGAGATACATTACCTTGAGAACAGCTAGGGCCGCATTGCGTGCTGCTTTTCCTGTCCCCTATAGCAAATTGCAGCGCTGCTTTTCCTGTCCCTGTAGCAAATTGCAGCACTTTTCTTGCTTTATGTTTGCTGCAGTCTAGACTATAGGTGCTGCCTTTTCATGCTTGGGGCAAAGCGATCATGGCAGAACCGCAGCATGCAGCAGCCGTAGAGGAGAGGAGTTGTGCGCCCGTGCCTGTGGAAGAAGAAGAATGTGAGCGAGAAAAGGTGCGTGGAGGCAAAAAAAAAAAGGAAATAGAAATAGGATACACGAGTGAGATCCTACCGAGTGGAGAAGATAAAATTTAGGATGCCACGTAATTTAAAAAAAAATTAATCATATAATTTCTATTTAAATGGAAATTGAGGATTTACAGTGGCTCACATGTCATTGAACTAGACTCCGCGTGTCATTGATGTGATGGATAAATCCTCAACTTTCATCAAATGGTTAGGTATGTGATCAATTTCCGCCGTATTTTTTTTCCCAAAGAAGCCGCATTGATTTGTCCCCCGTTTCCTGGGTTCCTCCCATCACCTGATTGGCGATCGCCATCCACACCCACTTCTCGAGCTCTAGTATCTTCTAGAAACCTCCAGAAGTCTCCAGAAGAAGGCCCAACTGTTTTTATGTGGTCGAGGAAGATTTCGCCTCGCGCCGACGGCCGCGGTCCCCGAGACCGCCACTTCCGGCTACCCGACGCGCACAGCGGTGACTGGTGAGGCTCATCTGGCCCTAGTTGGCCTGGTCGGTAGTTGTTCATTTTTGGATGGTTGGCGCTTGGGATTATACAAAGAGACTCTGTTTGAATGGCGGGAGTTGGCTGAATCTCCGTGTTTGAGTTTAGGCCATCAATTTGGGGTGGATTCGTTCCGAACAGCGGTGTTCCGTGTTCAGGTTTTAGTTTGTGATGCATGCCCAATCAGTACAAAATATAGGCAAGCTGGATTTTGGGTTGTGAAGACGAGACATGCCTTGCTCCATAGTGCGCTCGTCTGGGATTTCGCTCTCTTAATTGTCGCAGTTGCAGGTAAAGTGTGTGCTTGTAGCTTTTGAGTTTGAGTTCGGTGGGAATTTCTGTTGTAGGCAGTCAAATTTTCTTTCGAATTTGCTTTGAAGACCTCCGAATTAGCTATTCTGGATGAGATAAGTTTGAAGCTATCACATTTCAGGGTATTCTATCCGATTCTTATGGTGTGTAAGTTTCAGTGTTCATTCATGCAATCATGCCTTCAACGATGGATTTTTATTGCAGTACTCTGCGGGTAGCAGTCATATACAAGAAGATGATACCCGATTCATGATGCACAAATGCAAGAGTGCAAGACTGATGAACTCACAACACCACAAGTCCACAACATACCATTACCGTGCGTTCAACTTAACCAAAAGTTGTTATTAACATGTAACTATAACAGCCAACTACTAGTTCATAAGATCTCTAGTTCTTGTGCTTCTGTCTGCCTTTTCATTAGACTGATGACTTGAGCAAATTTCTGTTGCAGATTTGACTGGTGAGCCTTGTTCAGTTTTCAGTTGCTGCAATCTGCCACTAGGTAAGTTTTCTGTTTATTCCTTTTCCTAGCTACTTCCATGTTGGGGTGCTCCAACACTGATGACTTTGTTTTTCAGTTTTCGTTGCCCCTTATGTAAGCTATCTCTTATTGCTAACATGGCTAAACTTCATTGAAGTTTTTAAAAATTCTAATCCCATATAATGATTGGCGAGGCTACTGCCTACTGGGGCTCCTATAATTTAATTTATCTGTTAATATCAACGCAATCTATGCAATTCGGTCCATGGTTTTGCAGCCCTGATATAGGTCCATGGTTTTGCAGCCCTGATATATGCAGAGTTTTAATGATGGAACTACGAGCTAATAAGTTTACTTATATAAATTGTTTTGCTCTATATACAATTTATTGTCATCAGATGCATCATGCATGCCCATTTTATAATGTCCATCTTAGTGATTTTTCGCTTCATTTCTCATTCCAAGTGGTCGTGTTTGTCCCTGTTTAAGTGGTCATTTCTCATTGTTACTCATGATCCAAACTTCAGTGAGTCATTGTCTCATTTGTGGATCATGACCTATATAATTCCAGAGCATAATATATTGTACACTAAAGATGCTCAAATGAGTCGGTCTCGGTCAATACGTTATTCCATAAGGCAAAGGGGATGGGGCAGAGAGTTGTTAACTAGTGTGGAGAATTTGAATGCTAATAGCTTTAGAAATCCTTTGGTAATGTCTTTCTATGCAGATTTCCTTGTTCATTCAACAGAGCTAAAAAGTTTCTGTTCGCAACATAGAAGCAGCATGTTTTGCGTCTTGTCTAACCTAGTCATAAAAGGCAAACCTCCTAGCATATACTGCAGGATTATCGGTGTTTTTTACTGAATTCGGTAGGATTTGTAAATAATTTAAATCCTTAGAAAAATCACCTATGATGCTCTTTGGAACAGATGAATTGGATTAGAAAATTCCTGCGGATTGGCTTTCTACACTGTCATTACATAGGAAAATAAACATAAGCTCATACTCTATGTTTTTATTTTTCTCTGAGAAGTCCAACATACTCTCTCCTTTATCTCTCTAATCTCTATCTTCTAAAAATAAGTTCCTTCAAAATTGTTGTGGTTTATTTCCTGTGAATCATTCAAATGCAATACCTCTAATATTCATATATTTAAAAATCTTATAGGATTCAATAAGATAGGACATCATATTATATTTCTCATGTTACTAAGTTTTTGAAATCCTATGTTCGAAATAAGCCATTAATAGGTCAGAAGAGCAGTAAATTGGCTGTGTACTTAGCAATTGCGTTCTGGTATATGTTATATCATTTATCATATATAAGTTCAGAGTAATGGGTGCCTTTATGTTGGCTACTTAGTAAAGAGCATGCCAAAACACAGTTCATGGGTAACAGTCCACAGCCACTTTTTCACAGAACTTACGTCTCATATTAGGACTGGAAACATGGAAGGAACAATAAATTACAGAAACTTCATGATTTCAAAGGAACTACAAACTTTATTCAGTAACTTTCTCTTTGAAATTCGAAAGATAAAAATGTTATGAAAAACACAAACGCCCTCGGAAAGTTGCTCTTGGGCTTTAGATTATTCGCCTAAAATTTTATCCTCCAATTTACGTAGCTTAGTGTTTATCTTGGCCTTCCATCAAAAAGATGCTACTGTGGCAACGCTACATTTTATGTGTTGGGATCAGAGACAACCAGGGTTAAAATTCCCAAACAGCTCCTTAAAGGTGCTTAATTAGATGGCTGATAAGCATTGTAATAAGATGGTGTGGGCGCCATTGCCATATTAACTGAGTGAGGTGGCAGCGGCGGCGGGAACTTTCTGTGGCCGCGTGGTGGCGTGTAAGGTGAGGGCGGCGGTGAGTGGTGAGAAGGTGGGGGAGATGAATGTGTTGGGGGTGGCGGTGAGTTATGAGAAGGCGGGGGAGATGGGTGAGTTGGGGGCGGCGATGAGTGGTGAGAAGGCGGGGGAGATGAGTGAGCTGGGGGCGGCGGCGAGTTGTGAGAAGGCGGGGGAGATGAGTGAGCTGGGGGCGGCGGCGAGCGATGAGAAGGCGGGGGAGATGAGTGAGCTGGGGGCGGTGGCGAGTTGTGAGAAGGCGGGGGAGATAAGTGAGCTGGGGGCGGCGGCGAGGTGTGAGAAGGCGGGGGAGATGAGTGAGCTGGGGGCGGCGGTGAGCAGTGAGAAGGCGGGGGAGATGAGTGAGCTGGGGGTGGCGGCGAGCGGTGAGAAGGCGGGGGAGATGAGTGAGCTGGGGGCGGCGGTGAGTGGTGAGAAGGTGGGGAGATGAGTGAGCTGGGGGCGGCGATGAGTGGTGAGAAGGCGGGGGAGATGAGTGAGCTGGGGGCGGAGGCAGGGGAGATGAGTGAGCTGGGGGCGGTGACGAGTGGTGAGAAGGCGGTGATGGCGGGGGATGGTGAGGTGGAGATGATGGCGGTGGTGGGGGCGGCGGTGAGTGGTGAGAATGCGGGGGAGATGAGTGAGCTGGGGGCGGCGGTGAGTGGTGAGAAGGTGGGGGAGATGAGTGAGCTGGGGGCGGCGGTGAGTGGTGAGAAGGCGGGGGAGATGAGTGAGCTGGGGGCGGAGGCAGGGGAGATGAGTGAGCTGGGGGCGGTGACGAGTGGTGAGAAGGCGGTGGTGGCGGGGGATGGTGAGGTGGAGATGATGGCGGTGGTGGGGGCGGCGGTGAGTGGTGAGAAGGCAGGGGAGATGAGTGAGCTGGGGGCGGCGGTGAGTGGTGAGAAGGTGGGGGAGATGAGTGAGCTGGGGGCGGAGGCAGGGGAGATGAGTGAGCTGGGGGTGGTGATGAGTGGTGAGAAGGCGGTGGTGGCGGGGGATGGTGAGGTGAAGATGATGGTGGTGGAGCCTTATGGTGTTGGTGGCGGTGGTGATGGTGGTCATGGTGCTTGTGCTCCGTCGAGTTGTAGGACGGCGGTTCAACCGGCGACAACAACTCATGATGGTCACGCTTTCCATGGTGCTCTATCAGTGGCGCCTCGGCATAGGTAGCTCGATCTGGCGCCTGGACTGGTGGGAAGGCATTGTGAGGCGAGGACGCATTGCAGTAGGATGAAGAGAGCGCTGCCGCGAGAGCGACGATAAGGGCAATGCCCTTGTGGTTCGTGGTGGCCATGGCCATCTTCTGCTCTCTTCGCTACTTGGTGGTTTGCTCCAACGCTTTCCATTTGGCGCCTTTTATAGTCATCGTTTGAAATGCAGTTTGATCGATGTTACCAAACCCATTAACTTGGGAGCCACGTGGGAGCACCGACTGGGCCGTGTTGCAAGGGGCTCCAAGTTCCATGCCGTTGGACTCGGAATATGCTAGTTCGAGACTTCGAGTTTGACGCCTCAGTGTCTTAGTGCGCATCAATTTGTAATAGATTCCTATTAACCATCCTTTTTTATTTTTATTCGCACTTGCACTAACGATCTTTTAACAAAACCTATGATCTCTTATATTATTATGGTCACTCATTAAACGATAGATGATTAGAAGATGGGAAAATAAATGAGCGGTGGTAGTGGTTAATGAAACACGTAATATTCTATAAATACTTGTATGTTGGTATAAATTTTAGATACTTGATGTGTTTATAGTTTTGAACGGGATGAGTATATTTTGATTTTTGAAGCGAACGCGACTACTGATTGCGTTGCTGTTGTAAGTGCACAGAGTATAATGGGATATGTTGACTGATATGTTCGATTTGATGTGTTCTGTCCATGTTAGCTGAATTTGTTACACGGATGTCTTAATGGGCTAGCTTGGACTTTAAGGACGAAGTATTGATCTTTGCGGCTGTGGTGTGTTTGGACCGAACTATAGGAGATTGATAGTGGGCTGAACTGAAGAATTTTCTGGACGGAGTTCGGTTTGGCAGAAACCATGGAGGCACAGGTGGCTGGAAGTGCGAACTGATAGCTTGGCGTTCAGATGCAATGTTGCATGCTTATATTGACTTTCTGTACGACTGTCATTTTGGAATGCACTCATGGAGGTTTACATCAGTCGTGGTTGACTGGCTAAGGGATGGACGCCGGTCGGCCTACGAATATAAAGATGACAGAACCACTCCAACTCAATTAAATGAACTAAATTTATTTATACTGGTTGATATTGTGTAGTATTTAGTTTATTTAGTTGAACTAGATCAATCAAACCATTGAGTTGATCTGCACTCATCCCTAGTTGACTCTTTCTTAACGTGCACTATAGGTTTGTGAAAATCAAACCAGCATTTAACATGGTGTTTATTATCTAAAAAAACAATTTCTGCTGCTTCTGATAATTTAATTTTGAGTACATTCCTATGTGTGACTCACTCCTGCCGTCACTACCATGGCAGGTCCAGCTTGAGTTGCTGGCTTCTGGTTACTCCGTTGATTTGTTCAACACCATGCCAGTTCTTTAGTTACCGGATGGCAGCATCAGTTCAAAATTCAGAAGCCATGGTGCTAAGCCAGCTCTACAGGTTAGTCTTCTTCAGAACCCATTTTGATATGTTTCGTACTGTCCATCACGAAAAGATAAAAACTGCATTATTTAGCGGCCATGCTTTGAGGCATGTGGGATGCACAGGATAATTAGGCCAGACATGCATCGACGGCATTATCTACTGGCATGGTCAACCTAAAAGCGACGCTTAGTGCTTTAGGTGGATCTCGTCTTCTCACGACAGTGAGATCTGGAGCTTTTTTCCAACGCCTTCGACACGCATGTGTATTAAGCTCCTGTTAGGGAACGAAATTCAATATACAAGATTAACATATCATATTTATAATTATTCGTATTGTAGTTCCCCATCTATGTCTATATGGCGGTAGCTTAAAGATTTTGGTATGAGATTGTATCCTCTATATTATTGAATCTTATACTATATGTAAGTTATTTATTATGATTAAGTGATAGTTTAACCGGCTTAATCAATATAACTCTAATTCTCGCATATAAAAGATGAAGACAGAAAAGACATCTAAATCAGCATAGCAATCTCAAAATAAACATCAAACAATCAAGCCTTATAATCTCTCAAACAAACCTACTTAAGATACATGATCTCGTCCGCTACAGAAATATCGACAAAAGAACTAAATGTAGTATTATTCCCTCCAAAACTAAGGTTTCGGAAGTCGGAACCTACGTAAATTTTATGTACATCTTAACTTAGAGAGAAACAACTCTGTTATCTCTATTTGTCATATATTCCGTTAACTACTCGGAGTTTGTAGCGTCAACAAATCCCAAAACATAGGTCGAGTTTGGATCCATGCAGACGCGGACTACAGCATCTCCACAATTCACCAGACCAAACGCTCACACAGGCACGACATTAGATAAGACGGCCATTCATCACTGCTGTATAGGGAGATTTTAGGGTTTCTAAAAGATTTGCGCAGTTTGATCCTTTACTACTTGTGTAGATGATAAATAGAGTAATCTAGTCTATGATAGTGAGCTAAAGTGATAAATAATTAAATTTTTTGGAGCAACAAATCTTCAAATCCATTTGTATATGTGTAGAGTAATAGAGTATCTTAGCATGAAACCACACACAGATCACACCTAACCGGAAGGAGTCAATAAGACATTTTTTCTTAGCACCAGTTTGGTTAGGAAGGGATTGGAGGGGATTAGAAAAGATTAAGAAGAATTAGAGAGAATTGTAGTATAATTTTTTTAATCCCATTTAATTTCCCTCGCTCCCCTTTCTCAATGGGATTAAGCGAACGGGCCTAAGATAATCTGATTTATGAAACCCCGAGACGCGTGACACGTGTCTGCCCGGTGTCTCCACTCGTGGTTCGCCGCCTCGCCACCACGCCCCTGAAAGAAGCTCAGCCGCCGTTGGCACGCTCGGAAGCGTGCACTCCACCGTTTGCAAAATCAGTTGAGTAATTATGTTTATTGTGATTATTAGAACGATTTTTATAAACTGTTTTATAATAATATGGTCAAAAACTATAATAAATATGTCAAGGGCGTTGATGCCCAGGGTAGCCGGACCCCGACTACGAAGATCGTAGTCTCGGTCCGTAGCTGCAGCAGGGTTATACCCCCACGCTGCTGCCCTTCGACGGCGGGGATAGATCCCTGGCCGGCGGCTTGGAGAAGAGGGGTTGTGAGAGGTAGATTGCCAAAATACTTCTTATTTCATAATCTGTCTTACAAGGGATATATATAGCCTCTCGGCCAACCACCCTTCCTAGACTTAAGGACTAAGTTACTAACTAACAACCAGATTTATTCAAACTGGAACTAACTAACAGATTTATTTGAAATCGAAACTAACAAACAGATTTATTCAAACTCTAAACTAACAATCCTTATCTGATTTCAAACTCAGCCGCGGCCCCCTTCCTGGGCCTTGTGCGCCTCCCTTTCTGCTGCCCGGCGCACATCTCGCGCTCGGCGCCGTCGTGTATACACGCGGCCCCACATGACATCTCTCCCCTCCTCGAGAGGCAGCTCGTCCTCGAGCTGGAAGAGTGGGAACTGTCTGCGGATAGCGTCGACATCCTCCCAAGTGGCCGAAGCTGGTGTCGCGCCCTTCCAGTGGATAAGAACCTGCCGGACACCCCGTGCCAGGCGCGCCTTGACAGCACGATCTGGTTCCTGGATGACTGCACCATGGCGGACTGCCGGAAGAGCCGGTGGCACCTGCGGGGGGTCGCCGTGGAATTTCTTCAGGAGGCCGACGTGGAAGACATCATGTAGTCGTGCTTGCTGTGGTAAGGCGAGCCGGACAGCGGCGTTGTTGATGCATTCAATGATGCGGTAGGGTCCATAGAACTTGGGCTTGAGCTTGCTGGACGGAGCCTGAGGAAGGGACGCAGGTAGGCGCTGCCGGTGGCGGAGAAGAACCCAGTCACCCACTTGAAAGTTGGCCGGCCGGTGCACCCTGTCGTAGTGGCGCTTCTGCACTGCTTGGGCCTGCTCCAGTCTTATACGGATGTCCTCCAAGAACTCCGTGCGCTCTTCCATAGTCTTGGCTACTGCTGCCACGCGTGTTTCGCCTGGATCGTATGATCGAATGGACGGTGGTTCACGTCCGTAGACGACGCGAAATGGCGTCTCGCGCAGTGATGACTGGAACGCTGTGTTGAAGACGTATTCCGCCCAAGGGAGCCAGCGGAGCCATTCGCGTGGTCGATCACCTGTCAAGCATCTCAAATACATAATAATCACTCTGTTAGCCGATTCGGACTGCCCATCTGATTGGGGATGGAAGGCAGACGGCATCTGGAGCTTTGTGCCACTCAAGCGCATTAACTCGCGCCAGAAGTTGGAGGTGAACACTGTGTCGCGGTCGGATACTATAGACTGCGGAATACCATGCAGTCTGACAATTTCAGCAAAGAATGCCTGTGCCACACTTTCCGCCGAGTATGGGTGTGCAAGAGGAATGAAGTGACAATACTTGCTGAATCGGTCGACCACTGTCAGGATTACCGACTTGCCCCTGACGCGTGGAAGTGCTTCGACGAAATCCATGGCGATGTCTGTCCACACCCCTTGTGGCACGGGCAAGGGAAGTAGCAGGCCTGCTGGGTGTAGATGTTCAGACTTATTGCGCTGGCATACGGCACAAGCTCGAACTAGGTCCTGTACTGCGCGCCTCATGTTGGGGGAGTGGAAGTCGCGGCGGAGGCGGTGCAGCGTTCGTTGGACCCCTTCATGTCCCTCTTCGTGGACGGCCACCAGGACCTCTTGCAGCAATGGTGATGTTGGGGGAATGTACAGCCGGCCACTGTATTGGATCAGCCCATCTGCGAGTGCCCATGGTTGCGGTCTGGTACCTGCCCTGACCTCTTCTTGCAGTGCGCGCAGGGCCGGGTCGGTGGTCTGTGCCTGACGAAGCCGATCTATGAAATCAAAATGCGGGGCAGATAGCGCCAATATCATGCTGTCTTCAGGTGTGTCCCTTCTAGAGAGAGCATCTGCCACAGCATTGGAGTGCCCCGGCTTGAATTCTACGGCGAAGTCGAACCCCAAGAGCTTGCCGACCCAGTGATGCTGCGGAATGGTGGACAGGCGCTGGTCGAGCAGGTACTTGAGACTGTAGTGATCGGTCTTGACGATGAAGTGGCGCCCCCATAAATATGGCCGCCAATGACGGACGGCGTGGACTAGGCCGATCAGCTCGCGCTCATAGGCGGCGAGCGCGCGGTGTCGTGGTGCTACCGGCCTGCTGAAGAAGGCAATCGGGTGGCTGTCCTGGACCAGCACGGCCCCGAAGCCATGAGATGACGCGTCGCATTCGACCATGAATAGCTTGGTGAAGTCCGGCAAGGCGAGTACTGGAGCCGATGTCACCGCGTCTTTGAGAGCGGCAAACGCGGTTGTTGCCTCAGGAGACCACGAGAACCCTTCTTTTCGCAGGAGAGCAGTGAGCGGTGCAGCGATGGTCCCGTAGTTGTGTACGAACTTCCTGTAGTAGCCTGCCAACCCGAGGAAGCCTCGCACTGCTCGAGCCGACCGCGGACGCGGCCAATCTTTGACGGCTTGAACCTTGGTTGGGTCCATGGCGACGCCCGCGGCCGAGACGACGTGCCCCAGGTACGCGACCGATGATGCTGCGAATGCGCACTTAGCGCGTTTGAGGAAGAGGCTGTGTTGTTGCATCACGTCGAAGACGGCGCGTACGTGGCGTAAATGGTCCGCCCATGTGTTGCTGTAGATCAAAATATCATCAAAAAACACAAGTACGAAGCGGCGAAGGAATGGGCGGAGGACGTCGTTCATCAATGCCTGGAATGTAGCAGGGGCATTGCACAACCCGAAGGCCATAACCAAGAACTCGTAGAGGCCGTCATGTGTTCGGAACGCCGTCTTGTGGATGTCGCCGGGACGCATACGGACCTGGTGGTAGCCCGAGCGCAGGTCCAGTTTAGTGAAGAAGCATGCGCCATGGAGCTCGTCCAGGAGTTCTTCGACGACGGGAATGGGGAAGGCATCCTTCACCGTGAGCGCGTTGAGCGCCCTGTAATCGACGCAGAAACGCCATGATCCGTCGGCCTTCTTGACTAGGAGGACTGGTGACGAGAATGCGGAGTCGCTGCGTCGGACGATGCCTTGGTTGATCATGGTGGCACACTGTCGTTCCAACTCGTCTTTATGAGCGGCCGGGTACCTGTACGGCCTAACCGCCACTGGCAAGGCGCCCGGTTTGAGGACGATGTTGTGGTCGCGGGCGCGCTGTGGTGGCAAGCCGGTTGGTTCAGCAAAGAGGCCCCCAAACGCTGATAGCAGCTCATTGAGGAGGTCCTGCGGGGAGACGGTGGCTGCCATGAGCGGGGTCCTTCGTGCGGTTACGTCATCCCAGCTGACCAGCCGACCTTGGCGGTTGAACGCCATGGTTCGCTTGGTGAAGTCCCAGACGATTGGTCCCAAGGTCACCATCCATTGAGTGCCTAGGACCAAGTCGTAGCCGGCGAGAGGCATGATGTAGAGGTCGACGCAGAACTCCTCGCCGCCTATGGAGATTCGGGTCTGTCGGAGTACGCCGGCGCAAGAGATCCGCTCGCCGTTAGCCACTGTGGCCGTGAGGCGCGCGCCACCTTGTGCTTGAAGGCCCGTGCGGTTCGCTGCTGCTTCCCCAATGAAGTTATGGGTAGACCCCGTGTCCAGGAGGGCCGTGAGGGATGCTGCGCCCACGGTCACATTCACCTGCATTGTATCACAAATTGGCATACCGGCGACGGCTCTGAGCGAGAACACGGGTGCGTCCTGATCTGCTTCATCTTGTGTGGGGGTGAGCTCGATGCCGTCGATATAGAAGAGCCGGCGGCAGACCCTGTTGTGACCCCTGGAGTATGGTTCGTTGCAGTTATAGCAGAGGCCAAGACGTCGCCTTTCCGCCTGTTCATCCGTCGAGAGCCGTTTCGCCTGATTGGCCCCGTTCCTGACCTGGGGGGCTGATAACGCCGGTGGAGGCGTTTGTGGCGTCGGCAGAGGCGGAACCGGCAGTGCGGATGAGGCCGGGCCGGCGGTCGCCGCGGGACGCGGGGGCGGGTTGGGAAGCAGTGCCCGTGATGCGGTCCTGGCCGGTGCCTGTTGCAGCCTGTCCATCTCCATTAGCTCCACCTGGCGGGCGAGGCTCATGGCAGCGGCCAACGTCTCGGGATTATGGATCCGGACGGCGTGGCTCAGTGGTGGAAGAAGGCCGCCGGTGAAGAGCTGGACTCGTTGCGCCTCGGTGAGACGTCCCGCACGTGGTAGGAGGGCCTGGAACCTGTTGGCATATTCCTCCACGGATCCTGTTCGCCTACATTCGGTGAGTTCAAACAATGGAGCCGACCGAAGAGGAGGTCCAAACCTTAACATGATGCGATCCTTGAAATGCGCCCATGTGGGCGTGCCTTCATCTTCTTGGAGCTGGATGTACCACAATTGTGCGACTTCTTCCAGATGATAGGATGCCATCCACACCCGTTCTTCCGTCATCGTGCGCTGCTGTGTGAAGTAAGATTCACATTTGTTGATGAACAGCAAGGGATCTGTTTTGCCATCAAAGCGGGGGAAGTCCAGTTTCTGGAATCGTGGTGGTCGATCGGTGTGTTGCTTGCCATCTGTGGTGCCGCCGGAACTGGAGGATGAGGAGGATGGATCCTTGTTTTTCTTGAGCTCGGCCACATCTGCTTGCAGCGTCGTGATCGTGCCGGTGAGGACTTCGAGTAGTCTAGCCAAGTCGGCGTTGGATGGCTCGGCCATTGGTGAGGGGCTGTTTGGTGGAGAAGGCTGATGTGGCTGTGATGCGGTGGAGGTGGGGTTGCTGTTGGCGGAAGAGGAGGATCGTTGTGACCTTGATACCAAGTTGTCAAGGGCGTTGATGCCCAGGGTAGCCGGACCCCGACTACGAAGATCGTAGTCTCGGTCCGTAGCTGCAGCAGGGTTATACCCCCACGCTGCTGCCCTTCGACGGCGGGGATAGATCCCTGGCCGGCGGCTTGGAGAAGAGGGGTTGTGAGAGGTAGATTGCCAAAATACTTCTTATTTCATAATCTGTCTTACAAGGGATATATATAGCCTCTCGGCCAACCACCCTTCCTAGACTTAAGGACTAAGTTACTAACTAACAACCAGATTTATTCAAACTGGAACTAACTAACAGATTTATTTGAAATCGAAACTAACAAACAGATTTATTCAAACTCTAAACTAACAATCCTTATCTGATTTCAAACTCAGCCGCGGCCCCCTTCCTGGGCCTTGTGCGCCTCCCTTTCTGCTGCCCGGCGCACATCTCGCGCTCGGCGCCGTCGTGTATACACGCGGCCCCACATGACAAAATATAATAGTTACTATGTTTTTTTCAAACCTGCTCACACCACCGTAGAAATGACATAGCTTTAGTAATGGCTTTAGTAACGGATAAGGGCTCCTTTGATTTGAAGGAATTTTTCCTTTGATTTGAAGGAATTTTAGAGGAATAATATAGGATTCAAATTCCTATAGGAATTGATACTATTCATTTCTTTGGAATGGAGGATTGGTGTATAGGAAAAATGAAGGAAATTTTCCCTTTCCTTAGAATTCATAGGAAAAATATAGGAATTCAAACATCCACTCCAACCTCTTTTTTCTTTCCTTTGCTAAGTCCAAAGCAAATCAATGCATAAAATTTCAAATGAGATAATATAAGTAGCTTTAATATGAATGTTTAGAAAAAAATATTGTGATTAGTTAATTCCTGTGTTCCAAACAATACATCTCTAATTTTTCCTGTGTTTTCAAATCCTCTGTTTTCTGTATACATTTCTATCCTATTCCTCTATTTTTCATATTCCTGTATTTTTGGATTCCTGCATTCCAAAGAAGCCCTAAGAAATAAACTTTACTAATATATTTTTAGTAATAAGTATATTTAGTAATAAGTGTGTTTATAATTGTCACTAACGAGAATACTTGCTACTAACGAGAGATCATGAACTATCGAAACCTAAATCAGTCTCTAATGATGGGTTCCAATGATGTCTAGGTATTTAGTGACGGGTGTCCTATAGGCCATCACTATCACTAAAGAACAACACAACTATTTTTTTAAAAAAATAAATAAATATGTGAGCAAAAGAACACTAACCCAACAATGTACACCACTAATATAAATTCTTATCTCCCCTCTTCAATCTCCACTCTTAATCATTCCACACTTCTCTCTCACGCACTTTTTCTACTCGATCTTTACCGTTGTCGCCTTGAGCTCCATCAATGATGGCAGGCATCACCATAAGATCCACGGATCCACCCGAATCGCCTAGCGTCATCTCGTGCTTCACTTGACCACGAACTCATCGATGTTGAGCTGCTTCGACATAAAGCACACAATTGTGTGTTGTTGTTTCATAAAATTCTATTGTCTTCTCTCCCCTCTTCCATCATTATCGCATCTCTTCCTTTATTATAGCTTAGAGTAAAGGCATCACCATTGATGATCACATGAAAAACATCTTGGGACAATGATAACCATAACTAGAAGAGTCCATGGCTCATCCTCTACATCCTTGGATCTGATCATCATCTCATTTGAAACGAAGTTGTAACTTGTAAATAATATAACTAAATTGAATAAAATGATTGATCATTAGTGACACGTGAACATTTATACTCATCACTAATGATCTATTTTTAGTCTGACATATATGTATATACATCACTAACGATGAGTCATTATTAACATTATTAACGTGATAAGTAATAGTACTATGATCATCACAAATAACTTTTATATGCCGTCACTAATAATCTTTTCGTACTGTCAGAATGACCCTGCCATATGCATGTAGTTAGCAATGAACTATGAGAGTCCTGTTTCCATCCGTCCATCGAACTTATTAGCTCTGTCGGGACAATGATTGTCCCGGATGAACCTAGACGGCTAGACCCATGGATTACGAGGGTACCTGGACGCAAGTAGGAGCGAAGGACAGAGGAAGACGTTGTCCTAAGCTGGGACCCTACACTGAACTCTCCTTGCAGCTTCCACAACTAATAAATTAACTCCCTCTCGCACCAGTTGCAACGCCTAGCGCCATCGAAGTTAATTGTCGCCGTTGTCACCTCACTGTCAACCTGATCAACTTGTTTCATTCTCCGCATCGCATCGCATCGCACTGCACCGCACCTGAGGCCGGGCCCTCATACCTACTCTTTAATCTCTCTGCTCCCCGCGCCGTGTCGGCACGACTGATGCAAGAGATGCGTCCTTAGTTGCTGGTCAAACTCATGGCTCGCGTCGGCTCCTCCTCCTACTCCTTCTCCTTGCTGCCACTTCAAAAACTGTGGTTGTCGAATCGGCGTTTTGTTAACTCTGGTGGTGGGTGGCCACGAAGCGGGTGACTGAGTGACTCCATTGATGGCAGTGCTCGTCAGCTGTTTCCCTCGCGTGAGAGATCGAGATTCGAGAACGTACTCGCATCATCTCTCTGAATGGATTCACAGAGCACGACTCAGAAGTGAGTGAGACTGCTGATGTGGTGTCCTTTTGATGTGAAGCTGTTGCTGCACCCTAGTAACGTATCTACAGTTTGATCTGCAACAATCAATGGCTAGTGGACCATCAACTCAGTGGGACTCGCATTTTCGCAAACGCTTGCATTGCTCGGTTTGTAGGGAAAGTTGAACTAGAGTGTTTTTTTTTAAGAGAAGAGGCGGATAAGCGGGCCATTCGGTGTGGAGCTTTCTAGCATTTGTTGTTCGGCTTTTCTGAATCCTTCTGATCTATCCTGGGCTCCACGGACTACTACTCTTGATCAATGGTAGTTCTCTTTTCTTCTTGAGTTGGATTACCAATACTGCCACCGTTAGCTCACGTTCTTAGAAGCTTAACAGAGATTGTAACTGTAATTTTTTAGCTAATCGATGGTTACTGATAATTAATCCAGTTACGATAAAATCGAACTCGTTATTTAATTTTCTTCAAAGGGCCCGAAATGTACGTTCAGGTAGGGATCGATGAACTCTCGGCCCGGACAAGAGCACCATTACTCCAACCTACCCTACATGTTATTCTCATGCATGTCTGCACATGCACCTGGCACTGTTCTTCCCCCCTTCCCTTAATGGTAATGCAACCATGCTAACTGCCCATAATCAAAGCTCTTTCTTACATTCAATCTATGATATTTTTTCGCTAGTCGGTTGCTCTTTCTGTGTCATAGCATGTTTGCCTTCTCTCTATATATATAACGAAATGCACTTGTAATTACTTTCCTGTAGAAGACATAAACACATCAGCATATCAGTTAAATAATTTGATATCATTGCATCGATCTATCTATCAGGCCGACCACTCCATCTGCTGTTCCATTATTTCCGTCTTTCTTCCCCATTCTTTTGCCCGTTTGTGTCTTTTCATGTGAGGAAGATGCGTCGGGAGGCAGCTGACTACGCTTTTCTCAAGTTTATTTATTCCAGGTATCTCTGACATTCATCGACAAACGCATGTGTAAATAAAAAAGATAACCTGCTACGTGTGGACTCGAGGCTAGCACGAACGGAGAAAATGAGCAAAAAATGTAGCGTCGTGTGACCACTGTACAGAAATCTCAGTGGGTTTCAGATCGGCAAAGCGACCCCAAATGAAACAAATACATGGTGCCATGCATCCTCTTGTTCTGACAAAAGTTCAGGAACACGGGGATATGAATATATGATCCTGGCTCGCTTGCGCCGTAGGCCCGTAGTATACCTCGTTCGGACAAGTTTTTTTCTACGGGTTATAAGTCAAAAACATGTAAACTAATAGCAAAAGTTATTTTGACATATTTTTAATGGTCTAAAAGACAAGAATTAAAAACAGAAAATAAAAAACTCGTAAACTAATCTCAAAATCAAGAGCCTCTTTTGGGATCTTAATAATCTAAGTAGGAAAACACTGGTATTTTCTAACTTATACTACTACATTTTTAGATATTGTATATATTGAGTTTATAATCTAAAGCAAGAATCTAAATTATTTAAAAGAGCTATAAATTCTAAGAATAGTTATAGTCGCTACTTCCGTAAATCAGGGCAAGTCTACAATTCGAATTTGATATGGCTTATAAGTTGTAAACTCAAGCCAGCAGAGCCATTGATCAAGTTGACTAATATTCTAACGTTAGCCTTGATTTACTCGGATTCTAGCTTCATTGCCAAGCTCTACACATATATATTTGTATATATAACCATTTCACCTCCTTACTGTTCTACCGGTGAGAGCTAATGAAAAGTAGAAACATGCTGAAAACACGATCGGTTCTACCATTTCTACATTTATTTAATTATTGGCAGATGTGTACTGCCGTACCGCTGGTTGAAGTAATATAACTATCCTTTTTTCACATAGCAAATCATCAGATCTCCCCCTTGTTTGGTTCCTCCCGGTTCTTCCGACTTATTGCAGATTTGTCAACATCACTGGGGCGCGCAGCTTTCGCATCCTTCCCAAAATTTCACGTGTGTGAAATCATTCGTTCCTTTGGTAGTTTTAATGCAAACTAGTATGAGTACATCTTTTGGTTGTAGTATTCCCTTCTTTACCATGCTTGCCCGCTGTGTTTTCTGCCTTCTTGTTGCAGCAATCCAAAGTCCATCGGATAGATGTGCATGTCCGCATGGAAGGCTGCAACAAAAAGTAAACGCACGAGTATGCATTTTGGCCTTGAAGTTTCGATTTTTTTTGCTTTTCAAGCCAAGTGATATTCGCTCTATGTTCTTATATATTTGGATTAAGCATCTCCAACCATTTCCCTATATTTCGTTCATTAGATCTTATCTACCGCCGAAGTTTTGGAGCAAAAGACTGGTTTCACGGCACCGCAGCACGGGCATGGGGCATCTGCAAATGCAGAAACTGGAAGACTAAAAATCTTATGGCTTCATGCTGCAGGCACGCATGCATGCTACACCTGCGAAAGCAGCGTATTGCATTTTATAATAGCTAGCCGTTTCTGACAGGAGCATTTATCTTCCATGTTATTGTGTGGCGTTTACCATTAAAGTTTTAAGCTTCTCTGACATGCACGCATCACGTCTCGACACCACACTGTGCGAGAGAGTAGGAACAGAGTAGCGATGATTTGAAGAACAAAGGGGGGCCGGGATAATCACGTTAAGGAAAACAGGTTTTTACTTCCATTTCCGCTGTTATTTTTTTGTTGTACAGTAACAGCACGAACAATAGCAACCAGCAGATACGTACCCACGGTATAGTACGCTACACATGACGAACAGAAGAACGACGAACACAACACAGCAGAACTAGAGGGAGGGAGGGAGTAATCTGCATTCTCCACGCACACATCCATTATTTTCCTCGCAACACTGTCCCTAGGTAAAGCATGCAGCAGCTTGCATGGCGCAGCAAATTAACACCGGAGGAGGTTTGAGTCCAGGGAAAAGCCTCATCTCGTCATTGGCCTCGCACAACACTTTGTCGGGGTCGGTCACCTTCTGCAAAGGGAGAAACGAGAGCACTGTTTAGGAGTTTGAGCGCGCTTGCATGCTTGCTTGCTTAGTTGCTTGTCCATGCAGATTAGTTTGAGAGTGGGGTCATGGGGTGTGCGTACCTTTGCGATCGGAACGTGACGGAGTGGCGGAATCGAACCTAGTTGTAGTAGGGCGGCGGCGGCGGCGGCCCGGGCTTGTAGGTCGGCGGCGTCGGCTTCGGGGTGGGGTGGTAAGTTGGTGGCGTTGGTTTGGGTGTCGGGGTGTATGTTGGCGGGGTTGGCTTGGGCTTCGGCGTGTAAGTTGGTGGCGTCGGCTTCGGTGTGGGAGTGTAAGTTGGTGGAGTTGGCTTGGGCTTCGGCGTCGGCGTGTAGGTCGGCGGCGTCGGCTTTGGCTTCGGCGTGTACGTCGGCGGCGAGGGCTTGGGAGTGGGCTTGTACGTCGGGGGAGTTGGCTTGGGCTTCGGCGTCGGCGTGTACGGCGGCGGCGAGGGCTTGGGAGTGGGGGTGTACGTCGGGGGAGTTGGCTTGGGCGTCGGCGTGTACGTCGGGGGAGTTGGCTTGGGTTTGGGGGTGTAGGTCGGCGGCGCCGGCTTGGGAGTGGGGGTGTACGTCGGAGGAGTCGGCTTGGGCGTCGGCGTGTACGTCGGCGGCGAGGGCTTGGGAGTGGGCTTGTACGTCGGGGGAGTCGGCTTGGGAGTAGGCGTGTACGTCGGGGGAGTCGGCTTGGGTTTAGGGGTGTAGGTTGGCGGTGTCGGCTTGGGCTTGGGGGTGTAGGTTGGCGGCGTCGGTTTTGGGGTTGGCGTGTAGGTGGGTGGCGTGGGCTTAGGGGTTGGGGTGTAGGTCGGAGGCGTGGGTTTCGGGGTGGGGGTGTAGGACGGCGGCTTGTGGGAGCTCGGAGGCTTGTACGACGGCGGCTCCGGCTTGTCGTGGTGCTGCGGCGGCTTGTGCTCCTTGGGCGGCTTCTCCGGCTTCGGGGCCGGCGTCACCGGCGGGGTGTACCCGCCGCCGTACCCGGCGTTCGCCTGGGTCTCGAATGCCAGGCTCATGGCCACCAGGGCCACCAGAAGAGCGGCCTTGCCACCCATTCTCACTCTCTCGCTCACTCGCTCCACTCCCTAGCTGCTGCTGCTCGGGGTTAGTGTGTGTACTGATGAGTGGAAGGCTCTACCCCTGCCACCGCTTTATAAACACGGTGGAGTAGTCTTGGATGCTCTCTCGCGAGGAGATGCAAGCATCATGTGACACTGGGCGGGTGGTGGTGAGGTGAGGCCTGAGGGGAGGGGATTGGCATGCATGTGGGCCGGGGGAGGGGGTTTCGCCATTGGTCACTCGGCTTCTGCGTTGTGTTCTTCGCTGGTCCCGGCGTCCAGCGTGCGTGCGTGCATGCCCTGGTTTGGCCGTCTGAAGTCTGAACCGTTTGACCTGTAGGTGAGGAACTGTAGCTGCTTAGGCCTGTTCGAGACCCTTTCGGCCGATAATTTATATTACACATGTTTTTCAAAATTATAAACGGTAATTCCCCTCTCACCTAAACTATACTTTTTATAAAATTAATAAATTAGTGGTGGGAATAAAAAAATCAAAGATCTCTTTATAATAAAATAGATGTTGAAGGAAATAACTTTACCAGACAAGTGTCAAATGATATTATCTGCGAAACCTCTAGAAGGTTCCAGTTCGTAGCCTCCGAACCCACTTCAAGACCTTAATTACGAAGCTGTTTGCGCACTGAATCCCTCTCCGAGAGACTACTCCGGGCTTTGTTTAAGAAGACGTGTGAAGCCTACCCCGGCAACAAGATTTTCGAACTATGGTCCAATATCCCTTCGAGTCTCCTTTCACAACCCTCCACTTCGGAGTACCACTCTGGAACGAAGCCTCTGACCCATACTCTGATGTGGGCCCTATATATCTTAAAGGGACACTTCAGCATGAAGACCAAAACCAAGGGCCTTCGCCCCTAGTATTTGCACATGTATTTACATAAGAGTTTACTTTTTTATCCCTACGAAGTCCTATGTATAGAGTCATCTATGACGGTTGTAAGTAGAGGGTAAAATAGTCTTTTCCCGTTGTATTGTGCCTATAAATACTGGGCATCTCCAATGTAAAAAGGACAGAGGATATAGAATACAAAAATCACTATGAACTAGATGTAAGACTACTATCCTCTCGAAGGCCTGAACTAGTATAAATATCCTTTACAATTAGTAGCCCTTCAACGCTAAACAAACATGTTTGGCGCAAACGCAATTGCACCAACAGTTGATGTCATCCGTGGGAATTCTAGTTCTCAATTAGCTTTCCTACTACTACTTGCATAATTAACCCTGAAGTATATCTCCGAAGTGGGTTGCAAAGTCCTACGGACTCCGCACGCTCCTCTTCGGCTAGGGGCTTCGAATATATTCTGAAGGCTTTGAAGTCTTCTCTTCGGCCTCGGAAGCCCTAGGGGCTCTGAGGCAAATTCACACACTCCGTTTCAAAGCCTTGGGTCTCCAGACTATTTGGACTCCTGAAGGTATGCATAAGCATTTCTGCTACCCGAGCTCAAAGGTGGGCTCGGCTGAGATGAATAAAGTCAACACGTATGGGAGCATACCTCGCTCTAATATGTGTTGGCTTCGGGTTCTGTTAAACGGCCCCAAAAATTTGGTGAGATCTGCTCCACCCTTATCGTTACACAGCGGCCCCGGGCCCGTAACGATAAAAACTTAGGACTCTGAGCTTTCGCCTCGAAGCATCCAAAAAAGAGTCGAGCGTGACTCAAGATTCCAGTGTGATCTGCTCCACCCTTATCGTTGCACAATGCCCCCGGGCCTGTAGCGATGAGATTAGGCCTTTGGGTTTCAGCTCGAAGTGCCCAAAAGAGTTGAAGGCGACCAAACAAAAAGCGAAGCCTTGTTTCGTCTTATAAAAATACCGAAGCCTTTCTTTGTCCTATCAAAAATCAAAGCCCCACTTTGTCTCGAATAAATCTCGAAGCCCAACTTCATGTTAAATGATGTTCTGAAGCCTTGCTTCGATCATCAACCATGTATTTTGAAGACTTGCTTCGATCATCAAATCTCAAAGCATGTCTTTGAATGTTTCCAATTTCCTCTTTGAATGAAAAGAAGAGAGACCAAACAAGTAAAATAGATTCTGAGTCCAACACTCAAAGCATATATATATTTCAAATGATCGATCATTCGAAGTTATACTACCGAACACGTGCTCCCACATACTCAAAAGCAATGTACTCTGAATCGCACTATTGCACGCATCGGCTCAGCCGAAGTCCCTAAACTTCCACGTATAAGGAGAGACCAATAACCATGCGTACGGAGTATGATTCATTAATTATTCATTCGAAGTACGAATAAAAATAAATTTCATTTATATAATTGTGAAGTACATCAATACACTTAGAAAATACACACTACGAATAAGCACTATCAAAACCTAAGAAGAAGCAGGCTAGCGACACTGAAAAAGTCGACCCCTGCTTCTGCTTGCTCTTTTTACACGAGGGCCCCCTCGGCTGGACGAACCCTCGCTGGGGTCAGACCATCCACGCTTCAAAGCCCGGAGAGCCCTCCATTCCTCTTGCAGATTGTCCCAAGTCTGAGTCACAGGTGGCTCCATATCAAAAGCGGAGAAGTCCAAGGCTTCAGCGTGCTGAGCAAGCGCGCTTGAAGGCTAGACCCCTTCGTCTTCAAAAACTACTTCAAAACTACGTAAGTCAGGCGAAGACAAAGAGCTGCGAAGGGGCTCGGCTTTTATGGAGGCTAATATCTCTTGGGCCACTTAGGGAATGATTTCGCCCTTAGGACCGCACAATATTTTGAGCTAAGGGTGGCATTCGAACCGAGCTACTTTGAACACTACCTAGTGCTAGCGAAGAGCCTTTGAATCTTCAAGAACTTTGGCATCAACATCAATATTCGAAGGAGCCTAGGCAAGTCGAAAATACCCTCGCATTTCATTAATAAATTGATAAATTTGCTTTACAAGCCTACAACTAAGTGTTACAAATGAAGCCTAAGAGATCTACACCTTCGAAAGAGGAGGGTTTGATCCCGATGGAGGCGTGCGTTGCCTCGCATGACGAGTGTGGTTGGCCTCTTGGAGTTCGAGGGCCGTTTCACGCGCCTGGGCCTTTCAAGGCTCGTGAAGTCAGCGCTAGGCCTCGAGGACCTCTCGAGTCAGTGAATTCAAGTGAGGTCACCCGAAAGTCATCGGCTTGACGGAGGTCGCTGCCTCAAGGTGTTGGCACCCCACCTTGTGGAGCATCTAAAGCACATCCTGGCCTGCTACCCTTCCGGAAGTCTGCGCAAAGCCAACCAAAACACCTTCCGTAATGCAGGCGGCTGTATGGAAAAACCCAAGTCAGCGTACGGTAGGATCTTAGACTCTGAAGTTTGGGGCTCGGCACAGAGTCCCCAAGCACTCCAGAATTCCAGTGAGGATGGAGGTGGCCTCGTCGACCCCCGAGATAACTTCGGCTCGTTCAGTCTTAAAGGCTTCATCCTGGGTGCGAAGCTTGCCGGCCTCTGACCTCGACTTCAAGGCCTTCGCTTTAAACCTCGTAGCTTTGTCCTTCAAAACTTGGAGGGCTTTCTAGAGGCCCTCAACCTCCGAATTGGCTCCGGATGCAACCTCACGGGCCTCGGCCACTTTTGCCCTACACGCCTCAGCAAACCGCTTTGGCTTATTGTTGTCATCGGGTAGCTTTCGAAGCCTGACAGCGAAGGATTTTAATACCCTCCACCGTGAGGCCCTCTTGACGATCTACGACAATGGTGGCCTCATGAAGTAGTGTGAATGCCTGATAAAGCAAGAACAAAAGAAGCTGTTAGAAGCAAGGAAAAGCCAAAGGCTTGAAAAACCCTTTACAAGACTCTATTGCTTGAAGAATAGCCTCTTCGGTGGCAACAGTGAGGTCCCTGTGGCAGTAGTGGCCCATCTACGCTACCAAGTTGCTACCTGTGAGGCCCTCGTCACCTCAAAAGAACTAGGACACCAGTTCACCGGCAGGCACCCCTAGTGGGATAAAGGGCCTTAGAAAAGGCGCTCAGCTCGTGGACGCCTCTAGAACTGGGCTCTACTTTGTTACCTCCACTACAATAGCCCCTGTGTCCTCCTCTTCGTCCGAAGAGTCCTCGCTGGACCCTTCGCTGGAGCTTTCGCTGTTGTTGGCCCTCCCACTTTGATAGTGGTAGGTTTCGCGGCATCGGCTTCGACAACATCTAAAGAGAAGAAAAAAGAAGTCAGGAACAAAGTGTACAAGCAAAGGAATAAAATGGTAAGGCCATTAAAATACATTCGGTCTCCTCCACAATAGAAGAGAGGTCTGAGAAGTTTGGGAGCATGAAGAAATCCGCAAAGTCTTCATTAAGGTGGGCCTCCAAGTCCATGGGCTCCAAGTCCATTGGCTCTGAGTCCCTTGCTTCAGTCAGTAATATCTCTGCTTGCTCTGCTTCAATAATAGGTCTCAGAGGCGACGGAGTCCCCGCGCTAGGGGTTTCGGCTGTCGAGGTCGGCCGAGAGGATCCCAAGGGGCATGTAGAGTCTAGGGGTCCTCGGGGGCATTGGGGCGATGGGTCCGTGAGCTTTGGGAGTGTTGGGACTTCGTCCACCCCAAGACGAGCCCATACCCGCTTGTACCTTTCCTAGGTCCTAACCAGGGCAAGGCGACGACTTCGCTCGTCTTGAGTAGGAGCCCCCATAACGCACTCCACTGCTATAACCGCAGTCTCCAGCGTCAATATCTCCCACTTGGCTACAAGATAATGGAGCCCAAATAATTAAAGCATTGAGCGAAGTGTCAAGAGTACAAGAACTGTATTTCGAAGACTCACCAATGAACTCCGAAGGGATCTCCTTCAAGTCATCATCATCGGAGTCCCTAAAGACATCCTTCATTCCTTCGGTCATTTGCGTGCGAGGGGGCTGATCCGGAGGGTGATGAATTCCTCTGCGAGGTCCCTCATGCTCATCCTCCACTTCACTTTCCGCAACAGCTAGATTCTTGATGTGATGGTGGTGGAGTATGTGGCCACTTCAGCTTCACGATGATATAAGGGCATTAGTGTTGCGAAGTGGGGAGTCCACTCCAACAATGATGTAAAACCACTTCTGATCCCACCTCGAGTACCAACGATCATTGATGACCCTCACTAGGAAGGAATTAGCGTACTCCTTGTGGCTAGCAGTTAGCGTAGTGGAGTTGTGAAGACGTATGTGTGACCTTCCCACCCTTCGGCCCTCATAGCTTATTCAAAGATGGTGAGCCGGGCTACAACATTCGGAGATAATTAGGGGAGCTCCAAGTTAAACAACTGCAACACTCCGCTAAGCAAGTCTTCATCCTAAGGAGCTGGTATTATATCGGTCTCTAGGACGTGGAGGCCCACCTTCTTTAAAACTCTTCCCGCACAAGCTTCATGGATAAACTCCGGAGTAGACTTCGTCTTCCCCAACTCTAGAGTCTGTGCAAACTTCTCTGACGGAGGACGGAGGTCGAACGCACCATAGCGCTTCACAGTGGCCTTTGCTGCAACTACTGTTGTCGCCGCTGTCTAGGCTTGTACAGAGCCAAACCCCCGCCTAGGGTGAGACCCTTCGATGACGAAGCTTGCTTCGGTATCCTGACCGTGGGCTTCCCAGGCAAGAGGATAAAGGCTTCTCAAGCAAGAAGATAAGGGCTCCGGAAAGAAAAGCTAAAGACTTAGAGAGAAATGAAAGCGAGAGTGCGGGCGTGTAATGGCCCCTAGGAGCGTCAGTGGGCTTTTATAGGCGGTGAAAAGGTGTGGTGCTTCCCTTGGGACAATTTTTTACCACCGCGTGAGCACCCTCCACAGTCTACGATTAATAGGGCCAACGTAAAATAGGGTGTCGTACCACAGTATTGCAATGATTCGATTTCAAACCATTGGTCGCACCACGTTGTTTGGACTTCCAAGGGCGTCCCATCAAATATTGGCAGACATTTAATGGTTAGGCTTGGCCCAAAGCCAAGCTCTGAAGCCGAGGCTCCGAAGCCCATCTCTGAATCCCTAAGGTTGGAAGAGGGTCATTTCGAGCTGTCATTTGTCGTAAAGCACGCACACCCCTTCATTACAAACGACTACGTGCGAGAGGCTATTGTTGGGGAAATAACTTTACCCTTACAGGGGCCAAATGACATTATCTGTGAAGCCTCTAGAAGGTTCCAGTTTGTAGCCTCCGAACCTACTCCAAGACCTCCACAGGACCAAGATCTAATTATGAAGTTGTCTGAGCATCGAAGCCCCCTCCGGGCTCCATCCAAGAAGATGTGTGAAGCCTACCTCGGCAGCAAGACTTTGAACTATGCTTTGATATCCCTTCGAGTCCCCTTTCGCAACCCTCCACTTCAGAGTACCACTCTGGAACAAAGTCTCCGGCCCATACTCCGATGTGGGCCCTAAATATCTTAAAGGGACACTTCGGCATGAAGACCAAAACCACGAGCCCCCATCCCTAGTATTTACACATGTATTTACATAAGAGTTTACCTTTTTTTCTCCTACGAAGTTCTATGTACAGAGTCATCTATGATGGTTGTAAGTAGATGATAAAATATTCTTTTCATGTTGTATTTTGTCTATAAATACTGGGCATCTCCAATGTAAAAGGACAGAGGATACATAATACAAAAATCACTATGAACTGGATGTAAGGCTATTATCCCTCTTTGAGGCCAGGACCAGTATAAATATCCTTTACAATTAGTAGCCCTTTAAGGTAAAACAAAACATGTTTCCCGTAAACACAATTGCACCAACAGTAGCATTATGAAGTGACACATAAGATTAGTTAAGAGATATTTAAGAAATCAAACATTTTATTTGCGAAATGAGATTAAACAAGTATAAATTATATTTTAGGACAAAGTTCAATGTTTAAAAATAAAGTTTTTTTAACTGGGGAAGTATTTTTTAAAAAATATATAAAAATATACAAAACTAAACTATTTTCTGGTTTTTTATCATTAAATTCAATTGTTTCAACGCTTAAACTATTTAATTAGATAATCATAGCATTAACCATCTACCTCATTTTCAAACTTTCAAGGGTTAATTGTATCCATGCCACCGTTATTTCCGAAAACGAACGAAATGTCATTACTATTTCGTTATTTGCCTTCATGACATTACTATTTTCAAATACTCACTTTCATGCCATTTTATATGCATCTGATGCATACGGGCCCACATGCATCACTGTTTTTTTACTATATTGACCATACTACCCTCTTCTTATCCCCTATCTTCTTCTCTCCTCCAATGTCTTCCTCCCTATCGTCGTCGTCGCTGCCTTCCTAAGCCTCCGGTCGTAGGTCCCCGCCTCCGCCCGCCCAAGACGCACGCAACGGCCGCCGCCCAAGACGGCCACCTAGGCCGTTGGCCTTGGCCGTCCGATCGCTCACCCGAGATTGCCTGTCCCAACCGTCGCACCGCTGCTCTCTCAACACGAGCCCTAGTGCACGTCCGACTGACACGCCTGAGCCTCACCGCATGCTATGGTTGCCGCCTCACCTAGGCATCCCACCGCACCCTGACAAGCTCTACCGACCTTGTGCATTGGGAAGAAAGGGAATGAGGGGAGTGGCGGTGGCTCGGGCAGAGGCGAGGTGGATACAACATGACGATAACGAGCTTGTTCGACGGCATGGCGACGTTTGCCACTGTTGTGCGTGCGTGGGCGGGGATATGGGAGGAAGATGAATAGTGTCAAACAAGGGTAGTTTGGGTAATATGCAAAAATCCTTATCTGCGGGTGGGCCCATATGCGTTTGATGCGTACAAAATGACACGAGAGTGAGTATCGCATAATAGTAATGGCATAGAGGCAAATAACGAAATAGTAATGATATTTCATTCGGTTTCAGAAATAACGGTGATATAGATGCAATTAACCCTTCAAGGGCTATAAGATGCCTTGTAGGGAGCAGAGAGAGATCTCGGTGGAGCAGCGGACCTATTTACGCACATTATTATGCGGGCATGTCGCCGGTAATAATCGAAGTGCGGGACTAGAGCCATCAGACACGTGAGAGTTGGGACTCTAGTGAGAGGGTAGTGTTTTGTGTCAAGAAAATCCCATGTGCAGTAGCAACTCTTCAGAGTTCAAAGGACAAAAAGGAAATGGAAGATTGCATGGTATTGTCTCTCGAATGGGGGTAGATGCTCGAACAGTGTTACAGTGCAACCAGAATCTGTTGTAATTCTTATCTTGGTGTAATGTTTAGGACTAACTCAAATCAGAATATTGGATTAATTTTTAAAGGTTTATTGTAAATAAAAATGATCATAAGAATCTCTTTTTTATTATTTTTCTTTGAGATGCCCCCATACATACTCTATTTCTCCATCTACTCTCTCTTCCACATGTGATTTTCTTTAAAATTCTTATATTTTAATTCCTATAAACCATCTAAAGACATCATCTATAGTATTCCTTTATTTTGAAATCCTATAGTATTCTATAATAAGAGACAATTTATTCTTACGTTTTTTTCTATTCCCTCATTTTTAGAATCATGTATTCCAAAATTTTAGAATCTTTTATTTAAAGAAAAAATTGATTTCCTGTAGCTGCTCTTTGTAAGTGTACTTTCCCAACTATTAAAAACTAAATGTTAGGGAAATTATTTTCCGCTATACTCAGAAGAGTTATTGAGGATTAATTACAGGCTTGAATGACCCTTCGAAGTAAAGTCTTTGGTCTACCTATCTTCAAAGGCATCGAGGTTCTATGAAGCCCTTGAAGGCCCTTAAAGTCAAGATTACTGAAGCCTTTTGGAATAGATCCTTCGAAAATACCAGCTTGAAGGCTTGAATCAATTTTGGAGTCCAAAATCCGATATCGGGGGTATACATTCCTTTAGACATGACATATACTTTACAACACTACATGTAGCCTTTTACTACACCACCCCTACATGCATGTATTTGTACCGTGCATTATAGGCATAGTCGGTTGTAAGGAGGAGGTAATAACATATTATCCTCTATAAATTATGTCTATAAATACCCTCTCTTTGCTAGTGAAAAGGGACCACGTAATATTTCACCTAACAAAAATACTCATACTTTCATGTGTACGGTATTACTATTCGTAGACCTACACTCGGACTCAGATACTCAGATTGGATCTTAAACCCTTCAAGGCTTATTGAAACTTTTGTGTAATAAGGTAGTACACCAACACTAAGACTCTCTTTTGAACGGTTTTGATTTATTTACAAGTGGGCTTAAGTTCAACGGTCGAATAAGCTAATGTCGAAAAATTCTAAGAAGTTCATTGTCATGCTCTAAGTGCTTTCTAAAATATGAGATTATTATATATACTGTATGATAAAAATATTGTCTTACTCATTTATTTTCTATATGATATTTAATTGATTATACCATCATTTGTGACATTTTTTTGATATTAGGTGAAGTAAACTCAAGAAGGAATTCTTTTAAAATAATATTTTTTTGAAAAAAAATCAAATGTGTATAACTATTTCACAAATTTACAAAAATAGGTAATTGTCGGCACTTGATAGACCGACTCAGACCACATCAGCACGAATCGACCGATCAATGAGTCGTCCTACGAAGTGCCGATTCCTAACGGTAGAGACTTTTTGCACAAGGCGGAGGCCAAGGCAGATGCACTTTTTGCAAATAAGGCATTAGCTACAGTAGTTGCACTTTTTGCTTTTTGCATTTTTTGCGGTAGAGACATATCTACCAAGCAGTACTGCAGCTTTTTGCATGTTTATTTTTGCAAATGTTGGTATTTCATAGGCGACTCAGGCAACGTCAGTCTGAGCCGGCCATTGATCGGCCCATGCTGATGTGGCTTGAGTCGGTTCATCAAGTACTGATGGCTACATATTTCTATAAATTTTTGAAACTACTATATATATTTGAAATTTTTTCAAAAAATATATTATTTTAAAAAAAATCCTCAAGAAGTCTAACATGAGCTTTTTTCAGGTTCTAATATAGGCTTATGATTTATTTAAACAATAAATTTTGCCTTCTATATTATATATAGTTTATAGCTTTGTGGCCTTGTTGGACTTATAAACTGGCAATAAGCTGTATAGAACGGGGCTAAGTGCGTGATTTGGGGGGACAAGCGAATAGCTTGGGGGTGATTAGCTTGTTTAACCTCCATGCACATTTCCACAGGTTCTTCCAACGATTGAATTAGGTGCGGATTATCTTCTTTTTAAGTGAATGATAGTGTTCCTAATCATATTTTTAATAACGAAAATCTAAAATCACTACAGATAAATTGGAAACTTTCGTCGGCCAAATTCGACGGGAAGTTAGATCAAATCTGACAGAAGTTAACATCTTTCGTTGGCTAAACACTAATTTTCATCGATTTTTGACTGACGGAAACCCTTAGACGAAAGTTATGACATCTTTCGTCGGCTCAAATATATGCCAACGGAAGTTACGTTATCTTCCATCGGTCCCAATCCGATAGAAATTATGTTTCTTCCGTCGATTTAAAAAAAACAAATTATATAAGCCAACCAAAATCTCCCATTTTCATGCAGTGAACATGATACTGGGATGGCTGAAATTTAAGCTTCACTGTACTTCATGTGACACCACTGATCGAGGTCAAATCCGAGCCACCGAAAATGGTGTGTTAGATGGGCAGGAAAGCATACATCTAATCCAGATCCTTGTGAAGATTTACTCTGCCATCATTTTAGATCACTCGAATGAAACTGAAACACTAGCTTAAGAAGAAGATGAACGCTTATCCACACCAACGCCCTTCCGGTGAAGAATGATCATGCTACATCAGCATCTTATCTCACAAGTGACAATCATCTCGATGACGCTGGCAGTATATCTAATACTCTTGCTGTTTCTATCTTTTAGACTCCTACCCTTTTGTCCCTCGGCTAAGTACGTTCATTATTATATATAGATCGTATCCCTAAATTTTATGAAGCGTATCTCTAAATTTTATGAATCGTTCAATCTGTACGATCTAATAACTTAATATCGGTCACCGTCCAATCTATACTATTGGAAGTAATAGGGTCATACAGTTAAGGGAAAATTACTCACATGTCATTATAATTTTTAGAAATTGCCTACATACCACTGTCAGTGACTGTGGCGGCTCTCATCTGGCAGTGACACAATGATGATATTTTGGCAAACCGTAAAAATCGTAATGGCACAGAAAAAATTAACCCTATAGTTAACTTCAGTGTTCTGTTTTCTAACAACTCCGTGTGCATTGGCGCTATATTTACTCTGTTTTCTGGTGCTTGTGCTTAAACTGACTCTATTTGACTGCAAGTCCCCTACTGTATTACTGTTACCTCCCATTTACAAATTACAAACAGTAACTTTGTCTCAAGAACTTGCAGACAATGTTGCCCAACAAACAACTGATGAAATTAACGTATCCCGTGATTTCAATTTCTGAGAATAGCGAGTAGCTTCAGCGCATAGAGCCATAGAGGGTAGGCCGGGGAGGAACACCCCTGAAAAAGCTGACGCGGTTGTCTCCTTCCCTCTGCCAAACTGCAGAAAAAAACAGGCAAAAAACTAGTCTCCCCCGGAAATCGAGATGCCAATTCTCGTCTTTAATGATATGCGGCCAAGACGATCACTGGAATTGCTCGGCATATCAACAATATTTAAACAAAATAAATTGTTGATGACTAACAAGTCCATCCAGGAGAACTGTATATGTGCATGATCTGTCGGTGGAACCGTCGTCGCTGCGATTGTTTGCTGATATTGCAATGAAAAAACTATGTAGTCCATGGCTCCATGCTCTTCAGAACGATGCTGGTTGGCCAACACTGACAAAAAAGCTTATCCAGAAACCAGCACGAATTTATGTTACAAAAACACCGATCGAATTAGTCGTCCATGTGGCACCAAATCCAGAAAAATCTACAATAAGGACATGTACAACTCTGAGACGGCGGAATAATTTTTAAAGTACAAGAGACAATAAAGAAACTGTATGGTACAACGTTAAGCTTTTAAAAATACATGCAGCTAAGAAACAACACGTCTCTTATATTTTTTCAGTTAACTCGTTAAAGACCACCTATTAAATAGTTAAATGGGTTGTACACGTTCTAAACTTGCGATGATAACATTCAGGGCTTTAGCATTGTTCTAATGGACACATCGCCAAGCTCGCAATAATTGCTTTCATACTCACGTGAAACCCCTCGCCAGCTACGTACGCATTCACTAATCAGCAGCTGATCAAGCCTGCTCTCATTATAGCTCAGCATCTGTTCATTAGGAGCACTAATTCTTTTCATTTTCCTTGATTTTCCTTGGTCATTGTGTCGTGAGCCAGCGCGACGGTAAAAATGAGAAAGAGAGTAGCATCTAAAAATATTATTGTGCCCTATCCTATGAACGGTGTATTTGATGAGAGTTGGTTGTAGGGGAAATATCTTGTGCAATCATTCATTTGGTGCAACGTGCAATCAAGTGATCTGGTGCATCCAATCAAGCGATCCAACGGCTATATATGAAAGGGGCTGAAAGTAAAAAAATACTAGATTTCAGCCCCTTTCATATGTAACCGTTGGATCGCTTGATTGGATGCACCAGATCACTTGATTGCACGTTTGCACCAAATAAGTGATTGCACAGGATATGGGGAAATATCCTATGTAATCACTCATTTTGTGCAAGCGTACAATAAGTGATCTGGTGTATCCAATCAAGCGATCCAACGGCCACATATGAAAGGGGCTGAAAGTAAAAAAATACTAGATTTCAGCCCCTTTCATATGTAACCGTTGGATCGCTTGATTGGATGCACCAGATCGCTTGATTGCACGTTTGCACCAAATGAGTGATTGCACGGGATATTTCCCTGGTGCACGTGATCATGGAAATAGCAGTCACTTGTGAGTGCCAAGTGCTTGTACTTAAATACAACTAAACAACATTTCCAACACTGCTTGCGCGAGAAAAATGTTGGCCGACAACTTTCGATATTTATAACTTGCAGCGACGACCGATGTCAAAGTTCTTTTCTTAATCTAGATCGAATTAGGGATACTGGATTATTGAGGCATGTGTGGCAGAAATTAAAAATTTAAGCCCATACTGGTACACGTATGATTTATGCGTGTATATGCATAATGCATGCTCCTATATATCCATGGCTCTTCTTGCAGCTGCGGTGTGCCGGTGTCATTCTTCGTTCGAGCAGCTGATGAGATTCGCACGAACTTCTAGAACGTTCTGGAGAGAGCATTTCTATAATTCGTCTGGGTATTTTATGGTTTGGGCGACAGTAGCCATTGTATTGCCCATTGGTGGCGACGATTATGGTAGCTAGGGGCTGGTTGTATGTATTTGCTCGCATAGATCTAGTTTAGATATGTTAATTGATTATATGCATGTATGTTTATTCGGTTATTTTTACTCATTTAGGTTGTGTTTGATTCAGATTTTTTAAATAAGTCCGAGAGTCAACCAGATTTTTTAAAAAGATAAATTACCATTTTCTCAGTTCAACTTTGAATGAAAATTATCAACCATGTCCCATGTCTAGTTCATGTAAAATTTAAAAAGATAAATTTTAGTAAAATATATCGTTTCAGTGTAATTGTAAAATATATAATTTTATTATAAACATTACAAAATTTCTTTATTACAATAATTTGCATGTGAAATTTCATATTAATAATATAACCAAACGTCATGAGATACCAAAACAGAAATTCAAACAACTTCTCAACGTTTTTGGTGGCTCACAACAACAGATTTTGCATAACTCACGGTTCACGACAACTAACTTTAACCAAACATCCTTAATTTAGTCAAAATAAGATGATGTCTAGTTTCTCACATACTGATAGATATGAATATATAAACAATAAATTAATATGGTATTTATTATGTATAGTTATTTTGTTATAGCTCTTAATTTATATGCTATTTAAAATATATTATTATCATTTAATATATATTATTATCATTTAATGCATGATGCTAATCATGTACTAGCAACATCACTAGCTAGTTATAGAAATAAAATTTCTCGTTTCTGTGATCAGGTTGAGGAACTCCTTTTACACCCAATGAGTAAAGTGTAATGCTCAATTATTCGTGCATGCCAAAAACAAACGAATCTTGCATTCCACGGGTACGAGCTAAACAGAAGCAACCAACATGCACCTAGTGTTCACCGTATAGTTCATGGTTTCAGTAGCCAGCTCGCATGGTTCATCGATGGCCTGCTGCTGCTAGGTGGATGTTCAGAGATGATAGCAGAGAATCTCTCCCTTTTGCGAAGCACGAGCGAGCGCCATGATTTTGCTGAATGCTTTCTAGGAGCCACGCATGATATAGGTCTTGCCCGCTTAAGCAATTGTTTCACTGCTTGATTTCCTGCTAGTTGGTTATGTGGTTGCGAGAGAAAAGAAAATGCAGTGAAATCTGTATTCTGCAGCTGAGTTGAAGTGACAGATGCGGACATGCAGTAAGAATTGGAGCAGCTTTAGCTCTCATTTCAGCTCATTTCAGCTGCTGTGCATTCTGAAATACAGTGACCAAATAACCCTGAGGTACCACCCATCGAAACCTGCAGTTTCTGACATAGCTGCACCGTTTTAATCAATACCTGTCTATAAAAAAAATGATGATTTATCGCTCTTCGTATGACCACCACTTGATCATGTTATCATCTCGTTGATCAGACGACCTAGTTGCTTTGGCCTCTGGTTTACAAAATGCCCTATAAAAAATTGCAGCCGTAGCATATCCGGGCCAAAAAGAATTCTGAGACTGATCGTGATCGGAAAGCTCGCATTAGAGATAGGGTTCTCACGTGTTGGATTTTTCTAGGTCGAGGACCAAAACGTAAAGCGATTCCCAAATTGGATCTGCAAGATGGAACAGTATACCCAAGTTGCGCGCGGTCGTGTCGGTGCATGCAGATGCAGCCGCGACGGGACAAAGTTGGCCGAGCAGGGAGATGGATGGTTCGGCGGAGCCGCGGACGGATTTTTTTAAAATTTAGTACATACTTTTAAAAAATTACAAAACTAATTTTCTATTGGCTGATGGAGTACCGATATTGTGTTTTAAACCCTAGATCGGCAATTCATCTACCGATCTAGGATGACCGTAAAATCATTTCTCTGAATAATCAGAATATATAGTTACACCAAATGGAGCTAATGTTAGATTAGATTAGAAGAATCGGTTCAAAGGTACACTCTTTGGGCTAGCAATTTCAAGGCCCATATCTGTCTTTTCTTTCTTCTCTCGTTCTTCTCTTTTTTTCTTTTGTACGGAAGGCCCATCTGTATCTACTGGTTCGCTGCAAGCCTGCATAGGGGCAACAACTTCAGAATCCTTGGCTCCCGGGCCATAGCCTGCCGAACAAACACAAGTCCACAAGATGAAACTGCACACACGTAGTCGTCAGGTTGAGCAGCTCTACCTCTACGTAGCAGCACAGGAGGCAGATACTCCAGGAATCGGCTCATATTTGGGCCAAAGCACCAAATGCTTTTCTCGTTTATCCGTAGCTCGGAATGCAGACAATCCGCTAATGCGCGTAAACTCTGCATTCATCCGTGCGCACCAGCGCACGGCACGGCATCGACAGGGCGACTAGCTCTACCTCCGTTCCACTGAACTTAAGAAACTATAATAGCCCTTATCAAGATAGGTAAGTATAGAGATAAAAGTATTTTTTTGGGTTATTAGCCTACATGCCACCGTTATTTTTCAAAACGTCAAAAATATCATTACTATTCGTCTATTAGCCTATATGCCATTATTATTTCAGATTCACTCTTATATGCCATTTAGGCCCACATGCAGCGTCTTCCCTACACTTTGCTATTCCGTAGCCGCTCCTCCATTCCTTGCCCACGGCATTGACAGGAAAGACGCCATCAACAACATCCTTCTCGTGCTCGGCTTCAATGCGTTCGGGAAGGCCAGCAGGGAAATCGGGGTACGAAGCGACACGGTACGAAGCGAGCGGCGGAAATCGGGGTTGAGATTGCGTGCTCGCCTGTCACTGGAGCTACTAGCTACGGCGGAGATTAATTTGTCCACGAGCTTGCTTGTTTGGCTGGTTTTGTTCGATCAGGAGGTGTTTGAAGTTGATTCATTGCTTCGTGATGGAGATGGATCTGAACGTGGCGGATGGGGTGCCGGACAAGCCGGCGGCAACGGCGCGGAGCGATTCTGGCATGTCGGAGTCGTCGGTGCTCAACGCGGAGGCGTCTGGCGCTGCGCCCACGCCAGCTGAGGAGGGGTCCAGCTCGACGCCCCTGCCCCCAGCGGTGCTCGAGTTCAGCATCCTCAGGAGCTCGGCGTCGGCCGAGGGCGAGAACGATGTGGGCGACGAGGAGGACGCAACGCCCTCGCCCCCGCCGCACCAGCAGCTCGTCACCCAGGAGCTCTTCCCGGCCGACGCAGCCCCGCCGCGGCCCGCGCCGCAGCATTGGGCAGAGCTCGGGTTCCTGTGCCCCGAGCCACCGCGCCCACAGCCACAACAGAGTCGTGCCACACACGCCGCCTCTGGCACCGCTGCGGCCGCTGCAGGCGGCCAAGAAGAGCAGGCGCGGGCCGCGCTCCCGCAGCTCTCAGTACCGCGGCGTCACGAGTGAAGAAGAAGGGCAGTATAGGCAATACAAAAAAATTAATCCCGACGCACGTGCAAAATGGTATATGGGAATCGATCTCAGAATTGTAATGGCATGTAGGCTAATAGACGAATAGTAATGGTATTTTTAGTGTTTCGAAAAATAACGTTGGCACTGAAGCAATTAACCCTATTTTTTTCACTAGTACTGTTTTGATAAATTTATAATAAATTCTAAACACCAAAAATGTTATATTTTGAGACTTAGGTATTAATAGAATGCATATAAATATTAGAATTTAAACGCAAAACAATATTTTTCCGTGTTTTTTCCATATGATCAAAATTTTAATAATTTTTAAATATAAAATATAAAAATAACATAAATATTATAAACTATATATGTGTCCTTATGGTGCACTCGACCCTTCAAGTCAATTAGTTTACATAGTATAAATGCCATACTATTTAAGAAAAAATTGATGTGAAAAGAAGTTGACGAGAATAAAAGAAAAATCATAAAAAACCCGGTCTCCTATAAAAACACATTTATATAATATCCTGAAGTAAAGGAGAGATTTGAGAAAGAACGGGGAGTGAAGATAATTGATTGAATATAAATTTATCAAATTTATTTACTACCGTTGCAGCAGTATCCTCGTAGCGCGGGTTACGTGGTGGTCAGAGCCACAGCCCACAGCTACATCGTGTCTGTGATGGGAGACGACGTAGCGGCTAACGTTCGGTTTGGAGTCAGATGATGAGACGACTGGCGAGGCTGAGTGTCTGACGTCGCCCGGACAATCGCTCGCACGCAACGCAACGATCGATCGACCTCGATCCGGCTCGATTTCACGCAAACTTTGGCCCGATCGCGCGTGGTCCGCACGTAAACGCGTCTGCAAACTCCGCGCATCCCCGTTTCCTCGGCGGCGACGCGACGGGCAATGCTGAGCCTCAGTTGTATGAAGAAATCTCCCTCGAGTAAGAATACCTAAAAGTTAAGGTTTTTGTAAGATTGTGTAGTTATTAAATTTCGCAATTGAAAAAAATTCTAAAGTGTCCGGGGATGCTAAAAAAAATCTGTAGTTGACGTACTTGAAAGAAGGACCCGGTATCTCCTTGCATTGATCTCTCTCCTAATACTGTCGTCGTGAAATATCATACTCTCTCCGGTTCATAAAAATCTTTCCGATTCAAAAAAAGAAATTGTCGGGGGAAATAATCACATCAAGACCTAATGCTTGAAGGGCTGCTTTGGAGGTACATTCCGAAGGATGAGGTGTGTGAAGCCTTGAGCTATCACCGCCATACTTTAAGGGGAGGAACCCAAAGCTCTAGGTCAAGTTCGGGGCCAGTGCATAAACCCAGAGTGGGCTTCGTTCCCTAAGGCTATTCATAATGGAGGTTTCATGGTATTAATTACCATGCCATATCAGATTTTTTGCTTACATGTCATTCAATTAATGAAGAAAGAGAAAATGTAGTGTCATCACCATGACATAGTGCTAACCCGTTTCCAAGACGGATGAAATGAAACAACCATTGAGAGCTAAATCGTACTTGAAAGAAGCCCCCGGTATATCCTTGCAATGATCTCTCTCCTAATACTGTCGTCGTGAAATATCTCTCCAGTTCACAAAAATCTTTCCGATTCACCAAAAAAATTGTTGCGGAAAATAATTTCGTCAAGACCTAATACTTGAAAGTCTGCTTCGGAGGTACATTCCGAAGAATGAGATGTGTGAAGCCTTGAGCTATCACCGTCATGCTTTAAGGGGAGGAACCCGAAGCTCTAGATCAAGTTCGGGACCAGTGCGTAAATCCAGAGTGGGCTTTATTCCCTAAGCATGTAGCCTTCGTAGAAGTCTGCTACTAGAGTGTTCCTAAAACCTCCTACCCCCGAAGGCCGGGGTGCCGTCAAAAGGGACGAGACGTTTACTTTATTCAAGTGTTCACACGATGTCTGACCTTTTACCTTTATGGAGCTCCGAGAACAATGTCCGCCATGGCGGTTGTAACTAGAGGGCATGATAGTATTTTCCTGTTGTATACATGTCTATAAATACCTCATTTTCTACTATAAAAGGGACATCGAATACTAATACAAGAAGAAACACTTCAAACTGATCCAAGGTTATTATTACCAGCGAAGACCTGAATTGGTCCGCACTTAACCATTTCAAGCAGTCAACTCTTCAATGTTATTCTAAACTTATTAGCATAATTCTTTGCGCCAACAAAAATATTTTTTGATATTATTTCAGATATCAAGAAGCAATTAATTAGTGTATATTTTTCCATGTTTATTTCTATTAAATATAACATGAAAATAAACATAATATAGGAGAGGAAAAAACACTAGAGAGCATATTTTATAAACGACTTTCTCTTGTGAACTGGAGGCGATGGAGCACACAGTCAAATGGAAAGGGAAAGAAAGAGACAACACATTTAACATAACTGCCCCCTTCTTTGGCTTCCACGCCCTGCCCTCTTTTTGAAATTTGTCGCTTAAAAACCACTCTATAAGTCAAAATATTTTATTTCTAATCCTTCGATTTTATTCTCAAAACTTTATTTCTATCTCCTATCGTCAAAAATATTTTATTTCTAACACTTCAATTTTATTCTCAAAACTTTGTTTGTATCTCCTATCCTATCATCGCCTATCCTATTCTAGTAAATAAGTAAATTTTATTCATTTATACAAATTTTCTCTCTTTACAATAATAATTTTGTAATAAATAATAACTTAATCTTTTAGAGCAAGTTTAATAATATAGCTAGTTGTTGATTTTATATTTGTGTCATGTCATATGTAGCTAATCTAATAGTCAATTCATATAATAGTTAGTTGGTTATATGTATCATGCATTTAATGTGTAATATATTACATCATCTCACAATGTTCATTGAAACCTGTGTATGAGTAGGCTGTTAACTAGTAGTCCGCTTTTATTCTCTCTCCTTCCTTCTCTCCTCCATCTCACTACTAATCTGATATAACATAAGCTTATTATACTCGCTCAATACCACCACTAACTTATCAATTGAAGTTTTTTTATGGAGCTGGTAGACGAGAAGAAATGGCGCCTAATTCTAAAGGAAAAATAAAAGAAAGGCACATGTCCTCGCGGGTCAACTCTCGCTACGGGCCATATCACCTAAACAACGATTTATGAGCCGCATCCTGCACGAGATTGACTCCTTGAAGACTTTGGTTACGATTTTGGAATTTGGAGTACACATCGCCGGAAACTTGGACTGACTCGTGCCTCGATCAGATCACATTACAATTTACAAAAGCTACTGATCCTACTAGCAAGAAAGAGAGAAAACAGTCGTGCTCGAAATGACAAGCTACCGGTCAACATATGGATTAAACAAATACTTAGATTGTAAAATTAACTAATGTTTTAAAAAAGTTGTCTAAGCAATGATGATTAATGTTTTTAAAAATCGTATTTTGTGAAATTTGTAAAAATGTCATTAAAATTTTCTGTAATTTAAAAAATGTTACTGTCAATGACTGTGGTAGGTTCCATCTGTCAGTGACACGCTGATGGCATATTTCAAAATCGTGAAAATTGTAATGTAATGGCATGGAAAAATTTAGCCCTTTTTAAATATGGTACAGGATATTCTCAACTTTACTAACTTAGATATTTTCTTAACATTAATTACATCGATATATTAACTAAAATGTATTGAAATGACAGAAAGCAAATCAAGAAGATTAAAAGAAAATAGCGAAAACAAGTGACTAGATACAAATTCATTTAGAATATCATTGAAACATCCTAACTTAGTAACTTAGGATTGCCCTTATAATCATGTGAAATATTATTTGAAATAATTTGTTTGGGGCAAGTCTTCCGGTGTTAAATTAGTTGATCGATCAGTAGCCCATCAAATCCGGTTTGACAATGTAACTCTAACGAGATTTCACAAAAAAATCCGATTTTGTGAAAATGATTTAGTTTTAGTCAAGCTGCTAGCAGTTCGGTATTCCGTTGCTTGCTTGCGCCGGTTGCCACTGGAGTAAGCGTGTCACACGAATTGTTCGGTGGTACGTTATTCTGACACGGCGCCATGGACACGTGTCGTCTCCTCCTAGCATGTGGGTAGACAAGATGCAGATGGGTCAAATCGAACAGGGGCACGACCTGTTCAAATGTACTACAGACCGTATGCGGACAAGCTTCCAAATATTTTAAAATTTGTTTATTAGCTTTTATATTCAATTTACCCTTGGCTCTGTCTTCAGTTTTCTATTTTTTGTTCTTTATTATCGGTCTATAAGAACCAATTAATTAGTTAATTTTGCATTGCTTTTCATTTCCTTGTCAAAACTCTCTATCCATGTACAGATTATTGTTGTTCTTCCCTCCACGAATCAATTTCTCCTGGCTCTCTATCAACTTACATTTGAAGAACTAAAGAAGAAATGAAAGGGGGAAAAAAGGAACAAGAACGGTTTGGTATCCGTTCCATGGTGGCTGCCACTCCAGTGTATGATCGCCCGAGCAAGCTTTCATTTTTAGTTCAGAACGGCATGATGTGGGTGGTCTTGGAGTCGTAGCCGGCGAGGCAGCTCTTGGCATTCACCTTGTATATCTTGAGCAGCTCAAGGGTCATCTGCCTCGCCACCGGCGAGCATCCGCTCTGCAGCAGAAGCAGGAGCCTCGTCAGGGCGCCCTCCGATGCTGACGCCGCGTCCGCGGCACGCCGGTCCTTGTACTTGTGGCAGACCGCCCAGAGCACGGCTACCGCGGCCTCGGCGCCGTCGCGGCCGGCCTTCATCATCTTGCCCACCACCGCCGGTACGGCCTCCTCCGCGTGCTCGCAGAGAGCGGCGCGGCCCTCGGCGCACCCGACTGCGGATTCTAGAATCCGGAGCGCTTTGGCGAACATGGCCGGCGCCGTTGTGGCGTGGAGTGCGCGCACAGCGGCCGGGACGGCGCCGAGGCGGACCATCTCGGCGCGCGCAGCACGGCGAGACCGGGCGATAGTGGACAAGCAGGAGAGGCCGGTGTCGACAGCCTTCATGTCCAGGTTGCCCTTCTCGTCGACCGGGCCGATGAGCCGTACCAGCTCGGCAACCAGCTCGGACGACTCGGCGACCGCCTCCCTCGCATCGCCGGCGGCATTGGCTAGCAAGAACTCGACCAGCCTGGCGGCATCTATCCTTGCCTCCAGGCCACTCCCTCCCCGCAGCACGCGGGCCAGCGACGCGGCCGAAGCCCCCGCGTCGGCAGCGAGCCCAGCAGCTACCCGTTTCTTGTTCGCATCCTCGATGCCATCCAACGCGACGATCGTGGCGAGCACTCTCACGGCCGCTTCGGCGGCCTCAACGCTCGTCTTTTCACCTTTCCTTCTAAGCACCGACGCAACGGTATCGGCGGCGCCGCCGGCGCCCACCAGAGCATTCTTCTCGAACTCGTCGACGTCATCGTCGGAGATATAGGCCGCCAGCTCGCGAAGCGCCGATGAGGGGTCAGCATCCGACGACGCAACTTGACGGACGAGGCCAGCGGGGGAGGAGCCAACAGCAGACGACTCGGAGCCGGCGGCGGGGGAGCAAGAAGCGACGGAGGTGGACCAGTGCGCGATAAGGCTGCGGAGGGTGAGGTTGGGGACGAGGTCGGTGGAGGGGAGCGGGAGCATGGTCGCCGGGCAGGTGGTGTTGCCGGAGTCGAGCCACCGCTGGATGGAGGCGCGGTCGTACGTGACGCCGGTGCAGAGGCTCACCGGCGACCGCATGACGTCGAGCGAGATGGGGCAGCGGAAGAAGCTGGGGATCTTGACCTCCAGCCCCTGGTGCTGCGGGGGCAACCTCATGCTCGTCGTAGACTCCTTCCTCACCATGGAGAGATGAGATGCAATGGCTGGGGTGAGGGGGGAGACCAGACCAGAGCCCAGAGGAGGAGAAAAGGGAGGAGAGAAGCTGGAGAAGAAGGTGGAGGTGGTGGTAGGGGTGAAAACGGATCGGATACGGACGGATATCACTAATATCATATCCTTTTTCATATATTTTTTCGGATTCGAATTCGGATTCGGATAATCCGGATACGGATACGGAGTCGGATATCATCGAATATGAATACGGAGCGGATACGAATCGAATACGAATACGGTTACGAATACTTACCGAATATCAATAATGTATTTATTTATTCACGATCACAATACACAAATGACAAATAATAGTTAACATCATATAAATCATCACGAACGGGGAGAGAGAGGTGATAGGAGTAGGAGAGACCGGGAGAGAGAAAGAAAAATTAGGGTCGATAAGGTTTTAGTCAAAGTTGACTATTTACTTATTTTTGGAGTGAAAGAGATAAAGTTTAAAATTATAAATTTGAAATATAAATGTTCGTTTAAAGTTGAATTTTTTTCTAATATCAAAATACAACATATATAATATCATAAAAAAATTTCACATTTTTATGCATAAGTTTGCTATTTTTAATTCATTATGTATGTTTCTTTGATTTATATTGAAATTTGTCAAATTTGAACTACAAGTGCATGAAATAATGAACCAAAAATTCTAAAAAAAATCATATTCATGAATTTGAGTCTATTTTAAGTCAGTATCCACTAAATTGAAAGATATTGTTTTAAAAAATTGTTACGACACTCAATGGACAACATAGAGCTTAATGAAATTTTAATTCTAAAAAATTCAAATAAAGTCTGAAAAATACGAGACGTCTCATGGTATCATCATATGATACATAGATGCTGTGATAAAAAAATAAAATTATTTTGACAAAGTTTTCATGTACGATGTTAAGAAAGATGGAGATTTGAGATTAATGAATTAGAATGTTAAGAAGGAATGTGTTAGGTTTAAAAGCAAATCAATAGTTAAATCTTCGTTTAAACTTGATTTTTTTTCTATGATTAAAATACAACATATATAATCTTATAAAAAAAATTCACATTTTTATACATAAGTTTGCTATTTTTAATTCATTATGTATGTTTCTTTGATTTATATTGAAATTTATCAAATTTGAACTACAAGTGCATGAAATAATGAACTAAAAATTCTAGAAAAATCATATTCATGCATGCGAGTCTATTTTAAGTCAGTATTCACTAAATTGAAAGATAGTTTTTTAAAAAAATATTACGACACTCGATAGACAACGTAGAGCTTAATGAAATTTTAATTCTAAAAAATTCAAATCAAGTCAGAAAAATATGATACGTCTCATGGTATCATCATACGATACAAAGATGCTGTGATAAAAATTTAAAATTATTTTGACAAAGTTTGCATCTACGATGTTAAGAAAGATGGAGATTTGAGAGTAATGAGTTAGAATGTTAAGAAGAATGCGATAGGTTTAAAAGCAAATCAATAGTTAAATCTTTGTTTAAACTTGATTTTTTTTCTATGATTAAAATACAACATGTATAATCTTATAAAAAAATTCACATTTTTATACATAAGTTTGCTATTTTTAATTCATTATGTATGTTTCTTTGATTTATATTGAAATTTATCAAATTTGAACTACAAGTGCATGAAATAATGAACTAAAAATTCTAGAAAAATCATATTCATGCATGTGAGTCTATTTTAAGTCAGTATCCACTAAATTGAAAGATATTTTTTTAAAAAAATGTTACGACACTCGATGGACAACGTAGAGCTTAATGAAATTTTAATTCTAAAAAATTCAAATTAAGTCTGAAAAATACGATACGTCTCATGGTATCATCATACGATACATAGATGATGTGATAAAAATTTAAAATTATTTTGACAAAGTTTGCATGAACGAATGTTAAAAGAAATGTGTTAGGTTTAAAAACAAATTAATAGTTAAATATTTGTTTAAACTTTTTCTATAATTAAAATACAACATATATTAATTTATGGAAAATTTGGATATTGTTATATGTCAATTTGCTATTTTTCATTAATTCATTGTGTTTTTAAAATTTAAATTGAAAGAACTAAAAAAATATTTTTTATTTATTAAAAATTTTTACCTGTTTAAATTTATAGAAATTTATCCCATTTTTAAAAATATATATATATTTTTTAAAAAATATTCTTTATGTTTTTTTAAAAATGTTTTTTTAAAAAAATAAAGAAGATTTTTTATTTCAAAATGCTTGGGCGGTTGGGCCATGGCGCCATGGTAGTAGGCCTGCCAGCTAAATATGCCATAGTGCCATATAAAGGCCTATTATGTGATGTGGGCCTGTATTTTTAATGGGCCGGATATCCGAATAAGAACTATCCGGATTATCCGAATCCGTATCCGAATCCGACGGATATCAGGCATATCATATCCGTTTCCGTATCCGAAAAAAAATATCCGAATCCGAATCCGTATCCGAAAAATCCGTATCCGAATCAAAAAATCCGAATCTGAATCCGTTTTTCCGGATACGGTCGGAAACTATCCGAACCACTTTCACCCCTAGGTGGTGGTATATGGGAGGGAAAGGGAAGTGTGGTGGAGTGGTCTTTGCTCCGGGTCCGGGCGCCCTGCTCCACGGCTTGCTCGTGTGAAAAGCCCCCTACGGTTTACAAAATTTTCCAAAAGACATTTTCAAATATGCCCCTAGAAATACTATACGCTGTTTAGATGATCTACAGTGTATAATTGAATTTCAAACCTAATTTGATGCTTTAAAGGTTTTCATCTTACTCTTCTATTTTCGAGGATTAGCTTTTAGAGCACTAATAATAAGAAGAGAAAATTCTGGATATGTTTAGAGACGTTCAATGTCTGTCACGTACGTCACTGAAAATATATTGTTTTCATATTTCAATTTTTTGTGTCCATATATGTTAGTGGGTGTTTGGTTTGAGAGAATAAATTTTAATTCCTGTCACATCGAATGTTTAGATACTATTTTAGAGTATTAAATATAGATTATTCATAAAACTCATTCATAATCAATGAATTATTTGCGAGACAAATTTAATGAGCCTAATTACGTTATGATTTGACAATGTGATGTTATAGTAAACATTTGATAATCATGGATTAATTAGGCTTAATAAATTCGTCTCGCGAATTATCTGTCGATTCTACAATTGTTTTTATAATTAGTTTATTTTTAATCCTTCAATTTGATGTCCAAATATCCAATGTGACACGGACTAAATTTTAGTCCACGGAACCAAACACCCTTTATTGTCATCAGTTACAACATTAGGTTTTTTTTAATAAATAACAAAATTGCTCTCAGCTCACAAAGCCAACTAGCTTGCTTTGTTTCCTGTTAAACATAATTTCACTAGATTGAATGAGTGATTAGTACATGCCAACCCAAACGAGTGCTAACTGATCATAGAGCTTAAGGGCCCGTTTGTTTCAACTTCTGGCAGTTACGGAATCTGAAGCTGAAACAAATAGTTCATATTCTAGATCCAAATTGTGAAAATCAGTAGTTATAGAATCTGAAAATAAACTAGAATCCAAGAAGCTAGAAAACATCATATACTCAGAGTAGCTAGCTACTAAAAATCTCTAGTTGCTAGAAGCTGAAATAAATAGACTCTAAACCATATTTGATGTACAGTGAGGTGAGATCTATTTTGACAAAAAATTGAAGCAATTATATAAAAAATGGTTAATTTTCAATGACATATATAAAATTTTCGCCAATAAGAATACGAGTGTGTTTTAGTTGAAAAGAAAGGTGGCCAAAGTATTGTTTGAAGTCGGCTAAAAAAACCAAAGCATGCAATTTGTGCTGGTGTTGGGTGCATAGCCGCAAAAAAGGAGTCACAAAGTGGGCAAAGGAAAAGGAGGGTGGCATTGCGTTCAAAGGGAAAGCAGGACGAGTCAAAGGAAGCAATGAGGGTGACGTATGGGGCAGGGTGAGGGGTCGCTTTCCTCGCTTTGGCCTCTGTCGTGCTTCGCCTCTCTCCGCTTTTTCGTCCTCCCACTCTCTTTGGTTTTTCCGAGGAGAACCTGGAAAAAAAACTAGAGAAAGGATAGTCGTATATATTAATTACTAGTCAGAGTACTGTGCTTTGCAACAAAATCTTATTTTATAATAGTTTTTATTTCCGCGCAAAATATATAAATTAAAAGACTGAAATATAAATACAATTTTCTTTTTCTAGTTTTTTATTTTCTTTTTTATTCTTATTCTTTTATTCTTTTCCTCTCACGCAATGAAACCTGCGCATGCATGCACAGGAGGCGGGGCACCTTGAGCGCACCTGCGGTTTGACCGGGTGGTTGCACCGGTTTTTTTGGGTGGTTGCACCGGATTTTTAGGGTATAAGTTTTGATTGGTTTTTTATGGGAAGTGAGAGCGCTGCGGGAAGGGAGCCAGCGGACGGACGAGTAAGTCCCCGCTTTAATATAGTTAAGATTTTTAGAGCTTTTCATTGGAATAAAAATAAAAGTCAAGTTAAACGAGAGATGGTTATAATTAGTTGAGAGTGCAGTACGCGAAGAAGTGTATATATTTTGAAACAAAATTTAAGTGCTAAAAATAGCTATTATAAATTTATAATATATTGAGGCCCTGTTTGTATGAAATTGCTTATTTTATGACTAAAACTTACTTATTTTGTACGGACTAAAGTTTAGTCTTATTGTTTAGATGTAGCAACTAAACATCATTTAATGAGTGGTTCATAAACGAGGGTAGAATGTGCATGATACTTTTAGTCTCGACATCAAAGTGACTCCCTAAAATTTAATCCCCATGAGTAAGGTTGTTTGGGATTTTAGGGACTAAACGAGACTAAATTTTAGTCCCTAAAAATAAGCAATGACCATCCAAACATGTTCTAGGTACTACAACAGTTTAACATCATAAGTCATTTTTTTCAAAATGAAATTATTTAACTTTAACTAAATCTAAATAAACACACTGTTACAACATATTTAATAAAATCGATTTTATATTTTAATTATTGATATATTATTTTGTAAAATTAATCAGAACTGAAGAATTTTAACATTGAAAAAAAGAGACAAAACAATCGCAATATGCGACGAGAATACTAGTTTGCAGCGGGAGCGAACGCAGCGATCGTTTCTCTTTTGGAATTATTCTGCCGAGCAGTGGTCAAACACGTCGCGATACGGATCCATGTAGCGGGCAATAATTCAACGGGTTGGATATCTCTATCTCTCGCTCGGTTTCACTCTAATTTGCTGTCCAAGTCCGAACCTGTAACGTCTTGTAGAATTGTAGGGGCCAAAAGGGTCTCCACATATAAAACCTACGTGTATACTCGATATCCAGCGGTTAGCACTTGGTCAAATACACCATCATAATTCATACTTCTCAGTCGCATTATAAAAAAACACAACCAGGGTTTGAAGGGGGAGTGGCATTTAGATATGAGACATAAGTTTGCAAATTGCTTGTACAGTTATATAAAAGTTCAATATAATAATCTTATTTGGTATCTATAGATACATGTTTATAATTTAAGGAAAATTACTTGCATGCTATTATAATTTTTAAAAATTATCTATATATTATTGTCGGTGACTGTGGTGACCTCTATTTGTTATGGACACATCAATGACATATTGATAAACCGTGAAAATTATAATGACGCAGAAGAAAGTAAACCCTAAACTTGTAGTAAGTTATTATATATATGTTCTATATAATATATAGAGGGGAGGGCAGGCCTAGTCCTAACATTTCGGTGGCCATAACAAAATTTTTAAAAGATGTCCATTAAACATAAGCTTCAAAATATTTATGTGCTTATAACTAATAAGTCATTTGCTTTGTCATCAAGATTACCCTAGTTTAATGAAAAGTTTGTTGTTAATAACAGTAGCAGATAAATTAAATATATGCTCATGATCACTCATTGTCAATATTTTTCTTTTGTAGGGTGTATTGATCTCTTGAAATGCTCGTACTACTCTTAAAAATTTATCAATGGATTATTTTTTTGACTCGTTTACTCATTTTTTCTCATTACTAGATGCATGCTTTCTTGACAACTTGGCGTGCCAAAATTAAAAAAACAATTACTAATTGAGAGTCAAAAAACTAAAACACCTTTTATTAATAAGCAAATAATATTGTAAAGTGACATATAATACATATTAAAGAATAAACTTCTTAATTTAGGAACGGATTATAAGAAAGAAGTTAGAAGTAAAATCCTTCTACGGCAATTTATTTTTTAAGAGAGGGACTCTCTTTTGACAAAGGCGAAACAATAAAAATGATTTTTTAAGAGGGGAAGTAATACATATGACTATAAGTAATTAGTATATTAAACTGCGGATATACGGTCTCGCTCTAGCTGGTATCCCATGATGTGATGCGTGTGAAATTACCTTTTCTTTCGCTCAGGTTGTTCAGGTGAATGGTAACGTCTTGACAGTTCAGTAACGATGACATCTGCAGGTACGAGATTGTGACTGGTCAACTGATCCCACGGCTTTTTAGAAATATCCCCCGTAACAATTATCATGGCCAATGAATTTTTGGACCCAGATAAATATAACATTTGATATAACATTTCTACTTTTAATCTCTAAAATAATATTAAATTTCTATAACGTCGACGAGTCCAGACTGCTCCTGATTAGCCCAGAGTGGCTCCGTCACCTATAATTATATTTTAGGTTTCGAAAAACAACACAAAATATATAAAAGTGGTAAATGGTATATAGTAGACACTACAACAATCCATAAAACTTCCGTCGGCCAAAGCCGACGGAAGTTAGCCCTTTCTCGACGGAAGGAGCCAATTTCCGTTGGCAAAAGGCTAACTTCCGTCGGCATTTGACCGATGGAAGCGGGTAGACGGAAGTTAGCTAACTTCCGTCGGCGGTCGACGAAAGTTAGCTAACTTCCGTCGGCCAAACCTAGCCGACGGAAGTTACCAGGAAATCGGTAACTTTCGTCGGCCAAATCCTATCCGACGAAAATTACTTTTTTTGTTTTTTGTTTTTTCTGTCTACGAGCCAATAACTTCCGTCGGCTAATGTTGGCCGACGGAAGTTAACTAAAAAATCTGAAAAAAAAGAAAATTTGCAACTTTGCTGCTCTGATTGATGTAGCATACTGCAACAAAACTGACATATAATTAGCAATATGTTCATAAAATACTAAAAGGACATATCAATTATGATCATTCTGCAGCACCCAAACTTATTTTTTCCTCAGATCTCAATAATGCCATCTCATAGTGATAACCAACAAGGTGTAAACCTTCTTGAACAAAATGAAATTGGTGTAACAGAATACCCACAAACGCCTTCCCTTTCTCAATTCTTAGCAACCTCACTGCTGCAACTGCTCCAACGACACAAATAATACAAATGAAACAAAACCATAACAAATTAAATTAGGGCTAAAGATTTTACAGAGTAAACTAAACAAAGAAAGAAAGAATCATGACATTAACATTTTACCTGCTCTGTGATGAGAGACCTCCAAATTTACAGATGGAACCTTAGTCCTCCCTAAGGAAAAACACAAATTTTGTTAAAAAGGTGAGCAAATAAGCTACAATTATTCAAGCAGCGCTCTTTACCTGTTCTTTGAGAAGAGACCTCAGGACTAAGCTTTGGAACCCTAGTAGTTCCTGAAAAAAAAGGTTTGAATTAGTAGTTAGACTCGCATCACATGGAATGATATATGTCACCAGACACTAAAAGAAACAACACTGATTTCAGGATGCCATGAACTGCTACATGAGTTTAGCACAGTAAGTTCACTATAAAAGAAGTAGCAATCCCAGATTGGCAGTGAGATAAAAATATTACGCATCACTTTCAAATGCACGTGACAATGTTCAGGAAGTTTAAGGTCATGAAAATACAACTGACCAGAAAATGAATCTGAACTCTAAAGGCAACAACTCCATCTTAGTTACTCCAAGTCTCCAACAAGTATGTGTGTGACATTTGTACAACACATGAAAATACTACTGACCATAATTTTTTAAAAGTAAGTTCCAGGGACAACACTTGCTAACTGAACAAAATCCATCAGCCCTTCATTAGACACAAATAGTCGCGCGGACTGCGGAGTGTAAGCATACAATTATTTTGAATCTAGGTGAGTATCTTCATTCTATTACTAGTTTGCTACAGTTGAATATCATGAAACCAATGACATGGTTCAATTTCAGACAAAAAACACTGCCGAAGTGGTTAATCAGCCAATCAAGCATACTATTTGCTACACAGGCTCCGTATTTGTTTTATATCTTCTATTTTCAGCGACGAGTGATTCATGGTACCAAGTAGCATTTTACCTACTCGGCGAGGTGAAGCCTCCGGACTATCACGCTTCCAAGCCCTACCCCTCCCTTCACAAAACAAATGGGATATGTCAAATTTGTATGAATCCATTAGATAACTAGCAGAGAAGCCATAATTAACCAATCAAACCGCACGACGAAGCAGCGACCTCCAACTCCCCCCATTTTACCTGCCCTGCTCGGATACGCTTCCGGAGTAATCCTCGCGACCCTACCCCTCCCTTCAAAAAAAACAGCCGAATTATGAACCAAGCTACGCAGGAGTGCGAGGCTAATTAAACAACGTAAAAAAAACCCGCGGGAATGCGGAGTACCAGAGGCGCCGGAGCTCCCACGGGCGGCGCTAGAGTCGACGGAGAGAAGGAACGGCGATCCGACCACGCGCACGCGGAACTACGAGAGGGCGAGCGCTCTTCCCTCCATCCCTCGCTGGGGACCGCCGCCGTTCCCCGCTGCCATAGCCTACCCGGCTGGTTAGGGTTTTAGCTCCTCTTTTATGAATAGACCAAAGCAGATCTAGGGAGAGTAAGGACACAGATCTAGGGAAGGAGTGAGGGTAGGAGGGGAGGGGAGACGTACGGGGGGTTGGTCGGTGGCGAGAGATCCGACGGGTACAAACGCGAAGCCTCCGATGGCGACGGTCGGGCGTGCTTGCGGTGGCGTCGACGGGAGCGGGGCCACGGGGGCTGGTGTCGTGGTGTCCTTCTCTGGCTTCATCTCCGAGCTCTCGGCCTCTAGCTCCTTAGCCGCCTCCTTTGGCTTCTTCTCCGCCTTTTCGGCGCCCTTGCTGCTCTCCGTGGCTGGCGGAGCAGGCGGCGGCGCAGCGATCTCCTCCGGCTTCTTGGCCACGGTGGCTGCGAGCGCGTGGCGGGGCATCGTAGGGGCAACGCTGTGGAGGGGTGCCGGCGGAGGCGGTCGGTCGGGGCGGCGCAGCAAAGTGGGAGCATGGCTGGAGAGAGAGAAACCCTGGATGCGGATGCGAGGAGAGAGTGGGGGAAAAAATAGGGCACCCGACCGGGGAGTAATATGATAACTTCCGTCGGCTACAAGAAAAGCCGACGGAAGTTAAGTTATTTTCGTCAGCTAAAGGAAATGCCGATGGAAGTTATGTTAACTTCCGTCAGCATGATAAAGCCAACAGAAGTAACGTACCTTTCGTCGGTTTTAAGAAAAGCAGACGGAAATTATTTTAGCCGACGAAAATTTATCATTTTCCTGTAGTGAGAATTGATGATCACATCCCACCACTCTCATTTGAAATTGTCGCGGTGATTATTCATGTTTCGTTCTTCCGTAGTGGTACTAAAGGTTCAACATGCCGATGAGTATTAGGAGCTGTTTAGTTGCCATCACACCTTTATCATAGTTTGTTAAGTTTAAGCTTAGGCAAACTCGAATTTGGCATGTATTTGCTTATAACCACAGTTGTGATAATATTCTCTTCCAATAAATTAAGTTTCACATGTCAATAAGTTAAAAAAGTAGGACAACATTTTTTCTATGTTTGCTAAAGTGTTGAAAAAAAGTTGATAACCTTAACTTAAACAAGTGTGGCTACTTTTGTTAGTAAGAATATCTTTATATTAGATTATATATATGCCTATCTAAATTTGAATTTAGATATTATGATGTAAAATAAGTTTCTGCCAGTCTCCTTAAATGAGTCCATTTTCTAATTCATTATCTAAATCACCTTTTATATCTCTTAAATATAAGATTAGATTGATCGATCCATATTTATGTCCGTGCCTATTTTTCTGTTGCGCGCGTATTGTTTATCTCTCGCATGTTGTTATAGGCTATATAACACATATTTAAAGTTACCACAACTTCACACAAAATTATAATAAATTATAGGCGGTATTTGTAAGATTTAAAAAATAGTGATCGAGATTATAAAAAAACTGATGTAGATTGATTATTTTTTAGGAATAGATAAAATTTAGGATGGTCCCTTTATAAGATTTAGGGAATAAAATTTAGAAGATCTCTTTTAAATGATCTAAATAATAGTAAATTGTGGCTAAAAAACAAACAACTCAAAAGTCACTGATGTGTTCTTTTTATGTGTGACCTAAGTACGGGTATCGGTCCTAAAAGCTTCCCGGTTCTGTTTTTAAATTATTTAAATTTTTAAAAATTTAAGAAAGAAACGCATCAAAACCGAAATTTTCAAATCAGATTACCACACCAACTTATTAGTATAACTAGATAATATTGTCACATCAAAAAAGTAGTATGACAAGTATTTAACTAATCCTTTCGAAATTACATAGTTTGATTTTTTTTAATGTTTCAAACTTACAAATTTTTAAAAACATGCCAACAATTACAACATCAAATTAGTTTTGTATTAAATCAAGTACAAAATATAAATTAATAGTATATTTATTTGATATTATAAATGTATACATATTTTTACCCAATTTGATCAAAGTTTAAATTTTGACTTAAGTCAAACGAGGTAGTAACACTGTAGTAGTTAGTTGTTACCATACTAGTGTAGAAACAAATTTATTTTTTAAAAATAGATTTTTGGATTGTTTATTTTTAACATAAAAATCCTAAAAATAAAAGAAAACTCAACTTTCTGGTGTACGTTGAGGTCTCCTTGCTGCGTGAAAACTATTAGCCACATCGAATATGCAACTAAAATATCAAACAGAAAAAATAATTTATATATAACAGAATCCACCCAAAAAGAAAACATTAGCTATAGGTATGCATATACATACACCTATTCATCACTTGTGGTTCAATTAAAAGTAACACCACTGTTTTATTAGTAGTAATGAAGCTATTACAAAATCAATAGATGTGCATATACCCTTACTTTGTCGGGGTAAGATGACAGGCGCAAATGGTACAAATACAAAAGTTATCATGCTTCAGGGATTCCATATCCGTAACATATCAGCGTGCAGCAAAATCCGCGTTAGACTTGGTGACTATAACAGATTAGCTGATAAAAATCTAGAGAAATTGATGTTTTTAGTTTTGATATTAGTTCATTTTTTAAAATTTCTATTGCGTTTTACAATAGAGGAAAAAAAATCTAGATTGTTTGAATACCTAACTGATGAGAATATAAAAAAGTTGATGTTATTTAGGTTTTCAAAATTAGTTATTTCTTCTAGATTTGATAGTTTTTGAGTTTTATAATCTATTTTCTTTGTCCTATTGTTGGTGCATTTTTGGTCACACTTTAACACACGCGTGGCCTAGAAAATATGCTTAACTCCAGTACAGTTCCTACGTTCTTAGAAAAAAGGGTTCAAGGCATGCCAATCAGTTTGATACTGCAACTGATAAGTAAACAAGAATATATGATCAATAACATAGCCTATCAGCTATCGAAGAGATGACCGCGATGAGGATGGAATAATCATGGAATATCATGCCGATCGGCCATAGGGCCGATGACCATGGGTGAAGCAATCGAGCGAGCATGCCATCGATCTATAAGATGAGCAATTTACACATATAGGCCGATGAGCGCTTTTCCGATGGCGTATAAGATGTGGCGTTGAATTAAAGATAACCCGTCGGCTTGTACTCTGACAAAAATAGATAAAACGTACCAGATAACATGTTTATATCATGAAAATCATAACAATAACTAGATCAGACCTAACTAAGACAGTAGCTAATCACGATGATCTTAATAATATATCAAAGTATCATGCATGCTTTATTTAGATGATCAGTATACAACATGAAAAAGATACAATAGCAAGAGATATCGAACTCAACCGATGAAGCCTCAAACTATCACACCTAGATCACATCAATCTAAGAGATTAATCTGATGTAGCCTTAGACCTAGCCAATACAATGAGAACCAGCGACCGTACTGTTTTGACGTTCACCTCAAGAGATCAATCTGATACAGCCGTGAGGATACTGACCTAGTCGATATTGTCGTCGGGGGTGGCGGGAATCACCTCTTCGTCGAAGATCAAAATGATGCAGCCCGGCTCTGAGTGCCGAATCCCACTGGGATAAACCTTGGGAAGCCAAGGGTGACGATGCACCGAGTAGTTGTTTGATAGAGATGTGTGTTCTAATCTAACTAGGAGTACATATTTATAGTCCGGAGACTTTCCAGACCGATTTTCCAGAATCAATCATCCCCTCCTATCACCGTTGCTCTTCCTTGGGCGAAGCGGTGACATCCGTCCCTGCTTTCTCTTTGTCTTCCACAACTTTGTCCAATTTTTTCAAAAGCTTATACCTTAGGTTCTCCGATTGGACCATCTGGTTCCCCTTCGGGTATTACTCGGAGTATGAACGCCCTCATCGGGTAGTCTTGCCTGATGTGTCCCAGGACGAAGAATCCTTTTGTATATTCTTAGACGTAACCTCTCTTTGCTTGCTTCCTATCGACTTTACCGATGAACGCCCTCATCGGACCTCCTATGAATTTTACCATCCATCAGTCTTCTCCCGACAGTTGGGCTTCAACCAACTCCCGCCCATCTCTTTTTCATCGGTCAAATTCGAAGCCGTGGGAGAGACCCGAGCGCCTTGGAGTGGGATCGTCTTTCCCATATGACCGACGAGATTTGCATCGGAGATCTCATTTCTTGGACAACCTGCCGGGCGACTTCCATATCCTTACGCCAATGGTGGGGCGAGTTGAAGAAACATATCTTCAACCATTCCTCAGTGATTTATTGGGAGTGGCTTCACCCAAATGACGCCGATGCAGTGCTCGAGGTAAATGCTTCGACTCCCCCTTTCCATTTGTTCTCTACCATATTTTGTTCCATCTAATTGAACTTGCTTTCTATAGGATGACGATCGCGATGCCCCCTAGTGATCTCTAGTGGCCGATCGATACAATACGGACCAGTATCGACCACTACAAACTTGGGCGCTGGTGCCCCCACTCCCACGACATGGGTGAACGGAAGGCAGACCTAGATTACTGATCGTGTTGAGGAACTTTGATCGGCTACCAGAGGGAGAAGCCGGTTTGAATGTGAAGCCGATGGGAGACTGCTAGGTAGTTTTTTTCGTAAACTTGTGTAACACTTTTGGCTTGTAATCTGGGAGACTAGAAGTATTTTTTTAATTCCGTATGACTTGATCTTGAGTTGTGTTCTGTGTCATACGATGTTTCTGCATCGGCCGTCTGAAGGCGATACCACTGGTATCGACTTTTTGGCGCGTAAATCCCTAGGCATCAATCCAAACACTTGGGAAATACTTCTTTAGATATTTCTCATTCAATGCTTTCCCGAATACTTCTCCATCCCGTCCTTCGAGTAAATAGGTGGGTGCTGCCGGGCACTACTCGATTTATCCGAAATGGCCCCTCCCAATTTGGGGACCACTTACCGAACTTATTGTCTTTAGACCCGATTGGTAGGATAAGTTTCCACACGATCTCTCCTTGTTCAAACGATTTCGGTACCGCCTTCTTATTATAGAACCTAGTAATCCTTTGTTTTCTTCAACTTTTTCGAGGGCTCTCAATCAGACATGTGCTAGATCGTCTAACCCATCCATCATCAGATTATAATAATCATCGGCTATGATTTGGTCTTGTAACGTGATCCTTCTTGAGCCAATGTTATTCTCCCACGACAATACTGCTTCGTGGCCATAGTCTAACTGATATGGTGGCATTGGAGTGGATCCATGACGTGCCATCTGGTAAGCCTAGAGTGCTTCCAATAAGGACTGATGCCAACGCCTCGGCTGTTCATTGATCTTACGCTTTATTAACTTGATCAAACTCTTATTGGATGCTTCCACTTGACCATTGGCCTGTGTGTAATACGGCGATGAATTTAAGAGCTTGATCCCCATACCGGCTATGAACTGCTAAAATTACTCCGATATGAAAATTGTCCCTTGATTAGTGGTGATAGTCTATGGGATTCCAAACCGATATATTATATGTTCCCTGATGAATTCGATGGCATCGGCAGACATGACTTTCTTAAGTGGAACAACCCTACCCACTTCGTGAAATAATCAGTGGCTGCTATTATGAACTTATGACATTTGCTTGATGCCGGATAGATCTGGCCGATAATATGATACCCCATCCCCTGAAGGGCCATGGTTTGATTATTGGGTTCATTGCCGATGTGGGTGCCCTCTGGACGGATCCAAATTTTTGACAATCCTGACATCCCTTATAATATCTTATGCAATCTTCCACCATAGTCGGCAAGAAATAACTTGCTCTCCAAAGCAACCACTTCATCTTCTGAGCCAACTAGTGTGTCCCACATATGTCGTCGTGTACCTCACACATCACCACTTTAGCTTCTTCGATGCTTATGCACTTGAGGAGAACCCCATCGATCGTACGGTGGTACAAGTCTTCACTGAGCAGGACACATTTTGTTGCTTGGTACTTGATTTTTCTTGGCACCGACGTCGATGGATTCTTCAAATAGTTGATGATGTCATGCCTCCAATCATCGGCTTCTATTTTAGCGATTTCCACTTCAATCGACCTGGCCATCGGCTTGTATCCTGACACCGTTTGGGCCAAATCATTTGCCTCCGAGTTTTACTCTCTTAGGATATGAGTGAAAGCCACACTTTGAAAACTCGTCATTATGGCTTTTTACCGATCATAATATTCTCTTAGTATATCATCCTTGCATTCATATTCCTCTGATAGTTGTCTCATAATCAACAAAGAGTCCCCGAGAATTTCTATAGTGTCGGCCCCTACTTCCAATAACTGTAATCCATTCAGCACTACTTCATATTCGACCTGATTGTTGGTGGAGAACGACTTGATGGTGTAGGAAAACTCAAATGATGCCCCCCGAGGGGAGACGATCACCAGGACGATACCACATCCGTGCCGTCATATCTACCCATTAAAGAACAACGTCCATGGTGCCTGCTCCACATGGGCTACCGTCTTGTCCCTGTGCTGAACTATGAAATCTGCTATCACTTGACCTTTTATTGCTTTAGCCGATTCATATCTGAGATCAAATTCGGTTATAGTGAGGACCTATTTTCTGATACGTCCCTTTAATACTAGGGCCGATAGCATATATTTGATGACATCGGCCTTACATACTATGATGCACTCCGTAGAAAGCAGATAATGTCTCAACTTAGTGCACACAAAGTACAAGCATAGATAGAACTTCTCCACCACCGGTTATCGGGTCTCGGTGTTTAGAAGCCTCCTGCCGATATAGAAAATTACCCTCTCCTTCTTATTGACTTCCTGAATCAAAACTGCACCGATGACTTCGTCATCGGCCGATAAATATAACTTGAACGAAGCCCCTTTCTATGACAGCATCAGTACTGGTGGTGAACTTAGGTATTCTTTGATTTTGTCAAAAGCTCTCAGCTGCTTGTCTCCCCATGTGAATTCCTGGTCGGGCTTCAACTTTAGCAATAGAGTGAATGACTCTATTTTATTCGAGAGGTTCACTATGAATCTTCTAAGGAAATTTATCTTCCCGATCAATGACTACAATTCAGTTTTATCGGCAGGGGGTTGAGTGTTCTTTATGGCCTCGATACTGCGCTAGCTGATCTCGATCCCTCTCTTGTGCACAATAAAGCCCAGGAACTTCCCCGACGATACACCAAAGGCACATTTTTTGGGATTCATCTTCAATCCGTATTTCCGAGCCCTCTCTAGAACTTGTCGTAGATCGGCCACGTGGTCTTGAATGCTACTTGATTTCACCATAACATCACAAATGTATATCTCTACTAACATACCGATCAGGCCGTGAAAAATATAATTCATGGCTCTCTGGTAAGTTGCACCAGCATTCTTCAAGCCGAAGGTCATCAGTACCCACTCATATAACCCGATGGCTCCTAGGCACCAGAAAGATGTTTTATGAATATCTTCACCAGCCATGAAAATCTGATTATAGCACGCGTTCCCGTCCATGAAGCTGATGATCTTGTGGCTTGATGCGGCATCCACCAACAAATCTACGATCGGCATTGGTACTCATCTTTTGGGGTCGCTTTTTTCAGATCTCTGAAATCAACACAAATTCTGAGCTTCCCACTTTTGTTCCATACTGGTACTATATTTGACACCATTCTGCATATCAACATGGTCTTATGAACCCATGCATCGTATAACCTTGTTACCTCGACCTTGATATCTGGGTATATTTCCGCCTTGAATCACCGAGGTGACTGCTTGAACGACCGATATCCCTTTTTTATTGGTAGCCAATGTTACATGATCGATAGACTTAAACCTGACATCTCATGATACTCCCATGCAAAACAATCCCGATATTCTTGTAGCAATGTGATTAGTTCACTCTTTATCTCATCGGGAAGTTGAGCACTTACGAAGGTTAGCCTCAACTTGTCACCGGGTCCGATGTCTACTTCTTGAAGTTCATCGGTTGCGGCGAAACCTTGGCCGAGTTTACCCTTCATTTCATCAATGTCATATTCATAGAGTGAACTTGGACTATTTACTATGGATTGATCCAACCCGCCATCTGTTACTCCAATGGTGTTACTGTTCTGAGTCTTATGTGACCGACATGTGAAGTCTAGGGTCCTATCGGGCATGCCAAAAAGCGTGTTGGTGCGTTTTTTGGTCACACTTTGACACATGCGTGGCCTGAGAGATCTGCTGAACTCTAGTGTAAGTCCTACATTCTTAGAAAAAGGGGTTCAAGGCGTGCCAATCAGTTTGAACCTACAACTGATAAGGAAACATGAAAATATGATAAATAGCATAGCCTATCGGCTATCGAGTCGATGACCGCGATGAGGATGAAATAATCATGGAATATCATGCCGATCGGCCGTAGGGCCAATGACCGTGGGTGAAGCAATCGGGCGAGCATGCCATCAGCCGATGAGATGGTCAGTTTACACATATAGGCCGATGAGAGCTTTTCCGATAACGAATAAGATGTGGTGTTGAATTGAAAATAACCTATTGGCTTGTACTCCAACAGAAATAAATAAAACGTGCCAGATAACATGTCTATAGCATGAAAATCATCATAATAACTAGATCATACCTAACCAAGATAGTAGCTAATCACGATGATCTTAATAATATATCAAAGTATCAGGTATGCTTTATTTAGATGAATGGTATACAACATGAAAAAGATACAATAGCAAGAGATGTCAGACTCAACTGATGAAGCTTCAAACTATCACACCTAGATCACATCAATTTAAGAGATCAATCTGATGCATTCTTAGACCTAGCCAATACACCGAGAACCGGCGACCATACTATTTGGACGTTCACCTAAATAGATCAATTTGATGCATTCGTGAGGATACTAACTTAGTTGATACGGTCATTGGAGGTGTCGACACTCATCTCTTCGCCGGAGATTGGAACGATACACCTTAGCTCCGAGTGCCGAATCCCACTGGGATAAACCTTGGGAAGTCAAGGGTGGTGATACGCCGACTAGTTGTTTGACAAAGATGTGTGTTCTAATCTAACTAGGGGTACATATTTATAGTCCGGAGACTTTTCGGCCAAGTATTCTATCTTAACTGATTCTGGATAATCTTTATCTTCTCTTCATCGACTCCTCCACATTTGGCCAGTGTTGTAACGGACGGGCTTCTTTTGACTATCTTTGACCAGACTCTTCTTGATTTTTGTTGACTGTACAACATCCTTGGTGGGCTATGGGCTTTACCAAATCTTGGCGTCAACACCTATAATATTACAATATAAGATCAAATTGATGGTTGTCCTAGTCACCGTAGAAGCTGTGGCGGTGGGGGAAAATGGCGATGGGTCTGCGATGACCGCTCCAGGGATGAGGTCCATGAGCCTGCAATGATTGCTCTAGGGCTGTTGCAGGATTCAATCTAGTGAAGGTTTGGGTGCACTAGATTAGGCGAAATGTCAGGGCATTGTTGGACAGATCGATTAGGCGAAATGTCAGGGCATTGTTGGACAGATCGATAGGAAGAGAGGACATCCTGCTTGATATTTTTAAAATACAATCTGATGAAGAGCTAACAAGTTAACATGTCTTTATAGACCAGGGATTTAACGATACATGTATAGCAAAATTAAACGACAACAACTTATGTGATTACTGGATTATTGTGCAACTCTAGCCTACTTCTATTATTTATTTTTTTACCCTATGTATTCCAAAATGGATTTTGCTTATTGATGTCAGAATATAATATTGTCTAGAATGGTATTCCATTTTCCTTATTGCTAACATGAGCTCAATAGTTCTAGTTCAGTATACAATAACTGAAGGGTATAACAGTACATTCCTATCAAATCTTAATATTCATGAATTTGGATTAGTCTATGAGACAAACTGTTGGACCGGAAACGGCGACCAGAGGGGGGTGAATGGGAGCTTTTAAAATTTCAGGCTAAAATTAGCCTTCTGTTTTAAAACAGTCTACTGCGGAACAGGCTTCGAACACAACCCTTGAAGGTCTGGTTTGGAGGTAAATGACAGCTCCGAACACAGGCTTCGCAAGGAACAAAAGTTCGAAGCCAAGAAGACTTCGCTCCACTCAATCCCGAAAAACCAGCTCTGCTAAGCCAGTGCAGGCTCCGCACACAGGGTGCTTCGAGCAGGCTTCGCACTTCACCCTTCGCACGAGTGGACTGACCTCTGAGGACTTCGACCAAGTACTTAGCGACAGCAACTGGTGCTGGGCTTCGTACACCGAAGGTCTAAACGCACACTAACAGACTTCGCTAGGGGCTTCGACACGCGAAGCTAAACGGGCTTTGATCAGGGCTTCGCTAGTAAGCAGCATGGTCTAGCCTCCTGTTACACAGAGCGAACTCACACTGGAAAGCACACTTCGCACAAAACACCCTTCGCCAAGACAGACTTCGGTGCACTAAAACGAGCGAGGTATGCAAACAAGTTCAAGCAAAAAGCACACAGAAGCAGGGCTTCGCCGCTTGAACAAGGAACACAATAAAATTGATCTCACTGGATGAATACAGAGTGGAGGCTAGTACAGGAGCTCAACAGTAAATGCTCAAGGTGTTAAATGTTACCTACCTAGCCCCCATATTTATAGCCCACAGTTCACCCAAAGTGAAATGACTACTTTACCCCTAGGGTTTACAAAGGTTTTGTCTCTACAGAACTAAGGGGTACAAAAGGTAGTCTACTTTATTCTGGAGGCTTCTCTGTCAGCTTTGCAGAGGGGACAGCGCCAGCTTTTTGTAGAGCAGACAATGTCAGCCTTTGCAGTCTTTGACCTTTCTGAAGCCCCCCTTCGCACGTGAGGGGTGCGGTAGCTTCGGCGAGAAGCCTTAAGCCTGACGGCCTTCGCTTCACCGAAGTTAGCCTCCGATACAGTGACGGTTCTGAGCCGAAGCCGTCAAAGCCCTTGAGCCTTCGCACCACCATCTCCAGAGTGGACCACCACGGCTTCACAGCTACTCCCAGCTCGAACTCCGTCAGTCCGTGTACCGAAGCCATGCATGGCCGAAGCACCACAAGTCAACCTCGCTCCGGAGCTAGCCTCGCTCCGAAGCCTTCCTCACTCCGAAGCCCCACCTTCGGAGTATCACCCTTCGAAGTCCCTCCTTCGTCCAAGGCCTCCGCACGAAGCATTCCATGAGCACTCCGTCGCAGTCTCTCCCCGAGCACACTCCTCGACGAGCCTCACCCGGACCATGCCTTCGATGCACCTTGACTTCTGAGACCTTCGTCGGGTACCTTCGAGTGTCTCCCTCCGGAGCACACTTCGAACACCTTGCCTCTGCTGAGGACTTGATCCACCATACTCCGAAGTCACTCCTTCCGGAGTACTCTTCGAAGTGCCTTGCCTCCGAGGACTTTGTCTCGGAGTACCTTCACCCGGAGCCACGCTCCACACTTACTGCCTTCTCCTGGTGCACCTCGACCCGAGGTCCGACCTGGACCCCTCGCAGCCACTGTGACGGAGCTCCCCGCTCCCCTGGCATCAAGCCTCCCGCTTGACCCAGGTTCACCTGCCGCGAACCGTCCGTCGCCTCCGAAGTCCCCTGCGCACCACAGACAAACAGACAAGTGTATCCAGTACTCCGGAGACCTCTCCGGGTTAGCAACCTTCGGCACACAGTCCGGTGTACCGCCCAAAGTACCGAGACCTTCGGTATGAGCCCAGTCATCGTGTACCGTCGGACCCCTCCGACAGGCACACTCCGCTGCAACAGCTGCAACAACCGAACCACCGAACCCTTCGGTGAAACCACCTCCGAATACCTTCGGAGTTCCAACCTCCGAACCCCCTTCGGAGGTACCCATTCGAACCAGAGGGTAAAAGCCTGTCAATCACTCATCACAAACACCGAAACCAACCCTTGGTTTCTCACAAACAGGTATAACTGATCTATAACAGAGCTACAACTCCACTTTAGATCTGCTCTTAGGAGGATTTTGTGGACTAGAGCTGAAATTGGTGGAGTGGAGTAGTCCCAAACAGGGCGTATAAGAGCAATTATAATTGATATAATCTTTTTCAAACAACACCATGCTATGCCAACATTTTTTAAAGAACATGAAAGTACCTAACATTTATATTCCATATGCATCTTCCTATTTGGTCTACGGAATAAGTTGAGGCGGTGGCTTGCGGCGCTGATAATTTCCAGCCTCCAAATCAACTGGATGATGATACCATTACATAGCACAAAATCATGTATTCAATATGCATAATCTTTGCTTGTTTGACTGATCAAACAATACCATTCATGCCTATTGGTGCATTATTTTCACTATGAGAAAACTAAAAATTTTCATCTGTTTTTCATAAAGTTGACGAAAGAAAAATAAAATTCATCGGCTCAACTCAGCCATCAGAAAAAATTCTTAACTTCTGTCGACTTTAAAGGGACTAACGAAAGAAAACCTTAACTCCCGTCAGCCCACCCCAAACTGATGGAAGTTAAGTGCCCTAGCTATCCCCACGCGCACCCTATAATTTTCCCCAAATCCACCGCCTCTTTATTTTCCCCAAATCCACTGCCTCTTCTCAGGCGACCTCGTCGATGGCACCACCCTCCTCACCACCGCCAGTGGCTACACTGGTGTCTTCCACTTCGCATCCCCCTGCACCTGGACCGTGTCTCAACCCTCAAGTACACCTGTGAGGAACATAGTTAGGATTGTTACTATGTTTCATGGTTATGATGAGTGATTGACATGGTGTTTGTCATGAGTCTGTGTTTGGAAGTCTGGATATGCGTGTGTGTCTGTGTTTGTCTAATGCTAGATGGCAAGGGATCATCAACTGTCGATGGCAAGGGATCAGGGTTAGATGGAGAGTCTAATGCCAGATGGTCGAGGGTGTCAATCGAAGTTGAGAGTGGACTCAGAGGTATGCATGGAGATCGAGCAGGACATGAGATAAAGTTTGATCAAGATGAAGTGTCGATCGAGTCAGCGAAAAGGAAGCCAATTCAAGTGACAAGGCGGCTCGAGGGATCGAGAGCGGGAGAGACTTGCTGGCAGTCGAGTTCGTGGACTGTCGACGGTCGTCGGCGATCAGGGGAGGCTTTATCGGTTTTTGCTGAAAACCGTCGAATCACTAAATTTTTCAAATACAATAAATACAATTTTAGTTTTATTTGAGTATTTCAGTTTAATAGTGTAAACTTTTGGTATATTTTTAGATTTGTCAAGTTCTGAAAATATATTAAAAGGTTGTGTCAAGTTGTATTTATTTTTGAGTCAAGTAGGAGAGTTATTTTCAGGTTTTCTATTTTTGAAATTGTGTCTTGTCCTTATGTATAAATCTGAAAAGTAGGTGGACTCATGTGTAAAGTTGGCTCTTAGCGTATGGCTATATAATGGGCCTTATACCTAAAGAGTTGGCTGTCCCCTTTTTGTGAAAAAACACAACCAAAATTTGATGTGCCTAATGATCTTATTATTCTGTGATCTTTGATCCCTGAAATTTATCTTTCAACTCATCTATCTTGTGAATTTGTTATTCTTCTTGGAATTACTCTACTGCAATTACTGTTTATATCCCGAAAACACTGTTTCCCATCAGGTTTTGTTTCAGGATATCTTGTTCTTGCGCTGCCAAGCTGTTCTGATAGAGTTTGCTCTATGATTTCCTGTTTTCTACACAACGATTCTAGAAAGTTTGAAGTACATCTTCTGCTTGGTTTTTGTTTGTGTGATGGACTGTGTTGATTCGACAAAGATATTCATCATGTAAACTGTTGCCGAAACTTGCAGCTGTATCTCCAGAAATTCATGTCTCTGAAAATTGATTTGCAGTATTCTGATCCGATTTCTCTTGGAATTGTGTACTGATTTGTGTATGAGTCAACATCAAGTTTTCAGTCAAGAATTCATCCGTGGAAGAGAAGATTCTGACATTCAAAGATCAAGAAAGATGTGTTAAAACTTCATCAGGTGAGTTTGTTTTCTTTTAAACAGAGTTGATACTTTTTGAGCAGTGTTGTGTCCATCTTTGAGTTGTTTGAGAAGATAGCTGGTTCACTCTTGTGTATGTACTGAAATTTAAACGAATCATGATGCTGATTGAGTAAAGGTTTCTGAATGAAATTGATCTGGTTTAGGAATACAACTCTGCTGTGGATTATTCAGATCTGATAGTTTTTGTTTAAACTGATTGATTGTTGAAAGTTTCTTTAGGGGAGTTTTCAGAAGTATTGTAATTGGTTCCAAAACTTTTACACTGTTCGATACTATGTTTGAATCTGAATTGATTGATAATTACAGTATAGTTTATATTTCTGATACACTGAATAGTCTTCTATTTCTGACTTTGAGTTAGTTCTTGTTCAGTGCTAAGTGGTTCTATGAGTCTAGAATTTCATATACTTTGTCTGAAACAGTCTTCTTATTTTTAGTTTTGTGTCAAGTTTTTGCAACCTAAAGCCTGACTGAGTTTTACTAGTTCAATCATTTCACATTAACTTTTCTAAGCTTGTTTGGGGACCTTAATTTCATAGGTCTGATCTGATTGCTGTGTGGTATGTCAGTTTTATGTGTGGTATGTCAGTTTTATGTCTTAGAGCTAAAAGTATCAAACTGAACTTTCCTATCAGAACTCAGTTTAGAGTTTAGCTTCTGTAAATTGGTTCAAATTTGTTTCTGATCTCTAGAACTGAGTTTTAATCCTTTTATCATCTTAGGTAAATATAGTCTTCTCTGAAAATTGCAATTCTATCAATTTGAATTGATAAGCTATTCAGTCTTGCTGTTAAACATTCATCCTGAGTTAAGATTCAAAATTCAGTTCAATTTTCATTTGAGCTATGTTCTGGATGAGATGATTGTCTAGTCTCTGAAAAACTGAATATCACTGCTACTTGTCAAAGATATTTTGTTCTGAATATTAGTATTCTGAAAGTACTGTTCATTGTCTGATTCAAATGCTGTTTCAATTCTAGCTCTATTTTCATGCACTGTTTTGATACTGAAATATATTTGAAGAAATCTGAATTGAAGTAAATAGGAAGGCATCAATATGTGATCTGTTATTGATAAATGTTGACACTGTTCATCATCAAGGCGTTTTCAAAAGTGTTGTCATTTCAACTAATTTACATTAGTGATTTTCTGTTTTATCAACTGAAATCTGAACTGAGATCTATTGTGAAGTTCCAATCTGTTTTCTCAATTTGAAATTAGTGGAGTTTATTCAACATCAAGTTATTTTCAGAAGCAGTGTATGGTTTAAACAGAATATCATTTGTAAAGTGCATGATTGAAGGAACTAACTATTTGAAGAGTGTTTAGTTAACTTGATTGATTTCTGATGTTTAGTTTCAGCCTGAGTGTCAAGAACATGTGTTAACCAAGATTTCTGAATTGTTAAAATTCTGTTGCACTGATTTGTATTGATTGGTTTAAACTTGAAATTGAAATTTTTGGAGGAGCGTTGGGTGATTTGACTAGGCCATCATATTTGCGAGAATTTTGTCGAGGCGTCTATTCACCCCCCTCTAGTCGCCATTCCGATCTCACAACCTGCCGCTCTCTCGACATTCATCCTCATCTTGGCTTTGGCTCACCAGCCAGGTCATCTGGTCTTCCGTGGCTATAGAGGCAGCTGATGGTGTCGGCGGTCTGATTTGGATGACGTTGATTTGTGGCCATGACGTCGCAGTCGGTCTCGCCCCGCCACGACATCCATCATCGTCACTGTCTCTAGCGAGGCGGCTCTTCGGAGGATTAGAGGGAGGAACATGTGCTTGGGCCCACCGTCTCCAGTTAGGTTGACAGAAAGCAGTATCCTAGTGTGCTGCGTTCACTAGGGCACTCCGTCCACGTTCTTGACTTCGATAGGAGGATCATATACTGGTGATATTTTCTTGCTTTTCTTGTTTCTTATGTTGTGCTAATGGCAAGCTCGCCAAATGTGTGAGCAAATTATGTGATGATGGTGATATCGATTACTCGATTCTAGTGTTGTTATCCTTAAATAAAGTGGCCACGTATCCACTAGAGTTAACCATCGAAATGTATCAACTTGAGATTTAGGCTGTTTATCTCTTGAACTCTAAAGCAGTCTAATCAGGTTCTAAAGCATTTGATTTCGGTGTTTTTTTAACCACGAATGTAATGGAAGTTAGAGCATAAGTTTACTACTTCACTTACATGGAAAAATGTGCAATGCTTAATTTGTTATCGGATGTAAAACACGTTATGGAAATGTTGTAGTGGATATCTAGATTTTAGTAGGTTTTTGCGATGAGTTTGTACATTATTCTTTGATGGGAAGCTTTTACTAGATTGAATAAAGTATTAACTTTGAGATGGCATAACGAAGTGCTGAGTTGCTGACACACTTCCTCCAATAGTGCTGAGATGGCTTAACGGAGTGAGATACTCTCTTTTGAGAATGTTTACTGTAATGGCTTCATGTTCTTCCTATTTATTTTATTGAAATACTGAAATAGTTGTCCATTAACTTAGTCATGGCACCAAAAGTTTAACCTTGTTGCTCAATTACAAAGTACTTACTTTTTTTTGCAGTGCATCACTTTATATTTCTATAGATTTCTGTGTAAATGTCAATAAGTGAGGTGGATTTGCATTTACCTGTGGAGTCAATTGATATGCTGGTTCATTTAATCATATCATATCCACTTTTCATTCACTTCTCACAATTTGTCTTTGTGATAAAAACACTATTGTATTCACTGCTGAATGGACTTATATACGCTGTCTTACCATTAAGGTTTAGGCTTTCCGGGTTATTATAACGTAAAAGGTATACATGTTGGTTTGTGAGCAAGTTACAATGCATTGTAATATTAATTCTACTTTTGATTTTTTTGGCTAACTTTTTCTCTCGTAAACTGCTCTAGCCTATTATTAAGAAGAAAAGCGTATGACGCAAGAGGAGATGCTTTTTGGGAGCAGCTGAAACTGGTCCACTTTCTTTTCTTTTTGCCTTTTCTCATAAGGTAGTCGGAACTTGGAAACTTTATTGTGAATATTTGTTTACTACCTTTTGTATATTTTTCAAGAGATCATCAACTTGAGAAATCTTGAACAATATATGTTAATACTTAATACTATTGCAAAAAGTGCACTTTATGCATTAGATTCTGTAGAGGATAGAGGATAATTTTTTATGAGGATATATTTGGATGGATTTGAATGTAAAATTCTTTTTTTGGAATGTATTATCTGAAATGTGAATTTCTGTTGAAGATATAATCTGCTATTTGCTGCAATGTATAGAAAAAAAGCAAAAAAAAACTTAACTTCCGTCGGCAAAAAATTAGCCGACGGAAGTTACTTTATTCATCTGCATCCGTGAACTTTCATCGGCTAGGCTAAGCCGGCGGAAGTTAATTATCTTTCGTCGGCAGCTGACGGAAGATAGTAAATTTCCGTCGACAGGCTTCCATCGACCAGAAACTGATAAAAATTAGTGTTAAGTTAATGTTTTGTCGATGGAAGTTCGTTTCTTTCGTCGTATTTAAACTAACGAACGAGTCGGCCAAAAATACTGACGGAGATTTGCTGATTTCCTGTTGTGTATATAAGTCAGTCTTGGTCTCTTCTAGAACGAGTCGGCGTTCCCCAAATAGCTCTTCTTTTGCCGCAAGAATTTTATAGGATATTTAATAGAGCTCAATTTCTTCAAAATTGTCCTCCATCCGTTGGAGAATTGAATATATTTTCATTTTTAAAGAGACATATCAGTAAAGCATGATAGTTGCAGAAATTTTGTTGACTAGACTGTCCAGTACTAACAAATAAAGAACATAGTTCTTTACCACAATTTAGGACTTTGTAGGATGCTTGTGACTATCACACCTACTTCTATAATTTAAAGTTCTTCAAACAGTCTATATTCTAAATCTAGATTATAAAACTCAATATCTATAAAATTTAAAAATAAATATAATATATAAACTAGAAAAATATCATTTTTTCTGTATTCTCACCAACCATCTCTCAAAATCTAAACCTCATTTAAACACTTTTCTCAGTGTAACTAGCATGCTCATCAGTCTATAATGTTTTTTTTTTTAATTTTGTGGTTGTCTGTGTGTTTCAAGCGATGGAGCATATATATTGTGGTGCTCGGAACATGTGGTTTGGCCTTTTCTCTTTCGAAAATAAATGGTTTCGGTGGCTGGGAGCCTTGCGCAGATACACTGTCCCCTCCCAAAAGAAAATATAGTGTTAATCTGGTACCATTTTTGCATATTTCATCACCACAATTCTGTTGAAAAAAATCGTTCGTGGCCGTAACATTGTTCCAAGCAAAACCTGTCGCGTCGTTGCTGCAATAGATGTCGATTTGTTGGTCATATCAAATTATTAGCGGCAAAACTACAAACATATAAGTTCAATGAAGATGTGAATGGTCAAACATCTTTATCGCAACGTATGTACAGTGTCAAACTTTAAACAATGAAATTAAACAGAGCATCTAAAACGTATATAATGTATACGTTAGGGCATCCTCCATGTTGAAATAAAGAACTGTACTAGTTCCATACATTAAGAACCATGACAAATAAAGAGTTGTACTGGTTCCATACATTAAGAATAGTGACGATAAAATCGCTGGGTGTGCCTAGTTAATACATGCTTCAATTTTATATAACATCATAAATTTCATATATACTTATAAAATATTTTTATGCAAAACTACTATATATAAATATAACAATAATATATTATAACATTATGAAATGATATAAATTAGGCAGTTTGATAGTTTGAAATTGGGTTGAATGTGAAAACAAATCTATTGAGGTTATAATGGGTCATATTTGGGGGTGGTCATTACAACCCCTAGCTACACTCTTGATTGAGAAGATAGTGCTAAGTAAAACATGAGTTCTAGGCATGAATACTAGTTTCTCAAATTAAATAATAATATTTTTTGGTTTGCTAGTTGTCTATTAGAAAGATCATGTATTTTATATATTTTTTTATTTTGCTAACGATCTCACATACATTACTATACATTGTAGCATTTTTTAAGAAATAACTTTGCTACATGTTTGTGTAATACTAATTATATAGCACTTCACATTGTGAATGCTCTTAGGGCATCTCTAACAGCATGACTATCCCACTCTCTAAGCTAAAATTTGACCATTCAAAACAAAAAAGCTCTCCAACAGACAGATCAACTGGCCAAACACATGAAATGGATACATATATCAGTCTATCTAATAAGAAAGAAGGATTTAGATATAAAATCTATTCACAATACTAAATACTGCATTTATATGGTTTGATATATGCAAAACCATAACGTTATAAAAACTCTAAAACTAAAGTCAATATATACATGGAGAAACGGAAAATAATTTTGCTGAAAATGGGACCGACAAATAAAATAAAAAGGAAAAGACAAGAATAATATATAATCTATACATATATATACTAATTAAGCAATATAAAAAATAATGCTTCATTTAATTCTTCCTAAGATTTGAAAAATTGGATGGTATTTTAACTTCTAGCAAAAAATATTTCATCACATTATAAAAAAGTTTATGTCGGGAATGTGATCTCGGGCTACCTTCCAACTGGTTTTAAGTCGACAAACCAACGGTCGTATTCCTCCAGGTGACAGATTTCTAGGGATCTAAAGGCTCCCGAGTCCAACGCTCGAGAATATGGCTCCTTGACTACCAGTACTCAGACTGTCGCCATTAAGAACCAGAGCATCATTAAATCTCCATAAATCTGTAGTTAAGTAGGGAGGTTATCTCCAGAATCATTGCCCACAGACTGATAGTTTCCTCCTTTAATTAGTATTTAATGTGGCTCAATACACCTAATTTGTAGCCCTCAATCCCTATCATATAAAGGAATCAGAGGGAGTCTAAAAGGGGGCATCTAGAGTCTCTGAAATTACATTGGATTATTTCAAAATCATACACATACAAGAGTAGGATTATTATCTCCCGAGAGGCCCAAACCTGTCTAAAGATCTTTGTCTCTCTGTCTCATTTGTTGAGATACCATTGAATCGTAGCAAAACTCCCCCTTAACCTAACCAATTCCTTCTACGGGGGTGCCCATAGTAAATTGTTGTTCGTACGCAATGATAGTTGGCATGCTAGGTAGGGGACATGTTTGTGTTTTTCAAATTGATTCAATGGCTGTCATTTGCAAGGTCGATACCAAGGTTCCTATCGGAGCTACGATTTCCTTTGGAAGGTTGACTTTCGTTGGAGATTGCATGAACAAATTGGTTCAGACTATCGCCCCGCTGCGGGTGAAAACTTCATGTGCCCTTGTAGTGCGGACTTAAGTTCCTCGGGTGTCTGAGATCATGCCTCTGCCTAGGGAACTCCTACTAACCCTCTGGGTGCTTGATGACTGGCTTCTCCCAAGGGTCACCCTCAAGTCACCACCGACTCACCCGCTGACTATGTCATCTTGGCCAACTCAGGTGGATATATAGTCCAACGACATCAATTCTTCACGGTCGTGTCAACACAATCTCATCAACCGACCATATTGACCAAGCGGGCATCACCTCCACCATTTATCATGATGATGATGGGGGTTTTCTCTGAAGACGAACCTTCTGATGATGCAGAATCCAACACTCACCGATGTGAGCGCCGAAGAAGGAACACCGCATAGGACGACCACCGCGTGAGGGTTCATGCGGATGCCAGGATCTCCCGACAAGGTGCACAATCCTCCTACACTATTGAGTTTGAAGGCCATGATTTGTACCGCACGCTTACGACGAATTTGCTCGCCATTTGGAGGATGCTTGTCTTCCTTCCTGACACACTTGATCTCTAGAGGGCCAGAGCCATGACCCGAGCGGCCGCCGCTCAATTTGTTGATGTGGTGCATCCTTGTCAATCACAATCTCTGGATTGTTGCTCTCATTCCCGACCATCTAGGCGATCGATACGTTCACATCCTAGCGAGCGTAGAGGAAGTTCTTACATGGGCGATGCTCGAACCATCATCAATGATGTGTGTGACGCACACAATGTCATTTCTCGCCATCGTGGCGAACACAAATGTGGAGAGCTCCGTCTTCGTGACCAATATGACCTGAGTCATGGCACACCAGGGAAGAGTTGACCTAACACCGACATTTCGCAACACAACGACTTTCCAACCTTCTCTGAGCGCCTTCGAAGGGTCATTTGGCCTCACAATTTCTGCTCGATGGGAATCACGCCCTACGATGGTAAGACTGACCCCTCCCAATGGTTGCAGCAATATTTCATAACCATTCATGCAGATGGAGGATACCAAGATGTCATGGTCAACAACCTCCTCATAATGCTTTCTACGGCTGCCATCAGTTGGCTGGCTTCACTCCCAGAAGACTCCATCAACACCTGGAGTGAATTGTGCGATGTTTGCATCACCAATTATCAAGGAACTTGTCAAAGGCCCGCCTCTTGGCATGACCTATGCTAGGTAAGCCAAAAAGAAGGGGAGTCCCTATGGAACTACATTCACCGCTTCTCCGAGCATCGCAACACTATCGCCAACGTCTCCGACTCCAACATGATGTCCATCTTTCAAGATGACTTGCGCAAGCCTTCAGAACTATTTCACCATCTGGTGATGAATGAGCCGACCGATCCTGGTGATATCATCACTATCGCTGAATAATTTGCCAACACTAGGGATGCTGAGTGGGAGCAGATGCACCCGAACACTTAGGACTGTAGCAAAGAGAAGAAGAAGAAGGATCGTCGTCATTCGCCTTCTCGTGATGATCGTGACCAACCTGAGTCCTTCACTTAGTCAAGGAATAAGAAGATGAAGGGCAAGGAAGTCTTGGAGGCCAATAAGAATCCCGAATCATGGGGTCGGAACAATTCGGCGCTGTAAGAAGTATGAGATAAACCCTACATAATTCACCCCAATAGCAACCACACCACCCACCGGTATTTTCATTGCAGAACCATATGGTGAAGGAGGCAGAAGGAAAGCCTCGATAAGACAAGCGTCGTTAGGATGACAAGAAAAAGATGTCTGACAAGGATGAAAAGGAAGTTGGTACGTCTCCAGTGGAAAATGACTTCTGGGAGCTCACACGAATGGTATCCATAATCTTTGGTGGAGAAATCACCACTAAGTCCGAATGCTATAAGAAGTTGATGCTTTGCCATGTCAATGTTGTAAGTGTTGGGGGCAACCGAGCACATGAGGTGGTCAGAAATGCCAATCACCTTTAGCTGTGAAGACAAGTGGATGAACGTTCCCAAGTCAGGATGATTCCCGTTGGTCATTGACCCATTCATCCTCAAAGTACATCTCAAGATGGTATTGATTGACAACGACAATTGCCTTGATGTTCTATTCAAAGGGACGTTAGGCACGCTTGATATCGACAACTCTATGCTCCAGAAGATGCACACACTTTTCTATGGGATTGTCCCAGGGAAGGCCTCTATCTCTCTTAGCACCATTGTCCTATTGGTGACGTTCGACACTCAAGACAACTACAGGACCAAGCACAACAAGTTCTATGTCACCGACTTTGAGACCGTCTATGACACTGTGCTTAGGAGGTTGTCTATCATCAAATTCATGGCGATACCTTACTACATATACTTGGCCCTGAAAATTCCTAGACTAGGCGGGGCTTTCTCCGTGAGAGGACATGTCGCCATTTTGCATGCTTGTGATCAAGACAATCTCGCCTTGGGTGAGGTCATGGACATTTCTGTCTGAATGGAGGATATGGTCCAAGAGGCCAAGATGACACCGACAATGGCTATGGATATCCCGACTGCCATGTCGACCCCTCCAAGACGACGCTTGTCGGGACGATGCTAGATCCTAAATAGGAAAGTGCAGTCAACAACTTCATTCGCTCCAATGCTGAAATTTTTGCCTCAAAACCCTCTGACATGCCAGGTGTATCACGGGATATGATTGAGCATGAACTCCATGTTTACTTGACCGCTCAGCCGGTCAAGAAAAAGAAACACTGATTTGCCCAAGATCGCAAAGAGACCATCTGAAAGGAAGTCGCCCACCTTTTAGCAGTAGGGTTTATAAAAGAGATACATCATACTAACTGGTTAGCTAATCCAGTCCATGTAAAAAAGTAAAATGGGAAATGGAGAATGTGCGTTGACTACATTGATCTCAGTAAGCGATTCCCTAAAGATCCTTTTCTGTTGCCGCGTATTGATCAAGTGGTCGATTCAACCGCCGATAGTGCCCTTTTATGCTTCTTGGATTGCTACTCGGGCTACCATCAAATCAGCCTAAAGGAAGAATATCAAGATAAGACAACATTCATCACCCCATTTGGTACCTATTCTTATACATCAATGTCTTTTGGGCTGAAGAATGCAGTGACTTCATACTAGCGGGCTATTCAACACTATTTGGTTGATCGAATCAGTCATAACGTTGAGGCTTATATAGATGATGTTGTCATCAAGTCCTGTTGACGCAAAGATTTGGTAAAGCCCAGGGCCCACCATGGATGTCGTACGGTCAATGAAATTCAAAGAGAGTCTGGTCAAAGGTGGTCAAAGAATCCCATCGGTTACAACATGGCCGGATATGAAGGAGTCCATGATGAGAAGATGAAGATTATCCATAATCAGTTAGGATAGATTACTTGGACGACAAGTCTCCGGACTATAAATATGAGAAACCAAGGGTTGGTTTCGGAGTTTGTGATGAGTGATTGACATGATTTACCCTCTAGATTCGAAGGGGTCTCTCCGAAGGGGTTCGGAGGGTGGTTCACTGAAGGGTTTGGTGGGTCTGGTTGCTGTGGCTGTTGCAGCGGAGTGTGTCTGTTGGAGGGGTCCGGCAGAACATGATGACTTGCATACCGAAGGGTTCGGTACTTTGGGCGGTACACCAGAGTGTGTACCGAAGGTTGTTTACCCGGAGAGGTCTCTGAGGTACTGGAAATACTTGTCTGCTTGTCAGTGGTGCGCAGGTGACTTCAGAGGCGACGGACACTTCGCAGCAAGTGAACCTGGGTCAAGCAGGATGTTTGATGCTAGGCGAACGGGGAGCTCGGTCGTGAAGGCTGCGTGGGGTCGAGGTCGGTCCTTAGGTCAAGGTGTGCTAGGTGAAGGCAGAAAGTGCGGAGGGTGGCTCCGTATGAAGGTACCCGAAGGCAAAGTCCTCAAAGGCGAGGCACTTCGAAGGGTGCTCCGGACAGAGCGACTTCGAAGTATGGTGGACGATGTCCTCAGCATTGAGGCAAGGCGTTCAAGGTGGGCTTCGGATGGAGGCACTCGAAGGGACACCTGACGAAGGTCTATGAAGTCAAGGTGCATCGAAGGCATGGTCCGGGTGAGGCTCGTCGAGGAGTGTGCTCGGGGAGAGACACTGTGACGAAGTGCTCATGGAATGCTTCATGCGGAGGCCTTGGATGAAGGAGGGACTTCGAAGGGTGATATTCCGAAGGTGGGGCTTCAGAGTGTGGTTGTCTTGAAGTACTTTGGCCATGCATGGCTTCGGTACACGGACTGACGAAATTTGAGCTGAGAGTAGCTGCGAAGCCGTGGTGGTCCACTCCGGAGGTGATGGTGCGAAGACTCAAGGGCTTTAATGGCTTCGACTAAAAACCATCACTATATTGAAGGCTGACTTCGGTGAAGCGAAGGCCCTCTGGCTCAAGGCTTCTCACCGAAGCTACCGCACCCCTCGCGTGCGAAGGGGGGCTTCAGAAGACTCCAAAACTGCAAAGGCTGATCGTGTCTACTCTGCAAAAGCTGATGCTGTCTCCTCTACGAAGCTGACAAAAGAAGCCTCCAAATAAAGTAGACTACCATCTGTACCCCCTGTTTGAGAGAGACAAAAATAGTGTAAACCCTAGGGGTAAAGTAGTCTATTCACAGGGCTGAATAGTGCCTATAAATAGTGAAGGTTGGCTAGGCATAGGAAACACTTTGAGCAGCCATTTTAGAACTCATGTGCTAGCCGCCACACTCATGTATTGTGTCCTGTGAGTTCATTTTGTGTTCCATGTTCTTGCAATGAAACTTTGATTCCTTTCACCATTCAATGCTTGAACTTGTATTCTGTTGTACACTACATGCCTTGATTCCTCTATGCATCATTTTCTTCCGCATTAAGTTTGTGCACTGGTTCTCTACTGGAGAAGTGTGTGAGAGGTCTGTGCGTGTGAAGTGTGTGTTTTTATTGTGAGTTCGCTCTGTGTAAACTGAGGCAACTCCTCATTGTTACAAGCGAAGCACTTAGTACTGTGTGATCGAAGCCTGCTTTCTTCTCTTAGCAAACTTAGTTTCTGTTTGCATTTAAACCTTCTAAATACGAAGCCTAGCACTAGTTGTCAGTGTGGAGTATCTGGTCGAAGTCCTCAGAGGGAAACTACCTTCTGTGAAGGGTGTAGTGCGAAGCCTGCTCGAAGGCACCTTGTGTGCGGAGCCTGCACGAACCTAGCAGTTGTGTTTTTGGTTTTGTGGGTGTGAGCGAAGTCTTCTTGACTTCGAACTTTTGCTCTTCGCGAAGCCTGGTTTTGGAGCTTCAAAATACCTCTGAACCAGACCTCCAAAGGGTGTGTTCGAAGCCTGTTCCATAGGAGACGGTTTTCAAAACAGAAGGTTGTAACATATGGGAAGTGAAGATATCCAGCATTGAGGAGTCCGCAGGTTATAACACATTGACCTGTGATGAGCTCTTCAGCAAGCTGAAGTCCACAGAAATTGCCAAGGCATCTCTTGAAGTGCACAGAAACTCTTTGCCACAACCATTGGCACTAGTATCTAGCACTAGCTGTGGCACCACCGCAGAACCAAGCACATCTGGTACTTGTGTTCTGGCTAGTGGTTTTGCTTTGTCCTCCCTGGTCTTTGTCACTAAGGAGCAAGTGGATACTCTAGATCATGAAAAGCTTTCTCTCATTGACAGAAGGTTCACCCGTTTTCATAATGAGAGATGGGATCAGAGGAGAAGTGGCTTTAGTGGTTGTTTTGAGTGCGGTGACACTTCTCACATCAAGGCCAATTTCCCTAAACTCAAGAGGAGAGATGAGAGTGAGCGCCCCAAATACCACAAGAAGGAGAGGAAACCCTTTGTGAAGGGTAAACGCGGCAAGGTGGCTAAGAAGGTAGACAAGGCCGCTTCTAGAGACTTTGTTGCTGCACTCAGTGACATCGACACTTCCTTAACTGAGGAGTCGAGCTCTGACGAGGAGGAAGAATCTCCAAGGAAGGAGGAGAAGAAGGAGAAGAAGTCAAGAGATTTCACCGGCCTCTACTTCATGGCCGACAGCAGTCAGAGCGGCGATGAGCTTGACTCATATGAGGTACCTCTATCCTATGACCAGCTTTCAATTAAGGTAGATGAACTGAATGAAGTAGTTCTTGGTCAGGATAGATTACTTGTTCAAGCTGCTAGAGATAGAAAAGACTTTAGACTTAGGCTAGAATCTGTTTCTACTGATTATGCCATGCTTAAGTCTAAAATTGATGATGCTGAATGTGAATCTTGCATTGTTGTCATGGGTGAGCTTGCTCAGTTGCGCTCTGTGCATTCTCAAACTGTTGATGAGCTTGAGACTGCACAGAAGCAGCTTTTGGCGGTGGAGTCTAGACCTACTTATTCTGATGCTTATTCAAATTGTCCATTATTGATTGATAGCATTAATTTGAGAGACAAGCATGTTAAGGAATTTGAGGCTAGATTGGAGAGGGCCGGTAGTTCTAAGGATGTGCAACCTGTGTGTGACACTTGCATAACCCTTAAGGACCAGCTAGGCACTGTTAGAGAGCAAGCTGAACACCTCATGACTGAAAATGAATACATTCTTTCTGTGGTTAAAAAATGCACAGAGGGAAATGGTAGGATGGATTTTCTCTTGGCCAAAACCAAGTTGTGTGCTGACAGGGCAGGGTTAGCTATGGGATTGGGTTTTGAGAGGTTTCCTTTAGAAAGTGAGACCAAAACTGTTTTTACCTCATCCACTACCTTAGAGAAAGAAAGATCCCAGTTAGACACTCCATCAGCCAAAAAGCCTACCCAAATTCCCAAGAAAACCACCCCTCCTGCCAAGAAAATTCCTCCTAAGAAAAACACTCAGGAGAAGCCCAAGGAGCCTGTGAGGATTGCTCCTATGACCCATGATAGTGCCCCTAGAAAAGTGTTTCATTGTTCCTACTGTCAGCGGGTGGGTCACTTGGTTGGGTTCTGTTCTCGTCGCATCAAGGATGAGCGACGCTCTCAGGCAATGAGTTTCTAGGACATGCATTACCTAGCTCTAAGTATGCATGAGTCTGAGTTTTTGTCACGTCCTGTTTTCGAGGCTCCCCATGCTACCCGGAGAGGTTTTGCCACTAGAGGTCTTCACCATGTTCCATATGGTGGTAGACCCTGCGTGAGTGGCTTTGTGCCTCGACAGGTTGGGAGACTTCATCATGTATTTGGGTCACAGCGTGTAGGTAGACCTCGCACTTCGCATCATTCTGTTTTTTCTGTGCGTAGATAGTCTACTTTCACTATGCCTACTGCTCGTATCACTCAGTGCTGAATGCCTCATCATGTTTTCACTCATCCAACACTGAGCTATCGAGATTCTCTTATCATGTGTAGGCACCAGATCGAGATTTGGAGAGCACGTGGATCATGGATTTCGGTTGTTCGCGCCATATGACTGAAGATGCAGCATGGTTTTCCAGCCTCACCACAACCAAGCAGAAGGAACATATCACCTTCGGAAACAAGCGAAGGAGTAGAGTGAAAGATAAAGGTGTGGTAAGAATCAACTTGAATTTCACTCTCAAAGATGTTGCTTTGGTTGAAAATTTGGGATACAAATTGCTTTCTGTATCTCAATTGCTTGATGAGGGCTTCGAAGTGCGATTCCATCGCGATACTTCGCAAGTATTCAATTGTGATGGCGCTGTGGCCTATAAGATCTTTAGAGTTGGGAGAGTTTTTGGAGCTGATTTTTCTAAGTCGTCTAGTTCTTCTCACTGCCTTATTGCACATTCGACTTCTGAGCTTTGGAAGTGGCATAGGAGACTAAGACATACGAGCTTTGAGTTGCTCGCTCGTCTGAGTGCCCTAGGTCTGATCTGAGGATTGCCCAAGCTCAAATTTGAGAAGAATTAGTTTGCGCTCCCTGTTGATATGGAAAAATGATTGCCTCTTCGCACTCGCCAGTCACCATGGTGATGACTGAACAACCCGGAGAACTTCTCCACATGGACATTGTAGGTCCTTCTCAGGTTAGTTCTTTAGGCGGCAAGTGGTATGTGTTAGTCGTTGTCGACGATTTCTCTCGCTACTCTTGGGTTTTCTTTCTAGCCAGTAAGGATAAAGTATTTTTACACTTTTGGAGCTTAGATTTGAGACTTTTTACTGAACTCCCTGGTGCATTGAAATTCATTCGAAGTGATAATGGCACTGAGTTCAAGAACAATCTCTTTGTTGACTTTTGCATGGAGCATGGCATAGAACATCAATTCTCTGCTCCACGGGTCCCTCATAAAAATGGTGTTGTTGAGAGGAAAAACCACACTTTGGTTGAGATGGCTAGGACGATGCTCGATGAGCACATGACTCCTAGGAAATTCTGGGCTGAGGCCATGAATACTGCTTGCTACATCTCAAACCAAATTTTCTTGTGCTCAATTTTGAATTTGACCTCTTATGAGCTGTGTTTTTGGAGACAGCCCAAAGTTACTCATCTTTGAGTTTTTAGCTGTCGATGCTTTATCCTAAACGTGGAAATTTGGACAAATTTGAGTCGCGCTCTTCTGACGGGATCTTTTTGGGATACAGTACTCATGGTCATTCTTATCGGGTTTTTAATTTGGAAGCTAATACTGTCATCGAGTCATGTGATGTGACTTTTGATGAATCAACCCCTGTGTTAGCTCTTCTTTTGAACATACAAATGAACACGATATGGAGGAGACCAAATTCGAAGATGAAAGTCCAAGAGATTTTGAGGATGAATGCCTACTACCCTCAACATCGACTCCCAAAGCAGACCCCACTTCAATCACTTTAGGAAGAGGCCCCGAAGCTACTACCTCGACATCGGTCATCTTCGACCATTCACCGGCACAAGTTGAGGGGGAGGCTGCATCTCATCGCGGAGCTCCACACCACATCTAGAAGATGCATCCTCTGGAGCAGATTATCGGTGAGCTTGATCAAAGAGTAACTCATTCCTTCGCTCACTTTACAGATTCTGCTTTTGTTGCTTCTTTCGACCCTTTAGATGTTAGTCATGCACTTTTTGATTCTAGCTGGATCAATGCCATGCATGAATAACTTGAAAATTTTGAGAGAAATCAAGTCTGGACTTTAGTTGATCCTCCACCAAATGTTCATTACATTGGAACAAAATGGATTTTCAAAAACAAACAAGGGGAGGATGGGACTGTAGTTAGAAACAAGGCTAGACTTGTAGCTCAGGGTTTTTCTCAGTTAGAAGGGATTGATTTTACTGAGACTTTTGCACCAGTTGCACGTCTTGAGGCCATTAGGTTTTTACTTGCATTTGCGGCATCCTATGGTTTCAAACTATATCAAATGGATGTTAAGAGTGCTTTTCTTAATGGCTTCATAGGCAAAGATGTTTATGTAAAACAACCCCGAGGCTTCGAGAACCCCAGATACCCCCATAGAGTCCTTAAACTTCATAAGGCTCTTTATGGACTCAAGCAGGCCCCTCGGGCATGGTATGATAGACTTCGGTCTTTTCTGCTTGAGCGAGGGTACATGATGGGGTCTGTCGACAAAACCCTTTTTTACTCTCAAGCATGGCAAAGATTTCCTGCTAGTTCAGATTCATGTGGATGATATCATCTTTGGTGGTTCTTCTAATGTTTTGGTTGCCGAGTTTGCAGATGTCATGAGCAAGGAGTTCGAGATGTCCATGATGGGCAAACTCACATTTTTCCTTGGTTTGCAAATCAAGCAAAGCAAACAAGGCACCTTCGTCCACCAGACGAAGTACACTGAGGACCTGCTCAAGAAGTTCGATATGGCTGATGCGAAGCCACTCGCCACTCCAATGGCTACATCTGTAGCATTGGATCCTGATGAGGATGGAGAAGTCGTAGATCAGAAGGAGTTCCAAAGCATGATCGACTCCCTCTTATACTTGACTACTATGAGGCTGGACATACACTTCGTAGTGTGTCTGTGCGCTCATTTTCAGGCTTCGCCACGTGCTTCGCACCGCCAAGCGGTAAAGCGAATTCTTAGGTATCTAAAACATACCCTTGAGTTTGGCATTTGGTATTCTTCATCTTCCTCTTTGTGTCTTCGTGGTTATTTAGATGCAGATTTTGCTGGATGTAGAATTGATAGGAAGAGTACCTCTGGTACTTGTCATTTTTGGGTACTTCCCTGGTTTGCTGGTCTTCCCGCAAACAGTCTAGCATTGCGCAATCTACGGTTGAGGCCGAATATGTTGCTGCAGCTAGCTGTTGCTCACAGATTTTGTGGATGGTTTCCACTTTGCGGGATCTCGGGTTAGATTACAAGGGTTTTCTACTGTTTTGTGATAACACTAGCGCTATTTGCATTGCAAACAATCCGGTTCAGCATTCTAGAACCAAACACATTGATGTGAGATATCATTTTCTTAGAGATCACAATGAGAAGGGTGATATTGAGCTTCAGTATGTTGATACCCAGAACCAGCTTGCCGACATTTTTACCAAACCACTTGATGCCTCCCGATTTGCTTATTTATGTGGGGAACTGAGTATTTGTCATCCTTACGGTATTTTGTGAGGGGGAGCATGTTTTATGTGTATTGCATGGGCTTCCTTATGATGATTTGTTGAGACATTTTGTTGCTTTTATAAGCCATCACATGATTGTCATTATCATGATGTCTCAGCTCTGTTTAATATATTTAACTTTAAACTGAGCATGATTTTAATTTACAAAATTCAAAAATTGATCACTGCTTAGTCTTGTGTTTAGCACGTGTAATACAAAATTGCTTTAGCTATCTTTTATCTGCCCGGTAGCTAGAATCCTTTAATATGAATGCAAATTTGAAACTTGAGAATACTATTGCTACTTATGGAATCATACAACAAATGTTACACGACAAAAATAAAATATCCATGATTTATGTGCTAAAAATGAAAAGATCCAGGTGAGTTTGCTTGTCGCACTTCTTTATTCTAAACTGCTTACCATTGCACTTTGGTATGAACTGGGATAACTTAGTGCCTGCTAAAATCACTGCCTTAAGCTTCTAATGGTCTTTATTGGCCTAGGCTTGGCATGGTTGGAAAGCATAAGGTAGACGAGCAAATAACCCCTAGAAAAATCAAAAAGACTTGCAAAGTCTGACTCAATTGCTAATCAAACTTGCTAAATGCACCATGATCATTTGGACTTGCTTTCCTAGGTGGAATTTGATTAGCTTTTGCAATTCTCGCTTTCACGTGTCTAAATGACTAGTCTAAGTGGTGATGTTTTTATCTTCCAAAATTGGAAATCTCATGCATCAAACATTGAACTTGGAATATAATACCCTGAGCTGAGCATCTGCAACTGACACTATGATCTGGCATATTTTTGCACCAAATGTTTTCACCCTTTTCATCATCTCGAAGCCTTGCATCCATTCTTGCTCCTTGATTCTTGCATTGCCAAAGAGGGAGAACAATGTATGGTTTGCTTACCTAAGGGGGAGAACAAGTGATGAAACTAAAAAGGTGGAGAAAATCTTTACTGCCAAAAAGAGGAATTTTTGCAAAATAGCTTCTAATGACTCAAGTCAATTGAAATTAATTAATCAAGTGACATGCTTTGACTCTTTTCTGAGTTTTTATGGTCACTTATGTGCTGAAAATGTTCAAATTTTCTTGAACTTGAATTTGGTTGTCAATGAACTCATCAAGGGGGAGATTGAGAAACCAAGGGTTGGTTTTGGAGTCTGTGATGAGCGATTGACAGGATTTACCTTCTGGATTCGAAGGGGTCTCTTCGAAGGGGTTTGGAGGGTGGTTCACCGAAGGGTTTGGTGGGTTTGGTTGCTACGGCTGTTACAGCGGAGTGTGTCTGTTGGAGGGGTCCGACAGAACACGATGACTTGCGTACCGAAGGGTTCGGTACTTTGGGCGGTACACCAGAGTGTGTACCGGAGGTTGTTTACCTAGAGAGGTCTCCGGGGTACTGGAAAAACTTGTCTGCTTATCGGTGGTGCATAGGTGACTTCGGAGGCGACGGACGCTTCGCAGCAAGTGAACCTGGGTCAAGCGGGATGTTTGATGGTAGGCGAGCGGGAAGCTCGGTCGCGAAGGCTGCGTGGGGTCGAGGTCGGTCCTTAGGTCAAGGTGTGCTAGGCGAAGGTAGAAAGTGCGGAGGGTGGCTCCGTATGAAGGTACCCGAAGGCAAAGTCCTCGGAGGCGAGGCACTTCGAAGGGTGCTCCGGACAGAGCGACTTCGAAGTATGGTGGACGATGTCCTCAGCATTGAGGCAAGGCATTCGAGGTGGGCTCCGGATGGAGGCACTCGAAGGGACACCTGACGAAGGTCTATGAAGTCAAGGTGCATCAAAGGCATGGTCCGGGTGAGGCTCGTCGAGGAGTGTGCTCGGGGAGAGACACTGTGACGAAGTGCTCATGGAATGCTTCATGCGGAGGCCTTGGATGAAGGAGGGACTTCGAAGGGTGATATTCCAAAGGTGGGGCTTCAGAGTGTGGTTGTATTGAAGTACTTTGGCCATGCATGGCTTTGGTACATGGATTGACGGAGTTCGAGCTGAAAGTAGCTACGAAGCCATGTGGTCCACTCCGGAGGTGATGGTGCGAAGACTCAAGGGCTTTAACGGCTTAGGCTCAAAACCGTCACTGTATCGAAGGCTAACTTTGGTGAAGCGAAGGCTGTCTGGCTCAAGGCTTCTCACCAAAGCTACCACACCCCTCGCGTGTGAAGGGGGGGCTTCAAAAGAGTCCAAAACTGCAAAGGCTGATCGTGTCTGCTCTACAAAAGCTGATGCTATCTCCTCTGCGAAGATTACAAAAGAAGCCTCCAAATAAAGTAGACTACCATATGTACCCCCTTGTCTGAGAGAGACAAAATAGTGTAAACCCTAGGGGTAAAGTAGTCTATTCACAGGGCTGGATAGTGCCTATAAATAGTGAAGGCTGGCTAGGCATAGGCAACACTTTGAGCAGCCATTTTAGAACTCCTGTGCTAGCCGCCACACTCATGTATTGTGTCATGTGAGTTCATTTTGTGTTCCCTGTTATGTCAATGAAACTTTGATTCCTTTCTTCATTCAATGCTTAAACTTGTATTCTGTTTTACACTGCATGCTTTGATTCCTCTGTGCATCATTTTCTTCCGGGTTAAGTTTGTGCACTGGTTCTCTACTGGAGAAGTGTGTGAGAGGTCTGTGCGTATGAAGTGTGTGTTTTTCAGTGTGAGTTCGCTCTGTGTAAACTGAGGCAACTCCTCACTATTACAAGCGAAGCACTGAGTAGTGTGTGCTCGAAGCCTGCTTTCTTCCCTTAGCAAACTCGGTTTCTGTTTGCATTTAGACCTTCGAAATACGAAGCCTAGCACTAGTTGCTAGGGCGGAGTATCTGGTCGAAGTCCTCAGAGGGAAACTACCTTTTGCGAAGGGTGTAGTGCGAAGCCTGCTCGAAGGCACCTTGTGTGCGGAGCCTGCACGAACCTAGCAGTTGTGTTTTTGGTTTTGTTGGTGTGAGCGAAGTCTTCTTGACTTCGAACTTTTGCTCTTCGCGAAGCCTAGTTTCAGAGCTGCAAAATACCTCCGAACCAGACCTCCGAAGGCTGTGTTCGAAGCCTGTTCCATAGGAGACGGTTTTCAAAACAGAAGGTTGTTTTAGCCTGAAATTTGAAAAGCTCCCATTCACCCCCTCTGGTCGCCACTTTCGGTCCAACAAAATATGTTTCCCTTAGTTAGGTCAAAAACACAAAACTTTATCAAACAACTACTGGGCACATCGCCACCCTTGGCTTCCCAAGGTTAATCCTGGTGGGATTCAGCACTCGGAGCTTGGCTGCATCATTCTGATCTCCGGCGATGAGGTGAGTCCCGCCACCCCTGATCACCGTATTGACTAGGTCAGTTTCCTCACGGCTACATCAATTTGATCTCTTGGGGCATCGACTAAAACAGTACGGTCACCGATTTATCTCGGTGTATTGGCTAGGTCTAGGGCTACATCAGTTTGATCTCTTAGATTGATGTGATTTAGGTGTGGTAGTTTGAGGCTTCATCGGTTGAGTCCGACATCTCTTTCTATTGTATCTTCTTCATGTTGTATACCGTTCATCTAAATAAAGTGTGCTCGATACTTTGAAGTATTGGTAAGTTCATCATGACTAGCTACTTTCTTGGTTAGGTCCAACCTTGTTATTGTGATGATTTTGATAATACAAATATGTTATATGACATGTATTATTTATTTCTATCGAAGTACAAACCGATAGGTTATCTTCAATTCAACGTCATATTATATCCGCTATCGAGGAATGCTCATTGGCCTATATGCATAAATTGCATATCTCATCGGCCGATGGCGCATTCATCCCGATTGCTCTGCCTTGGTAATCGGCCTTATGGCCGATCGACATTATTCTCTCACTATTGTGCTATACTTATCACAATCATTGGCTTGGCAGCCGATTGACTTTGCTACTAATGATATTTTTTCTGTCTCCTTATCAGTTGCAGGGTCAAACTGATTATCACGCCTTGAACCCTTTTTCAAAGATTGTAGGATCTGCACTAGAGTTAACCAGATCTCTCAGGCAACGCATGTGTCAAAGTGTGACTAAAAAATACACCAACAAGTCCAGAAGGCTAGAAAATCTCATCGCTGATCTCCTAAAAGACTATAAACAACCTCTGAAAATTTAGATGGCGACTCAACCTAGAAAAATATGTATTCGAGATACCGACTAGAAAGCTCATCGGGTTCATTGCTAGCAGTTGAGGAATTGAAGCCAATCCAGAGAAGATTTCAGCGATTTTGAACATGGCAAAGCCCAACAGCGTCAAGCACATGCAACGCTTGACATGATGCATGATGTCCCTTGGTCAGTTTATTTCTCGTCTAGGCGAGTACGAGATGCGCTTTTTTAAATTGCTAAAAAGGGATGATGATTTCATCTGGACACTGGAGGCTGATCAAGCATTCACTGACCTAAAGAAGTTTTTATCTTCTCCACAAGTCCTGGTTGCACCAACCTCCAGTGAAATACTCGTCCTCTACATCGCCACCACTACCCATGTGGTTAGTATCACGATGGTCATCGAATGTCCAGAGGAAGGACATGTCTATCTAGTTCAAAGACCGGTATATTTTACATCTGAGGTACTCGGACCATCAAAAGTTCGATACCCTCAGGTCTAGAAGCTCCTATATGCCACCCTCATGACTAGTCGAAAGCTCAAGCATTACTTTTAAGCTCACTCGGTGCAAGTGATCACTGAGTTTCTGCTCGACGATATTTTGGTGAACCAGGATGCGGCTGGTCGGATCATTAAGTGGGCAACTGAACTAGGAGAATACAACCTCAACTTCAAGTCCCGCACCTCCATCAAGTCTCAAGCTCTCGCCGACTTCATAGCCGAGTGGACCGAGATCCAATTACTGCCGACAAGTGATCTTCAAGAACACTGGGTCATGTATTTTGACGATTATCTAATTATTGATGGAGTAAGAGATGGAATCCTATTAATATCCCCTCAAGGTGAAATATTAAAATACACCCTTAAACTATTATTCATGGCGTCCAACAATGCAACCGAATATGAATCTCTCCTCAATGGACTACACATCACCATTTCTCTTTGTGTAAAGAGATTAATGGTATATGGATATTCCAAATTAGTCATCAGCAATGTTAACAAAGATTGGTCATGTACCAGTGAGAAGATGGATGCCTATTGTCGGGAGATCTGCAAATTGGAAGGCAAATTCAGTGGCCTCGAGTTTCATCATGTCCCTTGGGACGAAAATTCGGCCACTAATCTGCTAGCTAAGCTCAGTTCATCAAGAACCCTAGTGCCAACTGTTGTTTTTTTCAAGAACTCTCGAAGCCATCAATCCTACTAGATGAAGCACACTCTCTAAAGGTTTGGCATGATTCATCAGTATTGGTCATCATTGATGACAAAGAAGAATGGCGGCAACCAGTCATTGACTTCATCCTCATTACTAAAGATCTTGAAGATAAAGATGTAGAAATTCGCCTATCGAGAAGGAGTAAACAATATGTTATAGTGGGATTAGAGTTTTATAAAAGAGTTGCTTCAACCCGAGTGCTCATAAAATGTGTTGATAAAACAAAAGGAGTAGAAACACTTAAGGAAATACATTCAGGCATTCGTGGAAATCATGCCGGGGCTCGAACATTGGTTGGCAAGGCCTTTAGGTCGGGATTCTATTGGCTGACTGCCAATGAAGACACCAAGCTACTAGTTCGCAACTACCAAGGATGTCAGTTCTTCGCCAAACAACATCATCTTCTTACTCAAGCTGTCCAAACCATCCCAGCGTCATGGCCATTTGCATGTTGAGGGCTTTTATGGTCATACCTTTTCCAAAGGCATCCTACGGTTATGATCATATTTTTGTGTCCATTGACAAGTTCACCAAATGGATGGAATTAATGCCACTAAGGACAAGCAAAGGTAAAAAGCCGGAGAGTTCATACAAGCATAATATATCGTTATGGTGTCCCTAATCAGATCATCACAGACCTCGGGACTCAATTTACTGGTAATGACTTTTGGGAATTCTGCGAAGACTGGTGTATTGAGGTGAAATACGCTTCTGTTGCACACTCGAGAACCAATGGAAAAGTTGAACGAGACAACGATATTATATTACAACGGTTAAAGGCAAGAATATTTTATCCCCTTAATAAATATGGTAATTGTTGGATGAAAGAGTTGCTAGCTATTGTTTGAGGTCTTCAAACTCAACCTAGTCGAGCCATTGGTTGGACTCCTTTCTTCCTTGTATATGGGTCAGAGGCTATTTTACCGGTGAACATGCTACATGAGTCCCCCAAAATACAACATTATAAAGAAGGCATTCCCGAGCAAATGAGAGAAGAAGACATTAATAGTCTAGAAGAAGCTCGTGTAGTGGCCTCAATACAATCTGATCAGTATCAACAAGGTCTATGAAGGTACCACGATCACGACGTTTGTGGTCAGTCGTTCCAAGTTGGATATTTAGTCCTTTGCTGAGTACAATCGACAGTCGGTGCTCACAAGCTTTCAGCTCCTTAGGAAGGCCTTACATGGTCACCAAAGTTACCTGACCAGGATCATATCACATAATGCGAGAAGATGGCCAAAAGATTGAAAATTCTTGGAATATTGAGGATCTTCGATGTTTTTATCCATAACACAATAAGCTAAGTTCTTGTTTCTATTGGGATTGATAAAAATGTTCGATAGTTTCCAATTTGCCTTCCACATTTTCTCTAGCCTCCTGATCCTCGAGCCTTTGGAATTAAACAATCTTAACTCTAAATCCATGATCCACTCTAGATGAGTTGAGTCAAAATTTTCCATTCGCTCATGGGGTTGGTTTTCTTTTACTATGTGTTTCGTCCGATCACTTTTTAGTGATATGTTATGATTATATGTGACACCGACGGTTCTACATAGCGTGTATGTGGCCAAAGTTTCCCCGTGCTAACAAATCTAAGCTATATCATATAGTCAAATTGATCACAACTGATTGGACTTAGAGTAAACTTAACAAAAAACTGCATAAAGTTATAACATCCAAAATGTATACAAGTGCATTCTGTCTACATTTTTTCAACTCGGTAGGTGCAGAAGGATAAATATCAATTTCGAAGACAAGTACATTGATTGTTTCTCCGACCTCCGCGTAAATGTGGCCGACATCAAATTCCCGATGCCTGCTGGCCACCCTGCTCGGATGTAGTCCAAACGAGCTAATGGATACAACGCTCGGATAATCCCGAGTGTGTGTGTGGCCACCTTCCGGGTGAAGTCTTGAGTCTGCTCCCACAAATGCGCATCCACCCCATCAAGTCAGGTGAAGGAATCCTCCACCGACCACACCGCATTGCAGGGCTCGCCATTGATCATCTTGATCAATGTTTCCACACCAGCTCGGTAGCGATCTCGTTGCACCTGTGTACTAGATAGATGTAGCTCCAAATCAGTAAACTAGGCACCCAATTAACGATGGAGCTCTACAGGAAAAATATTGATTCAAGATGAGTGTCATCAAATAAAAATTCAAAGAAAAGGGGTATAATTGGTGAGCCATACTTTTATACTCACCTAACCACTTCTCAGTAGTCTCCTCAAACTTCTTGAGCTCCTCTTTGAGCTTCTTTACTTCAACAAGGGCTTCATCTCTCTCAGCTACAGCTTGTTCTGACATGGTGAACGATTGGTCTGCCAAGCTGATGGCTGTTTCGAGGCGTTCAGTTGACACCAACCACTCTACCAAACAAGTACCAGGTTAATACAATATGTGATATCAAACCAATAGAAGAAAGTGGTCGGGAGCTCACCATAGGAGTGGAAGTCTAACCGTTCATGAATGAAAAAAATTCTCCTTCTCCATTCTCTTCAGATCAGCATTCTCTTAGGTCAATTGATCATTCAGCTAACCCACCAGGAGCTGTACAATAACAATTCAAGTTAGAATGAATGCATATAATATAAAATGTATATTTAACTAACATTTGTAGGTAGTGATATCTGATCAAAATGCTTGAGTGCCTCTAAGCACTCGATCATGCCCCTCTCGACTGCTCTTGTCGGGAGATTGGTGGTTTCAACACAATTTGGCTGATACGTCTCCTCGACCCTGACCGCAACAGGGTTGGGTTCGGGTGGCATGGAGTTGACCACCTCTGGTTTGGCTGGAGGCATCTCCACATCAGCTGCTATACCATTTTCAATTGTTGGTGGTGGGTCAACAGGTGTTGCTGGAGCCACAGGCCTAGACACGGCCACCTCTGCTGAAGTAGGTGTTCCAGTACTCGGAGCAGCAATGTTCTTGTCGACAGCGGTGAGGGCATTTGATGACCCACTCGTGCCAGCCCTCTGCTGGTTCGTCGTCCCACCAAAAACCATTATATCAGTGATCGGGACGGTTGCTGCCATTGTGCCGACTGAGTCTAGGTTGGGCAGCGTCAATGAAACATGGCTGAACAAAATAAATCAACAACATTAAAGCAAGATCAAGTTCAAATACCCAACTCACACCAATAACAACTAGCCTCACCATCCCAATTGTCGGAACACCATCCTCTTCGTCTACAAGATAGGATCCGCTTCGGAGGTAAATCCAGATGACGGTGGTGGACGCGGAGGTGGTTGTGATGAAGGTGGCGGCTGTGTAGAAATAGATGACGATGATGCATCAGCCCCGTCGATCACCGGAGCTACCTCGGACGTCTCCGAGTCAACACCTACCTCTCCTAGGAAGGATGATGGAAATTTAGGTGACCCATGAGGCAACGCCGCATTTTTCACCACTCTCGTCGATGCTCTTATCGACCGCAGCCCTGCCATGGCATCCACCACCGATGTCTTCGTCCTCTTCGCTCAAGGTGGGCAAACTTCCTTGCCCTTCCTTTTCTCGCCAATCGACCCAACATGTGGGTTTATGTCTTTCTGGCCGACCACCTGAGGATGCTTTGGCAACAATGGTAGAGAGAATTAAGCCTCTCAACCCTGCGCATATCAAGAGTTAGCACTCGATAGGTGATACTATCAAAAATCAAAAATTTGAAGAGCAAAGAGACCTCATCTCTAGTCGAGGGTTGTTGAGATTGAAGGGTGGATAGCAGGCGACAGGATCGAGACCCAGTTTACTGGTGAAGATCGACCTCATCCTCTTCCATGTCTCTTCATCTCCCAAGGGTTCATCCCTCTCCCTCATTGGGTCCCCGGTGCCAAGTACTCAAAAGTTGGATGGAGTCACTGCTTCAATGTCTAGACTCGACGGCGCAGAAGCTAATTGCCACCCGACATGCTCACCTCTCAGAGATGCTTCACCATCTCCATCAACTTGTTGACTCGGTCAGACCAAGTGAGCACCAGCAATGGCATCGGTTGATCTCCGGCGACAAGGCTAGCTCGTGGATTGCGATTAGGGATGGCAATTGTGCCCGTTTACCCGTTTACCCACAGGTAAAAACCCTAATAGGATCGAGTTTGTTCTCAAATTTGTACCCGATGGGTAAATGGGTACGGGTATGGGTATTGACTACCCATACCCATTTACCCGATTATCTGAGATATAAAAACTAATTTGAGAACTATCCACACTTGCTGAAATCCCACGTCGTTTACCCGTATCAACTCGGGTGTGAACTATCCTCTGCAACAATATCAACTCTACTTCCACTCTGGTTGCTTCTGATTTTATTGCTTCCATGGTAGCCTGTGTTGTTTCAAAGCATTTTCTAGCTCCTAGTTTGATTTTATGGATTTGCTCAACGCCATGCTTACTTGCAACACCTAGCGGAGCTCCCATCAGCTTCATTTCCATGAGATGGTTGCACCTGATATGCATGGTTTTGCTCATACAACTCCAACATTTGATTGCTAACTTTTGCAATCAGGTGACAAAAGACATGCAATATTATTTGATGTAATTATGAACCAGAAAGGAAATATATCAATAAAGAATACAATGAGATCTGTCTAGGATACAAATAGAAATTCCAAAAGCCTAATTTCTGGCTAGTTTTTGGAAATCTAACGCCCCATAAACAAGTTGCTTTTGGTTTATATAACTTGATTTCTAATTGTTAAGTTGTTAAGATGAATCCAATTTTGCATTAACTAGGTGATGCATGGTATAATTCCTTCAATTTTTTTAACCCTCCTCTCTCTCCTCCCTATTTCATGGGTAAACGGGTATACCTGCGGGTATATGGCGCCCACGGGTAATGGGTATGGGCATGGGTTTTTACCTGTCGGGTAAACCGCTACGGGTATGGGTATGCACTACCCATACCCGTCATACCTGACTGCCATCCCTAATTGCCATATAGAACCAACTCGAGTGCCAACCCTTGTTGGAAGAAGGAAGTGGCACAAGGATGTATTTTGTCGCCTTCCTGTCCTTCAATTGAAGCCCATAGTCACTGACTACATTCTAGCCGGTCGGGCGTAGGCAGAAGAAATGATGAAATAAATTGAAATAGGGCTCAATGCCTAGAAAAGATTCGCACTGATGTACGAAGATGGAAAGATGGAGGATGGAATTAGGATTAAGATTGTAAAGAGACATGTCATAGTGATGAAGAACACCATGAATAAAAGGATGAGTAGGTAATATGAACACGCGAGAAAATAAAGAATCATACACCACGAGTTCGTGGGTGTTCGGGTTGGTAATGTTCCACCACCAGCTGAGTGCCATGCTAACAACACTGTTGGAGGGATCTTGCCTCGCTTGTCCAACATCGCCACCATGTGCTTCTTCGCCACCGATGGCCGAAACTCCACCGATCGGTCAATTGCCTCCTGAGGGTCAAGTGCCGCCATAGGAATACCAAGAGGTGGAGCCAAGGGTTTGAGATTGAACAACTGACATGTCTTGCGGTAGCAAACCATGCAGTTGCAGTGTCGAGTGGGATTGCGAGGAGCCAGTGGATTATATCTCACGAAAGAAGATGAAGTTGAAAGGGTTTGAAGCATGTGGAAAATGTTGAATGTCGAGGGGATTATTTATAAACTTTCCTCACAACTGTCCAAGATCTCGGAAGCATCACGATTGTCTAAAAGCGCAGCCCAAAGCAATGTTCACCATTAAACATGCCGATCAACATTTTTCAACCCTACCATATAATACTATGATTGTAGATCATGCGGCGGATATCAATGGACAAATTGACGCTTGTAGTTTATTTAATGTCGCATCGAAAAAGTGGCCTTGGAAGTTGTGTGGGTCCCTTCAGACTATAAATTCAGACAGGCACCCGTTTGTGCAAACAGACGTTTTCTCGCCTACAAGGACCCACAAGCACTCCATTGTGCTGTCTTGTACCAACTAACGCCTTTTCACCAGAAGCATTTGATGGGCCTACAAATCCTTTGACTCAAGTTAGTTATCGTGGACACAAATGCTTTGGCTAGGTGGATTTAAAAGGTTTTTTTGAGACTAGAGCTAATTTTAACCAAGAAACTCCAGTTTCGGAGGCTATATTCGGTAGGTGCACATGAGAAGTGCACTGATTGGGAAAATTCATCAATATTGAATCTTCGAAGCACTTTCCAATTGCTCAAACTCATCTATGTGCCGAAAAATGCTCATGGGCTACCGTCGGGACTATGATCCTAGGTTACCTATCGACTGGTTTTAAGCTGACCAACCAACGATTGGAATCCTCCAAGTGGCAGACTTCTGGGGGTCCGAAGGCTCCTGAGTCCAGCGCTCGAGAATATTGCTCCTTGACCACTAGTACTCGTACTATCGCTATTAAGAGCCAGATTGTCATGAAATCTCCATAAATCCATAGTTAAGTAGGGCGGTTATCTCCAATATCATTGCCCACATACTGATCGTTTTTTCCTTTAATTAGTATATAATGGAGCTCATTACACCTAATTTGTAACCCCTGATCCTTATCATATAAAGGAATCGAAGGGAGTCTAAAAAGGGGGCATCCATAATCTCTGAGATTATATTGGATTATTCCAAAATCATACACATACAATAGTAGGGTTATTATCCCTTGGAGGCCCGAACTTGTATAAAGATCTTTGTCTCTCTGTCTCATTTGTATAAATATCTTTGTCTCTTTGTCTCATTTGCTGAGATAACCATTGAATTGTAGCACAACTCCCCCTTAACCTAGCCAAATCCTTCTACGAGCACCCCCGTAGTATATTGTTGTTCGTACGCAACGACGGTTTCAGACAGATGAAAAATTGAAAGTTGCCTAGAGAGGGTGAATAGGTAATCTAAAAAATCTCAACTAAACTTGTTAGTTTTAACTTACAGGTCCTAGACTATCTAGACTTAGTCAGGTACTCTGAGAACTGGATGAAATATAAAACTTCCGATGGTCTGAATTATTCGGATATAACTGGGTGATCCATACATAACGGATCTAAAATAATAATAACTGATGAAAAATAATCTAGCTAAAGAACTTTTAGGATATGAATTCAATGACACTTAAAATTGCTAGTTAATAGGAAGATTAATAATAAATATAACTAGCAAATTTAGGATGGATACACATGATTTTTATCGAAGTTCGGATACAACGATCCTACGTCTCTAGCGAGAAAACCCAAATGGTCATGTCTCTTTCAGCTATATTACCTTGGTTTCCACTATATTACCTCTTTGAAGCCAAGGTGAGGCCGAGTATAAATCCTTTGGGTGTTCGTGGATCAACGTCTAGTTATTTAGGAAGGGTTACCTCCAAGAGTAATGAATCCATTGTCGTGATCCACCATCATGTGCTCAAGAAAACCACAAAGAACACGACACTCAAATATCCAGATAAGATCAAACACTAGAGAGGAAGAGAGTAAACTTCGCATGGCTGCTAGGGTTTGGAATCATGTATCCTGATTATGGAGAGAGGAGGTATTCATACCCCTATCTTAAAACAGGTCGATAGAGCAAAAAATCACGTACTATTCATCCGATTGATCCGGATTAATAAAACTACCTGTACAAAGATTTAGGGAGTACAATATGCTATCAATATGCTTGCTAACAAACATAAGCATCATGGTGCTTATGTTTCAATCATGACCACTTTGAATTATCTATTTTACTAAAAAGGAATATTGGACGTAGTGTTTAGAGCACTTTTTGTTCAGGAGGTGCGTCCAACACTTTTGCCCAACCATTTTTTGTCCCCCAAGCGAACTATCCGGTTAGCAAGGTCAAACACTCGTACCGATGTGTTGTGATGCATTCTTTGACCGGAAAGTCCAAAAGATCACCCAATACAAACCTCTGTTTGGAAAGTTTATGCTAGATGCTAAGCTACCTTTAAAATTAAAGTTTATCAGGTAGTCCAGATTCCGACTCTAGATTATAAAATCAAATAACCGTAGAATCTAAAAATACACTATATACTAGATTATATAGATTATATAGATATCCATCCACTACTTTTTGAATCTTAAGTACTCAAATAGTCTTAAACCCATCACCACTAAAGTTCTTGCAGATATAACTTTATGACCATAGCTTTAAAGAGATTGTTATTTGCTATAGAGTGGTGGCTTGCATGTACAATGTGATGTTTGATTAAATACATCTTTCATTCTAGGACTTTCCTATATTTTTTTGTATTTTTTAAATATATTGGTTCAGTCGGTTATAAATCTAAAAATATAAGTTTGACATTGCATAGATAGGTTGATATCCCTAATATTTAAGAGATAACAAAACATACCATCTATTACAACATGTGCCATGACAAATAAATAGTACACCATCTAACTCCGATTCCTCTTGACCTTTTTTTAAATGTGTATATTTTTGAACTTATGGACACTTTTGATCTTTAATTATTTTTTAATTCCGATTCTTGTGCCAAATTAGTTCTACTTTTCTCACAAACAAATGAGTAATCTTTTCTAATACAACATGAACGAGGGCGATAAAATTATTTGAAATGTTTTCCTAACTCTTATACATAAACCTAAAATGATATATTTGGAATTAAATGGGAACATGTTACAGTTAGACCCTAGGATATACTTAGGGCCTGTTCAGTACAGTTCTAACTCCAATATTCATGTTAAATATGATATTTGTATAGTATAATAAAATAGCTTAATTTTTTTTGTCCAAAATAAAAACTAGATTATTAAACTAAGAGGGTGTTTGGTTCCTTAGATTAAAGTTTAGTCTATGTCATATCGGATGTTTGGACATCAATTTGAAGAATTAAATGTGAACTAATTATAAAAATAATTGTAGAATCGGAAGATTATTCGCAAGATGAATTTATTAAGCATAATTAATCCATGATTAGCAAATGTTTAATGTAACATCACATTGTTAAATCATGGCGTAATTAGGCTCATTAGATTCGTCTCGTGAATAATCTACCGATTATGAATGGGTTTTATAAATAGTATACATTTAATACTCCAAAATAACATACCAACATCCGATGTGATGGGACTAAACTTTTGGGCTAAAGAACCAAATGACACCTAAATACTTTTAATCCATCCATAACTATAGATCTACAATTTTTTAGAGCTAAGTTGAACCTATTCTAAAACATTCTGGATCTAGCTCAACTATATACTCTGTAAGAAAAGATCCATTTACCCATTTATGTTGTTGGTTTATTAAAGGATTTCTCTATCCACTCTTTAAGAAAATACCCATTTACCCAAGGTGAATTATACTCTGTACCTGCAATTTTTAAGTGAATATATAAACCAAGATGGTTATAGAGTAGTTCAATTATATATGTTGAATTAGTTGATCTAAAGGAGTTCTTTATGCACTGATTGAATTAAAAACCACATTTACAGAAGGAAAATCAATGCCTGCGCTCCAAAAGAAAATACAGTTGAAACTAGAGGTGGAAGTTTTCCTAGAGGGGGGTGGGCACTAAGGATAGCAACAGGTTTAAAACCCGTGGATTTTATAAAAACCTATTCGCGAAGCAAATCTGCGAAATTTGTGTAAATCTGAACCCGCGAAACCCATGGGTTCAAAATTGAACCCGAATCCAATGGGTACCCGAAACTTGACGGATAATCCGTGAGTTTAAAACTAAACCCGAATCCAAATGGTACCCGAAACCCAAAAGGTAACCCGTGGGTTCAACTTATACTATACATAAATTACATTACAACATGAATTGTGGGGGGGAATAACTCCTATTGTACTTAAGGATTGACCAAGAGGTGATCAAGAAATATCGAATTTCGAAGAGTCCTTCGAACTGGGCTTCCCATATGTTCAGAGGTTGGAGGTTCACTTCATCAGGTTCGAATCCCCCGTTCATCAGGTTCGGAGGCTAGGTTCGAAGCCCCCTTCACTAGGTTCGAAGCCCCCCTTCACCAGGTTTGGAGGACCACTTCACCAGGTTCGGAGGCCAGGTTCAAAGTCTCCCTTCATCAAGTTCGGAGCCCCCACATCACCATGTTTGGAGGCCAGGTTCAATGCCCCCATTAACCAGATTTGGAGGCCCCCTTCACTAGGCTCAAAGGCTTTGAAACGACTCCAAACTAAAGGCCAAAACTAAGTACCAAAACCAGTCGCCTTTGTCCCTAGTAACTAGACTTGTATTTGCATATGAGTTTACCATTCCGCCCCTATGAAGTTTTGTGTACAGATTCTGCTATGATGGTTGTAGATAGAGGGTAAAATGGTATTTTCCTATTGTATTTCGCCTATAAATGCTAGGCATCTCCACTGTAACAAGGACAGAGGATAGAGAATATGAAAATCACTATGAACTGGATGTAAGGTTATTATTCCTTTCGGAGGTCTGAACCATTATAAATCTCCTTTGCCATTAGTAGCTCTTCGAGGCTAACAAACCTATTAGCATAAATTTTATGCTACAACAGCCGGCGTCGTCCGTGGGGAGCCTAGTTCTAAATTAACATCTCTACCACAGCCTATACAATCAACTTCCAACTAGGAAGCCCTCGTCGAACTAGAACTTCCCAAGGGCTTCCCAAGAGATAAAACCCTCACTTCGAACTGGGAAGAGCCCCCTGGAATTGAGGGTGTGTTTGGTTGAGCTGTGGCTGTGGAAAAAAGTTGCTGTGGGCTATGGGTTTTGAAAAAGCTGCTGTGGGATGTCAGCTGTGAGAAAGCTGAAAGTCGTTTGGCTAAAACGACTGTGAAGAAGCTGCTTTGAGCCGTGAGCTGTGTAAAAATTCAATTTATGAAAATTTGTATGGTTGTATGAAATTTGAAATATCAATTTATGGAATTTTGTATGGTTGTATGAAATTTGAAATGTCAATTTATGGAATTTTGTATGGTTGTATGAAATTTGAAATTTCAATTTATGAAATTTTGTATGGTTGCAAAGCCAAAAGTCAGAAGAAGCAGAAAGCAGGTCTGGAGGAGCTTTCACAATTTCACTGCACCAAAAGCTGCTTTTACTAAAAACTGCTGGCTTGAACTAGGTCCTTTGTTTTGGCTTTTGGCTTCCAGGAAGCAAAACCTGCTCCCAAAAACCAAACCAAAGGAACCCTGAGACTTCCTAGGGGCTTTCCAAAGGCTTCCCAAGAGCTGCAGGCCCCCTTCAGCATGGGAAGTCATCTTCGACTAGGATTTTCAAGTGGCTTCCCAGGAGTAGTTGGCCTCCCTTCAGCATGGGAAGCCCCCTTCGAATTGGGACTTTCTAGAGGCTTTCCTAGAGCTACATGCCTCCCTTGAGGCAGGGAATCCCTCCTTCGAACAGGGACTTCCCAGGGGCTTCTTAGGGGCTATGAGGTCCTCCGAAAGACTTCTTTCAGCCTAAGGCCACATCAAGAGCCTCCACCAAAATGACTCATGAGGCTAGAATCGCTACAATTAAAGGTAATATATTCATTTATTATATGTGCTAACTTTGGGTTCTATAAAAAGACCTTAAAAAATATGGTGAGATCCGCTCCACCCTTATCGTTACACAGTGTCTCTGGGCCGGTAACAGTAAAAACAAGGGAAAATTTCCTACGTACCATTATAAATTTCAAGAATTTCTTATATGCCATTTGTAGTGACTGTGATAGCCCCCATATATCAGTCACACACTAGTGGTATATTAGCAAACCGTGAAAATTATAATGGCACAAAAAATTAACCCTAAAAACAAAGGATTTCGAGCATGCAACTCAAAGCTCCAAAAAGAGTTGAAGGTGACAAAAAATCTAGTGTGATTCACTCCACCCTTATCGTTACACAGCACCTTCAAGACCATAACAGTAAAAACAAAAGACTTCGAGCATGCAATTAGAAGCTCTAAAAAAGTCGAAGGTGACCAAAAATCTGGTATGTTTTACTCCACCCTTATCGTTACATAGCGCCTCCGGGCCCGTGATGGTAAAAACTAGACCTTCGAGCTGTAGCTCTAAGTATCCAAAAGAGTCAAAGGTGACCAAAAAAAACAAAGTCTCGCTTCGTCTTATAAAAAATCAAAGCCTCGGTTCCTCTTAAACAAAATTGAAGCCCCGCTTCATCAAATATAAATTATGAAGCCTTGTTTCACCTCGAGTAAATTTTGAATCCTTGCTGCACCTCAAATATTTCTAAAGTCTTGTTTCACATCATTAAGAAAAGTTTGAAGCCTTGCTTCGCTCATTCAATCATAAATTCTGAAGCCCTACTTCTATAGCCTTATTTTGCCTGCTACAAAATCAAAACTAGTTTTTGCGTGCTACAAAATTGAAGCCTGATTTTGCGTGCTACAAAATTGAAGCCTGATTTTGCGTGCTACAAAATCAAAACTATATTTTGCTTGCTATAAAATCAAAGCCTAATTTTTCCTGCTACAAAATCAAAACCAGATTTATCTACTACAAAACTGAAGTATTATTTCATTTCATACAAGATTTAGAAGTATTGTTTCCCATCTAAAGAAATAACACTAATGCATGAAGTGCAGATTTGCCCACGCATTAAGTATAACTACAGTTAGAGTGCATCTCACCCCTACATCCGAAGGGCCATATAAGAGGTGCTACTGTTGGGGGAAATAACTCCCATTGTACTTATGGATTGACCAAGAGCTGATCAAGAAATATCGAATTTTGAAGATCCCTTCGAGCTGGGGCTTCCAAGGGCTTCCCATATGTTTAGAGGTTTGGAGGCTCACTTCACCAGGTTTAGAGGCCATGTTCGAATCCCACCTTCACCAAGTTTAAAACTCCCTTCTCTAGGTTCGGAGGCCAGGTTTGAAGCCCCCTTCACTAGGTTCGGAGGCCCCTTTAACTCGGTTCGGAGGCCAAGTTCGAAGCTCCCCTTTACCAAGTTTGGAGGCCCACTTCACTAGGTTTGCAGGCTAGGTTCGAAGCCCCCCTTCACCAAGTTCGAAGTCCCCTTCATTAGGTTCGGAGGGCCACTTCACCATGTTCGGGGGCTAGGTTCACAGCCCCCGTTCAACAGGTTCGGAACCTGAGAAACCAAGGGTTGGTTTCGGTGTTTTGTGATGAGTGATTGACAGGATTTTACCCTCTGTTCAAAGGGTACCTCCAAAGGGGCTTCGGAGGTGGTACCTCCGAAGGGTGTTCGGAGGAGGTTTCACCGAAGGGTGTTCGGTGTTTGCTTGATGCAGCTGTTGCAGCGGAGTGTGCATGTCGGAGGGGTCCGACAGTACACGATGACTGGGTTCGTACCGAAGGGTTCGGTACTTTGGGCGGTACACCGGAGTGTGTGCCGGAGGTTGCTAATCCGGAGAGGTCTCCGAAGTACTGGATACACTTGTCTGTCTGTCTGTGGTGCGCAGGGTCTTCGGAGGCGACGGACGAACGCAGCAGGTGAACCTGGGTCAAGCGGGAGGCTTGATGCCAGGGGAGCGGGGAGCTCCGTCACGGTGGCTGCGAAGGTGGTCCGGGTCGGTCCTCGGGTCGAGGCGTGCCAGGTGAAGGCAGAGAGTGCGGAGCGTGGCTCCGGCTGAAGGTGCTCCGGGACAAAGTCCTCGGAGGTGAGGCACTTCGAAGGTACTCCGAATGGAGTGACTTCGGAGTTGGTGGAACAAGTCCTCTGCGGAGGTAAGGAATTCGAAGTGTGCTCCGGAGGGAGACATTCGAAGGTGCCCGACGAAGGTCTCAAAAGTCGAGGCGCATCGAAGGCATGGTCCGGGTGAGGCTCGTCGAGGAGTGTGCTCGGGGAGAGACACTGCGACGAAGTGCTCATGGAATGCTTCATGCGGAGGCCTTGGACGAAGGAGGGACTTCGAAGGGAGGTACTCCGAAGGTGGGGCTTCGGAGGGAGGAAGGCTTCGGAGCGAGGCTTGCTCCCGAGCAAGGTTGACTTGAGGTGCTTCGGCCTGCATGGCTTCGGTACACGGACTGACGGAGTTCGAGCTGGGAGTAGCTGCGAAGCCGTGGCGGTCCACTCCGGAGGTGTTGGTGCGAAGGCCCAAGGGCTTTGACGACTTCAGCTCAAAACCGTCACTGTATCGGAGGCCATCATCGGCGAAGCGAAGGCCGTCTGGCTCAAGGCTTCTCGCCGAAGCTACCGCACCCTCGCGTGCGAAGGGAGGATTCCAGAAGGTCAAAGACTGCAAAGGCTGACACTGTATGTTCTGTAAAAGGCTGACACTGTCCCCCTCTGCAAAGCTGACAGAGAAGCCTCCAGAATAAAGGTGGACTACCTTTTGTACCCCTTAGTTCTGTAGAGACAAATCTTTTGTAAACCCTAGGGGTAGTGTAGTCAATTCCTTTGGGTGAACTGTGGGCTATAAATATGGGGGCTCGGTAGGTAACATTTAACACTTTGAGCATTTACTGTTGAGCTCCTGTAGCCACATACCTCGCTGTATTCATCCAGAGTTCAATTCATTTTGTGTTCCTTGTTCAAGCGGCGAAGCCCTACTTCTTGTGCTTTTTGCTTGAGCTCGCGTTACATACCTCGCTAGTATAGTGCACCGAAGCCTGTCTAGGCGAAGGGTGTTTTTGTGCGAAGTGTGTTTTTCAGTGTGCTGTCGCTCTGTGTAACTTGAGGCCAGACCTCACAGCTTACTAGCGTAGCCCTGACCGAGGCCCGTTTTGCTTCTTGTGTCGAAGCCCTTAGCATAGTCTGTTTGTGTGCGTGTAGACCTTCGTGTACGAAGCCCAGCACCAGTTGCTGCCGCTAAGTACTTGGTCGAAGTCCTCAGAGGGCAGTCCACTCTTGCGAAGGGTGAAGTGCGAAGCCTGCTTGAAGCACCCCGTGTGCGGAGCCTGCACTAACTTAGCAGAGTAGATTTCCGAGGGTTGTAAGTGGAGCGAAGTCTTCTTGGCTTCGAACTTTTGCTCCTGCGAAGCCTGTGTTCGGAGCTGTCGAAGTACCTCCGAACCAGACCTTCGAAGGCAGTGTTCGAAGCCTGTTCCGCAGAAGACAGAACTGAACCGAAGGCTAAGTTTTAGCCCGAAATTTTAAAAGCTCCCATTCACCCCCCTCTGGTCGCCTTTTCCGGTCCAATAGAACCCCACTTCACTAGGTTCAAAGGCCTCGTTTTAAGCCACCTTTCACCAGGTTCAAAGCCTCACTTCACCAAGTTCAGAGGCCAGGTTCGAAGCCCCTCTTCACCAAGTTCGGAGCCCCCTTCACCAGATTTAGAGGACCCCTTCAACAGGTTTGGAGGCCAAGTTCAAAGCTCCCTTCACCAGGTTCGGAGGCCCACTTTACTAGGTTTGGAGGCTAGGTTAGAAGGCCCCTTCACTAGGTTCGGAGGCCCCACTTCACCATGTTCGGAAATGAAAATAACCTATCGGCTTGTACTCCGATAGAAACTAAAACATGAATTGACAAATAACATATTTGTATCATCAAGTCACCGTAATCGCAAGATCGGACCTAACCGAGATAGTCACTAATCACGATAAATCAACAATACTTCAAAGCATGAGGCATACTTTATTTAGATGAATGGCATACAACATGAACATGATACAATAAATCAAGATGTCGGACCTAACCGATGAAGCCTCAAACTATGACACCTAATTCACATGAATCTAAGAGATCAAAACTGATGCAGCCTTAGACCTAGCAAAATATACTACGATAAACCTGGCGATCACACCGATCAGACTGATACCTCAAGAGGTCTATACGATGCAACCTCGAAGAACACAAACCATAAGTTATGTGACCATCGGGGTGGTGGGACTCACCTCTTCGCCGGAGATCGAGACGATGCAGCCCGGTTCCAAGTGCTAAGCCCCGTCAGGATTAACCTTGGGAATCAAAGGGTGGTGATGTGCCAAAATAGTAGTTTGTTGTGGTTGATTGTGTGTGTCCTCTAAACCTAGCTAATTAGATATATTTTTATAGTCTGGAGACTTGCCATCCAAGTAATCTACCTTGTAACCGATTCTGGATCATCTCTATCTTCTCTCACCTTCATCGGCTCCTGCATGTCTGGTCATATTGTAACAACATGGACGAGCTTCTTTGACCACCTTTGGCTAGACCTCTTTTTGACTTCTGTTGACCGTGCGACATCTCTGGTGGGCCCGAGCTATACTAAATCTTGGCGTCAACACACGTGGGCATCTTCAAGCACATGTAGTTGTGGTGCACGATGACTCCAAATTGATTTATAATGCCCCATCCGAAGATGGCGTTGTAGGCGTACAGGGCATCGATGACATAGAAGATGACCTCCTATGACCTTACGATGTTTCCTTCGCCAAAGATGACCTCCAGGCCTATCTGGCCAAGAGTGTCGAGGGGGGTTCAGTGAAGCCTTGCAAGGGGCGGGATACTAGGAGATGGTGCTTCCGTGAGATGCAGATTTGGTCGAAGGCATGGATGAAAATTATGTTGGTCGATCTCCCTCCGTCCACTATCACACAGCAGACCTCAGTGCCGGCAATGTGGATTCTTGACTCCAAGCGCATCGTCAGACATGAATGAGATGGGTGTGTGCGACCATTCGGGCATGGTTGAAGCAGATGCTGAGGTTCCTATGTGTCCCACCTCGCACACATATTCCCTTCGTTGTCGCTTTGAGATGTTGCCTGTTGCACCACCTCCAGTGATGGGCAATACTATTCACTTCTTACGGTCAGGATGTCTTCGATTTTTGGAGGAGGTAGTATGCTTGACACTAGAGGGTGCTTGGGAACTTCATGGCCTTCAATCCACCTGACGACTTGCGCAGTCTCGGGGCGGACAACTTGCGGTGCCCTATCGGAGGTCCCACGACCGCAGCTTCGCTCGAGGTATTCACTTTGCAGGGCAAAATGGATTGACATCAATCAACATTATGACTCTGATTCTCCTCCACCTTAGTTCTCGCGGGGGGTCTTGAGCTACTGCTTCGGCCTCCACCTTAGTTCTACTGGTACTTGTACTACTTCAATGAAGAGGAGGCTATGTTGAGCACTTCTGACCTGAAGTGTTTCCAGTTCCGGCGGGAGTCATGCACTCGCTGCTCCAACGACATGGTTCGGGGAGGGCTTGGGATCCTTGCTTCGGTAGCTTTTACCTCCAGGGTCCGTGTCGGAGTGATGGTTGAAGTCCTTCAGAGTTGTCCTTCTTCTGATCGGGTATACTCTTCGAAGTACATCATCAACTGGGCCACCGAAGATATGGGCTTTCGGTGGAGCTTATCGAGGAGGCTAGGGTTGGTGATGTCTTCACGAGCAGCGTCGACGACGAAGGACATGAACAACCCTTTAATTTGGGACTTTGTGTGAGCGAAGCATTGGGAATAATGGCGAAGTGTTTCTCCTAGTTGTTTTTTACTTGGAAGAGGCTTCTCGTGGACATTGGAGCCACGAAAATTCCTTGGAAGTTATTAATGAATTTCTTTTTCAATTGCTCCCATGATTTTACAAATCTTGGTTTTGACAACCAGAACCACTAGAGCGTGATCTCTTCAAGGTTGAGGGGGAAACACTTTGCCATTGTGTCGCGCACCCCTCTGCTAGCTTCTATCGCTAGTGCATATGAGCGGGAGAATTCTTTGGGGTCCGTGTCCTCGACGTACTTGGGGAGCTTGGCACACTTCTCAAGATTCATCTTCAGCCCATACTTCTGAGCTCTCTCTAAAACTTGATGTAGATCAGCCACATGATCCTGAACATCGCTTGACTTGACCACAGCGTCATCAATGTATATCTCTACCAACCGGCCAATTAGGTCGTGAAAGATATAGTCCATGGCGCTTTGATAGGTCGCTCCTGCGTTCTTCAGGCCGAAAGTCATAACTACCCACTCATTTAGCCTGATGGCGCCTGGACATCAGAAAGCTGTCTTGTGAATGTCTTCTTTGGCCATAAAGATCTGGTTATAACCTGCATTCCTGTCCATGAAGCTGATGATCTTATGACCCGACACGAGGTCCACCAATAAATTTACGATTGGCATCGGGTACTCATCTTTTGGGGTTGCCTTATTTAGATCCCCGAAATCAACACATATTCCGAGCTTTCCACTTTTCTTCCATACTAGTACTATATTTGACACTCATTCGCCGTATCGGCACGGTCTTATGAATCCTGCAACATACAGTCCAGTCATCTCAGCCTTGATGTCTGGGTATATTGCTACCTTAAATCGCCGAGGTGGCTGTTTAAACGGCCGATACCCCCGTTTTATTGGTAGTCGATGTTCCACGATCGATCGGCTTAATCCTGGCATCTTATGATACTCCCATGCAAAGCAATCCCAATATTCTCCCAATAGTGTGATCAGCTCATTCTTTATCTCGTCCGGGAGTTGAGTACTTATGAAGGTCGGTCTCAGTATGTCGCTAGGACCATTATCTACTTCTTGAAGTTCGTCGGCTGCGTCGAAACCTTGACAGAGTTTGCACCCTGTCCCGTCGATGTGGTCTTCGTAAAGCGAACCCGGCCTACCTGCTGTGGGTTGACCCGACTTTGTCATCTGATCCTTGCTCGGTACGTCGAGCATCGTCGAAATGGCGTTGTCGTTCTCATCCGCCATGGCTGAGTTGTTGGAGATGGTCCCACCGGGCTGCCAAAAAGCGTGTTAGCGTGCTTTTTGGTCACACACTGAAACACGCGTGGCCTAGGAGATCTACTTGACTCTAGTGTAGGTCCTATGTCTTAGAAAAAGGCTTAGAGCGTGCCAATCAGTTTGACCCTGCAACTGATAAGGAATCGGAAAATATAGACGCTAGTAGCATAGTCGATCGGCCAGCAAGCCGATGACTGTGGCGTGAAAGATAAGACCGTGAACCAGCGCGCCGATCGGTCGGACGACCGATAGCCATAGTTGGCCAATCGAGCGAGCGCGCCATCGGCCGATGGAGAAGACAGGATATGCATATAGGTCAACGGGCACCCTTTGACGGTGAACATGATATGAAGATGAATTAAAGATAACCTATCAGATTGTACTTTGATAGAAATAAATAAAGCATGACAGATAATAGATCTATATCATGGAAATCATCACAATAACTAGATCGGACCTAACCAAGATAGTAGCTAGTCACGATGATCTAAACAATATATCAATGAATCAGACAAACTTTATTTAGATGAACAATATACGACATGAAGAAGATACAATAGCAAGAGATATTAGACTTAACCGATGAAGTCTCAAACTATCAAACCTAGATCACTTCAATCTAAGAGATCAAATCTAACTGATGCAGCCTTAGACCTAGCCAAATATACTGAGAACAACCGGTGACCGTGATGTTTCACCGTTCTCCTCAAGAGATCTAACTAAATAGATGCATCCATGAGGGTACTAACCTAGTTGGCACGGAAGTCGGGGTTGGCGGGACTCACCTCTTCGCCGGAGATCAAACTGATACAACCCAGCTCCGAGAGCCCAAGTTCCACCGGATTACCTTAGGACACAAGGGTGGCGATGCGCCGATTGTTGATTGAACAAGAGTTAAACTAATCTAATATAAGGGATACATATTTATAGTCCATAGACTTGTCATCCAAGTAACTTATTCAGCCGATTCCGGATGAATCTATAACTATCTTTTGCTCTTATCTCCATCGACTCTCCTTATGATCATGCAGTTGTTGCGGACGGACTCCCTTGACCTTCTATTGACCGCACACCTTCCTTGGTTGGCCTTGGGCTTACCAATTCTTGGCGTCCACACATACCCCATAGGTAAACGGGCACGGATATGGATATTGACTATCCATACCTGTTTACCTAATTACTCGATTATCCTGAGTATAAAAATCAATCCAAAACCCTAGCTTCTCCTTCTCTCCTCTCCTCTCCCCTCACCGCCACCATCTCTCTCCTTCTCTGCCTCACTCACGGACTCACCGGCTCTCTCTTCCTCTCCCTCTCCCCTCCCCTTCCCTCTCCTTCTCTTTCTCGGCCTCACCCTCTCCGCCCCATGCTGGCATGCATGTGTTTTTGCCCTGCACGTCAGAGACCTCGGGCTGACCCTAGCGCCGCCTCGCGCCGGAGGCTTCGCGTCCCCCCCCCGCTAGATCTGACAGCCCCACGCCGCCCCTGCTCTGCCCCATGCTAGAGGCTCCACGCCGTCCCGCGCCGAAGGACCCATGTAGCCTCGTGCTAGATCCGGTGCTGCCTTGTGCCGAAGGATCTACGCCACCCCAAACAATCGCCTATGCTATTTGGTGGTGTCATCACTCTTTTTCGTTTTATGGGCAAACGGGTATACCCTCGGGTATATGGCGCCCGGGGGTCACATGTATAGGCATGAATTTTTACCCGTCGGATAAATGAGTATGAGTATAGAACTATAGATATGCACTACCCGTATTCGTCGTACCCAATTTCTATCCTTTCTCATACGGAGCTCAGTGCTCCAGCGGCGGCTAGCCAGCCCGTGAAGCCGAGTAAACCCCGCTTGCACGGGCGCCTTCCCACGCGGTGCCCGGCTGAGGACGGAGACGCGCCGCGCCGCGCCGCCGTGCTTATATATGTGCGTGTGGCTACAAACGAGCCGCGGTTTTGGCGCGCGTCGGTTTAATTTTACAGCTGGTTTCGCGTGGCGAGCGGCCGGCGAGGAGGCCGCGCCCGTGCGTACGCTCGCTTGCTGCGTTGCCGTTGCCGTTGCTACTAGCCAGCTCTCAGCTGTAAAGTTAGCTAGCGTGATGATATTAGCCAGCTCTGAACTGTTAATTCAGGATACTGCCGCTGTTTGTTACCGAGGGATCGAGACGAAACTAAAGCAGTTTTAGTCGATCGATATGTTCCTTAATTGACCCGAAAACACTCGAGATTCTGGGGGGCGTGTTACGACTTGCGAGCTTGAGTGACGGGTTTGGTTTGCTGCCTTCACGATGCCCCCTGCGATACGTATGTCTAGTGGTGGATTGCGTGGATCAATGGCAGGGTACAATGTATCCTACAGCCAGCTAGTAGACCTGCCGACTAGTTGAGTCTTCTTACTTGTCAGGGGAGCTATCGTGACAGTTACCCTTGACTCGTGCAGTCGTGCCACCTTGCTTTCTCTTTCTTCTGTACAGCATAAGTGCATAACCGGCTTGAGATTCAAGCATAGTTGGGCCATAGGAATTTCAATGGAGTCATGTGAAATTCCTCGTGAAGAAGTTGTTTTTTTCTTCCATGTTCCATAAATCTTGGCAGGCCTATAAATTGACCTACAGTTTGCCAAATCCACATTCGGCCCATTTTTGCAACAAGACGGCGAGACGATGCTTGCTTCAGCCAGCCGGAGGTCGTTTCCTCTAATTCGCGCGTGAGATCTCCAAAAAAAGTGCTGATCTAGCATCTAGCGGCCGGCAATCTGTTCTGCAATGAAATTTCTCCAGAATCGATTCACATATGTATGTTCTCATCAGTCACTACAACAAAACAGACGTCTTTCGTCGACCAAATTAACTTCCGTCAGCTTTTGAGAAAGCTGACGGAAGTTAAATAACTTCCGTCGGCTCCTGGAGGCCGACGGAAGTTAACTTAACTTCCATCGGCTTCTGACAGTGGCCGACGGAAATTAGCGGGGATTTTTCCACGACCGATCGGATCCCCTAACTTCCATCGGCCAGCATTAAAGCCGACGGAAGTTATCTAACTTCCGTCAGCTTTAATGCTGACCGACGGAAGTTAGCGGCCTTTTCCCCCAACCGCGCGCGCGTACAGGGAGACCTAACTCCCTGTACGCGCCCACGCCGCCGCCTCCCGCGCCCAGCCCGCGCCGCCGCCTCCTGCCTGTGCCGTCGCCGCCCGCCCTCGCCGCCTCCCGCCTCCGGCCCGCGCCGCCGCCGCCCGCCCTCGCCGCCTCTCGCCCCTCCCGCGCGCACGCGCCACCGCCCGCCTCAGGCCGCCGCCCGCCCGCCCTCGCCGCCGCCGCCCGCCCTCGCCGCCTCCCGCGCGCACGCGCCGCCGCACGGCCGTCCGACGCTCGCCTCCTACCAGCACCGCCGTCCGCCCCACCGCCGTCTCCATCGCCGCTTCCCGGCCCGCGCCACCCGTCCCGACCGCCGTCCCCGATCCGACCGCCGCGAGCCGTCACCGTCCGCCGGCCTACGCAAATCACAAAGTGATTTTTTCACCGCTTTACGAATTTTTTCGATTTTATTTGTGAATTGTTTCATTGGTAAATTGAATTGGTAGAGACCTATAGATAGATATGGATTAAATTTTGTCAATTGATGGATTAAATATTTGACATGAATTATTCTAATAGACGTGTATAGGGAGTAAATGTTGAATGATAGTATGAATCTTGTTTTATATGTGATATTCTTTTTTCATATGCAATATATGTTGTGATAGTATGTATAAATTATGCATTATTTCATTGGGTGATTAATATTATATCTATATATACTTTATTATATATACTTCTTTTCGTATGCAATTTTTTCTTTGAAAACAACGTAGATAGTGTAACGAAACCTATGCGTCACCCGTTTCGGACCAACATGTCTCACACGTGTCATGCATGTGAGATGTGTAGGTCCGGAATTGTCCCTTTTTGGACAGCCTCAGAGTGGACGACAGAACGTGGTTTTATGATGAGTCATGAGTCCAAATGGGATTTCAGTAACATAACCTTGTTGTTCTCCATTGCACCACTATCAGGCGTGCAATTGGATGTGAGTGTGAGTAGGGGAACCAGAAAAAAACAAAAAAAAATACCAGCTAACTTCCGTCGGCTTTTACCATAGCCGACGGAAGTTAGCTGGTTTCGGCCACGTGGGCAGAAAGGCTAACTTCCGTCGGCCAAGCTGGCCGACGGAAGTTAGCGCCCCCTCTGCTGACGTGGCAGAGTTCGGGGCTAACTTCTGTCGGCCACGTCAAACCGACGAAAGTTAGCTAACTTCCGTCTCCTCGCTTCCGTCGGCCAAAGGCCGACGGAAGTTAGCGTTTTGCCGACGGAAGTTAGTTTCTTCCGTTGGGAAAGGGCTAACTTCCGTCGGCTTTGACCGACGAAAGTTCCCTGTTTTGTTGTAGTGAGTTCAGCTTTCTTTGTTTGCGGGCCTGGGAGCTAGCGAGCTCCTGCAGCTAGCTGAGCGCGGTGACGAATTGACGATGAACACACGTACGTTTCTCTTTCCTTCTCGTTGCGATAAAACGGAAGTGGCTTGGTGCAATCGCCGATCGGAGAATCCACGGCACTGTAGCTCCGGCGGTCAGGCCGGCCGGCATGCATCTATCTTCAGCTGTGGTGCACGTCATTGATCTCCACCGAGAGTGACACAACGCCTGCAGCTGTTCATATGATCGAGCTCAAGAAATTGATTAACAGATTGCCATGCATGCCCGCTGCGATCAAGTGTCGCATTGTAAATTACTACAGGTACTTAACTAACTTAATAATATTGTTGTTAATTAAGATACCACGCTAGCTTAATGCATGCTAAAATACACTACTAGATCTGTACTTGCATGGACTTTTGTAGATCTGTATTTGCATGGATGCTTTCAGAACTCCAGTTGATAATTATGGTCCGTTGTTTCCTCCTGAATTCAGGGGCTCGATCAATGCACTGTCATTACTAGACCTTTAATTATAACGTTGGCATGCTAGCTGCAACTGTTCAGAGCTACTAAAAAAATTGGCTTTTGTACAGGAGATAGAGGTTTAATTGCGCCGATATATCGTTGAGTTGATGTTACGTTTTCATATTGTTTTATGCATGCGCGGTGGCTTAATTTGGGGCTATGCATGCGTTGAGTGCTCACCACACTGTCGGAGAACGAAAACAGATATAAATGACTAGTGATTTATTCCATTTACGATGCCCGGTAATATAGTTAAAACGAGCGTTGATTAAGTATATTTAAAATAATTAATTAAAAAATAGGTTAACCGATTCAATTATAGAAAATAATCTTCATCCATATCACCCATCACTACTGAAAAGCTAACATTTGCCGAGTACCCAAAGCTTTGCCGAGTGCATTCCTTCAGGCACTCGCAAATAAGACACAAGGCAAATAGCGCATTTCTGTGCGTTCTGGGTGGCTTTGCCGAGTGCTATTTTATGCGGCACTCGGCGAAGCTAGGTGGCTTTGTCGAGTGCTAGTGCGTTTGCCTCTGCGTGGCTTCGTCGAGTGACGTGGGGCACTCAGAAAACGGCCGTCACGTCGCCCTCGCCCGTTAGTCCCCGTGAGGCCCTCGGCGAAGCCGATAGGGCACTCAGCAAAGTGTTCACCGAGTGCGCGATAAAATACACTTGGTGAACCCCTTCTTCGCCGATAACGCCTGTGCCGAGTGTTGTTTGCTGAGTGTGGCACTCGGCAAAGCCGTCGCCGAGAGCAAACAGGGCTTTAATTTGCCGAGTCCCGCAAGCACTCGACAAACTACCATATTCCCATAGTGCATCTCACTAGTATGGAAACTTTGTTCATTATTTTTTTCTAGTGAATGCAACAATTAATCCGCTAGCATGCGAAAAATATAATTAATTGTTGCATGGATATTCGACTGATGCACATATTTAAAAAAAGATTATATGACTTATTACCTTTAGATCACCGATATTATATTTGAGTCATTGGATCATATAAATTGAATGATTCATAGAATTTGGGGACACCATAAATTTCTTCTACTATATTCATCCATATTATAATCTCTATCCATATTATAATCTCTGACATTATATAAGGTAAAAGGTAGAATTGTTTAGATTATCGAATCGTATATGATAGGTAGATTATCCGACTTATATTCTCTATAGATATCATAACCGACTAGTATAGTTTTAACTTTTCTATTTATAAAGTGAAGTCAATAAGCCTCTATGGTCATATCGAATTGAATTTAGATCAATTAACTAGTTAGATATATTTAATCTTTTAGATATCAAGCAATCTGATTTACTAGCCAACTCGAGACACGTCAATTTCACCGACTGTCATATTGACACAATGATATAGCGTATTGGTATTATTGTATTACTTTTTTCGATAAGGCATAGACAGTATAAATCTTTATGTGTAACTGAGATACAAGCAACCCGTTTTAATTACTAGTTGTATATATTTCATGAATACATATGAACAAACTCCCAAGAACGACTACACAGGCATGAAGTGCTTTTAGCTTATAGTGTACCATTTTTATTTTTTACTGTACATATCAATAATTAGGATACCTTAATCCGTGATTGGAGCCACAAACCACACTGCATGCATGTGTCTCCCTTTCCAGGGAGCAAGAACTTCCCTTGTTTTGTAACCCAGATTTTGTCTGCGCTAGTTGCATTTTGCATCCTGATTTAATTCTTTGCATTGTGCTGTGCGTGCGTGAGCGCGAGCGTTGGCCTAGTAAAATGAGTGATGTGTATATATATATGTGTGTGATAGTAGTTATTCAGTGGCACAGCTCATATATAATAGAACCATCCGACACTATCAGTATCAATTCATAATAGAACTGTCACTAATAGTATCAGTATCGGTTCATAATAGAATTGCTATTGATAATGACTACGAACCGTAGTAATAGTGAAATTTAAAAACTTCATGTCTTTGTGTTTACAAACTGATAGTGATATACAATTTATTCACTACGGGACTGTGCTTGTTTGCCGAGTGCCTAGGGCACTCGGTGAAGCCTCTTTTGCACTCGGCAAAGGCTTCGCCGAGTGCCACACTCGGCGAACCCCACTCGGCACTAGCCTTGTCAGCGACATGGGGGTTCGCCGAGTGCATTTTATCGGGCACTCGGCGAAGTCTTTGCCGAGTGCAATATAGACTTCGCCGAGTGCCATGCGTAGCACTCGGCAAAGAGGCCGGCTAACGGTCGGAGGGGGGGCGTTAACGTGGTTTGCCAAGTGCCCCACGTGGCACTCAGCGAAGGGGGTTTGCCGAGTGCCACGTGGGGCACTCGGCGAAGGGGGGTCGGGGGGGGGTACGTGGCAGTGGCATGCTTTGCCGAGTGCCCCACGTGGCACTCGGCGAAGGGGGTTTGCCGAGTGCCACGTGGGGCACTCGGCGAAGGGGGGTCGGGGAGGGGCGCACGTGGCACAGTGGCGCTTTGTCGAGTGCCCCCGTGGAGGCACTTGGCAAAGCCTCCCCAGAATGCACAGAAACGTGCCACGTGGCACGTTTCTGTGCATTGTAGGTGGCTTTGCCGAGTGTAACACTCGGCAATTTTTTTAATTTTTTTCATTTATTTCCTGCATATTTCATCCAAAAAACACATTCAATCACAAATTCACATTTATTCACAAAATTTGCCCCAAAATTCACATTCAATCACTATATGAATCACAATTTCACTCACATACACATCACAAAAATCACATTCACATCACAAAATTCATGATCACATCACAAATTCACGTTCATGTCACAAATACAAGTTCAAATTGACATCACAAGTTCAAGTTCGCGTTAATGGTGACAAGTTCAAGTTAATTAACAATTTCATAACTGCAACTCACACCACGCCTCACAAGTTAGCATTACCGCTATGACCAGTGTGTGGAGATGGCTGCGTGTTTGATCCTGCTACCGATGGATGAAACTGAAAAAAAAGAAAAATAGTTAGAACAATTGTATATAACAAAAACGACAATAACAATATTAGAAACTCACATTGCCACTCTGTGGAGTCCGTGGAGATTGTTGAGGTTGAGGAGGAAGTCCAGGCAGGCCCATATGACCTGAGAAAGATCCACCCATCTGCGCAAACCACTGTTGCATCTAGGTCTGCATCTCGGCTTGCATCTGAGCTTGCATCTGAGCCTGCAGCCGAGCCTCCATCTGGGTCTGCCACTCGGTCCTTTGTGATCTAATAGGTAAGATAGGTCCTAATCCCACCAGACAATGCATAGATTGAGCTCGTATTCACGCTCCGTTCCGATCCAACCCAAAATTTCGGCAGCACCTCCCCGCTGCTCTCCAAACGCACGTCTGGGCAACATGCCAATAGGATGTGCGTTCGGAGAACAACGGGAAGGTGCTGTCGAAACCCCGGGTCGAATCAGAACGGAGCATGAAAACGAGCTCAATCTACGCATCCTCCGGCTGTCCAAACGTGGACAGTTCGAAACAGTTACGACCACAGATATGCAAAGACATGCATATTCCAAACCGTAACTCTTTCGAACGGGAGACGCCTAGGTTACACGACAATAACCAAAAAAATAAATTTTTGACAACATCTTATCTCTAATACATAGCAAATCTAGCATGCATAAATAGGACGGCACGATGGCCGTCACCCACATACACACATCACGACGTGATGGCCGACATCCACATACATATATATATATATATATATATATATATATATATATATATATATATATATATCACGACACGATGGCTGGCATCCACATACACAAGATATTAATCAACATAACCATTAAAACATAACAAGAATTACAACGATTATATTAAAATTTCTAAAACATGTATAAGCATTTATTTATATTAATCTTCTTGACATGCATGTAAATAAAATTGTAATATTATTTACGAGGAAGGGATGTTGAAAGCAAACAAAACATGTGATGTTGTATTAGACAATAAAAAACATGTACAAAGCATATTAATCATTCATGTTCAAGCAAAATATTAATCCTATGTTCTAAGGTTACCGGTAGGGTTTGATGCGAGATGAGGACGATGAAGCCGAGAAGAGGACGGTGACACCGGTAAGAGAGCGCTAAGCAAATTAGATCTATCTAAAAAACAATAAAAATATTAGTTATAAGATAAAGTAATTAAAAAATGTGAGACGCTACACTAAACAACATAAAATTATAAAATATCAAAGACTATACTAAATAATTCAACACATGAGACACTAATTCTAAGTCCAAATATATATATGCAATATAATGAATGTCTCAAATGTTATACACATCATTTGATGAGAGTAAGTATATATGCAAATGGCCACACAAATATATATGCATATATATAACAAATGGCCACACAAATATATATGCCACCAATTAGTAGCCCTTTCTTGAAAAAATGGGATATACATGTATACCTAGGCAAGGGGGCTGGGGCGGCAAAGCCGGTGCCGGAGCCGGTGGCTGGGGCCGGCGGCCGGGGGCGGCGGAGCCAGTGGCCAGGGGCGGCGGGGCCAGTGGCCGGGGTCGGCGTCGGCGGTGGGGCGGTCGGCGGCGCGGGGGGCGCAGGACGGGCGCGGGCGCCCCGGCGGCACAGGGCGCAGGCCGGGCGGGGGGGCGCAGGCCGGGTGGGGGGGCTGCGCCAGCCGGCGGCTAGGGGGCAGGGCGCGCACGCGGCGGGGCCGGAGGGAGCAGGGGACGCGCTGCGGCGGCGGAGGGAGCAGATCTGGCTTAAATGCGCCAGATCTGCTCGGGGCCCCTTTTTTTACCCGAAAAAGGCTTTGCCGAGTGCCAATTTTGGATGCACTCGGCGAACGTTTTTTATTTTTTGAAAAATCCTATCTTTGCCGAGTGCATTTGGACCTGGCACTCGGCAAAGATGCACTCGGCAAACATTTTTTTATACTATTTTCAAAAAACAACAAAAATAGAATAAAGAGTGTAAAAAATCTCATAATTTGGCATTATGTAATATACACTAATATTTAATCATAGAAAATTTCTAACTTCAAATAAACAAATATAAGGCACTTGTAGTTTAAATTTGGGATCTTTTACTTAAAATCCTATAAACAACTTTTATTAACCAAAAATAGCAAACTAACTCAAAAAAGGCCAATTTTTGACATGTTATAAGATAAATTGAGTTTCAGTAGTACAAAAAGTTTTAAGTTCAAACAAATATTTGAATATCGATTTACTTCTAAACCTAACTCATTTCATCCCTAAACTCCTAAACCTTCTCGAAGATTGTCCAATTTCTAAAGGTCGTACTTGAAAACTTTGTCGAAACATTATGAATTTTTTACCATACTATATATGTATGATATAATGACACCATGTCAAGTGTCATATTTTTTAGGCATCAATTACATTTTCTATAATTAAAAAACCATTAACCTTCATATTGTTGGTCGAGTGTCGTAAATTAGATTGTAAATATTTAGTTATATTTAGTAGTAAAAGATTACAAATGTAATCATGAACACAAATAAGATTTTTCCATATTTTTTGAATCATTATTTCATGTACATGCATTTCAAATTTGACCCACTTGGAAGTAAAACCTATAGTAATACGATTAATTTATTAAAAATATCAAACCGACTCATAAAAGTATGAAAATTTTCCATGGATTAAAAGATGTTGAATTATGACTGTAAAAAAAATTCCAGGTTCAAAACATTTTTAAAATGTGATATGGACTCAAAATGTGTTTTCACATGAAATAATGGGATTATACATTTTGCCGAGTGCATTTAGATATGGCACTCGGCAAAAATGTTTTTTTGGTCTTTGCCGAGTGCCATATCTAAATGCACTCGACAAAGCTTTTTTGAACTATTTTTTTTTAAAAAAACTAAAATAGAATAAAGACTTAAAAAAATCCCATATATAATTTGGCATTATATAGTATACACTAATATTTCATCCTAGAAAATTTCTAAGTTCAAATAAACAAATATAAGGCACTTGTAGTTTAAATTTGGGATCTTTTACTTAAAATACTATAAACAACTTTTATTAACCAAAAATAGCAAACTAACTCTAAAAAATGCCAGTTTTTGACATGGTATAAGATAAATTGAGTTTTAGTAGTACAAAAAGTTTTAAGTTCAAACAAATATTTGAATATCGATTTGCTTCTAAACCTAACTCATTTCATCCCTAAACTCCTAAACCTTCTCGAAGATTGTCCAATTTCTAAAGGTCGTACTTGAAAACTTTGTCGAAACATTATGAATTTTTTACCATATTATATATGTATGATATAATGACACTATGTCAAGTGTCATATTTTTTAGGCATCAATTACATTTTCTATAATTAAAAAACCATTAACCTGCATATTGTCGGTTGAGTGTCGTAAATTAGATTTTAAATATTTAGTTATATTTAGTTGTAAAAGATTACAAATGTAATCATGAACACAAATATGATTTTTCCATAATTTTTGAGTCATTATTTCATGTACATTTAGTTGAAATTTGACCCACTTGGAAGTAAATCCTAGAAACATGATTAATTTATTAAAAATAGTAAACCCACTCGGAAAAATATGAAACTTTTCCATGGCTTAACATAGGTTGCATTATGAGTGTAAAAAAAATTCAAGTTCAAAACATGTTTAAAATGTGATATGTGCTTACATTGTGATTTCACGTAAAATAATGAGCATTTTAATTTTGCCGAGTGTTTTCACATATGGCACTCGGCAAATATAAGGGTTTGCCGAGTATCCGTTAGTGGCACTCGGCAAACCCTAATCTCTCCATCTACCGTTACAACGGCGTCAGGAAAAATGGTGCCCCGGGATTTTCCCACTTGTTTGCCGAGTGTCTCCCCCGTGACACTCGGCAAAGTGTAGTTTTTGCCGTGTGTACAAGGTTTGCCGAGTGTATATTATGGTACACTCCGCAAACTAGAGTTTGCCGAGTGCTCGAGGGAATGCACTCGGCAAAGCCACGGGCACTCGGCAAACAGAGAGTTTCCGGTAGTGATTGTTGCCCCAAGTACCGGCACTAAAGTACCGCTATTTATAATATATTTTGTGGTAGTGCTCCTTACAAACTGTCAAAAACATTGCGTCGAGAACCATTTTTTGTCACTCAATATACTTCTCTTTATCTCCAATCATCTATACAACAGTGTCACTGCCAGCTGTTCCTTTCCTTGTTAGTTCTGATCTTTCATTTCAAGCTTGTCCACATGAACCCTATTAGTATAGCTTCATTTGGCATTGCGTTAATTTGTAATTTGTTCCCGCATTAGAATCACTACCGGAAAACGATTGTTTGTCGAGTGCATTCCGAGCGGAATGCACTCGACAAAAAACCTAAAAAATCCCCCGCTCATTTTTTGCTGTCGCCGTTATGATGGCAGGGGTGAAAATGTGGGTTTGCCGAGTGCCACTAACGGACACTCGGCAAACCCTTGCATTTGTCGAGTGCCACAAATAAAAACACTCGGCAAAGTGCTATACTCATTATTTCATGTGAAAACATGATTTGAGTCTATGACACGTTGTAAACATGTTTTGAACTTGAATTTTTTTATAGTCATAATTCAACATCTGTTAATCCATGGAAAATGTTAATATTTTTATGAGTGAGTTTGCTATTTTAATAAATTAATCATGTTTCTAGGATTTACTTTGAAGTGGGTCAAATTTCAATTGCATGTACATGAAATAATGGCTCAAAAATTGTAGAAAAATAATATTTATGTTCATGATTCCATTTGTAATCTTTTACAACTAAATATAACTTAATATTTAAAATATAATTTACGACACTCGGGTGGCAACATGGAGCTTAATGGTTTTTTAATTATAGAAAATTAAATTGATGCCTAAAAATATGATACTTGACATGGTGTCATTATATCATACATACATACTGTGATAAAAATTTCATAATATTTCGATAAAGTTTTCATGTATAACGTTTGGAAATTCGAGAACCTTCGAGAAGGTAAATGAGTTTAGGGATGGAATGAGTTGGGTTTAGAAGAAAATTGATATTCAAATATTTGTTTGAACTTAAATCTTTTTGTACCACTAAAATCCAATGTATCTTATACCATGTCAAAATTTGGCATTTTTAGTGCTAGTTTGCTATTTTTAGTTAATTAAAGTTGTTTATAGGAATTTAATTAAAAGATCCCAAATTTGAACTACAAGTGCTTTATATTTGTTTATAATGCCAAATTATGGAATTTTTTACTGTCTTTTTTCTATTTTAGTTTTTTTTAAAACAAATTTAAAAAATCTTTGCCGAGTGCAAATAGAACTGGCACTCGGCAAAGACCCAAAAAATCACCTTTGTCGAGTGCTATTTAAAAAGCACTCAGCAAAGAAGTGGAGGTACCCATTATTTCATGTGAACTCATAATGTATGTACATATGACATTTTATACATGTTTTGAAATTGATTTTTTTTTTACAATTTTAATTCAACATTTTTTAATTCATGGTAAAGTTTCATATTTTTCTGAGTTACTTTGCTATTTTTAAATAATTAATCATGTTCCTAGGTTTTAATTTGAAGTAGGTCAAAATTGAACTGCGTGTACATGAAATAATGACTAATAAATTGTAGAAAAGACATATTTATGTTCATGAGTCTATTTGTAATCTTTTAGCACTACATATAACTAAATATTAAAAAATCTAAGTTACGAGGCTCAACCGGTAACATGGAGCACCAAGGTTTTTTAATTATAGAAAATTGAATTGAAGCCTAAAAAATATGATACTTGACATGGTGTTATTATATCATACATATATACCGTGGTAAAAATTTCATAATGTTTCGACGAAGTTTTCATGTATGACCTTAAGAAATTGGACAATCTTCGAGAAGGTTTTTATTAGTTTAATTAGGGATGGATGAGTTAGGTTTAGGACCAAGTAGATATTGTAAATTGTTTTTGAACTTATAACTTTTTATACTACTAAAACCCAATTTTTCTTATACCATGCCAAAAATTGGCATTTTTAGGGCTAATTTGCTATTTTTCGATAATTGAAGTTCTTTATAGGATTTTAATTGTGAGATCCCAATTTTGAAATACAAGTGCTTTAAATTTGTTTTTTTTAACTAAGAAAATTTCTAGGATGAAAACTATGTATATATTATGTAATGCCAAATTATGGAATTTTTTACTGTCTTTTTTCTATTTTAGTTTTTTTGAAAAAAAAATAAAAAATCTTTGACGAGTGCATTTAGCCCTGGCACTCGGCAAAGAACAAATAAATCATCTTTGTTGAGTGCTAGAGCTATTGGCACTCGGCAAAAAAGTTTTTTTAAAAAAAAATTAACAGTCGCCGAGTGCCTCCCTATTGGCACTTGGCAATTTTTTTTTTAAAAATAACAGTCGCCGAGTGCCTCGCTATTAGCACTCGACATTTTTTTTAAAAAATATAACATTCACGGAGTGCCTCCAAATTTGGCACTTGGCGAACATGGCTCTAGGGTTAAAAAAGGCCCCGCAGATCTGGGCGCAATAAGTGCGCCCAGATCTGCTCCCCCGCACCTCGTCGCCCCCTGCTCCACCACACCCCGCCACCACCCTACTCCCTCGCCGCCGACCACCCCCCTGCGCCCTGCGCCCCCGCCACCGGCCACCCTCGCACCCCCCGCCGGCCGCGCCGATGCCCCGCCGTCGGCCGCCCCCACACCCCGCCGCCGGCCGCCCACCCGCGCTGCCTCCGGCCACCCACCCACGCCACCCCCCACGCTCTGTCCACCGGCCCCGCCGGCCCTTCCACTCCCGGCGCCACCGCTCCTGCACGTCCTCGTCTCGGACGCCGCCAGCCCCTCCTACTCCGGCCGCCGGCCCCGTCGCTCCGGCCGCCGTCCCCTCCGCTCCTCACTATAGAAAGTCTATAATGTATTTCTTTCGTCAGTTTAGTTTTTAACACATACTAATACTTTTTAATGACACTAGGGTAGGAACTGGATTATGGTTGAACGAGCAAGTCGTGAGTGCTCACACCACGTAAACGGCATCCTCGGGCTTCTTATAAAGGAAAAGTTCTCTGGTTTGGTATCTTTTGATGGGAGGATGGAGCCGGCATACTCATGGAGGCACTACGAAAGTGCACCGGACGCCCCTGACCGGGAAGGGAGACAATTTTCCCACCTAGCCAATCGAGTCAGGGCTGAGCTCTGGGTAAGTTTATTTTCTTAATATATGTGTCAATACTATTGACATGTTGATTACATAACTTTCTCTTTACATCTATATGCAGGATTTTTATAGATGTGATAAGGGGTATGCGGATCATGCTACCATTGTTTTTAATAGAGCCACCAAGAAGCTTGGCACCGACATGCATTATGAGGCGTGCATTCAAGCCGTTATCGACTTCTACGCTCAGCACCGCCGAGAGAGCAAGAATAAAAGGATGCCCGGACCACCTTTCTGACACGAGAGGAATACATGATGGTAAGTGTATTATCGTGTATCTTCCAATACTTAATATTATGTCATTAACAACTTCACTTGCATCAAATAGGTCCCTCTATAGTGGTGTGCCGCTCATCTTGAATGTTGGGGCCAAATTGTTGATAGGTGGTGTTCTGCCGAGTGGTAGAGCAGTCACGATGCATGCCGACAGAGATGCCTACTCATGCCGGAGGCAGCACACCATCAAGACTCGCTGAACCTCAACCAGGTCAGGGCGAGATGGGTATGTAGTTACTTGTTTCTTTTTTTGCTTAATTGCACAATATAACTCTAACTTTCTTCTTGTTTCAGTCAACGGCCAATGCGGGTCAGGAATGCTCCCAAGTTGTGGCATATGCTCTGGCTCACAAAGGGAGGGCGGTTGAAGGCAATACTTACAGTCCAAATGAACCCACTGAGTCGTACACTAATCAGAACGCATATCAATGCCTCCAGGACTATTCAGAGATGGCGAGGGAAGTAGATGGTCCCGATTATGACCCAGCCGCACATGACATCGATGGAGAGGTGGTCATGAGGGATGGAGGAGGCAAGAGACATGGGCGATATTTGATGGGCGACGGCGCCATTGATACCCGTACTAGCCCCTCTCTATCTGAGGTGAGAACTCGGAGCTCGACCTCAGGTCTGGGTATACGCCCTCGCCAAGACACATCTATGGGTCTGATTGCCGATCTACAGGTTAGTTAATTTTCATCAATCATTGAACATTTCAAATTGTTTGTTTTGGAATGTTAATGACTGTGAATTAATGGTTTGTAGGCCCAACTAATGAAGAAAGATCACAAAGTACCGAGTGGCAGACCCAAACGGAGGCTCGGATGCAGGCTCAGATGCAGGCCTAGATGCAGCAGTGGTTTGCACAGATGGGTGGATCTTTTTCAGGTCATATAGGCGTGCCTGGACTTCCTCAACCTGAACAATCTTCGTAGACTCCACAGAGCGGCAATGTGAGTTTCTAATATTATTTTTGTCGTTCTTGTTATATACAATTGTGCTAACTATTTTCTTTTTTTTGCAGTTTCATTCATCGGCAACAGGATCAAACACGCAGCCATCTCCACACACTGGGTATAGCGGTAATGCTAACTTGTGAGGCGTGATGTGAGCGAGTGAAATTGTGAGACTAACTTGTGATATTGTCATTTTGTGGTGAAATGTGAACTTGTGAGATCTTTTGAACTTGTGAATTGTGTTTATGTGGTGTCACTAATGAGATTTATGATGAAATTTGCTTTGTTGAGAAAATTGGGATGAAAATGTGAATTTGTGATGAAATGTGAGTTTGTGATGTATTTGTGATGAAATGTGAATTTGTGATGAATTTTGTGATGAAATGTGAGTTTGTGATGTATTTTATGATGAAATGTCAATTTGTGAGGATTTTTGTGAATTTGTGTGATTTTTGTGATGAAATATGCACTGAATAAATGAAAAAAAAATTTGTCGAGTGTGGCACTCGGTAAAGCCATCTAAAAGCACAGAATCATGCCACATGACGCATTTATGTGCGTTCTGGGTGGCTTTGCCGAGTGCTATTTTATGTGGCACTCGGCAAAGCCCTAGTGCCACGTGCCCCACATACTTTGCCGAGTGCCACGTGGGCACTTGGCAAAGAGAGGCTTCGCCGAGTGCAATGTGGTGCACTCGGCAAAGCACGTTCGCCGAGTGCCACGTGGGGCACTCGGTGAAGGTCCGTTAACGGCCACCCGGCCATCAGACGTATGGATTTGCCGAGTGCCGCGCGTGGCACTCGGCGAAGTCTATATTGCACTCGGCAAAGACTTCGCCAAGTGCACGATAAAAAGTACTCGGCGAACACCCTCGTCACCGATAAGGCGTGTACCGAGTGGGGTTCGCCGAGTGTGGTACTCGGTGAAGCCTTTGCTGAGTGGGAAACAGGCTTTGCCAAGTGCCTAGGCCCGGATTCCCGTAGTGAATATAGCATGCATCAGTTCTCACGGCAGGGGCATAGCATGCATGCCTCACTCTGCATGATTACACCGGGCACGAACACTACAGCTACGTGCATGGAGGCATCAAACAAGATCGTACCACCACCCTAGTGCCACATGAAATACAGAAGATATACACAAGCAGGCAGCAGCTCTCGCTGATATATGGTTTTGTGTAGGTAGAAACGGTTATGCAAATCAGCGAATGCCCAAGTCGGCTATTGATTTCCATGTGGGGGACAAACACAGTGATCTCACCTAGACGAGACGCAAGAGAGCTCCTTTTTCTTCCTTATGGCCACAGAACCTTCTCGGCGAGCAATTTTATAGTGTATCTGATTAGTATTAGAATGAATCATAATTCTTGACCTTATTAGAATATTTTATAAAGGGTTAAAAATGATTTCTAACACTGAGATTAATATAAAACTATTAAAAAACGAGTGATGTGGACATAGTAATTAGCCAGTCTGTAATATTATATTTAAATATGAGAAATTAAAGTAATAATTTACCCTTTAAAATCAATTATATCAGCACTGATAGTATAGTATAGTATTACACTATTACTAGTAGAATCTAGCAGGTCTCTTCTATGCTAGCTAGCTAGCTGACTGAACTGCCTCCCTTTCCTTCTCATCTTTCTTGATCTTTTTGCAGCTAATAGCTTCTCCATTCCACCATCTCTTTTCTCCCTAGACAGGTGCAAGTACCTCTCTTATTAATGCCTTCAACGTCCTCAGCCAGCCCTACGTACCATGCATGAGGACATCACTCATGCAAGAACCGGTCTCACGTAACAAATCAATGGTAAACTCCGCCCGATGAATATGAAAAAGCCAAACGACTTATAACATGGAACGGGGAGTGTACAATATTATGATATCAAAGAAAATAAAACAAAGGATTATAAGAGAAAGGAAAGTGAAGATAGATAATTGATATAAATTTATTTTGAAGAAATTATTTATTAGGGAGATAGTGTCTAAAAAAATATGATTTTCACCGCTCTAATGCATCCCACACTGCACCGCCCAACATGTCTATCAACACTGTTGTCCTTGATCAAGTCTCAAAACTATATCCAGGCCATGCATGCATGGCTACCCATAGCTGGACGAGCGCATTTATTTCCAGCCACTTCACCAACACGATCGATATATAGGTGCAGCCAAAGATGATTATAGCCGCATCTGTCACAGCTTTAAGATTTTTTAACTTCGTTTTTCTAAAAAATTTAATTTATATTTTACACTATAAATCACTTCAAATAAAAAAGTTGTCACTACAAAATTGTAGAGGTCGTCGAACTATACAAGTTTCATATATATAGAATATATCTCAATCTGAGGTCGTTTGAGAAATTTAAAAAATGTACCAGTTTTTAATAAGAACCAACACATTTAAACTTTTTGTTAAATAAATTAAAAATTCTTATTTGTGCCAGATTTTTATTATGAAAACAGATAAATTTATTTTTTTTAAAATAAATAAACAATATTAGAGTTGTTTTTAATAAAAATCGGCAACATACTCACAAATAAAAATTAGCACCACTACCGGAAAAGCAAGGTTTGCCGAGTGCCCGAAACTTTGTCGAGTGCAATATCTCGGACACTCGGCAAAGCTAAGTTTGCCGAGTGTTTTTTTAAAAAACACTCGGCAAAAAAATACACTCGGCAAATTAAATGTTTGCCGAGTGTTTTTTTTTAAAAAGCACTCGGCAAACAAGCTACTAATGGACCTCACAACGGCGTGCTTGCGCGGGCAAAAAAAAATTTGGGGGGGGGGGTTTGCCGAGTGTTTTTTGAAAAACACTCGGCAAAGAGAGTAGGTTTGCCGGCAAACCCATTTTTTTTTCTTTGTGAACCATTGTTTCCATTCTACGTGATATTTCCTACTTGATTTTAACTTGAAAATTTTTATACAATCAAAACACAATGTATATGATCCCTTGTAAAAAATTTCATATTTTTAGGTCAGTTAGCTATTTTTTATTTATTAATTATGTTTCTAAGATTTAAATCAAAATATGTGAAATTTGAACTACAAGTGCCTAAAATAATGAACCAAAAATTATAGAAAAATCATATTCATCTTTATTAGTATATTTTGAGTTCTTATACACTAAATTGAAATAAAATTTGAAAAAAAGTAGGCTGCGACACTATATCGGCAATGTAGACCTTAATAGTTTTTAATTCTAAAACAATCAAATGAAGTCTGAAAAATATGAGATTTATCATGGTGTTATGATATGATACATAGATACTGTGATAAAAATTTTAAAATGTTTCGATAAAGTTTGTCACATATAGTGTTTAGAAATTGGAGATTTAGAGATGATGGATTAGTGTTTAGAGAAGAAATGAGATAGGTTTGAAAGAAAATTAATGATTAAATCATTGTTTTAACTTGATTTTTTTCTTGAATTAAAAATATGACGTATCGTATCCCTTGTAAAAATTTCATATTTTTCTAGGTCAGTTAACTATTTTTCAGTCATTAAGCATGTTTCTAGGATTTAAATTGAAATAGGTGAAATTTGAACTATAAGTGCCTAAAATAATTAATTAAAAAATATATAGAAATCATATTTATGTTTCATAGTATGTTATGAGTTTTAATTCACTAAATTTAAAGAATGTTTGAAAAAATTATGTTGCAATACTCTATCGGCAACATCGAGCTTAATAGTTTTTTTAATTCTAAACAAATAATTTGAAGTCTAAAAAATATGAGACTTGTCATGTTGTTATCATATGATACATACATGTCATGATAAAAATTTAAAAATGCTTCGATAAAATTATCACGTAGAGTGCTTAGAAATCAGAGATTGTGGGAGAAAGAATTAGAGTTTAGAGAAGAAATGAGATTGATTTGACAGAAGTTTGATGGTTAGATCATTTTTATACTTGAAATTTTTTCTACACTCAAAATACAACATAACTTATCTCATGTAAAAATTACACATTTTTTTAGTTTAGTTTGTTGTTTTAATTCATTAATTATATTTCTAAGATTTAAATTAAAACATGTCAAAGTTGAACCAAAAATGCATAAAATAATAAACTACATTATTCAAAGTTTTTTATATTTATATTTTTGAGTTTATTTTTAGTCCTTATGCACTATAGTTTCATAATTTCTATAAAAAATTGTAAAACAAACGAAACAAAGTTTCAAAAATAAAAAAACTTTGTCGAGTACCAAATTTGAGGCACTCGGCAAAGATTTGGTGTTTGCCGAGTGCAACACTCGGCAAACATAAAAAATTTCTTCTCGCACTTCTCTTCCCGCAAAATTTCCAATTTAGCACCAATTTTTTCAAAATTTTCACACCTCTCATTTTAAATATTCCCCACCCACCATCCCTCCTCCCTCTCTTCCCACACTTGGCACTGAGTGGTCGTCGCCGTACCGTCGCCACCCGTCCCCACCGTCACCATCCCCCGTGAGGCCGTCCCTGGCGTCGCCAGGCCATCGCCGTCGTCGCCCGGCCGTCGTCGGCATCGCCCGACCATCGTGCCGTCGCCACGCCACGCCACATGGCGAGTCACGCCGTGCCGCGCGCCACACCACCGCCCTGCCCTTGGCCATCGCCGCGCGGCACGCCACACCGCCGCCCCGCCCCTAGCTTCGTGTGCCCCACCCCCAGCGCCGCGCGGCGCGCCTCACTTCACCCCACACACCACGCCCGCCAACCGTTCGATGGAATGGCGCGGGCGGGTGAACGCTGTTTTTTTTATTTTCTGTTTTTAAGTTTGCCGAGTGCCACATTTTGACACTCGGCAAACCCCCCGTCATGACCGTTCTTCTCCCGTTAAGTTGATTTTATTCGCCGAGTGTCTTGTGTGGTACTCGGCAAAGGGTTCACCGAGTGCCCCGAAAAAAAGCACTCGACAAAGATAAGTTCACCAATGACATTGTTACCGAGTCTTGTTTGCCGAGTGCAACACTCGGCGAAGCGTTTGCCGGGTGCAAACAAGGCTTCGTGGAGTGCCTTTGGCACTCGGCAAACCCAACGTTTCCCATAGTGCACCTACAATATTGGTATCAATTTCAAAAGTTTTTTAAAATAATTAGAAAACACATGCGTATATCTTTATTTTTGCCACTTTAAATGAACTGGCACATCTAGAGGCGTCATCTATATGGTATTTTGTGCTAGCATTTATTTTTCATAAAAAACAATCTAGTTGAGGTATATATACCACCTTAGAGCATCCACAATGGTTGTCTCAAATAGCTAGCTGATGTGGAGCTGAGAGAAGAATGAAAATAATAATTTATCTCGCCACTAGTACTTGGTCTCACACGTAATACACTCAGTTTCTTAAAATACGTGAAATCTCCTGTCTATTAGCTCGTCGCTAGCTATTTTCTTTTTCCCCAAATTTTCTATCCATGTAAGAAAGAGAGTGAATCTAGCTAGTGAAATAGCTTACCATTGGAGCTGCTCTTAATGAGCAATAGAACTTGTTAAATTAGATCCGACTTAGAGCATATTGTTGGGAGAATTTATTCTCGCCGTGCTCAAATATATTCACCCAAAATTAATTGAGAGCCTGAAGAATTGAAGAGCATTGGCTTCGGTCTATTCATGTCGAAGCCACCTTCGGCATCTGCGTCTTTGACAATAACGTCCCGAAGGTCTCAAACCGTTTCAGAGCTAAAGCCCAAAACTAAGGGCATACGTCCCCGGGACATGAACTTTACACCACTACATTAAATTTTTTACTATGTTACCCCTACGTGTGTTACACTGTGTATGATAGCCAAATTGATTATAAGTAGCGGTAATAAAGTATTACCCTATACAGATCATGCATATAAATGCCCCCTCATTACTGCTAGAAGGGGGTCATTGAATGGGTTAATTTTTTCTGTGCCATTATAATTTTTACAGTTTGCCAATATGTCATCGGTGTGTCAATGACAAATGGGGCCACCATAGTCACTCACAGGGGCATGTAGGCAATTCTTAAAAATTACAATGCTATGCGAGTAATTTTCTCTTGAATTATTTGATATTCTAAAAATACAAATACTTTCGGACATAAGGTTTGACTCCATTCAAAGGCCCAAACCAAACTCAAATACTTCGAGCAATCCTAAGCCCTTCGAGACTGACTAAACTTGTCTTGTAATAATTTATTACACAACCAATTGGAACAAATAAGAAGAATACACGCAAATGGCGTATGTGTATTGATCATATTTCATTGAATAAAGCGTGCCCCCAAGACCCCTACCCTATTCCTCGCATCGACCAACTCATCGACTCTACCATAGGCTCTGAATTGTTAGGCTTCATTGATGCATAATCTGGTTACAATCAAGTGTGGCTCAAGCGAGAAGACCAAGAGAAGACAAGCTTTGTCACTCCTTTAGGGTATACAACTATGTACGGACACCCTTAGGCCTAAGAAATGTCGGGGCTACCATCTCTAGATAAATTTTGAAGGCTTTATGCGATCAACTAGGAAGGAATGTTGAAGCCTATACATAAGGTATTGTAATAAAAATCACTAAGAAAGTTGCACATAGCAAGGATTTAGCCAAAATCTTCGAAAGTTTATAAAGGGTAGGAATTGGTTTAAATCCAGAAAAATGTGTATTTGAAGCCCGAGCCAGCAAGGTGCTGGAGTATCTGGTTTTGAGTCGAGGGATCAAAGTCAGCCCCATGCAAATCAACTCGTTACAATGAATGGCACCTCTAGAAAATTTGAAATAGGTACAAAATCTCATAGGCCGCCTCACCGCACTAAGCAGGTTCCTCGCCTGCTCCATTGAGCAAAGTCTACCAATTTATAAAGCATTAAAGGGCTCTAATGATGAACTTTGCATGGGTTTGGCTACTCTCACCACTCCACTTCCCGAAGAAGGGTTGTTGTTGTACCTCATAGCAACAACCTTTGTTGTCAGTGTATAATGTTGGTCTACAAATAGTGGCAGACTTAAGATTTTTATGACTAGGGTATGAAATTAAAAGGACTAAAAACGACACACATAATTTAGCCAAAATTAGTTTGACAATAAAAATAAACTAAATAAATGATAAACACTCAATTTAGATATGCATATATCATGATAATTTGTATCAAAAACTAGCACTAGTGAAATAATATAATTTCCAATGAATAGTGAAAAGGTAGAATGTTACATTCCATTTGGATATATTATTATTGTTCTGAATTCTAATAGGGAGTTAGTCTTGTTCCATTGGCTAAGGTTCAAAGGGAAGGAGATGCCATCTTCCGCAATCCAACAGGACCTGCAAGACAATACAATATACATTATACATGAAGATCAATACAATTGGTCAATATGAAATGTGAAGAAGAAACTCTACAATTCAATCCCCTTGTTCAGATATCAAACTCACAGTAACAGTCGGATTTCATGAGCAACTTGGGTCGGTAATCTTGTAGAGCTCCCTAATGCTCTTGACTCTATTAAGAGGATCTTGCTTGGTAGAGGGCTCCTTGTATCTTGTTCAGCACCCAACATGCAGTAGGGTGGCAACTAGCTACGGACATGTGAGTGTGGAGGGGGCATGCTAGCATAGGATGGCGGCTCATGGGCGTGCGGTGGCTAGTAGGGCATGTATAAGGTGACAAAATATGACACGACGATCAATGGGTGATGTGGTGGTCGATGGGTTACGAGGTGGTTTATGTGCAATGCAGCGAGCATCGGGTTGCAGTGGAAAGGCGGGGGCAGTGGTAGAAACCATAAACGGATTATAGAAGAGAGGGTGGTGGAAGCCTGGCGGTGGTGGCCAGTGGGGCGGTCTGCCAGGCATCCATGCAGATCGAGCATGGTAGTTGGGAATGGGTCATGCCGGGAGTGGTGGGAGTGGGAAGGATAATAGGTTCCTCGCCTACTCCATTGAGTGAATTCTGCCAATTTGTAAAGCACTAAAGGGCTCTAAGGATGAACTTTGCATTGACCCCCAAATGTTTGGTGAGATTCGATGGCATCAAATTATACCTTGCAAATTTGGGTACTCTCACCACGCCACTTCTCGAATAAGGGTTGTTGTACCTCACAGAAACAACCTTTGCCATTAGTGTAGTGTTGGTCCATGAATAGTGGTGGACTTAGTATTTTTACGATGGGGGTACGAAATTAAAAGGACTACAAACCACACATATAATATAGCGAAAATTAGTTGGACAATACAAATAAACTAAATAAATGATAAAAACTCAATTTAGATATGCATACATCATGATATTTTTTTTATCAAAAACTAAGACTAGTGAACTAATATAATTTATAATGAATAATGAAAAGGTAGAATGTTTCATTCCTTTTGGATATATTATTATTGTTCTGAATTCTAACAGGGATCTAGTCTTGTTCCATCAAAGAAATCCAACGGGACCTACAATACAATGCAATATACATTATACAAAAAGATAAATACAATTTGTCAATAGGAAATGTAAAAGAGAAACTCTCCAAATTGATCCCCTTTTTGTAATGCGCCGAAATTTCACAATTTCGAGTATGTTGAATTTCCTTATGAAAATCAAGTTACAAAATGTTCATCAAGCGACAACGTCTTATGGCAAACAAAATATAGCTCAGAGACTATTTTATTACACTAAAAAATAACTAACAAAATGGAAGACTCCAAAACAATGAATATCTTGGTCCTAGAATGCCTTGACTGGGACATATTACTCCATACCTTCTTCGACAAACTCAGCATCTAAAAAGGGTTATTCAATAAGGATGAGTACAAAATGTACTCAACAAGCCACCGAATGCAACATAAATGCAAAGGTAATATCAAAGGATAGGCTTATGGCTTGTTTTGAATAAAAGTATATTTTTAGTAGTTAAGCAATTATGGTGAATAGGTTTAATGAACAGAAAGTAAGTGATGTGAAAAGCATTCACTACCTCGAGTAGCACAACTATACTCACTCGCACCACAGTCCTTAGAAAACTGGTCATCATTCACATTCAAGTTAATTAGACTAACTGCGGAGAACATCACTTGGCTCAACCATAACCATAGGCACGACTTTTCAAAAAGATTGTACTATGATCAGAGGCGTACAAATTTACCCACAATGCAAGAATTTAGCAGATCTTTACCAAATTCCTGTCAAAACCCTTTGACATAGATCTTCTCAACAGAAGGACAACCACACTAGGTTTCACCGATCCTCCAACACTTGGATTACGTAGACCCCCTTTTGTGCCAGTGTGTCTAGTCAACAAAAAGGAAACAAGGCATCTTGCTGAACCATCCTACACTCCAGGTTAGGCCTTACCCACTAGACTTGTGGCTTGTACGGAAATGCTTTGTAACAGATCCCATAGACCAGTCCCTATATTGCCTCGAGTGCTACCAGCCAGTACACTCACTTGCACCCGTAAACCCACCTTTACCATAAGCTTAGACATTTTACAAACATTGCTTCCAACTTTTAGAACCATGAGAAGAGACATATTTGGGTACATATAGAAGAATAAAGTAGCCATTCTAGTCTACTACTCATTTTGTAGCAATACTAAGTAAGTGTGCCAATACTTGGGCATTAACTGATATTATAATATTCAGGCGACAAGGGAAAATGGATCAAAAGCATGGCTTGGGTTTGCACAACAAGGTCAAGGGATCTAAATAAATATAATTGTAGGTTTTAATTGGACTAATGCAATTAATTCCTATGTGTTATAGCGATAACTACTTTGAAAACATGGGTTCAATTTGTTCAAGGCATGGGGTGTAACTTGTCTAGATCAACAAAAGACGAAGACGTCTCCTCGACAAAAGACTCATGCTCCTCGACAACTTCAAACTCTAAAAGCACACAACAAGAGGAAAGCACAATTAAAAGGGAGAAAATAAACAATACAATTCATGAAATTAAATTAGTTCATGTTGTAGAGAAAATTATGAAGGTTAAAATGGATTATGAATGGATGAATTTGGAGTTAGGATGTGAAAGATATGAATTTTTGAAGTTTGAATCAATTCTAGAATTATTTTTAAACTGAAAAACAGAAAAAGTCCACGGCAGACTGAGTCCACGGTGAACTCACGCACGTGCGCCATGGACCAGGTGGCTGACAACCACTGGATTGTGATTGGATGACACAAAGTGACGTGGGAGGCTTAAGTGAAAACGAACGGTCTAGATTAAAACGTAGCGAACCATTACGATGGATGCACCAGAACAAGCCACATCACAGATTTAATCAGGACCGCACGATCTAGATCGGATATCTAGGGATCAATTTTGCATGGGTGAGTACTATCGGTGGCGACCAAGCGTGGCGGATGTGCTACCGGTGATGGCGAGGCAGGCGGAAGGCAGGAATGGGTAGAGAATAGCGAGGGGATCACAAGGGTATCTGAGATGGTCACCGACCGGTGGAAAGAGGAGGCAAAGAACACCCCTCGGTTCAACGACTCCGGTGAGATCCGACGATGGGGACAGTGATTGGAGGCGATGCCGAGGATGGGTGAGGGACGGTGGATCTTTTGGAGTTTGCTGTGGAGGCGAAGGAGCTGGATGGCGACGACTAGTGGTGGCCAGAGCAGAAATAGATATGGGATTGGGGTGCTAGGGTTTGCGGCACGACAACGGGATTTGGGGAATTTGGTGGGAGTTCGGTGGTGCCACGAGAGGTATTACATGTGGGACCCATGGATCAGTGAGCGGACGCGAACACACGAGCTGACAGGTGAGGCCACATGATAGAGAGAGCGGGGGCGCGCAGGTGAGGAATGGCACCGATAGGTGGGGCCCGACTGTCAGTGAGGGTGAGAGAGTGGGCTGGGCTGCAGAGAGAGATTGGTGGGAGGTGGCCCAATAGTAAATTAAATTCATTTTTCAATTAAAATAATTGCTAAAATTCATTTGTAATTTCTATGCTAGTTGCAAAAGTCCAAAAAAATTGGAAAAATTTCCTAAAATATTCTTTTGACTTGGAGAATTTAACAAAAAATTTTCAACTCAAAATGTGGATTATTTATTATGATTTTTTATTCATTTCATTCTTTTCACAATTTAAATAATTTTTTTCTATTTTTATTTTCTCAAAAAAATATTTGGCAAAAATTCAAGGTGTTACACTTGTTCAGATATCAAACTCACAGTAATAGCTGGATTTCGTGAGTAACTTGGGCTAGCAATCTCGTAGAGCTCCCTGACACTCTTAGCTCTATTGAAATGATATGGATTGGTAGAAGGATCCTCTTATCTAGCTCAACACACATCATGCAACAGGGCAGTAACTACCTTTGGATATGTGAGTGTGGAGGGGCATGCTTGCATAGGGTGGCGGCTTGTGGGTGTGCAGTGGCCGGTGGGGTGTGCAGCAGGTGAGGAACGATGACATGATAGTCAATGGGTGACATGGTGGTAGATAGATTATGAGGTGATCGATGTGCAATGAGGTGAGAGTCGGGTAGTAGGGGTAGCGCGGGGGCAGCGATAGAAACCAAAAATGGGTGATAGAAGAGAGGGATATAGAAGCCTGTGGGGCAGTGGGCCGAGCAGTTGTGCATATCGAGCGTGGCAGCTAGAAATGGGTCATGTAGGGACTGGTGGGAGTAGGAAGGAGAATAGGTTTGCCAATTGGCTGTTGTTGGGATAGTTAGAATGATTTTAGCATAGTAAATATATACATGCATGTATATAAAAAATCCCTAGAAAATTGGGGGTACAACTATACCCACTTGCTCCATGGTAGGTGTTGACGTTAAGATTTGGTACAAATCAGGCCCACTAAAGATGCCACACGGTCAACAGAAGTCAAAGAAGAGTCCGGTCAAAAATAGTCAAGGAAGCTCATCCATGCTGTTAAAATATGATCGGATAGAGAGGAGCCGATGGAGATAAAGATGAAAAAGAAGATAAATCCAAAATCGGTTTGGATAGAGTGCTTGGACGGCAATCTCCGGACTATAAATATGTATCCCCTAGTTAGATTAAAACACACATCTTTTTCAAACAACTACTCGGTGCATCGCCACCCTTGGTTCCCAAGGTTTATTCCGACGGGGTTCAGGACTTGGAGCTGGGCCACATAATTTCAATCTACGGCGAAGAGGTGAGTCCCGCCACCCCCGATGACCGTATCGACTAGGTCAGTATCCTCACGGCTGCATCAGATTGATCTCTTGAGGTGAACATCGAAACAATACGGTCGTAGGTTCTTGGTGTATTGGCTAGGTCTAAGGCTACATCAAATTGATCTCTTAGATTGATGTGATCTAGGTGTGGTAGTTTGAGGCTTCATCGGTTAAGTCCGACATCTCTTGTTATTGTATCTTTTTCATGTTGTACACCGTTCTTCTAAATAAAGCATGCCCGATACTTTGATATATTTTTAAGATAATCGTGATTAGCTACTATCTTGGTTAGGTCTGATCTAGTTATTGTGATGATTTTTGTGATATATACATGTTATCTAGAACATTTTATTTATTTCTACCGGAGTACAAGCCGACGGGTTATCTTCAATTCAACGCCACATGGACCGAAGTCATTCCTCTCAAGAATATGACTCATAGTGAGATAACTGATTTTATCTTGAAGCACATTATACATAGATTCGGTATTCCCCAAACTCTCACTACAGATCAGGGTACTTCATTTTTTGCTAAAGAAGTGAGAGACTTTGCCGAATTTTATGGTATTAAATTAATAAATTGTTCATCATACTACGCTCAGGACAATGGTCAAGACGAGTCTAGTAATAAAACTTTGATTAGACTTATTAAGAAGAAAATTGAAGAGTTCCCTAAAAGGTGACATGAAGTGCTTTCTAAGGCATTATGGGCTTGTAGGGTCGCAAAGCATGGTGCTACCAAAGTTAGTCCATATGAGTTAGTATATGGGCAAGAAGTCATTCTACCAGTAGAGGTGGATCTTGGCTCTTTAAGATTTCTTAAGCAAGATGGCTTATCGGTCGATGAATATGAAACTCTTTTAAAAGATAATTTAGAAGAAGTAACCGATAAAAGATTGAGGGATTTAGAAGCTATAGATAAAGACAAAAGGTGAGTAGCTAGAGCCTACAACAAAAGAGTTAAACCAAAATTGTTTCAAGTTGGTGACTTGGTTTGTAAGACGATTTTACCCTTAGGCACTAAGAGCCCCAAGGTTGGTAAATGGTCACCTAGTTAGGAAGGCCCTTTCAAAATAGTTGAATCGCTCCAGGTAATGCATATGTGTTAGAATCTCTACAAGGAGAGTGGTTTCGAAGAGCTTTGAATGGCAGGTATTTGAAAAACTACTTCCCAAGTGTGTGGAAAAGCGCTTGATAGTATTAAAAGGCCGATATGGGAGGTATCGTCCTTAGCCCGTTATGCTTTTAGTTCACTTAGTTCACTAAAAGGCAGGGGGCATGTGTTAATAGCAAAAAATGACAATAATGGTCAAGATTGTCAAAATATCAATTTTGGTAATTTGGGCCAAAAATACACAAGTCCTGGATCAGGCCTTCGGAGGCCTGCCTCACCGAAGCTTTGGCCCAAGGAGAAGGCTTCGACAGGCCTTGCCGAAGGCCCACTTCGGGTTGTTTTAGGACATAGAGTTTGAGTTTGATTCTGGCTGTTTTTATCCCTAAAACTTGATTAGGCCGAATCCTATCAGATTAGCCTTCGAGATAAGAAGACTAGCCCCTATAAATATAGGGGTGAGGCTGGTTCATTAAACCACCCAACACAATTCAACTTCAAACCCTAGTTTGAACCGTACCTTTACTTTTATTTACCTTTCTGTACTACCTTCATGGGTTTTCCTGGAAGCCCTCCGCCGGCCATGTCGAAACCGTGGTAAGCCTTGTTACTTTACTCATGAAGTACCTGTTAATCTACGTAATAGATTGCTATTGCCTTGTTACTTCGCCTGTGAAGTATCCGTTAATCTACGTAACAGATTGCTACCTTCGTTTCTCTACTGCAACACTTAGCAGATTCAGTCCCCAGGACGAATTGTCACTTGATATATGTTCTGTTTCAGGTTTTCACGCTTGGAGCCTCTTCGCCGGAGGTGTCCGGAGCCAGGAAATTGGTTTCGAAGGCTGCCAGAACACCCTTTGGCGGAACCCTTGCTTCGACTACCCGTGTCGGACTAATCATGTCATTATCGGTCTGGTCAGACCCGCACGCTAGAGCGCTCTGCAACAGGCTTCATTGCATCAGGCTTCATCATGGCTACACTTCGCACCAGACGAAGTCATGCCAGCATGTTGCGTTGGAGTGTTTTGTCATGTTAGAGACTTCACACTGAACCCTGCTGTTCGAAGGTGATTTTGTGTTAGGGATCTGTTCGAAGCCTGCCTTTGGCCAGATCGATCTGAACGCCAAAGGCTACCTTCGGCGAGACCGTTTGCACCAGATGCCGAAGGCCCCCCTTCGGTGAAACCTTCGCACGACACAATTTGAATTAGTTAGGCTTCATTCAGCTGACTGATTTATTTTATTTATATATATTTCTTTTGGCTAATTGGATTATTTTCATGTGATCTGATTACCTGGCGACTTCACCCCCTTGCCACTATTAAGGGTAGTCGGAACGCGACATCATTATTGTGTTATGCTTAGGCTTGTCCCTAAGTATCTGCACACTTTTGGATTGTTGAACTGACCCAAGTGCGGGGCACGTTTTCGTGTCAACAATTAGGTTGGGTTTCTTTAGGTCATCCTCGCCCCTGCTAAGCTTCTTCAAAAGAGAGTACGGCATTAAATTGACATTGGTGCCACCATCAAAAAGCATCCTGGAGATTGGCTTTCCGTCGATGTGCCCCTTGACGTAGAGAGGCTTCAGGTGACGAGCTGTATCCTCTGGCTTCTCGATAATAGCATCTTGTAGGCTGAGGTTCAACTGAGCGACCTCGGCCTCGTCTCGTGGTAGTGCGAACTCGGCGGGAAGCATGATGATGTTTATGTCCATTGCCTAAGGTGAGGGCCCCTCAGAGATGGGCGTGTAGTCGTCGTCGAGCATGTCGTTGTCGTCATCGCTTGGAACGGGAGCTAGGTTGTTTGTCTAAACCGGCTTGGGCTTCCATACTTGCTTCAGGACTAGCCGAGGGTGGATTTCCTCGAATATGATGTCTCACTCATCCTCAGCCTTCTTCTCACGCATCTCCTATGACCGCAGGCATAGCAGGCGCCTCTTTTGTGATTTGTACATGAACGGCGGTGCCCAAGATGGTTGTGGCTTAGTACCAGGTGCCACTAATTTGTTCTTGTGATTTCTGGCCGAATAGGTATTACCTAGGTCGGCCTCATATTCTTTGTGCTTGGTAGGAACCTCTCTGTGGACCCTGTCGGTCGGACCGGCCTCGTCAGGCCAATCAGACCGGGCTTCGGCAATGGCCTCGGCCGGACTAGGGGACTTACCTCCGTCGAGCTTCGACGAGGGGGCCTTCGGGATTGGGACTTCATGAGACCCTACCTTGACTGTGATGGCTTCAGACTCCGTCTCCCTCGCCTCTTCGCGCACATCCTCCTTGGATTCATCCCGCGTGAGCCAATTCAGAGGTACCACAGAAAGCCTGTGGAAAACATTCCCCTTCGTCGTGTCTACTTGTCCCTGCAATCATAACACTCCAAAGGAAAACAGGGGGCAATGTTATATTGTGAAGGGTACTCTGGTGGTGAGGTGTAGTTTAGAGCCCACGGGGATCCTGCCTAATAGTACGATGGAAGCATCGGCGGCTCTAGCAGCTTCGCCCACTGCGAGCCGAACCCATTGCCAGGAGACGGGTTCGGCCACGTCGAGGGTATTTCGGACCATATCAGCGAAGGGTCCTGCTAGACCGAAGGTATCTTCGGCCATTGCGGACTGAACTCTCCCATCGGGGGGTTCACCCATAGCAGAGGTGGGTTCGGCCACTAGGGTCCAGACTCACCTAGCGAAGGGTTTGACCAGTGGGGTCCAAACTCACTGTGCGGAGGGTTCGACTATTATGGTCCGAACTCGTTATGTGGAGGGTTCGGCCACTGGGGTCCAAATTCACCCTTCGGGGGCTTTGGCTGTTGGGGTCCAAACTCACCCTCCAAAGTGCCTGGCTATGTTGGCCCCTTCAGCTGTCTTAGCATTTTTGGTCGGGGGCCTGTTTTCTCGGCTTTCTTATGGTGTTTTCTCAACAACATCTGGTATGTTACCTTTGACTTCTTTTGAGATCTAGCCGAAGGAGACGTGTTGATGTTCTTTTTCCACACTCCTACTTCATGGTTCTTTGGTATGACTGTGCGTGTGCGTGATTCTCCAATAACGATTGCTTTCCCCTTAGATGACCCGACCTGTTCTAGCTGAATCAGCACCTTCTTCTCATCGAGGTCGACGGTGTTAATGGGGAAGGGGTCTTTGTCCAGCTTCATCTTCGGACTAGAATCAATTTTCAATCGTCCTTCTTCTATGGCCGATTGAACCTGCTGACAAAAAACATTGCAGTCATTAGTATAATGAGAATGTGAATCATGCCACTTACAGCAGGGGTGTTTCTTTAGTTTGTCGGCGATCAGGATGACTTGGCCCTTAGGCAACTTGAGAAGCTGGCCCTTCAAGACGAAATCAAATATTTTATCGTATTTAGTGAGAAACCATGTTGAAGAATATGGTTTTGATATTCCAGATGTGATGAGTGATTGTCAACGGAAGTCAAAGAAGAAGAGATATGAAGACCTGCCGAGTCTGAGGCGTGTGTGAATCAGGTACACGGGCAGCGAGCGACAGCTGGGCAGAGGAGCCGCGGGGTCGGGCTAGCACAATCCAGGTACATGGCTAGGAGCGGCAGATGATCCACTGGTCTGTTGACTGGGTTTGACTCAGGTACACGGGCGGCGAGCGATTGCCGGGATGAGGAAGTTGCGGGGTCGGCCGGCCCAATCCGGGTACCCGGTGCGAAGACGGTGGACACTTTGTCAGTTTCGGCGCAAAACTGATAACCTATGATTAATTCATTTTTAGGATATTAATATTTAGTTGTTAAGTTTAGAATATTTTTATTTGAGTCAGGTGATTTTTCTAAGAATATTTTAGTAATTTTCGGAATTTATTTTAGAGTCAGTTTAATTTACCCTAGGGGTAAATTAGTCTTTTTATGTATTAGGAGTCGCCTATAAATAGGACCCTATCCCCCTGGGGATAGATGACTGTTTTTATTTTGGAGATCAATCTACAGTCCACTTTCCTATTCGTTCACAACTATTTTTTCTACCACCGGCGCTGTAGCAGATTGATTGGTTTCTTTGCCGGCCGAAGCAGCGCAGGGCTGCAGTGCGTAGCGCGCAGCGCGGCGTGCAACCGCTTGCATCGGAGGCGGGCGTTGCAGCCAGGACAGAGACCAGCGGGAGCATGTGGATCAAGGCGCTACAGACTTTTCTCTACACGGCATAGCGTTGGCGTGGTGTTCTGCAGCAGGAAACCAGCGGGTCCCACGCCCGGTTAGAGACGTCAGCCATCTGCAGTGCTCACAGGAGGGCTCACGGCGCAGATCCCAGGCTAGCAAGCGCATAGGCACGGATCCGGCTAGCAACGGTTCCCATGGCGGGGCCCACGACCGGTTGATGCTTGTCCTGTGGCAGACTTTTGCACAGCAGCCGGTGCATGACAGCGGGCACCTCGGCTGGACGTTTCACAGAGAAGACTCCCTGGCGGAGAAATTCAACGCGCGGCTCCTGGTTCCACACGACGCTTGCAGTCTTGCTAGCCAGCTAGCAGGCTTGAGTACAGGCGTCGTTTGTCTGTTTCCCATGGTGACGAACTAGGAACTGCGATTCACACGGCGACGTCTACGTGCACATGCAGGTTATTTTCTAATCTCCTATTTTTTAGTAGATCATTTTCGAGATAATCATCTATTAATTAGTTAGCGAAAATTTGTTTAGAAATTTCGTGGTAATTTAATATGCCTAAATATTTTTAGTAATCGTATATTTAAATATATCCGTTTAATCTACTCATATAAAAGAATAGAAAAATTTATTAGTCGCAGTTATATTTATTCTAGTTTTTACCTACGATATTTTCGGGTTAATTCTGAATTAATTTTTTAGTGATTCATGTTCTATTCATTTGATTAGTATTTTATTTCTAGACTGAAATGTAAATATTCCGTGATTTCTCTAAGTGTTCTTATTTACTGCAGTATTTTTATTTAGATTATTTTTTAATATCATTTTAATTAGGACACCGGTCCTTTTTAGGCTAGACGACTTTAGTACCTATGATCTGCTTTGCTACTGCTATTTGACTGTCGAGGTGCGTTGGGTGTTGGGATTAGATTATAGTTTAGCAAGAAATTTTTTTAGCGCCCATTCACCCCCCCGTCTGGTCGCTACTTTCGGTCCTACATTTAGTCACATCGAAAGAGTATTTAACTTCGCTGGGCCGACTCTTAGTGGGAGACGGCCGTAGTTTAGAACAAGTAACGAGTTTGCTCTTAGCGTTCCAAGCCCATTCAGCCGCATACATATCAGCTGAATCGTCCTCTTCCTCCGACTCTTCCTCGTCGGAGTGTTCCATGATGTGAACTCCAGCCCTAGGCTTGTTGAACGTTTTAATGAATTTATTATCCTTTGCTCGGCTTTCTTGGACCAGAGCCTCCTGTAGGACTTGACTGACCTCTAAAAAGTTCTAGTTGTCTAGCCTCTCTTTAATCTTAGAACGCAACCCGTTAAACGCTAGATTCGCCAAATCCCTTTCTGAAATATTGAGACTAAAACATCGGTTTCTGGTATCTCTAAAGTGCTTGACATACTCAGAGACACTCTTGCTAGATTTCTCTTTGACCGATGCAACTGTGAAAGCCTAAGTTCTGTTTCACCCGTATAAAAACAGTCATGGAACTTCTGTTCTAATTGAGCCCATGTTTGGATGGAGTTCAGCGAAAGTGCTGAAAACCAAGTGAAAGCGGTGCCAAATAGTGAAAGAGAGAACAATCTAAGTTTTAATGCGTCCGACCCACTAGCTTCTCAGAACTGTGCTAAGAATTGGTTGACATGCTCTAGTGTGGTCTTGCTACCCTCATCGTTGAATTTGGTAAATTCAGGGACTCTATAGCCGTGAGGGTAGGGTATGGTGTCGAAGTGATCGGGGTACAACTTCTGGTAAACCCTAGCCCAATCTCTAGGCGCAAAACCAGTGCACTCCCTAAACAGCGCGCAGATCCGCTCCTTAATGTCATCCCGGCCTCCTTCTTGTGGGCGTCTCTCATGCGGGGGCACGACACATGGTGGAATGTCGGAGTGTCGGCCACGAGGTTCTTCCTCTCGTGCTGGCTCAAGGTATACGACGTGCTTGGGTCTATGTGGGTGCGTAGGAGCGTGCGGCGCAGGCAGTGCGGGAAAGGTTGTCGCAGCCATAGGTGGAGGCGGCACATAATAAGCAGGGTTAGCTTGGCCGTAAGTGTAGTGATTTGTCTCGGCCACAGACATCGAGGCCGAAGACGTGATAGCCTTGCTGGTACTACCGTTGGTTCTACTATAAATGCGATTTATCGGGGGTATGCTAGCAATTGGAGTTGGAGGAACGGCCTCGGTAAAGTCAAACCTTATGAACATCGCCTCTACCTGAGAGCTAACTATCGAATCTAGACGGTTGTCTAGAGAAGCACTAATGGCTTGATCTATAGATGCGGCTATCTTTTGCTCAATCTCTAAAGAAGATAAAGGAGGCGGCACTAGTGTTACGTGAGTTCGAGCGAGGTTGGGGATGTTGACGTCGCGCTTGATGAAGCTGGCACGTGTCTTGACGTAGCTCCCGAGCATGAGATCTTGGAGCTCTTTCATCTTCGTGTCGATTTCTGCCCGACCTTCCTCGGGGATATCTTCAAAGGTGGGCGTCATGATGTTGTGATTGTCGATCTCTATTCCCCCATGGGATCCATCGGCGTTGTAGACGTAGTAGTCATCGTAGAGGTACTTGTAGCCGATGTAGATGTACTTGTTATGTTGGCGTAGTTATCCCTAGCGAAGTCACCAAAAAGTGTGTTGACACGAAAATGTGCCCCCGCACTTGGGTTAGTTCGACGATCCAAAAGCGTGTGGATACTTAGGGATGAGCCTAAGCGTAACACAACACTGATGTCACATTCCGACTTCCCTTAATAGTGCCAAGGGTGATGGAGTCGCCGGGTAATCAGATCACACAAAAATAATCCAATTAGTCGAAATATATATAATAAATCCAATCGGCGTATAGTGCGAAGGGTGTGCCGAATATAGCCTTCGGCGTTCGGATCAATCTGGCCGAAGACAGGCTCCTGAAGGATCATGACCCAAAATCATCTCCAAACAGCAAGGTTCGGCACGAAGCATCTTGACACGACAAAATCTAATGTGGAACGCTGGCGCGACGAAATGCAGTATGGAGCGCTAGCACGACAAAATCCGGTACGGAGCGCTAGCGCGACGAAGTCCAATGCATAGCGCTTGCGCGATGAAGCCTGATGAGGAGCGTTGGCGCGACTCTAGCGTGAAGCAACTCCGATGCGAAGTAGCTCCGGTATGCGGGACTTGACTAGGTCGACAACAGCGTGATGGATCCGGCACGGTCGGGCAACGCGGAGACTTGCCGAAGGGTGCTCTGGAGGCCTGCAAAACCAGCTTCCTAGCTTCATAAACCTTCGGCGAAGGTGGCTCCGAACGTGAAACCTGCAACAAAATGAAGATCAAGTGCCAATTCCACATGGAGACTGAATTACCAAGTTTTGTAGTATACAAAACGAAGGTAGCAAACTATTACGTAGATTAACGGAGGGTTCACAAGCGAGCCAACAAGGTGATAGCAATCTGTTACGTAGATTAACAGATAATTCACAGGCGAACCAACAAGGCTTACCACCATTACGGCGTGGCCGACGGAGGGCTTCCAGTGCAAACCCACGAAGGTGTACTGATCTAATGTGGAAAGTAAAGAAAATAAAGGTACGATTCAAACTAGGGTTTGAAGAGTTGATCTATGTTGGGGGGGGTCCTATGAACTGGCCTCACCCCTATATTTATAGTCGCTAGTCTTCTTATCTCTAACTCTAATCTGATAAGATTCGGCGTAATCAAGATTAGAGATAAAAAACAACTAGAATATGTATCAAACTCCTTATCCAAAGCCATGGCAGGCCCACCGAAGCCTGCTCCTCGAGCCGAAGCTTTGACAAAGTAGGTTGCCAAGGGGCCTTCGAGCCGAAGCCAGCCTACGTGAAGCAGGCCGCTAAAAAGGCCCCCGAGGCCTCATGCAGGTGGGCCTCCGGCACTTCAGGGCTTTGGCCTGTACCAGGACTTGTATATTTTTGGCCCAAATTACCAAAATTAATATTTTGACAATTTTGGCCATTAATGCCATTTTTTGCTATCAACAACCAACAATCAGGTTGAGTACGAAGCAGTATTGAAAGGGTTGCAGCTGTTAGAAGAAGTGGGTGCCGATATAGTAGAAATTCTGGGAGATTCCCTGTTGGTGATGAAGTAATTGACAGGTGAATACGACTGCAAGGACGAAGTGCTAAAAGAATATCATGATCGGTGTCTAGCCATAATGTCAAGCTTTAGAGGTGTAACTCTTACTCGTATCCCAATAGAGTAGAACTTAGAAGCGAATGATTTGGCTAAAACGGCATCAATGTATAAGCCGATGGCCAGGTCAGTCGAGGTGGAGATCACAGAAATAGAGGCCGATGATCGGAGGTATGATATCATCAATTATTTGAAAAATCCTTCGACATCGGCACCAAGAAAGCTTAGATATCAAGCAACAAGGTACGTGCTTCTCAACGAAGACTTGTACCATCGGACGACTGAAGGAGTTCTCCTCAAATGTATAAACATTGAAGAAGCCAAAGTGATGATGTGCGAAGTACACTATGGCATATGCGAAACACACCAGTCAGTCCAGAAGATGAAATGGTTTCTTCGGAGAGCTTTCTACTTTCGATCAACTATGGTTTAGGACCACATAAAATATTATAAGGGGTGCCAAGACTATCAGAAGTTTGGAGCTATTCAATGGGCACCCACATTGGCAATGAATCCAATAATTAAACCCTGGCCCTTCAGGGGATGGGCCAATGATATGATCGGTCAAATCTACCCAGCATCAAGTAAAGGACACAAGTTCGTATTGGCGGCCACTAATTACTTCACAAAGTGGGTGTTGGCGTAAAAGATTACGCTAACAAGTTCTCTAAGATTAAGAACTAACAAACAATGAGTTTGCGAAGCGAACTATCTCAAGCCTCCGAATTGGATAATAGCTTGAAGTAGTTCGAAGTTGTGTATTGAATATCTGAATATTCGATGCCTATTACAGGGTGAGAAGGGGGGTATTTATAGGTAAAAACCCTAAGGAAAAGACCTTTTTACCCCTCAATTACAACTGACATAGTGGAAACTATTCGGTACCCCGAATAGGGCTAAAATAGTAAAATCTAGCCGGAGAGGATAGATAAGGCAGACATCTCGCCAGTCTTACTGTTTTCCACTGTAGCGTCAGAGCCTTCGGAGGACACCTTCGAACAGATGCTTCGAAGTACCCTTCGGCTCAAAAACTTCATCAACTTGGAGATGAACTTCTATTTTGATGCTGATGAATTGTCTTTGCCTGTTGATCTTAAAAGCCCTAGGGATGAAGTATTTCCCCCAACAGTAGCCCCTCGAATATGCTTCTCCAATTTAACTTGTGTAGGAGGAGAGTAGTATACGCAAGAAATATTTTCATACTCAGGGACTTAGAAAAATTTGAAGGTATTACAGTTATTCGAAGTGTCTTTGACATCGAAGTATATCTGATGAAAGCTTCGAACTGAGACTCCTGTGTGAACGCTTCACAGGGAAATGAACCATTGCGGAGGAGAAACATCGTGAAGAGCCATTAATTGTGAATCGTTACCCTTCAAGTAGCCGTTAGGCTCCTAGAAAAAGTAACAGTCAAAACTTTACCGTGGGTTCACACCTTTTTACTTCCTGGCCCCACCCGTCAGCGACAAAAGTCGAACCTGCAATGTGAATGCATGTTCGAAGCGTAGTAACTAGTGGAAAGGCTATAAAAGGGGGGCGAAGCCCATCGAAATTTTTTACAGAGCTTGTTTTCTAAGCTTCATTTCTTCAACCTCCTAATTTTCCCCAATCTTTTGAGCAACCAACCCATGGCGAGGACCCACGCAACTGTGCCGGCCACATTGGGAACTCTGGTGCAGAGGCAGGCATGGGTGGCATCAACAGCGGTGGCCATGGTGGGAGCTCTGGGGAGTTCTTGGCCAAAGTATCCTCGGGAGCTCCGCCCACCGTCCAAGAAGCCAATGCCGTAGAGCTTTATCCTCGGACAATCGACGAGCACGATGGACTCCATCGAGGAGGCGGTGAATGGGAAGTTGGGCCCAGGAATGAGGACTCGAGTCTCGGGAATAGAGGCAACCCCAAAGCCGTGGAGCGGGGAAGTGGTGGTCTTCGTGGCTTTCTTCGAAGTCGGACTGGGACTTCCTACGATTAATTTCCTATCAGAGGTACTGGACATGTTCCATATTACCTTGCCGTGGTTGTCCCCCAACGCCATAACAAGACTGGCCATCTTCGAATGGGCCCTTCGGGCGGAAGGATGTGAAGGGAGATCAGAGGTCTTCTCCGCCACTCACGAAGCGTCCTGCCAGCTGAAGCCACAAGACAGACCCAAAGACACCAAGGTGTTGACGGCGTTCGGAAGTGTTAACTTCCAACTTCAGAAGGAGCACGCGCAGAACTTCCCGGCGAAGGCTATCAACGACCGATGGTACACTAACTAGATCCTCCGGTGGTTCTACACCGAAGTCGGAGAGGACTCCAGCCTCGCGGGGCCTCTTCAAGAAATCTGGTACTGGAAAGAGGCCGAGGTTACTTCGAACCCAAGCTTGCTTTCAACGCGGCTTGGTTTGCTTTCTTCAATAGCCAGCCGTATGAGCATGCGAGATCTGGCGGAGGAATTCATTGCCCTCCGGATCTCGCCTCTCGGAGCCGATTGGCTGATTGCGTTTCAAAACGGTTCAAAGGGGGAGCTTCGAAGCCTAGGTAAGTCTTCACATTTTCTGCATTAACACATTAGAAATAGATAACATACTTATGGAATGCTACCTCTTTTCAGTGGGTCCTTTGGCGCTAGCTACGGAGCAGATCGCAAGGGCCACTGAATGGGTGCTCGGAGCCCCTACGGTGGTGGAGAGACAGTGAAGGGTGGAGCTGGTGGGAAGTTGGGAGCGCTTCAACAGGGTGTGGAGTGCTCTTGGGATGGAGCCTCCCCCTCTACCAGACTTCGGCTCAACCGGAGTGGCCCCTCGAAAGAGAAAAGCCACCGCCGAGCCCTCAAAGAAGGCCATCAAGACCCCAGTCAAGAAGGGGAAGAAGACAACGAAGCCTCCTCCTCAGCCATCTCCAGTGTATTCGCCTTCCTCCTTGGACATTCAGAGCTCCTCTTCGGAGGGCTCAGATGAAAAAAACTCCAATGTCCAGATGGGGAAGGCCCTCGAAAACTATCTTTTGGAGGATAGCGAGGACAAGTCCCCTGGTGTAGCCGGAGACCCCCCTCGGGAAGCTGTGGTAGCTGATACAGGACATTCCTCCGAGCCTGTTGCAACCGACTCATTACTTGAGCTAGCAATTCCTAACTCACCCGTGGCCAGGGTAATAGTGCCGGAGATTGGGACATCTGCAGATGTACGAAGTCCTGGAGGACCCCACAATTCTCCCACAAAGCATAGACGAAGGTATACCTCGAAGCGTGAGAAACCAAGGGTGGTTTCGGTGTTTTGTGATGAGTGATTGACAGGCTTTTTACCCTCTGTTCGAAGGGTACCTCCGAAGGGGCTTCGGAGGTGGTACCTCCGAAGGGTGTTCGGAGGTGGTTTCACCGAAGGGTGTTCGGTGTTTGCTTGCTGCAGCTGTGCAGCGGAGTGTGCTCATCGGAGGGGTCCGACAGTACACGATGACTGGGTTTGTACCAAAGGGTTCGGTACTTTGGGCGGTACACCGGAGTGTGTACTGGAGGTTGCTAACCCGGAGAGGTCTCCGGAGTACTGGATACACTTGTTTGCTTGTCGGTGGTGCGCAGGGACTTCGGAGGCGACAGACAAGGTTCGAGCCAGATGAACCTGGGTCAAGCGGGAGGCTTGATGCCAGGGGAGCGGGGAGCTCCGTCATGGTGGCTGCGAAGGTGGTCCGGGTTGGTCCTCGGGTCGAGGCGCGCCAGGTGAAGGCAGAGAGTGCGGAGCGTGGCTCCGGCTGAAGGTACTCCGAGACAAGTCCTCGGAGGCGAGGCACTTCGAAGGTACTCCGAATGGAGTGACTTCGGAGTTGGTGGAACAAGTCCTCTGCGGAGACAAGGATTTCGAAGTGTGCTCCGGAGGGAGACACTCGAAGGTACCCGATGAAGGTCTCAGAAGTCGAGGTGCATCGAAGGCATGGTCTGGGTGAGGCTCGTCGAGGAGTGTGCTCGGGGAGAGACACTGCGACGAAGTGCTCATGGAATGCTTCATGCGGAGGCCTTGGACGAAGGAGGGACTTCGAAGGGTGGCACTCCGAAGGTGTGGCTTCGGAGTGAGGATGACTTGAGGTACTTCGGCCTGCATGGCTTCGGTACACGGACTGACGGAGTTCGAGCTGGGTGAAGCTGCGAAGCCGTGGTGGTCCACTCCGGAGGTGTTTGTGCGAAGGCCCAAGGGCTTTGACGGCTTCGGCTCAAAACCGTCAGTGTATCGGAGACAGACTTCGGTGGAGCGAAGGCCATCTGGCTTCAGGCTTCTCACCGAAGCTACCGCACCCTCGCGTGCGATGGGAGGCTGCAGAAAGTCAAAGACTGCAAAGGCTGACACTGTCTGTTCTGTAAAAGGCTGACACTGTCCCCTCTGCAAAGCTGACAGAGAAGCCTCCAGAATAAAGGTGGACTACCTTTTGTACCCCTTAGTTCTGTAGAGACAAAATGAATGTAAACCCTAGGGGTAGTGTAGTCAATTCCTTTGGGTGAACTGTGGGCTATAAATATGGGGGCTCGGTAGGTAACATTGAACACTTTGAGCATTTACTGTTGAGCTCCTGTAGCCACATACTTCGACTGTAATACATCCAGAGAGTTCATTTTTCTGTGTTCCTTGTTCAAGCGGCGAAGCCCTGCTTCTTTGTGCTTTTTGCTTGAGCTCGCGATACATACCTCGCCTGTTGAAGTGCACCGAAGCTTGTTGAGGCGAAGGCTGTTTTTGTGCGAGGTGTGTGTTTGTCAGTGTGCGTTTGCTCTGTGTAACAGGAGGCGAGACCTCGCTGCTTACTAGCATAGCCCTGACCGAGGCCCGTTTTGCTTCGTGTGTCGAAGCCCTTAGCATAGTCCATTTGCGTGTGCGTGTAGACCTTCGTGTACGAAGCGCAGCACCAGTTGCTGTTGCCAAGTTCCTGGTCGAAGTCCTTAGAGGGCTGTCCACTCCTGCGAAGGGTGAAGTGCGAAGCCTGCTCGAAGCACCTCGTGTGCGGAGCCTGCACTGACTTAGCAGAGTTGATTTTCGAGGGTTGTAAGTGGAGCGAAGTCTTCTTGGCTTCGAACTTTTGCTACTCCGAAGCCTGTGTTCGAAGGTGTCGAAGTACCTCCGAACCAGACCTTCGAAGGGAGTGTTCGAAGCCTGTTCCGCAGAAGACAGAACTGGATCCGAAGGCTAGTTTTTAGCCCGAAATTTTAAAAGCTCCCATTCACCCCCCCTCTGGTCGCCGTTTCCGGTCTAACAAAGCGTTTGCCTTTGAAATTCCTACAATAATTATTATACACAAATATTCACTGAATACCTTAATTTTTTAGGTGTGCCGATGAGCGGCATGGCTCTGACCACCGATGGAGCTTCGGCTTCACTTGGAGTTGAGGCTTCGGCTGATGTAGTGGTTCCGACGACCAGAGCTGTCTCGGGCGAAGTAATTTCGACTGAGGGGGCAATGGTTGAAGGAGGATCTACTCTAGCCGAAGTACTAGCTCCAACTTTTGTGCCAGGGAGTGGCAAGAGTATGACGAGCTTCGGCCCCCTCCCTGCCTTGACGGCGACGCCCTCCTCCAACGACCCTTTGGCGAGCAACTCGGAGGAGGAGGCTGCGGTAGATGATCGTCGGGCCCTGTCCTGGCTTCCTCTGTTGGCTCCATTCTTGGAGCAACGGACAGGGCTCCAGACACATCTGGAACCCTTGGCGGACAAAGGCCAAGAGGTCGCGAGCTCCGAATTGGTCTCTGTTTGAGCAAAGCCAGAGCACTGAAACTTGATTTGGCCCTCGAAAGGGCTGCCCTTCATGTATGCAACATACAACAAGTGTATTCAATTAATAAATGAAATTACTTGGTACTTACTTTGCTTTTATGCAGCAATTCATCCTTGCTAGAGCGGCAGCGACTTCCAATGATCTCAAAACTAATCGGCTCAAAAGGAAGGTTACTACCCTTCAGTCCGCCCTCAAAAGCTCTGAGGGCAAAACATTGTAGCTGGAGGGGAGCTCCTCAAGGAGCGGAGGGCTAGGGATATCACTGATGAAGCACTCTGGGCCGAGTAGCAGAACAACACTGCACTCAAGGATTTGGTATAAGAGACCGAGGCCGAGTGTGTGGTGCTTAGAGCGGAGGTCGAGAAGCTCCAGCAAGCAGCAGCAGATTCTAGCGCACAACTTGTGGAGCTCCAAGACTCAATCCAACAAGCACTGGCCCAGAAGAGTACTCTGCTATCAAGAATATCCAAAGTATATGTTGCTGCTTCTGAGCTGGAGGCGGTGGAAATGAAGCATGCCGACATTGCGAAGCATACCATGGACACCCTCCGGGGTACCCTGGAATATTTTGGAACGATGTGCCCTTCATCTTCAGCTGCGGCGAGCGAGCCTCTTGAATGGAAGCTGAAGATGATCCAAGCATCTACGAAGTTGATGATGGGCTCCGGGGTTCGCGATGGAGAGATCTCTGGGCAGGTTGCCGGAATCGGAGTCCTTCGTCATATCGAAGCCCTTGGGATATCTATTGCTCTGGTAGGGGGTTCAATGCCTGCAGGCTTCACCGACGAAGACTTGTTGCGTCCTTCTCTGGATGTAGCCTCTGCTTGGGAAGCTTTCTGGGCAATCTGGAAAATGGACCACAAAGTTGTAGCCAAAGCTTGGATAGACGAGGCTCGCCGGCAGAAGCAAGCTCACATGAAGCCTCTTCTTCCAACTTCATTGGCTCCGACCCCACCTGCTCCACCAGCCGACCCACAGGTTTAGCTTTATAGGGTGCTTAAGCATGTACAAGAAATCTTGTAAAGCCCCTTATATTAATGAATGAAAAGTTTATAAACGAGGAGTCTTTGTTTGGATGTTTATTCTTAGGTTTTGCCATGCACTTAGGAACTCGACTTCGAAGTACTGGAGCCTAGCGAAGGGCTCCGCCAGCAATGGGATGTCCTCAAAGGCTTAAGGCCCTATCGACGCTCACGCTTCTCTGTTCCTTGAGGAGATCAAGGGGAAATAGCACCTGAAGTCCATCGTGAAGTCTTAGCTTATATTAAAGAAGAGGATAAGGAAGTGACATCTTCGTCCTCCGAATACGTAGATTGGTCTGACTCGGAGTACCAAGCCAAAGACCCTGCGGAGGCTAGCTCCGAAAGACTTCTGTCCTGGGCTGAACTTCAAGAGCAGCAGAAAAAACTGCGAGCTTCAAAGAAGAAAAGCACTCGGACCAAGAGGAAAGTTTTGAAGACTCCGATCTCCGAAGACCGAAGTGGTCCTAGAAATAGATCTAGAGGTCGGAGGGGTCTCCGCTTTTATCTAGGCTTAGACCAAAATTTCTCTTGATGTAATACAATATGATTATCCAATTTATATAATTTGTTTTAGAAGCATCTCTTGTTTGTTCCTTACTCCACTGCCCCTCCTTGTGGGTGGGGGACCGTACGCGTTGCGATAGGGTCCGTCGGACACAATGATTGATATAACAATCTGATGCTTCGCACAACACTTGGTAATCATACTTCACTCTTTCGTAGAGTTCTTCGAACTGTACATTCATATTATGATGTTTTTAAGTTTCAGAGCTAAGTTTACACTTGTAGGCTCCAATAGTAGTCGCTTAGGACTTTAAAAGTGTTACATCGGGCTGGATCCTTGAAACCTTATTGCGTGGTCACCTTAGACTCCTTTATAGATGCTTCGAACCCAAAGGCCAGAAATCTGTTCTTTTAAAGTCCTTAGACTCTTCTACGGATCCTAACAAGCCGGATCCTAGAATCCATAGGTTGGCCACCTTCGGCTCTTTTATAGATACTTCAAACCCGTAGGCCAGAAATCTATTCTTTTAAAGTCCTTAGACTCTTCTACGGATCCTAACAAGCTAGAGCCTAGAATCCGTAGGCTGGCCACCTTCGGCTCTTTTACAGATGCTTCAAACCCGTAGGCCGAAAATCTGTTCTTTTAAATTCCTTAGACTCTTCTACGGATCCTAACTCTTCTGCATCTCTTACAATTGTTGGCCAATAGAGCCCCTATCGAAGTGTCTTTCCTGCTAGATTACGCGAACAGGTTCTCTAAGATTAAGAACTAACAAACAATGAGTTTCTGAAGCGAACTATCTCAAGCCTCCAAATTGGATAATAGCTTGAAGTAGTTCAAAGTTGTGTATTGAATATCTGAATATTCGATGCCTATTACAGGGTGAGAATAGGGGTATTTATAGGTAAAAACCGTTAAGAAAATACCTTTTTACCCCTCAATTACAACCGACATAGTGGAAACTATTCGGTACCCCGAATAGGGCTAAAATAGTAAAATCTAGCCGGAGAGGATAGATAAGGCAGACATCTTGTCAGTCTTGCTGTTTTCCACAGTAGCGTCGGAGCCTTCGAAAGATACCTTCGAACAGATGCTTCGAAGTACCCTTCGGCTCAGAAACTTCATCAACTTGGAGATGAACTTTTGTTTTGATGTTGATGAATTGTCTTTGCTTGTTGATCTTAAAAGCCCTGGGGATGAAGTATTTCCCCCCAACAGTGGGTAAAGGCCATTCCGCTCAAAAGGGTTACTTCTGCTGATGCCATCGAGTTCATCAGGGAATATATAATATATCGATTTAGGATTCCACAAACCATCACAACAGATCAGGGGACAATTTTCATATCTGAAGAGTTCCATTAATTCACAGTTTGTATGGGAATCAAACTCTTAAATTCATGTCCATATTATGCACAGGCTAATGGGCAGGCGGAAGCATCCAACAAAATTTTGATCAAGTTGATAAAGTGTAAGATCAATGAGCAGTCGAAGCATTGGCATCGGTCTCTATCAGAAGTACTTTGGGCTTATCCGATGGCATGACATGGATCCACTCAAGTACCACCATATCAGTTCGTCCATGGCCATGAAGCAGGAATACCATGGGAAAATAACATGGGTTAATTGCTTATGTGCCACCGTTATTTTCCGAAACGCCAAAAATGCCATTAAAATTTTAGTATTTGCTCATATGCCATTACTATTTCAAATTCACTCTTTTATGCCATTTGGGCCCAAATATTCATAAAAAATGATGGCATAAAATGGAAAATTAGAAATATTAATGGCATATGAGCAAATATTCAGAGTCTGCAGGTGGGTCCAAATGGCATAAAAGAGTAAATTTGAAATAGTAATGGCATAAGAGCTAATACCAAATTTTTAATGGCATTTCTGGCGTTTTGGAAAATAACAGTGGCACTGAAGCAATTATCCCAAATAATATCGGCTCAAGAAGGATAACACTACAGGACCAACTCACAACCGATGATTATTATAATTTAATGATATATGGCTTAGACGATCAAGCATAGGTCTGATTGAGAGCCCTTGAAAAGATTGAAGAGAATAAAGCAAGAGTTGTTAGGTGTTACAACAAGAAAGTGGTTCCCAAGTCATTTGAAGAAGGAGAACTCATGTGGGAGCATATCCTACCGATCGGGTCTAAGGACAATCGGTTCGGTAAGTGGTCACCTAATTGGGAAGGAGCATTTCGAATACATTGAGCGGTGCCTAGTAATGCCTATTTGCTCAAGGGATTAGATGGAGAAGTGTTAGCGAAGGCGTTGAATGGAAAATATTTGAATAAGTATTTCTCGAGCGTTTGGATAAGTGCCTAAAAGTCTACACACAAGCATTAAAATAGCTAACACTGATGGTATCGCCTTTAGACGGTCGATGGTAAAACATCGTCCTTCGACTAGATAACTCAAGATTGATTTAGGGGATCAACAGTGATTGCATTCAAAAGTATGATGGTTACACAACATTCGGCGTTGCGATACAAAGAAAAATTTAAAGAAGAGCACGATGAATTGCCTCAATCGGCCGTAGCCGAATCACATCGATGCTCCAAAGGATAGCATGATCTTCGGTGTCCGAGCCAGGGATGTTTTGAATGACTCGGCATCAGCATTGGTCATGGCGGACAGCACCGGTGAGTCGATTCTCTAGGGCCTTGATCCTAGCCGGGAAGGAGACCAGAGTGCCTTCTTTCTGAGCAATCTTCGCCCAGACCCCATCAAGCCTCAAGGTCAAATCGGCTTCTTCTTCCCACAGCTGGTCAAGATGCAGTGACATGGCCGATGACTCATCCCAAATGCGATTTAGGAGGGTACGTTCAGCAAGTATCGCCTCATCTTAGGTTTTCACCACCTCTGGCTATGATGCGCGACTCGTGCGATCAGCCACATGTTTCATCACCTGGTTTACTTTTGGCTGATGGTACTCCATGAACTCGGCTGGCGTGAGGGCATCGACCAGCTATGGAGAAAGGGAGTTCAGGATATCATTGAAATGGGCCCTTATCGGACTAGAATCACTGACCAAGACCTCCACAGGATCCTCTAGGCGACGCAGCAAGTCCGATAAGGTCTCCCTGACTTCTGGAGCTAGTCGAGCCACGACCGACGGAGGGGCGATGGTGACTTCTTCATCCTTAAGATATGGGCCGATATCGAAAGGAAATTGATGGATGAAGGACTAAAAGGAATAAACAGTTAGATAAATAAAGGGCAAGCGTGTTATAATGACAAATGCAGAAGTACTTATGTCAGCTGGCATAGTAGGGGCGGTCGATTGTGGAGTGCCATCGAAAGAAGAAACTACGGCATAGCCCTTGGTTGCAGCAATCGGAAGGGTGTGTGAATCTTCCCCTTCAAGGCTGCCCTAGGGGGCAGGCGAATCCGTAGTGGAAAGCATCGGCAGCATTCAAGGTCTGGGTCAATTACACGTCGATAGAGAAAATGAGAAAAGAAAAATACCTGATGAGAGGCATCAGCAAGAAGATCCTCAGCGATGACATCCAATGGAGCAATAGCATCGGCGGTAGTCGCCGACTTGCCAAAGCCGATGGTTGCACCTTCCGGTGCATCAACATTGACTGCATCGGCATCGACAAGCGTGACACAGGCAGCAGCATCAACCGGAGCAGTGATGGTAGTGGTGGTAGCCGATTTGTGAGGGTCAATCACAGCGACCTCCAGTATACTTGCCTCAACAACGACATCTGTGGTGGCATCCTCAACAACTTTGGTCGATCGGGGACCAACAATATCATCGGTCGTGTCATCAAACGGCGTGTAAACAGAATAGACGTTGACAGGAGAAGGCGACTGAAAACAGGAAGGTATAGGCTGTTAGGAGCATGGAAGAAAGGTTGCACGATGAAAAGTCAAGTACAAACCTATGTCGATGAAGTGACTTCAGCTGTCGGTGGGGAAGAATCGACACTGAGGACCTACGCGGGTGAAGGGGCAATCTGCACCGGCTACGAAGACAATAAAACAATAAGCCTACACTCCACAAAATAGTGTCATGAACAAAGGTTGAAGTCTTATTGAGGACGACGAAGTCGAAGCCGATGGGATTTCCTGACTAGTCCGAGCCCTAGTGGATCAGCGCACACCCACGACCAATGCCTAGCATTTGCGTGCTGGAATTTTAGGTTGTTTCCTGCTCACCCAGTCAGTGGGTGTTGGGGCATTGATACCCAAGTTGGTGGTGGTTGATATGGGTCCATAACCTATCAGCCGACCACTGAGGCTTGCAGAAGGCGCTTCATGGTACTCTTCCTGCATAGTGCAAAGATGAGCAAGAAAACAGAGGACGGTTGGGGTGAACGAAAGGGCAAGCTTAAATGTTTACCTTAGAATCCGCATCAACACCGCTCGGGCACAACCGCTCCTAATACGTCTTTGAGGGGCGATTTAAGATATGCCTCCTCCATTTAGCCCACCATTGGCATAAATCAGTGGAAGACGCCTGACAGACCATCTAGGAAGCGAGATCGCAAAAAGGGACCTTATCGGCCACAGACTTGGATCCGATCGATGAAGAAAAGAAGAGGAAGAAGCTGATCGAGCCCTAGTTGCCTTGTGAAGATCATCGGGCGATAGAACTCATATGAGGTCCTCTCAAGGTGTCTGGTGATGAAATTGATGGGCAGGAGGTAAGGAGAGATCACAGCCTTGAAAATGTTAATGGATTCCTCATCACGACACACATCAGTCAAAGTTAGCCGATGGGGGCACTCATACTCCGATTGATATCCATAGAGGTACTACTAGGTGACCAAATCGGAGGGGAAACCAAGGTAAAAAAACCTTGAAGAAAATGGCCAGGGGTTCAGAAGACATGCAGAGACTAGAGCGGCAAGCGGCTGCCTTACCTAAAGAAGAACATCAGCGATAAATAGGATCGGCCGATTGGGGAAAATCAGAAGGGAAAATCGTTGATGACCTTGGTGGTGTAGACATTGAGCCAAAGCTGAATAAACCACCAAGGGCCACCAAGATGGCCAACGGAATCACCAATCGACAGTCCGGTCGATACTTAATGGAGAAGATGATAGGCTGCTCCAAGGATGTATCAGCCGAGAGGAATCTTTACGTGAGAAGCAAGTTGCTCGACTAAGACTTGGAGATGAGAGGTCGGGCCCAAGGAAGATCCGCAAAAGACAAATCTTTCTAACCAGAGGTTGAGGAAAGCTATGTGTTCACGAACATCTACAGGTCTAGTTTGCTTATTGTTCTTTGCAAAGTACCTGCTCCAACTGCTGGTGGATTTAGTGTCAAGACGATGGTTTGACTTGGAGCGGAAGAAGAGGGGATTGGCCGATGAGTTGATATCGAGACAAGTCAGTAAAAACACATCAAGCAAGGTAGGGCTCATCATCCCATGACCAAAAACAAAAGCATTTAAGACGTCGAACCAAAAATAACAAGCGGTGGCCAACATCGGTTCGTTCTCATATGGCTCAACAAGAGAAAGGTCGATGTAGTGCCCAATGTCGATCTCATCCCAAAGGGTGCAGTATATGGCCGATACCCTAAGGTACCAGTCACGCCAACCAAGGAGAGGGGAAGGAAAAGCCTCAAAACTTGAGTCCCAATTGGAGGAAAGCATGGGAAAGAATTTGAAAGGGATCATATCAGTTTTGGCATTAATGATGTAAGTGGGGTCAGGAATTCCTAGCAGGCCTAAGAAGTAGCAATATAGGATGTTGGCCATAGGAATGAGGATTTGATTCTTCAAGTTCTATACAGAAGAAAGCAAAAAGAAGCCGTAAGAAAAAAGGAGGCAAAAAACCTAAGAAAAACCAAAGAATGGTATAAAGAGGAGAATGTTGAATGACTTACCTCGGGGATCACGTCGTTGGTTGCCATCTCAAGTGTTGCTGGAGTACGAGGCCGATGAGGAGCTCGAAGATGGAAAAATGGCAGTCGTGAGGGCACTTGAAGCAGGACAGCGACAAGCTCGATGGCTAAAGCTGAGGGCACTATGTATGCAGAAAGCGTGAAGGGGAGAAGAGAAGAATAGCCAGTGAATACTTATAGAGTGAAAGCAACTCCTCGGCAGCCGGATTTAGTGGGATTGTCTTCAACGTTTGGCAAAAGGTAATCATAAGTACGGTTTTCAAAATGTTGAGATCTTTGCAGGCTCGGGATTGGGCGAATAGAACCTTTGGCTTAAAGGATACCAGTGCAAAACTGTGTGGGATGAAGCCTGGTCCGATGCCGCCATAGAGAAAAGTAGATGCGTTAGACCAACCGACATCCATCACAGTCGTGCATTTCCAAAGAAGAAGATGCGGAGAAGAAGGTGAAAGGTTGATGCAATATGGAGCCGGTACCCTGCGTATTGTTATATAAAGTACGAGAAGTTAGGGTTTTTCCTACTAATGATAAATTTGAAAAGACATTTTGAAGAGACATTTGAAGGGACGTGATGGCAGATAGTTTTCATGACCAATAATTTTGAAGCATCAGTTACCCCTTAATGCTCAAAAACTAGGGGGGCATGTGTTAACGCCAAGATTTGGCAAAGCCTAGGCCCACTAAGGATGTCACACGGTCAACAAAAGTTAAGGAAGTCTGGTCAAAGGTTGGTCAAAGAAGCATGTCCATTCTGTTACAAATGGCTAGATAAGAGGAAGCTGATGGAGATAAAAGAAGATAAATATAAGCCATAATAAGTTATGATGGATGTTACTTGGATGGCAAGTCTCCAGACTATAAATATGTATCTAATTAGCTAGGTTTAGGGGACACACAATCAACTACAACAAAACTACTTATCGGCGCATCGCCACCCTTGGATTCCCAAGGTTAATTCCGGCGGGGCTTGGCACTTGGAACTGGGCTACATCGTTCTGATCTCCAGCAAAGGATGTATCATGTTGATCTCTTGAGGCATCGTCCTAGTCAGTGTTCATCAAGGTTGTATCATGTCGATCTCTTAAGGCATCAGCCCGGTCAATGCAATCACTAGTTTATCTTCGTGTATTTGCTAAGTCTAAGGCTGCATCACTTTGATCTCTTAGATTGATGTGAATTAGGTGTCATAGTCTGAGGCTTCATCGGTTAGGACTGACATCTCATTCTATTATACCTGATTCATGATGTATACTATTCATCTAAATAAAGTGTGTCTGATGTGTTGAAGTATTGTTGATTTCTCGTGATTAGCACTTGTCTTGGTTAGGTCCGATCTTGTTATTATGACAATTTCATAATACAGATATGTTTTCTGGTATGCTAGATTTAGTTTCTATCGGAGTACAAGTCGATATGTTATCTTTAATTCCATGTTGTCTTATCTTCTCCGGGAGGTATTCATCGGCCTTTACGTGCAAAGACTTTAACTTATCGGTCGATGGAATACTCGGTCTCGATAGTATTGCCATGGTCAATGGCCCTACGGCCGATTGGTGTCTTTACTAGCGGTTGTTTTATTCTCACCATGATCATTGGCTCAATAGCCGATCGAATTTTCTACTGACATCATTTTCATTCTTCCTTATTAGTTGTAGGGTCACACTAATTGGCACACTCATAACTTTTTTTCTAAGATGTAGGACCTGCACTAGAGTTAAGCAGACCTCCCAAGCCATGTGTGTAACCAAAAATGACACCAACAGACATCAAATGTTTAACATATGCCCCATAACCCCAAATCTTTAGAAAAGACAAACTGGGATGCCTCACAGTCCATATCTCATATGGTATCTTCTCTATTGACTTAGATGGAACTATATTTAATGTAAAAGTGACAGTTTCTAAAGCGAGTCCCTAAAAAGATAATGGAAGATCAGCATGACTTATCATCGACCGAACCACATACAAAAAGTGCGGTTCCTTCGCTCAGAAACCCCATTCCACTAAGGAGTATTAGGTGGAGTCATATTTAGAACAATTCCACACTTCTTTAGATGGTCATTAAATTCATGGCTCAAGTATTCATCTCCATGATCTGATCGCAGAAATTTGATTGTCTTACCCATATGATTTTGTGCCTCATTCTGGAACTCCTTGAACTTTTCAAAGGATTCCCACTTGTGCCTCATTAAGTAGATATAACCATATCTACTCAAGTCATCGGTAAAAGTGATAAAGTACTAAAAACCACCTCTAGTTGTATGACTCATCGGTCCACATACATCAGTACGTACAATGGCCAATAACTCATTTGCCCTTTCACTTTGACCCATGAAAGGCGTCTTTTTCATTTTGCGGAGTAAACATGACTCACATGTATCATATGATTCAAAATCAAATGACTCCAAAAGCCCATCTTTATGAAGCTTCTGCATGCGCTTCTCATTTATATGACCCAAACGAGTATACTAGACATAGGTAGGATTCAAATCATTGAGTCATATTTTTCTTTGTATTAATGTTATAAACATGTATATCATTAAGACTCATAATGTATAATCCATTCAATAATGGAAAAACACCATAAAGCATACCATTCAAAAATATTGAACAACAAATTTTCTTTATTTCAAATTCAAAATCATCTTCCTCTAAACACGACGAAGAGATAATGTTTCTACCTAAGGCTAGAATACAATAATAATTATTTAACTCCAAAACCAATCCAGAGGGAAACATCAGTGAATAAACGACGACGGCCAACACTGTAACCTTTGCACCATTGCTGATGCAGACATCCAACTCGCTTCTTGCACACTTTCTTGGTCTACTCCACCCCTACAATGATTTGCAAGTATGAATCATCGAACTGACATAAAATACCCATGAATCATTAGTGCTAGTAGCAAGATTAATTTTAATAACATTTAAACATGAATCGGAAGTCACACTTCCCGTCTTATTTTTCGATTCTTCAAGTTATAGTTTGCAATTCCTCTTCCAATGGCCAAGCCTTTGGCAGTGGTGGCAAACATCAAAGTTAGCAGGGTCTGACTTGGACTTTATAGTCGGTTTGGACTTTGAACTCGAGATCACATCGTGAGCCCTAACCTTACCTTTCCTCTTTCTCTTTTTACCTTCTTGTTGAACCACTATCACATGGCTAAGATTCTTTTTGATGTTCTCCTCAACTGTTTTGAGCATCCCATGCAATTCAGCCATGGTCTTCTTTAGACTATTCATATAAAAATTCATAATGAACTGATCAAAGCTTGGTGGGAGCGATTGAAGAATAACATATATGGCCAAATCTTGGTAAATAGGAGAGCCAAGCTATTCTAGGTTCTCAATGTAACCAACCATTTTGATCACATGAGGACTCACTGTATTAACATCTGCCAACTTGCAGTTAAACAAGGCTTTTGAGATTGTATCATTCAGCTCTTGCTTGGTTCTCAAACATTCCCTTGAGCCCTACGATCATATCGTAGGCATCTCTTTTCTCATATTTCTTCTAGAGATCAGAGGTCATACAAGCAAGCATGAGACAGTCGCTATCTACTGAATCACTAGCAAGCTACTCATAAGCACGCCTTTCAACGAGGGGATCATCATCCTTGGGTTCTTTAGGGTGGGTTCCTATAAAATGTATTCCTTTTTCTCTTGCTTGAGAACAATTATCAAGTTACGAAACCAGTCAATAAAGTTTGTTCCTTTTAGTTGTTCTCTTTGATGAATAGATCACAAATCAAAAACTGAAGTGCTCTTAATAGTAGTAGGTGTCATGATCTATAAAATAATACAAGGTTCAACATTATGCTATGTTTATCTTCTATCCAATAAAAGATGTTCCACTATATTTAAAAACAAACACTTTTCCTCTAATGACTAATAGTGGCATAAGATTCATGTTCAATTAACTCCTAGTGATCTTTGGCATCACTACTAGAAGCTAACTAACATAGGTAAGCAATCCTTTTCTAATCACATCACATGTAACTCTTGTTTGTTGGGGAAGCATTCAATGTCCGACGTACAACTCCATGCCCCAAAGGCTAAAACCATTTTGATAGTCTTGTTAAGCAAACCAATACTATAGAGGTGGTAGTCTGACTTCCACCCTAACTAGTCAAGATAAAATACAGTATGATTTGGCATACCCACTATCGATGATTGAGATCCTTGGTAGGTGCAGCTATTGGAAAGAGCATCAATACTTAATATTCTGAGGGAAAAATATTCTAGCAAGTTAATGATGTTGTTGATAGAAAAAATGGAATTAATGGCCAAGATTGTCAAAATATCAATTTTTGTAATTTGGGCCAAAAATATACAAGTCCTGGTACAGGTCGAAGCCCTGAAGTGCTGGAGGCCCACAAGCATGGGGACTCGGGGGCCTTTTAGCAGCTTGCTCCATGGGCTGGCTTCGGCCCAGAGGCCCTTCAGCGGCCTGCTTCGCCGAAGCTTCGGCCCGAGGAGCACCCTTCGGCAAGCCCGTCGAAGGCCCACTTCGGGCAGGCTTCGAATAAGGAGTCTGATACAGATTATGGTTGTTTTATCTCTAAACTTAATTAGGCTGAATATTATTAGATTAGAATTAGAGATAAGAAGACTAGCCCCTATAAATACAGGGGTGAGGCCGGTTCATAGGACCCCCCAACACAGATCAATCACAAAGCCCTAGCTTTGAGTCGTTCCTTTATTTATCTTTACTTTCCGCAGTAGATCAGTATACCTTCGTGGGTTTGCACTGGAAGCCCTCCGTAGGCCACGCCGTAACAGTGGTAAGCCTTGTTGGTTTGCTTTTGAATCATCCGTTAATCTACGTAACAGATTGCTATCACCTTGTTGGTTCGCTGGTGAACCATCCGTTAATCTACGTAATAGATTGCTACCTTCATTTTGTATGCTGCAACACTTAGTAATTCGGTCTTCATGCCAAATTGGCACTTGATCTTTGTTCTGCTGCAGGTTTCACATTTGGAGCCCCTTCGCCAAAGGTTTCTAGAGCTAGGAAGCTTGTTTCGAAGGCTGTCAGAGCACCCTTCGGCGAGTCCTCATGTCATCCGACCGTGCCGGATCCATCACGCTATTGTCGGTCTAGTCAAGTCCTGCGCATAGGGGCTACTTTGCATCCGGAGTGGCTTCGCGCTGGAGTCACGCTAGAATGCTTCGCATCAGACTTCGTCATTTTAGAGTGCTTCGCATTGGACTTCGTCGCATTAGAGTGCTCCGCATCGGACTACATTGTATCGGCGCCCCGCGTTGGATTTTGTCGGGTCAGAGGCTTCGCACTGAACTCTGCCGTTCGGAGGCAATTTCGCGTTGCAATCTGTTCGAAGCCTGTCTTTGGCCAGATCGATCTGAACGCCGAAGGATACCTTCGCCACACCAGACGCCAAAGGCCCCCCCTTCGGTAACCCTTCGCATAGTATACTCCGAACCAATCTTGCTCCGTTAGGTTGGTTGGATTATTTTATCTATATATTTTGGCTAATTAGATTGTTTACTTGTGATCTGATTACCTGGTGACTCCACCCCCTTGCCACTGTTAAGGGTAGTCAGAACGCGACGTCAGTGTTGTGTTACGCTTAGGCTCATCCCTAAGTATCCATGTGTTTTTGGATTGTCAAACTGACCCAAGTGCAGGGGCACGTTTCCATGTCAACAGATGCCTATCGTGCACAAAACATGCAAGAATAGTATGACAAGAACATAAGTAAGCACCACAAACAACCACATTGATTGTGATATAGTACGGCCCCTTCATATGGTGATCTCTATCTCCATGGCTCCTTTCATTGTGCTTCAGACCTCCATGAACATGTGCTATCCTATTACAAATAATAGGACCTATACTAGTTACATGAGTCGAAGCATCAAAAGTCAACGTGTAGGTCGTACAACCATTGAATAGCCTTAGGCTATAATATTCATGACATGCAGGTCATGTTAATTACATTCATAAATTTTATACATTTTTGCAAGGCCATATCAATCACAACATTCTCTACAAAACAAAGTTAGGCAAAGAATCTACACGTGATTGAACTAGGTCAGAACTTTCGATCCAACATCGGAACTTTTGACTACAAAATCACAGTTTGTATCAAATTAAATCGAGATCGGAACTTCCAATCCAACATCAGAACTTTGGATAGAATTAAATCGAGGTCAAAAGTTCTAATCCAACATCAGAACTTCCGATAGAATTAAACTGAGATCAGAACTTCCGATCCAACATCAAAACTTCTAATTGTAAAATTGCTCTCCGTATAAAATTAAATGGAGCTCAGAAATTCTGATCCAATATCGGAACTTCTGACACTTCGGAACTTCTGAAAATCCAATGAATAGAACAATATATCTAATTTATTTCCACCATGTATCTCTATGTGTGATTGATCCAGATCGAACACTATGCACGTAGGCTCTAATACCACTATTGGGATATGGGAAGGCTACGGTAGACGGTAAATTTAAAATTTAACCCCTTAGCCCAGGAACCATGAATGTGAGGGATCATGAATTTTTACCGTCTAATGTGATATGTGCTAGTGCAGTGGAATAAGATGTTGAAGAAGCGTGTAGCACCCCGATTTAACAAATCGAGACATCATTGAATTTCATAAGAAAAACAATAATGTAAGAGGTTCATCATGCGACAGCGTACATACGACAGTATTCATGGTACGCAGACCATATTTATTACATCAAAGTTTTGGTAAAAACAACAATAAAGATAATTAAAATTCTGCATGACGAACGTCTTCTTCAGGATCATTCTTCTCGACTGGGTCGCTACTCCAGACTGTCTTCGTAGTAGGCATCCTCTGAGGTGTTCAACGGGTATGAGTACAAAAAGTACTCAACAAGCCACCGCAAATGCAAGTAATAATGCAGGATAATAAACAAAGATGGGTAATGGCTAACAGTGCAGAAAAGTACAGTTTCATTTATTGCATTTAGTGTAATCAATTTTATCATGCGGAAACATAAACATGAACATCGATAACATCATCTAACTCGAGGGGTACAGTCAGCCCCACCTCGCTCAACAGTCCTTACATGTCAATCCATCATGCACATACATATTCAAAGTAATCTAATTGTGAGATGTCACGCAACCCGCCCTTGACCGTGGGCTCGGCTTTTCGAAAAGATTTAAGACTCTGATCAGAGATGTACTACTGTACCCACAAGGCACGCACTCATCCCAAACGAGATGACCCATACTACGGGAACTCATGCCAAAACCTCGGCATGAAATGTTCCAAGCGATAACCACCCGCTCTAGGTTTCGCCGGCGCGCCGGGCCGCATCCCGGCTAACGTCGCACCCCCTTTTGTGCCACATTGGTACAAGTCACCCGCAGGTGCAACTTGACCCATCTCCAAATGGTGGCCTCGGTTTGGAACAACCCATACCTTAGTTAGGACTTACCCACTAGACTTGTGGTTAGTACGTAAGTGTATTGCAACGGATCCCTCAGACCAGTCCTTATAGTGCCCCGGGTGCTACCGACCAATGCCCTAGCTTGCACCCGGAACCCACCATGCATTCACTCACAACCACAACTCCAACACCAATAGAATTCCATAGATTAGAAACAATGGGGATCATATAGTAGAACCATGTACTACGACTCATTTTTATCCTATAGCGATCGTGTCGATACATTGGACACTAGCTAATAACATTTATCATATGGTGACAAGGAGTTTAGGCTAGAGAGCATGGCTTGGGTTGCACATCAAGGTCGGGGGATCCTAAATAAATATATTGTAAGGGTTCATTTGACTAATGCATATATAACCTATGTGTTTTAGCGATAGTTTAATCAAACATGGGTTCAATATGCTCAAAAGATTGGTTTGGTGACTTTCCTTGATCAGCGAAGGGAGAGGGAGGAACTTCCGGGTAATATTCCGGCTCTTCGGTGACGTCGTAGTCTTTTCAATATAATGAAGTAAAATAAAAAGAACACAACATTCAATCAAACAATATAACATTACATGATAAGCACATAAGTTAAAGTTGGTTTGATTAAAAATAAGATAAATTCAATTGTTAAGGTTCTGTGATTTATTTCATAAATAAATTTTTAAAGGAATTAAAAAGTTATCCTTTTTAGAAAAGGGGTGTTTAAATGTGATTATTGTCATATTAAGTTCTCAAATAAATTTGAAATGAAAAGTTCATGTTAATTTATTGGTTTTCAGTACATGGACAGAAAGGAAATAAATATAAATTTTTCTGAAGTTTAAATATTTGAATTTATATTTTAACCCTAAAGGCATTTGAATATCCATTTGAATAAACATGAAATGTCCAAAGTAAACATATTGTTTTTATTGAATAGTCATGTAGAGAATAATATTATGAATTTTCTGAAATTGGAATGGCAATTTTTAGAGTTCAAATGCGCCAGATATGAATTTTACAAGTTTTAAATCTTTTCTGGAATTTATTTTCAAAATTAAACCCTCTCGGGTCCACGGTGAGCCAGACTCACGGTGAACCCGCGCACTGTGCGCGTGCGCCGGATCGATCCGGACCGTCGGATCCAGATCCAACGTGCGCAGGCGAGGCGGGGCGCTTAAGTGAAAATGGACGGTCAGGATTAAAACGCGCGAAAGGGTACTACGTGGACGCACGAGATCGATCGCGGGTTTTAAATGGAAATGAACGCGCGAGATTAAAATGTAACGCTTTGACCAGATCCGACGGTGCGGATTAGATCGCGTACGTGGGCTCACACGCGCCATCCGATCGCGATCGCACGGTCGGGATCAGATCCGACACGGCACGCGTACTCGACCCATGTCGGTCGTCTTCTCCGGCGACGGCGAGCGGACCAGGGGCCACGGCGAGCGACTAGGGCCCTATCTAAGCCTAGAAATGGAAAGAGGACACTACGGCGGTCATGACGGTACCTTAGGCGAGGCGAGGGGTCGACGGAGCGTGGCCGGCGGCGAGGGTAGACGCGTACGGTTCCTCGGGTACTCGACGGCGATGGCGATCCGGCGATCTCCTTGACCAGCGGAGGCGTGGCCGAGGTTGGGGGCGTCCTTGCGGTCACGATGGTGGCGGAGGCACAGACGGGGATGGTCCGAGGCGACGGCGAGCGGTGGCCGGAGGCGAAATAGGGGGATTGCGCTAAAAGGCAAAGTGTGGGCGCTCGGCTTGGTCTGAGTGCAATTGGATGCGTGAACCGAATGCGGTGGAGGGCCATGGTTTATATAGGGGTACCGGCGGGGGCAGGGAGGGCGCAATCGACGGTGGCCGGGGATAAATGCGTTTTGACGCCGGCGAGCTTGGATTGAACGCGGTTCATTGAACCTGGACGTGAATCGGTCGGGTTTAATGGGGGGAAACGGTCACCGGAGCGTGGGGGTTTGATTGTCGGGCTTAATTCGAGGGGAGGGGGTCAGGGGCAAGGGATCCGAGGCGAGTAATGGCGTCGGCCGGCGAGGGGGGCGATTTGAGGGCGGATCTCGCGGGGACGAAGGACCTGACAAGAGGGGGCCACACGCCAGTGAACGCGAACGAGCGAGGGAGGCAGCTGACAGGTGGGGTCGTGGGGTCGGGTGCGCGCGCGAGGGGAGGCATTCGGCGCCGACAGGTGGGACCAGGCTGTCAGCCTAAGGTGAGCGCGGGTGATGGGCTGGGCCGGCCGGGAGAGAGAGAAGGGAGGAGGAGGGCCCAATACTGTTTAAAATATTTTCTGATTAAAAATAATTGCAGAAATTGGTTTAAAAAAACAGGGCTACTTCCAAGCTTGGTAAAACTTTATAAAAATTCTCAAAAATATATTTTAGCCTTGGGAGTTTATACAAAAATTTTCAGCTCCTGGTTTGGTCATTAACTCTATGTTGTAGTTCAAAAGGGTATAAAAGGATATTAAAGGTATTTTCAGAAATATAAAATTCAGGAAATTGAATTAAATAATATTTTTATTGTTTTGGAAATTTGGGGTGTTACAAACCTATCCCCCTTACAAAAAATCTCGTCCTCGAGATTGGAGCGCTACTTGAATAATTCGGGGTATTGGGCTTTTAGTTCGTCTTCCTTTTCCCATGTTGCTTCTTCGGCGGGATGGTTGTTCCATTGAACCTTGCAGAAGCGAACTACACGACTCCTGGTTACCCTTTCCTTGGTTTCCAAGATCTTGATGGGTTTCTCTATGTAGGTCAAGTCTTCCTAGACGTTGAGCTGTTGAAGATCGGCTTGCTCGGTGGGTACGCGAAGGCACTTCTTCAGCTGAGAGACGTGGAACACATCGTGAACTCCTGCCAAGGATGGAGGCAGTTCAAGTTGATATGCCACTTCTCCTTGGCGTCGGAGGATCTGAAAAGGTCCGACGTAGCGGGGGTGCTAGCTTGCCTTTCATGTTGAACCTTTGAGTGCCACGGAGGGGAGTGACTCGGAGATAGACATAATCGCCCTCCTCAAAGGCTAGGTCTCTTCGACGGTTGTCGGCATAGCTCTTCTGCCGGGATTGGGTTGCCTTCAATCGGTCTCTTATGATCTTGACATTCTCTTCAGCTTCTCTCAATAGATCGGTCCCAAACAGTTGCGACTCTCCGGTTTGATCCCAGAGCAACGGTGTTCTGCACTTTCGTCCATAGAGTGCTTTGAACGGGGACATTTGCAGGCTGGCTTGATAGTTGTTGTTGTAGGAGAACTCCGCATATGGTAAGTTCTTGTCCCACATTCCGCCAAAGTCTAGAGCACAAGCCCTAAGCATATCTTCCAATATCTGGTTGACCCTTTCGGTTTGACCGTCGGTCTGTGGATGATAGGCGGTGCTAAAGTTCAGCCGGGTGCCGAGTTCCTCTTGAAGGTTCTTCCAAAACTTGGAGGTAAACTGACTCCCGCGGTCAGATACAATCTTCTTAGGAACTCCGTGAAGGCACACGATCCGGGTCATATACAACTCAGCCAACTTGGCGACGGTGTAAGTTGTCTTGACCGGAACGAAGTGAGCTACCTTGGTGAGTCGGTCGACGATCACCCAGATAGAATCATGACCAGCTTGGGTCCTGGGCAGTCCCGTGATGAAGTCCATTCCTATCTCTTCCCACTTCCATTCAGGGACCTTGAGAGGTTGGAGGAGTCCGGCAGGTCTCTGATGCTCCGCCTTGACTCGCCGGCATGTGTCGCACTTGGCCACATACTCAGCTATTTCTCTCTTCATGCTGACCCACCAGTATTTCTCCTTCAGATCTTGATACATCTTTGTACTCCCGGGATGGATGGAGTATAAAGTATTGTGGGCTTCCTGAAGGATGAGGGTCTTCAATTCAGGCTGGTCGGGTACACATATCCGGTTTCCGAACCAGATGGTACCATGCTCGTCCTCAGAAAATCCGGGGGCTTTACCCTTCCTCATGTTCTGTTGAATTTCCAGGATGTTCGGGTCTTCCTTCTACTTCTCTCGGATCTGGTCTATTAAAATAGGCCGAGACTCCAAGGCAGCGAGGTACGCTCGGGTGGTGATCCCTAGGTTTAGCCTTTCCATCTCCTTGTAAACTAAAGGAGCTTGGCCCTGAATCATGATGGCGTTGCAGTACCCTTTTCGACTAAGGGCGTCTGCCACCACATCTCCTTTGCCTGAGGTTCAGATCTGGTTAGGTGAATATGTACTTGAGGCTCTTGTGGTCGGTGAAGACCTCACACCGATTCCCCACAAGGTAATGTCTCCATATCTTCAAGGCATGAACCACGGCTGCTAACTCCAGGTCGTGGGTTGGGTAGTTCAGCTGATGCGGTCTCAACTGCCGGGACGCGTAGGATATCACTTTCCCTTCCTGCATTAAGACGCATCCCAATCCTTGACGAGAGGCATCACAGTAGACGTGGAAGTCTTTCCGGATGTCTGGCAGAGTCAGAATAGGAGCTGACACTAGTTTCTTCTTGAGGGTCTCGAAGCTTTCTTCGCAGTCGGAGGTCCATTCAAACTTTACTTCCTTCTGCAAAAGTCTGGTCATAGGCTTGGCGATCTTGGAAAAATTCTCGATGAACCGGCGGTAGTATCCAGCCAATCCGAGAAAACTCCAGATCTCGGTCACGGTTGTGGGCTGCAGCCAGTTGGTTACTGCTTCAACGGTGGTTGGGTCCACCGCTATTCCTCCGGCAGATATAACATGGCCGAGGAACTTCACCTCAGACGACCAAAATTCGCATTTGCTGTATTTGGCGTACAGTTGCTGCTCCCTTAGCTTTCCGAGGGTCAGACGGAGGTGAGTCTCGTGTTCTTCCTTAGTCTTGGAGTAAACTAGGATATCGTCGATGAATACCACGATGAACTTGTCCAAGAACTCCATGAATACATTGTTCATCATGTTCATGAAAAAGGTCGGGGCATTCGTGAGTCCGAACGACATCACGGTGTACTCATAGAGTCCATAGCGGGAGGTGAAGGCAGTCTTGGGTATGTCTTCTTCTCTAATCCTCAATTGGTGATAACCTGACCTGAGGTCAATCTTGGAAAACACCGAGGATCCTTTCAGTTGATCGAACAGGTCGTCGATCCGAGGGAATGGGTATTTGTTCTTGATGGTTACGTCGTTCAAGGCTCTATAGTCCACGCACATCCTCTTGGTCTTGTCCTTCTTCGTGGCAAATATAACTGGTGCACCCCAGGGTGAGGTACTCGGTCGGATGTACCCTTTCTGCTCTAGGTCCTCAATGTTGCTCTTGACTTCGGCTAGTTCATTAGTGGCCATCCGGTACGGGCGCTTGGAGATTGGAGTGGTCCCGGGGACAAGTTCGATCCTGAATTCGATGTCCCTTTTGGGAGGCATTTCGGGTAGGTCTTCAGGGAAGACGTCCGCGAACTCCTTGACTATGGGTACCTCTTCAAGAGCTATCGAGCGAAGGGATGCTCCGAGTGGCCTGCGATTGGTCATTCGAAAGGTGACGGCTGCACCTTCAGGGTTGGTCACCGTGACGGACTTGTTGGCACAGTCGATCACTCCCTTGTGCTCCATCAACCAATCCATTCCTAGTATGAGGTCGAGTCCGGTGCATTGGATGAGGACTGGCTCGGCCCGAAACAGTACTCCTTGGATGTCAATTTGAACCTTAGGGTTGCACAAGCGGGCTAAGGTCTTATTGCCGGGAGTGGCAATCACCATGGGGATGGGTAGAGGGAGTACGTCCAGTTCGTTGGTTTTCACAAAATCTTCAGAGACGAAGGAGTGTGTTGCTCCAGAGTCAAATAATATTACGGCCGGTACGGAATTCACAGTAAACGTACCGAGCACGACTTCAGGAGCCTCCTGAGCTTCCTCCGCGCTGACGTGGTTGACGCGGGCGCGAACTGCCTGGTTAGGTGCCGCGCCTTGGGGCTGCTTGGGGTGAGGACACTGGTGTGCGTAGTGCCCTTCCTTGCGGCAGTTGAAGCAGATAACCGGCCTCCCTTGGCGATCCTTCAAGATCGGGGCCTTGGCGGCTGGTGCCGGCTGAGCGGCCGGAGCTGGTGGAGCGGGGCGAGGATGCCCGGCGTTGGACCCACCGGCGGCGTGAGGTGGCCTGAAGGCGGGCCGAGGATGGTAGGCGGGCGCTGGTGGCGGAGGGACGAAGCGGGGCCTCTGAGAGTTCGCCTGCTTGTGCTTGAAGGCGATCATCTTCCTCTTCTTGAGGTCCAACCTGTTTTGCTCAGTCTCTTGGATGAGCGCTTTGTTGACTAGTCGTTGGAAGTCGGCGTAGTCGGTGGCGATGAGCTGGATGGACAGCTCATCCTTGAGTCCCCGGAGGAACTTGGCTTGGCGAAGGGCGTCGGTGCGCACTTCCTCCGGTAAGTAGCGGGCGAGGCGGTTGAACTCATGGAGGTACTCCATGATGGTCCTGTTGCCTTGCTGCAGGTCGCGGAACTCCTGCTGTTTCACCGCGATGACACCGGCGGGGACGTGGGCAGCACGAAAGGCGATGGTGAACTCCGCCCAAGTCACCACGTGGTCCTCTGGATGGGACTCATGATAGTTGTCCCACCATTCAGCGGCGGGACCCTGGAGCTGGTGAGTGGCGAAGGCCACTCGCTCCCGGTCGGTGCAGGGGAGGAGGTCAAGCTTCTTTCGATGGTGCGAAGCCAATCTCCGGCCTCCATCGGGTTGGTGGTGCTTGAGAAAATGAGCGGGCGCACACGCAGAAACTCCGAGAGTTGCGGAGCGGGTGCGGGTGCTGGTGCGCGAGGGGCAGGTTCCCCGTTCTGCAGACGGTCCAACTGAGCCTGTTGGTTCTGCATCTGAGTGAGGAGAGCGGTGATCAGTTGGTTTTGATTCGCCATCATCTCCGCCAAGGTGGGGTGGTTGGCGGAGGGCGACCCAGACTGACGCGGGCCCGTTGCACCCCAGTTATGTACAACACCCTCGGGCGCATCACGGCTTCCTCCTGCTCTGTTGTTGGAGCCGGTGTTTTGGTGGTCGGCCATCTTCTGAATTCATAAGGTTATAAGGCAAAAAGATGACAACACAATTAACGAGAATAGTTTAAGCATATATAAATCAAGTGGGAAAATGTTCATTACAATTAAGATCTTATTCTACCCACAACACACTCGTCGTGGGTAGCACCACATACAAAATTAAGCTTTTATTAAAGTAGCGACTCCTACACCTACTCGCCACCGGAGGCGGTCTCCGTGCTCTCGGAACCACGAGTACGCGGCTCCGGAGGGATGGAGGGTTCGAGAAAATTCTCGATGATGGAGTCAGAGATGAGGCCGGGGCGTGGTGCAGGGGCGCTGGTGGAGGGTCTGGCGGGGGAGGGTCATGGCGGGATCCTCTTGGGGCGAGGGAGGGGTTCACGGATGGGCTTCTTCTTCCTTGGGAGAAGAGGAACCAACTCCGCAATATCCTTCTGCAGCTGTATGATCTTGCGCTGCAGCTCGCCGTTTTGTTGGATCAAGTTCTTCATTTCCTCACGAAGGAACTCAACCGCCTCATGGTGCTCGTCGACGTCGAGCACCGCCTCGGTATGGAGATCGTCCATAGCCTGTAGAAGACGCGACTGCCGGGCCATGACCGGATCACACACGGAGTGAACTCCGAGGTAGATGCTACGGTGGGCGCCGGGAGTACGCTTCGGCACAAGCCGGAAGGACGAGTTCTGAAGACGATCATCGTAGATCATCCTCATCTCCATGAGGGCCTGGAGGGCGACTCGTTGGCACGCGACGTCAAAAGTCGGGCCTCCAAGTGCGGTGGTGTAGGGTGGCAGGTGTTCTCCGGAGCCGTGGACGGTGAGGGAGACGTCACAAGGCCCGGCGAACTCGTTGGGGTACACTCCTTGGAAATCGGGTTCGAAGAGGAACCCGAGGAAGGTGAGCATCATACGGAGCTCCCGGACGAAGACCTCGTAATGGCGGCAGTAGCTGTGCACTTGGTATACCGGCATCTACAAAACAGCAAGTTGAATAAAAGTGAGGAGAGGAACAAAGTTTATAAAGTAGATTTTCGAGAAATAATTTCCTGGGGCTATTGGCTAGGCGGGTCTGTTTGGCTTCCTACAGTCGAGTCGGCTCTGATACCATCTTGTAGCGCCCCGATTTAACAAATCGAGACATCATTGAATTTCATAAGAAAAACAATAATGCAAGAGGTTCATCATGCGATAGCGTACATACGACAGTATTCATGGTACGCAGACCATATTTATTACATCAAAGTTTTGGTAAAAACAGTAATAAAGATAATTAAAATTCTGCATGACGAACGTCTTCTTCAGGATTGTTCTTCTTGACTGGGTCGCTACTCCAGACCGTCTTCGTAGTAGGCATCCTCTGAGGTGTTCAACGGGTATGAGTACAAAAAGTACTCAACAAGCCACCGCAAATTCAAGTAATAATGCAGGATAATAAACAAGGATGGGTAATGGCTAACAGTGCGGAAAAGTACAGTTTCATTTATTGCATTTAGTGTAATCAATTTTATCATGCGGAAACATAAACATGAACATCGATAACATCATCTAACTCGAGGGGTACAGTCAGCCCCACCTCGCTCAACAGTCCTTACATGTCAATCCATCATGCACATACATATTCAAAGTAATCTAACTGTGGGATGTCACGCAACCCGCCCTTGACCGTGGGCTCGGCTTTTCGAAAAGATTTAAGACTCTGATCAGAGATGTACTACTGTACCCACAAGGCATGCACTCATCCCAAACAAGATGACCCATACCACGGGAACTCGTGCCAAAACCTCGGCATGAAATGTTCCAAGCGATAACCACCCGCTCTAGGTTTCGCCGGCGCGCCGGGCCGCATCCCGGCTAACGTCGCACCCCCTTTTGTGCCACATTGGTACAAGTCACCCGCAGGTGCAACTTGACTCATCTCCAAATGGTGGCCTCGGTTTGGAACAACCCATACCTTAGTTAGGACTTACCCACTAGACTTGTGGTTAGTACGTAAGTGTATTGCAATGGATCCCTCAGACCGGTCCTTATAGTGCCCCGGGTGCTACCGACCAATGCCCTAGCTTGCACCCGGAACCCACCATGCATTCACTCACAACCACAACTCCAACACCGACAGAATTCCATAGATAAGAAACAATGGGGATCATATAGTAGAACCATGTACTACGACTCATTTTTATCCTATAGCGATCGTGTCGATACATTGGACACTAGCTAATAACATTTATCATATGGTGACAAGGAGTTTAGGCTAGAGAGCATGGCTTGGGTTGCACATCAAGGTCGGGGGATCCTAAATAAATATATTGTAAGGGTTCATTTGACTAATGCATATATAACCTATGTGTTTTAGCGATAGTTTAATCAAACATGGGTTCAATATGCTCAAAAGATTGGTTTGGTGACTTGCCTTGATCAGCGAAGGGAGAGGGAGGAACTTCCGGGTAATATTCCGGCTCCTCGGTGACGTCGTAGTCTTTTCAATATAATGAAGTAAAATAAAAAGAACACAACATTCAATCAAACAATATAACATTACATGATAAGCACATAAGTTAAAGTTGGTTTGATTAAAAATAAGATAAATTCAATTGTTAAGGTTCTGTGATTTATTTCATAAATAAATTTTTAAAGGAATTAAAAAGTTATCCTTTTTAGAAAAGGGGTGTTTAAATGTGATTATTGTCATATTAAGTTCTCAAATAAATTTGAAATGAAAAGTTCATGTTAATTTATTGGTTTTCAGTACATGGACACAAAGGAAATAAATATAAATTTTTCTGAAGTTTAAATATTTGAATTTATATTTTAACCCTAAAGGCATTTGAATATCCATTTGAATAAACATGAAATGTCCAAAGTAAACCTACTGTTTTTATTGAATAGTCATGTAGAGAATAATATTATGAATTTTCTGAAATTGGAATGTTAATTTTTAGAGTTCAAATGCGCCAGATATGAATTTTACAAGTTTTAAATCTTTTCTGGAATTTATTTTCAAAATTAAACCCTCTCGGGTCCACGGTGAGCCAGACTCACGGTGAACCCGCGCACTGTGCGTGTGCGCCGGATCGATCCGGACCGTCGGATCCAGATCCAACGTGCGCAGGCGAGGCGGGGCGCTTAAGTGAAAATGGACGGTCAGGATTAAAACGCGCGAAAGGGTACTACGTGGACGCACGAGATCGATCGCGGGTTTTAAATGGAAATGGACGCGCGAGATTAAAACGTAACGCTTTGACCAGATCCGATGGTGCGGATTAGATCGCGTACGTGGGCTCACACGCGCCATCCGATCGCGATCGCACGGTCGGGATCAGATCCGACACGGCACGGGTACTCGACCCGTGCCGGTCGTCTTCTCCGGCGACGGCGAGCGGACCAGGGGCCACGGCGAGCGACTAGGGCCCTATTTAAGCCTAGAAATGGAAAGAGGACACTACGGCGGTCACGACGGTACCTTAGGCGAGGCGAGGGGTCGACGGAGCGTGGCCGGCGGTGAGAGTAGACGCGTACGGTTCCTCGGGTACTCGACGGCGATGGCGATCCGGCGATCTCCTTGACCAGCGGAGGCATGGCCGAGGTAGGGGGCGTCCTTGCGGTCATGACAGTGGCGGAGGCACAGACGGGGACGGTCCGAGGCGACGGCGAGCGGTGGCCGGAGGCGAAATAGGGGGATTGCGCTACAAGGCGAAGTGTGGGCGCTTGGCTTGGTCTGAGTGCAATTGGATGCGTGAACCGAACGCGGTGTAGGGTCGTGGTTTATATAGGGGTATCGGCGGGGGCAGGGAGGGCGCAATCGACGGTGGCCGGGGATAAATGCGCTTTGACGCCGGCGAGCTCGGGTTGAACGCGGTTCATCGAACCTGGACGCGAATCGGTCGGGTTTAATGGGGGGAAACGGTCACCGGAGCGCGGGGGTTTGATTGCCGGGCTTAATTCGAGGGGAGGGGGTCAGGGGCAAGGGATCCGAGGCGTGTAATGGCGTCGGCCGACGAGGGGGGCGATTTTGGGGCGGATCTCGCGGGGACGAAGGACCTGACAAGAGGGGGCCACACGCCAGTGAACGCGAACGAGCGAGGGAGGCAGCTGACGGGTGGGGCCGTGGGGTCGGGTGCGCGCGCGAGGGGAGGCATTCGGCGCCGACAGGTGGGACCAGGCTGTCAGCCTAAGGCGAGCGCGGGTGATGGGCTGGGCCGGCCGGGAGAGAGAGAAGGGAGGAGGAGGGCCCAATACTGTTTAAAATATTTTCTGATTAAAAATAATTGCAGAAATTGGTTTAAAATAACAGGGCTACTTCCAAGCTTGGTAAAAATTTATAAAAATTCTCAAAATATATTTTAGCCTTGGGAGTTTATACAAAAATTTTCAGCTCCTGGTTTGGTCATTAACTCTATGTTGTAGTTCAAAAGGGTATAAAAGGATATTAAAGGTATTTTCAGAAATATAAAATTTAGGAAATTGAATTAAATAATATTTTTATTGTTTTGGAAATTTGGGGTGTTACAAAGCGCGTCCTCGCTATAACTCGCCTTGCTCCGCTCGTACGCCAGCGATCCAATCGATGAAGTCTGGCAATCTCCATGTGAGTAAGATGACGAGCACCATTGTTCGAGCAGTGCCTCCATGGAGTCCACATGTACATGGATGACATTGATATCATGCCAGCGTGCTAGCACCGATCGTGAGATTTGTGGAGAGAATCTGATCTCTACTCTTGAGATCAAAAGAGGGAAAAGAGAGGTGTGGTGGCTAGTGTTTTAGCAATGAGAATAACAACCCATGACCTCCCTTTATATAGTCCCAAGGCTTAGGCCTTAAATCATAATTAAAGTCCAACAAACCCAATCTATTTCATCCCGATTAAAACTTTTGATCTTCGATCGGAACTTTCGATCTGGACTCTGGGTCTCTAAATTTATTTTGATCGGAACTTTTGATTCTCAATCGGAACTTCTGATCCTCCTAGATGTCAGAACTTCCGATTCCAAATCAAAACTTCCGATAAGCCCCAAAAAACTGAAAACCTACTCTAGATCTTGGAACTTTTAATTCTAGATCAGAACTTTCGATCAGCTCCAGATGTTGGAACTTTTGATGCTAAATCGAAACTTTTGATACTTCTAGAACTGACTTATAGAGCGCTTGAGCTAGTCAAAACATCCAATTCTAAATCAGAACTTCCGATCCACCTAGAATTTTCTTAGATGCAATTATTTCAATCACTCCACACTAGTTATCAAAGGATAACGCTGAACAAGAGGCCTCATTGGACCTCCAAGAAGAAATGAAGCTAAGTGTTGTTGCAAATCTAATGAAAAGAACAAATGAATGCTTGGTACAATCCGAAGGTGAAGCCCAACAAATTTAACCAGGAAACCTGGTCCTGTGAAGTGTACTCACACTTGGCAAATTGGGCAACAAGTGGGAAGGCTTGTTCGTTGTGCTCTGATCGAATCGACCAGGCTCCATCAAACTATCTACCCTCAAAGATGAAGATTTGAAGCACACCTAGCATGTGGGGCACCTCTGGTAGTACTATGCATAGCACCATGCACCATGGTTGTGTAAATCTACCTACCTTCGAATAAATGACTCGCAAAGGAAAGCTTCATCATAAGGTAATATGTATCCCCTTGGGGAAATTGTTGACATCTAACTTAGCCTTCAACCTATTGGACTAATGATGGAGGCATCGTGATGACAGTATGGCCTTGATGGTTCAAACCAATGCATACTCATTTCCACTACTCGAAGCCATAAGCTCAGTGTGAGATAAATAAAGTCTAACACTTATGAGTACACTACACTTTGGTGTTAAGCCTGGAACCCTATGCTCGAGGGTCTCTCCTCGGGTATGTTTAACGGTACTTACTTCGGGTACCCTAGCGAACACCAAAAATTTGGGGTGACCTGCTCCATCATTATCACCTCATAGAGCCTTCAGGCCTGAAGTGGTAAAAACATGGGACTACGAGTGAAAAACTCGATGTGAAACCAAATGTCCCAAGTGACCAAATACACAAAGCCTTGCTTCGAAAATCAACATACTTTGAATTTCTCAAAGCCAGTATCGAAGCACAATAGCAATGCATAAAGTGCTCGCAACACACACACAAGTATCCACCCGTTATGAGGAAGGGGAAGTAAGAAGTACGCATACATTTGGAGTATGCTTCGATAAGAACATATACTAGATGCACTTCGAATACAAGGATGCAATAAAAAACACCTTTATTAAAGTATGTATCGAATTAAAAAATATGAAGTCCCCCAAAAAATGTACTTCAGTTACAATAAAATTGATTGCAATACAACTCACGAATAAGCACTATTGAGGCCTAGCAAAAAGCAAACACTCCTCACATGACTGCAGCCCCTCATCATCTATGAACTGCTCCTAGAGCCCCCATCATTGTGATGACCTCTTTGGCATGAAGGGCTTCGCTTACACTTCGAGTTGCCTTGTAAACATCTTCGATTTTACTACTGGTAGAGGGGGATCAATGGATATTTGGTATTCTAAAAATACAAATACTTCTAGACGTAAGGTTTTACTCTATTAGGAGGCCTGAACCGAATTCAAACACTCACTATGGGAAAATAGATCATTGTTGAGTGCCATCGGGTATGTCGAGTGCATTCCCTTAGGCACTCGACAAAGATATTTGTTCACCGACTGACAAATAAAGACACTCAGTGATCAGATAGCACTCGACGAACATTATATTTATCGAGTGCTAAAAGATTGTGCACTCGACAAAAAATTGAGCACTCGACAAATCATAAAGAAATCGATGAAAAATGGTCGCCAACTCTAGGTGCCGATGGTGTGCGATGGCGATGGAGAAAAATTGAAGTTTGCGGAATGCCAGTAATGGACACTCGACAAACCAAGGAATGCCTATATTTCATGTTATGATATGATATGTATATACTTTGATAAAAATTTAAAAATATTAAGCGAAAGTTGTCACATAGGGTGTTTGGAAATCGAAGATTTTTCCATGAGGAATTAAGGTTTAGAGTACGAATGGGTAAGGTTCGAAAGAAAATAAATATTTAAATATTTTTTGAACTTAACAATTTTTATACAATCAAAACTCAGCGTATCTTATATGAAGCAAAAATTTGGCAATTTTCTAAGTCAGTTTGCTATTTTTAGTTAATTAAATTGGTTTTGGGGATTTAAATTAAAACATGTCAAATTAGAACTGCAAGTACATAAAATAATAAAAGAAACTTTAAGACATCTAGGTTACGACACTCAATTGATAACATCCACTTTATTGGTTTTTTTAATTGTAAACTAGCACCAATTTATTAGTCCCACGCGCCTTTAACCTCCTCTTCTCCACACGCGTGCCTCTCTCTGCTTTCCATTCCACCCCTCTCTCCATCGCTCCCTCACCCCGCTGACCTAGCACTCCCCTTGTCACCATCGCCTCCCCGCCGCCATTGAATCTGAGCCATCGTCACCGTCATTGCCTCCAAGCCACAATCTTCGACATCGCCTCTAAGCGACATTGCCTCTACACCGTCACCACCTCCGCACCGCCATCATCATCATCTCCTCTAGGTCACCATCACCGCCATTGCCTCTAGGCCATCGTTGTCGTCATTGCATCTATTCCATCGTCGCCACCATCACCGCTCTGTCACTCTGCCTCATCGTCATGTTGTGCCATGCTATGCCGCATCATGCCTCTCCTCACCGTGTATCGCCACACCACGCTATGCGGTGCTTGTTTTTTGTTTTCACTTTTTTTTTTGCTGAGTGTGTAGTTCGGCACTCGGCGAAGGCATCGTCAGGACACCGAGGTCATTTGCATTTTTCTGTACTAAGTGCCCGACGTGGCACTCGGTGAACCCCTATTCGCTGACAGCGGGTTCATCGAGTGTTCTGTGCTGAGTGTGGCTCTCGACGAACCCTTAGCCGAGCGGGATTTAGGCTTCGCCAAGTGCTCGTGACACTTGGCAAAGTGCATGTTTTCTGTAGTGTCTTCAAGCAATCCTAAGCCCTTCGAGACTTACTAAAGTTATCGTGTAATAATTTATTACACCAACACATATCTATATGTTATTGTCTTGGTACAATTTTATCTGAAACTAATTTCTATGTTGGAACAAATCAAACACGACTTTGGAGATCTATCCAGTATCTATTAATTTTTAACTAATTTCCCCCGTCTCTAATTGATGCCATTTTAGAATTGGTGTAGGCACTCATTTTAAACTTTGAGAACTAATATGCATAAATTTGTTGGTGTACATTATATTCATCACAAAAGAACTCCGGCCAGCGTCACTAGATTTTAATTTTTAAGCACGTAATGAAAAAAATGTAATGGTTAGAAACCGGTATTGGTGAGCATATTGACATTCAAGGCAACTTCTGTTCATCAGAACAGATCGACAATATGAAACAGTTTGCACACAAAACAAACCAATAACAACTTAACGTCATGCATATCATCTGTGTGTGCGCGCTTTTTTTCTTCTCTTCTCTCTTTTTAGAAAGACACATAAGTTAATGATATTTCTTCTTTTGATTTATATAGGTGTATGATATATAAAATTTAAATCTAATTATTATATATATAATATATCGAAATAGCAAATTTCACTTAATTAACTATAAGACAATTGAGAAAAATTCCAAAAATTAATGACGGCTCCCTCTTCAATGCTATTGTCCATACCCATCACATTTCAATTACGTTCTCTTACATATCAACGTCTCTCTCTCCGCTCTCGCTCCTCTCATGACTTCCCCATCGCATTTGCGCTCACCGAAACCCTCATCAAATCTCAAACCTTCTCTGCACTTGCTACCACACCCTTAACCGTCTCTCCAGTCACCTCTTCCGGAAGCTCTCTGCATGGGGTGGTGCTACCGGCAGAGGAAGAGCAGCAGCAGCAGCAGCAGCAGCAGGAAGGTTCAGCTTCGGCTGCAGCTTTGCTGGTCCTTGCTTGTGCTTGTGCTTCTTCTGACGGCGGTGTCAAGCTGCCAAGCTTCGAGAGGAACGCAGACCTTCAAGGGCAGGCCACTGGAGAGAGGAGCTCCCAACCATTTCTTGGGGTTCTTGCCGAGGGGGCCCGTGCCGCCGTCAGCCCCGTCGCGTCAGCACAACTCCGTCGGCCTCGAGAGCCAGCTGCAGACGACGCCATGAAGGTGATCAGAGAGAGACAGACAGTGAGCAGCTAGATGTAGAGAGAGGGTGAAGGAGCATAGAATAAAGTGCGTGCGTGTGTGCGTATACAGATCATATACAGAACATTTTGATGTGGTGTAGTGGTGTTATTAATTAAGTGGTTACATATTTTGGAAAGAGAGGATCGAGTAGGTTTTGGTGAGTAATTAATAAATTCGATCTCTTGGGGGAGCTCTTGAATTTGCTTACTCTGAGATGCAGAGTTGTTGATGCGATTTTTTCTTCTTCTGTAAACTCAATCTCTTTTTCTTTAGGTAAAGCTAAAGAATGATATATACAGATATCCTGCCTTGGCATCCTCTCTATCTGAAACTGGCCGGCTGCTGATGACTTTGCTGCATCTTCGTGGGGGCAGAAATGCAGGGCCAACTTTGACAAAAACGTACGTTGAAGTTTACGGCACCCTGCCCAAAAGATAATCCTACTTTTATTTTGACTCTATGTACCCTCCTAAATTTAAAAGATTTTCTCCCCTCTTCTTCTATCGGGCAGTGCGTTTTCAATTTTATTCCTTGTTATTTACAGATAAAATTAACCATGCATGATCCAAAATCGCCTTAAATTCTCGTAAACCAAGCTCTCCATACAGTACAGGTATGTAGCTGTGTGTGGCACCACGTACATACGTCAGACAGGCGACTTCCATCGAGTCTGACGTAAGAGCGGTTTGCAGCCGAACCGTGCATTAATTAATCCTCGCGAGAGATCAAACTTTGCTGTGTTAGATATGCACTATAACTCGTGCCAAAGTAGTTGGAGGCGATCGTTAACCATTGTCAATAAATGCTAATTAATGAATGAATTACTTAATTAATCAATGTTGCGCCATGTCATCGTGGAACATCCGTGCGGGCGTGTGGCCGGAGGTGCAGTGAGAGGGGCGGGGCACGGTGATCGGCAGGTGCAGCGTGGATGGGGAGGATAGGGAGCTAGGTTGGCAGGCGACACGTATGTATGGGATGGGTGGCGTCGTCTAGGAGGACGACGACATATCTCAGCCGTGCCCTCCAGTCTCCTCGGCCGCGCCGCCGCCTCGTGCCGCCGGCTGCGCTTCACCGGCCTACTTGCCTCACCCTAATCCGCCACCGTACCATCAGATTATCTCCTCTTTGATGTGACTTAGATCTAGAGAGGTCTCTATAGTCAGAAGATTGGAGACTGCTCCTGCCAAAAAAAAGTTTCCAAAAAAGTTTCAGAGAGGAAGCGCACGGAAAGGCCAACGTAACACCGCATCCACGGCTAATAAGTTGGTGTTTGGATCAACACAAGGCTTTTAGTTAGAGATGGGTGGAATGGAATGAATCTGCGGTTCAAATTTAGGATAAACTCTATAAAAAAGTGAACAATCTTGTAAAAAAATTGTGCAAATGTGACGTCGGGGCAAGCTCGAACAACAATAGGACAGACTCACAAGAGATAGTGAAGCAAGCTTGGATGATGGCTACTGAGCTCAGGCAAGGGTAAGACATGCTTGAACGGTTATGAGTCAAACGAGCTCTAACGAAGACGCTTACCGTCTGCTTAATAAAATGTCTATACATACATAACTAATATAATCGTTGAATCAAACAAAAAACATCTTATCATATCTAACATACCAGATAGAATCATCTATTCTATAAAACCGGGTATGGTTCCATCTCATCTCATCTTGGCTGCAGGCGAACAGCGACCCTGTAAGCTGTAGGAGAACAGCGACCCTTACCCAGTTTGACCTCCCGGTCAAGGCGAGCGCCGTGCAGTTATCACCGCAAAGTGTACAGGACGCTGCAGCTGGACGACTGCGAAGAAGAAGAAGACAGAAGCTACGGCGACGTACGCTCGCGTGTGTATGTAGCACGCAGGGCGGTCCTGACATTTTTTGGGCCCGGGGAAGTTAAAATTTATGGACCATTATATATAATAATATAATATTTTAATATAAAAGTGTAGGATATTTTGAATGATTACACAATAAATCAATGCGACCACAGTTGTCTTGCATATATACCCTAGAGGTACATGTTGATTCATGAAAACAACGTCTGATAATTATGGAAGGGATTAGTGTATATATGCAGGAAACTAATAACTGAGACCATATAGATTAAATGCAAATTACACAAATATAGCTAACCATACATACAAATATTGATAACATAATATGTGTATATATATACACATACATATATACGAAATCTAACTGATACACAATTAAAATACATCAAAAAATATTCATATATAATAATATGTGCATATTAAATTATCTTAAAATAAGATATGGTCGATGCGAGTCTATGAAAGAAAGGGGTGTGCCGTATAAGTTTACATACATATACAATATATACAGTGATAGATCTAAGATTTTGCCATTAGTATATCACGTCAAAATCTCTCTATATATGCAAATCGGTATAAATACTTTTCTAATTGAGTAAATAATTTTTAAATTTGTACCACAATTTATTTTCTAATTGAACAAATAATAATAATTTCTTGTTTTTTACTAAAATTGTTTTGTTCCTCGATCAGAACAACAAAAAAGAAAAGAAAAAATCCTTAAATTATTCAAAACTATTAGGGATTGAACTTAGAATCTCCTATTTAAGTGGAATTAACTTAACCATTATACTATGAAATGTTTTTTATATTTTTTGATATTAGTTTATTTTTTACTATATATTTTTACACTATGTATATATACATATATTTAGGGGCCCTTTGGGTTTGGGGGCCCGGGGCGGTCGCATCTCTGGCCCCCCCTCAGGGCCGGCCCTGGTAGCACGAGTTGGCCATAGCTACACGACACAAAAATGCCAACACTGAGAGACGAGAGATCGAAGAAAGTAGTAGATAAATAAGGATACGTTTGGTAGGTTTCAGCTCTAGCCTCTTTGTTATGTAAACCTGGAATCAAGCTAAAGTGCTCCAGGTTTATTTATTTAATATCAGTTAAATATATCATTCCATAGTATTGTTTTCTTATTAATAAATAGTTCTTTAATATTTTATTCTCAACACTATGTCTTTATTAAAAAAATCTTTATGGTACACAGGAGTACCTCGCAAAGTCAGCAGCACTACGCTCGGGATAGAGTTGTGGTACACGTACGGGCCGGGGCGCCGCGCGATCAGAGCTGCACTGCACGCAGAAGCAACCATCAGTACGCATCTATCCATCGCGTCGCACGCAACCGTGCGACCCGTACGTGCGAATCGGCCCGGCCGCACAGGCCACTGCACGCGGCCGTGCGTGCACGAGCACCGGCCGGGTCGCGCGAGCGGGCGCTTTGATATGTGCAGGCAAGGACGCCGGACGCGCGTCCCTCACCGCAACGCCCACTTTTGGTAGTCGTCGAACTCTCCTCCGTACGCGCGCTTAGTACGTCATGGTCGGTCGTTTCTACGATCGGGCCCGTGCCAGGGTTCACAATTTGGTCAAATCTAGCTCGAATTCTATTAATTTTTACTTCCTTTCTCCTATAATATAACATAACATAAAATTGAATTTAATTTTTTATTAGTTTTTTAAGCCAGGTTGAAAAAATGGTGTTTCAACCGGTTTTGTCAGAATTTCATGGATTTTCGTTCTACCGTCAATTTTACCCATAATCTAAATTGCAAACTCTGACCGCCTTGAGCTCTAACGGCCCGCCAAGCTTCGCATACTTGACACGACGCTGTCGATGTTTTGAAGACAGAAGTAGCTAAGTGCAAGGTGATGGATGATTAGATCCTGTTTGAAACAGGTTGGGAAAGATGAAAAACGGCTGGAGTTCATATTTATAGCTACTTTTTAAAATTTTAAACGAATAAATTTAATATAAAATTGATAAACAACTTTCACATATTTTTTTCGATAATTTTAATACTTTTAAAGAAAAATACACCGGCTAAGAATTTAGAAAACATGCACATACTTAAACCATAAAGCAAGCCCGAAGGCTTAAGAGTAGTCACAACTCACGATGCTTCAGCTACAGAAAAGTTTCTTTAGTATTAAATAGTATAACACATATGGTAAAAGATGGGAATGTATTAAACGAGGAAAGAAGATATAATGAAAGAAGTGCTATTAAATTTTGTAGGTCACAATGTATCGGAACACCGAATCAAGCATTAATCTATTCTCAAGTTAAACAACGGGTAGACAAGATTTCAACGACTACCGGACATGCTTCAATCCGGCTATTGTCACAATTTTCCCTATCATTTTGACTAAGAACATACAATAGGCCATGATCCCACATCAGACAATCAGAATACTCCACAGTCTCCTATCTGAACACCGATTCGAGCTATCTAAATTGAAAAAAACCGAGATACAGAGGACTTCGTGAACAAAGTAAAAAAGGGCTTGAACAACAGAACAAGAATTCAGGGCTCATGGAATGGATCGACGTAATCAATAGGTTCCACACAGACCATAACTGGCGCAGAATGACACACCCGGAGCAAAAACAAATCACCGTGAACCCCAGAAACACGTTCTTATTACAGCAAAGCAGCAAAGTCTGGAGCACACTGAGTTATTTGAAGCGCACAGCTGTTTGATGATCTCGTTGTTATTTTCAAGGTAGCTACAGTCAGAAGAAAAGAAAAACAGAACACCTGGTTTCGATATGCATCCTTCAGCTCATTCATATTCTGCACGGTTCTGATCCGCAGACTTCCCTCATGCCCGTAGCTCAACATAGGACCCCGAGATGCCTGAGGTGCCAACCAGGGTGATCTGCAAGGACAATAAATAAATCATAAGCATCAAGGTTGTTCCTCTGATTTCAGTCCAAACTAAGCAACATGAGCATATTAGCTGTACATCTAAATGAAAACATTATTCCACATATGTTAGAAGGTAGAGCATTAGCTCATCCATTTTTATCAGAATTAATTCCTAATTGTCTAGTAGCCTGAGAATCGAATCACACTCTTACACTGGTTTGCAGTAAGTAGTGACCAGTCAAAGCTCAATTGGGAGTACTACAAGTAGCTATACAAGCAGACAGCAAGATAAAGAGAATGGATTTTCTATAGCTCATTACAGCACATGCAAGCCACAATCCATGAACATCTCAAACAAAAGTCTACCAGAGAAGCTGGCATAGAATCAAACCATACAACAGGGTGTCATGGGTTGAATCCATGACGGGATAAATACTACCGGAAGGATAGCTGGGCAGCGTCAGCCGCTCGGGATGAGAGCTGGACTTAGCTTGAAGAGATGAACATTGGGATGAAAGATTAGACTAATTCTTCATTTCTTTTCAATTGAGTACAAAAGGTCTCTTTATATAAGGAGAACCAACATAACATCTAAGGAAATAATACTTAGTAATTCCTAACTAAAACCAATAGGACTCAATCTAACCACACCTTTCAAAGACTCAATATAATCATACCTTTAAAGACTCAAATAATCAATCTAATCTAATCTAAACCTTACCTTTTAAAATACCAAATACCCAATTATTACTATAGTACCCGCGGATACTATTCGTGCTACAGTACCATCTCGATACTGTTCATGCGTGCTGGGCCTAGCAGCCCTAACCAACTACATATGATACTGGGACAAATCAAATAAAAGATAAGCATACCTTTCCCCACTCAGACCCTATGCCACTGCATCTCATTTTCAGGTGTATCATCTTAGTCCCCAACTCAGTCTCCACCTTCTTACGTAGGTAATGTTCTTCAGGGCCAAATGATTCAAGATATGCCATGTGTCGATTATATGCAGATTTAACAGCATCTTCTATATAACCAGGCAAAGGGCCCACGTTCTGCAGGAAACAGGATTTGTAAGACTAATAAGCACAAAATATTAAAAACAGTCCCAAAATCTGCAGAAAGCAATACATCAATGAGAGAAGAGGGGATAGAGATATTCGATCACTCACCTCACCAGTTAAACCACAAAGATCATCTAGAGCCATTCTTAGGGTTACTAGAACTCCACCAAATTCTTCACATGCCTCTGCTGCACAAAATACATTTTTCAAAGCCTCTTGCCCAGCTGTATCATCAGTAGCTTTTGATACAGCTTTCTTTGCTTCCTGTACAAGAGAATCTGGAAGCTCAGCCCAGCTAGCAGCCATCAAATCCTTAAAGGCGGATTCAATTTCTAGGTCAGATATTGCTGGCAAATGCTTTTCATTTGAACTGAACAAGCGCCTGAAGTTCCACGAGAATGTATTGTTGCCACCTGATGAGTTTATAGCAAACATAAGTTAAACAAAATTAGCACAGAGCAAGTGAGAAAGGGATTTCGTGTGATTTTGAATTAAGGTACAGTGTAGGAAGCCGAATTGCAGAAAATGAAGAGCATGAAGGGCAAGGTAATGATGAGTATTAAGACATAAATATGCAAATATCAGTGTTGTGAATATATTTCTCAACCATCCCCATAACATGTTGTTCCCATCCTGATAAACTTATTGTGTAAAAAAACAAACAACAGTCTATCAATGCTTTTTTTTCCCCACATCATATTCTTGGCAAAGGTTCTTAGAGAATCTTGTGTCCAGTTGCTTCAGCACCAAACGAAAGATCCCAATGTTTGAAACCAATTATTCTTTCTTTGCAGCAGCACCATTAAAATATCAGATGTTCTGTATATCTAGTGATCAAAATTAATCATTTGATGTAACGCCAGCAGGAAAAACACTTCAGAACAACACATCTGAACTACAGTTTAGGATCAGCTTGGTAATGTAAACCTTTATACCCGGAGTATTAACAATTTTTTAGTGATAATGTGACTCTTACACGATGATCTACATGTGGCACCACTATTCTCACAACAAAAAAGCATCTCACAATAGTGTTTAAGAAGCAGCATACGCCAATCCCCTTTTTCCGAGTTGAGATCCCTTAACCAGGCCGATTCTACCACACGATAATCACAAATCTACAATCAAGCCTGAACAAGCAATCAGCGGGCAACGAGTTCTAAGCAGAAATCGGACCATCCCAAACACGAAGTTAAATAAAATCATCGACTACATAGTAGCAGACCAGACCAGCAGGGTCGGATGCGAGGAGGACGACCTGAGACGGCGACGGCGATCGGGCGAGCGAGCACTGCGGAGGGGCGTGAGGCGGCAGAGAGCGTGGACAGAGCGGACGGGGAGATCCGTAGCAGTCGGCGCGCCGTGCTGGCGGCGGCGGAGCGGAGGGAGGCGGCCATCGCCGGGGCACGGGAGGGATCGCAGCGAGATGGAGGAGAAACTTTCCGTCTCCACGGAACATAGCAGCTTTCTGACTTTTTGTTAGGCCCAAATTCTCGGCGTGGGTTAGTGGAGTACACAAGGCCATGGGCTCTCCTGACCTGACACACAACCCAAGCCACGGCCCATCAATGCGACCACCACACACACATCCTTTCGTTCGCCAAAGACAGGTGTAAGAAAGTGATTTCGATATCTAATTGAATCAAATGAAAAAAACGATTTAGATTAAGTTTTTTTATTTTAGATGTAATTTTTTAATATAGATTTAGATTTGTATTATTTTTTCGATACAGAGACAGATATGGTACCATTAGTATTCGATAAATACAGATACATATTCGAATAACCACGAACACGAGAACTTCTATTCCTATCGATTCGGAATAAAAAACGGACCAGTTATTTGTATTCGTACAGTCTGATGTGTAGTTTGATTAAGGTTTAATTTTCTCTCTCTAGAAACTTCAGACATATGTCGGCACGCTACCCTGGGTGTTGTCATCGCCGGTGACTCACCCTATCCACCACATCCGCCGACACCGACACCCCACCACGGCAATCATGCTAGCCCCGTCCAGAGCACCCCGACTCACGTCGCCGCACCGTCCCCGCCCTCAAGCGCAACCGCGCTGGCCCATCCCGAGCACCCTGAGCCATGCTGCCACGTCGTCGCACCTCATGCCGCTCCGATGCGCGTTCCAGCTATCGCTCCATCGACGTCCTGTAACAACGCAATGTTGTTACTCACAGAATCAGCGATAAATGAAAATAGAGGATTACCACCAAATCACTGGCCAGGGACAATCGCTCATCGGACGAACCTCTGATGCTCGCCGGATGGAGAACGAGAGATCACCGCCACATACACACAGAGAAGGAACCAGACTCGAATTGGGAAATTTCTGTTTTGATTTTTCGTGTCCTCCATGGACTGTGGCCCATCCGACAAAACCCCCGACCATTGCTACTAGTCAACATTTTTCGCCATACATTTTCACTTACAGACTTTATGTTTTCAACAACTGAAAAACACTTGACACACATACGTCTTCATCAGATCGATCCGTGCCCCTTTATTTCTTCAAATAGAGTGGTAGATGTCGTCGATGCTGTTCACAGCAATCACCGATGACACAACAGTAGTTGTGACATTTGCCCCCCAGAAGAGCTCCATTATGCCAAATATCAGCTTCTAGAAATCTCACACAGAGTACCGAGTAATCTTCCCAAGTGGCGCATGCATCCGGCAATGTTCCCTAGCGTACAAGTATTTGAACCTATGCATAATTACCTTTCTTTACTAGGCGCTAGTCCAAAATAGCGGAAGGAAGAAACTCCATGGTATCTAATTGAACCATTGTCGGCAATGTGGAGAAGACTGGAGTGTGCGCCGACACAAATGGTTTCAATTGAGACACATGGAATACAGGATGAATCAAACTGTCATCTAGAAGCTTCAATTTATAAGCAATTGTACCAACCCGAGATAACACTTCAAAAGGACCAAAGTACTTAAAGGAGATCTTTAGGTATGGTCTGTTGGCCACTGTCGTTTGCGCATAAGGTTGTAATTTCAGTAACACTTGGTCACCCACCTAAAAGGATTTGAAAGAGCGGTTGGAGTCAGCCTGTTGTTTCATTCTGAATTGGGCTTTAGTCAAATGATGATTCAAGATGTCAAAGAACAATTGCCTATCAGATAGTAGACGGTCCACATCTGGTACTGAGGCAGGAGTCAAAGAATCTGAACTCCAAAACAAAATAATACACATGATCAAAACCATAAAGCACTTTGTAGGGAGAACAATTCAAAGTGGAATGAAATCTGGTATTGTACTAAAATTAGGCCAAAGGTAACCATTGCATCCATCTGCAAGGAGATGTTGTTGTAGTACACCTGAAGCACATTTCCAAACACTGATTCACTCGCTCTGTCGGGCCATCTGATTGTGGCTGGTAGGCCGAAGATAGATTGAGTAGCACTTGAAGTTTCTCAAATAGATATTACCAAAAGTGACTTGTAAAAATTTTGTCACGATCTGATACAATGAATTTTGATAGGCCATAAAGGGATATGATGCGATCCAGGAACACTTTGGCAACTTGTGAAACTGTGAATGAATGTTTCAGTGGAAGAAACGGGATAGATTTAGAATATCTATCCACCACCACCAGAATGTAATCGAAGCCCTCCAAGGCAGGAAGTCTGTGGCGCCCCGATTTATCGAAATCAGAACATTATTGAATTTCATAAGAAAAACAATAATACAAGAGGTTCATCATGCGCCAATCGTACATACGACAAGTATTCATGGTACGCAGACCATATTTATTACATCAGAGTTTAATAAAAACAATAATAAAAGCAGAATTGCATGACGAACGCCTTCTTCAAGATCGTTTTCTTGACTGGGTCGCTACTCCAGACTATCCTCCTCGTAGTACACAGCCTCCGAAGTGTTTGTCCAACGAGTATGAGTACAAAAGTGCTCAACAAGCCACCGCGAATGCAAGTAATAATGCAAGATAATAACAAAGGAAGGATAATGGCTAAAAGTGCGGAAAAGTACATTTTCAATTACTGCATTTAGTGTAGTCAAATTTTATCATGCAGAATAATAAACATGAACATCAATAACATCATCTAACTCGAGGAGTACGTTTTCCCTCCTCGCACAATAGTCCTTACATGTTGAACCATCACGCACAATCATCTCAAAAGTAAACTAACTGTGGGATGTCACGCAACTCGCCCTTGACCGTGGGCTCGGCTTTTCGAAAAGATTTATGACTTTGATCAGAGGTGTACTACTGTACCCACAAGGCACACACTCATCCCACACACCAAAGTGTAACGAGATGACCCATACCACGGGAACTCGTGCCAAAACCTCAGCATGAAATGCTCCAAGAGATAACCACCCGCTCTAGGTTTTGCCGGCGCGCCGGGCCGCATCCCGGCTAACGTCGCACCCCCTTTTGTGCCACGTCGGTACAAGCCACCCGCAAGTGCTGCTTGACCATTCTCCAAGTGGTGGCCTCGGTTTGGAACACTCCATACCTTAGTTAGGACTTACCCATTAGACTTGTGGTTAGTACGGAAGTGTATTGCAACGGATCCCGCAGACCGGTCCTTATAGTGCCCCGGGTGCTACCGACCAATGCCCTAGCTTGCACCCAGAACCCACCATGCATTCACTCACAACCACAACTCATCACCGACTGAATTCCAAGGATAAGAATAACGGGGATAATATAGTAGAACCATGTTGCTACGACTCATTTTTAATCCTATAGCAATTGTGTCAATACATTGGACACTAGATAATAATACTAATCATATGGTGACAAGGAGGTTAGGCGAGATAGCATGGCTTGGGTTGCACATCAAGGTCGGGGGATCCTAAATAAATATATTGTAAGGGTATCATTTGACTAATGCATGTATATCCTATGTGTTTTAGCGATAGTTTAATAAAACATGGGTTTAATATGCTCAAAAGATTGGTTTGGTGACTTGCCTTGTTCAGCGAAAGGCGACGGGGGAACCTCCGGGTAATATTCCGGCTCCTCGGTGGCGTCGTAGTCTTCTCGATATAAATAAATTAAACATAACATTCAATTAAACAATCCAAAAACCACACAACAGGTATATAAGTTTTGATTGGTTTGAACCAAGGAAAATAAAGTTGTTAAGTTTCTGAAGTTTATTTTATGAATATTTTAAAATGAACTTTAATGGAATTATGGCCTTCCCAAAGGGAGTAAAAATGTAAACTAATGTATTTTAAATTTTTAACTAATTTAAAATAAGAAGTTTAGTGTAAACCTAGTGGTTCTATTGCACTAATATGGAGAGAATAAAATATAGATTTTTCTGAAATGGAAATGAACAAATTTTTGGTTCATCCTAAAGTGCATTTGAATAATTTATTAAATAAACATAAAATACTCAAAATAAACCTATGGATTATTTTGCATTAACATGTAGAGAATAAAATTACAAATTTTCTGAAATTGGAATGGTAATTTTTGAAGTTAAAATGCGCCAGATATGAATTTTACAAGTTTAAAACAGTTTCTGGAATTTATTTTAAATTTAAAATCGCCTCGGGTCCACGGTGAGCCAGGCCCATGGCGAACCCGCGCACTGCGCACTGTGCGCGTGCGCCGGATCGATCTGGACCGTTGGATCTAGATCCAACGTGTGAGGGCGAGGCGAGGGAGTTAAAGTGACGTGGACGGCTGAGATTAAAACATCGAACCGGTACGCATTGTGCGGCCCAGATGCGACGCGGGATTTTAAATCTAGCGAACGGGTCAGATTAGAACGTACCCCTTCGCCGAGATCTAACAGATCCAATTAAATCGCACGAGGGACTTAATCATCACCGTCGGATCCAGATCGCACGGTCACATGTGAATCCGACATGGCACAGGTACTCAGCCCATGCCGGTCGTCTTCTCTGAGGAGCCATGCTAAATAGCGTGGGCCTCATGGCTCTAGATGTGATGAGTCATTGTCAACGATAGTCAAAGAGGACAGAAGAAGAGAGGAGATCTGCTGTGTCTGGGCCTCGTGTGACTCGGGTACACGGGCAGCGAGTGACTGTCGGGCTGAGAGAGTTGCGAAGTCGGGCTGGCCCAATCCGGGTACATGGGCTAGGAGCAGCAGAAGACCCATTGGGCTATTGACCCGGATTGACTCAGGTACACGGGCGGCGAGTGATTGCCAGGCTGAGAGAGCTGCGGAATCAGGCCGGCCCAATCCGGGTACCTGGTGCAAAGTTGGTGGAGGCTTTGTCAGTTTCGGCGCAAAACTGACGACCGCTGATCTTGTATCGGACTGTCCAGAAGAGAAGCCATAGTCGCTACGAAAGCTTAGCTTTCAGATAAGTCATCTGTAAATAGGAGTTTACTATTTTGTCCCTAGGCCCACAGTCAGTCAATCGAGTCTGTAAAAATATCCTAAGGGCAGTTTGGTCTTTTCCATCTATTTCAGCGTCTGTAAGAACCCTAAGGGGCTGGTGGAATATTCCTAGCTATTGGGCAGCCTATAAATAGTATCCCAATCCCTAGGGTTAGGTCACCCTTCCAGAACTTACTTTTCAATCAATTGGGTCATTTTGTTTCCTGCGTTCTCTCTCTTTCCCTGCGTGCGCCGCCAGGAATGTTCTCCTGTTCTTCGTGATTTCATCTCGTTCTTCTGAGATCTGGAAGAATTTATTCCTGCGGTTTTGGTGTGCAACACTTCGTGCACAACTCTGTAGCTTCGTTTTGCATGCGGTATTTTATTCCTGAGCGAACTCTTCTCTGGATGCTTCTGCTCTTCATGTGAGTAGCATTTGTTCTTATTGCTGCAAGTAGTACTAGTTTCCTGTAGCTACAGTACACTAGTTTGCTAGCCTTTTTTTTCTTGCATAGCCTTTTTGATCGAGTAGAAAGGGGCAAGGATTTCTCTGGCTATTTCTGGCGAAGCATGTTTTTGTGTGAAGTCCTTCTGCTCTGTGAAGCAGGCTTCGACCTAACTTCTTCGAAGGCTTTGCTGAGAACTTTTTAACTCCGAACTTGAACTGTGAATCTAGTTTCGAAGTGTGCTATGTTCTAAGGTTTTGTTCTGGCATACTTCGGTGCCTTTGCGAAGCATACTTCGGTTAGCTTCGAAGTTAGCTTCGAAGCATGTTTTTCTGATAGACTTTGCTCGGAGTGTGTTTCCTGAGAAGTTTCTCTGCTGTTATTTCCGTGGATATCAGTTTGTGTGATCGAAGTGTGTATATCGAAGTTTGTTTCACGGCTTCGATTTCCTTTGAGAACATCTGCGGATTTCGATTCGAAGTTTGGTTTGTGGTTCGAAGGTTACTACTTTGGTAGTTATACTTCGATCTAGCTAACTTCGAAGGTAGCAGTGTAGGCTTCATTTCGGTTTTGCTGTCGTGTATTGGGCTCCGCTTCTCTTTCGAAGCTTGCTTTTCTGCAAACTTTGTTCGAAGCTTTCTGTTCGAAGTATAGGTTTCGAAGTACACTGTTCGTAGCAGGCTTCGATACCTTCATACTTCACTTCGAAGCATACTTCACATTTTGTCACACTCGAACTAGGTTAGACAACAAACCTCCGGGACTTCAACGACAGCCTTCGCCAGACTTCAACTCAACGAAGCAGGCTTCGACACAGCGAAGCAGGCTTCGACACTGCGAGGCAGGCTTCGCCAAGTATCAAACAGGAGACAAATTTGAACAGTAACTTATCATCTCTCTTCATGTACATTTAGATCATCTGCTGAGAAGTTTTGATCTGCCTTGTTTTGAACGTCTTATTTATCTGCCTATTAGCACTGTGTTGGTGTTTCTTCATCTAGGACACCGGTCGTTTATAGACTAGATACTTTTAGGGTTTGACAATCTGCACGAGGTTTTCCGCTAAATATTTTGAGGTGCGTTGGGTGTTGGGAACAGGCCATTGATTCGAAAGAATTTTTAGGCGCCCATTCACCCCCCTCTGGTCACTACTTTCGGTCCTACATTCTCCGGCGACGGCGAGCGGGCCAAAGGCCACGGCGAGCGACGGCGGCCCTAGTTAGACCTAGAAATGGAAAGAGGACGCCTAGGGGAACACGGGGGTACCTTTGCGGTGGTCCGAGGTCAATGGGGCATGGCCGGCGGCGAGGGTAGACGACGAGGTGGTTCGGGTCCTTGTCGGTGACGGCGATCCGACGAGGTTTGGCGTCGACGGAGGGGTGGCCAGGGTCGGTCTCGTCCTTGTGGTCACAATGGTGGGGTCGTCTAGGGCGGAGGAGGTCACCGGCGATGGTGAGTGGTGACCGGAGTGCGGGCGGCGGTGTGGTGCTAAAAATGGGAGTGTGGGCGTTCGGTTCGTTCTCACAGCGAGTGAGCGTGGGGGTAAAATGCGGACGGCTAGGGGGTTTAAATAGAGTCATCGGCGAGGCCATAGGAGGCGCAATTGGGGGGAGGCCGTGAGTAAAAGCGCTTCAACGCCGGCGAGCTTCTTTCCATGCATGCGGACGATGGTTCCGGGGCGATGACACGTGGGTTAATGAGGGGAAACGGTCGGCACGTCGTGGGGGTGGTAATGGCGTTGGCGAATTAACGCAAGGGGGGCTGACGGGGCGGATCCGAGGCGGGATCGGGGGCTAAGCCAGGAGACAGAAAATGTGGACGACGGATCCGACAGGTGGGCCAAGGTGGTCAGCGGGCACGAGTGCAAGAGTGCGGAGACTGACGGGTGGGGTCGGGCTCGGGCGCGAGAGGGAGCGGTCGATGCCGACAGGTGGGGCCGGGTGTCGGGCGCGCGCGCGAGGGGAGAGGGGCTCACTGACAGGTGGGGTCGGGCTGTCAGTCTGAGGCGGGCGAGGGTAACGGGCTGGGCCGGCCGGGAGAGAGAGAAAGGGGAGGGGGAGGCCCATTACTGTTTATAAGGTTTTCTGATTAAAAATAATTATAGAAAAATGGATTAAAATATTTGGGCTACTTCCAAGGTTGATAAAATTTATAAAAATTCTCAAAAATATATCTTGGACTTGGGATCATATACAAAATTTTCTAGCTCCTGGCTTGGCCATTTCCTCTAGGTTGTAGTTCAAAAAGATGAAGGAGGGCATTAAAGGTATTTCCAAAATAATAAATTCCAGGAAATTGGATTAAATAATATTTTTATTACTTTGAAAATTTGGGGTGTTACAAACCTATCCCCCTTACAAAGAATCTCGTCCTCGAGATTGGAACGCTACTCGAATAGCTCGGGGTATTGGGCTTTCAGCTCGTCTTCTTTTTCCCATGTAGCTTCTTCGGCAGGGTGGTTGTCCCACTGAACCTTACAGAAGCGAACTACATGGCTCCTGGTTACCCTTTCCTTGGTTTCCAAGATCTTTATGGGTTTCTCGATGTAGGTCAAATCCTCTTGGACATTGAGTTGTTGAAGATACGCTTGCTCGGTGGGTACGCGAAGACACTTCTTCAACTGAGAGACATGGAACACATCGTGAACTCCTGCAAATGATGGAGGCATCTCAAGTTGATATGCTACTTCTCCTTGCCGTCGGAGGATCTAGAAAGGTCCTACATAGCGGGGTGCTAGCTTTCCTTTCATGTTGAACCTTTGAGTGCCACGGAGGGGAGTGACTCGGAGATAGACATAATCACCCTCCTCAAAGGTTAGTTCTCTTCGGCGGTTATCGGCATAGCTCTTTTGTCGGGACTGGGCTATTTTCAGTCTGTCCCTGATAATCTTGACCTTCTCTTCAGCTTCTCTTAGTATATCTGTCTCGAACAACTGCGACTCTCCGGTCTGATCCCAGAGCAGCGGTGTTCTGCACTTATGCCCATAAAGTGCTTCGAACGGGGACATCTGCAGGCTGGCTTGATAGCTGTTGTTGTAGGAGAACTCCGCGTAGGGTAAGTTCTTGTCCAACATTCCGCCAAAGTCTAGAGCGCAAGCTCTAAGCATATCTTCCAGTATCTGGTTGACCCTTTCGGTTTGACCATAGGTCTGTGGATGATAGGTGGTGCTAAAGTTCAGTTAGGTGTCGAGTTCCTCTTGAAGGTTCTTCCAAAACTTGGAGGTAAACTAACTCCCACGGTCAGATACGATCTACTTAGGAACTCCGGGAAGGCATACGATCCGGATCATATACAACTCGGCCAACTTGGCGACAGTGTAAGTTGTCTTGACGGGGATGAAGTGAGCTACCTTGGTGAGTCGGTCGACGATCACCCAAATAGAATCATGACCAGCTTGGGTCCGGGGCAGTCCCGTGATGAAGTCCATTCCTATCTCGTTCCACTTCCATTCGGGGACCTTTAGGGGTTGAAGAAGTCCAGCAGGTCTTTGATGCTCTGCCTTGACTCGCCGGCATGTGTCGCACTTGGTCACATACTCAGCTATTTCCCTCTTCATGCTGACCCACCAATATTTTTCCTTTAGATCTTGATACATCTTGGTACTCTCGGGATGTATGGAGTATAGAGTATCGTGGGCTTCTTGAAGGATGAGGGTCTTCAACTTAGGTTTGTCGGGTACGCATATCCGGTTTCCAAACCAGATGGTACCATGCTCGTCCTCGGAGAATCCAGGGGCTTTACCCTTCCGCATGTTCTGTTGGATCTCCAAGATGTCTGGGTCTTCCTTCTGCCTTTCTCGGATCTGGTCTATCAAGACAGGTCTTGACTCCAAGGCAGCGAGGTACGCTCGGGTGGTGATCCCTAGATTCAGCCTTTCTATCTCCTTGTAAAGCAAAGGGGCTTGGTCCTGTATCATGATGGCATTACAGTACCCTTTTCGACTAAGGGCGTCTGCCACCACATTTGCCTTGCTTGGATGATAATGGATGCCCAAGTCGTAATCCTTGATGAGTTCCAACCATCTCCTTTGTTTGAGGTTTAGGTCCGGTTGGGTGAATATGTACTTGAGGCTCTTGTGATCGGTGAAGACCTCACACCGATTTCCCACGAGGTAATGTCTCCATATCTTCAAGGCATGAACCACGGCTGCCAATTCTAGGTCATGGGTTGGGTAGTTCAGCTCATGCGGTCTCAGCTGTCGAGAGGCATAGGATATCACCTTCCCCTCTTGCATCAAGACACATCCCAAACCTTGTCGAGAAGCATCGCAGTAGACGTGGAAGTCTTTCCGGATGTCTGGCAGGGTTAGGATTGGGGCTGACACGAGCTTCTTCTTGAGGGTTTGGAAGCTTTCTTCACAAACTGGGGTCCATTCAAATTTTACTTCCTTTTGCAATAGTCTGGTCATAGGTTTGGCGATCTTTGAAAAATTCTCGATGAACCGGCGGTAGTATCCGGCCAATCCAAGAAAACTCCAGATCTCGGTCACGGTCGTGGGCTGGAACCAGTTGGTGACCGCTTTCACGGTGGTTGGGTCCACTACTATTCCTCCAGTAGATATGACATGACCGAGGAACTTTACCTCTGACGACCAAAACTCGCACTTGCTGTATTTGGCGTACAGTTGTTGTTCCCTTAGCTTTCCGAGGGTCAGACGGAGGTGGGTTTCGTGTTCTTCCTTGGTCTTGGAGTAGACGAGGATATCGTCGATGAATACCACGATGAACTTATCCAAGAACTCCATGAAAACATTGTTCATCATGTTCATGAAAAAGGCAGGGGCATTCGTGAGTCCGAACAACATCACAGTATACTCGTAGAGTCCATAGAGGAGGTGAAGGCAGTCTTGGGTATGTCCTCTTCTCTAATCCTCAATTGGTGATAACCTGACCTGAGGTCAATCTTGGAAAACACCGAGGATCCTTTCAATTGATCGAACAGGTCATCGATCCAAGGCAATGGGTACTTGTTCTTGATGGTGACGTCGTTTAGGGCTCTATAGTCCACGCACATCCTTTTAGTCTTGTCCTTTTTCATGGCAAAGATGACCGGTGCACCCCAGGGTGAGGTACTAGGCCGGATGAAGCCTTTCTGCTCCAAGTCTTCGATGTTGCTCTTGACTTCGGCTAATTCATTGGCCGCCATCCGGTATGGGCGCTTGGAGATTGGAGTGGTTCTAGGGACAAGTTCGATTTTGAATTCGATGTCCCGCTTGGGAGGCATTCCTGGTAGGTCCTCTGGGAAGACGTCCATGAACTCCTTGACTATGGGCACTTCTTCAAGAGCTAGAGAGTGAAGAAATGCTACAGGGGGTTTGCGGCTGGTCATCCGAAAGGTGACGGCTTCGCCTTCGGGGTTGGTCACGGATACAGACTTGTTGGCGCAGTCGATCACTCCCTTGTGCTTCATTAACCAATCCATCCCTAGGATGAGGTCGAGTCCGGTGCACTTAATGAGGGCTGGCTCAGCTCAGAACAATACTCCTTGGATCTCTATCTTAACCTTAGGACTGTATAGGTGGGCTAAGGTTTTATTGCCTGGAGTAGCAATCATCATGGGGACTGAAAGAGGGAGTACTTCCAAGTCGTTGGTTTTCACAAAACCTTCCAAGATGAAAGAGTGTGTTGCTCAAGAGTCAAATAATATTATAGCCAGTACAGAATTTGCAGTAAACATACCGAGCACGACTTTGGGAGCCTCCTGAGCTTCCTCCGCACTGATGTGGTTGACGCGGGCACGAACTGCTTGGTTGGGTGCCGCGCCTTGGGGCTTCTTGGGGTAAGGACACTGGTGCGAATAGTGCCCTTCCTTACGGTAGTTGAAGCAGACGACTGGCCTTCCTTGGCGATCCTTCAAGACCGGGGCCTTGGCGGCGGGCGTCGGCTGAGAGGCCGGAGCTGGTGGAGCGGGGCGGGGATGCCCGGCGTTGGATCCACCGGCGGCGTGGGGTGGCCTGTAGGCAGGCCGAGGATGGTAGGCAGGTGCTGGTGGCAGAGAGACGAAGCGGGGCCTTTGAGAATTCGCCTACTGATGCTTGAAGGCGATCATTTTCCTCTTCTTGAGGTCCAACTTGTTTTGCTCAGTCTCTTGGATGAGCGCTTTATTCACTAGCCGTTGGAAGTCGGCATAGTCGGTGGCAACGAGCTGGATGGACAGCTCATCTTTAAGTCCCCTAGAGGAACTTGGCCTGGCGGAGGGCGTCGGTCCGCACTTCCTCTAGCGCGTAGCATGCCAGACGGTTGAATTCATGGAGATACTCCATGACGGTCTGGTTGCCCTGATGCAGGTCGCGGAACTCCTGCTGCATGATCTTCCGCTGCAACTCGCCATTCTGCTGGATCAAGTTCTTCGTCTCCTCACGAAGAAACTCAACCACCTCATGGTGCTCATCGGCGTCGAGCACCGCCATAGTATGGAGGTCATCCATATCCTGAAGAAGACGCGACTGCCGGGCCATAACCGGGTCACGCACGGAGTGAACTCCGAGGTAGATGCTACGGTAGGCACCGGGAGTGCGCTTCAGCACAAGCCGGAAGGACGAGTTCTGAAGACGATCATCATAGATCATCCTCAACTCCATAAGGGCCTGGAGGGCGACTCGTTGGCACGCGACGTCGAAAGTCGGGCCCCCAAGTGCGGTGGTGTAGGGTGGCAGGATCTCTCCGGAGCCGTGGACGGTGAGGGAGACGTCGCAAGGCCCAGCGAATTCCTCCAAGTACACCCCCTGGAATTCGGGCTCGAAGAGGAACCCGAGGAAGGTGAGCATCATACGAAGCTCCCTGACGAAGCCCTCGAAGTGGTGGTAGTAGCTGTGCACTTGGTAGATAGGCATCTACAAAAACAATAAGTTGAAGAAAAGTGAGGAGAGGAACAAAGTTTATAAAGTATGTTTTTGAGAAATAATTTTCTGTAGCTATGGGCTAGGCTGGTCCGTTTGGCTTCCTACAATCAAGTCGGCTCTGATAACATCTTGTGGCGCCCCGATTTATCGAAATTGGAACATTATTGAATTTCATAAGAAAAACAATAATACAAGAGGTTCATCATGCGACAATCGTACATACGACAAGTATTCATGGTACGCAAACCATATTTATTACATCAGAGTTTAATAAAAACAATAATAAAAGCAGAATTGCATGACGAACGCCTTCTTCAAGATCATTTTCTTGACTAGGTCGCTACTCCAGACCATCCTCCTCGTAGTATGAAACCTCTGAAGTGTTTGTACAACGGTATGAGTACAAAAGTACTCAACAAGCCACCGCGAATGCAAGTAATAATGCAAGATAATAACAAAGGAAGGATAATGGCTAAAAGTGCGGAAAAGTACATTTTCAGTTACTGCATTTAGTGTAGTCAAATTTTATCATGCGGAATAATAAACATGAACATCAATAACATGATCAAACTCGAGGAGTACATTTTACCTCCTCGCACAACAGTCCTTATGATGGAGGGGGGAATGGGATGGCCCGATCTTTCAGTGAGTTGATAGAGAAGGTAACTTCTTTTTGACGGAGACGACGTTGACGACCCAACTACAACCGTACGAGACGTTCGTGTTGCGCCTTAGCGATCGATACACCAACTCCAAGGGCGTTGATCTTATCGGTGATCAACCTTGTTCCTGCAAGCAATCGAAGAACAAGAAAGAACAAGATAAAGGAGCAACTAGAATTGCTAGATATGAAAGACGCACAGGGATAGTTGGGGTTCTGAAATGTGAAACCGGCGATCTAACTGATCACGGGTTTACACGGACAAGTAGCATTAGCTAAACTTTTATCTAATCAAAACTCCAATTACAACTGAAGTCTCTAGGGGTATTTATAGCCCTAGGGACATCCCCAAAGTTTGGAAAACTTATTACATATGAAAAGGACTAATTATTTCCAAAACAGATTGACTAAAACATGGAAATTCCGTGCTTAATTGGTTCGGCCTGAAAAAGGAGCACACATTGATTTGTTGATTGTGATCTCCTCTGTTGGAATCTGGAGGTGTAGCTAGATCCGTTGGAAAGAGGCCATCTCAAGCTTTCCAAAAAGTCCAAGATCACCCTAATTGGAGCTTCCATATAAAAGTTATGTGCATTTGAATTTTGTATTGTTCCTGAAGTCCGAGTGTGAATCCCACACGTGTAGAACTTTATCTCCACTTTTTATTGGCACAAAAATGACGTCTCAAAGTTGCATATTATATTTGGATTAACTTAAATTGGTCCCCAATCAACTTCCATGATGTTCCATGCTCTTGATGTGCTCTTAACGTGTCTCTTGATCCATGAAAGAATTTCTGTAATTGAAAACAAAGCCAACTCATGGTGTAGCATCCTTAGCTCAAATATATAAAATGTAAATCTAATATAGAATGAATGAACCTTGGGTTATTTACTGTAAAGTATAAGCATGGTTATATCTGATCTAGTGATGTCCTCATCATTCTCTCCTTCTTGGCTGCAAACCGTCCTCAGTTTGTTCTTGTGTTCATCATCAATGCAACTCCTAGCAAAAGAACCATTATTGTGCAGTATCTCTTGTTCTTTAAACATGCGGTGAATTGAAGAAAACCAACTCACCAAATCCTTTGCTTGAACAAATGATATCGAATCTGTACTTTTAGATATTGGAGTAGGAATTGTGTCATTGCTAAGCAGCCCACAAGGCTCTCCTTCTTGAAAACAAACCTGTGTATTTAAATCAAAACAAGAGACTCTCGAGATAATAGGATTAGTTAAAACACCTTGGTTGAGACTATTATTTTCAGAATTTACATGTTGTTTCAAATCTGAACATATGTAAACTCTATGCATAAAGTATACTCCTTGATCATTGTATTTTCCAATTACATGAAAACTCATTTGAGCAGGACATGGCAAATCAGGTCTAGTGAGTAAATTCTCATTTAAAGCACTAAGTTCACAAATATCATCAAGTTCAATATAACCCCAAGTATTTAAAGAAGATAACAATTTCTGTTCTTCCTCTTCACTAGCAATGTGAACAACATGTATCAAATCACTTAAAGGTTCGGCAACAAAGTCAACCTGTTCATTAACTAGTTGTGGCATGTATATAAGTGAAGTATTAACACACAACTCTTCTTTATTACAAGGAGTGTCAAGAAAATCATCTGGTAACAAAACAATTTCAGCAAAAGATTCTACTAACGGTGGCTCTATAATAGCATGAATGGTGGACAATTGTGTTTTATCAGGAGTACACTCACCTTGATTAATTTCAGCACATATATTACCTTGCAAAACCTTTTCTGATGATGTAAGTGCATTTTTATTCTCCTTTTCTTGTTCAAGGTTAGTAGTACTAGCAAGCACACAAAATGGTGTTTCCTCTAAATCAATGGCAATCTGAATTTCAGCTCGACATGCAAGTTCAAACAATTGAGAGAGAGAATTATATATTTCATGAAGAAGCATTTCCTGAATTTACTTGTTAAGCCCACGTAAAAACCTTTGTTCTATAGCTTCTTCACATTCATCTATAGCACAACGTAATAAACAAACATGCATATCATGATAATATGAGGCAACACTTCTGCTATCTTGTTTTAAACATTGTAGTTTCTCTAATAAAATATCGGCATAATATGGAGGAACAAAAGCATTTCTCAAATATTTCTTTAAGTCTTTCCAAGATTGAGGTATTTTATCATGTCTAAAAAGATGTTTCCAATGATATGCAGCATCTTTAACTAACACTTTAGAGGCAGCCATAACCTTTTCTCTTTCAGACAAGTTATACCTTTTAAATTCATTATCAACAGCTAGCTCCCAATGAATATATGCATGAGGATCATAATTTCCTTCAAAATAAGGTAGTGTACATTTGAACCTAGCTAGAATTTCATCACATACCTCATATTTACCGTGTTGATCTCTCATGTGTCGATGAAGATGTCGATATTGAGCTTCACTATATCTTATCTCCTTGTGTATCCCTGCCATGATTAGTAGTAGACAAGAAACATACAAATAATATGTACGCTCCTATTAACTATAAGATTGTGAAGGCACAAAGTCACACTCGCTCAATCCTATATCAAGCTCTTACAAGTTCTTACCAATGCAAGCATGAAGGTGTTGTACACCGACTTAATCACAAACACCACGGAGATTAGATGTATCGATGCTTTGGAAAACACTTGGTTGTACAAGTTGTAGTCAAATCTGTGGAGCTCTAGGTAGGCTGAAATATGTAGCAAGGAAAACTAGAACCACATTAGCATAAGAAAATTGAGTAATTGTTCAACGTTGGTATTGTGTTGATCCTAGGCTTGAACGTGCTAGAGACGCGAGCCTAGACACAAACGATACCACCAAACCGACAAAGGTAGAACTAGCTTTCCTCCTCTTTTGTCACAAGTTTTCTGTCTTCACTTTTTTTCTCTTTTCTCTTTTTTTTTGGTGCAGCTTTTTTTTCTTTTTTTTGAGCACCTTTCTGCCTTTTTTCCTTATTTTTTCTCTCCTTTTTTTAAAGAACAGCAAAGGACAAGGTGACTCTTAGTACATGACTCCCAATCATTGTACATTCCAAAACAGAAAGCAAACGACCAAATATGAAGATGACTCTAAAAGGAAAAATAAAGATCCTCTTGTAAGCTTTCCAAAAAGTATTAAAACTCTCCAATCCGAGTTTTCATGGATGATATATGATAGTTTTAGTAACACCTGCACAGCCTGCCCGAATTACACCCGAATTCCAGAATAACAAACCGACTAAACATACCAAAACACGGTGGTAAAAATGTGACAAGAACTTGAAACTCTAAACGACCTAAACGCTAAGACCAGCAACTTCACACGACGATGCAACGAAAAACTCAAAAAGCCGATACGAAGCAGAACTAGTAAAAGGCTGAAAGAGGCTTGGATCTCGGGTAATTTTTTTGTGTGGCTTTTTCTGGACTGTAGGAAAAAATGAAATAAAAACTCACCGAGCAACGAAATCTCTGATACCACTTGATGGAGGGGGGAATGGGATGGCCCGATCTTTCAGTGAGTTGATAGAGAAGGTAACTTCGATTGGACGGAGATGACGTTGATGACCCGACTACAACCGTACGAGACGTTCATGTTGCGCCTTAGCGATCGATACACCAACTCCAAGGGGTGTTGATCTTATCGGTGATCAACCTTGTTCCTGCAAGCAATCGAAGAACAAGCAAGAACAAGATAAAGGAGCAACTAGAATTGCTGGATATGAAAGACGCACAGGGATAGTTGGGATTCTGAAACGTGAAACCGGCGATCTAACCGATCACGAGTTTACACGGACAAGTAGCATTGGCTAAACTTTTATCTAATCAAAACCCCAATTACAACTAAAGTCTCTAGGGGTATTTATAGCCCTAGGGACGTCCCCAAAGTTTGGAAAACTTATTACATATGGAAAGGACTAATTATTTCCAAAACAGATTGACTAAAAAATGGAAATTCCATGCTTAATTGGTTCGGCCTGAAAAAGGAGCACACATTGATTTGGTGATTGCGATCTCCTCTGATGAAATATAGAGGTGTAGCTGGATCCGTTGGAAAGAGGCCATCTCAAGCTTTCCAAAAAGTCCAAGATCACCCTAATTGGAGCTTCCATATAAAAGTTATGTGCATTTGAATTTCGTATTGTTCCCGCAGTCCAAGTGTGAATCCCACACGTGTAGAACTTTATCTCCACTTTTTATTGGCACAAAAATGACGTCTCAAAGTTGCATATTATATTTGGATTAACTTGACTTGGTCCCCAATCAACTTCCATGATGTTCCATGCTCTTGATGTGCTCTTAACGTGTCGCTTGATCCATGAAAGAATTTCTGTAATTGAAAACAAAGCCAACTCATGGTGTAGCATCCTTAGCTCAAATATATAAAATGTAAATCTAATATAGAATGAATGAACCTTGGGTTGTTTACTGTAAAGTATAAGCATGGTTATATCTGATCTAGTGATGTCCTCATCATTCTCTCCTTCTTAGCTGTAAACCGTCCTCGGTTTGTTCTTGTGTTCATCATCAATGCAACTCCTAGCAAAAGAACCATTATTGTGCAGTATCTCTTGTTCTTTAAACATGCGGTGAATTGAAAACAAAGCCAACTCATGGTGTAGCATCCTTAGCTCAAATATATAAAATGTAAATCTAATATAGAATGAATGAACCTTGGGTTGTTTACTGTAAAGTATAAGCATGGTTATATCTGATCTAGTGATGTCCTCATCACCTTATATGACAAACCATCATGCACATACATATCAAAAGTAAACTAACTGTGGGATGTCACGCAACCCGCCCTTGACCGTGGGCTCGGCTTTTCGAAAAGATTTATGACTCTGATCATAGATGTACTACTGTACCCACAAGGAACACACTCATCCCAAACACTGAAGTGTAACGAGATGACCCATACCATGGGAACTCGTGCCAAAACCTCGGCATGAGATGCTCCAAGCGATAACCACTCGCTCTAGGTTTCACCAGCGCGCCGGGCCGCATCCCGGCTAACGTCGCACCCCCTTTTGCACCACATTGGTACAAGTCACCCGCAGGTGCTGCTTGACCCTTCTCCAAATGGTGGCCTCGGTTTGGAACACTCCATACCTTAGTTAGGACTTACCCATTAGACTTGTGGTTAGTATGGAAGTGTATTGCAACGGATCCCGCAGACCGGTCCTTATAGTGCCCCGGGTGCTACCGACCAATGCCCTAGCTTGCACCCGGAACCCACCATGCATTCACTCAAAACCACAACTCATCACCGACAGAATTCCAAGGATAAGAATAACGGGGATAATATAGTAGAACCATGTTTCTACGACTCATTTTTAATCCTATAGCAACTGTGTCAATACATTGGACACTAGCTAATAATACTAATCATATGGTGACAAGGAGGTTAGGCGAGATAGCATGGCTTGGGTTGCACATCAAGGTCGGGGGATCCTAAATAAATATATTGTAAGGGTATCATTTGACTAATGCATGTATATCCTATGTGTTTTAGCGATAGTTTAATAAAACATGGGTTCAATATGCTCAAAAGATTGGTTTGGTGACTTGCCTTGTTCAGCGAAAGGCGACGAGGGAACCTCCGGGTAATATTCCAGCTCCTCGGTGGCGTCATAGTCTTCTCGATATAAATAAATTAAACGTAACATTCAATTAAACAATCCAAAAACCACACAACAGGTATATAAGTTTTGATTGGTTTGAACCAAGGAAAATAAAGTTGTTAAGTTTCTGAAGTTTATTTTATGAATATTTTAAAATGAACTTTAATGGAATTATGGCCTTCCCAAAAGGGAGTAAAATGTAAACTAATGTATTTTAAATTTTTAACTAATTTAAAATAAGAAGTTTAGTGTAAACCTAGTGGTTCTATTGCACTAATATGGAGAGAATAAAATATAGATTTTTCTGAAATGGAAATGAACAAATTTTTGGTTCATCCTAAAGTGCATTTGAATACTTTATTAAATAAACATAAAATACTCAAAATAAACCTATGGATTATTTTGCATTAACATGTAGAGAATAAAATTACAAATTTTCTGAAATTGGAATGGTAATTTTTGATGTTAAAATGCGCCAGATATGAATTTTACAAGTTTAAAACAATTTCTGGAATTTATTTTAAATTTAAAATCGCCTCGGGTCCACGGTGAGCCAGGCCCACGGTGAACCCGCGCACTGTGCGCGTGCGCCGGATCGATCTGGACCGTTGGATCCAGATACAACGCGCGAGGGCGAGGCGGGGGAGTTAAAGTGCCTGTCGTCTTCTCCGGCGACGGCGAGCGGGCTAGAGGCCACAGCGAGCGACGACGACCCTAGACCTAGAAATGGAAAAAGGACGCCTAGGGGAACACGAGGGTACCTTTGCGGTGGTCCGAGGTCGACGGGGCGTGGCCGGCGGCGAGGGTAGACGACGAGGTGGTTCGGGTCCTTATTGGCGACGGCGATCCGACGAGGTTTGGCGTCAACGGAGGGGTGGCCGGGGTCAGTGTCATCCTTGCGGTCACAATGGTGGGGTCGTCTAGGGCGGAGGAGGTCACCGGCGATGGTGAGTGGCGACCAGAGTGCGGGCGGTGGTGTGGCGCTAAAAACGAGAGTGTGGGCGTTCGGTTCGTTCTCGCAATGAGTGAGCGTGGGGGTAAAATGCGGACGGCCAGGGGGTTTAAATAGGGTCGTCGGTGGGGGCAGATGGGGCGCAATTGGGGGGAGGCCGCGAGTAAAAGCACTTCAACGCTGGCGAGCTTCTTTCCATGCATGCGGACGATGGTTCCGGGGTGATGACGCATGGGTTAATGAGGGGAAATGGTCGGCGCATCGCGGGGGTGGTAATGGCGTCGACGAATTAACGCAAGGGGGGCTGACGGGACGGATCCGAGGCGGGATCGGGGGCCGGCGAGGTTAGGGGGGGTGGCGCGAGGTGGACGACGGATCCGACAGGTGGGCCAAGGCGGTCAGCGGGCGCGAGTGCAAGAGTGCGGAGACTGACGGGTGGGGTCGGGCTCGGGCGCGAGAGGGAGCGGTCGGTGCCGACAGGTGGGACCGGGGTGTCGAGCGCGCGCGCGAGGGGAGAGGGGCTCACTGACGGGTGGGGTCAGGCTGTCAGTCCGAGGCGGGCGAGGGTAACGGGTTGGGCCGGCTGGGAGAGAGAGAGAAAGGGGAGGGGGAGGCCCATTACTGTTTATAAGGTTTTCTGATTAAAAATAATTACAGAAAAATGGATTAAAATATTTGGGCTACTTCCAAGGTTGATAAAAATTTGTAAAAATTTTCAAAAATATATCTTGGCCTTGGGATCATATACAAAATTTTCTGTCTCCTGGCTTAGCCATTTCCTCTAGGTTGTAGTTCAAAAAGGTGAAGGAGGGCATTAAAGGTATTTCCAAAATAATAAATTCCAGGAAATTGGATTAAATAATATTTTTATTACTTTGAAAATTTGGGGTGTTACAAAGTCCCTCAATGAAATCCATTGACACATCTTACCAATCACCTTGTGGTATAGGTAGTGGTTGCAACAACCCAAATGATTTACATAATTCATGTTTGGTTTGTTGACACACCAAATGACAAAGTCATGAACAACTTTCTTCAATCCAAGCTAAGTGAATATCTTGTGAAAGCATTGGTAAGTAGCTTGAACCCCCCGAATGACCTCCCACCGCTGAAGAGTGGAAAGTTGTAATCAATTTGGTTTGCAAAGCTGAACTATGGTCAATCAAAATCTTACTATGCAATCTAATTAACCCAGTCGTGAGTGTATATCCCTGATCATTGGTGCCTGAGACTGCTAATTCTTGTAGGAGAGATTGAGCTTCCGTGTCTACTGCATATGAATTGAGCACATCTTGTATCCATACTAGTTGTAAGGTTGATATAAATTGCAATTGTAAAAGATGACCCACACGAGACATAGTATCAACAACTGAATTATCTGTTCCCCAATGATATTGAAACTTATATTTAAGTCCAATGAGTTTTGTCATTGCCTTTCTCTGCGTGTGTTTCAAGATGGCAAAGAGACTTGTGATCAGTAAGAATTTGTGAAGCCCCCGTACTAAGTAGGAGCGCCACCTATCCACAACCATTAAAATGGCCAAGAACTTTTTCTCATAAATGGATAGTTACTGATTTTTAACACTCAGGGCTTTAATGAAATAAGCGATATGATGACCCTATTGGGACCAAATTGCATCGATACCCGTATCACAAGCATCAGGCTCCATAGAGAAAGGTTGATCAAACCTTGGTAAAGCCAAAACTGGAGTGTGACACATGGCCGATTTTACCTTGTCAAATGCCTCTTGAACTTGTGGATTCCAGGAAAACTGAGTTATCTTCTTCATTAATGTGGAGAGAGGTTTGGTAAAAACACAATAATTACGAACAAATTTTCGATAATACCCTGTCAATCCAAAAAACCACGAAGATCCGAAATGGATTGAGGAACAAGCCACTATTGCATTACTTCTGTTTTTGCAAGATCTATTGCCACACCTTCAGTAGAGATCATGTGTCCTAAGTATTCTAACTTCTGAAGGGCAAAAGTGCACTTACTTAGCTTGGCAGTTAACTGGTTCTGTTGGAGAATTGATAACACTTCTTGTAAATGGCTTGCATGGGCTGCCAATGTTTTGATGTAAACTAATATGTCATCCATAAAAACCAAAACATACTTCCTCATTTGTTTAACAAAAATAGCATTCATCAAACATTGGAAAGTTGTTGGAGCATTGGTTAAGCCAAAAGACATAACTCTAAACTGGAAATGACCATGGTGAATCTTAAATGTTGTTTTGTGTTCAACTTCCTCACACATTCTAATCTGATGGTAGACACTCTTTAAATCCAATTTGGAGAATCATTTGGAACCCCCTAATTCATCCAGCAATTCATCAATAATTGGTAGAGGAATTTCCCCCAACAAGCATAATCTTCATTGAGAAAATATTTTACAAATTATCCACGAAGTAATATTTCCACAAATTATCCACATTGCAATATTTTCACCAATTATCCACAAAGCAACATTTCCACCAATTATCCACAAAGAAACATTTCCACAAATTATCCATAGTGTAACATTTTACCAATTATCCACAAAGAAACATTTCCACAAAATATCCACATATTCACCAAGTCACATACTATAGCCATGTCAAGAGTAGGAGGAGAAGGACCTTGGGAGGAGGAAGATGATGTAACCGAGGTCGGAGGAGAAGGACCTTGGGAGGAGGAATAGGATGTAATCGAGGTGGCGGCGAGTAGAGTCGGCTATGTGCGATAGAACAGAGGTCACACACGATGGAATGGTCAGTGGAACGGAGGCCACACGCGATGGAACAGAGGCCATGTTGAACTGAACGGATGGCTAGGATGGAACGGAGCATAGTGGGGCCGACGATGAGCATAAAGGTGACAGCGGCAGTGAGAGGCTAGGGTTAGGTTTGTGTGAAATGAAAGCATGTTGATTTACTTTATAGCCTACCTATTTATAAGCGGGAGTCATTAGTGACGGGTGGAATGATGACCCATCATTAATGGTAGTGCTCTATCTTTAGTGACAGCATGCCAGACTTCGATCCGTCACTAATAATGTGGTATCAGTGACATATGTAAAACAGTCTGTCACTACATGCTGACACGTATCTACGTTAGTAAAGCATGATTATATCATATCCACCTCATTGTCAAGCTAAATTGAGGAGTAACCAGAACGACTTCTTTTCAACGCAACAATGGTCAATAATCTTCTATAGCCATCTTTAATCACTAATTAATTTCTTTATCCATGTGAAAAATAATTATCTCTACTTTCTTAGTAGAAAATATTCATTATTGAAGAGAAGGTTTTAATTAATCTTCAATGGTAGTTTTTAATAGTACTTTTTCTTGATATGAATTTTTTAAATTTGGGGTTGAAAGTCACTTTAAATTAAGTCTTAAAATAGTTTCTTGTAGAAAGGTGCTTTAAGCCTCCACATGAAATTTACAAATTTCAGTAGCTTTTATAAATAACTTGATGTACGAAATAAATCAAAAGAAAATGGCAACGCGTAGGAAAGAGGCATAATGACTTCTTTTGCGCCCTGCACTAACCACGTGACCACGACGAGTGTAAGTGTGATGGCACATGGCAGATTAGGAGCCGACAATACGACCTGAAATTTCTATGTTAAAATAAAATATTTTTAGTTTAAAATAGAATATTAAATAGTTCAACTAGATAATCTTAATCTATCCATAATTCTAGATCTAATTTTTTTCTAAACAAATTTAAATCGAAAAACATGTCATAAAAGGACAATAAAGAAAAGGAGTAAAGGACATTGCACTTCCAACTATACTTGCATTCCCAGTCAACATGTTGGCTTCAGAAATTTTAATGCTTGGCAATGAATATGTTGACTGCTAGTGTTTTAATAATGGTTGTTGATTTGTTGGCGTCAGGAAACTTTCAGTTATGTTACTTCTATAATACAGCCAGCATGATGGGATCATCAGGTTTGTTTCGTTTCATCCCCTTTATGCCCTCGAGCAGCGGTGGGGATGCTACTCCTGTGTATATGGCATTGGTGAAAGATTTCAATCTTTTTATTTTTGAAACAGAGGTGAGATTTCAATCTTCAGGTGAAACTGGGTGGAGATCAATATATGAAGTACTGTTCCTGAGAAAGACCAGACCAAATGAAAATTGACACAACACTGAACAGCGAGCTGTTCATCACGCACTGCATCAGGCATCACTAAGCTGACCCACTCCCAGAACCGCACTTAACAGCGACCACCGATTGATCATCCATGTCCCTCTCCATCGATCAGTCATCCCACTCTTGGTCGTCCCCACGGACGACGGCGACCAAGGCCCGGGGGATCATCACGAGCGCCGGCGTGGAAAGGCTGACGGTCATGGAGACGACAGCGACCTGGGTGAGGACGCCGAAGCAGCGGAAGCAGAGAAGCTGCGGCAAGAAGTAGAGGTAGACGCACCACAGCCACATGGTGGCGGCGGCCACCGACAGCGCGACGTACTTGGACGCCCGCCGGGCGACGCGCCCCTTCGCCGTCATGGACACTGCCGCCGCGGCCATCTGCACCGCGCCGCACAGCCCCATGTAGGCCTCGACAGTGCGCACGGCGGCGGCCTCCTCCGCTGTCATCCCCTTGCAAGAGCACTGCACGCGCGACGAGCCGAGCAGACCGCACACCAGATTAACGAGCGTACCATGATAAAACAGAAAATTTGAAGTAATCAGAGCATAATAGAATATCGATTCTTGATTCAAGCCATCAGCAGTAGAATTTTTTTTTCTGCACTACCGAGTGTTGCGTCATTTCTGTGCCAAAAATCGAGATGATCAGGTGGAAGAGAGCCACACACGACGCAGTCCAGCCCCCGAAACAAAAGACGAACTCCAGTGGTCCAACCAGCGGGACGATCGTTATCTCTGCACCAAAAAAAATCAAATCAAATCAAATCAAAACGAATGATTTAGCGCATCAATCTGCAGAAAAGTGATGAACAATCGAAGGGTTGACGGGAACTCACTGGAAAAAGAGAAGGCCCTACATCCCACAGCCGGAGCATGCCTCGACATGGGGATCGATCGTTCAGGCGTAGGATCGGCAATGGATTTGTGGATTTGAAGTTAATTTCTTGAGTGAAATGCCTACGTGTAGGTACACATGTATGCTCATGAGTTGGAAGCAATCTTCTCAACTTTGCAACTAATTAATGCCAATACACATTACACACTGGCGGAAAAACTTGCACACAAGATGAGCTGGTCCATGGATGAAACGGGGCACAATAGAAGGAAATGTGCAGACGTGAGCACTCTGACCTGCCAGATATGACAAACTCTGACCAGACAAGCATGGCCGCGAGAATTCTGGTGAAAAAGGCAACGGAAATCAAAGCGCCTGCGTGCGATCGAGCGACTGAGCGAGCGAGGCCATCAACGCTAGCTAGCTTGCCGTTTCCATTTTCGTGTTGCGAATGGACGGAGACGGAGGACCCATCGTTGAGATCGAACCAGCAAGGGATGGCATGCAGTTATTTGTTTCCTCTCTCTTCCCCTGCCTCCTGGGCTCCTGGCTACCCGACGTTCTTGCTAGAACGGTGACAATGCAGATATGAACGAATCGTGATGCGGGGGTAGTACGTAGACCAGTACACATTTCGATTCGCAAGCCAACAAGATTAATTTCCCTGGAGTTAATGATCGGTAGCAGCACGGCAATCAGCAATGTGCATGCGACAAAATCTACGACGGCTCCAGCTACGCGACTTCAAGCAGACTACACCTGGGGAAAACGTACAGGTGTGTGAGTCATGCACATTGACCTTGGCCAACAATTGCGAGAGGTCGAGAGTAGCTTGGATCCGCTTAGGATATAAACGAATCCGGATAGAACTATTTATTATATTTATTTTAAATATGAATATTATTTCGGATCTTTTCGAATACGAATACAAACGGATATTTCAAATACGAATACATATTTGGCTGTTTACTTGGTTTAACTCGAAACGCTCGTCATTTTACAAAATTTCCAAAAGTTCAAAGTGTCCAATATACCAAATTGGAATAATAATTAATAACAAGCAATGATACACAATAAACCATACACAAACTAAGTTTTTCAATAACGCTAACTAAAATTCATGTATAACTTTCTTGAAAAATATTCAAAATTTTATCATAATATCTAGATATAATATTATAACATCATGACAAGTCTCGTATTTTTCAGACATTATTTAATTTTTTAGAATTAAAAAATCCTTAAGCTCCACATTACCAGTGGAGTGTCGTAACATAGATTTTTAAATTTTCTTTAAATTTAGTGGATAAGAACTAAAAATGGATACAAAATAGTGAATATGATTTTTCTATAAATTTTAGTGCATTATTTTAGGTACTTGCAGTTCAAATTTCACATATTTTAATTTAGATCTTAGAAAAACAATTAATGAGTTAAAATAGCAAATGGATCTAGAAAAATACAAAAAAATATATCAAATGAGATATGTTGTATTTTGATTATAAAAAAATTAAGTTAAAACAAAGATTTAACCATCAATTTATTTTCAACCATATCATATTCCTTCTCAAAACTCTAATTCCTCTCAAGAAAATCTCAAGTTTCTTAACATCATGTATGATAACTTTCTTGAAATATTTTCAAAATTTTATCATAGTATCTACGTATAATATTATAACACCATGATAAGTCTCATATTTTTCAGACTTTATTTGATTTTTTTAATTAAAAAACTCTTAGGCTCCACATTACCGATGGATGTCGTAACATATTGTTGGCATGCTTTTTGGTCACACACTGACACACACGTGGCCTGGGAGATCTGCTTGACTCTAGTGCAGGTCCTATATTCTTAGAGAAGGGTTTAGGGCGTGTCAATAAGTTTGACCCTGCAACTGATAAGAGATTGGAAAAGAGAAACATTAGTAGCATAACTGATCGACTGGCAAGACGATGACTATGGCAGAAAAGATAAAACCGTGAACTAGTGTGCTACTCGGCCAGACAGCCGATAGCCCAAGTTGGCTCAATCGAGCGAGCGCGCCATCGATCGATAGAAAAGATAAAATATGCATATAGGCCGAAGTGCACCCTTCGACGGTGAACGTGATACGAAGATGAATTAAAGATAACCTATCAGCTTGTACTCCGATAGGAAGAAATAAAGCATGGCAGATGACAGATCTATATCATAGAAATCATCACAATAAATAGATCAGACCTAACCGATACAGTAGCTAGTCAAGATGATCTGAACAATATATCAATGAATCAGGCAAACTTTATTTGGATGAACAGTACATGGAATGAAAAAGATACAATATCAAGAGATGTCGGACTTAACCGATGAAGCCTCAGACTATCAGACCTAGATCACTTCAATCTAAGAGATCAAACCTAACTGATGCAGCCTTAGACCTAGCCAAATACACTGAGAACAACCGACGACCATGCTGTTTCATCGTTCTCCTCAAGAGATCAGACTGAACTGATGCATCTGTGAGGATACTAACCTAGTTGGCATGGACGTCGGGGGTGGCAGGACTCACCTCTTCGCCGGAAATCAAAATGATGAAGTCCAGCTCCGAGCGCCCAAGTCCCGTTGGATAACCTTGGGGCTCAAGGGTGGCGATGTGTCGATTGATTGATTGAACAAGAGTTTACTAATCTAACCTAAGGGATACATATTTATAGTCCGTAGACTTTCCGTCCAAGTAACTTATCCAGCTGATTCCAGATGAATCTGTAACCATCTTCTACTCTTATCTCCATCGGCTCCCCTTCCGATCAAGCAGATGTTGTGGACGAATTCCTTTGAATTTCTTTGACCGAATCTTTCTTGACCTTCTGTTGACCGCGCGCCTTCCTTGGTGGGCCTTGGGCTTTACCAAATCTTGGCGTCAACACATGCCCCCTAGTTTTGGAGCGCTCAAGGATAACTGATGCTTCGAAATTATCAATCATAATCACTTCCTGCCAGTATATCCTTTCAAATGTCTTCTCCAATTTATTTCCAATAGCTGAAACCCTTCATCTTCCAATGCTTCATATATGTTACAAGGGCGTCGGCTCCACTTTATCTTCTTCCTTATACCTTTCTTCTTTCTTTGGCCATGAACGACTGTGATATATGTCGCCAGGTCTGACTCGTCTACTTTTCTGTGGCAGCGTCGGACTAGGCTTCATCCCACACAGTCTAGCACTTGCGTTTTTTTTAAATCAAAGGTATTGTTTTCCCTTGATCTTGCAATGATTTTCGGCCTATTTAAAAGCATACTCATGATTACCCTTTGCCAAACATTGGGAATGACCCCACCAAGTCACCCGGAATCACTTTGAGTCGACCGCTGAGGAACTGCTTCTCACTCTATAAGAACTGTCGAGCACGTCTCCTTTCTTTTTACGCCTTTCGCACAACGCTTCCTTCTCCTAGAGCTCAACACTGTCCTATGCCCCCTGCGCTCATCGTCTTCTCTGTCGGTCTCGCTCCCCGTCAACCTCCAATGGTAACCACTAATTTCGTTCCTAAGGTAAGTCTTTGGCTCGTTTATTCTTTGTTTCTAACTTCTTGATAATCTTTCTTATTTTTTTCTGCCTCCTCTTATTACTTTTACCCTCTTCTTTTCTGCAGAATCTGAAAAGCCAAACCTTAATTTCTCTAGCCAAATACCCATCATGTTTCTTTCTGGGGCCGAATGGCGATCCTAATCCCACTGATTTCATTAACGCCGAAACCCAGTGCATTCCTTTCAAACATTCAAAAATGCTCCTTTCTAACTGGCATCAAAGCTTTAGGGCATTCCCCTCTCCACTTCCCGGGTGGCGTGACTGGTACCTTCGGGTCGCTGCGTCGAAACGGGGTCTCTAGGAACACTCTGGGATCGCTCACTGCGTCGGGTTCTCCCTTGCTCTCTCCTTCAAAAATGAGCCGATTCTAGCGTTCTCCTGTTACTTTTGGTCCGATGCGTTGAACGCATTTATTTTTGGTCATGGGCCGATGAGCCCTAACCTTCTTGACGTGGTGGTCCTAACCTCCCTCGACATCACTTTTGTGGCCGATCCCTTCTGTTTTCGTTCCAAAGCCTCCTATCGCCTTGATACCAAGTCTATCAGCGGTTAGGCCAAACATGTGGCCATTCACAATAAGCAAACCAGCTCTGTCAATGACCGTTTTCTTAACCTCTGGATCGAGAGGTTTCTCTTCTGTTGGTCCACCCTTGGGCCCACCCGTCATCTTCAATTTCTGGTGGAACAGCTGGCTGCCAGAGATATGATCCCTCTTGGCCGATACCTCCTTGTCTCCCTTTACGTCCTTCTCCATCAGGTATCAGCCCGGTTGTCAACTTGTGACGTAGTAGGTCACCTTGGTGGTCCTTGGTGGTTCCTCCAATTGTGTCTCAATGTGTATGCAACCAAATCTTCTCCTGACCCTTCCTTTGATACCCTCCGTTTTTTGTCGGACCACCGTGAATCCGATCCTCCAACTACCCGCTCGTGTTTATCCTTAGGCGAGGCCGCCACCTATCGTCCTAGGGCCAAGATGTTCACCGATGTCTTGGCCTACTGGTTCAAGGCCTTTTACTATTTCTTTGTAAGTGACTCCGTAGTGTGGTATGCCTACGAGTCTTTACCCGATTACGAATATCCTCACTCGATGTCCCTGACCGATGTGCTAGTGATGCTAGAGAGCGAGGCTATCTTCCTTGCTTGCATCTCCCCTTGTCTTCTTCCGACTAACTTCCCGTCCCCTTCGCACAAGCCGTCATACGAACTTTACCATCCAACGGTTTGTGCCCGACAACTTGGCTTTGGCCAACTGCCAATTGATCTTTTCTTCATTGGTCGAATCCAGATTCTTGGTGAAGTCACGAGCTACGTGGAGTTCGATCGGCTGTTTTCTATGATCGATGATATCCCTCTTGGGGAGTTCCCTTCGCGGGCCGTGTGTAGGGTGGCATCGGTCTCCTTCAAGAGATGGTGGTCTGAGATGAGTTAGCACGTCTTCTACCGTCGTACCCAATGCTTTTGCCTCTCACTGGATCAATCTTTTATTGACATCGATCCCGAGGTTAGCTCTGGTTCCCGCAGCTTGGTTTGCTTTAGTTTTGGTTCCTCTTGTGCCCCCTCTAACTTTTTCTTTTGCGGGAGGACGACATCGACGCTCTGTTAGTGAGCCAAAGTGATAGGTCGATCCGTTATGGGTTGCCATCGACCACTACCAATCTAGGAAGTGGGACCGCTACTCCTTTGGAGTGGCTTGCCAAGAAGCGAGTCAAGACTCTAGCGCGTAAGCGCAAAGCGCTGATCGCAACAACGCGCCGCTCCACTAGGGCCCGTACTACCAAAGTAATCCTCTTGGACTTGTAAATCTTCACATCCTTCCTATGATTTATTCATCCCTTATTTGGTGACACCCTTCTTTCCTCAGTTGACGTCGCCCGTGTCCCCAGCTGCAGGAGAATCCATTTCCGCCGGTGTTCCCCCATTGGCACCAGTATGTATATGTGAAACCAAGTGAGGTCGCACTATGGTTTTTGTCTGTATGATGAGTGATTGACAAGATTGAGTGATGAGTGAGTGATGGTTTGATTGCATCGATGTGTGGATATGGAGAGTGGATACCGAGGGGATCAGTGTGCATCATGTTTTTTTTGTTTTGGCTTGTCTCATGTGTGCAGGGTGGAGATGCTAACCAACTGTCAACGGCGGGTGATCAAGGGTCAAGCGGGGAGCTCGATGCTAGCAGATCAAGGATGTAGGGTAAAGTTGGAGATGATCTCAGGAGTGCACGAGGAGATAGAGCAAGACATGGACAGACGAATGGTTGAGACGGAGTGACGGTCAAGTCAATGAAAGGGAGGCCAGTGCAAGTAATAAGGCGGCTCAAGGGGATCGAGAGCGGGAGAGACTTGCTGGCGGTCGAGTTCACGGATTGGCGTCACATGTCAGCGATCGAGGAGGCTTTGTCGGTTTTTTGCTGAAAACCACCGCATCAGAAAATGTTTTTAATTCCAGTAATTAGGAGTTTATTTTTTCTATTTAGTCATCTAGATTAAGTGTAATCTTTTAGTATTTTTTGGAATTTTCAGATTCTGAAAAATATTAAGAGAATATGATCAATGATGTAATAAATTAGGAGTTTGCATTAATGTATTTTTCAGAATTTGTAATTCTGAAAATACATTATGGCAATTAGGTAAATACCTAGAACTTTTACCCTAATGGCATTTTGGAGATTTCCTTAATGGGCTTGCTTATATAAAGGACTCCATGCCCTAGGGTTATGTCTCTCTTTTTCAGCTGAACATTTTGGGGCTACCAATCACAATATCTATTTTGTTCTAGCCTTTTTGCTGTTCTTAATTTTGTGCTTACTGTTCATCATCACCACTTCTGTTGATTGTGTCGGATGTGACGTTTTTGGTTCACCAAGTGTGCTAAAAATATTTCTAGAAGATAAATAGTTTGGTCTTCAGTCTGTTTCTCTACTTCTGTTTCTGAAAAGATATAGCACAGCCAGGAAGTTCTTCAACAGAATTCTTGCTGTATCTATTTGCTGTTTGTTTTGCAAAGACCCACCACTGTTCTTGATCATCCGACAAAAGCTAGGGACAAATTATTTTTCCGGATCAACACAGTGAACAAGGTACTTTTCGGTTCTTGTAAAACACTAACACAACCACTGTTCTTTATCTTGCACATCTACAAATTGTTCACTGTTAGTTATTTTGAGTAAATTTGGACAACAAGATTTGATGCTCTTCAAGTCTTAGATTGAGTATTACATGATCTGAAGTTTATCTGATTTGAATTTGAATTTAATCCTTGAATCTAAATCTTTACTTAGTTTGGTTCTAGAATATTTTCTATGTATGGGCAATTCTCAAGCACTTGTTCATTCTATTCTATTGAAGTGCTGCTGGTTGAAATTGAAACCATGAGGACTCCATCATCTCTTTGCCATAGCAAATATATGTTCAGCAAGATATAGTAGAGACATTGTTTTACTCTACACTGTTTTAAATCGGATTCTAGTCAGTTTTCATATTCAGTCATTTTTGTTATCTCTGGATTCTGTTTTCACTGCTGAACTCTGTTTTTCTTGGCCTATATAGCTGAATCTTTGATCTAAAGGAACATAGAGCTGTAGCATCAAACCTGGTTTATGTTGTCTGAATTGAAGTTGCAAGGAGCACTACTATATTCAGTCTTCTAGCATTTATTCAGTACAAACTACAGGGTTGTTAGTGCTGTTTGTTGTCTGTGTTGTAATCAGGATTTCTTCACACACAGCAGCAAGTGTACTGTTATCACAACATTTCAGTACTGTTTCATTTGGTTATTCTCAAACTGCTAGCTGCTTTGTGATGTTATACTGGATGCACATGGTTAGCGATTTGTGATCTAAACATGCATTGTGTAGGTGTCTTAATACACTTTATTCCATGAATACAATTAAGGTTCAGAATCTAACCCTCTTTCCATGAACAGTGATCTGCATTGAAAGTTTTGGAGTTTAAATTTTGATCATCAATCTTCTCACAACTGTTTGATTGCTGAAGAATTTGTTTTAATCTCAATTCTGAAAATTCCGAATCCTATAGGTGTTTCAATCACCGATAGCTCTTGTCGGCAAACCAATTGTTGAACTAGGTAGTAAATTTCGGAGTACCAATTACCAAAAGAGTATATCGGCAAGTCAAACTCCGATTTAGAAGAAGTTTCAAATTTGATTTGATTTCAGTTCTGGTTTTGAATTGTAAGTCTCATTCTTGCACTACAACAAAACAGATGTCTTTCGTCGGCCAAATTAACTTCCGTCGGCTTCTGACAGTGGCCGACGGAAGTTTGCGGGGATTTTTCCGCGGCCGATCGGATCCCCTTACTTCCGTCGGCCAGCATTAAAGCCGACGGAAGTTAGCGGCCTTTTCCCCCAACCGTGCGCGCGTACAGGGAGACCTAACTCCCTGTACGCGCCCACGCCGCCGCCTCCCGCGCCCAGCCCGCGCCGCCTCCTCCCGCCTGTGCCGTCGCCGCCCGCCCTCGCCGCCTCCCGCCTCCGGCCCGCGCCGCTGCCGCCCGCCCTCACCGTCTCCCGCCCCTACCACGCGCACGCGCCACCGCCCGCCTCGGGCCGCCGCCCGCCCTCGCCGCCTCCCGCCCCTGCCGCCGCCGCCCACCCTCGCCGCCTCCCGCGCGCACGCGCCGCCGCCCGCCTCCGGCCCGTGCCGCCGCCCGGCCGTCCGACGCTCGCCTCCTGCCAGCACCGCCGTCCGCCCCACCGCCGTCTCCAACGCCGCTGCCCGGCCCGCGCCACCCGTCCCGACCGCCGTCCCCGATCCGACCGCCGCGAGCCGTCACCGTCCGCCGGCCTACGCAAATCACAAAGTAATTTTTTCACCGCTTTACGAATTTTTTTCGCTTTTTATTTGTGAATTGTTTCATTGGTAAATTGAATTGGTAGAGACGTATAGATAGATATGGATTAAATTTTGTCAATTGATGGATTAAATATTTGACATGGATTATTCTAATAGACGTGTATAGGGAGTAAATGTTGAATGATAGTATGAATCTTGTTTTATATGCGATATTCTTTTTTCATATGCAATATATGTTGTGATAGTATGTATAAATTATGCATGATTTCATTGGGTGATTAATATTATATCTATATATACTTTATTATATATACTTCTTTTCGTATGCAATTTTTTATTTGAAAACAACGTAGATAGTGTAACGAAACCTATGCGTCACCCGTTTCGGACCAACATGTCTCACACGTGTCATGCGTGTGAGATGTGTAGGTCCGGAATTATCCCTTTTTGGACAGCCTCAGAGTGGGCGACAGAGCGTGGTTTTATGATGAGTCATGAGTCCGAATGGGATTTCAGTAACATAACCTTGTTGTTCTCCATTGCACCACTATCAGGCGTGCAATTGGAGAACAACGGGGTTATGCTGCTGAAATTTCGTTCGGACTCATGACTCGTCATAAATACCACGTTTTGTCGGTCACTCTTGGGTGGGTTTAGGACCTATCTTTTCCTATAGACCATGGTTGTCATGGCATCGACTAGGCGACGCATAGGCGCCGACTAGGCGTCCCGGCCGCCACTGCTTCCCCTCCCCTTGTGAGTTGCGCCACAGCCTGCCTCTGTCCCTTGCGCCGCCGGCCACGGGCTCTGCTTCCCCTTGCGCCGCCGGCCGCCCGGCCGCCTCTGCTTCCCCTCCGTTGTCTGCTTCCCCCTCCCCTGCTCCCTCGCCGCAGCAGCAGCAGCAAGCAGGCAGTGCGTGAATCTTCTGGGCCGTGCGTGTAGGGTGCGAGGAGTTGGGCCTGATCTTCTGGGCCGTGCGTGAATCCTGTTATCCTGTATGCTATGCCAATTTTTGGTCGCCTAGGCGATGCCTAGGCGTCCAGTCGGTTCGCTGGCGACTGGGTTCGTCGAGGCGCCGTGACAACCATGCTATAGACATAGGCCCGTGATACTTATGCATGATGCATTCTTGATTGAATGAATGTTTTGCCTATAGAATGGCTGAGGACGACCGACGGTGGATGTATAGTGGTTGGATGAAAAGTGGAGCTCACACGAGGGAGTGGGTAATCAACGCTGAGAAATTTGTTGATCGTGCATTCGCTTTGACAACAAACACTGGCGCGAGGTGCCCATGCATGAAGTGCAGAAATTCTCGTTGGCAAGACAAGAGGACGTTGTCATTGCATATTTGCAAATATGGTTTCGTGCCAGGTTATGAAGTTTGGTCTTTTCACGGCGAGACAGGCCGTGAAAAAACGGTATTAGTAGTGGAAGAAGAAGATGATAGCGTTGTTGACGATAGGATGGATGACATGGTTGATGCTATACGACTGGAGTTTAAATCAAACCCCGAGGATCCTCCAACACCAGAGGTTCAAAAGTTTTTCGACATCCTTCGAGCTTCAGAAGAGCCATTGCATGAGCATACCACCGTAAGCGTTCTCGCTTTCGTGACTCGTATTATGGCTATTAAGTCAAACTTTGCATTTTCAAACAATTGTTATAAGGAGCTCTTGAATCTGATCAGCGATATCCTTCCTAAGAACCATAATGTGCTGAAAGACATGTACCAGTCAAAGAAAATGCTTTCTGCTCTCGGTATGGAGTATGAGAAGATTGATGTGTGCCGAGATAATTGTATGCTGTTCTAAAAAGAACATAGTAATGAGGTGAAATGCTTAAAATGTGGTAAACCGAGATTCGTAGAGGTCGTAAATGAAGACGGAGAGAAGGTGACGACAGAGGTTGCTCATAAGCAACTTCGTTACATGCCTCTTACACCTCGGGTGAAACGATTGTTTCTCTCAAAGAAAACCGCTAGACATATGCGATGGCATAAAGAAGGTGTACGTGAGAATAATCAAGTAATGGTGCACCCATCTGATGGTGCGGCATGGAAGGCTCTAGATGATTTTGATACAGACTTTGCTAGTGATGCAAGGAATGTTCGCATCGGGTTGGCAATAGATGGATTCACGCCTTTCAATGTAACCGCATCGTCGTACTCTTGTTGGCCTGTGTTTGCTATTCCATACAACCTTCCACCTTCGTTTTGTATGAAATATGAATTTATGTTGTTGTGTCTCATTATACCCGGTCTAGAGCATCCTGGAACACGACTAAACGTGATGCTGAAGCCCTTAATTGAAGAGTTGAAACAATTGTGGAAAGGAGTTGAAGCATATGACTATGACCAGAAGCAAAAATTCAATCTTCGAGTTGCGTATCTGTGGTCGGTCCACGATTTTCCGGCATACGGTATTTTTTCTGGTTGGAGTTGTCATGGAAGGTTGACATGCCCAATATGTGCGAAGGACACAAATTGTTTCCGTCTGAACTTCGGGGGAAATATTTGTTACTTTGATTGCCATAGATGCTTTTTGCCCTTGAATCACCCATTTAGGTTACAGAGGAACAATTTCAAGAAGGACAGTATTGTTGTAAAGGGACCACCAAGGCGTTTAAATGGTAGATAAATCGCTGATATGCTGAATGAGTTGGTCCTTAATGAAAATGAGGATGGATTTGTAGGATTCGGAACCGAACATAATTGGACCCACATATGTGGCTTATGGGAACTGCCGTATGTCAAATCACTAATTCTGATGCACAACATTGACGTTATGCATCAGGAACGTAATGTTGGTGAAAGCATTATAAGTACATGTATGGATTTTACTGACAGGACAAAAGATAATGTAAAAGCGAGAAGAGATTTAGCTGAGATTTTTAATCGACCAACCCTTGAGTTGACGAATAGTGGTGGCAAGCCACGTGCCCCATTTTGTTTAAAACCTAAAGAAAAAAAAACAAGTAATGAGGTGGTTGAAAAAATTGAAATTCCCAGATGGTTACGCCGCGGGATTTAGAAGAGCTGTGAATTTGAAGACAGGGAAATTAAATGGATTGAAAAGTCACGATTACCGCATAATAATAGAAAGACTCCTTCCTGTAATGTTTCGCGGGTACCTGAATGATGATGTGTGGAAGGCGTTAGCTGAGCTGAGCCATTTTTATAGGCAACTTTCTGCGAAAGAAATTAAGAAAGATATGATGGAGATGCTAGAGAAAGAGATCCCGGTGCTTTTATGTAAATTGGAAAAAATATTCCCTCTAGGGTTCTTCAATCCAATGCAACATTTACTGGTTCATCTGCCATATGAAGCTAAGGTAGGTGGCCCTGTGCAATATAGGTGGATGTATCATATTGAAAGGTCCCTAAAGAAGCTTAGAGCGATGGTTGGTAATAAGGCCAGAGTTGAAGGTTGCATCGCAGAAGAATTTAAATTGAAAGAGATAGCATACTTCACTAGTGTATACTTCGCTGAGCATCACAATGTCAACACACCTGCTACACGGTACCATATGGATGAAGACCATCCTTGTAGTGATCTCCAAATATTTGGGTGGAAGGGCATAACTGTTGGTGTCTCCACGACATATTATGTAACTCAGGAAGAACGAACAAATGCCTTGCTCTACATGTACTCAAATATGGAAGAGATGGAACAATATTTCGCGTAAGTGATTCTTTTTAGTTTTATATTTTACCTCCAAATTTTATACCCGTTTGTTTACCTATTCGTTACAATGACAGTATGTTTGATTCGAAATACTTGACGTCTGGTCGTCAACCAACGGAGAAGCAATTAGATAAATTGCGTCGAGAAGGAGTAAATGGCGGGCCTAGTTTCCTCACTTGGTTCAGAGAACATGTAAATCCTTACCTTTTGTGACACGTATTATTTTAGTCTACTAGGTTAATTATCTGATAATCTCCTATGATTTGCAGTGTGTGCTCGCTGACAATGTACATATAGACTTGCGACAGCTCTCTTACGGGAGTATTAGTGCCAAAAGTTACGGTCGCTATGATGTTAATGGTTTCCGCTTCCATTCAACTATTTTTGAAGCATATCGACCTCTAGCGGCAACAACTAATACTGGAGTTGTTACAAGGGTCGTTGATGGACAAGGACATGAAACTATGTATTATGGAATCATCAAAAATATAATCGAGTACAAATTTGCCGGGAATAAGGAGATTAAAGTAGTCTTCTTCGATTGTGATTGGTTCGACCCTAAACATGGTACTCGTGAAAACCAATTTGGGATGGTTGAAGTCAAACACGCGGAACGATTATCTGGTTGCGACAATTTTGTCCTTGCTCACCAAGTCGAGCAGGTGTATTATATGTCGTACCCATGTGAAAAACTAAGTGCTTGGTGGGTAGTCTACAAAGTGAATCCTCGGGAACGTCTACACACCCCTAGTGATGGCGCTTATCAATTGGAGGTTGAAGAGGTCGATGAGGTTTACTAAGATGATGAATTTCTGACTTCGTTTAATGTAGAGTCAGAATCGTCGACATATTCTTTTCTCGGCGATTCTAATGATGTGGCAGTTCCCGAGAAAAGGAAACACCAACATAAGAAGAAAAAAGTAACATGGCGTGCTTTGGGGAGAAAAGGACAAATTGATCCTGATTTTGATGATAATTGACAAGTAATTGTTTTCATACATGCATATGCAATATACTTCATATTACATGTTTTTCATATGTACAAACCTTCTTTACTAATAAATGTTTGTTTGTACTTATTTTGAATAGGATGTCGAAAAAGGTGAGGAGTGTCACGAGGAAGCTCTTCCGCTTGGGGAGTTCATCGGCGAGTACTCCGGCGAGTACACCGATGAGTCAGGAGGACACCCTATTCTAGGGTAGTTCCTCTTCGTCAAACAGACGTCGTCAAGAGCAGCTCCTGAGATGCATAGATCCGACATTAATTGGTCGGCCTATTGCATTTCAACTAGATGATGAGGTAACTTTCAGATTGTTTTTTATGCCAGTTATAAACTATTACTAATTGTTTCAATACTGTTTTGTAGGAGGAAGAACACTTGGAGAGTGCGGGTCACGAGGATAATCCGGTGGGTGGGGGGCAGGAGGGGGATGTCCCAGAGTGTGCGGCATAGAGGGATGACCCAGAGGGTGTGGGGCAGGGGGATGACCCGGAGGTTGCGGGGTAGGGGGATCTCCTGGAGGGTGCGGGTCAGGAGGAAGGGGCTGAGGCTGCCGGCGGGTCCTCAGTATCTTTCAGGACGAGCCACCTGGTCGCCCCACCAGTAGTCTCTTCCGGTGGAGCCAAGATCGAGATTACGCCTGTAGGTCACGGGTAAGTGTAATACTCTTCTGTTGTTTTGCTTTTTTTCAAAAAATTTCTTTCACTAAACTGACTTTATTTATTATGTATTTCTAGATCTTGGATTGATTCTCGGTTTGACGGCACTTCGAGGGTCAGGCAGGTTAACCAGATATTGGGTAACATGTGTCGTCTGCACTACCCAGGGGTGCTGACAATGCCGACCGGTGAGCGGGTTCTATGCCAGACATGGGACCAGTATCGGTTTGCTCCTGACGGGCGCCACGGAACTGCTCAGGGGGCGGTGTCTCATGACTTCTGGATATGCATGTGTTTTTTCAATCTTCTTTTAGGCTTTTCGAGTTACAATACTTTACTAATCATTACTTTTGCAGTTACGCTTTTGCTTGCCAGAAGTCGACAATCACCATAACCATGCCCTTCAAGTCTTCAACAACAATGCACATAAGGTGGTGAAGGACGCCATTTCGTATGCCCGCATTCAAGCGAACCATGCTTACTACAAGGAGAAGCTAGGGCAACGAATGAGCAAGGTGACGAGCTCATCGTAAATCTATTTGACTGAAGAAGAATACCGTTCGGTAAACAATTCTAACTTTTTAAATCTTCGATTGTTGAGATTTGTTGTCATATAATACAAATAGCATCTCTGTTTAGGTGAGGATTCTGTGGTTTGCAAACCGCGAGGACGCATATTTCGAATTCTGCAAAATTTGGTCTTCAGCCACATTTAAGAAGACTTCCGAGCAGAAAAGACAATGCCGCTGGACGGATCCGAAGCACAGATATGGTGCCGACGGACATATTCGCCACGCTAAACGCATGGTAAGACCTCCTTCTGTCACTCTCTAGCTATAGATACATTGTAATGCGAAAGCCGACGGAAGTTAGGTGCCCCTAACTTTCGTCGGCCAGCCTGGCCGACGGAAGTTAGCGCCCCCTCTGCTGACGTGTAGAGTTCGGGGCTAACTTCCGTCGGCCACGTCAAGCCGACGGAAGTTAGCTAACTTCCGTCGGCCGCCAACGGAAGTTAGTGTTTTGCCGACGAAAGTTAGCTTCTTCCGTCAGCTTTGGCCGACGGAAGTTCCCTGTTTTGTTGTAGTGTTGCTTCTGAAATTTTAGAGGTGCGTTGGGTTATTTTGAAAAGGCCATCAGGTTCTTGAGAATGTGTCGAGGCGCCTATTCACCCCCCTCTAGTCGCCATTCCGATCCCACAGTATACCTTCATTGCGTGGTACTTGTTTTTCTTTTTTCACCACTTATTGCCTTTTCATTCTTTCTTCTAGCTCCTTCACATCGTGGCACTCGCTCACACGGTGTCCGATCGCACATAAAGCGACTCAGACGACACTCAACCGACTCCAACTATCGAGGATACTACCGTAGATCCCGCCACCGGGGCCGACACTCCACGGGGCATGATCACCGACCCCACCGCATCGACCGATGCTGCCATCGAATCCGCTCCGGTTGGAACCGATACACTGGGAGGAGGGGTGGCGGTCGTTGGAGTTGATGACGAGATTCCCCTAGTTAACACCGGCCTTGAATGCAGCCGATGCCAAGCGCTATGGGTTCGATTGCCCCCTAGGGCGACGCTGTAGACGGCGACTCTCGTTCCCCTCCAATGGCCACAGATGATGACGAGGCCCTCCCCACAGTGGGTACCCCACGATCGGCCACCTCCACCGATTCTACTGATGTGAGTCTCTTCTTCTATCGTGGCCGCCGCACTCCCTGAACCTGCCTAACCCCTTTCTTCAGTCTCTTTCCTTGTAGTTTCCTTTTGACCTCGACTCCTATCTTGAGGCTGATGATGAAGTCAAGGACGCCCCTGCAACGGCCATCGCTTCGCTCCCCCCAGAAGTTAGGGAGGTTTTGTGGGATATGCTATGTTGTCTGGAAGACCCTGTGGAAGTCCTGGTCAACGACTCAGGGTCGATACATAGACGTATCAATGACATTTTAACACCCTTCCTCTAGGGCTGGTGAATGTCCTTAGCCGACCACCCACTTTGAGTTTCCCCGGACGATCGTGCAGTAGGCGCTACGTCATATGGCCGGCCGTGCTAGTCATGCATCTCAATAGGCAGAGATCAAGACCCTTAATGCAACGGCATTGGCCGAGGGCTCTCTCCTAGACCAGCTCCAGGGTGAGTCGTCGGCCGTTCCGTGAAAGCAAACTCGCTTCGGTCAGAAGAAGCCATCTTGACTGCCTAATTGGACAAGATACGGGCGGAAATCACCATCCAGGAGGGTGCCTTGGGCTCTCTCCCGGATCGGATTGAAGCCTAGAAGCGTCGGCTCATCGAGGTAGTTTGTCTTGCTCAGCGTCAGCGTCAGGCCATTTGGGACGTTCCTGGTTCGGACGCGAATGATCGTGCCATCCTCCGGAGTGTCGACGCCATCCGAGTGGGAGCGATCGAGGGCATCCACCATGTTTTGGCTTGAACATTTCTCTATTGAATCTTTGACTTTGTACCTTAAACATTATATTCATCCTAGCATGGTTGCCTTTTGATTTCTTTACGAATCTTCTTACTTTCAATGTTGGGCTAGGGGCGATGCCTCCGCATCGGCCATCTCAAGGCTAAACCATGGGTTATTGGTTGTGTACCTCGTAAAAATGATTATGATATGTCCCTTTTAGGTGACCGTTTGGCCTTCCCAAATTTCCTGACGTAGTAGTCTTTAACTTATCCCTATTCCGCTGAGAATCTGGTTACTCATGAAGATTGGCCTCAACTGGTCCTCAAACTCGACGACCACATTGTCGTGGCTCATTGGTAGACATGACCTTGGCTCACGTAGGTCCTTTGCTCCTCCATCATTTCCCCGATCGGCCTCTTTCTCTAGATGTTGCTCGACCCCCACCCCTTGCAGCTGTAACGCCTAGATTTAATAAAATCGGGACTTTATTGAATTTCCATAGAAAATCAATAAATACAAGACGTTCATCACACGGCTACGTACAATACACCAATCAAAGATGGTTCGTAGACCATATTATTATAAAAGAGTTAAATAAAAGAGAAACTAGGAAAATAAATCCTCTAGATGAACGCCTTGTTCCAGTCTCGCGCCTTGACTGGATCGCTACTCCATACCCTCCTCCTCGTAGTACGCTACCTCTGGTGTGGTGAGTCAATGGGGGGTAAGTACAATCGTACTCAGCAAGCCACCGAAATGCAGTTATAATGAAGGTAATAACAAGGATGGTAGTGGCTCATGTTTGCAGAAAAGCACATTTGTAGAGCATTTAATGTAATCAGATTATTAGTACAAAAAGTTAAACATGAGTAAATGCATCATCTTCTAACTCGAGGGGTACAGTCAGCCCGCCCTCGCTCAATAGTCCTTACATCCATGAATCATACAATCATTCGTACAAAAGTAAACTAACCGTGGTAAACATTGCCCAACCCACCCTTGACCGTGGGTATGGCTTTTCGAAAAGATTATACTCTGATCAGAGGTGTACTACTGTACCCACAAGGCACTCATTCCTGCACACCAAAGTGTGTCGTGATGACACCACGTCAACCCGAAGGAACTCATGCCAAAACCTTTAGCATGGAACACGCCAATTCTATAACACCCTCTTATAGGTTTCATATGGTGCCCCGACACGTCGGGCCAACACCGTACCGCCCCCCCTTTAGCCTCGTCGGTACAAGCCACCTGTAGGTGTCACTTGCCCCCTCCACTATGGTGCTTCAAGTTGGAACACTCCATACCTCTAGTTAGGATTTACCCACTAGACTTTTGGTTAGTACGAGTTTGTTTTGCAACAGATCCTGCAGACCGGTCATTATAGTGCCCTGGGTGCGACCAACCAATGCCCTAGCTTGCACCCGGAACCCACCATACTTATAACCAAAACTCCAACAGAATTCCAAAGACGAGAAATAATGGGGAAATCATATAATAGAATCCGACTATCTGCGACTCGTTCATTTATCCTATAGAAGTTGTGTAGATACATTGGACACTATCTAATATAATATTTAAAAGTGACAAGGAGTTTAGGATCAATAAGCATGGCTTGGGTTTACACAACAAGGACGGGGATCTAATAAATATATTATAGGGCTGGTGATTAAACTAATGCAATAATAAACCTATGAGTTATAGCGGTAATTATGAAAAATGGGCTCAATTATGATCAACTTGGGGTTTGTGACTTGCCTTGATCAACGAATGACGAAGGTGGAACCTCAGGATAGAACTGTGAATCCTCGACGGTGTCGTAGTCTTCTCGATACGAAAAATAAACACAACATTTAATTTAAACAATCCAATATCACAATACAAACATATAGCTTTTGGTTTGAACTAAAACAAGGGAAATAAAGTTATAAATCTTCTGAAATTATCCTATAAATTTTTAAGACAATTTCATGGAGTTCTGGATTTTTCTAAAAAGAATTATGAATTTACCCTAAAGTGTTTTTAATTCCCCTATTAAATAAAAATAAAATGTTCAAAATAAACTTACTGTTTTTATTACATAAATGTGAAGAGAATAAAAAGATAAATTTTACAAAATTTGAATAGTCAAATGTGGAGTTAAATTAAGCAAGTTATGAATTTTCAAAGTTTAAACAATTTTCTGAATTTTTATTCAAACAGAAATTAGGCTCGGGTCCACGGTGAGCCAGGCCCACCATGGACCCGTGCACTGTGCGTGTGGACCAGTGGGGGTTGAGTGGAACCGGACGACCCAGATGGCTCGGTACCCCTTCAGCGTGGATCAACGGCCAGGATTAAATCCCAAGAGGGATTTAATCTGGGTCATCTAGATCCGATCGGATGTCCCCGGGCTCATCCGTTATGGCACGTGTAGGAGAGGGTAAAATACCCTCTTCTGTGGTGACGGCGGTGCTCAGGTGTGGGTGTGGCGGCGATGTTGAGGCCTACAGGCCTAGTTACGTGCTAAAATGGAATGAGGGGAACACAGGGAACACCAAGGTACCAGAGATGGCAGTGAAAGGTGACCGACGGCGACCGGCGATGAGGAGGGGTGGTGGGGTTTCTCGGGTTTGACGGCGACGGTGGATTCTGGCGGTCTCCAAAGCGAACGGGGACATGGCCGAGGACGGGCAGACGAAGGCGGTCCCAGAGATGTCGACGACGAGGGCGGCGAGGTCTCGTGGCGCCGGCGAGGGGCTGCCGGAGCCGAAACAGAGGGTGGCGGGTGTTTGGTGTCGCAACACGCTAGGAGAGCGTGGCTAGGGCTAGAAACGGGTGGCCGGTGCTGCGGTGAAACCGAGGGTTTAAATAGGGGGTCGTCGGCGTTGTTATGGCAAGGGAACTGAAGGAAACCCGAAGCTTTCCTTCCTTCTCCGGCGAACTTGCCATACACGTGGGTACTTGCCATTCACGATGAAAACGCGTGGGCTATAGGGGGAAATAGATCACTGGCGATTGGGGGAAAAGATCCCAGGCTCCATTCGATGATTGGCGGTGGCTGGCGGCGGAAATTGGAAAGGGGGTCGCTGGATTTGGAAAGGGGGGATTTCCATCGGAGAAGATGGATCCGACAGGTGGCCCCCACCTATCGGTGAGTGAGCGCGAGGGACACGGCGCCGACAAGCGGGCCCAAGCGATCAGCGGGAGAGGGGGCGGGGCTGGTGTGGCTGCAATGCGGGGCCAACGGGCGCGTGCACGGAGGAGAGAGGGAGGGGTGCGCCGATAGGTGGGTCCCACCCACCAGTGAGCATGGCGCTGGACTGGGCCGGGCTGAGGCGGTTTGGGGGTTGCGGCCCACTACTATTTAAAATACATTTTTCAATAAAAATAATTCCAGATATTTGTTTAGAGCTTGAAGCACAATTGCTAAAATTTTGTAAAAATTCTCAAAAATACTTCTTGGCTCATAGAACCTACCATAATTTTATCAACTTTAAATTTGAATTATTTCTCCCTGTTTTGTTTTAATTGGGGGGTTTTGTCCTTTTTCTCTATTTAAAATAATCCTTTTTAATTCAGAAACTTTATTTTCCTCAATTTTATTTTCCCTAGAAATTTTGGGGTGTTACAATCCTATCCCCCTTACAGAGAATCTCGTCCTCGAGATTCAGATCAATCCTCGAATAACTCAGTGTGCTGAGCCTTTAATTCATCTTCCTTCTCCCATGTGGCTTCCTCAACCGGATGATTACTCCACTGAACCTTGCAGAAATGAATAACCCGACTTCTCGTTATCCTTTATTTGACTTCCAATATCCGGACAGGTTTCTCAACATAGGTCAGATCCTCCTGAATATTAAGCTATTGGAGGTCAACTTGTTCTGTCGGTACTCAAAGACACTTCTTTAGATGCGATACGTGGAGTACATCGTGTACCCCAGCTAATGAGGGTGGCAGTTCTAGCTGGTAAGTGACCTCTCCTTGGCATCGGATGATCCAGAAGGGTCCAACATAGCGGGGTGCTAACTTCCCTATCATATTAAACCTTTGAGTGCCTTAGAGGGGGGTGACTCTGAGGTAGACATGGTCTCCTTCTTCAAAGGCTAAGTCCCGGCGACGTAGATCTTCTGTTGGGATTGGGTTGTCTTCAATCTATCTCGAATGATCCTTACTTTCTCTTCAGCTTCCTGGAGATCGCCCGTTCCAAATACCTGGGACTCACCGGTCTGATCCCATAATAAGGGAGTCATACACTTGCGTCCATATAAAGCTTAAAACGGAGACATCTGCAGGCTGGCTTGATAGCTGTTGTTGTACGAGAATTCGTCGTATGGTAAACTCTTGTCCCATGTCCCTCCAAAGTCTAGGGCACATGCCCTAAGCATATCCTCCAATATTTGATTCACCCTCTCTGTCTGTCCATTAGTTTGGGGGTGATATGCTATACTAAAAATCAGTCTTGTTCCCATCTCCTCTTGAAGGTTTTTCCAGAATCGGGACGTGAACTGACTCCCTCTATCGGAGACTATCTTCTTTAGAACTCCATGAAGGCACACTATGTGGGCCATATACAACTCTACCAATCTAGGGCCACTGAAAGTCATCTTGACGGCTATGAAGTGATCTACCTTCGTAAGTCGATCGATGATTACCCATATGGAGTCATATCCGGCTTGTGTCTTTGGAAGTCCGGTGATGAAATCCATACCGATCTCTTCCCATTTCCATTTGGGAACCTTGAAGGGCTGCAACAACCCTGCTGGCCTATGATGTTCTGCCTTCACTCGCCGGCAGGTGTCACATTCTGCCACGAACTCAACAATATCTCTTTTCATACTAACCCACCAATATCTTTCCTTTAGGTCCTAGTACATCTTTGTACTTTCGGGATGAATGGAATACAAAGTGTCATGGGCCTCTCTTAGAATTAGGATCCTTAGCTCCGGCTTATTTGGCACACACAACCGGGTTCCAAACCATACGGTGCCGTTCTCATCTTCTGGGAACCCTGGGGCCTTGCCCTGTCTCATGTTCTTCTTAATTGCGGCTATATCAGGATCTTCCAACTGAGCTTCGCGAATCTGATTGATTAAGGTAGGTCTTTCCTCTAGTGTGTCTAGGTAGGCTTCGGTAGTTATCTCGAGGTTTAACCTCTCTATCTCCTTATATAACAAAGGCGCATGATCCTGGACCATGATGGCAGTACAATATTCTTTTCGACTTAAAGCATCAACTACCACGTTCGCTTTGCCGGGATGGTAGTTAATGCCTAAGTCGTAGTACTTTATTAATTCTAGCCATCGCCTCTGCCTAAGGTTTAGATCTGGTTGCGTGAAGATATACGTTAGGCTCTTGTGGTCTATGAACACTTCACATCGGTTTCCAACAAGGTAGTGCCTCCAAATCTTAAGGGCGTGCACTACGACAACCAATTCTAGGTCATGGGTGGGGTAGTTCAACTCGTGCGGTCTTAATTTCCTAGAGGCGTATGAGACCACTTTTCCTTCTTGCATAAGGACACATCCCAAACCTTGACGAGATGTGTCGCAATAGACATGAAAATCCTTCCTTATGTCCGGCAGGGTTAATATGGGTGCTAACACTAACCTCTTCTTGAGGGTCCCAAAACTTTCCTCACATTCCGGAGTCAATTCAAACTTCTCACCTTTCTGCAACAGCTTGGTCATGGGCTTAGCTATCTTAGAGAAATTCTGAATGAACCTACGGTAATAACCCGCAAGTCCCAGAAAACTTCGTATATCCGATACATTGGTGGGTGGTAGCAAATCCGTTACTGCTTCCACGATGGTGGGGTCTACTGCGATGCCTTGTGCCGAGATGATATGCCCTAGAAATTTCACTTCTGCCATCTAGAAATTGCACTTGCTGTACTTGGCGTATAACTGGTGTTCCTTGAGTTTTCCAAAGGTCAACCGGATGTGAGTCTCATGCTCTTCTCGGCTCTTGGAATAAATAAGGATATCATCTATGAATACCACTATAAATTTATCCAAGTACTCCATGAACACTGTAGGACCGAAAGTAGCGACCAGAGGGGGGGTGAATGGGCGCCTTAAAAATTCTTCCGAATCAATGGCCTGTTCCCAATACCCAACGCACCTCAAAAATACTACGCAGCAGAAAAAAAACAGAAGGCCTAAGTCTAAAAGGTTTCTAACCTAGAAGCATCTGATGATAGACAGAGTAAAACTAAAGTGGTGCAACTAGGCAGATGAACAAATTATAACAGGCCTAGACTTCTCAATGAAATGATCTAAGTATGTAAAAAGTGAAATGAGAAGTTACTGTCCAAAGTTGTCTCCTGTTCGGGACTTGGCGAAGCCCCCTTCGTACGCCGAGGTCTGCTTCGGAGGTCGGTGACGGAGTCTGTCCGAAATGCCGAAGGTGTTGCTGTCTAGCCTAGTTCGAAGTGGTAAGAAGCGAAGTGTACTTCGGAGCGAAGTAAAACAGTGCCGGAGCCTGGTTCGAAGTATGCACTTCGAAGACAAGTCTTCGCATACAACTTCGACTCACGAGCTTCGGAGCGAAGTAAAACAGTGCCAGAGCCTGCTTCGAAGTATGCACTTTGAAGACAAGACTTCGAAAGTACTTCGAACCGAAAGCTTCGAAGCTAAACCTTCGAACATGAAACTTCGAACACAAAACAGACGGACTACCTTCGAACAAAGTAGCGAAGTCTGTCACGCGACAGAAAATCAAGTCCGAAGCCTACACTCTATCTTCGAACAGGGAAAACTTCGGAAGGAGAATCGAAGGCTGACACTCCACAAAGAAATCCAAGCGAAGTCTATCAGAAAAGACAAACTTCGAACCCAACTTCGAAGCCTAACAAAGTGTGCACTTCGAACAGATAGATTCGGAGTATGCTAGCTCGAAGTATGCGATGCTATCCAATACAGGAAGAACTTCGAAGCTAGCAACTCAGACACAAAGACCGAAGTTCGAAGTCTGAGCGAAGTCTTTAAAGATGTTCGATCGAAGCCTGCCTTACGGAGTTGAGGGGCTTCGCACGGGACCGAGCTTCGCCAGACACACCAGGAAAAAGCAAAAGAGACTGTCTGCTTCGATCAAAAAGCTGGGCGATAGAAGGTGAAAAGCTGCAGCCGAACACTGTAGCTACAGTAAAGCAGTACTACTTGCAACAGCAAGAACTAGTACTACTACCGTGAAGAACACACCCAGCCGAAGAAGCTTCTCTTCAAGAATAAATTCAGCAGCCCGTAGGTAAGGCAATAACTCCCCAAACCAAACAAAATGCAAGCAATAAATTCACCAGAGTTCAAAGATTAAATGCATCCAAAAGATTTGAGCCAAAAGAATGCAAGAACAGGGTGAGGGAAACCCCTGGCGGCGCACACAGGAGAGAGAAGGGAGTGACCCAAAAAGGTGGATTTGATTTCAGCACAAAGGGTAGTCCAAACCCTAGGGGTTGGGGTGCTATTTATAGGCAGCCCAACACTAGGAATATTCTACCAGCCCCTTAGGGTTTTTTACAGACTCAAAAATACAGAAAAAAGACTCTACTGCCCTTAGGAATTTTTACAGACACAACTGACTGACTGTGGGCCTAGAGTAACAGATGACATATCCTGAAGCTACTCTTCTGGACAGTCGGATACAGAATCAACGGTTGTCAGTTTTACGCCGAAACTGACAAAGCCTCCACCAGCTTTGCACCAGGTACCCGGATTGGGCCGGCCCGACTCCGCAGCTCTCTCAGCCCGGCAATCGCTCACCGCCCGTGTACCTGAGTTAGTCCTGGTCAACAGCCCAGTGGGTCTTCTACTGCTTCTGGCCCATGCACCCGGATTGGGCCAGCCCGACTTCGCAGCCTCCTCTGCCCGACAGTCGCTCGCTGCCCGTGTACCTGAGTCACACGCGGCCCATGAAACAGCAGATCTCTTCTCTTCCTCAGTCCTCGTTGACTATCGTTGACAATGACTCATCACTTCTAGAGCCATGAGGCCCACGCTATTCAGCATGGCTCCTCAATCTCCCCCTTGATGAGTGCATTGTCAACATTCCTCTTTTCACAGCTCTTCAGCACCTGCGAACAAATGTGGAAACACGAAAACAAGATACAAGGAAACAAAGAAGAAGAAAAATAAGGTAAAAGTTTAACCCTAATGACCAAAAGCCAACCAAAAGCAAGAAACGGTCATTATGGTTAACCAAAACGTAAAAGCTCAAAATGAGTGCGATTGCAGAATAACAAGGATATCAACAGAGTAAGAACTCCCCCTTAAACTCTGATCCCAAATTTTCTCCCCCTTGTTGACAAGTGAACTCATCAAGCACTCAAAAGAGACACAGACTCCCCCTGAAATGCAACTCCCCCTCAAAATATGCAGTGAATGCAATTGGGGTGCAGGTGGAGTGAAGAAAGCATGCTTCTCAGATATGATTGACTGCAAATACAGTATCTAACAGGTATAGCAAAAGAGATACTGTCTAAGACACATGGCATGATCAGTGCAAGAGATGATATCTAAAGAAAGTCATTTAGCACGCATTTTTCAGTTTTTGCAAATAAAAACATCACCACATTCTCTAGTAAACAAGCAAGGTAAAGCATGAGATGCAGAAGCTAACTGATATCTACCAAGATAAGCATTGTTCAAAACAAAGTGCTTCAGCAAACTTGTTATCCTTTTAAAGTTCAGGCTTTTTTATTTTCCTTTGTCATTTGTGCCAAGGGTTATTTGCATGTCAAACCTTATGCTAACCGACCAAGTCAAGCCTAGGCCAAAACTGAGCCATTAGAAGCTTAAGACATTGGTCTCGGCATACACTATACTGTCCTAGTTCATACCAAAGTGCTATGGTAAGCAGTCCAGAACAATATAATGCGACAAAGCAAACCCACTTGGATCTTTTCAACTTAAGCATAAAAAGGCATGGAATTTTCATTCATTTTTGATTTTTATCATTTTTATGGCACATTTTCCATGTTAAAGCATAAAGATGTCCAAGTTGCATATCTGCATCTATGTGATGAACTGGCTACAAGGCATGTAACAGATAGCAAAAGCACTCAGCCTACACATGCTAGTTACCAGAAGCAATGGTGATCATTTTTCAAGTTGAAAGCGTAAAAGCCATGCATATGACAGATATCAGACATATCAAGCGAACTGAAACAAAGCATGATCATTGACAAGTAATAAAAAGCATGTACCCGCTAGAATAAGTAATGCAGTTCAATCATATAACAGAAGCATCTCTAAAGTGTGATACGTGAATATGCAAGATATGAACACACACAAAAAGACTCAAGAAAAGAGTAAAGAGGAAAGAAGAACTGACGCAAAATATCCTAAAAAGGATACACAACACCCAAATCCCCTCTTAAACGCTCAAAAGTAGACTGATCTAGGGGTTTGGTGAAAATGTCAGCCAACTGATGATGGGTATCAACATGAACAAGGTCAATGACACCTTTCTCATATTGATCCCGCAAGAAGTGAAAGCGCACATCAATATGTTTGGTTTTTGAATGAAGACACGGGTTTTTCCCTACACTAATAGCACTAGTGCTGTCGCAAAACAATGGAACCCTGGTAGGAAAGAGCAACCCAAAGTCTCGTAGAGTAGAAATCATCCAAACCATCTGTGAGCAGCAGCTAGCAGCAGCTACGTACTCAGCCTCTGTGGTCGAAAGAGCAACTCCAGATTGCTTTCGAGAAGACCAAGAGACAAGAGAAGAACCAAGAAATTGGCAAGTACCGGAAGTCGACTTGCGATCCAACCGGCACCCACCAAAGTCGGCGTCCGAAAAGCCAGATAAATCAAGTGATGATGATGCTGAATAATAAAGACCAAGATCAGGCGCATAGGTGAGATACCTGAAAATGCGCTTGACAGCCTGCCGGTGAGATGCGCGTGGTGAAGACTGAAAACGCGCGCAAAGTCCCACGGCGAACTGTATGTCCGGTCTTGTTGCCGTCAAGTACAACAGCGAACCGATCATCCCTCGAAATTCTCTCTCATTGACCTTGACACCGCTCTCGTCCTTGTCCAAACCCCCAGAAGTACCCATCGGGGTCATCTGCGGCTTCAATTCACCACCAAAGTCAAATTTCTTAAGCAAATCACGAGTGTACTTACCTTGGTGGATGAAAGTGCCGTCCTTGGTCTGCTTGATCTGGAGCCCTAAAAAGTACTTAAGCTCACCCATGAGGCTCATCTCAAACTCACTGTGCATCTGCTCAGAAAACTTGGACACAAGAGAATTAGTAGTACCGCCAAAGATAATATCGTCCACGTAAATCTGAGCAACTAAAAAATCTGAAGCATCTCTGAGCAAGAAAAGAGTTTTGTCCACAGAACCCATCACAAAGCCCTTCCCCAACAAAAATTGCTTCAACCGGTCATACCAAGCCCTGGGGGCTTGCTTCAACCCGTATAAAGCTTTGTGCAACTTAAAAACATGTCGAGGAAACTTAGGGTTCTCAAAACCGGGGGGTTGCCTAACATAAACCTCCTCCTCTATGAACCCGTTCAGAAAAGCACTCTTAACGTCCATTTGAAAAAGCTTAAAACCCTTCGAAATGGCAAAAGCTAGAAGAATACGAATGGACTCAAGACGGGCAACAAGAGCGAAGGTTTCTTCAAAGTCAATACCTTCCTTCTGGCAATAACCCTGAGCAACTAGTCGAGCCTTGTTGCGCACCACAACCCCATCTTCACCTTGTTTGTTCTTGAATACCCACTTGGTGCCTATGGGGTTGCATCCTGGTGGCGGCTCAACCAATGTCCAAACCCGATTGCGGACAAAATTCTCAAGCTCTTCTTGCATAGCATTAATCCAATTAGAATCAGAAAGAGCATGAGAAATGTCTCTGGGCTCAAAAGATGCAACAAACGCAGATTCAGCAAATACAGTGAGAGAGGCAGAAGAACGCAAAGTCCTCTCAGTCAAGTCACCTATGATGAGCTCTGAGGGATGGTCACGCTGAACTGCTCGGATTCCCTGGTGATCTGAAGTCACCTCACCAGAGTCAGCAGCTGGCACCTCTGGACTCGACTGAGGGGGCTCGATCGAAGTGGAAGAAGTGATCAGAGGTCCGCCCTCATCATCAGTCGAAGTCACAGAAGGTGTGGGCTCTGCGGGGGATGCAGAAGGCCCGGCTTCAACAGCAGCTGGAGTATCCTCATCTTCCTCGAAGATGGACTCTCCGAGCTCATCATCACCAGAAAGCTCAAAAGAAGGATTCAAAGAAGGCAAGGACTCATCAAATGAAACTTCACAAGTCTCGACAAGCAACTGGGATTCGAGGTTCCAAACACGGAAACCTCGAGAATGCAATGCATAACCAAGAAAAACACCATCCCAGCAACGAGACTCAAATTTGTCCAAATGCCCTCCCTTTTTGAGCACAAAGCACTTGCAGCCAAACGCTCGCAAGTGGTTCACCTTGGGCTGTCTGCCAAACCGCAACTCATATGATGTCTTACCAATGTAAGCTCTAAGAAAAATGCGGTTGGCCAGATAGCAAGCCGTGTTCATGGCTTCAGCCCAAAAACGCCTAGGAGTCCTGTGCTCATCGAGCATCATCCTGGCCATCTCAACTAGCGTGCGGTTCTTTCGTTCCACAACGCCGTTTTGTGGGGGAGTGTAAGGAGAAGAAAACTGATGGTCCAGACCCTGATCACCACAGAAGCTGACGAACTGAGAGTTCTTGAACTCAGTGCCGTTGTCGGAGCGAATTGCTCGCATCCGACCATTGTTCTCATTCTTCAGCTTCAAAATCAGGTCATGGACAAATTGAAAAGTTTCATCCTTAGACTCCAAAAAGAAAACCCACGAGAAACGAGAAAAATCGTCAACAATCACAAGTGCATACCACTTCCCACCGACTGAGCGTACCCGAGCTGGACCTACAGTGTCCAAATGTAAAAGCTCGCCTGGATACGAAGTCATCACCTGAGTCACAGGTGAGTGAGAAGCGGCAACCATTTTCCCATGACGACAGGGATGACAAACTAGATCTTTCTCCATTTTAAGCTTGGGCAATCCTCGGATGAGATCCATAGAGCTTAACCTGACTAGCAGATCAAAACTCAAATGACCTAACCTCCTATGCCACTTCCAGAGCTCAGAAGAAGATCCAGCAATCAAACAGCGAGAAGGGCCAAAAGAACTAGAGAAGTCAATCCGAAAAACTTTACCGAAGGGTAAAATCTGACAAACCAAAGACCCTCTAGAATCAATCACAGAAGAATTTCCCTTCTTAAAACGCACTTCCAAACCATCCTCAAGAAGTTGCGACACAGAGATTAAATTAAAGTTCAGATTTTTAACCAAAGCAACATTCTTTAAAGAGAAATGGTCTGAGATGCTGATTGAGCCTATGCCACTTACTTTCCCTTGACCGCTGTTCCCGAATGTAATGTACTCTTTGGAGCTCGGGGGAGTGAGACTGGAGAACCATCTGCGATGTCCCGTCATGTGGCGAGAGCATCCTGAGTCCATGATCCAAACATCCTCCAGTCCCCGGTCCTGCACAATCAATGTCTGTAAGTGGGAGCAAATGGTCCGGCACCAGGTTTAGCAAAAGAGCTAAACCAGTGTCGAGCCATCTGCTCAAAAGATGGAAAGCGAAAACCATCAAAAGAGTTTGGACCAAAACGCGGCTCAAAACGCGGTCCATGGTTCTTCCTAACCCTACGGCCACGAGGTCCAGAATCGTAGCCAACTCGGTCTGGAACTCTGCTGGAACGAACACCACCAACTGGAGCACGGGTACGAAAACCGTCTCCTCTACCACCACCTACACGACGCAGCCTGGCCTCCAGCCTCTCCCCGCGCCGAGGAACACGCAGTCTACCACCCTGCTGGTAGAACTGCACCTGATCACTACGAGCCCTCTCTGCTCTCTCAACCCGCTTCCTCCTGAAGCAAAACTCCGCAAGATGCCCGTCTCTCTGACAATACTCACAATGATAGGTAGGCTTCTTGGGATGTGGTTGAGGCTTGGGGTTCTTGGGCTTGGTAGTGTTCGGTGTGGTCTTCTTGGGCTGAGAGGGTCCAGGAAGAGAGTCTAGAGAAGAGTGGAGATGTTTGGGCTTAGGAACCCAGATAGGTTTCTTGGGTGGAGCTTTGGGTGGTTCATGGATCACTCCATCCTTGGGCTGACAAGCCTGGGAGGTCTCAGTGGAGTGAGTCTTGGGATACCTCTGCTCTGGAGTCATTTTACTCCACTCCACTGCCCGGCTGAGGGCACTCTCAAAGTCAGCCTTGGTGTAGGTGTAACCTACTCCAAACCCATCCTTCCTTTTGAACTGCTGGATCATCATGCCAAGCTGTGGCTCTCTGGCACTGATCCAACTCAGGATAGAACGGAGGTAAAAGTTCTCATTCTGAGAATCTGCTAGCTCCTCTCTCAAGGAAGCTAGAACCTCCACCTGAGACAAGCAGGTCTCACACTCACTCTCTACTTGGACAGACTTTCCGGCTTTTAGCTTAATCAACTCCATTCTAAGAGACAGACAGTTCTCACAGACAGTGGGTGGAACTGACAGTGTCTCAAGCTCTAGCCTAGTCTGGGCAAGCTCAGCTCTCAACCTCTCAACATCACCCAAATGCTCATCGCCCTTGGATTTCAGCTCAGCTAAGGCAGCTAGATGAGATGGGCAATCAACACAGGGTGCGACGACAGTGGCGTGAGCATCTTTCAGCTCCTGCTGAGCGCTTTCAAGCTCAGTGGCCAAAGCGTCCCTCTCATCAACCCTTTCTGTGTACCTGGACTTCAGAGTCGACAGGTCACACAGAAGCACCTCACACTTCGGGCACTCACTGCTAACACCCAAGCAAGGGGAAGAGGATAGACTCTCAATTCTGCCGTTGGCCACGACAAGCTCACTCTCTAGCTCATCTATCCTCTTCTTAGCCCCCCTAAGCAGTTTTTCCCGATACTTTAACTCCTGACGATTGCTCTCTAGTAAATCAACAATTTCACGCTCATAAGATGATACCTTGCTATCGTCGTCGTCGGAGTCGTCGGAGGAGCTCTTTTCTTCTCTATCCCCAAGAGCCATGGAGCAGAAGCTCTTGCGGGATCTTCGGCGCTGGTGTGAGCGACTCTTCGGCTTGTCTCCGAAGGCCATGAAGCAGAGGCCCGCCGGATCATCCTTGTCCTTCCCCTTCTTGATGGTAATCTCCTCATCACTTGAGCTTGATGAAGAGGAAGAAGACGTGGATCTCTTGGAGTAGCTTTTCTCCATCTCGGCGAAGAAGGCCTTGTCGCGCTTCTTGTTCTCTCGCCGGTAGTCCTTCAGGGCTTTCTTGAAGAACCGAGTCTTCGGCTTGCCCTTGGTGAAGGAGGGGCTCTCATGCTTGCCGGAGTCGTGGAAGCTGCTACCGGTGCCCTTCTTGTATCCACTGCGCTTGGGGCAGTCGGCGATGAAGTGTCCTGGATCACCACATTCAAAGCATCCGGATTTTGTGCCGTGTCTTTTGAACATTCTTTTATCATAGACACGACGCACCCGGTTGTTAAAGAGACACAAATCATCATCTCCCAACAACTCAAGCTGGTCCTCAGTGATAGACATCAAAGAGAACCCAGCACAACTCACAGCAGAGGGATCAACAGAAGGTGTAGCAAGGGCCAGGGATTTTGATCCAGAGCCAGTGAGATTTGATCTCAACTGGATATCTACCTCAGTGGCCTTCAGCTTGCTAAATAACTCAGAAATGGTCAAGGTATCGTAAGAAGTGCTCTCAACGATAGATGATACCTTGATCTCCCAGATCTTTGGGTCCAAGGTATGAAGAACCTTGAGCGCCTGCTCATGATCTGAGACTAACTGAGCACCCTCAGCCTTGTTGTCCCGAAGCTTGTTAATGATCGACTGAAAGCGACCAAACAAGGCTTCAACAGATTCACCCGGCTTCTGTGTGAAGTTCTCATATTCACGCCGGTAGGTCTGATAGAGCCGAGCCTTGACCTGGGCTGTTCCCTCATGGTGTGCCTTGAGGGTAGCCCAGATCTCTCTCGCAGTGGAGAGATGACTCACACGCTCAAACTCAGTGGGACCTAATCCAGAAAACAAAATATTCACAGCCTTACTGTTGCTCAGATGCTGAGCAATGATACCAGCAGTACCGTGCTCAGCGACTGGCAGAATGACAAACGTGCTGTGAACGCAAATGTCCCATATGTCCGAACCCTGGCTCATGAGATAGGCTCGCATGCGAGTCTTCCAATAATTGTAGCCATAGGCTTCCAAGGACGGGACCTTGCCTGGAGACGTCATAGTCACTACTGGGGTTTAGAACCGGTTAAGGTATGGAAAAACCCTAACCTCGCTCTGATACCACTTGTAGGACCGAAAGTAGCGACCAGAGGGGGGGTGAATGGGCGCCTTAAAAATTCTTCCGAATCAATGGCCTGTTCCCAATACCCAACGCACCTCAAAAATACTACGCAGCAGAAAAAAAACAGAAGGCCTAAGTCTAAAAGGTTTCTAACCTAGAAGCATCTGATGATAGACAGAGTAAAACTAAAGTGGTGCAACTAGGCAGATGAACAAATTATAACAGGCCTAGACTTCTCAATGAAATGATCTAAGTATGTAAAAAGTGAAATGAGAAGTTACTGTCCAAAGTTGTCTCCTGTTCGGGACTTGGCGAAGCCCCCTTCGTACGCCGAGGTCTGCTTCGGAGGTCGGTGACGGAGTCTGTCCGAAATGCCGAAGGTGTTGCTGTCTAGCCTAGTTCGAAGTGGTAAGAAGCGAAGTGTACTTCGGAGCGAAGTAAAACAGTGCCGGAGCCTGGTTCGAAGTATGCACTTCGAAGACAAGTCTTCGCATACAACTTCGACTCACGAGCTTCGGAGCGAAGTAAAACAGTGCCAGAGCCTGCTTCGAAGTATGCACTTTGAAGACAAGACTTCGAAAGTACTTCGAACCGAAAGCTTCGAAGCTAAACCTTCGAACATGAAACTTCGAACACAAACAGACGGACTACCTTCGAACAAAGTAGCGAAGTCTGTCACGCGACAGAAAATCAAGTCCGAAGCCTACACTCTATCTTCGAACAGGGAAAACTTCGGAAGGAGAATCGAAGACTGACACTCCACAAAGAAATCCAAGCGAAGTCTATCAGAAAAGACAAACTTCGAACCCAACTTCGAAGCCTAACAAAGTGTGCACTTCGAACAGATAGATTCGGAGTATGCTAGCTCGAAGTATGCGATGCTATCCAATACAGGAAGAACTTCGAAGCTAGCAACTCAGACACAAAGACCGAAGTTCGAAGTCTGAGCGAAGTCTTTAAAGATGTTCGAACGAAGCCTGCCTTACGGAGTTGAGGGGCTTCGCACGGGACCGAGCTTCGCCAGACACACCAGGAAAAAGCAAAAGAGACTGTCTGCTTCGATCAAAAAGCTGGGCGATAGAAGGTGAAAAGCTGCAGCCGAACACTGTAGCTACAGTAAAGCAGTACTACTTGCAACAGCAAGAACTAGTACTACTACCGTGAAGAACACACCCAGCCGAAGAAGCTTCTCTTCAAGAATAAATTCAGCAGCCCGTAGGTAAGGCAATAACTCCCCAAACCAAACAAAATGCAAGCAATAAATTCACCAGAGTTCAAAGATTAAATGCATCCAAAAGATTTGAGCCAAAAGAATGCAAGAACAGGGTGAGGGAAACCCCTGGCGGCGCACACAGGAGAGAGAAGGGAGTGACCCAAAAAGGTGGATTTGATTTCAGCACAAAGGGTAGTCCAAACCCTAGGGGTTGGGGTGCTATTTATAGGCAGCCCAACACTAGGAATATTCTACCAGCCCCTTAGGGTTTTTTACAGACTCAAAAATACAGAAAAAAGACTCTACTGCCCTTAGGAATTTTTACAGACACAACTGACTGACTGTGGGCCTAGAGTAACAGATGACATATCCTGAAGCTACTCTTCTGGACAGTCGGATACAGAATCAACGGTTGTCAGTTTTACGCCGAAACTGACAAAGCCTCCACCAGCTTTGCACCAGGTACCCGGATTGGGCCGGCCCGACTCCGCAGCTCTCTCAGCCCGGCAATCGCTCACCGCCCGTGTACCTGAGTCAGTCCTGGTCAACAGCCCAGTGGGTCTTCTACTGCTTCTGGCCCATGCACCCGGATTGGGCCAGCCTGACTTCGCAGCCTCCTCTGCCCGACAGTCGCTCGCTGCCCGTGTACCTGAGTCACACGCGGCCCATGAAACAGCAGATCTCTTCTCTTCCTCAGTCCTCGTTGACTATCGTTGACAATGACTCATCACTTCTAGAGCCATGAGGCCCACGCTATTCAGCATGGCTCCTCAAACACTTTCTTCATCATGTTCATGAAGAAGGCGGGGGCATTGGTTAATCCAAATGACATGACTGTACACTCGTACAGTCCATATCTGGAAGTGAAGGATGTATTGGGTATGTCTTCCTCTCGTATCCTCAACTGGTGATATCCTGATCGGAGGTCAATCTTGGAGAATATCGTGGCTCCTTTTAATTGATCAAACAAGTCATCTATTCTGGGTAGAGGGTACTTGTTCTTGATGGTCACCTCATTCAAGGCCCTATAATCCACACACATTCGTTTAGCCTTATCTTCTTTCTTCTCAACGAAGATGACGGGGGCTCCCCACGGGGATGTGCTGGGTCTTATGTACTCTTTCCGCTCAAGGTCCTCTATCTACTGCTTCATCTCTGCCAACTCATTTGCGGCCATCCGATAGGGTCGCTTAGAGATGGGAGTGGTCCCGGGCACTAGGTCAATCCTAAACTCGATATCCCTCTTGGGTGGCATCCTTGGAAAATCCTCAGGAAAGATGTCTGGGTATTCATAGGCTACCGATACTTCTTCTAGTGCGATCTGATGTAGTCAAGGTCTTCCGGGCTTCTGGTTTGGCATTTGAAAAGTGACGACAGCTCCCTCTTCACTGGTCACGGTTACGTTCCTTCTTGCGCATTCTATCACCCCTTGGTGCGTACCTCCTCAAGTGCATATCGAGCTAGCTAGTTAAACTCGTGCAGGTACTCGGTGACAGTCCTGCTTCCTTGCTGCAAGTCCAGGAACTCTTTCTGCTTCTGGGTTATGACGCCCTCCGGAACATGCGCGACATGAAAAGCGGCGGTGAACTCAGCCCATGAGATCTCATGACCCTCGGGCTAAGTCTCGCGAAAATTGTCCCACCACTCTGCGGTGGGTCCTTGGAGCTGATGAGCGGCAAAGGCCACTCGCTCCTGCTCAGTGCACGACAGAAGGTCCAACTTCTTATTGATGGTTCTCAGCCAATCACCCGCCTCCATCGGATTAGTGGTTTTGGAGAACGTAGTGGGCCAAACATGCATAAACTCAGATAGTTGAGAAACTGGTGTTGGTGCAGGGATGACTTGTCTGAGAGGAGGCTCCGGGTGTTGTTGCTGAAGGCGGAATAACTGCGCCTGCTGTTCTTGCATCTGTGTCTGTTGCTGCTGCATTTGGGTCTACAAGGTGGCAATCAACTGGTTTTGATTTGCCATCATCTCTGCCAGGGTGGGATGATTGGCGACGAGGGCCTACCGTTGACCGGTTGCTCCCCAATGAGGTAGATTGATGGAGTTGTTCCCATTGCAAGGGGCATCGGAACCTTGTTCGTTTGCCATCCTGAAGATAAGGGGTACCGAAGGAAGAATAAATTTTTAAGGGGAAAATTTAGCTTTATTTCTCAAAGAATTTTAGACTTAATAGTCTAGATGATTACATCTTTATTTTTAACTCTTATTTAATCTCACCCATGCCTTATACTTGGCATGAGCGACACTTCAATCATAGTAAAAACAAAATAAATCAACCGCAAACTAGTGTCTAATCTCTGCGCCACCGGATCTGATCACATCTCGGGGGAGGGCTCAATCGTCGGCTCGGCGGGGATGGTCGGTGAAGGAGTCGGGGCACTAGAGGGTCCTGCGGACGATGCAATGCGCGAGCTCCTCTTGGGCCTGGCTGAGGGGGTTATAAAGGCCTTCCGCTTGCGTGGGGAAAGCGGAGCGATCTCCTCAAGATCCTTCTTCAGCTCCTCGACCTGGCGTCGGAGCTGAGCGTTCTCGGTGACGCTCTGCTGTAGAATCTCATTCTGACACCGCAACTCTGCTACCTCAGCAGCCAAGTGGCGCCCCTGCTGGACCTGATGCCAGAGATCTCCATTCTCGCGGTTCAAGCTCTCCGTTGTGTGGTGATAGTAGTCGATCGTGTCATGCTGATTGTCGGCGTCGAGCATGGCCTCGGTGTGGAGATTGTCCATAGCCTAGAGTAGGCGCATGCTGCGGGTGATGACAGAGTTGCGCTGGGAGTACGTGCTGACGTAGACGCTGCGATGGCTCCCCGGTGTGCGCATGGGCATGAAACAGTACTTGATGTCATGTAGCTGCCCATCGAAGACCATCCGGAGCTCGGCGATGGCCTGGAATGTAGCGCGCTGGCTGGCCACCTCAAAAGTAGAGCCTCCAACTCCGATAGTGAAGAAGGGTGGGTGCGTGCCGGAGGAGCGAATGGTGACGGTGACCTCGCAGTATCCCTCGTTCACATCGGGAAAGATCCCATGGAACGCGGGCTCATGCGCGAATCCCAGGAAATCCACGAGCATGCGAAGCTCGCGGACGAAGCCATCGTGATCACGGAGGAATACACCCATGGTGTGAATCGTCATCTACAAGAGAACAGAGGTTGTAAAAATTTTGGAAGATGAGATATTAAGTAGTTTGTAAAAATATTTGTAATATAAATCCTAAGGTTTGGTCTGTTTGGCTTCATACAGTCAAGTCGGCTCTAATACCATCTTGTAATGCCCAGATTTAATAAAATCGGGACTTTATTGAATTTCCATAGAAAATCAATAAATACAAGACGTTCATCACATGACTACATACAATATGCCAATCAAAGATGGTTCGTAGACCATATTATTACAAAAGAGTTAAATAAAAGAGAAACTAGTAAAATAAATCCTCTAGATAAACGCCTTCTTCCAGTCTCACACATTGACTAGGTCGCTACTCCATACCGTCCTCCTCCTCATAGTACGCTACCTCTGGTGTGGTGAGTCAATGGGGGGTGAGTACAATCGTACTCAGCAAGCCACCGAAATGCAATTATAATGAAGGTAATAACAAGGATGGTAGTGGCTCATGTTTGCGGAAAAGCACATTTGTAGAGCATTTAATGTAATCAGATTATTAGTACAAAAAGTTAAACATGAGTAAATGCATCATCTTCTAACTCGAGGGGTACAGTCAGCCCACCCTCGCTCAATAGTCCTTACATCCATGAATCATACAATCATTCGTACAAAAGTAAACTAACTGCGGTGAACATTGCCCAACCCACCCTTGACCATGGGCACGACTTTTTGAAAAGATTATACTCTGATCAGAGGTGTACTACTGTACCCACAAGGCACTCATTCCCGCACACCAAAGTGTGTCGTGATGACACCACGTCGCCCTGAAGGAACTCATGTCAAAACCTTTAGCATGGAATGCACCAATTCGATAACACCCTCTTATAGGTTTCATACGGTGCCCCGACGCATCGGGCCAACACCGTACCCCCCTTGAGCCTCGTCAGTACAAGACACCCGCAGGTGTCACTTGCCCCCTCCACTGTGGTGCTTCAAGTTGGAATGCTCCATACCTCCAGTTAGGACTTACCCACTAGACTTGTGGTTAGTATGAGTTTGTTTTGCAACAGATCCTGTAGACCGGTCCTTATAGTGCCCCGGGTGCGACCAACCAATGCCTTAGCTTGCACCCGGAACCCACCATACTTATAACCAAAACTCCAACAGAATTCCAGAGATGAGAAATAATGGGAAAATCATATAATAGAATCCGACTATCTATGACTCGTTCTTTTATCCTATAGCAGTTGTGTCGATACAGTGGACACTATCTAATATAATATTTAAAATTGACAAGGAGTTTAGGCTCAATAAGCATGGCTTGGGTTTACACAAAGGACGGGGATCTAGTAAATATATTGTAGGGCTGGTGATTAAACTAATGTAATAATAACCCTATGAGTTATAGAGGTAATTATGAAAAATGGGCTCAATTATGATCAACTTGGGGTTTGTGACTTGCCTTGATCAGCAAATGGCGAAGGTGGAACCTCGGGATAGAACTCCGGATCCTCGACGGTGTCGTAGTCTTCTCGATACGAAAAATAAACACAACATTTAATTTAAACAATCCAATATCACAATACAAACATATAGCTTTTGGTTTGAACTAAAACAAGGTAAATAAAGTTATAAATCTTCTAAAATTATCCTATAAATTTTTAAGACAATTTCATGGAGTTCGGGATTTTCTAAAAAGAATTATGAATTTACCCTAAAGTGTTTTTAATTCCCCTATTAAATAAAAATAAAATGTTCAAAATAAACTTACTGTTTTTATTGCATAAATGTGAAGAGAATAAAAAGATAAATTTTACAAAATTTGAATGGTCAAATTTGGAGTTAAATTGAGCAAGTTATGAATTTTCAAAGGTTAAACAATTTTCTGAATTTTTATTCAAACAGAAATTAGGCTCTGGTCCACGGTGAGCCAGGCCCACCATGGACCCGCGCACTGTGCGCATGGACCGGCGGGGGTTGAGTGGCAACGGACGGCCCAGATGGCCCGGTACCCCTTTGGCGTGGATCAACAACCAGGATTAAATCCCACAAGGGATTTAATCTGGGTCGTCTAGATCCAATCGGATGGCCCCGGGCTCATCCGGCACGACACGCGTCGAAGAGGGTAAAATACCCTCTTCTCTGGCAATGGCGGTGCTCGGGTGCGGGTGCGGCGGCGAGGGCCTACAGGCCTAGTTACGTGCTAAAATGGAATGTGGGGAACACAGGGAACACAGAGGTACCAGAGATGGTGGCGAAGGGTGACCAACGGCGACCGGCGACGAGGAGGGGTGGTGGGGTTTCTCGGGTTTGACGACGACGGTGGGTTCTAGCGGTCTCCAAAGCCAATGGGGAAGTGGCCGAGGACGGGCGGACGAACGCTGTCCCGGAGATGTCGACGGCGAGGGCGGTGAGGTCTCATGGCGCTGGCGAGAGGCTGCCAGAGCTAAAATAGAGGGCGGCGGGTGTTTGGCGTCGCAACGCGCCGGGAGAGCATGGCTAGGGCTAGAAACGGGTGGCCGGTGCTGCGGTGAAACCAAAGGTTTAAAAAGGGGGGTCGTCGGCGTTGTTATGGCAAGGGAACCGAAGGAAACCCGAAACTTTCCTTCCTTCTCCGGTGAACTTGCCATACACGACGAAAACGCATGGGCTACAGGGGGAAATAGATCACTGACGATTGGGGGAAAAGATCTCGGGCTCCATTCGATGATTGGCAGCAGCCGGCGGCGGAAATTGGAAAGGGGGTCATCGGATTTGAAAGGGGGGATTTCCATCGGAGAAGATGGATCCGATAGGTGGCCCCCACCTGTCGGTGAGCGAGCGCGAGGGACACGGCACCGACAGGCGGGTCCAAGCGGTCAGCGGGAGAGGGGGGCTGGTGTGGCTGCCAAGCGGGGCCGACAGGCGGGTCCCACCCGCTAGTGAGCACGGTGTTGGACTAGGCCGGGCTGAGGCAGTTTGGGGGTTGCGGCCCACTACTATTTAAAATACCTTTTTCAATAAAAATAATTCCAAATATTTGTTTATTTGTTTAGAGCTTGAAGCACAGTTGCTAAAATTTCGTAAAAAAATCTCAAAAATACTTCTTGGCTCATAGAACCTACCATTATTTTATCAACTTTAAATTTGAATTATTTCTCCCTGTTTTGTTTTAATTGGGGGCTTTTGTCCTTTTTCTCTATTTAAAATAATCCTTTTTAATTCAGAAACTTTATTTTCCTCAATTTTATTTTCCCTCGAAATTTTGGGGTGTTACAGCAGCCGATCAATTTCTTCTTCGTTTGTATGTCGGTCGTCGTCATAGTGTGCACGCACCATATTCACTGGGAATGGGTGATCCCCGATGCTCATCGGCTTTTTCTCGTTATCAAACTTGATTCGGCCTTGCTCTACGGCCGAATGGATTTGCTGCTAGAAGACCTTATATTCGTTAGTTTGGTGTGATGGGGAATTGTGCCACTTGCAGTATTTCTTCTTCTTTAGTTCTTCGGCATGTGGTATTATGTGGCCAGGTGATAGGTGAATCTGCTTCTCCATAATCAACAGGTCAAATATTTTATCGGCCTTGTTGATATCGAAGTCATACTTTTCTTCCTTCTCAGCCAATTTTATCCATGGGCATGCGACTTGCTTCTTGTTCTGGGACCACTAGGCCATCCCAACTTCTGCATCAGAGTCGCTGTCCTCGTCAGAGTCCGAGTGGTACACTTGAGTGTACGTTACCTTCTTTTGGTATTTGTCCTATCTGGCCTCTTGGAACCGACTCTCATGGGCCGATACCCTTTGCAGCAGTTGCGAGAGGCTTTCGAACTCATGTGATGAAAAATTTTCCCTGATAGGGCTCAAGAGTCCTTTAAACGCCAGCTCTGCCAATTGACTGTTATTGAGGTTCACGCTGTAGAATCTACTTCGCACGTCCTGGAACCTTTGTATATAGTCTCGGACCGACTCATTCATCCTTTGTTTCATGGACGTCAAGTCGGTCAGCTTCATCTCCTAGATGTCGGTGAAGAAGTACTTGTGAAATTTCTTTTCCAGGTCTGCCCATCCTCTAACGGAATCTGCTAGGAACGAAGAAAACCATGCGAAGGCCGATCCTGACAGGGATAGCGGGAAAAGATGAACTTTCAGTGTTTCGTCAGTCGATGCCTCCCCACACTAGGTGAGAAACCGGCTAATGTGCTCGATTGTGGAGATCGAGTCTTGTCTCGAGAACTTGATGAAATCCAGCACCTTGTACAGGTTTGGCAGCGGCACTCGATCAAACCACACGGGATATGGATGCCGATACATGTATGTTTGCTCTTTGGACTTCAACCCAAATTGATCTTTGATGAGCTCTGTGATCCGATTTACCCACTCATCTTCCTGCTGACTCGGTGACGGACATTGGGCATGCATTGGTGCTTGTTTGTACTGGTCCCACCGAGCAGCGTCATGTCTATATTGCCTTGCATCGCTGTAGGGCATTGTTCCATAGTAAGACGTCCGATGTATCCAGGGGGATGATATTGGGTGCCCCCTTGGTGTCATGAGGTCTGTCGGGGGGTCTCTTGCGATGTCGTACGTCACCTGTGGCATCCCTTATTCTATAATCCTTGGATCAGACGCGGGGAATGGTGCCTGTGCATTCTTATCGGCCCCACCTAGCGTGGCCTGGGGCGGACTATGTGAGGGGGCCGATTGTTGGGTCATCTTGTCACCTTCGTAGCTGAGCGAAGAGTTCGGCTGGTCTAGCCTCATCGGCCCTTGCGGCAGTGACACCGGCCGAGTGTGCTACAGTAGTCTTAATGGGTCATTGGGGAGGTACGTCGGACCTTGCGGTGCTTGGTGAACCACTATGCCACTGATGGCCTCCTTGATCAGTCCTTGAATGGTCTTGGTCAGTGTCCCTGATTGGCTGACCAGTGACTGGCGGATCACCTAATCGATGACTTCTTGAAGACTGGCTTGAGAATTCTCCGTTGGCTAACCACCCTCTATAGTCAGCACTGGCGTTGGAAGTGGGGCCCTCTTAACAGGACCCAGTCGATTCATGCCGTAGACTTGCAGGCATCACTTCTAGAACTTCTCCACGTGTTTCTGCTCCTCCGTACTTTGTTCTTCGGATAGAGCGTCCATGGTGATCGGGATGACATTTCCCTCGTTGAGCTCGCCGACCATGGCTGAGTTTTTGGAGACGGTCCCACCGGGCGTGCCAAAAAGCATGTTGGCGTGCTTTTTGGTCACACACTGACACACGCGTGACCTAGGAGATCTGCTTGACTCTAGTGCAGGTCCTATGTTTTTAGAGAAGGGGTTCAGGGCGTGCCAATCAGTTTGACCCTGCAACTGATAAGGGATCAGAAAAGATAAACATTAGTAGCATAGACGATCGGCTGGCAAGCAGTTGATTGTGGTAGAAAAGATAAAACCGTGAACCAGTGTGCTGCTCAACCAAACGGCCGATAGCCCAAGTTGGCCCAATCGAGCGAGCGCACCATCGACCGATATAAAAGACAGAATATGCATATAGGCCGATGTGCACCCTTCGACGGTGAACATGATACAGAGATGAATTAAATATAACCTATCAACTTGTACTCTAATAGAAATAAATAAAGTATGCCAGATGATAGATATATATCATGGAAATCATCACAATAACTAGATCGGATCTAACCGAGACAGTAGCTAGTCACGATGAAGCCTCAGAGTATCAGACCCTGATCACTTCAATCTAAGAGATCAAACCTAACTGATGCAGCCTTAGACCTATCCAAATACACTGAGAACAACCAGCGATCATATTGTTTCAACGTTCTCCTCAAGAGATCGGACTGAACCGATGCAGCCGTGAGGGTACTAACCTAGTTGGCACGGACGTCGGGGGTGGCGGGACTCACCTCTTCGCCGGAGATCAAAATGATACAACCTAGCTCCGAGCGCCCGAGTCCCACCGGATAACCTTGGGGATCAAGGATCGCGATGCGCCGGTTGATTGATTGATTGAACGAGAGTTTACTAATCTAACCTAAGAGATACGTATTCATAGTCCATAAACTTGTCGTCCAAGTAACTTATCCAACCGATTTTGGATGAATATATAACCATCTTCTGCTCTTATCTCCATCGGCTTCCCTTTCGATCATACAACTGTTGTGGACGGACTCTTTGGATTTTCTTTGATCGGATCTTCTTTGACCTTCTCTTGACCGCGCGCGTTCCTTGGTGGGCCTTGGGCTTTACCGAATCTTGGCGTCAACACATATACTTTTTAAATTTTCTTTAAATTTAGTAGATAAGAACTAAAAATGAACACAAAATAGTGAATAATATTTTTCTATAAATTTTAGTGCATTATTTTAGGTACTTCCAGTTCAAATTTCACATATTTCAATTTAAATCTTAGAAACACAAGTAATGAGTTAAAAAAAGCAAATGGATCTAGAAAAATACAAAAAAATTTATGGAATGAGATATGTTGTATTTTGATTATAAAAAAAGTTTCAAGTTCAAACAAATATTTAACCATCAATTTATTTTCAACCATAACATATTCCTTCTCAAAACTCTTATTCCTCTCAAGAGAATCTTGAGTTTCTTAACATCCTGTATGATAACTTTCTTAAATCATTTTTAAAATTTTATCATAATATCTATGTATAATATTATAACAACACGACAAGTCATATTTTTCAAATTTTATTTGTTTTTTGAATTAAAAACCCTTAAACTTCATATTACTGATGGATGTCGTAACATATATTTTTAAAAATTTATTAAAATTTAGTAGATAAGAACTAAAAATGGACACAAACAGTGAATATGATTTTTTCTATATATTTTAGTGCATTATTTTAGTTACTCACAGTTCAAATTTCACATATTTCAATTTAAATCCTATAAACACAATTAATGAGTTAAAAATAGCAAATGGATATAGAAAATACAAAAAAATACATAATATAAGTTATGTTATATATTGAGTATAAAAAAATTTCAAGCTCAAACAAAATTGCAAATATCTTATTTCCTTGTATTGTTATAAAACCCTCATTAACTTAAATATTTTATAATTATATAAAAAATAAAAAATACATATTAATATTCACTAACTTAAGTATTCCATTATTATATAAATAATAAATAATTAATTAATACAATTATATCATGCCATTTTGAGTGTAAGTTTAATCTGTGTGAAATTCTAAAACATATATGAATGTATCTATTTTCGTATTCATGTTCAGCAAAAATTCGGATATCCATTTCTATATTCATATTTGTAAAACGAATTCGGATAGATGAGACTCAACCCTCCGTACCATTAAACGAGAAACCGCATAAGTACAAATATGACGCAAGTGAATTAACGAACGCCGAGAAAAATGTGTCTTTGCGAAGAAATAGTATCTCCAAAAAGGGAAAGTTCCATATTTGCCACTGAAAGTTCACTCGGTTCCAAATATGTCACTGGTTGTGTCAAAAGACCTACATGTCAGTGATACAACCAGTGGCATATATGGGACTGCATAATTTTTCAGTGACATTTTAGGAATAATCTCCAAAAAATAAGAAATCAATGATATTGATGTTGAACCGTTAATTCTAATATATGTACGAAAGTAATTGTTTTTTTCTATGAAAACTGACCTGATACTGTGCATTAAGAAATGAAATGTAGTGTCTGATGGATATTTATTCTCCTCTCTAACCCTCCAGACACAACACATATAAACAATGAGTTGGAATTACTATTAACCACAGCACTCAGTTTCGGCTGCATGCACGTCGATCTGGACTGTGATCTGTTGTCCATCTCAAGTAAACCTCCTCAAACTGGAAGTGGTGCATGCAAATTTAGGATGCTCAATCAACAACTGTACAGAAAAGGATGGTAGTGACAGTGAGACAATTGTTCATACGGCTCTACCTGCCAAACATTTTACGTTCGATCACTCTCAGGTGAAAAACAATTCGGGATTGAAACTAGCAAATGTTCATGAAGGGTAATCTGCGGCTGGCAAACTACGAAGCCCAGACGGATATTCCAACTGGGCCCAACGGGCAACAGGTGAAGCAGGCCACTCTCTAAACCGCACAATGTGTTTCTGCTCGAAAACTGGCCAGAGTGCCGGACAGGTGAAACATTCTAGGACCAAAACCTAGCACCCATTCTCCAAGACAGGGCCTGCGTACTCTCAGGGTTGTTTCCTATAGCAAGGACAAATGGCGACGCCTCGAATCGCAACTTGCTCTTTCGCTTCCGGATTGGCATCGCGCCCGCGTGCTGAATCAGTCAGTAGCCTAATCATCATTCGTAACATTTTTTTAAAAAATTTCACATAACAGCTTTGCAACCACCGAATGAAATACCATTTTTTAGTAAAGAGTTTTATTTCCCTATTTCCTAAACCAACCAATATAATTAAATACAACTAGCTCTCATGAAATAACTCTCTAATAAAATGAATTGGCTCTCGGTGGGTGTTTCATTTCGTTTCATCCATCTTAAACGGGTTAACATACTTTCTTCTCTTCCCTCATTAATTAAATGTCATATTAATAAAAAATCTGATATGTCATGATAATTAATACCATAAAATCCCCGGATACCCTATTATGAATAACCTTAGCAAAAAAAATGCAACCAGCATTTCCGTGTAACACGATCATGACAGCCAGAACATGCACTTTTTTACATCATGATCCCACAACAGCCTCGAAAAGCCCGAATCCAACCGTATCTCCCCACGCCAGTTAACAACGCAACCCAAGTTTGATACGGTGTTGATCTGCCAGATTAGTACACTCTTCACCGGCCGTATCCCGAAACAACGCAAACTAAACTGACTAGTAAGATTCTGCGTAGCGTGGTCTAGCAGGCATGCGTGCACAGCGCGGGCCATTAGGAGTTTGTTTTATCTTATAAAAAAAGTTGAGTTGACTTACCTTACTGAATTATTCCAGATTATAATAAATTTGCAGAATAAGTTAGTTTGTTTGTTTGTTTTAATTTATAAAAATAAATTAAATTGTTATAATTTTAAACTTAAATAAACGGTTCCTCAGACTAGTAAACTTTTTCTGCTGTCAAATCATGGTTCACTTAATAAGACGTTATGTTTGAGCGGCTAACAATTGTAGTTTTGATTGGATGCTTAGGATTAAGCATGGGAAATCAAATGACTGAGTAACTAGTGTCTGATTTTCTGTTCTAAATTAAATCGGACGTCCGAGCTGCTCTCCTTTTCTTTTCTCCTCTCGACCAGGTTAACGAAATAACCAATTATCACTGTTCAATCAATGATTAATTATTGGTTTCTATTATTATTGATCTAATTTATTAGTTATTACATCAGTTTTTATAAATCGTTAATTAGGAATACGATCAAAAATCACAATGAAAGACGTGGACTAATTAGTTTTCCGAGAAAGAGTTTTTTTTGTCAAAATTAACAATGTTTCCTAAGAGCAACTCTAATAGATTCTCAATCATCTTCTTAATCCTAAATTTTGGATTTTTACTATAAAAATGATCACCAATAGACTTCCAATATATATCCTAAAATTTTAGGATCCCAAACTAGAGCATTTTACTCTCCACTTGTAGGAAACTATTTTGCCTCCTAATCTTTTTCTCCAAGCGTCAGTTCTACACTGAAACTTCTCTACATGCCTCTTTTCGCTGCCCCTCCCTCATCCTCTTGAAGATGAGCAATAACTTATCTGCACAACGAGGAAAACCTAGTCTATCAAATTGGGCAAATTCGAAGCTTTTGGAGAAGAAAAACTGATCATATGGGCAATTCAACAGATCAATGCATCAACAGTCAAGACAGTTAGATTACATGGGGATTGTAGGAGAGAGGCAGATGGACTATATATGCATATCATATGGGCAATTCAATAGATCAATGCATCAATAGTCAAAACAGTTAAATTACAAAGCAACTTAGCCATGACGAGCGAGCTCAACAATGACAACATCATTCCAATCACGCTCGACACACTGAGCGAAGAACAGATGACGAAATTAAACTAACCCACAACGAACAACCCGAATCCACCCTGTGAAGACCACATTGATGAGACAGAGGGGAAGCTCGGTCAAGGTTTTGCTACAACCGATGAACTTCAAGAAGTATACATCGGACTTGGAGACAGGCCGAGGCCAACCTTTGTAAGTGCTCAACTCACTGACGGGATAAAGAGTGAGTTAGTCACATTACTGCAAGAATATCAGGATTGTTTCGCTTGGAAATATCACGAGATGCCAGGTTTGAGCCGATCGATTGTGGAATATCGGCTGCCAATAAAACTGGGATATCGACCATACAAGCAATCACCCCGGAGATTCAAAGCGGAAATATACCCATACATTAAGGCTGAGGTAACAAGATTATATGATGCGGGATTCATAAGGTCGTGCCGATATGTAGAATGGTTGTCGAACATAGTGCCCATACGGAAGAAGAGTGGAAAGGTCAGAATATGTGTCGACTTCAGGGATCTGAATAAGGTGACTCCGAAGGATGAGTACCCAATGCCGATCGCAGATTTGTTGGTGGATGCCGCATCTGTTCATAAGATCATCAACTTCATGATCAGATTTTCATGGCCGACGAAGACATCCACAAAACAGCCTTTCGATGCCCAGGCACCATCGGATTGTATGAATGGGTGGTGATGACCTTCGACCTAAAAAATGCCAGAGCAACGTATTAGAGAGTCATGAACTATATTTTCCATGACTTGATCGGTCTGCTAGTAGAAATATACATTGATGATGTGGTGGTAAAATCAAGTAGCATTCAAGACCATGTGACCGATTTACGTCAAGTTTTGGAGAGGGCGAGGAAATATGGATTAAAGATGAACCCCGAAAGGTGTGTCTTTGGTGTATCGGCGAGAAAGTTCCTAGGCTTTATTGTGCACAAGAGAGGGATCGAGATCAGCTAGCGCAGTGTCGAGGCCATTACGAACACCCAACCCCTTGCCGATAAACCAAATTACAGTCATTGGTCGGGAAGATAAATTTCCTCAGAATATTCATAACAAACCTCTCAAATAAAATAGAGCCATTCACTCCATTGCTAAAGTTGAAGCCCAGCCAGGAATTCACATGGGGATATAAGCAACAGAGAGCTTTTGATGAAATTAAAGAATACCTAAGCTCACCGCCAGTATTAATGCCGCCATGTAAAGGGGCCCGTTCTAGTTATATTTATCGGCCGACGATGAAGTCATCGGTGCGGTTTTAATTCAAGGAGTCGATAAGAAGGAAATGATGATTTTCTACCTCAGTAGGAGGCTTCTAGATGCTGAGACCCGGTACTCGGTGGTGGAAAAGCTTTGTTTATGCTTATACTTCATATGTACCAAGTTGAGACATTATCTGCTCTCGACGAAATGCACTATAGTGTGTAAGGCTGATGCCATCAAATATATGCTATCGACCCCAGTATTGAAGGGACGTATCGGAAAATAGATTCTCGCTCTGACCAAATTTGATCTTAGGTATGAATCGAATAAAGCAATAAAGGGTCAAGCGATAGCCGATTTCATAGTTCAACATAGGGACAAGATGGTGGCTCACGTGGAACCAGCACCGTGGACATTGTTCTTTGATGGATCGGTATGTCGGCACAGATATGGTATCGGCCTAGTGACCATTTCCCCTCAGGGGGGACACCATTTGAATTCGCATACACCATCAAGCCTTTCTCCACCAACAATCAGGTCGAATATGAAGCCGTGCTAAAAGGATTGCAGTTATTGGAAGAAGTAGGTGCCGATATAGTTAAAATTATCGGCGACTCTTTGCTGGTCATGAGGCAACTGTCATATGAATACGAATGCAAGGATGATATATTAAGAGAATACCATGATTGGTGCCAAGCTATAATGACAAGTTTCTGAAGCGTGAATTTCACTCACATCCCAAGAGAGCAGAACTCGGAGGTGAACGATTTGGCCCAGATGACGTCAGGATACAAGCCGATGTCCAGATCGATCGAGGTTGAGATTTTGGATATAGATGCTAATAATTGGAGGTATGATATTATTAATTATCTGAAGGATCCTTCGATATCAGTGCCAAGAAAACTTGGGTATCAAGCAACAAGATACATCATGCTCGGCGAGGATTTATACCGTTGTACGACTGATGGGGTCCTCCTCCAATGCATAGGTGTCGAAGAGGCTAAAGTGGTAATGTGCGAGGTTCATGATGATATATGCGGGACACATCAGTCGGCCTAGAAAATGAAATGGTTATTGTGAAGGGCAGGTTACTTTTGGCCGACTATGGTGGAGGATTGCATAACATACTACAAGGGGTGTCAAGATTGTCAGAAATTCGGAACAATCTAGAGGGTACCCGTGTCGGCGATGAGCCTAATAATCAAACCCTGACCCTTCAGGGGTGGGGTATCGATATGATCGGCCAAATCTGCCTAGCATCAAGCAAAGGTCACAAGTTCATAATAGCAGCCACTGATTATTTCACAAAATAGGTAGAAGCCATCCCACTCAAGAAAGTCACATCTACCGATGCCATCGGGTTTATCAGGGAACACATAGTATACCAGTTTGGGATTCCACAGACCGTCACCATGGATCAAGGGACAATTTTCGTATCAGATGAGTTTCAGCGGTTCGCAGACAAAATGAGGATCAAACTCTTGAACTCATCACCATATTATGCACAGGCCAACGGACAAGCGGAGGCATCCAACAAAAGTTTGATCAAGTTGATAAAGCGCAAGATTGATGAATAGTCGAGGCGTTGGCATCAGTCCCTATTAGAGGCACTATGGGCTTATCGGATGACGTGTCACGAGTCCACTCAATTACCACCGTATCAGCTAGTATTCGGCCATGAGGCCGTATTGCAATGGGAAAATAATATCGGCTCAAGAAGGATCACATTACAAGACCAACTCACAGCCGATGATTATTATAATCTGATGACGGATGACCTAGATGATCTGGCATAGGTCCGATTGAGAGCCCTCAAGAAGATCGAAGAAAATAAGGCAAGGGTCGCCAAGTTCTACAATAAAAGGGTAGTACCGAAATCGTTCGAACAAGGAGAGCTCATGTGGAAACTTATCCTACCGATCGGATCTAAGGATAATCGGTTCAGAAAGTGGTCCCCAAATTGGGAAGGGCCATTTCGGATACATCGAGTGGTGACTGACAACGCCTATTTAATCAAAGGTTTGGACGGGGAAGTGTTCGGGAAGGCGTTGAATGGAAAGTATCTGAAGAAGTACTTCTCGAGCGTATGGATAAATGCCAAGATATCTTCACACAAGACAGTCGATACTAGTCATATCGTATTCAAATGGACGATGCTAGGGAATCGTATGCCAGAAAAGCACAATTCAAGACCAGGACTGTATAAAAATATAACAATATATACATCTTTGGTTTCTTCAAGTTACAAAGCAAAAGTATTATGCAAAAAAACATCTAAATGACTCCTTCGGGTTGCATCTCCAGATTGTCTTCTTCCTCCACAGCCGATCGAGTCCCTCCAACGGGGTCAGACAATCTCAGACCGTCTCCCATTTACCCATGTTGTGGGGAAGGGGAGCCCAACACCTAAGCACGTGGTGCCTGATATCGGTCCGTACTGTATTGACCATCCATTGAGGCCCATCAAGGGGGCATCATGATTAACATCCTACAGAAGATAGGGGGACGAACAGAAAAATGGGTCGAAGCACTTACCTCAAGGCCTACATCGATGTCATTCATTTGAAGTCATTCTCGGTAAAATAGTGAGGAACGATTGAAGATGTGCTCCTTCAACTCGCCCCACCATTCGCGGAAGGCCATGGAAGTCGCCCGACAAGTCGTCTAGGAGAGGAGATCTCTGATGTGGCTCCCATCGGTCATTTGGGAAATACGTTCCCACTCCCAGGTGCTCGTGACCCTTCCGCAGGTTTGAATCCGGCCGATAAAGAAAATATGGGGCAGGAGTTGACCAAAGCCCAGCTGACAGGGGAAGACCGATGGGTGATAAAACTCGTAGGAGGACCAATGGGGACGTTCATCAGTGAAGCCGACGGGAAGCAAGCAGGGAGAGATTGCAGCTAAGAATATACAGAAAGACTCTTCATCCCGCGATACGTCGGGCAAAACCAGCCAGTTGGAGAGTGTATACTCTGAATACAAACCAAAGGGGAACCAGATGGTCCGGATGGAGAATCCAAGGTAAAATCTCTTGAAGGAAACAGCTAAATCTGGGGAGGAAAAATGAATAGTGGGAATAGACGCTACTGCCTCGCCCAAAGAAGAGCATAAACGATAGGTGGGGACGGCCAATTCTAGAAAATTGGTAGGAAAATGCGATCGGCTAAGGGGGTTTCTTGCAATGACGTTGGTTGTATAAACATTGAGCCAAAGTTGAAGGAACCACCAAGGGCCTCTAGGTCGGCTGACAATGTTACCAGCCGATAGGTCGGCTGATACAATGAAGAAGACGATAAGTTGCTCCGAGGAGGTAGCGACCGAGTGGATCTACACATGGGCGACAAGTTGTTCGGCTAAAAATGGACGTCAAGGAAGGTGGGATTCATTGGCCCATGGCCAAAAATGAAAGCATTCAAAGCATCAGACCAGAAGTAGCAGGATGCAGCCAGCATCGGCTCATTCAAATACGGCTTGGCGAGGGACATGCCAATACAGTGACCGATGTCGATGTAATCCCAAAGGGAGCGGTAGACGACTGACACTTTAAGATACCCGTCACACCAGCCAGGGATAGGAGAAGGGGAATGATCAAAACCATAGTCCTAGTCAGAAGAACGCATGTGGGAACATTTAAAGGAATTCCTATGAGTTTCAGCGTTTATAAAATCAAGGGGGTCCGGGTTGCCCAAAGGACCCAAAAATAAGCTAGAGGGATGAGTAAGTATATGGATTAGGATTTTATCCTGCAAGTTCTACAAAAAAGAAGATACACAGTAAGGAAGATTGGGCTAGAAAAAACCAAAGGAACAAGGAAAGATGAGAATGCCAAGGGCTTACCTCGGGGATCGCATAAAGGATGCCTTCTTAGTATCACCGGAATGAAGTACAATAAAGAAAGAGAGGGTGACAAGTGGTGGTGATCACAAGAAGCACTAGACGCTGGTGGTGGTATGCTCAGGGGATGAAAGTGAAAACAGTAGGCAGAAAGTGTGAAAGGATAAGGAAGGAAAGTCAAATACTTATAGGCCAGCGCAACTCTTCGGCTGCTACACCAGACCAATCCCGATAAAGCAAAAGGGAGAGGGAAGTTACTCGAGGCCGAAACACGAAGAAACTTTAGAATATGAAGAGTTTCGGCCAATAGTTAAATGAGTGTGAAAAGATCGTGTGAATAGACATTTGATAAGTTATGGAAGCAGAGGATGATGATGGCTAGTAATTTCGAAGCATCAGAAGCCACTTGATACTCCGAAATGGGGGGCATGTGTTAACGCCAAGATTTGGTAGAAGCCCAGACCCACCAAGGATGTCGTGCGGTCAATAGAAGTCAAAGAGGTTCGGTCAAGGAAACCTGTCCATGATGTATGCATGATCGGATAGGAAGAGTCGTTGGAGATAAGAGCAGAAAAAAGAAGAAGATTATTCAAAATCGCTTAACGATAAGTTACTTGGACGACAAGTATCCCGACTATAAATATGTACCCCTAGTTAGATTATAAGGACACACAACTCTGTCAAACAACTATTCGGAGCTAGGATGCATCATTTTGATCTCCGGCAAAGAGGTGAGTCCCGCCATCCTCGACGTCCGTATCAACTAGGTCAGTATCCTCATGGCTGCATTAGTTTTGATCTCTTGAGGAGAACATCGAAACAATACGGTCGTCGATTGTTCTCGGTGTATTAGCTAGGTCTAAGGCTGCATCAGCTTGATCTCTTAGATTGATGTGATCTAGGTGTGGTAGTTTGAGGCTTCATCGGTTAAGTCCGACATCACTTGCTATTGTATCTTTTTCATATTGTATATAAAGCATGCCCGATACTTTGACATATTATTAAGATCATTGTGATTAGCTATTGTCTTGGTTAGGTCCAATCTAGTTATTGTGATGATTTCTATGATATAGACATGTTATCTGGTGTGTTTTATTTATTTCTGTCGGAGTACAAGTCGGTAGCACTACCACAGAAACATACATTAGTGACGGGTCATAACATACAGTAGTGACAGGCATGTCCTTTATCACCCTTATCGCGTCAGTAAAGCCCTATCATTAATGACGGGTAAATACCCGTCACTAAAGGGTCTCTCCAGTTCCCCTCCACGTCCGACATGCCCCCTTTTAGTGACGGGGAATACTTTACACCCGTCACTGATGTTATGGTCATATTTTAAAAAATAATTATTTTTAGGTTATATCCTGAATAGGTCATATTAAGTGATGGGGAGTAATTTACACCCGTCACTAACAATACGGTCATCTTAAAAAATTAATAAACTTTTAGGATGCATCCTGAATCACAACCAGGATTTGGAAGCCAACATATGCAACATCCAAAGCACATCACAAACAATTCATCATAGATGATTCATTACCAAATTAGTATCACATATATTAACTACATACTCATTATCTCGAATAAAATGGCTACAACAAAGAGCGACACAAGATTGTTTCATGGCTTCTGAATAGCTAATAGCTAACCTATAGCGATATCAAGAGCTTGGATAGTATCCTATCACTATCCAAGCTTCCACCACCACCACCATGAATAGCTTGAACAGAAGCCCAGTAGGTAGTAGCAAGAGCACCATGACAGCGTCTGATAAGGAGCACCACCGTGAATAGTCATGTCAACTTCGAGTGCATTATCTCGAAGAAATTGGCTAAAACCATCAGTTATCTCGAAAAATAAGCTAAAAGTAGTAGGTCAGGATACCTTGTAAAAATAAAATTGAAACAAAGTTAGCTAGTTAGACAAGAACAATAATATTTTAGACGAGGAAGAGGAGGACGAACTTTAGGAGGAGGACAAGGAGGATGCAACCAAGGTGGCGTTGAGTAAGGCGGCCATGTGTGCCGATGGTGCGGGTTCCACGACCGACGGTACATGTGGCCAAGAGAATGACGAATGCGACAGCGGCAGGAGTTAGGTTAGGGTTGCGCAAAATGAAAGTCTGACAATTCACTTCGGTTACCCGCCTATTTATAAGCGGAAGGTGTCATCAGCGATGGGTGACAGTTACCATCTGTCACTGATGATAGAGGGGCTTTTAGTGATGGGTATAACTAAAACCCATCACTGATGATTTAGGGGAGTCTCACGGGTATAGATCAAGTATTAGTGACCGGTAACATTGTTACCCATCACTAAACAATCCTTTAGTGACGGTTGATTATTATTACCCGTCACTAATGTTATGGTCATTTTGAAAAAAAAATAATAGTTTTTAGGATGCAACCTGAATCAAAGCAAGGATTTGGTAGCCAACATATCCAAAACACATCACAAACATTTTTTAGGTTGCAGCCTGAATTAAAGCTAGGATTAATTTGGCAGCCAATTCATATCACAAACAATTTATCACGGAATATAGATAATTCATCACAAAAGATTTATAACCTAATATTGCATCATACCCTAGGTTTATAGTACATACATCACAACCTCAATGCCATTAGTAACAATGTTGAAATGGAAGGTGCACACAGTGCCAACTTCTAGAGATTTGTCGCTAAGAAATTGCCCAAAACCTTTAGTTAGATAGCACCGTCCATCCGTCACTTTGTGCACTACAATTGGGACTGCGTCAAACCCTGCTACTACCATTGGAATATCAGTGGTCTGGTGGTGCAGGTGAGGTGTGATATACTTTTCACAGTACTGCCTTGAAAAGTACTATAAAAAATTTAAACAAAGCTATTAGAGAAGGCTATTTGTATAAACCAACTACATGTGTAAATAACTTACCATTGACTTCTTGTTGATGATCATGTTATTTGTTGTGCATACATATAACCGACTCTTAGAAGATAAACCTACCGAGATGTCTTGTAGGAGAGTCTTCCTTGCTGGAGTTATATCTGTTGGATTGCCAAAATAATAGATGTGCTTCAATTGGTCCATTTGGTCGGTGTCGACCTCCCTGGCTATCCCCTTCCCCTTCCTGTCTACAATAGTGCTAGGACCCTCCCCTGACATTATAAGAAACCATGATAAGAACATAAACAAAAAATGTGCATGTGTAGTAATGTCGCTTCTCTATGTATACCACTATTGTCGTTGTCCTCTACTTTGATGGCCGTTGGGGTCTTCTCATCACCAAAGTTAGTGTAGAATTTTACCATAACAGTCAATGGGGCTTGTCCCATTGTTATTACCAAATAATTCCCGTGTGTTAGGCCACCTCTTCGGCTAAATTCAGCCCACCCTTTGTGGAGGCATATCGTACCGCCACCCCCACAGCTCACAACCTCAACCTCAGTGGTGCACCCATCTCTTGTCATTATTTGGGGGTGTCACTAGCACGAATGTTACTGATCTCACAAAATATTTTTGATAAATACTACAACAGTAACAGATGTGCTTCAATTTGTTAACACAATAAACATGACATACAATGTACAAAAAGCTATAACTAAACCTAGTGACGCCCGTCGTGAACTAGATGATTGATCTTTATTAAGCAACTATCAGGAACATATGTTGATACTTGTAGATCATTTGGAATCCTTATCATACCCTAATTCATAAATTTCGGATAAATGATTTTATAAACTAAAATTTAATAGTAAGAATAAACAAACTTACAAAAGTGAGAATGCAACCGAGGTGCGGAGGACACGAGCGATGGAGCAGCGAGGAGCACAATGAAGGTGATGGTGGCGGCGGGAGTATAGGGTTAGGGTTGCGTGAAATGAAAGCATGACGATTCACTTCGCTTCCCTGCCTATTTATTAGTGTGAGTCATCAGTGACGGGTGATAAACTTTTTTAGTGATGGGTGGAAATATAACCCATCACTATAGGGGAGATATTTAGTGACGGGTCATACCACGACCCGTCACTAATGGGGGTGCCCTTCTTTATTGATGGGTCATACCACAACCCATCACTAAAAGTGTATTAATGACGGGCGTCTTTTGCTCGTCACTAAAGCTGCGTCACTAAAGACCGTTTTTGTGGCAGTGTAGGTTATCTTCAATTTAGAGCCATATCTTATTTTCCATCGGAGAATGTCCATCGACCCATACGTGTGCACTGTCCATCTCATTGGTCGATGGCACGTTCGCCTGATCGCTCTGGCCATGATCATCGACCCTATGGCCAACCGACATAATGCTTCACAATTTTTCTATCCTTAGTGTGGTCATCGGCTCGATCATCAATAGGCCATACTACTGATCATCTTTTCCTGTTTAACCTTATCAGTTGCAAGGTCAAATTTATTGGCATGCCTTGAACCCTTTTTCTAAGAACGTAGGACCTACACTAGAGTTAAGCAGATCTCTCAGGCCACATGTGTGTCAAAGTGTGACCAAAAAATGCACCAACACGGGCAGAAGGTAAGGGGTGATTAAGGTTTTGAAAATTTTGGTGGACCCCTCGTCCCGGCACACATCGGTCAAGAGAAATTCATGAGGATATTCATATTTAGATAAGTATTCATATGCAAACCAGATTGTCTTCTCGAGTCCAAGACCACGGTAAAAAGCTGTGAACCAGAAGATCAATGAATCATGTGACAATCGAGAAGGAGACCGACAAGAGGCGGCCTCGCCCCAAGATAAACACTGGCGATATACAAGAGCATTCGATTCAGAGTGATCCCTAGAGAATTCCATCAAGGAAAAGGGGACTCGTCGGTCACTTCAGCAAAGTAAACATTGAGCAAAAGTTGTAGGAAGCGCCAAGGTCCGCCAAAGTGGCCGACAGGCTCACCAACCGATAATCTGGTCAATACCTGATAGAGAAGATGATAAGTGGCGCCAAGGAGGTATCAACCGAGAGGGATTTTCTTTTCGGCGGCAAGCTGCTTGGCCAGGAATTAGAGGTGGGCGGTTGGACCTAGATTGGATCCACAAAACACAAACTGCTCCAACCAGAGATTGAGGAAGGCAACATGTTCTTCGGTGTCAACGGAGCTAGTCCATTTGTTGTGCTTCATAATATACTTGCCCCAACCACCGGTGGTTTTTACACCAAGATGATGGGTCGCCTTGGAGTGGAAAGAAAGAGGATTGCAAGGGGAAGTGATGTCAAGAGAGGTCAAATAAAGTACATTAAGCAGAGAAGGAGTCATCGGGCCACTACAGAAAATAAAGGCGTTAAAAGTATCAGACCAAAAGTAACAAGCAGCGGCTAGGAGCGACTCGTTCTTATAAGGTTCAGCAAGAGAAAGGCCTATACAGTGGCCAATACCTATTACCTCCCAAGGCAGATGCTTGACGGCCGATAACCTAAGGTACCAATCACGTCAGCCAAGAAGTGGGGAAAGAAAAGTCTTAAAGCTAAGGTGCCAATTAGAAAAAAACATGGCGAAGTGTATGAATGGGACCCGGTTGGTTTCCACATTGATAACATTAATGAGATCAGGGTTGCCCATCAGACCCAGAAATCAGTGAATCACGTGGCCAGCAAAGGGAATCAAAACCTAGTTCCGCAAGTTCTACAAAGAAAGCATGAAGAAAAAATAGTGAGAAAGGGGCAAAGAAAACGAATGAACCAGGGGAAACCGAAGAAAAGGGAAGATGTCAAAAGATTACCTCAGGGACTGCGTCGACGATGGCCATCACCGATGATGCCAAAAGAACGAGGATGTCAAAGAAAAGGGAAACGGTGAGAGACAGTGGTTGCAAGGAAACGACAGTGAACTCGGGGGGGGGGGGATACAGAAGTAGCGAGCAAAAAGCGTGAAGAAGAAGGGTAGAGTGACCGGGGTACTTATAAAGCAAGAAGTAACATCTCGGCAGTCAGGTCAAGTTGATTCCGCCTGATTTAGTGGGGCCACCTGGAACATTCGACAAAAAGTAATCATGAGTATGGTTTTCAAAAGTGCCGAGAACTTTGAAGACCCAAGATTATAGGAAACCGAATCTTCAGCTTTAAGAACACCAATACAAAACTGTGTGGGATGAAGCCTGGTCTGACGTCGCCACAAATAGACATAGATACATCGAACCAAGAAACATCCAATGCAGTTGTGAATGGCCGAATATGAAGAAGTGTGAAGATGAGAGAAAATTATGAAGCCGGAATTCTAGGAAAGTTATAGAAGTACTAAAAGATGAAGGGTTTCGGCTGGTAATCAAAAATTGAGAAGACGCAACGGAAAATGAGAAGATGTGGCAGCAAGAGGTGATGATGACCGATAATTTTGAAGCATCGGTTACCCCTTTGATGCTCAAAAACCAGGGAGCATGTGTTAGCGCCAAGATTTGGTAAAGTCCAGGCCCACTAAAGATGCCACATGGTCAACAAAAGTCAAAGAGGATGCAGTCAAAGATGGTCAAGGAAGCCCATCCATGCTGATACAAGATGACCGGACGCAGAAGAGCCGATGGAGATAAGATAAAAAGGAGATAAGAATTATCCAGAATCGGTTAGGATAGAGTGCTTGGATAGTAAGTCTATGGACTATAAATATGTAACCCTAGTTAGCTTAGAAAAACACATCTTTGTCAATCAACTACTTGGCGCATCGCCACCCTTGGTTCCCAAGGTATATCCCGGCGGGATTCGACACTCGGAGCTGATCTGTATCGTTTCGATCTCCGGTGAAGAGGTGAGTACCGTCACCTCGATGACCGTATCGACTAGATCAGTATCCTCATGTCTGCATTAATTTGATCTCTTGAGGTGAATGCTGAAACAGTATGGTCGCTGGTTCTCGGTGTATTAGCTAGGTCTAAGGCTGTAACAGATTGATATCTTAGATTGATGTGATCTAGGTGTGGTAGTTTGAGGCTTTATCGGTTAAGTCCGACATCTCTTGCTACTGTATCTCTTTCATGTTGTATACAGTTCATCTAAATAAAGTATGCTCGATACTTTGATATATTATTAAGATCATCATGACTAGCTACTGTCTTGGTTAGGTCTGATCTAGTCACTGTGATGATTTTCATGATATAGTCATGTTATCTGGCACATTTTATTTATTTCTGTCGGAGTACAAACCGACGGGTTATCTTCGATTCAACGTCATATCTTATAAGCCATCAGAGAAATTCTCATTGGCCCATGTGGTAAAACTGCCATCTTATCGACCGATGGCGTGCATGCCAATTGCTTTGTTCCTGGTCATCGGCCTTATGGCTGATAGGCATGATATTCCACGAATATCACATCCTCATCACGGTCATCGGCTCGATAGCCAATAGACCATGCTATTGATCATGTTTTCGTGTTTCTTATTAATTGTAGGGTCAAACTGATTGGCACGCCTTGAACCCTTTTTCTGAGAACGTAGGACCTGCACTGGAGTTAAGCAGATCTCCCAAGCCACGCGTGTGTCAAAGTGTGACCAAAAACGCACCAACAGTAATTATAGAATACTTAAGTTAGTGAATTTTAATGTGTATGGTTTATTTATTTTTTACATAATTATGAAATACCTAAGTTAGTGAGAGCAATACAAGGTAGTAAGATATTTGCAATTTTTCGTGAGATTGAAAATTTTTCTACACTCAATATATAACATAACTTATTCTATGTAAATTTTTTGTATTTTTCTAGATCCATTTGTTATTTTAACTCATTAATTGTGTTTCTAGGATTTAAATTGAAATATGTGAAATTTGAACTGCAAGTACCTAAAATAATACTCCAAAATTTATAGAAAATCCATATTCATGTTTTGAGTATATTTTTAGTTCTTATCGACTAAATTTAAATAAAATTTGAAAAATCTATGTTACAACACTCGATCGATAATATGGATCTTAAGATTTTTTAATTCTAAAAAAATCAAATAAAGTTAGAAAAATATGAGACTTATGAAGGTTTTATGATATTATACATAGATACTATGATAAAAATTTGAAAATGTTTCAAAAATGTTATTACAGGGATGTTAAGAAACTTGAGATTCTATTGAAATGAATTAGGGTTTTGATAAGGAATAGGTTATGGTTGAAAGTAAATCGATGATTAAATCTTTGTTTAAACTTAAAAATTTTCTATAATCAAAATATAATGTATCTCATTGCATGTAATTTGTTTTGTATTTTTCTAGATCCATTTGCTATTTTTAACTCATTAATTGAGTTTCTAGGATTTAAATTGAAATATATGAAATTTGAACAGCAACTACATAAAATAATACACCAAAAATTATAGAAAATTCATATTCATGTTTTTCAGTCCATTTAGTTCCTATCCACTAAATTTAAAGAAATATTGAAAAAATCTAGGTTGTGACACTCGATCGGTAATGGAAAGCTTAATTATTTTTAATTCTTAAAAATAAAGCCTAAAAATATGAGACTTGTCATGATGTTATGATATGATAAGTAGATGTTATGATAAAAAATTGATATTTTTCAAGATAAGTTTACTATTTTAAATTTATTAAATGTGTTTTTAGAATTTAAATTGAAATAGGTGAAATTTAAACTACAAGTACCTGAAATAATGAACAATATTTATAGTCAAGGATTCTTGTACTAACTTCTATTTTGGTATACTCGGTACTTTAGACTTTTAGAAAATTTTTGAAACGATGATCGTTCAAATGTAGATTCATTTCAACTTAAACTGAGTAAACATCTAAATGTGTATTCGTATTTAAATTATCTATTTTGTATTTGTATTTGAAAACATATAAATTTATATTCATATTTGAAATAAAATGTGATAAATAATGCTTTTGGGCGTTTCCATATGTATATCCGATCTGAAATCCATAGGCCACATGCGGCTCGCGTCGCGGCCGGGTAGAGTACTGGAGGAGTGCGCGTTGATCGGCCTCCGCGCGCGCCGCCAACTTGCACACGCACACATGGGCCATTGGGAGGGAGAGCGCGCTCAAAAAGGTCGCCGCCACATGGCCGCATAATCAATGTCCCGTCGGCGCCGCGGCCGCGCCACCACCGCTCGAGCGCGCGCCCGGGCGATTTTTGTACGTGGCCAAAGGACCGCGCGCGCGGGCGGGTAGTACGTTCTGGCGAAGTCGCACGACGTGGAGTTGGAAGTAGAGCTGGGACATGGGCCGGGCCGGGTCGGCCCGGTCCGGGTCCTTGGGGCCAGGACCTAAAATGGGCCGGGCCTTCTCGGCCTGAAAAAATTAAGGGCCGTGCCGGGCTGGCCCGAACCTGTGTTTGCCAAGCCCAGGCACGGCCCAAAGTCCGACGGGCCTGGATGGGCCGGGCCGGCCCAAAAACGGCCCTAACTTTGTAACATTGTTAGATGGTCTCTTACCAGGGGTTATGAAAATATTTATTTAATTTATCTTTGAATAATGAAAATTCTAGTTCACATAAAATAATAGAACAACCCAAAAAATAGGGGAAAATGAATTTTATTAATAGTTTACACATGATACTAGTTCATTAATACTACTTTCTTTGCTCTTGAGCATATATATTTACATTTTGATTTGTCCTATATATATGAATGACTTAAATTTTGATTTGTCTTACACATGATATAGAGCAAGGTATATTCAAATAGTAATTTGCAGACTTTTTTAATTTTTAATAACATGTCTCCTCCTAGTACATATGAATTATTTACCCATGGGCTTTTTTTGGGCAGGGATATGTGTCGGCTTAAAGAAAACGCGTCGACTTGACCGACCTTTACGGAATTATCGCGCGGAAATCCATGTAGCTCGTTAGCTCGAGAGCATCGGAATCTTCCTGGTTGGCTAATTCGGATTAGATAACTCAGCGTTGCTGTTGTATAATTGTATTGGCAATAGTCATTTCAATCGGGAGTGCCCGCATGCTTGTCCTGGCCTCTTGGAGGTCATGGCTGAATGGCTCTGAGCCTCTGACTTGAGATTTACCCGATCTGAGCTAGCGATGAAGCATCGCAACGTGCTACCTTTGCAAATTGCTAGTTAATTTAATAACTTGCATGTTGGTTGGCGGTTGCCTATATATGTGTACATTAGGGTGTGAGTGTTCTTTCTCTAAGCACACCTCCCTCGCTAAGTACACTGCCTCTGCCTGCTTAACACCTTAAACCTCTTCCTGGTCACTGAGATCTTGCTTCTCTTGTTGCAACTCTATCTCGTCGGCGAATCGCTAGCTCGTCTGTGGCCGTTTAGGTGAGCACTTTACTCTGACCCGTACTGCATTTGATACCGAAACGTACTTTTAATTTAGGTACGTATGCCAGAGTACTGTGACTGCTTAATTAGATGGTATTGTGAAACGTGAATTCAGTTCTCTGTTTGGTGGTCTTCACTTCGCTGCTGCCCCCAGCCAATTGTCTGCACTCTGCAGCAGTGACGCGGCTCAGAGCTGCATTTATCGCAGTTTTTTTTTTCCTGTTCCCTGAATACTTCTTCAGAGCTAAGCTGCCGTGCATAGCTATCTGCATTCTGGCGCTCCATTTCTTTTTGTCATGGCTCCAGTGTCAGAGAGAATCATTCTCTGAAAAACGTTGTGCATCCAGACACCTGGCGATTTTTCAAGTAGTAATAAAAAATATTAAGAAATAACGCACACTGGTAAACGAATATCCAGACTATGAAATGGAGGTTGGAGGTGGCACAACAACAGCCATATGGCAACCTGTACCCTCTGGAAGAACAAATGGCGACATGTACGAAATAGAAGCAAGTAGTAGCCCAGCACGAACGTAAGTTGTCAACCATAGAAAAGCATATACTATCATGCAAGCTAACTGTGCCAGATTAGTCCTTCTTTTTTTATGTGCCAGATTAGATCTTGTGATGTATTGGCTGGAATATTTGCTTTCCTAAAGCAAGAACCGTGTGTGTAAGTGTAACCGGACTAGGTCAGATCCGATTAAGCCAGCTGGTCAAGAACTTTAGTCCTAACTACATTGTGGGCTGTAGCATCTGAAAATGCTACAGAAAACTGCTGTCAATTCTCCAGCAAAGTAAGTAGTACATGGTTCGCAACCGTTAGGAAGAACAATATATCTGCAGCAAGAATGAATTCGTTCTGCCCCGTGATCAGAAAAAGTATAAAAGACGAATGATCCTTTAGCTAGAAGAGTTGGAAGTTTGTGCACCGTAGTGGGGTTATCTCTAGAGGATCAAAAGGCGTCCAATTGCAGGAGGAGATGGGTGCTGAATTAATCCAGGGCTCCAGGCCACTAGCTCCATTCTGCTCCCAAATTAAACTAATCACATGCATGCATCGCTGTCCCACTGCCCTTTTTTCCTTCAGAAATGCACTGCCTTTTGTCCATTGTCAAGATGCATGAGATGGATTGGGTAGGTTCTATCTACACCTAATTAAGTCTACAGCTCTATTGCTAACTTATCTTATTTCTAGAACAAAAATAATTAGATATTGTTCTCCAACAAAAATGGCTACAAAGTAATTTGGCTACTGACACTATCATCTTCGAAATCAAACACTTAGTTCGTAATACAAAATAGAATTTTTTTCGACAAAATTATCAATCTGGGGAAAAAGAAATATGCTGAGTGATTTGTATGATATTTTTTTTGTGGTAACGCTGTGACGAGGGGACTAGGACGGCATGTACATTCAACTGTTCACGACGAAGATCGCTGACGAATTAGCAATTTGAACTCCGGAGACCGGCTCTGTCAGGGCCCCAGCCCTGGCCGGGTCACCGGCTGGCGAATGCGACGAGACCGATTTTAAAGACCTCGTTCTCGTTGGGATCAGAGCTCCGGTTAGAACGAGACACCACAGTGCCACACCAGCCACCAGCCAGCGCCTAGAAAACGAAGGCCACGAGGGACGGGACTGAGGAACAAACGCGTCCAAGAACCCAAATCCCAAGCTCGTGCAGGAGCGAACTCCCGTTCCCCGTGTCCCCTCCTCGAATCATCCGCCTGGTTGGTGACTCGGGGCCCTCTAGCTCATCTCTGGATGGCGCCACGGTTGCCGCGTAGCTGGAGACGAGCAGCGGCGCCGGCGAGGAGCGGACGACGTGAAGGTTGTTCCTACAGCGGAAGGTGATTGTGGGATTCGAGTTTCCGTAATCTTTGCTAATTTGCTTCCGTTTAGGTTCGATTCGCATAGTGGTTTTATATTTATTTTCTTTTTTTTTACTCCTTTACGGGTGTCGCTGTTTGAATGGATCGGTTAGGGGATATGAACAGCCGATTAGAAATTCTGGATTGTTTATTTTTTACCATATTTCTCTTCTTTTGGTGGAATGTTTGGATTTTTAGGCATGATTTTCCATGTGATGCGAAAATATTTAGCCGGGGATTTGTGCAGTCCCCTGGCCAAATCACCGTCCATGGCTGAAATTTTCTCACGTTTAACTTAGGCAAGTTTCCTTTTCATTCTTCAATTCGACACAGGTGAGCTTTTACTCTTCGACATAGCTTTACCATCAACACGATCGGATTTTATCCCTTTAATGGTGACACTCCGAGTGGTATTTCAATCGAGTTTGAACAATGAGAAACTTAAATACGTCTGATTGCAGGTTGAGTAGCAAAGAGTCAAAATTCTCCTCTTTGTTTTTGACATGTAGTTCTGTTACTATCACAAAATATCGTTCTTGGCCAGAAACAAAAGATCTGTCAATTTTTTCACTCTTTGGGACACCTTAAACTCTTCAAGGGTGCCACTTTAATGGCGAACTACGTGCCTACGCCTGAGCCTGCTGTGGCCATCGACGTAGAGAGTAGAATAACCGACGCACGGCGGCAGCGAACGTCGAGCCAGTTCCGAGCACACTACACTGCCGCGTGGTAGCTTCTGTTTTTACGGCCCCAGTTGAAAGAACCAAAGAAGTCTCTTTAACTGTTGTCTCTTTAACCTTTCTGCGCTGTTTTTAGCTGTTGTTGCTTTGTCTCGGTTACTTGGAATCTACGCTCTCCATTTGGCCGCCCGCGTGGTTTCTTCGGGTTCCTGTTGCGGCTATTCCTGCTCCTACTTGTGGGATCCCCGAGGTTTGGGTTTGCGTGCGTGGTTGGTCAGTTATTGGTGAAGGACCAGAGGTTGGAGGAAATAGAAGCCGGAGCGGTTTGGGGAACAGTTGGCGTGGGGAGAGATAGAAGTATGCTGTGCCTGTTCTTGTCTGTTTTCTTTGGTAATCAGACGTTTCTTCTTCTTGTTGTTGCATCCGTTGCTAGAAATGGTTGGTTTGCAATGCTGCTTTATGGCTCTATAGTCCATTTTCTTTTAGTTTGTTTTGAAGTTATTATTGTTGTTTTCTGTTGTTCTTAATGTAATGCAAGCATATTACATGATTTCTGGCATGAGTAGGATTGCTATCACTTTACATAATATCGTTCATAAACCTTTCTTTTGAGTGCCAATCATTTTCTTCGATATGCTACATGTTTTCTTCAATTGTTTTCCTTTTATCTGTGTTGACAATTGCAGATGACATTTTGACCACTGCGTGCTGCCTTCACAGGGGTGAAACCCCCCTCTGTGTTGAATTGTTTTCCTTATTCTAGAAGTGTTTCAGTTAAATATGCCAAGATATGAATCAGACAGAGACGATATTTTCTTTGATGCATTTGATGATACTACATCAACAAGGGAGCCCTCAACGCCAGATGATTGCAGCACAAGTGATGAAGGACTTGGATACGAGGTTTGGACAAAGGAGCTAAGTAGTGTTGAAGAAAGGCGACAAAGTTTCTTGAAGGGAATGGGGTTTGATGAGTTTGTTGCTGCCGGAGTGGATTTTTTGAACGACAGGAAGAAATCACAACTGCTGGATCTTTCATTGACTCTGAGGAGGGTACTACTAGCGATATTTCTTCCATGGATTCACCTGTTCCTGGCAATGACTCAGTTTCTGCTGGCTCCTATTGCATAATGGATCTCGACCAAAGTAAAAGATATGTAGTTCCCCGTAGCAGATATGGTGAATTAACTAGCATGCTTAAGGAGGTCGCATCAGATAAGGTGATATCTCTTCTACAGTTTGAGGGCTTATTAGGCCTTTCTCATTCTATTCAAAAGCTCATGCGAAAGGTGTATAACAACTCCACAGAAGGGGAGAAAGGAGTGATCCGTGGGAAGAAAAATGGTGTCAAGAGTTTATGGAAGAGCTTCATGCAAAACAAGAGTTTTGGTGGAATTTGCAAGTATGATGTCCATGTAAAAAACTGCACAACAGGTACACCGTCCAGAACAAGAGTCCAACATCGAAAGAAAAGAATTGTAGAATTTTCTGCAGTCCATATGGGCCAAGAAATCCATGCTCACAAGGGTTTAATTAAAGTCATGAAGTTCAGCCCATCAGGCTGGTATTTAGCAACTGGTGGTGAGGACAGCGTAGCACGGATATGGCGGATCATGGAAGTGGAAGCGTCTTCCAAGTTGTATGGGGTTGAGAACCCTCATGACAATGTGGATAAAATTACAGTCATCAAAACGAAACTAGCTAAGGGGCATAATCATACCCTTGTAGTAGTGCCCAAGAAGGTTTTCCATATTTCAGAGACTCCATCACATGAATTCCAAGGTCATACAGATGATATCTTGGATGTAGCATGGTCAATGTCAGATGTAAGTTTTGCTCTTGTTCTTATGTAGCTAACATATTCAAACATGCTTTTATGCACCATGAACACAGATTAGTATATAGATGAGTGTATCTTCTATTTTACGTTTGCTTACTAGCTCTGAATTGTTTTGCTATAGCATCTCTTGACCTCATCAAAAGATAAGACGGTGCGGTTGTGGAAAGTTGGCTGTGATGGCTGTCTTGCATTGTTCAAACACAAAGACTATGGTAAGCAGAAATACCATTAAGATGCTACTATATTGCGCTTGATTACTAATGATCCTCTTGTTAATTTATATCTTCGTGATAAAAATAGTCTTGTAATACTGTAAATACCTTGGGTGATGGCATTGACTTTCTTTTCCTATGAAATTGTCAACAGTGACATGTGTTCAATTCAGCCCTGTCGATGAAAGATACTTCATTAGTGGATCGATAGATGGAAAAGTTCGTGTTTGGGATATTTTAAACAAGAGAGTAGTTGATTGGGCTGATACACGCAAAATCATAACTGCTCTTACCTACCAACCAGATGGAAAGGTTTGAATCTAATCAAAATGTAAATATATAATTTAAAATATTTTGCACAACTAGATGTTGATTACCGTTTCTTTTTTCACAAACCAGGGTTTTATAGTTGGCACGACTTCCGGAGTATGCCGCTTCTATGAGCACTCAGGTACATAGAGCTCATTGTACATCACACATGTGGCTTTTGTTACTCCCTCTCTCACTATGACAATTTAGATTTATATGAGGGTTTTTGTTAGTCCCTCTCTCTATAACAATTTAGAATTGGATGAGATATTTCATAGTGGATAGTAAAACCCAGTTTGGATATCTTGAGCTAAAGTTTATCCCTTGTCACATCGGATATTCGGATGCTAATTATAAGGATTAAATATGAGTTAATTATAAAACTAATTACATAAGTCTTGTGCTAATTTGTGAGACGAATCTATTAAGACAAATTAGTTCATAATTTGATAATGTCGTGCTACAGTAAACATGTGCTAATAACGGATTAATTAGTCTCATGAATTATCCTAGGGATTCTAAAATTAGTTTTATAATTAGCTCATATTTTATCCTTCTAATTAGCATCCGAACATCTGATGCGACAAGGGCTAAACTTTTGCCTAAGGTATCGAAATGGGCTCTAATATCGTCTAGATTCGTTGTACTATAAAATGCTCTATCCGATACTAAATTGCTATATTATGGGCTGGTGAGAGTACTTAGTAACATGTTTAATTTCTCAATTGATGTGTGGATGGCACTTTTAACTGAGTAATTCATGTTCTTGTTTAGGCGAAAACATCCAACTAGACAAAGAGTTGGTCTTGCAAGGGAAGAAGTCTGCTGTCCGTCGGATCAACAACCTGAAGGTGGATTTCTACATTGGTTCATTCAAGATTTATTTACTCGTTGTCCCCTTCAAATTATTAAACCATTCCACTAATTTTAGGCCAACATTTTTGCAGTTGTGTACAAGTGATTCCCCTAGGAAGGCTTGGATTACAATCACTTCGATAGGTTCCAAAATTCATGTTGCTGATGGTGGCAATATCATCCAAAAGTTTGAAGGTATATTTCAGTAACGTGCTGCCATATTTCATTTGCCAAGAAGTGTCATTTTTCAACCTCAGTACTAATAAATTATCACCTTTTCTACCTTATGATGTAGGGTCATGGAAGTCAAAGGCTCTTTCTTCACCATCTTTAACATCAGATGGCAGATACCTCATATGTGCTGGGTTGGACTCTAATGTCTACATTTGGAACTTTGATATCTCGAATGGCACCGGGTGCAAAGGAGAAGCTAAACCAGTTCACTCATGTGAAATGTTCTTCTCCAAGGACATGACAACTGCGGTACCATGGCCTGGTGTGCGTCAAGAAACACAAGTGAAGACTCCCTATTTGATTGAAGAATCTCTTGTTGTACCCACTTGGCGCCACCATTCCCAGGCAACGCGTCGTTGTTCTGACGGTATGATGGGCTCTGCTACATGGCCGGAGGAGAAGCTAACTTTGACAAAATATGCTGCTTCCCCACAACTATCTGACTGTCTCTCCACGATTTCGGCTGCATGGAACACGGTGATAGTGACTGCAAGTAGAAGTGGGGTGATCCGATCTTTCCACAACTACGGTTTGCCTGTGACTCTTTGAGATCATGAGCTGCAAAGGAGAAGGCAATCAACTCGGTACAGTCTAACTCTGGGTGGGTGCGTGCGTCTATGAGTGTATGTCTACTGAAAAAAATCCAAAGAATTGTAGGTTTGGTGATAGTATGCTAACATGGTAAAGTTTTGTTGAGAAATGGTAGGAATGTGAGGAGAGAATTCTTTTGTACTACGAATTCATATTCTGAGCTCACGGAAATGAGCTGGCCAGTATGTTTTCTTTTGTGCTGTTTCAGTTCAGTTTTGCAAAATGCAAATTACCTTCGGAAGAATTTCCCTCTAATTCTGACTTTCACTGAAAACCATTCAACAATACTAAACCTCTCTCTGAAGTAACTAGCAGCTGCTAATTAAAAATAATAATTAATCAACTAGCAGCTGAAGAGATTCTACGGGTGCAACTGACGTCGACATAGCACGTTGGCTACAATCAGTGTCACCTTTCACTCTCCAGTTAGGTCAAGCTGTCATAAAGCATGATGTTTTGTTTGCTATATTATGTGGTCTAACCTACGAACCTTAGGTTAGACATGACTTATGTCTAACCCAGGTTTATCTATATGGTGGCTTGAGTCATGTAGTATTGGACCTTGCAAAAGATTTGGCCACCGAAGCTCTGCTCCGTTAGTGAAACAACAGCTCTTCTCAACAATGACTAGATACCTCTCCGTAAGATTGAATGCAATTATTACATTGCACACAAAATAGTTTGAATCATTAGAGCATGATTATATATATAGTAAATATTACAGAGTTAAAAATTGGATTCTAAAACATTTTTGTTAAAAACATTATAACAATTTTTTATAGTCAATACTATTAAATGAATCGTATCAAACAGATGGTGAGGGAGTGTTTTATATAAGAACATAGGCGGTGATATAACTTCACAATTGATGGCTTTTGATTTTTCATGTTTTTTCTTATTTTTAGTGGGTTTTTATGTACATCTTAGCTATATAAAGACCCAAAATGTCATTAGAACAATTATATTTTATCGATATAATTATCTAAATTCCATAAAAACTTTCATTATAAAAATTATCATTTTAAAAACTTTTCTTATACAATCCATACATCTCTCTTCCACTACCTAACTCAGTGAACTTATATTTTTTTAGTGAAGTAGACTCACGACAGTGGGCCAATACCACACCAAAGCACCGTGACTACGATGTCTCGATCGCCTAGTGGCTAGAGTGCAGTGTCCACCACGTGGATTCCCTGCGTCGTTGCCGTTGTGTTGCAATGCATGATTTGCAAATCCGTACTTAAGTACAGTAGTGAGAATTATCGACAGTACCATAGCAAACCAATAGAGGTCTGCTTATATTGTGATAACAAATTAGGATAGGAATGAAGTAATTGTTGGTTCTCTAATAAAAGTGCACATCTAAATTTTTAAATAGCTAAATGGTGCCATGTCAACATGGAAGGTTCCAAAAGCTGGTGGTGACATGCCGATTGGTGAAAACTTAAAATTATTTTTAATCTCTTTTCCAATTACCATGTGGTAACCAGTTCCCAGCAATTTTTTTTGTCTTTTTTGGATCTGGGAGCGGTGACAAGTAATTTCGGTCAAATGGGTATTAGCTCTGTTATATGTATTATATTACTTATAGATAAACCTTAAAATCTTTAATAATTTTTAGAGAAATAGGCATAACGAAGTTACGCCAAGCTTTATTTGAAAGTGGCATCAAAGTCACCAGGTATAAAAACACTAATATAAATCGCAACTGTAGTGGCGTTGGGCGATTTCACTATAGTGGCGGGCTATTAGAGGCTCGCCACTATAGTGGCACCAGCCACTGCCGCGCCAGCGCCCTCCACTACTAATAGCGGTCGGTGCTAACATTAGCACCGACCGCCACTACTAGTGGCTACACTAGTGGTGGTCGGTGCTGACGCAAGCACTGACCACCACTTGTAAAGCCACTAGTAGTGGTGTTGACACGAAAACGTGCCCCCGCACTTGGGTCAGTCCGACGATCTAAAAGTGCACGGATACTTAGGGACAAGCCTAAGCGTGATGTGGCACCGATGTCGCGTTTTGACTACCCTTAATAGTGATAAGGGGGGTGGAGTCACCAGGCAACCAGATTACACAAAATAATCCAATTAGCTGAAAGAAATAGATTAAACAGAATAAAATTAGCAAACCAGTCGGAGCCCATCTGGTTCGAAGTCTGATGCGAAGGGTGCGCCGAAGGGTACCTTCGGCGTCTGGTGCGAAGTGCTCCGCCGAAGGGTGCTTCGGCGTTCGGACTGATCCGACCGAAGGTGGACTCCGAACGGATCCGGACGCGATGATCACCTCTGAACAGCGGGGTTCGGCGTGATATCTCCGATACAACAATCTATGGGATAATGACGCGAGGGCCGCGCGCGAGTGCAACTTCGTCCGGTGCGGAGTATGATCGTGGTGAAGCCTGTTGCGACGAAGTATGCTGGCAAAGCCTATTGTCGAAGCCTACAGTCCCGCCAAAGGGTGTCGTGGGACCTCCGAAACCGATCTCTCAGCTCTGGACACCTCCGACGAAGTGGCTCCGAATGTGCGAACCTGCAACAGGGATGATGCGAAGTACCAATTCGGCCTTAGGACCGAATTTTGCTAAGTGTTGCACGGGTGGCGAAGGTAGCAATCTATTACGCAGATTAGTGGATACTTCATAGGCGAAGTAACAAGGTGATAGCAATCTATTACATAGATTAACGGATACTTCACAGGCGAAGTAACAAGGATTACCATTGTTCCGTAGTGGCCGACGGAGGGCTTCCAAGCAAACCCACGAAGAGGTATAGGAAAATAAAGGTAAAGTAAATGTGATCAAAGCATTGGCTTTGGTTTGGTTTGAGTTGGGGGGCTTCTCACGTCGGCCATATCTCTCTATTTATAGGGGGTTAACTCCTAATCTAATATGCTATTAATCCGGCTAGATAGAGATAGAGATCGAGCCGGTGTCACAAACAACACTACCTTTTCCGAGGTGGGCTTCGGCCAGGCCCGTCGAGGCCTGGGCCGAAGTTTTGGTAGCGTGGGCTTCGGCCAAACCCGTCGAGGCTTGCTCCTCAGGCCGAAGATTCGGTAGCATAGGCTTCGGCCAGGCCCGTCGAGGCTTCCTCCTGTTGACACGGAAACGTGCCCCAGCACTTGGGTCAATTCGACGATCCAAAAGTACACGGATACTTAGGGATGGGCCTAAGCGTGACGTGGCACCGATGTCGCGTTCTGACTACCCTTAATAGTGATAAGGGGGTGGAGTCGCGAGGCAACCAGATTACACAAAATAATCCAATTAGCCGAAAGAGATAGATTGAACAGAATAAAATCAACAAACCAGTCGGAGCCCGTCTAGTTCGAAGTCTGATGCGAAGGGTGTGCTGAAGGGTACCTTCGGCATCTAGTGTGAAGTACTCCGCCGAAGGGTGCTTCGGCATTCGAATTGATCCGACCGAAGATAGACTCCGAACGGATCTGGTGCGAAGTGCTCCGCTGAAGGGTACTTCGGCGTTCGGGATGATCTGATCGAAGGTGAGCTCCGAACAGATCTGGATGTGGTAATCACCTCTGATCAGCGGGGTTCAGAGTGCGATCTCCGAAACAACAATTTACAGAATAGTGACGCGAGGGCCACGCGCGAGTGCAATTTCGTCTTGGTGCGGGGAGTAGTCGTGGCGAAGCCTGTCACGATGAAGTGTGCCGGTGAAGCCTGTTGTCGAAGCCTGCGATCCTGTCGAAGGATGTCCTGGGGACCTCCGGAACCGATCTCTCAGCTCCAGACACCTTCAGCGAAGGGGGCTCCGAAAGCGCGAAGCCTGCAACAAAAGAGTGCGAGGTACCAATTCGGCCCGAGGACCGAATTTTGCTAAGTGTTGCACGGGTAGCGAAGGTAGCAATCTGTTACATAGATTAACGGAGACTTCACAGGTGAAGTACCAAGGCGATAGCAATCTGTTACGTAGATTAACGGGGACTTCACGGGCGAAGTACCAAGGCTTACCACTGTTCTGTAGCGGCGGACGGAGGGCTTCCAAGCAAACCCACGAAGAGGTACAGGAAAATAAAGGTAAAGTAAATGCAATCAAAGCATGGGCTTTGGTTTGGTTTGAGTTGGGGGCTCTCCACGCCGGCCAGGCCTCTCTATTTATAGAGGGTTAACTCCTAATCTAATCTGCTATTAATCCGGCCAGATAGAGATAGAGATTGAGTTGGGAACGCACACAACTCCATCTCTGCCGAGGTGAGCTTCGGCCAGGCCCATCGAGGCCTGCTCCTCGGGCCGAAGCTTCGGTATCGTGGGCTTCGGTCAGGCCCGTCGAGGCTTGCTCCTTGGGCCGAAGCTTCGGTAGCGTGGGCTTCGGCCAGGCCCATCGAGGCTTGCTCCTCGGGCCAAAGCTTCGGTAGAGTGGGCTTCGGCTAGGCCCGTCGAGGCTTGCTCCTCGGGCCGAAGCTTCGGTAGCGTGGGCTTCGGCCAGGCCCGTCGAGGCCTGCTCCTCGGGCTGAAGCTTCGGTAGCGTGGGCTTCGGCCAGCGTGGGCCTCCGAAGGCTTCCTGGCCGAAGCCCATGGGCTGGCTAGAGGCTTTCAGAGCCCATAGCCTGACGGACTTCGGCCCTGTAGGGCTTCAGACAGACTCTGGACATGTGTACTTTTGGCCCAAATCATCAAAAATTGATATTTTGACAATCTAGCCATAAACGCCATTTTTTGCTATCAACACATGCCCCCTGCCTTTTAGTGAACTAGTGAACTAAAAGCACAACAAGCTAAAGATGATACCATTTGTATCGGCTTTCCTACATTTCTAGGACGTTTGCCACACACTTGGGAAATACATTTTCAAGTATCTACCATTTAAAGCTCTTCGAAACCGCTCTCCCTGTAAGGATTCCAACACGTATGCGTTGCCGGGAGTGATTTCGGCTATCCTAAAAGGACCTTCCCAACTAGGTGACCATTTACCAAATTTGGGACACTTTGTGCCTAAGGGTAAAATCGTCTTCCATACCAAGTCTCCTATTTGAAATGATTTTGGTTTAACCTCCTTATTGTAGGCTTTAGCTACTCTCTTCTTGTCTACTTCTATGGCTTCTAAAGCCCTTAGTCTCTTATTGGTCACTTCCTCCAGATTATCTTTCAAAAGAGCCTCATACTCATCAACCGATAAGCCGTCTTGCTTTAACACTCTTAAAGAGTCGAGATCTACCTCTACAGGTAGAACGACCTCTTGTCCATATACCAACTCATATGGACTGACCTTGGTGGCACCGTGCTTTGCAATCCTACAAGCCCATAATGCCTCAGAAAGCACTTCATGCCACCTTTTAGGAAACTCTTCGATTTTCTTCTTAATAAGCTTAATCACGGTTTTATTACTAGACTCGGCCTGGCCATTGGCCTGAGCATAGTAAGGCGAAGAGTTTATCAACTTAATACCATAGTATTCGGCAAAGTACCTTACTTCTTTAGAGACAAATGAACTACCTTGATCCGTAGTAAGAGTTTGAGGGATGCCGAATCTATGTATGATGTGCTTTAAAATAAAATCACGTACCTCATTATGAGTCATGTTCTTGAGAGGTATGGCCTCGGTCCATTTGGTGAAGTAGTCTGTTGCCATCAACACGAACTGATGCCCCTTCGAGGAAGGAGGGTAGATTTGGCGATGAAGTCCAAACCCCAACCTCGAAATGGCCATGGCTTGACAATAGGATTGAGCAATGAGGCAGGAGCTAACTGGATGTTACCAAACCTCTGACATGCCTCACACCCTCTGTAGTACTTGAAACAATCTTCAGTCATAGTCGGCCAATAGAAACCCGCTCTTTTGAGCATCCAACTCATCTTTTGGCCCGACTGATGAGTGCCACAAAGCCCCTCATGGACTTCTCTTGTAGCCACCTGGGACTGCTCATGGTCTAAACACTTCAACAGCACTCCGTCGATGGTTTGGCGATACAATGTGTCGTCTGCCAACACGAATTTGAACGCTTGCCGCCGAACCTTTCGGCTAGGGTCTCTCAAATACTAGACGATTGGGACTCTCCAATCGCCCTTATAGGTTTCAGAGGGCTTCGCTGGTACACCTTCCGAGAAAACCTCTAAAACACTGGCTTCGGGGTGCCCCCCGAGCCCTTCCAGCTCCTGCCGAAGCCTGGCCGAGGTGGCCATTCGGAGTGTGCTGGGCTGAAGCCCTTCGGAGGGTTTGGGCCCCGAGGATCCTTCTCCGTCCGAGAGGCTTAGGACTATAGGCTCCGGCATGTCGGATCCCTCGGTGGGCGAAGCACTCCAATCCAGGGGCTCCGGCGTGCGGTGGCCTTCGGCGACCCGAGGGGTTCGACCCGAAGGGTGCGCATGCCCATTACTAGCTTCGGCAGTGAGAGCAAACATCGGCTTTTCCAATACAGAAAATTTCCCTCTCTTGACTTGATAGCCGGATGCTTGCTGAGCCAAATCATTGGTGACTGAATTGGCTTCTCTTGACACGTGAGATATTTTGAAATCATCAAAAGTGGCAACTTTGTCTAGGCATTTGTCCAAGTAGCTATTCAGCAGGCCGTTAAAACATTGAGCATTCTTAGCTACTTGTTGTACTACTAATAACGAATCACCATACGCGTGAACATGCTTAGCGCCCGCAAACTCTAGTAGTTCAAGACCTAGTAATAAAGCCTCGTATTCGGCCTGGTTATTAGTGGAAGAAAACTCTAGTCGGGTCGAGGTCTCAAAGCGCATACCGTTAGGCGATATGAGAACCACTCCAATACCTTGGCCACTCTTGCAAGCCGAACCATCGAAATAGATTTTCCATGGCACTACCTCAACTAGGGCAATAGTATCATTCCAGCTAATATCTATGTGATGATCGACTATAAAGTTGGCTACGACTTGGCCTTTCATCGCTCTTAGGGGCTCGTAGTCCAAGTCGTACTCAATTAACGCATAGTCCCATTTTCTGATTCTTTCGCTTAGAATCGGCTTCTGTAACATGTGCTTTATCACATCGGTTTTGCAAACGACAACACATGTAGTGGGGAGAAGATAATGGCGTAACTTAGTGCACGCGTAATAAAGTGATAAACACAATCGCTCCACAAATGCGTACCTGGTTTCGACATCCAGCAGGTGGCGACTCAAGAATGTGATGATGTACTCCTTTCCGTCTACCTCCTGGGTTAGCACGGCTCCAATTACGCCATCTTCAGCGGTGATGTATAGCCGAAACGGAATCCTGGCCTTAGGTGCTCTCACCACGGGCGGTGATGAAAAGCACTCCTTGATCTTTTCAAAAGCACCTCGCTGGCTTGCCCCCCAAGCGAACTCGGCTTCGTTTTTTAGCCGGAGTATGGGGACAAAGGCATCAATCTTTCCGGACAAGTTGGATATAAAGCGGCGCAAATAGTTCAACTTGCCTAGCAACCTTTGCACATCTTTCTTGCATGCCGGCGCTGCAACGTTCCTAATCTTCTCAAGTCTCTTAGGATCAATCTCTATACCTCTCTCATGAATCATGAAACCTAAGAACTTACCTGCCGACATGCCAAAAGCACACTTGAGCGGGTTCATTTTCAACCCATACTGCCGCATCCTATCAAAAGCAACCTTCAAATCGGCTAAATGGTTTCCCATAGCGTCCGATTTGACCACGACGTCATCGATGTAAACTTCTAACATGACTCCTAACAAGTCATGAAAGATCAAGTTCATAGCGCGCTGATACGTGGCGCCGGCATTTTTCAACCCAAAAGTCATGATGACCCATTCGAATAAACCAACAAAACCAGGGCATCGAAAGGCAGTCTTATAGACGTCCTCTTCGGCCATAAAGATTTTATTATAACTGGCATTGCCATCAAGAAAACTTAGTACCTTATGTCCTGAAGCATTGTTGATCAGCATGTCGGCTATTGGCATTGGATACTCGTCTTTTGGAGTGGCTATGTTCAGATCCCTGAAATCAATGCATACTCGTATCTTGCCGCTCCCTTTCTTCTCTACAGGTACAATGTTATCAACCCATTCTGCGTACCTGCATGGCCTAATAAACTCAGCCTTAAGTAGTCGTTCCACTTCTTCTTTAACTCGGTCATAGACGGCCGAATTAAAGCGACGGGGAGGCTGTTTATAAGGCCTAAACCTGGGTTTGATGGGTAGCCGATGCTCCACGAGCTCTCGGCTTAGCCCTAGCATTTCGCTGTACTCCCATGTGAAACAATTGACATACGACCGAAGTAACTTTATTACTTCAGCCTTTACATCGGGCTTTAAATGTTGGTTTACAAAAGTCGGCCTTGGGATGCTACCATCGTCTATATCAACTTCCTCCAAGGGGTCGGCCGACGCAAAACCTTGCCCTAACTTTTCTACTTCGCTAAAGTCCTCGATGGCCTCGGCAATACCGTCTTGATTAGACCGATACTGCTCCACGTGAGACTTCAGCCATTCTAGATTATTTTTGCTAGACATGACTACTAATACAAAAATATCCGTGCTACTCTAGCCGGCTTTACAGACACTGGTACAAACCGTCCTCCAGATACACTAACAAATTCATAGTCCGAAAGATCTCTACCTGATAGACACTCTACCTTGTTATGGGCGGCGTCAACCGACACATTGGCCAAAGCTACTTGGGCCGAAGTATCCGCGGGGATGACCTCCACCTCATCGCCGTCCCACTGTACCAAGCACTGGTGTAGGGTAGAGGGGATGCAACAGTTCGCATGGATCCAGTCGCGTCCAAGTAACACACTATAGTTACCTTGTACGTCGATGACGAAGAACGCTGTTGGCAACGTCTTGTTGCCCACCGTCAACTCCATAGAGAGCACTCCCTTGGCCTCGGATCTCTCGCTGTTGAAGCCGTTGAGCATCAAGTTAGTCTTCTTTAGGTAATCTTCGCCCCTGCCCAGTTTCTTTAACAATGAATAAGGCATTAGGTTAACAGTAGCGCCGCCGTCGATGAGCATCCGGGAAATCGGCTTCCCATCGATGTGACCCCTGACATAGAGGGGCTTAAGATGACGGGCCGAGTCCTCGGGCTTCTCGAAGATGGCATTGCGTGGACCGAGGTTCAATTGAGCGACCTCGGCCTTGTCCCGTGGTGGTGCAAACTCGGCGGGTAATGTGACGATGTTGATGTCCATCGCCTGAGGTACGGGCCCCTCAGAGACGGGTGAGTAATCATCATCAAGCAAGTCGTCCTCGTCGTCACTCGGACTGGGAGTCGGGTTGGTCATCTCAACCGGCTTCTCTCTCCATACCTGCTTTGTGGCTGGCCGAGGGCGGATCTCTTTGAAGATAGCGTCACGCTCGGCCTCAGCTACCTTCTCACGCATCTCCCGCGCCCGTAGCCTTTGCAGGCGTCTCTTCTGCGATTTGGACATGCCGGTGACGCAAACAACTCTACCTCTGCCGAGGTGGGCTTCGGCCAGGCCCGTCGAGGCCTGGGCCAAAGCTTTGGTAGTGTGGGCTTCGGCCAAGCCCGGCGAGGCTTGCTCCTTGGGCCGAAGCTTCGGTAGCGTGGGCTTCGGCCAAGCCCATCGAGGCTTACTCCTCGAGCCAAAGCTTCGGTAGCGTAACCTTCGGCCAGGCCCGTCGAGGCTTGCTCCTCGGGCCAAAGCTTTGATAGCGTGTGCTTAGGCCAGACCCGTCGAGGCTTGCTCCTCGGGCTGAAGCTTCGGAAGCGTGGGCCTCTGAAGGCTTCCCGGCCAAAGCCCATGGGTTGGCTAGAGGCTTTAGGAGCCCATAGCTCAATGGACTTCGGCCTTGTAGGGCTTCGGACAGACCCTGGACATGTGTATTTTTGGCCCAAATCACCAAAATTGATATTTTGACAATCTAGCCATTAATGCCATTTTTTGCTATCAACAAGTGGCGGGCCAGAAAATGACCCACTGTTGACATGAAAACGTGCCCCCGCACTTGGGTCAGTTCGATGATCCAAAAGTGTGCGGACACTTAGGGACAAGACTAAGCGTAACACAGCACTGACGCCGTGTTCCGACTACCCTTAGCCATGGTAAGGGGGGTGGAGTCGCTAGGCAATCAGATCACACAAAATAATCCAATTAGCCGAAAGAAATATATTAAACAGAATAGATCAGCAAACCGGTCGAAGCCCGTCTGCTTCGAAGTATGGTGTGAAGGGGGTCACCGAAGTATAACTTCGACGTCTGATGTGAAGTGTCCCGCCGAAGGGTACATTCGGCGTTCATACTGATCTGGTCGAAGATGAACTCCGAACTGACCTAGACACGACAATCACCTCCGAACAGCGGGGGTTCGGCGTGAAGTCTCCGATACAGTAAGATGCAGAGTAAGGACTCGAGCGCAACGCACGAGCGTGACTTCGTCCAGAGCAGAGTACAATTGTGGCGAAGCCTGTCGTGACGAAGTCTATTGGCGAAGCATGTGGTCGAAGCAATTTGTCTCGCCAAAGGGTATTCTAGCAACCTCCGAAACCAATCTCTCAGCTCCGGACACCTCCAGCGAAGTAGCTCCGAACGTGAAAACCTGCAACAGAGTAGATTCGAAGTACCAATTCGGCCTAAGGTCCGAATTTTGCTAAGTATTGCACTAGTGGCGAAGGTAGCAATCTGTTACGCAGATTAGCGGATACTTCACAGGCGAAGTAACAAGGCGATAGCAATCTGTTACGTAGATTAGCGGATACTTCACAGGCGAAGTAACAAGGCGATAGCAATCTATTACGTAGATTAACGGATACTTCACAAGCGAAGTAACAAGGATTACCACTGTTCCGAAGTGGCCGTCGAAGGGCTTCCAGGCAAACCCACGAAGAGTACAGAAAAGTGAAGATAAATAAATGCGATTCAAATCTAGGGATTTGTATTTGATTTGTGTTGAGGGGGCCTCTAAACTGGCTTCGCCTCTATATTTATATGGGCTAAACCTCTGATCTAATCTGCTATAATTCGGCTTAATAGAGATAAAAACTTAGCCGGAATCGTGTCCAACTCTATCTCTGCCGAAGTGGGCCTTCGGCCAGGCCCGTCGAAGCCTGCTCCTCGGGCCAAAGCTTTGGCGGCATGGGCCTACGAAGGCTTCCTGGCCGAAGGCCGTGGGCTGGCTAGAAGCTTCCAGAGCCCATAGCCCAATGGTCCTTTGGCCCTGTAGGGCTTCGGCCTGACCCGAGACATGTGTATTTTTGGCCCAAATTACCAAAATTGATATTTTGACAATCTTAACCATTGATGCCATTTTCCACCATCAACACACGCCCCCTGCCTTTTAGTGAACTAAGTGAACTAAAATCACAACGAGCTAAATTTTCCACCATCAACACATGCCCCCTGCCTTTTAGTGAACTAAGTGAACTAAAAGCACAACGAGCTAAAAGACGATGCCTTCCATATCAGCCTTTCGACACCTTTTACGCTTTTTGCCACACACTTGGAAAATACTTTTTCAAGTACCTACCATTCAAAGCCCTTCGAAACCGCTCTCCTTGCAGAGATTCTAACACATACGCATTGCCAGGAGTGATTTTGGCTAAAGGTGACCATTTACCAAACTTGGGACTCTTAGTGCCTAAAGGTAAAATCGTCTTCCAAACCAAGTCACCCATTTGAAACGATTTTGGTTTAACCTTCTTATTGTTGGCTTTAGCTACTCTCCTCTTGTCTACTTCTATGGCTTCTAAAGCCTTCACTCTCTTGTCAGTCACTTCTTCTAGGTTGTCCTTCAAAAGAGTTTCATACTCATCGACTGATAAGACATCTTGCTTTAACACCCTTAGAGAACCAAGATCTACTTCTATAGGTAGAACGACTTATTGCCCATACACTAACTCGTATGGACTAACTTTGGTAGCACCGTGCTTTGAAATCCTACAAGCCCATAGCGCCTCTGAGAGCACTTCATGCCACCTTTTAGGGAACTCTTCAATCTTCTTCTTAGTGAATTTAATCACTATTTTATTGCTAGACTCGGCTTGACCATTGGCCTTAGCATAGTAGGGCGAAGAGCTTATCAACTTAATACCATAATATTCGGCGAAGTCCCTCACTTCCTTAGAAACAAATGAGCTACCTTGATCTGTAGTAAGGGTTTGAGGAATACCAAATCTATGTATGATGTGCTTCAAGATAAAGTCAAGTACCTCGTTGTGAGTCAAGTTCTTGAGAGGCATGGCCTCGGTCCACTTGGTGAAGTAATCCGTTGCCATCAACATGAACCGATGCCCTTTTGATGAAGGATGGTGAATTTGGCCGATGAAGTCTAAACCCTAGCCTCGGAATGGCCATGGCTTGACAATAGGGTTGAGTAATGAAGCAGGAGCTAACTGAAAATTGCCAAACTTCTGACATGCTTCACACCCTCTATAATACTTAAAACAATCCTCAGTCATAGTCGGCCAGTAGAAACCTGCTCTTTTGAGCATCCAACTCATTTTCTGGGCTAACTGATGAGTGCCACAAAGTCCCTCATGGACTTCTCCCATAGCCACCTGGGATTGTTCGTGGTCTAGACACTTTAACAGTACTCCTTCAATGGTTCGGCGATACAGTGTGTCGTCTATCAACACAAATTTAGACGCTTGTCGTCGAACCTTCCAATCCACCCTTTGGCTAGGGTCTCTTAAATACTAGACGATTGGCACTCTCCAATCGCCCAATTGGGCTTCGGAGGATTTCGCTAGTTCGCTCCCTGAAAAAGTATCTAGGTTACTGATTTCGGGGTGCCCCCCGAGCCCTTCCTGCTTCTACCGAAGCCTGGCTGGACTGGCCGTGCAAAGCGCATTGGGACGAAGCCTCCTACCGGAGGGTCCGGACTCCCGAAAACCATCGCTGTCTAGGGGGCTTCGGTTCGTGGACTCCGGTGTGCCAGACTCTTTGGCGGGCGGAGCACTCCGGTCTTGGGACCTCGGCGCGTGTTAATATTCGGCAGCCAGAGTGGTCTGATCTGGAGGGTGCGCCTGTCCGAAGTCACTGGCTTTGGCAGTGAGACCAAACATCGGCTTCTCCCATACAGAAAACTTTCCTCTCCTGACTTGGTAACCAGATGCTTGCTGAACCAAATCATTTGCAATTGAATTGGCCTCTCTTGACACATGAGAAATTTTGAAATCATCAAAAGTAGAAACTATGTCCAGGCACTTATCCAAGTAGCTATTTAGCAAGCCATTAAAACATTGAGCACTCTTAGCCACTTGTTGTACTACTAACAGGGAATCACCATGCACATGGACATGTTTAACACCCATGTAATCTAACAATTCAAGCCCTAACAGTAAAGACTCGTATTCAGCTTGGTTATTAGTAGAAGGAAACTCTAAAGTGCAGGGCCGCTAGGTGATATGAGAACCACTCCAATACCTTGGACATTTTTGCAAGCTGAACCATCAAAGTAAAGTTTCCATGGTATTACCTCAATCAAAGCAACGTTGTCACTCCAACTGACGTCTATGTGGTGATCAACTATAAAGTTGGCTACAATCTGGCCTTTCATAGCTCTTAGGGGTTCATAGGCCAAATCATACGCGATCAAAGCGTAAGCCTACTTTCCAATTCTTCCACTTAGAATCGTAGGGAGAAGATAACACATGTAGTAGGGAGAAGATAGTGGCACAATTTGGTGCACGCCACCTCTGATCACAGTATTTAAATCTTTTCGAAAAGCCGAGCCCATGGCCAAGGGCGGATTGTGTGACTTCTCGCAGTTAGTTTACAATTATTTGAATGGTTGATTTATTCATGGCATGTAAGGACAGTTGAGCGAGGGTGGGCTGACTATACCCCTCGAGTTAGAAGATGATGCATACACATGTTTACATTTATGTATTAATAACTTGATCACATTTAATTGCTTTACAAATATGTTTTTCCGCAAAGTTAGCCACTATCTCCCTTGTTATTACTCTGCATTATATTTGCATCCGGTGGCTTGCTGAGTACGATTGTACTCACCCCCGTTGACTTACACCACCAGAGCTCGTCTACTACGAGGAGGATGAAGGTCTGGAGTAGCGACCCAGTCAAGGCGAGACTGGAAGGAGTCGTTCATCTAGGACCCTTGTTTTATTAGTTTCTCTTCACTTTATTCACTTTTGTACTAATACGGTCTACGAACCGTGAATTCTTGTCGTATTGTATGTGGTCGTGTGATGAACATCTTGGTTTATTGATTTTCTATGGAATTTCAATAAAGGTCCGGATTTATTAAATCTGGGCATTACAAGATGGTATCAGAGCCGACTTGACTGTAGGAAGCCAAACAGACCTGACCCTAGGACTTATAATAACCATATTTTCTTATAAAATTACTTACCCTCTCATCTTCTAGAGTTTCACAAAAAATTTCTCTCTTTTTTAGATGCCGGTCCATACCATGAGTGGGACTCTCCGCGACGAGGCCGGATTCATCCGCGAGCTTCGCATGCTCGTCGACTTCCTCGGATTCGTGCATGAGCCCGCATTCCACGAGATCTTTCTCGATGCGAACGAGAGCTACTGCGAGGTCACGGTCGTCATTCGCCCCTCCCCCATGTAGCCTGCCTTCATCCCCATGCGTACCCCGGGGAGTCATCGCAGCATGTACATTAGCACCCTCACTCAGCGCAACTCTTCCATCACCCGCACCATGAGATTATTGGAGGCCATGGACAATCTTCACACCGAGGCCATCCTCGATGCAGATAGTTAGAACGACACCATCGACTTCTACCACCATTCGTTGGAGAATCTGAACCGCGAGAACGCCGATCTTCATCGCCAGGTTCAGCAGAATCATCACCTGACCACCGAGGTGGAGGAGTTGAGGCGTCAGAATGAGTTTCTATGCCAGGGTGCCACCGTCACCGCACAACTTCACCATCAGATCAAGGAGCTGTAGAAGGACCTATAGGAGGTCGCTCCCCTTCCGCCCCGCAAGCGGAAATCACTCCGGATCCCCATAGTTAGGCCCAAGAGGATCTCCCACAGTGCACCTCCTGCCGGACCCTCTAGCTCCACCACCCCTGCACCGACCATCTCCGCTGAGCCCGTGATCGAGTCGTCCCCCGAGCTGCCTTAGACGTAGTTTTTATGGTTGCTTGTTTCTTTTCATTGTTTTTGATTGGATTGCCACTCATGTCAAATATAAGGCGTGGGTGAAGATTAAATAAAAAGACTTATATGTAATCTAGGCGTTACAAATAGCCCAAGCATAACATGACAATCATGAGTGTTGTAGCCGCTCATCCTCAGATCTGCTATGGAGACAGTATTCTTTATGTTTGTTGAGAATCCTGTTGGAACTCTGATTCCATGTAGACACCTATAGATTGATCTTTTCTCATCAATTGTGAGGTTATAGCTAGCATCTGGAAGGAAAAATTTTCCATTGGCCCTTTCCCGCGGGTGAAGCTCAGGTCTAATTTCGAGAGTTTCAAGGTCCCTTCATACTTTGAGTCCATCTTTTGACTTGCCCGGTATGTCTTACAAAATACCAATGGTGCTTTCGAAGACATTCTTCTCAATGTGCATTGTATCAATAGCATGACAAATCTCCAACTCCTTCCAATAGGGCAAGTACCTAAAGAAGATTGACTGCTTTTTAAATGGAGCGTCCTTTGAAATTTTTTCAGATTTCTTCCTCTTCTTTCTAGAAACAACTTTGATATTTTCACTATTTTGAATAGAAATTTGTCATCTCGATGTAGTGGCGGCTGCCCAAGCTCGATTGTACCGTTGAAAAGGTTCCTATTTCTTCGATATTTGTGGTTTCTTGGTAAAAATATGTGGTGTCGCATATATATTGTCTTAACGAATGATGGAAGATGCACAGATTCTGTCTGGTCCACATACACTACACATGTTGTCTTTACTTTAACCTGTCATGTTAGGGACATACGCCCTGGGTTGTCAGCTATGGTGCAAAAGATCATGGCTCTTAGATTGAAGTGCTCTTTCTTGTGCTCATCCCACACACGGACACCATGTTTCCATAGATGTTTCATATCATACATCAAAGGTTCCATAAAGACATCAATGTCATTGTCAGGTTGTTTTGGACAAGAAATTAGAGTAGTGAGCATAAGGTAGTTTCTTTTATGGCACAACCATGATGGAATGTTGAACAAGCACAGAAAGACCGCCCACGTACTGTGTGGGTTCCTCATCTTACTCAACAGATTCATTCCATCCGTTGTAAGTCCCATCCTGATATTTCTGGGATCCTCCGAGAAGTCTGGATGGGCAAGGTCAGATGATTTCCACTGCCTAGCATCCGTAGGGTGCCAAAGTTTTTCATCCTTATTCCACCCAGCGAAATGCCAGATTAATAGTTCAGCATCTCTCAGAATAGAGAACATACGTTTCAAGCAATCAATCACCGGTAGGTACCACATTACTAAGGCTCGAACTTTTCTCTGTCTTATATCCGTGCTGGTCTGGAATAACATTCCTCTTCCTCTTCTGTAACCTCTTATTCTTCTTTTGGTGATCATTATAGTCCTCCACATAGTCATTTGCATGTTTGTATCGACTTGCATTGCACTCCAGAAAACTCTCTAACAATTCATATTTTTTTTGATATAGGATACAGTGGTTCGGGCATGCATGAATCTTTTGAACGCCCAAAGTCAACGGACAAATCATCTTCTTTGCTTGGTACGTAATAGATGGCAAACCATTGGGTTTCGGCAAAATCTTTTTTAGGAGCTGCAAAAGGATCTAAAAAACTAGTGTCGGACCATCCATTGCTGGCCTTCAGTTTCATAAGCTCAAGAGTTGTGTACAACATAGTATACTGCTTATCACAACCGTGACATTCCTTGTTAAGAAGGTTTTTCGATGCTTTGTCAAGTGCTTCAAAGTTATCTTAGCCTTTCATTGTAGTTCTCTGCAACAACACCTCAGGCGCAACATTTCGCATTAGTTCCTCCACATCAAAGGTGTCATCATCATCATGTTGATCAACATCATGTGTTATGTCGTATGTATGATCACACCCTTTTCTATGTTGATGAGCATCTTGCGGCACATCAGAATCATCAGGAGGGTTTTCACCCATCTCACCGTGTTTCGTCCATATATAGTAGTTCTTCATGAAGCTATTTTTCAACAATTGAAATCGTATGGTTTCACAATATAAACACAGATACATTGCTTCATTCTTACAAACTTTACAAGGACAATATATTGCCGCTTCACTCTTACGGGAAGCATATTATGCGGCAGCTTCAGCAAATTCAGTTACTCGGTTAAAATATGCCACCATATATCCATCGTTGGACGAGTACATCTAGGACCTATGCTCCATCTAAAACATATTATTTAAAAAAATATTAATAAATTCATTATTGTTAATTTTAGTAATTTACAAATTAAAAAGATATTGATTTCTCACTCGTAACAACATTAATTAAAAAGGAATTTTTGTAAACATGCATTACAATTTTCTATAATTTGAAAAATGCCACTGTTAGTGACTGTGGTAGGTCCCATCTGTCAGTGACACGCTGATGGCATATTTCAAAACCGTGAAAATTGTAATGGCATGGAAAAATTTGGCCCAATTAAAAATGCTTTAATTGAAACTATGTAAACCTTTAATTATAAAGGAGTAATAGTATTAACTAAATGAAAAATTTATTAAATAAATTAACTACATTGGTTTCTCTCTCCAAACAACATAAATCTATATCTATAATCATAAATCAAATTAAAAAGAGATTAAAACGAGGTAAAAATATATACAAGTGATGAATAATTATGAGGGTCATATTTGTTTATTTGGGAGAAAGAAACACTATAAATGGAAGAATATTTGAAAATTTCTATTCATAAACCCTAGATTAGTAAAACGCTAATAACTCATTATATACTTAATTAAAGACAAAATAAATGTGATATTCGGCATGGATTTACCTCCTAGAACAAAATCCTTGAAAAGAAATGAAAACAAAGCTTCCCCCTCCGCTTTCTAGATTTTTGTCGCCATTGTACGGACCAAATCGCGAACTCCTGTATCATTGGGCTCGGGGAGGAAGAAGGTGTGTATTATAGCCGGAATAGTAGTGGCGGTAACCTATGATGTCATCATCACATTAGTGGCAAATAGCATAACCGTGGCGGGTGTTGATGGCGGAAAATGGCATCAATGGTTAAGATTGTCAAAATGTCAATTTTTGTAATTTGGGCCAAAAATACACATGTCCTGGGTCAAGCGGAAGCCCTACAGGGCCGAAGAACCATTGGGCTATGGGCTCCGGAAGCTTCCAACCAGCCCACGGCCTTCGGCTAGGAAGCCTTCGGAGGCCCATGCCGCCGAAGCTTCGGCCCGAGGAGCAGGCTTCGACGGGCCTAGACGAAGGCCCACTTCGGTAGAGATAGAGTTGGACACGATTCCAACTAAGTTTTTATCTCTATTCAGTCGAATTATAGCAGATTAGATCAGAGGTGTAGCCCCTATAAATATAGAGGTGAAGCCACTTCAGTGGCCCCCCAACACAAATCAATCACAAAGCCCTAGCTTTGAATCACATTTATTTATCTTTACTTTTCTGTACTCTTCGTGGGTTTGCCTGGAAGCCCTCCGACGGCCACTTCGGAACAATGGTAATCCTTATTACTTCGCTTGTGAAGTATCCGTTAATCTACGTAATAGATTTCTATCGCCTTGTTACTTCGCCTGTGAAGTATCCGCTAATCTGCGTAACAGATTGCTATCGCCTTGTTACTTCGCTTGTGAAGTATCCGCTAATCTGCGCAACAAATTGCTACCTTCACCACTAGTGCAACACTTAGTAGAATTTGGACCTCAGGCCAAATTGGTACTTCAAATCTACTCTGTTGCATGTTTCCACGTTCAGAGCTACTTCGCCGGAGGTGTCCGGAGTTGAGAAATCGGTTTCGGAGGTTGCCATAATACCCTTCGGCGAGACGAATTGCTTCGACCACACACTTCGCCAATAGATTTTGTCATGACAGGCTTCGCCACGCTCATACTCCGCTCTGGACGAAGTCACGCTCACGCATTGCGCTTGAGTCCTTACTCTGCATCTTACTGTATCGGAGACTTCATGACGAACACCCACTGTTCAAAGGTGATTGTCGCATCTAGGTCCGTTCGGAGTTCATCTTTGACCAGATCAGTCCAAACACCGAAGGTACCCTTCGACGGGACACTTCGCATCAGACGTCGAAGGTATACTTCGGTGACCCCCTTCGCACCATACTTCGAAGCAGATGGGCTCCGACCGGTTTGTTGATCTATTTTGTTTAATATATTTCTTTCGGCTAATTGGATTATTTTGTGTGATCTGATTGCCTAGCGACTCCACCTCCCTTACCATGGATAAGGGTAGTCGGAACACGACGTCGGTGCTATGTTGCGCTTAGGCTTGTCCCTAAGTATCCGCACACTTTTGGATTGTCGAACTGACCCAAGTGCGGGGGCACGTTTTCGTGTCAACACACTTTTTGGTGACTCCGCTAGGGAAAAGCTATGCCAACATGATGGGTACGTCTACATCGGCCACCGGTACATCTACAATGACTAGTACGTCCACACCACCGATGGACACCATAGGAGGCGTAGATATCGACAACCGCAACATCTTTGCCATGCTTGAGAGTGAACAGGGTTTTATCAACAGATACCATCAAATACCCCCGCTCAAGCAGAAAAGACTTAAGTCTATCATACCAAGCCCGAGGGGCCTGCTTGAGTCCATAAAGAGTCTTATGAAGTTTAAGGACTTTATGTGGGTATTTGGGGTTTTCAAAGCCAGGGGTTGTTTTACATAAACATCTTCGCCTATGAAGCCATTAAGAAAAGCACTTTTGACATCCATTTGATAGAGTTTGAATCCCCGGGATGTCGCAAATGCAAGTAAAATCCTAATGGCCTCAAGACGAGCAACATGTGCAAAAGTTTTAGTAAAATCAATCCCTTCTAATTGAGAATAACCTGAGCTACAAGTCTAGCCTTGTTTCTAACTACAGTCCCATCCTCCCCTTGTTTGTTTTTGAAAATCCATTTTGTTCCAATGAAATGAACATTTGGTGGAGGATCAACTAAAGTCCAGACTTGGTTTCTCTCAAAATTTTCAAGTTCTTCATGCATGGCATTGATCCAACTAGAATCAGAAAGTACATGACTAACATCTAAGGGCTCGAAAGAAGCAACAAAAGTGGAATCAATGAAATGAGCATGAGAACGTGTTACCCTTTGATCAAGCTCACCAATGATCTGCTCAGGAGGATGCATCCTTTGAACATGATGTGGAGCCTCACGGCGGGATGCAGTCTCCCCCTCAACTTGTGCGTTGGAGTGGTCCAAGATGACCGATGTCGAGGTAGTTGCTTCGGGACCTTGTGCCGAAGTGGTCGAAGCGGGGTCGGCATCAGGGTTTAATGTCGAGGGCAGTAGGGGTTCATCCTCGAAATCTCCGGGATCTTCTTCTTCGAAGATGGTCTGCTCCATGTCGTGTTCATTTGCCTGTTCAAAAGTGGAACTAACAGAGGGGGTTGATTCATCAAAAGTCACATCACATGACTCGATGACGGTGTTAGTCTCCAAATTATAAACACGATAAGAATGACCATGTGTAGTGTAACCCAAAAAGATCCCGTCAGAAGAGCGCGACTCAAATTTGTCCAGATTACCATGTTTTAGGATAAAGCAACGACAGCCAAAAACTCGAAGATGAGTAACCTTGGGTTGTCTCCCAAAATGTAGCTCATAAGATGTTAAGTTCAAAATTGAGCGCAAGAAGATTCGGTTTGAGATGTAACAAGCAGTGTTCATGGCCTCAGCCCAGAATTTTCTAGGAGTCATGTGCTCATCGAGCATCGTCCTAGCCATCTCAACCAAAGTGCGGTTCTTTCTCTCAACAACACCATTCTATCGAGGAACCCGCGAAGCAGAGAATTGATGTTCTATGCCATGCTCCATGCAAAAGTCAACAAAGAGACTATTCTTGAACTCAGTGCCATTATCACTTCGAATGAATTTCAATGCACCAGGGAGTTCAGTGAAAAGTCTCAAAGCCAAGCTCCGAAAGTGTGAAAACACTTCATCCTTGCTGGCAAGAAAGAAGACCCAAGAGTAGCGAGAGAAATCATCGAGAATGACTAGCACATACCACTTGCCACCTAAAGAGCTAACTCGAGGACCTACAGTGTCCATGTGGAGAAGTTCTTCGGGTTGCTCAGTCATCACCGTGGTGACTAGCGAGTGTGAAGCGGCAATCATTTTTCCATGTCGACAAGGAGCGCAAACTAAATTCTTCTCAAACTTGAGCTTGGGCAATCCTCAGATCAGACCTAGGGCACTAAGACGAGCAAGCAACTCAAAGCTCATATGCCCTAGTCTCCTATGTCACTTTCAAAGCTCAGAAGTCGAATGTGCAACAAGACAATGAGAAGAACCAGATGACTCAGAAAAATCAGCTCCAAAAACTCTCCCAACTCTAAAGATCTTACAAACCACAACACCATCAAAATTGAGTACTTGCGAAGTATCGTGATGGAATCGCAGTTCGAAGCCCTCATCAAGCAATTGAGATACAGAAAGCAAATTGTATCCCAAGTTTTCAACCAAAGCAACATCTTTGAGAGTGAAATTCGAGTTGATTCTTACCACACCTTTACCTTTCACTCTACTCCTTCGATTGTTCCCGAAGGTGATATATTCCCTTTGCTTGGTTTTGGTGAGGCTGGAGAACCATGCTGCATCTCCGGTCATGTGGCGTGAACAACCGGAGTCCATGATCCACGTGACCTCCAAGCCTCGGTCCGGTGCCTAGACATGATAAGAAAATCTCGATCGGTCAGTGCTAGGGTGAGTGAAGATATGACGAGGCATCCAGCACTGAGTGATACGAGTAGTAGGCACAGTAAAATTAGACTGTCTATGCACAGGATAATCAGAATGATGCAAAGTGCGAGGTCTACCTACATGATGTGATCCAAATGCATGACGAGGTCTCCTACTCTGACAAGGTACAAAGCTACTCGCCCGGGGTCTACCACCATATGGAACATGGTGAACACCTCGAGGAGCAAAACCTCTCTGAGAAGTGCGAGGAGCCTCAAAAACAGGACGAGAGTAAAACTCAGACTCATGCATACCTAAAGATGGGTAGTGCATGTTCTGGAACCTCATCGCCTAAGAGTGTCGCTCATCCTTGATGCGATGAAAATAGAACCAACCAAATGACCCACCCTCTGACAGTAGGAACAATGAAAAACTCTCCTAGGGGCACTCTCATGGGTCATAGGTGCAATCCTCACAGGCTCCTTGGGCTTCTTCTATGTGGTTTTCTTAGGAGGAATTTTCTTTGCGGGAGGAGTGGTTTTCTTTGAAGTCCGGGTAGGCTTTTTGGCTGATGGAGTGTCTAACAGAGCTCTCTCTTTCTCTAAGGTAGTGGGTGAGGTAAAAGCAGTTTTGTTCTCACTATCTAAAGAAAAATTCTCTCAAAACCCAATCCTAGAGCTAACCCTGCCCTGTCAGCACACATCTTGGTCTTGGCCAAGAGCAAATCCATCCTACCCTTTCTCTCAGTGCATTTGTTAACCACAGAAAGAAGGTATTCATTTTCAGTCATGAGGTTCTCAACTCGCTCTCTAACCGTACCTAGCTGGTCCTTAAGGGTTATGCATGTGTCACACACAGGTTGCACATCCTTAGAACTACCGGCCCTCTCCAATCTAGCCTCTAAGTCCTTAACATGATTATCACGTAAATCAATGCTCTCACGTAATAAGAGGCAGTTCATGCATTCAATCATATCATGAGGACTAGAATCAACCATTAAAAGCTGCTTTTGTGCAGTCTCAAGCTCAAAGAGTTTGAGCATGCGCAGAACACAACTGAGCAAGCTCACCCATGACAACAGTGCAAGATTCACATTCAGCATCATTAACCCTAGACTTAAGCATGGCATAATCAGTAGAAACAGATTCTAGCCTAAGTCTAAGGTTTTTTCTATCTCTAGCGGCTTGCACAAGTAGTCTATCCTGACCAAGAACAACTTCATTCAGTTCATCTAATTTAATTGAAAGCTGGTCATAGGATAGAGGTATCTCAGATGAATCAAGCTCATCGCCGCTGTGATTGCTGTCGGCCATGAAGCAAAGGCCGGTGAAATCTCGTCCCTTTTTGTCCTTCTTCTCCTCCTTCCTTGGGGACTCCTCCTCCTCATCAGAGCTCGACTCCTCAGTGGAGGAAGTGTCGATGTCACTGAGAGCAACAACAAAGTCTCTAGAAGCGGCTTTGGCTACTGTCTTAGCCACCTTGCCATGCTTGCCCTTCACAAAGGGTTTCCTCTCCTTCTTGTGGTATTTTGGGCGCTCACTCTCATCTCTCTTCTTGAGTTTAGTACAATTTGCCTTGATGTGAGAGGTGTCGCCACACTCAAAACAACCACTAAAACCACTTCTCCACTGATCCTGTCTTTCATGGTGAAAACGGGTGAACCTTTTGGCAATGAGAGCAAGCTCATCATCATCCAGAGTGTCCACCTGCTCCTTAGTGACAGAGACCAGGGAGGACAAGGCAAAACAATCTGCAAAAACACAAGTGCCTGATGTGCTTGGTTCTGCAGTGGTACCACGACTAGTGCTAGTAACCAATGCCAATGGCTACGGCAAGGAGTTCCTATGCACTACAAGAGATGCCTTGGCAATCTCTGTGGACTTTAGCTTGCTGAAGAGCTCATCACAGGTCAATGTGTCATAACCTGCGGACTCCTCAATGCTGGATATCTTCACTTCCCATATGCTACGATCAAAAGCATAGAGAAGCTTGATAGCCCTATCATGATCATTGTAAGCAAGCGTCCCGTTGGACCGCAAGTTACTCACTATTGCATCAAAGTGAGAAAACATTGCATCTATAGATTCACCTGGTGCCTGCACAAACAGTTGATACTATTGATTGTATGTACTTTGGCGCCTGACCTTAATCTGTGTAGAGCCCTCATGAAAAATAGTAAGTGTAGTCCAAATCTCCCTAGCTGTCCTAAGGTGTTGTACTCTATCAAACTCACTCCGGCTCAAACCAATGAACAGTATGTTTCTAGCCTTGGAGTTGGCATTATACTGATCCTTCTCAGTTTAAGAGGTGCGAGTTTCAGGGATGGAGTATTGTGAGTCCACAATCTCCCAAATTGCATTTCCTTGGCTTAGCAAGTAAGCCTCCATGTGCACCTTCCAGTATGATAAATCTGTCCCATCGAACAGAGGTATTTTACTCACTCTGTCCATGTCGCCAATAGATCACAAAACCGGTTAAGGTCATGGGAGCTTTTAAAATTTCATACTAAAAATAGCCTTCTGTTTTACTTCTGTCTTCTGCGGAACAGGCTTCGAACACACCCTTCGAAGTTCTGGTTCGGAGGTATTTCACAGCTTCAAAATCAAGATTCGCAAGGAGCAAAATTTCGAAGCCAAGAAGACTTCGCTCCACCCACAACCCCGAAAATTCAGCTCTGCTAAGTCAGTGCAGGCTCCGCACACAGGGTGCCTTCGAGCAGACTTCACACTTCACCCTTCGCAAGAGCGGACTTCCCTCTGCAAACTTCGACCAAATACTCAACAACAACAACTGGTGTTGGGCTTCGTACTTCAAAGGTCTAAACGCACACTGAACAGACTTTGCCAAGGACTTCGACAAAAGAAGAAAACGGGTTTTGATCTAAGCCAACAACAGTGCTTCGCTAGTAATCAGAGAGGTCTAGCCTCCAGTTTACACAAAGCGAACAGACACTGAAAAACTCACACTTCACTCGAACAGGCTTATCACACACTTCTCCAGAAAAGATTCAGGGCACAAACTCAACTCAAAAGAAGTGAAACACAGAGAGATCAAAGCATGCAGTGAAGTACGCATACAAGTTCAAGCAGTAAATGAAAACAGAATCAAAACTTCATTGCTTGAACAAGGAACACAAAATGAACTCACAGACCGAATACAACGTGTGTGGCAGCTAGCACAGGAGCTCAAAAATGACTGCTTAAAGTATTGATGTGACCTAGCTAGCCTCCACTATTTATAGGAACTATTCAGCCCTGTGAATAGACTACTTTACCCCTAGGGTTTACACCGGTTTTGTCTCATCAGAACAGGGGGTACAGTTGGTAGTCTACTTTATTTGGAGGCTTCTTTTGTCAGCTTCACAGAGGAGACAGCACCAGCTTTTTTAGAGTAGACGCGGTCAGCCTTTGCAGTTTTGGACCCTTCTGAAGCCCCCCTTCGCACGCGAGGGGTGTGGTAGCTTCGGTGAGAAGCCTCGAGCCTGACGGACTTCGCTTCACCGAAGTCAGCTTTCGATACAGTGACGGTTTTGAGCCGAAGCCGTCAAAGCCCTTGGGCCTTCGCACCAACACCTTTGGAGTGGACCACCATGGCTTCGCAGCTTCTCCCAGCTTGAACTTCGTCAGTCCATGTACTGAAGCCATGCATGGCCGAAGTACCTCAAGTCAGCCTCACTCCGAAGCCAGCCTCACTCCGGAGCCAGCCTCACTCCAAAGTCAGCCTCACTCCGAAGTCAGCTTCACTCCGAAGCCCCACCTTCGGAGTACCACCCTTCGAAATCCCTCCTTCGTCCAAGGCCTCCGCATGAAGCATTCCATGAGCACTACATCGTAGTGTCTCTCCCCGAGCACACTCATCGATGATCCTCACCCGGACCATGCCTTCGATGCACCTCGACTTCTGATACCTTCGTCGGTATACCTTCGAGTGCCTTCCTCCGGAGCACACTTCGAACGCCTTGCCTCATTGCTGAGGACTTGGTCCACCATACTCCAAAGTCACTCCATTCGGAGTACCCTTCGAAGTGCCACGCCTCTGAGGACTTAGTCTCAGAGTACCTTCACCCGGAGCCACACTCCGCACTTACTGCCTTCTCCTGGCGCACATCGACCCGAGGTCCGACCTCGACCCCTTTGTAGCCTTCGTGATGGAGCTCCCTGCTCCCCTGGCATCAAACCTCCCGCTTGACCCAGGTTCACTTGCTACAAACCGTCCATCACCTCCGAAGTCACCTGGGCACCACAGACAAACAAACAAGTGTATCCAGTACCCTGGAGACCTCTCCGGGTAAGCAACCTCTGATACACACTCCGGTGTACCGCCCAAAGTACTGAGACCTTCGATACGACCAAGTCATCGTGTACTATCGGACCCCTCCGACAGGCACACTCCACTGCAACAGCTACAGCAAACAGAGCCCACCGAACCCTTCGGTAAAATAACCTCCGAACCCCTTCGGAGGGACCCCTTTGAATCAGAGGATAAAAATTGTCAATCACTCATCACAGACTTCGAAACCAACCCTTGGTTTCTCACCTCTGTATCTCTGATACGTTGGTGGGTGGCAGCCAATCAGTAACTGCTTCCACGGTGGTAGGATCTACTATGATACCTTGTGTGGAGATGATATGTCCAAGGAACTTTACTTCCGTCGTCCAAAATTTACACTTACTGTACTTGGCATACAACTGATGTTCCCTTAGTTTTCCAAAGGTCAATAGTATGTGGGTCTCGTGTTCCTCTTTGTCCTTGGAATAGATGAGGATGTCATCTATAAACACCACTATAAATTTGTTCAGGTATTCCATGACCACCTTATTCATCATATTCATGAAGAAAGCCAAGGCGTTGGTCAATCCAAAGGACATGACGGTGCACTCATAAAGTCCATAGCGAGAAGTGAATGTCGTCTTGGGTATGTCTTCCTCTCGAATCCTAAGCTGATGATAATCGGACCGTAGGTCGATCTTGGAGAACACCGTGTCTCCTTTCAGCTGATCAAATAAATCATCGATCCTAGGTAATGGGTACTTATTTTTGATGGTTACCTCATTCAAGGCTCGATAATCTATGCACATATGCTTAGCCTTGTCCTCCTCAACGAAGATGATGGGGGCTCCCCACGGGGAAGTGCTAGGTCTGATGTAACCCTTCTTCTCAAGGTCCTCAAGTTGCTGCTTCATCTACGCTAGCTCATTGGCGGCCATCCGATAAGGTCACTTGTAGATGGGAGTGGTTACGGGTACTAGATCAATCTGGAACTCGATGTCCCTTTTGGGTGGCATCCCTGGTAAATCCTCTGGAAATACGTCCGGGTACTCGCAGACTACTGGTATCTTGAGGAGCCATGCTGAATAGCGTGGCCTCATGGCTCCAGAAGTGATGAGTCATTGTCAACAATAGTCAAAGAGGACAAAAGAAGAAGAGATCTGCTGTTTCATGGGCCGCGTGTGACTCAGGTACACGGGCAGTGAGCGACTATCGGGCTGAGAGAGCTGCGAAGTCGGGCTGGCCCAATCCGAGTACATGGGCTAGAAGCAGCAGAAGACCCACTGGGCTGTTGACCAGGGTTGACTCAGGTACACGGGCGGTGAGTGATTGCCGGGCTGAGAGAGCTGCGGAATCGGGCCGGCCCAATCCGGGTACCTGGTGCAAAGTCGGTGGAAGTTTTGTCAGTTTCGGCGCAAAACTGACAACCGTTGATCTTGTATCCAACTGTCTAGAAGAGAAGCTGTAGTCGCTACGAAAACATAGCTTCCGGATAAGTCATTTGTATCTCTAGGCCCATAGTCAGTCAGTCGTGTCTGTAAAAATACCTAAGGGCAGTAGAGTCTTTTCCTTTATTCTTGCGTCTGTAAAAACCCTAAGGGGCTGGTGGAATATTCTAGGCCATTGGGCAGCCTATAAATAGGGCCCCAATCCCTAGGGTTGGACTACCCTTTTGGCTAAAATCAATACTACTCCTTTGGGTCATTTTGTCTCTTGCACCTTCTCTTTCCTTTCCTGTTCATGTGTGCATCGCCAGGATAATTGTTGCTGTTCATCAATTTTGTTCCCTGCTGTTGGATGATTCTATTTCTTTTGTTTTGTGTGTAGCATCCCATTTAATGGCCTTGCAGTTTTCGGTTTTCTCACAGCGATTTTATTCCTGGTTTTGAGTGCTTCAGATGGCTTCTGTTGCGTGTGTTCTTCACGCAAGTAGTACTAGTTCTTGCTGTTGCAAGTAGTACTACTACACTGTAGCAACAGTACACTAGTACCAGCTTTTTGCTTTTACTGCTCAACTTTTTGATCGAAGTTGACAGGGCTGAGTACCTTTTCTGACTGTTTCCTAGCGAAGCCACCCTCTCTGTTGGAAGCCCCTCAGCTCCGTGAGGCAGGCTTCGATCTGATATACTCGAAGGCTTCGTTTGAACTTCGAACTTTGTTTTGTGTCCTGAGTTGATAGCTTCGAAGTACTTTTTGAACTGACAACGTCTCATACTTCGAACGTCTGTGCGAAGGTACTCCGACTCGAGCTCTTCGAAGTCCACACTTCGACAGGTTTCGAAGTTGGCTTCAAAGCTTGTCTTTCTATTAGACTTCGCTCAGTGTTTGCTTCCGTCTTCTTCGAAGGTCCTCGATGTGTTTGTTCGAAGGTAGAATGTAGGCTTCATTTTGGTTCTCTGTCGCGTGTCAGCCTTCGCTTCTCCTTCGAAGGTAGTCTTTGTGTGTGACGTGTTTGAAGGTCTGTTCGAAGATTGTGCTTCGAAGTATACTGTTCGAAGCAAGCTTCGATACACGCACACTTCGCTACGAAGCATACTTCGCACTCTGTAACACACGAGCTAGGCTAGACCAAACAAACCTTCAGCACGTCAACTTCAACCTTTGCTCAACCTCGACAGGCCTCGACCTCCGAAGCAGACTTCGGCCCAGCGAAGCAGGCTTCGACACTGCGAAGCAGACCTCGACCGGCGAAGCAGGCTTCGCCGAGTTTCGAACAGGAGACAGATTTGAACAGGTAACTTCTCTTCTCAGCCATAGTGCACCTAGATTGCTTTACTGAAATTTGTCTAGCCATGACTTGAGTATTCTGTCTAGTAGCACTGCTTTTGTGTTTCTCGGTTTTATCAACAGTTGCTTCTAGGCTAGATACCTTTAGACTTAGGCTATCTGTTCATTCTTTGATATTGAGTCATTAGAGGTGCGTTGGGGATTGGGAGCAGGCCATTGATTCGAAAGAATTTTTAGGCGCCCATTCACCCCCCTCTGGTCGCTACTTTCGGTCCTACAAGTGGTATCAGAGCGAGGTTAGGGTTTTTCCATACCTTAACCGGTTCTAAACCCCAGTAGTGACCATGACGTCTCCTAGCAAAGTCCCGTCCTTGGAAGCCTATGGCTATAACTATTGGAAGACTCGCATGTGAGCCTATCTCATGAGCCAGGGTTCGGACATTTGGGACATTTGCGTTCACACCACGTTTGTCATATTGCCAGTCACTGAGCATGGTACTGCTGGTATCATTGCTCAGCATCTGAGCAACAGTAAGGCTGTGAACATTCTTTTCTCTGGTTTAGATCCCACTGAGTTTGAGCGTGTGAGTCATCTCTCCACTGCGAGAGAGATCTGGGCTACCCTCAAGGCACACCATGAGGGAACAGCACAGGTTAAGGCTCGGCTCTATCAGACCTACCGGCGTGAATATGAAAATTTCACACAGAAGCCGGGTGAATCTGTTGAGGCTTTGTTTGGTCGTTTTCAGTCGATCATAAACAAGCTTCGGGACAACAAGGCTGAGGGTGCTCAGTTAGTCTCATATCATGAGCAGGCGCTCAAGGTTCTCCATACCTTGGACCCAAAGATCTGGGAGATCAAGGTATCTTCTATCATTGAGAGTACTTCTTATGATACCTTGACCATTTCTGAGTTGTTAACAAGCTGAAGGCTACTGACGTTGATCTCCAGCTGAGATCAAATCTCACTAGTTCTGGATCAAAATCTCTGGCTCTTGCTACACCTTCTGTTCATCCTTCTTCTATGAGATGTGTTGGGTTCTCTTTGATGTCTATCACTGAGGACCAGCTTGAGTTGTTGGGAGATGAGGATTTGTGTCTCTTTAACAACCGGGTGCGTCATGTCTATGACAAGAGAATGTTCAAAAGACACGGCACAAAATCCGGGTGCTTTGAGTGTGGTGATCCAGGACACTTCATCGCCGACTGCCCCAAGCGCAATGGTCACAAGAAGGGCACCGGTGGTGGCTTCCATGACTCCGGCAAGCATGAGAGCTCATCCTTCAACAAGGGCAAGCCAAAGACCCGATTCTTCAAGAAGGCCCTGAAGGACTACCGGCGAGAGAACAAGAAGCGAGACAAGGCCTTCTTCACCGAAATGGAGAAGAGCTACTCCAAGGGGTCCACGTCTTCTTCCTCTTCGTCGAGCTCAAGCGATGAGGAGATCGCCATCAGGAAGGGGAAGGACAAGGACGATCCGGCGAGCCTCTTCTTCATGGCTTTCGGAGACAAGCCGAAGAACTGCTCACACCAGCGCCGAAGATCCCGCAAGAGCTTCTGTTCAATGGCTCTTGGGGATAAGGAAGAAAAGAGCTCCTCCGACAACTCCGACGACGACGACAACGAAAAGGTATCATCCTATGAGCGCGAAATCGTTGATTTACTTGAGAGCAATTGTCAGGAGTTGAAATATCGGGAAAAACTGCTTAGGGGGGCTAAGAAGAGGATAGATGAGTTAGAAAGTGAGCTTGCCGTGGCCAACAGCAGAATTGAGAGTCTATCTTCTTCCCCTTGCTTGGGTGATAGCAGTGAGTGCCCAAAGTGTGAGGTGCTTCTGTGTGACTTGTCGACTCTGAAGTCCAAGTACACAGAAAGGGTTGATGAGAGGGACACTTTGGCCACTGCGCTTGAAAGCGCTCAGCTGGAGCTGAAAGATGCTCAAGCCGCTGTCGTTGCACCCTGTGTTGATTGCTCATCTCATCTAGCTACCATAGCTGAGCTGAAATCCAAGGGTGATGAGCATTTGGGTGATTTGGAGAGGTTGAGAGCTGAGCTTGCGCAGACTAGGCTAGAGCTTGAGACACTGTCAGTTCCACCCACTGTCTGTGAGAACTGCCTGTCTCTTAGAATGGAATTGATTAAGCTGAAAGCCGAGAAGTCTGTTCAAGTAGAGAGTGAGTGTGAGACCTGCTTGTCTCAAGTGGAGGTTCTAGCTTCCTTGAGAGAGGAGCTAGTAGATTCTCAGAATTAGAACTTTTACCTCCGTTCTATCCTTAGTTGGATTAGTGCCAGAGAGCCACAGCTCGGCATGATGATCCAGCAGTTCAAGAGGCAGGATGGGTTTGGGGTAGGTTACACCTACACCAAGGCTGACTTTGAGAGTGCCATTAGCCGGGTAGTGGAGTGGAGTAAAATGACTCCAGAGCAGAGGTATCCCAAGACTCACTCCACTGAGTCTTCCTAGGCTTGTCAGCCCAAGGATGGAGTAATTCATGAACCACCCAAAGCTCCACCCAAGAAGCTGATCTGGGTTCCAAAGCCCAAACACCTCCACTCTTCTCTAGACTCTCTTCCTGGACCTTCTCAACCCAAGAAGACTACACCTAACACCACCAAGCCCAAACATCCCAAGCCTCAACCACATCCCAAGAAGCCCACCTATCATTGTGAGTACTGTCAGAGAGACGGGCATCTTGCGGAGTTTTGCATCAGGAGGAAGTGGGTTGAGAGAGCAGAGAGAGCTCGTGGTGATCAGGAGTAGTTCTACCAGCAGGGTGGTAGACTGCGTGTTCCTCGACGCGGGGAGAGGCTAGAGGCCAGGCCGCGTCGTGTAGGTGGTGGTAGAGGAGATGGCTTTCTTGCCCGTGCTCCAGTTGGTGGTGTCCGTTCCGGCAGAGTTCCAGGCCGTGTTGGCTACGGTTCTGGACCTCGTGGCCGCAGTTTTAGGCAGAACCGAGGACCGCGCTTTGAGCCGCGTTTTGGTCCAAATTCTCATGATGATTTCTGCTTTCTGTCTTTTGAGCAGATGGCTCGACACTGGTTTAGCTCTTTTGCTAAACCTGGTGCCGGACCATTTGCTCCCACTTACAGCCACTGATTGTGTAGGATCGGAGACTGGAGGACGTTTGGATCATGGATTCAGGATGCTCTCGCCACATGACGGGACATCGCAGATGGTTCTCCAGTCTCACTCCCCCGAGCTCCAAAGAGTACATCATGTTCGGGAATAGTGGTCAAGGGAAGGTAAGTGGCATAGGCTCAATTCGCATTTCAGATCATTTCTCTTTGAAGAATGTTGCTTTGGTTAAGAATTTGAACTTCAATTTGATTTCTGTTTCGCAACTTCTTGAGGATGGTTTGGAAGTGCGTTTTAAGAAGGGCAATTCTTCTGTGTTTGATTCTAGAGGGTCTTTGATTTGCCAGATTTTACCTTTCGGTAAAGTTTTTCGAATTGACTTCTCTAGTTCTTTTGGCCCTTCTCGCTGTTTGATTGCTGGATCCTCCTCTGAGCTCTAGAAGTGGCATAGGAGGTTAGGTCATTTGAGTTATGATCTGCTAGTCAGGTTGAGCTCTATGGAACTCATTCGAGGATTGCCCAAGCTTAAGATGGAGAAGGATATAGTTTGTCATCCCTGTCGTCATGGGAAAATGGTTGCCGCTTCTCACTCACCTGTGACTCAGGTGATGACTTCATATCCGGGCGAGCTTTTACACTTGGACACTGTTGGTACAGCTCGGGTACGTTCAGTCGGTGGGAAGTGGTACGCACTTGTGATTGTTGACGACTTCTCTCGATTCTCGTGGGTTTTCTTTTTAGAGTCTAAGGACGAAACTTTTCAATTTGTTCATGACCTGATTTTGAAGCTGAAGAATGAGAACAATGGTCGGATGCGAGCAATTCGCTCCGACAACGGCTCTGAGTTCAAGAACTCTCAGTTCGTCAGCTTCTGTAGTGATCAGGGTCTGGACCATCAGTTTTCTTCTCCTTATACTCCCCCACAGAACGGCGTTGTGGAACGAAAGAACCGCACACTAGTCGAGATGGCCAGGACGATGCTCGATGAGCACAAGACTCCTAGGCGGTTTTGGGCTGAAGCCATGAACACGGCTTGCTATCTGGCCAGCCGCATTTTTCTTCGAGCTTACTTAGGTAAGACTTCGTATGAGTTGCGGTTTGGCAGACAGCCCAAGGTGAGTCACTTGCGAGTGTTTGGCTGCATGTGCTTTGTGCTCAAGAAGGGAGGGCATTTGGACAAGTTTGAGTCTCGTTGCTGGGATGGTGTTTTTCTTGGTTATGCATTGCATTCTCGAGGCTTCCGTGTTTGGAACCTCGAATCCCAGCTGCTTGTCGAGACTTGTGAGGTTTCATTTGATGAGTCCTTGCCTTCTTTGACTCCTTCTTTTGAGCCTTCTGATGGTGAGCTTGGAGAGTCCATCTTCGAGGAAGATGAGGATACTCCAGCCGCTAATGAGGGTGGGCCTTCTGCACCCCCTGTAGAGCCCACACCTTCTGAGACTTCGACTGAGGATGTTGGACCGGAAACGGCGACCAGAGGGGGGGTGAATGGGAGCTTTTAAAAACTTGGGCTAAAAACAGCCTTCGATTTTAATACTGTCTACTGCGGAACAGGCTTCGAATACCAACCTTCGAATGTCTGGTTCGGAGGTATATGACAGCTCCGAACACAGGCTTCGCAAGGTGTAAAAGTCCGAAGCCAAGCAGACTTCGCTCCACCAACAACCCCGAAAATAACTCTGCTAAGTCAGTGCAGGCTCCACACACAGGGTGCTTCGAGCAGGCTTCGTACTTCACCCTTCGCAAGAGTGGACTACCCTCCGAGGACTTCGACCTAAAACTTAGCGATAGCAACTGGTGCTGGGCTTCGTTCTGCAAAGGTCTAAACGCACACTATACGGACACCGCTAAGGGCTTCGACACGAGAAGCTAAACGGGCTTCGATCAGGGCTTCGCTAGTAAGCAGCGAGGTCTAGCCTCCTGTTACACAGAGCGAACGCGCACTGAAAAACACACTTCGCACACAACACACTTCACCAAAACAGGCTACGATGCACTGTCACAAGTCACTCAAGGTGACACACAAATGGACGAAGTATGCAGCGAGGTATGTAAAACAAGCTCAAGCAAAAAGCACACAAAGGCAGGGCTTCGCCGCTTGAACAAGGAACACAAAAATGAACTCACTAGATGTATTCAAAGTATGAGGAGGCTAGAACAGGAGCTCAACAGTAAATGCTCAAAGTGTCAGCCTTTGCAGTCTTTGACCTTCCTGAAGCCCCCCTTCGCACGCGAGGGGTGCGGTAGCTTCGGTGAGAAGCCTTTAGCCTGATGGCCTTCGCTTCACCGAAGATAGCCTCCGATACAGTGACGGTTTTGAGCCGAAGCCGTCAAAGCCCCTTGGGCCTTCGCACCACCACCTCCGGAGTGGACCACCACGGCTTCGTAGCTACTCCCAGCTCGAACTCCGTCAGTCCGTGTACCGAAGCCATGCATGTCCGAAGCACCACAAGTCAACCTTGCTCCGGAGCTAGCCTCGCTCCGAATCCTTCCTCACTCCGAAGCCCCACCTTCGGAGTACCACCCTTCGAAGTCCCTGCTTCGTCCAAGGCCTCCGCACGAAGCATTCCATGAGCACTTCGTCTCAGTGTCTCTCCCCGAGCACACTCCTCGACGAGCCTCACCCGGACCATGCCTTCGATGCGCCTCGACTTCTGAGACCTTCGTCGGGTACCTTCGAATGTCTCCCTCCGGAGCACACTTCGAATGCCTCGCCTCCGCAGAGGACTTGATCCACCATACTCCGAAGTCACTCCATCCAGAGTACCTTCGAAGTGCCTCACCTCCGAGGACTTTGTCTCGGAGTACCTTCACACGGAGCCACGCTTCGCACTTACTGCCTTCTCCTGGTGCACCTCGACCCGAGGACCGACCCAGACCCCTTCGCAGCCACTGTGACAGAGCTCCCCGCTCCACTGGCATCAAGCCTCCCGCTTGACCCAGGTTCACCTGCTACGAACCGTCCGTCGCCTCCGAAGTCCCCTGCGCACCACAGACAAACAGACAAGTGTATCCAGTACTCCGGAGACCTCTCCGGGTTAGCAGCCTTCGGTACACACTCTGGTGTACCGCCCAAAGTACCGAGACCTTCGGTACGAACCCAGTCATCGTGTACCGTCGGACCCCTCCGACATGCACACTCCGCTGCAACAGCTGCAGCAACCAAACCACCGAACCCTTCGGTGAAACCACCTCCGAACACCTTCGGAGGTCCAACCTCCGAACCCCCTTCGGAGGTACCCCTTCGAACCAGAGGGTAAAAGCCTGTCAATCACTCATCACAAACACCGAAACCAACCCTTGGTTTCTCAATCTCCCCCTTGATGAGTGCATTGGCAACCAAATTCAAGTTCAAGAAAATTTAAAAACTTTCAGCACACAAGTGACCATAAAAACTCAGAAACGAGCCAAATCATGTCACTTGATAAAAGAATTTTCCTCCCCCTTTCAAAAGTAAAAGCCCCTTCGGCAAATCTCCCCTTTGTCAAGATAAAAACTCCCCCTGAGTTATTTAATTGTACCCCCTTGCAACAGAGAACTCAAAACTTTCTCCCCCTTTGGCAATGCAAGCATCAAGGAGCATTTAAAAGATGTAATGCTTGAAAATGAGCAGAATTGCAAAGACATATAAAGCAAAAATATGCCAACAGTAATACCAGTGATCATGTGCTCAGCTCAATTTAACATTCTCTAAAAACATGATGACAGCATGTGATTTTATCAGTTTTGAAATAAAAGCATCACTACTCAATCAAGGTAACTAGACAAGTAAAAGCAAGGACTGCGCAAAGCTAGTCACTTTCTACTCTAAATAGACAAGTCCAGTTCAAGTGGAGCATTTAAAAGCAAACTTGATGATCAGATGAATTGTGTTGTTCTTGTTATAATGCCAGGGGTTATTTGTTTGTCCACCTTATACTTTCCAATCAGGCCAAGCCTAGGCATGAACGCCATCAGAAGCTTAAGGCAATGATTTTGGCAGACACTACACTATTCCAGTTCAGACCGATGTGCAATGGTAAGCAGTCTAGAATAGAGTAATGCGACAAAACAAACCCACCTAGATCTTTTCACTTATGCAAATCATGGAGTTTGGAATTTTGGGATTAAGTGAACAAATTGTTTGGCACTTTATGAATTTCCATGAAAATGTAGAACAATTTTTCAAGTTGCAAATTTTAGCATCCAGAGAAAAGTGTCTTGCTATCAAGCAGATAAGAGATAGCTAAAGCAGTCCTGCCTATACATGCTAGATTCAAGAGTGAGCAGTGAGCATGATTTGAGTTTGAAAAGAAAACATCATGCACATTAATGTTTCAGATAAATTAAAAGGAGCTGAGCTGTCATGATTTCATGAATTAAAATGAGGCATATAAGTGCAACAGATGTAAATGCAATTTCACACATGATTAGCATATGCAATACAATTAAAGACAACTCCCCCTCACAAAATGTCGTAAGGGTGACAAATACCAAGTTCCCCACGCAAGTAAGCAAATCGAGAAGCATCGAGGGGTTTTGTGAAAATATCGGCTAGCTGGTGTTGGGTATCAACATATTGAAGTTCAATATCACCCTTCTCATTGTGATCTCTGAGAAAATGATATCGCACATCAATGTGTTTGGTTCTGGAGTGCTGAACCGGGTTATTTGCAATACAAATAGCACTAGTGTTATCACAGAAAAGTGGAACACTCTTATAATCTAACCCGAAATCCCGCAAAGTGGAAGCCATCCACAAAATCTGAGAGCAACAGCTAGCTGCAGCAACATATTCGGCCTCAGCCGTCGATTGTGCAACACTAGACTGTTTGCGGGAAGACCAGCAAACCAGAGATGTACCCAGAAAATGACAAGTACCAGAGGTACTCTTCCTATCAATCCTACACCCAGCAAAATCCGCATCGGAATAACCTCGAATACATAATGATGAAGACGCTGAATACCATATGCCAAATTCGAGGGTATGTTTGAGATACCTGAGTATGCGTTTTACCGCTTGGCGGTGCGAAGCTCGTGGTGAAGCCTGAAAACGAGCGCACAGACATACTGCGAAGTGTATGTACGACCTCGTAGCAGTCAAGTAGAGAAGGGAACCGATCATGCTTCGAAACTCCTTCTGATCTACGGCTTCTCCATCTTCGTCAGGATCCAATGCTACAGATGTAGCCATTGGAGTGGCGAGGGGCTTCGCATCTGCCATGTCAAACTTCTTGAGCAGGTCCTTGGTGTACTTCATCTGGTGAATGAAAGTACCTTGTTTACTTTGCTTGATTTGCAAACCAAGGAAAAAGGTGAGTTCACCCATCATGGACATTTCAAATTCCCTGCTCATGGTATCTACAAACTCGGCAACCAAAGCATGAGAAGAGCCACCAAAGATGATATCATCCACATAAATCTGAACCAGGAGGAAATCTTTGCCATGCTTGAGAGTAAACAGGGTTTTATCAACAGAGCCCATCAAGTACCCCCGCTCAAGCAGAAAAGACTTAAGTCTATCATACCATGCCCGAGGGGCCTGCTTGAGTCCATAAAGAGCCTTATGAAATTTAAGGACTTTATGTGGGTACTTGGGGTTTTCAAAACCAGGGGGTTGTTTTACATAAACATCTTCACCTATGAAGCCATTAAGAAAAGCACTTTTGACATCCATTTGATAGAGTTTGAATCCTCGGGATGTCGCAAAGGCAAGCAAAATCCTAATGGACTCAAGGCGAGCAACATGTGCAAAAGTTTCAGTAAAATCAATCCCTTCTAGTTGAGAAAAACCCTGAGCTACAAGTCTAGCCTTGTTTCTAACTATAGTCCCATCCTCCCCTTGTTTATTTTTGAAAATCCATTTTGTTCCAATGAAATGAACATTTGGTGGAGGATCAACTAAAGACCAGACTTGGTTTCTCTCAAAATTTTCAAGTTCCTCATGCATGGCATTGATCCAACTAGAATCAGAAAGTGCATGACTAACATCTAAGGGCTCGAAAGAAGCAACAAAAGCAGAATTAGTGAAATGTGCATGAGAACATGTTACCCTTTGATCAAGCTCACCAATAATCTGCTCGGGAGGGTGCATCCTTTGAACATGATGTGGAGCCTCACGGCGGGATGCAGTCTCCCCCTCAACTTGTGCGTAGGGGTGGTCCAAGATGACCGATGTCGAGGTAGTTGCTTCGGGACCTTGTGCCGAAGTAGTCGAAGCGGGGTTGGCTTCGGGGGTTGATGTCGAGGGAAGTAGGGGTTCATCCTCGAACTCTCCGGGATCTTCTTCTTCGAATATGGTATGTTCCATGTCGTGTTCATTTGCCTGTTCAAATGCAGAACTAATAGAGGGGGTTGATTCATCAAAAGTCACATCACATGACTCGATGACAGTGTTAGTTTCCAAGTTATACACACGATAAGAATGACCATGTGTAGTGTAACCCAAAAATATCCCAACAGAAGAACGCGTCTCAAATTTATCCAAATTACCACGTTTTAGGATAAAGCATCGACAGCCAAACACTCGAAGATGAGTAACCTTGGGCTGTCTCCCAAAACGTAGCTCATAAGATGTCAAGTTTAAAATTGAGCGCAAGAAAATTCGGTTTGAGATGTAACAAGCAGTGTTCATGGCCTCAGCCCAGAATTTTCTAGGAGTCCTATGCTCATCAAGCATTGTCCTAGCCATCTCAACCAAAGTGCGGTTTTTCCTCTCAACAACACCGTTCTGTTGAGGAACCCGCGGAGCAGAGAATTGATGTTCTATGCCATGCTCCATGCAAAAGTCAACAAAGAGACTGTTTTTGAACTCAGTGCCATTATCACTTCGAATGAATTTTAATGCACCAGGGAGTTCAGTGAAAAGTCTCAAAGCCAAGCTCCGAAAGTGTGAAAACACTTCATCCTTGCTGGCAAGAAAGAAGACCCAAGAGTAACGAGAGAAGTCGTCGACAATGACTAAAACATACCACTTGCCGCCTAAAGAACTAACCCGAGAAGGACCTACAGTGTCCATGTGGAGAAGTTCTCCGGGTTGTTCAGTCATCACTGTGGTGACTGGCGAATGCGAAGCGGCAATCATTTTTCCATGTCGACACGGAGCGCAAACTAAATTCTTCTCAAACTTGAGCTTGGGCAATCCTCGGATCAGACCTAGGGCGCTCAGACGAGCGAGCAACTCAAGGCTCATATGCCCTAGTCTCCTATGCCACTTCCAAAGCTCAGAAGTTGAATGTGCAACAAGACAATGAGAAGAACCAAATGACTCTGAAAAATCAGCTCCAAAAACTCTCTCAACTCTAAAGATCTTACACACCACAACGCCATCAGAATTGAGCACTTGCGAAGTATCGCGATGAAATCGCACTTCGAAGCCCTCATCAAGCAACTGAGATATAGACAGCAAATTGTATCCCAGGTTTTCAACCAAAGCAACATCTTTGAGAGTGAAATTTGAGTTAATTCTTACCACACCTTTACCTTTCACTCTACTCCTTCGATTGTTTCCGAAGGTGATATGTTCCCTTTGCTTGGTTGTGGTGAGGCTGGAGAACCATGCTGCATCTCCAGTCATGTGGCGCGAACAACCAGAGTCCATGATCCACGTGCCCTCCAAGCCTCGATCTGTCGCCTACACACGATAAGAATATCTCGATCGCTCAGTGCTGGGGTGAGTGAAATAATGACGAGGCATCCAGCACTGAGTGACACGAGTAGTAGGCACAGTAAAAGTAGACGGTCTACGCACATGATAATCCGAATGATGCAAAGTGCGAGGTCTACCTACATGTTGTGATCGAACAACATGTCGAGGTCTCCTACTCTGACGAGGTATAAAGCTACTCGCCCGGGGTCTACCACCATATGGAACATGGTGAACACCTCGAGGAGCAAAACCTCTCCGAGAAGCACGAGGAGCCTCAAAAGCAGGACGATAGTAAAACTCAGACTCATGCATACCTAAAGATGGGTAATGCATGTCCTGGTAACTTATCGCCTGAGAGCGTCGCTCATCCTTGATGCGATGAAAACAGAACCCAACCAAATGACCCGCCCGCTGACAATAGGAACAATGAAACACTCTCCTCGGGGCACTCTCATGGGTCTTAGGATCAAGTCTCACAGACTCCTTGGGCTTCTGCTGAGTGGTTTTCTTGGGAGGATTTTTCTTGGCAGGAGGAGTGGTTTTCTTTTGAGCTCGGGTAGGTTTCTTGACTGGTGGAGTGTCTAACAGAGCTCTCTCTTTCTCTAAGGTAGTGGGTGAGGTGAAAACAGTTTTGTTCTTACTGTCTGAAGAAATCCTCTCAAACCCCAAACCTAGAGCTACCCCTGCTCTATCAGCACACATCTTGGTTTTAGCCAAGAGCAAGTCCATCCTGCCCTTTCCCTTAGTGCATTTGTTAACCACAGAAAGAAGGTATTCATTTTCTGACATGATGTTCTCAGCTCGCTCTCTAACAGTGCCTAGCTGGTCCTTAAGGGTAATGCACGTGTCACAAACAGGCTGCACATCCTTAGAACTACCGGCCCTCTCCAATCTAGCCTCCAAATCATGAACATGTTTATCACGTAAATTAATGCTCTCGCGCAATAAAGAACAGTTCATGCATTCAATATTATCATGAGGTCTAGAATCCACCACCAAAAGCTGCTTCTGTGCAATCTCAAGCTCAGAAAGAGTTTGAGCATGTACAGAGCACAACTGAGCAAGCTCACTCATGACAACAGAACAAGATTCACATTCAGCATCATTAAATTTAGACTTAAGCATGGCATACTCAGTAGAAACAGATTCTAGCCTAAGTCTAAGGTCTTTTCTTTCTCTAGCGGCTTGCACAAGCAATCTATCCTAACCAAGAACTACTTCATTCAGCTCATCTAATTTTATTAATAGCTGGTCAGATGATAGAGGTACCTCAGATGAGTCAACCTCATCGCCGCTGTGATCGCTGTCGGCCATGAAGCAAAGGCCGGTGAAGTCTCGTCCCTTCTTGTCCTTCTTGTCCTCCTTCCTTGGGGACTCCTCCTCCTCAGAGCTCGACTCCTCAGTAGAGGAAGTGTAGATGTCACTGAGAGCAGCAACAAATGCTCTGGAAGCGGCCTTGGCTACTTTCTTTGCCATCTTGCCGCGCTTGCCCTTCACAAAGGGTTTCCTCTCCTTCTTGTGGTATTTGGGGCGCTCACTCTCATCTCTCTTTTTGAACTTAGGGCAATTCGCCTTGATATGAGAGGTGTCGCCACATTCAAAGCAACCACTAAAACCACTTCTCCTCTGATCCCGTCTCTCATGGTGAAAACGGGTGAACCTTATGGCAATGAGAGTAAGCTCATCATCATCCAGAGTGTCCACCTGCTCCTTTGTGACAAAGACCAGGGAGGACAAAGCAAAACCATCTGCCAGAACACAAGTACCAGATGTGCTTGGTTCTGCAGTGGTGCCACAGCTAGTGCTAGAAACCAATGCCAATGGCTGTGGCAAAGAGCTTCTGTGCACAGCAAGAGATGCCTTGGCAATCTCTGTGGACTTCAGCTTGCTAAAGAGCTCATCACAGGTCAATGTGTCATAACCTGTGGACTTCTCAATGCTGGATATCTTTACTTCCCATATGCTACGGTCAAGAGCATAGAGAAGCTTGATAGCCCTATCGTGGTCATTGTAAGCAAGCGTCCCGTTGGACCGCAAGTTACTCACTATTGCATCAAAGCGAGAAAACCTGGCATCTATAGATTCACCAGGTGCCTGCACAAACAGCTGATACTGTTGATTGTATGTGCTTTGACGCCTGGCCTTAATCTGAGTAGAGCCCTCATGAAAAATAGTGAGTGTTGTCCAAATTTCCCTAGCAGTCCTAAGGTGCTGCACCCTATCAAGCTCACTCCGGCTCAAACCAAGGAACAATATGTTTCTTGCCTTCGAGTTGGCATTATACTGATCTTTTTCTGTTTGAGTGGTGCGAGTATCAGGGATGGAGTATTGTGAGTCCACAATCTCCCAAATTGCATTTCCTTGGCTTAACAAGTAAGCCTCCATGCGCACCTTCCAGTATGCAAAGTCTGTCCCATCGAACAGAGGAATTTTACTGCCTCTATCCATGTCGCCAACAGATCACAAAACCGGTAAAGGTCAACTGGTGATCTTAACCCGCTCTGATACCAATTGTTGGACCGGAAACGGCGACCAGAGGGGGGGTGAATGGGAGCTTTTAAAAACTTGGGCTAAAAACAACCTTCGATTTTAATACTGTCTACTGCGGAACAGGCTTCGAATACCAACCTTTGAAGGTCTGGTTCGGAGGTATATGACAGCTTCGAACACAGGCTTCGCAAGGTGTAAAAGTCCGAAGCCAAGCAGACTTCGCTCCACCAACAACCCCGAAAATAACTCTGCTAAGTCAGTGCAGGCTCCGCACACAGGGTGCTTCGAGCAGGCTTCGTACTTCACCCTTCGCAAGAGTGGACTACCCTCCGAGGACTTCGACCTAAAACATAGCGACAACAACTGGTGCTGGGCTTCGTTCTGCAAAGGTCTAAACGCACACTATACGGACACCGCTAAGGGCTTTGACACGAGAAGCTAAACGGGCTTCGATCAGGGCTTCGCTAGTAAGCAGCGAGGTCTAGCCTCCTGTTACACAGAGCGAACGTGCACTGAAAAACACACTTCGCACACAACACACTTTGCCAAAATAGGCTACGATGCACTGTCACAAGTCACTCAAGGTGACACACAAATGGACGAAGTATGCAGCGAGGTATGTAAAACAAGCTCAAGCAAAAAGCACACAGAGGCAGGGCTTCGCCGCTTGAACAAGGAACACAAAAATGAACTCACTGGATGTATTCAAAGTATGAGGAGGCTAGAACAGGAGCTCAACAGTAAATGCTCAAAGTGTTAAATGTTACCTACCCAGCCCCCATATTTATAGCCCACAGTTCACCCAAGTGAATTGACTACATTACCCCTAGGGTTTACACCAGTTTTGTCTCTACAGAACAGAGGGGTACAAAAGGTAGTCTAACTTTATTCTGGAGGCTTCTCTGTCAGCTTTGCAGAGGGGACAACGTCAGCTTTTTGCAGAGCAGACAGTGTCAGCCTTTGCAGTCTTTGACCTTCCTGAAGCCCCCTTCGTACGCGAGGGGTGCGGTAGCTTCGGTGAGAAGCCTTTAGCCTGATGGCCTTCGCTTCACCGAAGATAGCCTCCGATACCGTGATGGTTTTGAGCCAAATCCATCAAAGCCCCTTGGGCCTTCGCACCACCACCTCCGAAGTGGACTACCACGGCTTCGCAGCTACTCCCAGCTCGAACTCCGTCAGTCCGTGTACCGAAGCCATGCATGGCCGAAGCACCACAAGTCAACCTCGCTCCGGAGCTAGCCTCGCTCCGAATCCTTCCTCACTCCGAAGCCCCACCTTCGGAGTACCACCCTTCGAAGTCCCTCCTTTGTCCAAGGCCTCCGCATGAAGCATTCCATGAGCACTTCGTCTCAGTGTCTCTCCCCGAGCACACTCCTCGACGAGCCTCACCCGGACCATGCCTTCGATGCGCCTCGACTTCTGAGACCTTCGTCGGTTACCTTCGAATGTCTCCCTCCAGAGCACACTTCGAATGCCTCACCTCCGCAGAGTACTTGATCCACCATACTCCGAAGTCACTCCATCCGGAGTACCTTCGAAGTGCCTCACCTCCGAGGACTTTGTCTCGGAGTACCTTCACCCGGAGCCACGCTCCGCACTTACTACCTTCTCCTGGTGCACCTCGAACCGAGGACCGACCCAGACCCCTTCGCAGCCACCGTGACAGAGCTCCCCGCTCCCCTGGCATCAAGCCTCCCGCTTGACCCAGGTTCACCTGCTACGAACCGTCCATCGCCTCCGAAGTCCCCTGCGCACCACAGACAAACAGACAAGTGTATCCAGTACTCCGGAGACCTCTCCGGGTTAGCAGCCTTCGGTACACACTCCGGTGTACCACCCAAAGTACTGAGACCTTCGGTACGAACCCAGTCATCGTGTATCGTCGGCCCCTCCGACATGCACACTCCGCTGCAACAGCTGCAGCAACCAAACCACCAAACCCTTCGGTGAAACCACCTCCGAACACCTTCGGAGGTCCAACCTCCGAACCCCCTTCGGAGGTACCCCTTCGAACCAGAGGGTAAAAGCCTGTCAATCACTCATCACAAACACCTAAACCAACCCTTGGTTTCTCAGAGGACGAGGGCGGACCTCTGATCACTTCTTCCACTACGATCGAGCCCCCTCAGTCGAGTCCAGAGGTGCCTGCTGCTGACTCCGGTGAGGTGACTTCAGATCACCAGGGAACCCGAGCAGTTCAGCGTGACCATCCCTCGGAGCTCATCATAAGTGATTTGACTGAGAGAACTTTGCGTTCATCTAATGCCTCTCTTGCTGTGTTTGCTGAATCTAATTTTGTTGCATCTTTTGAGCCCAAAGATGTTTCTCATGCTCTTTCTGACTCTAATTGGATTAATGCTATGCAAGAAGAGCTTGAGAACTTTGTCCGTAATCGGGTTTGGACACTAGTTGAGCCGCCACCAGAATGCAACCCCATAGGCACCAAGTGGGTGTTCAAGAACAAACGAGGTGGAGATGGGGTTGTGGTGCGCAACAAAGCTAGACTAGTTGCCCAGGGTTTTTGCTAGAAGGAAGGTATTGATTTTGAAGAAACCTTCGCTCCTGTTGCCCGTCTTGAGTCCATTCGTATTCTTCTAGCTTTTGTCGTTTCGAAGGGTTTTAAGCTTTTTCAAATGGATGTCAAGAGTGCTTTTCTGAACGGGTACATAGAAGAGGAGGTTTATGTTAGGCAACCCCCCGGTTTTGAGAACCCTAAGTTTCCTCGACATGTTTTTAAATTGCAAAAAGCTTTATACGGGTTGAAGCAAGCCCCCAGGGCTTGGTATGACCGGTTGAAGCAGTTTTTGTTGGGGAAAGGCTTTGTGATGGGTTCTGTGGATAAAACTCTTTTCTTACTCAGAGTTGCTTCAGATTTCTTAGTCGCTCAGATTTACGTGGACGATATTATCTTTGGCGGTACTTCTAATGATCTTGTGTCCAAGTTTTCTGAGCAGATGCACAGTGAGTTTGAGATGAGCCTCATGGGAGAGCTCAAGTACTTCTTAGGGCTCCAGATCAAGCAGACCAAGGACGGCACCTTCATCCACCAAGGTAAGTACACTCGTGATATGCTTAAGAAATTCGACTTTGATGGTGAATTGAAGCCGCAGATAACCCCGATGGGCACATCTGGGGGTCTAGACAAGGACGAGAGCGGCGTCAAGGTCAATGAAAGGGAGTTTCGAGGGATGATCGGCTCGCTGCTATACTTGACGGCGACAAGACCGGACATTCAGTTCGCCGTGGGACTGTGCGCACGCTTCCAGTCTTCACCACGCGCGTCTCACCGGCAGGCTGTCAAGTGCATCTTCAGGTATCTCACTTATGCGCCCGATCTTGGTCTTTTCTATTCAGCATCATCTTCTCTTGATTTATCTGGATTTTCGGATGCCGACTTTGGTGGGTGCCGGTTGGATCGCAAGTCGACTTCCGGTACTTGCCAGTTTCTTGGTTCTTCCCTTGTTTCTTGGTCTTCTCAAAAGCAATCTGGAGTTGCTCTTTCGACCACAGAGGCTGAGTATGTAGCTGCTGCTAGCTGCTGCTCACAGTTGGTTTGGATGATTTCCACTCTGCGGGATTTTGGGTTGTTCTTTCCTACCAGAGTTCCCTTATTTTGCGATAGCACTAGTGCAATTAGTGTAGGGAAAAACCCATGTCTTCATTCAAAAACCAAACACATTGATGTGCGCTTTCACTTTCTGCGGGATCAATATGAGAAAGGTGTCATTGACCTTGTTCATGTTGATACCCATCATCAGTTGGCTGACATTTTCACCAAACCCCTAGATCAGTCTACATTTGAGCGTTTACGAGGGGATTTGGGTGTTGTGTATCCTTTTTAGGATATTTTGCGATAGTTTTTCTTTCTTCTTTACTCTTTTCTTGAGTCCTTTTGTGTGTGTTCACATATTGCATATTCATATATCACACTTTAGAGCTGCTTCTGTTATATGATTGAACTGCTTTACTTATTCTACCTGGTACATGCTTTTGATTACTTGTCAATGATCATGCCTTGCTTCAGTTCACTTGATATGTCTGATATCTGTCATATGCATGGCTTTTATGTTTTAAAATTTAAAAAATGATCACCATTGCTTCTGGTAACTAGCTTGTGTAGGCTGAATGTTCTTGCTATCTGTTACATGCCTTGTAGCTAGTTCCTGACTTAGATGCAAACATGCAACTTGGACATTTTCTGCTTTATAACATGGAAATGTGCTATAAAAATCAAGAAAAATGAAAATTCCATGCCTTTTTTTGCATAACTTGAAAAGATCCAGATGGGTTTGTTTTGTCGCATTACATTGTTCTTGACTACGTACCATAGCACTTTGGTATGAACTAGGACAGTGTAATGTATGCCAAGACCAATGTCTTAAGCTTCTGATGGTCCAGTTCTGGCCTAGGCTTGACTTGGTCGGTCAGCATAAGGTTTGACATGCAAATAACCCCTGGCAAAAATGAAAAAGGAAAGAGAAAAAGCCTGAAAAATGAAATGATAACAAGTTTGCTGAAGCACTTTGTTTTGGATAATGCTTATCTTGGTAGATATCAGATATCTTTTGCATCTCATGCTTTACCTTGCTTGTTTACTGGAACATGTGGTGATGCTTTTGTTTGCAAAAAAACTAAAAAATGTGTGCTAATGACTTTTCTTTAGATATCATCTGTTGCACTGATCATGCCATGTATCGTTAATAGTATGTCTTTTGCTGTATTTGTTAGATGTTGTAATTGTAGTCAATCATATCCGAGAAGCATGCTTTATTCACTCCTCATGCACCCCAGTTACATTCATTACATATTTTGAGGGGGAGTTGATTTCAGGGGGAGTCTGTGTCTCTGTTGAGTGCTTGATGAGTTCACTTGTAAACAAGGGGGAGAAAATTTGGGATCAGAGTTTAAGGGGGAGTTTTTGTCTCGCTCTCGCTTGTTTCTTACTCTGTTGATATCCTTGTTGTTCTGAAATCGCACTCACTTTTGAGCTTTTTACGTTTTGGTTAACCATAATGACCGCTCCTTGTTGTTGTTCGGCTTTTGGTCATTAGGGTTACACTTTTACCTTATTTTCTTCTTCTTTGTTTTTCTTGTGTTTTTGTTTTCGTGTTTCCACATTTGTTCGCAGGTGCTGAAGAGCTGAAGAAGAGGAGTGTTGACAATGCACTCATCAAGGGGGAGATTGAGGAGCCATGCTGAATAGCGTGGGCCTCATGGCTCCAGAAGTGATGAGTCATTGTCAACAATAGTAAAAGAGGACAAAAGAAGAAGAGATCTACTGTTTCATGGGCCGCGTGTGACTCAGGTACACGGGCAGTGAGCGACTGTCGGGCTGAGAGAGCTGCGAAGTCAGGCTGGCCCAATCCGGGTACATGGGCCAGAAGCAGCAGAAGACCCACTGGGCTGTTGACCAGGGTTGACTCAGGTACATGGGCGGTGAGTGATTGCCGGGCTGAGAGAGCTGCGGAATCGGGCCGGCCCAATCTGGGTACCTGGTGCAAAGTCGGTGGAAGTTTTGTCAGTTTCGGCGCAAAACTGACAACCATTGATCTTGTATCCGACTGTCCAAAAGAGAAGCTGTAGTCGCTACGAAAACTTAGCTTCCGGATAAGTCATCTGTATCTCTAGGCCCACAGTCAGTCAGTCGTGTCTGTAAAAATACCTAAGGGCAGTAGAGTCTTTTCCTTTATTCTTGCGTCTGTAAAAACCCTAAGGGGATGGTGGAATATTCTAGGCCATTGGGTAGCCTATAAATAGGGCCCCAATCCCTAGGGTTGGACTACCCTTTTGGCTCAAATCAATACTACTCCTATGGGTCATTTTGTCTCTTGCACCTTCTCTTTCCTTTCCTGTTCATGTGTGCATCGCCAGGATAATTGTTGTTGTTCATCAATTTTGTTCCCTGCTGTTGGATGATTCTATTCCTTCTGTTTCGTGTGTAGCATCCCATTTAATGGCCTTGCAGTTTTCGGTTTGCTCACAGTGATTTTATTCCTGGTTTTGAGTGCTTCGGATGGCTTCTGTTGCGTGTGTTCTTCACGCAAGTAGTTCTAGTTCTTGCTGTTGCAAGTAGTACTACTACACTGTAGCAACAGTACACTAGTACTAGCTTTTTGCTTTTACTGCTCAACTTTTTGATCGAAGTTGATAGGGCTGAGTACCTTTTCTGTCTGTTTCCTGGCGAACCCACCCTCTCTGTTCGAAGCCCCTCAGCTCTGTGAGGCAGGCTTCGATCTGATATACTCGAAGGCTTCGTTTGAACTTCGAACTTCGTTTTGTGTCCTGAGTTGATAGCTTCGAAGTACTTTTTGAACTGACAGCGTCTCATACTTCGAACGTCTGTGCGAAGGTACTCCGACTCGAGCTCTTCGAAGTCCACACTTCGACAGGTTTCGAAGTTGGCTTCGAAGCTTGTCTTTCTGTTAGACTTCACTCAGTGTTTGCTTTCGTCTTCTTCGAAGGTCCTCGATGTGTTTGTTCGAAGGTAGAGTGTAGGCTTCGTTTTGGTTCTCTCTCGCGTGTCAGCCTTCGCTTCTCCTTCGAAGGTAGTCTTTGTGTGTGACGTGTTTGAAGGTCTGTTCGAAGATTGTGCTTCGAAGTATACTGTTCGAAGCAAGCTTCGATACACGCACACTTCGCTACGAAGCATACTTTGCACTCTGTAACACACGAGCTAGGCTAGACCAAACAAACCTTCGGCACGTCAACTTCAACCTTCGCTCAACCTCGATAGGCCTCGACCTCCGAAGAAGACTTCGGCCCAGCGAAGCAGGCTTCGACACTACAAAGCAGACCTCGACCGGCGAAGCAGGCTTCGCCGAGTTTCGAACAGGAGACAGATTTGAACAGGTAACTTCTCTTCTCACCCATAGTGCACCTAGATTGCTTTACTGAAATTTGTCTAGCCATGACTTTAGTATTCTGTCTAGTAGCACTGCTTTTGTGTTTCTTGGTTTTATCAACAGTTGCTTCTAGGCTAGATACCTTTAGACTTAGGCTATATGTTCATTCTTTGATATTTAGTCATTAGAGGTGCGTTGGGGATTGGGAGCAGGCCATTGATTCGAAAGAATTTTTAGGCGCCCATTCACCCCCCTCTGGTCGCTACTTTCGGTCCTACATATCTCTTCCAAGGTAATCTGGTGTAGACGAGGTCTTCCGGACTTTTGACTTGGCATCTGGAAGGTGGCAACTGTCCCTTCTTCACTGGTCACAGTTACTTGCCTCCAGGAACATCTTATCACACCTTGTGTTTGTTGAGCCAATCCATTCTTAGAATTAGATCCAAACCTTGGCATTCTATTAGGATGGGGTCAGCCCAGAATATTGTACCTTGGATATCTACCCATACCCTTGGACTATAAGAGTGGGCTTGGGTTTGTTTGTCAGGGGTGGCTATTAATACTGGCCTTGCTAGTTCACATTTGTTTAGATTATACTTTTCCACAAATGTTGTTGAAATAAAGGAGTGCGTAGCTCCAGTATCAAATAAGACCACTGCAGGTGCTGAATGTACGGTGAACTTACCCATGACGATCTCTAGTGCGGCCTGGGCTTCCTCGGCGAAGACGTGGTTGACGCGGGCGCGGACGGCAAGGTTGGCCGCGACTCCTTGCAGACGCTTGGGGTGGGGGAACTAGTGGGAGTAATGCCCTTCCTATCGGCAGTTGAAGCAAATCACGGGCTTGCTGTGCTTGTCACGCAGAACATCTGCCTTCTTGGCAGGGGCGGTTGGAGCGGCTGGTGCAGCGAGGGCGGGGCGAGGATGCCCTGCTCCTGGGTTGACAGTGGGTGGCGCGGGTTGGAACACCGGGCATTGGTGAGATTGGGGCGCTGGTGGGGGTGGTGCAAAACGTGGCCTCTGCGCCATTCCTTGATTCTAGCGGAAGGGGATCTTCCTCTTCTTCTTCGGGTCGACCTTGTTCTGCTCGGTCTCCTGAATAATTGCCTTGTTAACCAACTTCTGAAAGTTGGCGTAGTCCCCGGAGACCATCTGAAGGGAAAGCTCGTCCTTCAGCCCCCGGAGAAACTTGGATTGCTGGGCCGTATCAGTACGGACTTCCTCCAGCGCATACCAGGCTAGCCGGTTAAACTCGTGCAGGTATTCTGTTACGGACCTGCTTCCTTGCCGTAGGTCCCTAAACTCATGCTGCTTTTGGGCATTAATGCTGTCGGGGACGCGGGCCGCGCGGAAAGCGGCGGAGAACTCCGCCCAAGTATGGACGTGTCCCTCCGGCAGAGTCTCGTGCAGGTTATCCCACCATTCTGCGACGGGTCCCTAGAGTTGGTGGGCAGCGAAGGCTACCCTCTCCTGCTCAGTGCAAGTCAGGAGATCCAACTTCTTCCCTATCGTTCTTAGCCAGCCACCAGCCTCCATGGGGTTGGTGGTGCTAGAGAACGTGGGAGGGCGGACTCGGAGAAATTACGACAGTTGGGAGGCAGGTGCCGGAGCGGGAGTGGCGGGTCGAGGAATCTCGGGCTGCTGTTGGTGCAGGCGGAAGAATTGAGCCTGTTGCTCCTGCATCTGGTTTTGCTGTTGTTGCATCTGGTTCAATAGCATGGATATCAACTGGTTCTGGTTGGCCATCATCTCGGCCAATGTGGTGTGGTTGGCGATTGGGGCCTGCCTCTGCCCAGTTGCTCCCCATTGGGGCTAGTTTCCGTTGTCCCCTCCGTTTTGGGGAGCATCGGATCCATGAGTGTTGGTCGTCCTGAAGTTTCCAAAACAGACAATAAACTCTTAGGGGAAATGTGGCTAAGTTTTATTTCCAAAATGTGGTATCCTAGACTATTACATATAAGTCTTTTTATTTAATCTTCACCCATGCCTTATATTTGACATGAGTGGCAATCCAATCAAAAACAATGAAAAGAAACAAGCAATCGTAAAAACTACGTCTAAGGCAGCTCGGGGGACGACTCGATCACGGGCTCAGCGGAGATGGTTCTGCGGGAGGTGCACTACGGGAGATCCTCTTGGGCCTAACTGTGGGGATCCGGAGTGATTTCCGCTTGCGGGGCGGAAGGGGAGCGACCTCCTCTAGGTCCTTCTGTAGCTCCTTGATCTGATGGTGAAGCTGTGCGGTGACGGTGGCGCCCTGGCGTAGAAGCTTGTTCTAACGCCTCAACTCCTCCACCTCGGTGGTCAGGTGATGATTCTGCTGAACCTGGCGATGAAGATCGGTGTTCTCGCGGTTCAAATTCTCTGACGAATGGAGGTAGAAGTCGATGGTGTCATGCTGACTATCTGCATCGAGGATGGCCTCGGTGTGAAGATCGTCCAAGGCCTCCAATAATCTCATGGTGCGGGCGATGGCAGAGTTGCGCTGAGTGAGGGTGCTGATGTACATGCTGCGGTGACTCCCCGGGGTACGCATGGGGATGAAGCGGTAGACGGTGTCACGGAGCTGACCATCATAGACCAATCGAAGCTCGGCGAGGGCCTGGAGTGTAGCGCGCTGACTGGCCACCACGAATGAAGGTCCTCCGACTCCATGGGTGTAGAAGCAGGCTGCGTGGGGGAGGGGCGGATGACGACCATGACCTCGTAGTAGCTCTCGCTCGCATCGGGAAAGATCCCGTGGAATGCGGGCTCATGCACGAATCCGGCCTCGTCGCGGAGAGTCCCACTCATGGTATGGACCGGCATCTACAAAAGAGAGAAAATTTTTGTGAAACTCTAGAAGATGAGAGGGTAAGTAATTTTGTAAGAAAATATGGTTATTATAAGTCCTAGGGTCAGGTCTGTTTGGCTTCCTACAGTCAAGTCGGCTCTGATACCATCTTGTAATGCCCAGATTTAATAAATCCGAACCTTTATTGAAATTCCATAGAAAAACAATAAACCAAGACGTTCATCACACGCCCACGTACAATACGACAAGAATTCACGGTTCGTAGACCGTATTAGTACAAAAGTGAATAAAGTGAAGAGAAACTAATAAAACAAGGGTCCTAGATGAACGCCTCCTTCCAGTCTCGCCTTGACTAGGTTGCTACTCTAGACCTTCATCCTCCTCGTAGTAGATGGGCTCTGGTGGTGTAAGTCAATGGGGGTGAGTACAATCGTACTCAGCAAGCCACCGGATGCAAATATAATGAAGAGTAATAACAAGGGAGATAGTGGCTAACTTTGCAGAAAAGCATATTTGTAAAGCAATTAAATGTGATCAAGTTATTAATACAGAAATGTAAACATGTGTATGCATCATCTTCTAACTCGAGGGGTACAGTCAGCCCACCCTCGTTCAACATTCCTTACATGCCATGAATAACTCAACCATTCAAATAATTGTAAACTAACTACGAGAAGTCACACAACCCGTCCTTGACCGTGGGCTCGGCTTTTCAAAAAGATTTAAATACTCTGATCAGAGGTGTACCACTGTACCCACAAGGCACGCACTCATCACTTACACCAAAGTGTAACGAGATGACCCATACCATGGGAACTCGTGCCAAAACCTTCCATATGGTCCGCCTCGACCCGACAGCACCCTCTTATGGGTTTCATATGGTGCCCCGACACGTCGAGCCAACACCATACCCCCCTTGAGCCACGTCGGTACAAGTCAATCGCAGGTTGCTCCTTGCCCCCTCCACTATGGTGCATCGAGTCGGATTATACCATACTTCCAATTAGGACTTACCCATTAGACTTGTGGTTAGTACGGAAGTGCTTTGCAACAGATCCCGCAGACCGGTCCTTATAGTGCCCCGGGTGCGACCAACCAATGTCCTAGCTTGCACCCGGAACCCACCATACTTATAACATAGCCAACTCCAACAGAGTCCAGAGACGAGAATAATGGGGAAATACATATAGTAGAATCCATCTATCTATGACTCATTCTTTTATCCTATAGCAGTTGTGTCAGTACATTGGACACTAGCTAATATAATAATTGTAGAGTGACAAGGAGTGTAGGCTCAATAAGCATGGCTTGGGTTTGCACACAAGGACGGGGATCTATTAAATATAGTGTAAGGCTTGAGATTAGACTAATGCAATATTATCCTATGAGTTATAGCGATAATTTATTAAAACATGGGCTCAATTATGATAAAAAATGGGGGTTGTGACTTGCCTTGATCAGCAAATGGTGATGGAGGAACCTCGGGGTAAAACTCCGGCTCCTCGATGATCTTGTAGTCTTCTCGATACGGAAAAATTAAATATAGCATTCAATAAACAATTAAAGTATCACAAAACATAAACATACAAGTTTTATGATTCAAATATGTGAATTGAGCTTTATTATACTGAAGTTATATTGAATAATATTAAAGGTTAAAGTTTTGGGGGTTTTCCTAATTTTTTTCATGAATTATCAATTTATCCCTAAGGGGTTTTTATTTATTTAATTAATAAGAATATTCTGTGCTAAAGTAACATACTGTTTTTATGGCATAAATCAGTAGAGAATAAAAAGATGAATTTAACAAAATTTGAATGGTGAAATTTGGAGTTAAAATGAGCCAGTTATGAATTTTCAAAGTTTAAACAATTTTCTGGAATTTTATTTAAATAGAAAATGGGTTTTGGTCCACGGTGAGCCAGGCTCACGGCGAACCCGTGATTGTGCGCGTGGACCAGGCTAATATAGACCGTTGGATCTAGATCCAACGGTTAACGGTGAGGCGGGGGGTTTAAATGAAATCGAGCGGTTGATATTAAAACCACGTGAAAGGGTACTACGTGGACGCACGAGATTGAGTCAAGCTTTTAAATAGCAATCAATGGCCGAGAGGGCTCCGTACCGGTTTGACCGAATGGATGGCCCAGATTAAACCCGTGCGGGTTATAATCCTAGCCCTCAACCTCAGATCGAATGGTGAGAGTGCGTCCAACACGGCACGAGTTAAGGGGGCAAGTACCCTGTTGGCGTAAAAGATTACGCTAACAGGTTTCTGTAGAAAAGAAACTAACAAACGAAGTGTTTGTGAAGCAAACTGTTCTAAGCCTCCGAAAGGATAATAGCTTAGAATAGTTCGTAAATGTGTATTGAATAACTTGTATTCGGTCCCTATTACAGGGTGAAATGGGGGGTATTTATAGGCTCAAACATTAAGGAAAAGACCTATTTACCCCTCTATTACAACCGACATTAAGGAAACTATTTGGTTTCCTTAATAGGGCTAAAATGGTAAAAGACTAATCTAATAGAAAAGAAGATAAGTCTTCCATCTTAGCTGGCAGAAAAGATCCTAAAGGGCTTTAGTTCGAAGACATACTTCGAACCAATGCCTGTCTTCGTGCTTCGAACGGGGTTCTGGGCATCTTCGAAGATGATCTTCGGAGAATCTTCGAACTGGTTGACTGTCTTTATGCTGCTTCGGCAATAACCCCGAAGATGAGATATTTTCCCCCAACATACCCCATTCGTTCTCGGCTCCGGCGGGCTCGGGTGCGGCGGCGACAGCGATGGCGATGGCCTAGGAGCCTAGGTCTTGGCTGAAATGGAAAGAGGAGGGGACGGTGGTCACAACCATACCTGCGATGGCGGTGAAGGACGTCCGATGGCAACCGGTGGCGAGGGTAGACGGCGAAGGGTGTTCGGGTGCTTGACGGCGATGATGATCCGGCTGTCCTCATGGCTAACGGAGGTGTTGCCGAGGACGGGCGGGCTCCGGCGGTCATGAAGGTGGCGGCGGCGTGGACGGAGGAGGCCCGAGGCGACGGCGAGCGACAGACGGAGCTTAAATAGGGGAGGAACTCGAAAAGGAGCGGTGGGGGCTCAGGAATGCGTGGCTAACGGCAAAGGTGTGAGGCCACGGCTGCGGTGATCTCTAGGGTATTTATAGGGGGTCGCTGGCGTTGTTATGGTAGGATAAACGGAGGAAACCCGAGAGGGTTCCAAAATTACTCCGGCGAGGTTCCATTCTCTCAGTTACTAGTCATAAATGACAAAAACGCGTGGGGATAGAGGGAATGTGATCGCTGGCAGATGGGAAAAAGGAATCCGGGGGCAATTTGACGGATAGAGGCGGTCGGCGGCGGATTTGGAAGGTGGGGGTCACCGGCGATGGAAAGGGAATCCCTTTCCATCGGGGAAGATGATCCCGACAGGTGGCCCCCACCTGTCAGTGGCCGAGCGCGAAGCCAACAGCACCGACAGGCGGGCCACGACTGTCAGGGAGCGAAGGCGAGAGGGAAGAGGTTGACGTGTGGGTCCGGTCGGATGCGGGCGGGAGAGAGAGGAGGAAGGTTTGCACCGACATCTGGGTCCCACATGGCAGTGGCTCAAGTATAGACTGGGCCAGGCTCGGGGTAGATTGGAGGTTTGCGGCCCACTGGGATTAAAATGCTTTTCTGAATTAAAATAATTCCAGTAATTCATTTATTTATTTAAGAGTTGAATCACTGTTGATAAAAATTTGTAAAAATTCCTAAAATTATATATTGGCCTCTAGATTCCTCCATAAATTTTCCAAGTCAAAATATAAAGTATTTCCTTCTATTTGGCTTTAGTAGGGCTCTTTTAGGGTTTTCTTTAGTTAAATAATTCCTTTAATTCCCTGAAAATGTATTTCCTTTATTTTATTTATTTGTAAATCTTGGGATGTTACACTATTCCTCGCCATCGCAGTAAGAGGAATCAAACATTCATTTCTGAAGATGGTGATCACACGCATGTGTCACTTCTTCAACGTCATATCAAAGAAGGTGATCGACCCTAAAGAGTTAAATGAATTACGTAAACTAATGAGGGAGACTATGTGTTAGCTTGAGATGTGCTTTCCTCCTTCATAGTTTGATATTATGGAGCACTATATGATACATATAGCAGACCAGGTATTTGTTCTCGGTCCAACGTTGAGAAACCATGTTAAAGAGCATGGTTCTTATGCTCCAGATGTGATGAGTGATTGTCAACGGAAGTCAATAAGAGACATGAAGACCTGTCGAGTCTGAGGCGCGTGTGACTCAGGTACACGGGCAGCGAGCGACTGTCGGGCAGAGGAGCTGCAGAGTCAGGCTAGCCCAATCCGAATACATGGGCTAGGAGCGGCAGAGGATCCACTAATCTGTTGACCGGGATTGACTCAGGTACACGGACGGCGAGCGATTGCCGAGCTGAGGAAGCTGCGGGATCGGGTCGGTCCAATCCGGGTACCCGGTGCGAAGACGATGGATGCTTTGTCAGTTTCGGCGCAAAACTGATAACCGATGATTATTTTGATTTAGGATATTAGTATTTAGTATTAAGGTCCAGAATATTTTTTATTTGAGTCAGTTGATTTTTCTAAGGGTATTTGAGTAATTTTGAATTTATTTTAGAGTTAGTGTAATTTACCATAGGGGTAAATTAGTCTTTTTCATGTATTATGGGTCGCCTATAAATAGGCCCCTACCCCCTATTGATAGGGTGACTATTTTTCATAAATCAATCTACAGTCCACCGCCGCCATTTTTTCTTCGCTGGTTATTCTCCACCGCCACCGCATTTGTTTGATCTACAAAATTCATCACAGCAGGGCGCGACTTTTTGCGTGGGCGGTCTTTCCCGGCAGGCATCACGAGGTGAATTGGCACAGCACAGTGGTGCGCGCAGCATTGCAGCTGGCGTCAGGCTACAGCGCCGCTAGTTTCTTTTCGGTTGAAGCAACCTCACACGCGTGTGGTTTTCTTTTCTCTCTGGGCTGTATCTGCGCGTGGCTTCTCTTGGTGGCGTGCAATAGTTTCCTTTCATGGGTCCCGCTGGTGCAGCAAGAGGCCAACTTTTCTGCGTGGCATGGCAGCAGCAAAAAAGGCATCACGACAGAGTTTAGTGCGTGTTTTTTGATTCGACGGTAGGGAAAAGTTGCGGGCGGGCCTCACGTCTAGCCGGCAGCCTACACAAGCTAGGCTCGGTAGGCTGTGGCTTATAGCCTGGCGCTTCATCGCACGGCAGGGCGCGTTGGCCAGAGTTTCTACAGCGCGCAGCGACGAGATTGCATTGTTCGGCGTAAAATTCTTTTCCATGCAGGTTAGTTACATTAATCTCCTATTTTTCAGCTTTTTTATTAAACCAATATTTATCTATTCTTAATTAGCTTCATATCTGTTTAGAAATTTCGTGATTAAATTTTTATCTACAAAACATTATTAGTGCTTGCTTATTTTTATTTAAGTATTTTTAATCTGCTCATATAAAAGAAAAAATATTAGATTATTATTCGTAGTAATATTTTATTCTAGTTTTACATGAAATATTTTAGGATTATTTTTGGATTAATTTCTGAATGATTCATGTTTTATTCATTTGATCAGTATCTTATTTCTAGACTGCAATTTAAATATTTAGTGATATATCTAGGTGTTTTTATTTTTGCAGTAGTTTTATTTAGTTTATCTTTAATATCATTTCAATTAAGACACCGGTCATTTTTAGGCTAGACAACTTTAGTTCCTGTAATTTGCTTTGCTAATATTATTTGTCTGGTTAAGTTCGTTAGGGTGTTAGGATTAAGTCATAGTTAGCAAGAAATGTTTAGGCGCCCATTAACCCCCTCTGGTCGCTACTTTCGGTCCTACAAGTGGTATCAGAGCAAGGCTAGGGTTTTTCCCATACCTTAACCGGTTCTAAACCCAGGTAGTGATCATGACGTCTTCTGGTAAAATCGCGTCCCTTGAAGCTTTTGGCTACACTTATTGGAAGACTCGCATGCGAGCCTATCTTATGAGCGAGAGCTCGGACATTTGGGATATTTGTGTTCACCCTGCTTTCACCATAGTGCCTATTGCTGAGGGTACTTCTGCTGATGTAATTGCCCAGCATCAAAACAATAGTAAAGCGGTGAACATTTTATTTTCTGGTCTAGGTCCTAGTGAATTTGAGCGTGTTAGCCATCTCACCACTACTCGAGAGATTTGGGCTACCCTCTAGGCACACCATGAGGGGACAGCTTAGGTCAAGGCTAAGCTCTACCAGACCTACCGGTGTGAGCATGAAAATTTCTCATAGAAGCCGGGTGAGACTGTTGAGGCTTTGTTTGCTCATTTTCAATCGATCATTAACAAGCTTCGGGTCAACAAGGCCGAGCGTGATCAGCTAGTCTCAGATCATGAACAGGCGCTCAAGGTTCTTCATACCTTGGACCCTAAGATCTGGGAGATCAAGGTTTCTTCTATTATTGAGAGCACTTCCTATGATACCTTGACTATCGCAGAGCTTTTTAGTAAGCTCAAGGCCTCAGAGGTCGATATCTAGTTGAGATCAAATCTCACTGGTTCTGGCCCAAAGACTCTAGCACTTGCGACACCGTCTGCTGATCCTACTGCCTTGAGTTGTACTGTTTTTTACTTGATGTCTATCTCTGAGGAACAACTTGATTCGCTAGGAGATGATGATCTGTGTTTGTTTAACAACCGGGTGCGACGTGTCTATGATAAACAAATGGTTAAAAGACATGGCACAAAGTCCGGATGCTTTGAGTGTGGTGATCCAGGTCATTTCATCGCCGACTACCCCAAGCAGAAGAGCTACAAGAAGGGAACCGGCGGCAACTCCTACGACTCCGGCAAGTACGACAACTCCACGACCACAAAGGGCAAGTCCAAGAAAAGATTCTTTCGAAAGGCTCTGAAAGACTACAGGCGTGAGAACAAGAAGCGAGACAAGGCCTTCTTCGCCGAGATGGAGAAAAGCTACTCCAAGAGATCTTCGTCTTCCTCCTCATCTTCAAGTTCAAGTGATGAAGAGATCGTGATCAGAAAGAGGAAGGACGGGGATGATCCGGTGGGCCTCTGCTTCATGGCCTTCGGGGACAAGCCGAAGAGTCACTCGCGTCATAGCCAAAGAACTCGTAAGAGCTTATGTTCAATGGCTCTTGGGGATAAGGAAGAAAAGGACTCCTCCAACAACTCCGACGACAACGACGATGAGAAGGTATCTTCCTATGAACAAGAAGTTGTTAATTTACTAGAACAGAACCATCAGGAGTTGAAGTATCAGGAGAAATCGCTTAGAGGGGCTAAGTAGAGGATAGATGAGCTTGAGAGTGAGCTTGCCATGGCAAATGGCAAGATTGAGAGTCTGTCTTCTTCTCCTTGCTTAGGTGATAGTAGTGAGTGCCCTAACTATGAGGTGTTGTTGTGTGACCTGACGACTCTGAAGTCCAGGTACACAGAGAGAGTAGATGAGAGAGACGCTATGGCCACTGAGCTTGAAAGCGCTCAGCAGGAGCTGAAAGATGCTCATGCCACTATCGTCGTGCCATGTGTAGACTGCCCATCCCATTTAGCTAGTATAGCTGAGCTGAGAGCCAAGAGTGATGAGCAGGTGGGCGAGTTAGCTGGAGTGAGAGCTGAGCTGGAGCAGACTAAGCTAGAGCTTGAGACCTTGTCAGTTCCACCCACTGTTTGTGAGAACTGCTTGTCCATGAGAATGGAGTTGATCAAGCTAAAAGCTGAGAAGTCTGTCGAAGTTGATAGAGAGTGTGAGATCTGCTTGTCTCAGGTGGAGGTGTTAGCTTCCTTGAGAGAGGAGCTAGCTGATGTTCAGAACTAGAACTTTTACCTCCGTTAGATCCTGAGTTGGATTAGTGCCAGAGAGCCACAACTCGGCATGATGATCCAGCAGCTCAAGAGACAGGATGGGTTTGGGGTAGGTTACACCTATACCAAGGCTGATTTTGAGAGTGCCATTAGCCGAGCAGTGGAGTGGAGTAAGATGACTCCTGAATAGAGATATCCCAAGACTCACTCCACTGAGTCCTTTAAGGATATTCAACCCAAGGATGTAGTGTTCCAAGAACAACCTAAAGCTTCACCTAAGAAGCAAATCTGGGTTCCAAAGCCTAAACCTCTCCACACTTCTCTTGATTCTTTACCTGGACCCTCTCACACAAAAGATGCTACACCCAACACCACCAAGCCTAAGAATCCCAAGCCTCAACCACATCCCAAGAAGCCTACCTATCACTGTGAGTTTTGTTAGAGAGACGGGCATCTTGAGGAGTTTTCTTCAGGAGGAAGCGGGTTGAGCGAGCAGAGAGAGCTCGAGGTGGGCAGGAGAAGTTCTACTAGCAGGGTGGTAGACAGAGAGTTCCTCGACATAGAGAGAGGCTAGAGGCCAGGCCACGTCATGTAGGTGGTGGTAGAGGAGACGGTTTTTATGATCGTGCTCCGGAGGGTGGTTTTTGTTCCAGCAGAGTTCCAGATCGTTATGGATATAGTTTTGGACCTCGTGGCCATGATTTTAGGTAGAACAGAGGACCACACTTTGAGCCGCATTTTGGTCCAGACTCATATGATTCCTTCTGCTTTCCTACTTACGAGCAGATGGCTCGATACTGGTTTAGCACATTTGCTAAACCTGGTGTTCGATCGTTTTCTCCCACTCATGACCATTGATCTTGCAGGATCGAGGACTGGAGGACATGTGGATCATGGATTTAGGATGTTCTCGCCACATGACGGGACACCGCAGATGGTTCTCCAGCCTCACTCCCCTGAGCTCTAAGGAATACATCACTTTCGGGAACAGTGGTCAAGGGAAGGTACAAGGTATTGGGTTGATTCGCATCTTTAATTATTTCTCTTTGAAGAATGTTGCTTTAGTTGGAAATCTTAATTTTAATCTAATTTCTGTTTTGCAACTTCTTAAGGATGGTTTAGAGGTTCGCTTTAAGAAGGGCATGTCTTCTATTGTTGATTCTAGAGGATCTTTAGTTTGCCAGATCTTACCTTTCGGTAAGGTTTTTAGTAATTGATTTCTCTAGTTCTTCTAGTCCTTCTCGCTGTCTGATGGCCGGATCCACTTCTGAGCTCTCGAAGTGGCATAGAAGGTTAGGCCATTTGAGCTTTGATCTGCTTGTCAGATTGAGTTCTATGGATCTTATCCGTGGATTGCCCAAGCTTAAGATGGAGAAGGATCTAGTGTGTCATCCTTGTCGTCATGGGAAAATGGTTGCAGCTTGTCACGCACCTGTGACCCAGGTGATGACCTCGTACCCGGGAGAGCTGTTGCACATGGATACTGTAGGTCCAGCTCGAGTATGCTCAGTCGGTGGGAAGTGGTACGCCCTTGTGATAGTTGACAATTTTCTCGATTCTCGTGGGTTTACTTTCTAGAGTCTAAGGATGAGACTTTTCAGTATGTTCATGACCTGATTTTGAAGCAGAAGAATGAGAACAATGATCTGATGCGAGCAATTCGTTCGGACAATGGCTCTGAGTTTAAGAACTCTCAGATCATCAGTTTCTATAGTGATCAGGGTCTTGATCATCAGTTCTCTGCTCCTTACACTCCTCCACAGAACGGTGTTGTGGAACGAAAGAACCGCATGCTTGTTGAGATGGCCAGGATGATGCTTGATGAGCATAGGACTCCTAGGCGTTTTTGGGCTGAAGCAATGAACACAACTTGCTATCTAGCTAACCGCATTTTTCTTAGAGCTTAATTAGGTAAGACGTCATATGAGTTGCGGTTTGGCAGACAGACCAAGGTGAGTCACTTGCGAGCTTTTGGATGCAAGTGCTTTGTGCTTAAGAAGGGAGGGCATTTGGACAAGTTTGGGTCTCGTTGCTGGGATGGAGTCTTTCTTGGTTATGCTTTGCATTCTAGAGGCTTTCGTGTTTGGAACCTAGACTCTCAGCTGCTTGTCGAGACTTGTGAGGTTTCTTTTGATGAGTCCATGCCTTCGCTGACTCCTTCTTTTGAGCTTTCTGGAGATGATGAGCTTGCAGAGTCCATCTTCAAGGAAGATGATGACACTCCTGCTGATGATGAGGGTGGGCGCTCTGCACAGCCTGCAGACCCCACACCTTCTGAGAATTCGACTGAGGATGAGGACAGACCTCTAATCACTCCTTCTACTTCGATCGAGCCTCCCCAGCCGAGTCTAGAGGTGCCAGGTGCTGACTCCAGTGAGATGACCTCTCAGCCGAGTCCAGAGGAGCCAGTTGCTGACTCTGGTGAGGTGACTTTAGATCACCTAGGATCCCGAGCAGTTCAGCGTGATCACCCTTCAGAGCTCATCATTGGTGATCTTACTGAGAGATCCTTACGGTCTTCAGTTTGTTCTCTTGCTATGTTTGCTGAGTCTGCCTTTGTTGCTACTTTTGAGCACAGAGACATTTCTCATGCTCTTTCTGATTCAAATTGGATAAACGCCATGTAAGAAGAGCTTGAAAATTTTGTTCGCAATCGGGTTTGGACACTAGTTGAGATGCCACCTGGATGCAACACCATAGGCACCAAGTGGGTGTTTAAGAACAAACAAGGTGAAGATGGAGTTGTGGTGCGCAACAAAGCTCGATTAGTGGCACAGGGTTTCTGCCAGAAAGAAGGTATTGATTTTGAGGAGACCTTCGCCCCTGTTGCCCGTCTTGAGTCCATTCGTATTATTTTGGCCTTTGCTGCTTCTAAAGGTTTTAAGCTTTTTCAAATGGATGTCAAGAGTGCTTTTCTAAATGAGTATATAGAGGAGGAGGTCTCTGTTAAGCAGCGCCCCGGTTTTGAGAACCCTAAGTTTCCTCGACATGTTTTCAAGTTGCAGAAGGCTTTATACGGTCTGAAGAAAGCCCCCAGGGCTTGGTATGATCGCCTAAAGCAGTTTTTGTTGCAGAAAGGTTTTGTGATGGGTTCTGTGGACAAAACTCTTTTCTTGCTTAGAGATGGCTCTGACTTATTGGTTGCTCAGATTTACGTGGACGATATTATTTTTGGTGGTTCTACTAATGAGCTTGTGTCCAAGTTTTCTGAGCAAATGCATAGCGAGTTTGAGATGAGTCTCATGGGTGAACTCAAGTACTTTTTAGGGCTCCAGATCAAGCAGACCAAGGACGACATTTTCATCCACCAGGGTAAGTACACATGGGACATGCTAAAGAAATTTGATTTTGGTGGAGAGTTGAAGCCACAGATGACCCCAATGGGTACATCTGGAGGTCTAGACAAGGACAAGAACAGCGTCAAGGTAAACAAGAGAGAGTATCGAGGGATGATCGGATCGCTTCTATACTTGATTGTGACGAGACTGGACATTCAGTTTGTCATGGGTGTGTGCCCGTGTTTTCAGTCTTCACCACACGTGTCTCACCGACAGGCTGTCAAGCGTATTTTTGGTATCTTGCTTATGCTCCTGATTTAGGTCTTTATTATTCTGCATCATCGTCTCTTGATTTAGCTGGTTTTTCTGACGCTGATTTTGGTGGGTGTCGGCTGGATCGCAAGTTGACTTTCGGTACTTGCCAGCTTCTTGGTTCTTCGCTTGTTTCTTGGTCTTCTCAAAAACAATCTGGAGTTGCACTTTCTACTACTGAGGTTGAGTATGTAGCTACTGCTAGCTGCTGCTCACAGTTGGTTTGGATGATTTCTACTTTGCGGGATTTTGGGTTGTTCTTCCCTTCGAGAGTTCATTTGTTTTGTGATAGCACCAGTGCAATTAGTGTAGGGAAAAACCCATGTCTTCATTCAGAAACCAAACATATTGATGTGCGCTTTCACTTTCTGAGGGATCAATATGAGAAAGGGGTTATTGATCTTGTTCATGTTGATACCCATCAGCAGTTGGCTGACATTTTTACCAAACCCCTAGATCAGTCTACCTTTGAGCATTTGCGAGGGGATTTGGGAGTTGTGTATCCTTTCTAGGATACTTTGAGTCAGTTTTTCTTTCTTCTTTATTTTTTATTGAGTCTTTTTGTGTGCGTTCATATCATGCATAATCATCAATCACATTTTGAGCTTGCTTCTGTTATATGATTAATCTGCTTTACTTACTCTAGCTAGTATATGCTTTTGATTACTTGTCGATGATCATGTTCTGTTTCAGTTCACATGATATATCTGATATTTGTCATATGCATGGCTTTTATGCTTTAAAATTGAAAAATGATATCTAAGAAGCATGCTTTTCATACTCCACATTCACCCCATCTGCATTCATGCCATATTTTGAGGGGGAGCTACATTTAAGGGGGAGTTTGTGTCTATGTCTCTTTAGAGTGCATTTAGTCTCACTTGATGAGTCCAATTGTCAACAAGGGGAGAAATTTTGGAGTTTAGGGGACATTTTTGGCTTTCTCTGGGATTTATTTCAGGGGGAGTATTTTAGTCTTTTGCCTTTACTCTGTTATCTTTGTTGGTAGTTCTGAGATTGCACTTGTTTTTGAGTCTTTATTTTTGGTTAACTATAATGACCGTTTTCTTTCTTCTGTTTGGCTTTTGGTCATTGGGGTTAAACTTTTATTTTCTTCCTTCTATTTTCTTTTGCTTCTATTTTCTTGTTTCCACATGTTTTGCAGGTTCTTATGCTCCAGATATGATGAGTGATTGTCAATGGAAGTTAATAAGAGACATAAAGACCTGCCGTGTCTGAGGCGCGTTTGACTCAGGTACACGGGCAGCGAGCGACAGCCGAGCAGAGGAGCCGCGGAGTCGGGCTGGCCCAATCTGAGTACATGGGCTAGGAGCGGCAGAGGATCCACTGGTCTGTTGACCGGGTTTGACTCAGGTACACGGACAGCGAGCGATTGTCGAGCTGAGGAAGCTGCGGGATCGGGTCGGTCCAATCCAGGTACCCGATGCGAAGACGGTGGACGCTTTGTCAGTTTCGGCGCAAAACTGACGACCGATGATTATTTTGATTTAGGATATTAATATTTAGTATTAAAGTCCAGAATATTTTTTATTTGAGTCAGTTGATTTTTCTAAGAGTATTTGAGTAATTTTGAATTTTATTTTAGAGTCAGTGTAATTTACCCCAGGGGTAAATTAGTCTTTTTCATGTATTATGGGTCGCTTATAAATAGACCCCTACCCCTCTAGGGATAAGGTGACTATTTTTCATAAATCAATCTACAGTCCACCGCCACCATTTTTTCTTCACTGGTTATTCTCCACCACCACCGCATTGGTTTGATCTACAAAATTCGTCACAGCAGGGCGCGGCTTTTTGCGCGGGCGGTCTTTCCCAGCAGGCGTCACGAGGCAAATTGGCACAGCACAGCAGTGCGCACAGCATTGCAGCTGGCGTCAGGCGACAGCGCCGCTGGTTTCTTTTCGGCTGAAGCAGCCTCACGCGTGTGTGGTTTCCTTTTCTCTCCGGGCTGTATATGCGTGTGGCTTGTACTGGTGGCGTGCAACAGTTTCCTTTCGTGGGTCCCGCCGGTGCAGCAGGAGGCCAGCTTTTCTACGTGGCGTGGCAGCAGCAAAAAAGGCATCACAACAGCGTTTGGCGCGTGTTTTTGATCCGGCGGCAGTGAAATGTTGTGGGTGGGCCCCACGGCTAGCCGGTAGCCTACACAAGCTAGGCTCGGTAGGCTGTGGCTTCTAGCCCGGCGCTTCATCGCACGACAGTGCGCGTCGGCTAGAGTTTCTGCAGCGCGCAGCGACGAGGTTGCAGTGTTCGGTGGAAATTTTTTTCCATGCAGGTTAGTTACATTAATCTCCTATTTTTCAGCTTTTTGATTAAACCAATATTTATCTATTCTTAATTAGCTGCATATCTATTTAGAAATTTCGTGATTAAATTTTTATCTGCAAAAACATTATTAGTGCTTGCTTATTTTTATTTAAGTATTTTTAATCTACTCATATAAAAGAAAAAATTATTAGATTATTATTCGCAGTAATATTTTATTCTAGTTTTACATGAAATATTTTAGGATTATTTTTTGATTAATTTCTGAATGATTCATGTTTTATTCATTTGATCAATATCTTATTTCTAGACTGCAGTTTAAATATTTAGTGATATATCTAGGTGTTTTTATTTACTGTAGTAGTTTTATTTAGTTTATCTTTAATATCATTTCAATTAAGACACCGGTCATTTTTAGGCTAGACAACTTTAGTTCCTGTAATTTGCTTTGCTAATATTATTTATATGGTTAAGTTCGTTAGGGTGTTGAGATTAAGTCATAGTTGGCACGAAATTTTTAGGTGCCCATTCACCCCCCCCCTCTGGTCGCTACTTTCGGTCCTACAAACGTACCTGCACAATATGTATGCGTACGAGTGTCTCATGGTTATCTTCAAGGATTATGTACGAAATCGTTCTTATCTAGAGGGTTCCATGATAGAGGGCTACACGACTGATGAAGTCATTGAATGTTACGCAGATTACATAAGAGATGGTAAACCAATAGGTGTTCCCGTGTCCCGGCACCATGGAAGACTCACCGGTAAAGGAACTAAAGGCAGGAAAGTCATACGAGACAATAGCTACCAAACAGTAAGAGAATCACATTACAATGTCATGCATCAGTTGGCGATTATGAGACCATATGTTGAACAACACCTGCAAGAGCTTCGTGAAAAGAATGAAGATCGCGATGAACAATGGATTATGAAATAGCACAAAATTCATTTCACATCATGGCTGAGGGATCTAAACCTTTCGATTGGAGAAACCAACGAAGAGATAATGATAAATAAATTGTCTTACGGTCTATTGAGCATGGTTAAAACATGGCAAGTGTATGACATCAATGGTTTCACATTCTATACCAAAGAAAAGGATAAAAAGAGTCAGCGCCAAAATAGTGGTGTCAGAGTAGATGCAGAAGACACCACTAGACAAAAGAATGCTTACTATGGATACATCGAAGAAATATGGGAACTTAACTATGGGAACTCTATAGAAATCCCCGTATTTAAGTGCTAGTGGGTCAGATATTCAGAAGGTGTGGAGGTGGATGATTATGGGTTTACGATAGTTGACCTTAATAAGGTGGGTTATAATGATTACCCTTGGATACTCTCTCAATCCGTGGCACAAGTATTTTACATACTTGATCCTAAAGACAAGAAGAAATACATCGTTGCTCCAAGAAAACAAAGAATTGTTGGAGTTGATGGAGTAGAGGATGAAGAAGAATATCCTACGATCACCGTCATGGCGATCACCGGGGTCATTTCAGAGGACGAGCCCTCTAATGACGCAAAATCTAGTGCTCATCGTCGAGAGCATCGTAGGAGAAACACCGCCAAACGTGATCATTGTGCAAGGGCTCGTGGGGGAGGGGGGCAGGAGTCTCCTACCAAGACGGACTAGCTACGTACACGATGGCCTTTGAAGGCCACGACATGTACCAAACGCCTACAACAAACTTGGTCGCCATCGAAAGGGCGTTGGCAACACTCCCTGACACACCTGAACTCCAGAGGGCCTGGGAAATGACCCAGGCTGCCATCGCTTAGATAGCGGAACCAGTGCCTTCTCACCGACCGCGTTCGCCAACCCAGAGCTCGCATTCCCGACCCTCCTGGCAGTCAAAATGCAGCCACCAAAGCGAGCACGGAGGAAGCTCGTATGTTGGTGATGCTCATCAAATCATCAACGATCTACATGATGCTCACAACATCATCGTTTTTGATGACAAGGGCGAGAGCGTGGGGAGCTACGTCGCCGCAAATGATATGACCGTGATCTCGGAGCCCCGAATGAAGACCGTCCTAACTACAACATCCTTCATCACGATGGCTTCCTCGCCTTCTCCGAGCAGCTACGACACGTTGATTGGCCTCGCCACTTCTGCCTGAAAAGGGTCACACCATATGACGGTAAAACCGATTTGTCCCAATGTTGCGACTATACTATATCACAATTCATGTAGCTGGGGGAGACCACGACGTCATGGTCAACTATTTGCCCGTCATGTTGTCTACATCCACCGTCAACTAGTTGGCCTCGCTCTTAGAGGACTCCATCAACTCCTAGGATGACTTATGTGAGATCTTCATCGCCAACTACCGGGGAACATGGCAAAGGCCTGCCTCCCAACATGACCAACACCAAATTCACCAAAGAGTAGAACAATCCTTGAGGGAGTATATACGCCAATTCTCCTAATAGCGCAACACCGTCGCCAGCATCTCTGACACTAGGATAAGAAAATGGCCCAAACAGATCAGTTAATTTAATTTTTTGGATATTCGAGAGTTGAACTGCAATTTACACCAATCATATTTATGTTTTATCCTTATTCAGTTATGCTCTTAAACAAACTTATATATATTATGATTAGATTTATAATTAAGCTGTTGTTTTTAAAAAGAAGGTTTGAAAATACAAAGAATGTGTTTTAGAGAAGCTGCCGGAAACCAAAGTTATATAGGGATGAAATCTTTTAGAGTCATTCCCTATATGAGAGATATAGGGGACCGCAACTGCCACTTATGGCCCGTCAAGAAGATGATAACTACTGTTGGGGGAAATTGCTTCACTTTCAGGACTTAGAGATTAATAACTCAAAGGTTCACTAAGCTTCGGAGCTGGTGGGCTCTTATTTGAAGGTGAAGGTGTCAAGCCGAAGGGTGCCTCGATCCGAAGTCCTGAGAAGCCCTCCGCAAGATACGAAGGCTCCGACGCAGAGTGACAGGATTGATAAGATGTTTGGCTTATCCATCTGCCTCGGATAACTTTACCCTTTTTAACCCTGCTCTGGGTACCGAATAGTTTCCACTATGTCGGTTGTAATCTAGGGCTAATTAGGTTTTTTCCTTAGACATTTTTGCCTATAAATACCCCCTCTCTACCCTGTAACAAGGATCGAAGACTCAGATAGTCAATACACATAATCGAACTACTTGAGCTATTATCCAATACGGAGGCTTGAGACAGTTCTTAAACACGAACTCACTGTTTGTTCATTCTTGATCTCAGAGAACCTATTAGCGTAAACTTTTACGCCAACAGTTGGCACCGACCGTGGGGAGCCAAGTTCTAGAAGCTTGTTCTCTACTGCTGACTGCACTTCGAAGGGCACTTACGGAGGGAGCCTCGGAGTCCCAAGATTCTGCGCACCCTTCGGTAAGGGGCTTCTTAGTGCGGCTCGAAGGCCCTCGCTCGCCTTCCCAAGTCAATCAAAGTCCCCGGTCTTCGGACCTCTCCGTTACTAGCTATGCCTCCGAAGCGAAGCCAAGCCTTGGGTCCTCTCCGAAGGTCCCCTCGGACCATAGGAGCCGGACCCTCAACTGCTCCGACGATTCCCGAAGATGTCGCTGGGCGTCGAGTGCCCAGGGGTCCCCGAGCTCCTCCTACGGTGGTCCAGACTGATTATGTCAGCTCCCAAGACCCGGAGCTGCCCTCCAACGAAGACGAAGACCTTCCTGGAACAGAGGCTATTCAACTAGCAAGGCTTCAGGAGGAAGTGGCTAGGTGGAGGCAAGAGGCCGTCGATCGTCTCCGCACTCAAGCCTCCACCGAGACTCCAGAAGGGCCTCAAGATGGTGGTGCTCGCAATCTCCCAGAAGCTGCCCAAGTCCCGGAGGAGGCTGAGAACGCATCATTCGATGATGAGTCTCCGCTACATTTGGACTTGCAAAGGGTGCCCTTCGATCCCAGATTCAAGGCCTCGAAGTTACACAAGTACTCCGGTGGGTCAAACCCTGGAGAGTTCGCCCGCTCGTATGCCCTGGCAATAGAAGCAAGCGGAGGGGTGCGCAACACCATGGCGAAGTGTTTCCCCCTCGCCCTCGAAGGCATGGCGCTCCGATGGTTCTGGTCCCTGAAGCCAGGATCGATCAAGTCCTGGGAGCAGCTGAAGAAGAAGTTTGTGAGCAACTTCCAGGGTACCTTTGTGGCCCCGATGTCCACATGGAGTTTGTTCCAGGTGAAGCAGCGGGCGGGAGAAACACTCCGGGAGTCCAAGTCACAGATTAAGGGTCTGTCTACCTCTTCGGTAGTCGACGCCGGCCGCGAAGGAGTGCTAAACCCTGACGTCCTCAGCAAGCTCCATCAGAAGCCGGTGACGTCTGTGGCGCAGCTGATGGCATACTTCGAACAGTATGCCAAGGCAGAGGAGGGTTATCTTCGGTGAGTTGGAGCACCCGCACCTACCCTCTGAGAAGTCAAGACGGAGCCAGAAGCCTCGGCTCCTCTGCAACCCCCTCAAGATAACCGCTTCAACGAGCACAGGCGAGGGAAGAAGCATTTCCATTCGGAGGTGCTAAGCATTGCACCCTCCATTCCGAAGGCACCTGCCAATTTTCAGCAGGCGCAGAACTTCAAGGCTGGAGCACCGAAGCCTCACGAGAGAGCACCTGGTAGGCGCCAGAGTTTTTTCTGCTGCGTGCATGGCGACAATAGAAGCCATAACATGAAGGATTGCAAGGCAGTGCTAGCCCTTCAGGGTCAGAGCCCCACCAGCGGCACGGTCAGAGCTTGTGCAGATCGTGGCCCGAGACGGTGTCCCAGAAGCCCCCATGCGACTTTCGGTGGCCAACATTATGCCACCACCGAAGCAGGAAGACCCAAAAGACCGCGGCAAGCGAGTGGTCATGCCCATCTCTGGAGGGGGGACCCTCGAGCACATGTCCAAAAGGCAACGGCGTGAGTACGTCCGCGAGGTTGGGCACATTGGGACTTCGAGCTCCACAGAGGGAGCCAGAGTGGTCTCATGTGCCCATCTCGTTTACTGCCAGCGATGCCGTGGGGGTAAAGTTCCCCCATGCCGACCCCTTGGTCATTTCCGCAGACATAGCAGGGGTGGAGGTCCGAAGGATCCTAGTGGACGGCGGGAGCTCCGCAAATATACTTTTCATCCAGACCTTCGATCAAATGTGCATCTCCCGGAAGCATCTACTTCTAGTGGCCCGGCCACTTCAAGGGTTCTCAGGACCGCCTCTCGATGCCCTTGGCCAGATAGGCCTCGAGGTTGCCTTCGGAGAGGGGCCTCTGGCCAGGGTAGAAGATGTGATCTTCGATGTTGTCGATGCCCCCTATGCTTACAATGCAATCTTCGGCCGAGGGATGCTGAACCAGTTCGGGGCTATAGCGCACCACAATTATCTTTGTCTCAAAATGCCCATGCAAGGTGGAGTGCTTACTATTTCAGGAGACCAAGATACAGCCCGAAGAACGGAGTATGGGCATGGACAGCTGTTGGATCCCCGGCAAGTGCACAACGTGGTGGAAGGCATGGAAGAGGTACCAGAGGCTTCGAACCCTTCAAAGGGGCTCTCCCTCAAGCCAAGCCCGGAAGGTGATGTCGAGACAAGGATAATTTCAAAAGATGGCAAAGAATACCCAGTACAGTTCGGCAAAGGGCTATCCCCGGAGATAGCTGCCTCATTGGAAGAAGTCGTCAAGCAAAATCTGGACGTCTTTGCCTGGACCAACGAAGACATCACCGGGGTTGATCGAAGCATCATCGAGCATAGCCTGCTCGTCAACCCGAAGGCCAGGCCAGTATGCCAGGGGCTCCGCAAGATGTCTGCAGAAAGAGCAAACCTCGCCAAAGCCGAAGTAGAGAAATTGTTAAGGGCTGGCATCTTCAGGGAGGTAGCCCATACCGAGTGGTTGGCTAACCCTGTTTTTGTAAGGAAGAAGGACTCGAACAAATGGCGCATGTGTATTGACTTTACTTCATTAAATAAAGCATGCCCGCGAGACCCCTACCCGATGCCCCGAATAGACCAACTGATGGATTCCACAGCCGGCTCCGAATTGCTAAGCTTCCTCGACGCTTACTCCGGGTATCATCAAGTCTGGCTGAAACGCCAAGACGAAGCCAAGACAAGCTTCATAACTCCTTCCGTGGTATTTTGTTATGTAAGAATGCCTTTTGGCTTGCGGAATGCCGGAGCCACCTTTTCACGTTTAATAGCTAAGGCTCTAGGTTATCAAATAGGCCGGAATGTCGAAGCCTATATGGATGATACTGTAATAAAAAGTGCTCAAAAGCACCAGCATAGCCTAGACCTAGCTGAAACGTTTGAGAGCCTCCGAGCTTGTGGAGTACGCCTCAACCTAGAAAAATGTATATTCAGAGCACAAGCAGGAAAACTGCTAGGGTACTTAGTTTTGAGCAGGGGAATTGAAGCTAGCCCAACGCAGATAAGTGCACTTCAAAGAATGGCTCCACCAGGGAATTTGAAGCAGGTCCAGAAGCTAGCAGGAAGGCTCGCGGCCCTCAGCAGATTCTTGGCCAGGTCAGCAGAGCGAAGCCTCCCAATTTTCAAAGCCCTAAAGGGGTCCGAGAGCTTCAGTTGGACACCGGAGTGCCAGAAAAGCTTTGATGACATAAAAGCATACCTCGGAAGCTTGTCTACACTTACTGTGCCCCTTCCAGAAGAAACACTCCTCCTTTATCTTGCAGCAACAGGCTCCGTAGTAAGTGCAGTGTTGGTCCGGGAAATTGAGCTTAAGGGAAAGCTAGTGCAGAACCCAGTTTATTTTGTGTCAGAAGCTTTGTCCGGAGCTAAGATAAGATACTCCGAGCTCGAGAAATTTGCTTATGCCCTGGTAATGGCCTCGCGAAATCTAAGGCATTATTTTTTGGCGCATAACCTAACCGTTCCTACCTCGTATCCTCTTAGGGATATGCTCCGGAGCAAAGACTCTACAGGTAGGATTGGAAAATGGGCTGTCGAGCTAGCCCCCTTTGGAATCTCCTTCATGGCAAGAACACCTATTAAATCCCAAATCATAGCTGACTTCGTAGCAGAGTGGACTCAATTTGCAGTTCGGGCTCCGGAGGAACCCTCCGAAGGTTTATGGACAATATTTTCGGACGGAGCTTATCAGGCATCTGGTGCCGGAGCTGGGGCAGTCATCATCTCACCATCGGGGCAGAAGACCATGTATTCTGCGAGGCTCAACTTTAAAACCACCAATAACATCGCAGAGTACGAAGGGGTCCTACTAGGCCTCCGAAAGGCAAAAGCACTTGGAGCTGCAAGGATAATAATTAAGACAGATTCCCAAGTCGTCGCAGGGCATGTCGATAAGAGCTTTCAAGCAAAAAATCCACATCTAGCACAATACCTTGAAGAAATCTGCAAGGGTGAAGCAACATTCAAAGGATTCTCTGTTCGGAGCATCCCTTGGGCAGATAATCAAGTCGCAGATATTCTGGCCAAAGCTGCAGCCGGAGCGGTGGACCTCCCGGAGGGTGCTATCTACGAAGAACTAATGAAGCCCATAGCTAGTCAGTTACCCTCTACAGAAATACTGTGCATTCCGGCTACAGATTGGTGGGCTCCGATTATGAACATATTGCACGGTGGCATAGATTCTTCAGAAGGTCCGGATGCCCGAAGATTGCAAGCAAGGGCCCAAAACTACAAGCTTGTCAACGGAATATTATACAAAGATGGCGTGTGTTCCCCTCTACTCCGATGCATATCCTAGCCCGAAGGCCAAAGCATACTTCGGGAGATTCACGAAGGTTTGTGCGGAAGTCATCTGGCCCCTCGTGCTCTAGCAGGCAAGATACTTCGGCAAGGGCTTTACTGGCCAACAATTGTGAGAGATGCAGAGGAGTTGGTTAGAACATGCCAGGGATGCCAATGGATGGGCAGACGAAGCCACCGTCCGCCAGTTCAACTTCAAGTTATTGCCCCGGTATGGCCAATGGCTCGGTGGAGCATGGACCTCATAGGCCCTTTTCCAATGGCAAAATGCGGCTTGAAGTTTGCGGTAGTAGCAATCGAATATTTTTCAAAGTGGGTTGAAGCGGAGCCATTGACCGCTATCACTTTGAGGAACGTGCAAAAAATTTTTTGGCAGAACATTATATGCAGGTTTGGAGTGCCAAGGGAGTTGACAGTGGATAATGGAACCTAGTTCGAAGCTGACACATTCCAAGCATTTTGCGAAGAACTGGGCATTAAGTTGTGCTTCGCTGCGGTACGCCATCAACAATCCAATGGAGCCATTGAGCGGGCCAACGGGAACATCCTATCCGGTCTAAATCGGCGAATCGTTGGCTTAGCCAAGGGGTTGTGGGTCGAAGAGCTTCCTAAGATCTTGTGGTCCATTCGAACCACTCAGACCAGGTCCACAGGCTTTACCCCATTTAGACTGCTATTCGGAGATGAGGCCATGACTCCTACGGAGCTCAGAGGTGGATCCCTTCGTGTAGTTCAGCCCGGAGATGAAGACAAAAGGAACACTTCGCTGGACTTGTCAGAAGAAACAAGGCTTCGAGCTGTCGCCAATCTGACCAAGTACCAAGACCAAACAAAGACATGGTATGACCCGAAGATAAAGCTAAATGAGCTTAAGCCTGGTCATCTAGTTTTGCGAAGTGTAATAGCTCCGGGGAAGCTAGGAAATAAATGGGAAGGACCATATGTTATCCTACGCTCAAGACGCCCCGGAGCGTTTAAATTAGCTAATTTAGAAGGAGAAGAGTTGAAGGATGCATGGCATGCGGAGCACCTTAAGCGTTATTACGCTTAGGGGCTTCTTGTAATCACTTGTAAAGGTTCCCCTTTTTCTAAAATAAAGTGAGGGTCGAATTTTGTTTGCTCTTCGAATATCCCTTACTCCTGATGGACGCATCGAGAGGACGGAGATGCTTGCGGAGTCAAGCATCTTTCCAAAGACCAAAGCAGAAGCCTGCAAACCATCGGTTCGAGGGCTCTGCTGCCACCCTACGGATTCCAGGCTCCAGCTTGTTAGGATCCGTAGAAGAGTCTAAGGACTTTAAAAAGAACAGATTTCCGGCCTCCGGGTACGAAGTATCTGTAAAAGAGCTGAAGGTGGCCACCCTACGGATTCCAGGCTCCGACTTGTTAGGATCTGTAGAAGAGTCTAAGGACTTTAAAAGAACAGATTTCCGGCCTCCGGGTACGAAGTATCTGTAAAAGAGCAGAAGGTGGCCACCCTACGGATTCCAGGCTCCGGCTTGTTAGGATCCGTAGAAGAGTCTAAGGACTTTAAAAAGAACAGATTTCCGGCCTCCAGGTACGAAGTATCTGTAAAAGAGCCGAAGGTGGCCACCCTACGGATTCCAGGCTCCGGCTTGTTAGGATCCGTAGAAGAGTCTAAGGACTTTAAAAAGAACAGATTTCCGGTCTCCGGGTACGAAGTATCTGTAAAAGAGCCAAAGGTGGCCACCCTACGGATTCTAGGCTTCGGCTTGTTAGGATCCGTAGAAGAGTCTAAGGACTTTAAATTAAAAATAGATCTCCGGCCTACGGGTTCGAGTAATCTGTAAAAGAGTCGAAGGTGACCAAATAATAATGTTTCGAGGCCCCGGCCAACGAGACACTTCAAAAAAAAGAAAAAAAAATAAAGAAGGGAATCAAAAAGTCCTAAGCGACAGATCCAACTTCAAAACTCACGAAGTAATAATACGGAAGTATGTTAAAAGAACTCTCTGAAAAGGTAAAGTACGGATATTAAGTGTGATACGAAGCATCAGGTTGTTCGGCGCATCATTGCGTCCGGCGAACCCATTTGCGCAACAAAGGATCCACCACCCACAAGGAGGGGTAGGAGGGTAGAAAGCAAACAAGATACTTTCGAAGCTATTCACATTAATTCATTGTATTTTTACATCACGAAGTTTTGGTCCAAGCCTAGGGCTTCCTCCTCCAACCGAAGGGATCTTTCATCGGAGTCTTTGAGGGCGGTTTGAAGGGTGATAACCTTCCTTTTGAGTTGATTGGTTTCGACTTCATTGGAAGTCGCTGCCGCTCTAGCAAGGACGAATTGCTGCGAAGAAAATGAACAAGTAAGTACCAAAGTGTTTATAATTACTAATTAGAAGTAGTTGTGGTGCTTTTCATACATGAAGGGCAGCCCTTTCGAGGGCCATGTTGAGCGTCGGAGCCCTAGCTTCGCTAGAGCAGACACCAGGTCCGAATTGGCGATGTCCTAGCTCTTCTCCGCCAAGGGCTCCAGGAGCGCTCGGAGGCCTATCTGGTACTCCAGGAACGGAGCCAGCAAAGGAAGCCAAGACAAAGCTTGGCGATCATCTGTCGTGGCCTCCTCCTCCGAGTTGCTGGCCGAGGTCGTCGTGGGGCCAACGGGAAGGCCGAGGCTAGACATGCTTTTGCCCCTCCCTGGCACGAAGGCAGGCGCATCGGCTAAAGCAGAGGTGGCCCTTTCTTCGGCGGCTACCCCTTCGACCAGAGCCTCATCAACAAAGGCGACCTCAGTCACCGGAGCCGCACCGGCGGGCACGACTTCCGCCACTGGGATTGGAGCGTCCAAGGGAGTCGGAGGGTCCATCTGGACCATGACCCTCGAAGACGTTGGGACTTCGGGTGCAGCCGGGGCTTCGTCACCCTTTGAGGTACCTACCGTGTCAAGATATTTGATAAGCATTTGCAAGTAAAGATTGTTGCAAGTATCGACCGAAGTAAGGGCTTCGAAATGTACCTTCGGAGGCCTTGTGAGGCAGGATCGTCGGATCCTCCAGAACTTCGTACATCTGGAGGATATCATCGATGTTGTCTCCCGAAGTCCTCTCCGCCACGTTACGGGTGAGTTGGGGGTAGTGGAGTCCGTTTCCAGGTTTACGACGGCGGGCACGGAGGCGCGCGTCAGGTCTACCTCCGCAACCTCCCGAGCAGAAGTTCCGGATGGGACTTCCCCCATGTCTTCGTCATCCTCCAAGAGATAATTCTCAAAGGCCCTCGCCAGTTGGGCATTGGAATCCTCGGACTCCTCGGAGGCCGAGCTCCGAACGTCCAAGGACGAAGCCGACGAGGCAGGAGCCAGCTGCGGAGGGATCTTCGCCACCTTCTTCTTCTTAGGCGGCGTCTTGCTAGCTTTCTTGGGCGGTTGTAGGACCGAAAGTAGCGACCAGAGGGGGGGTGAATGGGCGCCTTAAAAAATTCTTTCGAATCAATGGCCTGCTCCCAATACCCAATGCACCTCAACAGACTACGCAGCAGAAAATAAACAGAAGGCCTAAGTCTAAAGGTTTCTAACCTAGAAGCAACTGATGATAAACAGTGTAAAGCTAAGGTAGTGCAACTAGGCAGATAAACATGGTGAATCAGGCCTAAACTTCTCAATGAAATGATTTAAGTATGTGTAAGATGAAAAGAGAAGTTACTGTCCAAATTTGTCTCCTGTTCGGAACTTGGCGAAGCCCCCTTCGCACGTCGAGGTCTGCTTCGGAGGTTGGTGACGGAGTCTGTCCGAGACGCCGAAGGTGACACGGTCTAGCCTAGTTCGAAGTGGCAAGTTGCGAAGTGTACTTCGGAGCGAAGTATGACAAAGACGGAGCCTGGTTCGAAGTATGTACTTCGAAGTCAAGGCTTCGAACACAGCTTCGAACCAAGAGCTTCGGAGCAAGGTGACTGAGTCAAAGCCTGCTTCGAAGTGTGCACTTCGAAAACAAAACTTCGAACACAGCTTTGAACAGAAAAACTTCGAAGCTCACCTTCGAACAGAAAGCTTCATACACAACTCTCAAAAGGACAACCTTCGAACAAAGAAGCGAAGTCTGTCACACGACAGAAAACCAGGTCCGAAGCCAGTGCTCTACCTTCGAAAAGAGCAAGCTCCGAAAAGAGAGGCGAAGGGTGACACGCTATACAGAAGTCAGTGCGGGGCCTAGCGGAGCTACAAGCTTCGAACCCAACTTCGAAACTTGTCGAAGTATGGGCTTCGAACAGATAGGGCTGAAGCCCCTTCGCACTATTGTTCGAAGTATGCGATGCTGTTCGTTCACAAAAAATACTTCGAATCTTATCAACACAGACCGCACATCGAAAATCAAAGATTGAGCGAAGCCTTCGAGGATGCTAAGTCGAAGCCTGTCTCATGGAGCTGAGGGGCTTCGAACAGAGAAAGACTTCGCCAGAGACACGGCCAGAAAAGGTAATAGACCCTGTCAGCTTCGATCAAAAAGTTGTGCAGTAGAAGGTGAAAAGCTGCACAGAACACTGTAGCTGCAGGGAAGTAGTACTACTTGCAACAGCAAGAACTAGTACTACTAGAATGAAGAACACACCCAGCCGAAGCCTCCAAAGCCTCAAAAATCACGGGAAAACTTGCTATGCTAATGTAATACAACCATTTAAAACCTTTGCAGATGCAGCACACAATGAAATAGGGCATTTACTGCAACATTAAAAGCAAAGCATTAAACACAGGAGCAAATGCTTCCTGGCGGCGCAAGCAGGGAACCAAGAGAGGAGAGAGGCAATGCAAGAGACAAAAAGTGACCCAAAAGAGTGGATTTGATTTCAGCACAAAGGGGGTCGACCAAACCCTAGGGATTGGGGTCCTATTTATAGGCAGCCCAACACTAGGAATATTCTACCAGCCCCTTAGGGTTTTTACAGACTCAAAAATAAAGGAAAAGACTCTACTGCCCTTAGGAATTTTTACAGACACAACTGACTGACTGTGGGCCTAGAGTTACAGATGACATATCCGGAAGCTAAGTTTTCGTAGCGACTATGGCTTCTCTTCTGGACAGTCGGATACAGAATCAACGGTTGTCAGTTTTACGCCGAAACTGACAAAGCCTCCACCGGCTTTGCACCAGGTACCCGGATTGGGCCGGCCCGATTCCGCAGCTCTCTCAGCCCGGCAATCACTCACCGCCCGTGTACCTGAGTCAGTCCTGGTCAACAGCCCAGTGGGTCTTCTACTGCTTCTGGCCCATGCACCCGGATTGGGCCAGCCCGACTTCGCAGCCTCCTCTGCCCGACAGTCGCTCGCTGCCCGTGTACCTGAGTCACACGCGGCCCATGAAACAGCAGATCTCTTCTCTTCTTCAGTCCTCTTTGACTATCGTTGACAATGACTCATCACTTCTGGAGCCATGAGGCCCACGCTATTCAGCATGGCTCCTCAATCTCCCCCTTGATGAGTGCATTGTCAACACTCCTCTTTTCTCGGCTCTTCAGCACCTGCGAACAAATGTGGAAACACGAAAACAAAATACAAGAGAACAAAGAAGAAGAAAAATAAGGTAAAAGTTTAACCCTAATGACCAAAAGCCAAACAGAAGCAAGAAACGGTCATTATGGTTAACCAAAACGTGCAAGCTCAAAATGAGTGTGATTTCAGAACAACAAGGATATCAACAGAGTAAGATCTCCCCCTTAAACTATGATCCCAAATTTTCTCCCCCTTGTTGACAAGTGAACTCATCAAGCACTCAAAAGAGACACAGACTCCCCCTGAAATGCAACTCCTCCTCAAAATATGCAGTGAATGCAACTGGGGTGCAGGTGGAGTGTAGAAAGCATGCTTCTCAAATATGATTGACTGCAGTTACAGCATCTAACAAGTATAGCAAAAGAGATACTATCTAAGACACATGGCATGATCAGTGCAACAGATGATATCTAAAGAAAGTCATTAGCACGCATTTTTCAGTTTTCGCAAACAAAAAGCATCACCACATTTTCCAGTAAAACAAGCAAGGTAAAACATGAGATGCAAAAGCTAACTGATATCTACCAAGATAAGCTTTGTTCAAAAACAAAGTGCTTTAGCAAACTTGTTATCATTTCAATTTTCAAGCTTTTTCTCTTTCCTTTTTCATTTTTGCCAGGGGTTATTTGCATGTCAAACCTTATGCTGACCGACCAAGTCAAGCCTAGGCCAGATCTGGACCATCAGAAGCTTAAGACATTGGTCTTGGCATACACTACACTGTCCTAGTTCATACCAAAGTGCTATGGTATGCAGTCCAGAACAAATGTAATGCGACAAAGCAAACCCACCTGGATCTTTTCAAGTTATGCACAAAAAGGCATGGAATTTTCATTTTTCTCGAATTTTCATCATTTTTATAGCACATTTCCATGTTTAAAGCACACAGATGTCCAAGTTGCATATTTGCATCTAAGTCAGAAACTAGCTACAAGGCATGTAACAGATAGCAAGAACATTCAGCCTACGCATGCTAGTTACCAGAAGCAATGGTGATTAGATTTCAATTTTAAAGCATAAAAACCATGCATATGACAGATATCAGACATATCATTTGAACTGAAGCAAAGCATGATCATTGACAAGTAATCAAAAGCATGTACCAGCTAGAATAAGTAAAGCAGTTCAATCATTTAACAGAAGCAAGCTTAAAAGTGTGATATGTGAATATGCAAGATATGAACACACACAGAAAGACTCAAGAAAAGAGTAAAGAAGAAAGAAAACTGACGCAAAATATCCTAAAAAGGATACACAACACCCAAATCCCCTCGTAAACGCTCGAATGTAGACTGATCTAGGGGTTTGGTGAAAATATCAGCCAATTGATGATGGGTATCAACATGAACAAGGTCAATGACACCTTTCTCATATTGATCCCGCAAGAAGTGAAAGCGCACATCAATATGTTTGGTTTTTGAATGGAGACACGGGTTTTTCCCTACACTGATAGCACTAGTGCTGTCGCAAAACAATGGAACCCTGGTAGGAAAGAACAACCCAAAATCTCGTAGAGTGGAAATCATCCAAACCAACTGTGAGCAGCAGCTAGCAGCAGCTACGTACTCAGCCTCTGTGGTCGAGAGAGCAACTCCAGATTGCTTTCGTGAAGACCAAGACACAAGAGATGAACCAAGAAACTGGCAAGTACCGGAAGTCGACTTGCGACCCAACCGGCACCCACCAAAGTCGGCATCCGAAAAGCCAGATAGATCAAGAGATGATGATGCTGAATAGTAAAGACCGAGATCGGGCGCATAAGTGAGATACCTAAAAATGCGCTTGACAGCCTGCCGGTGAGACGCGCGTGGTGAAGACTGAAAACGCGCGCAAAGTCCCACGGCGAACTGAATGTCCGGTCTTGTTGCCGTCAAGTACAACAGCGAACCGATCATCCCTCGAAACTCTCTCTCATTGACCTTGACACCGCTCTCATCCTTGTCCAGACCCCCAGAAGTGCCCATCGGGGTCATCTGCGGCTTCAATTCACCACCAAAGTCAAATTTCTTAAGCATATCACGAGTGTACTTACCTTGGTGGATGAAGGTGCCGTCCTTGGTCTGCTTGATCTGGAGCCCTAAAAAGTACTTGAGCTCACCCATGAGGCTCATCTCAAACTCACTGTGCATCTGCTCAGAAAACTTGGACACAAGAGAATCAGTAGTACCGCCAAAGATAATATCGTCCACATAAATCTGAGCAACTAAGAAGTCTGAAGCAACTCTGAGCAAAAAGAGAGTTTTGTCTACAGAACCCATCACAAAGCCCTTCCCCAACAAGAACTGCTTCAATCGGTCATACCAAGCCCTGGGGGCTTGCTTTAACCCGTATAAAGCTTTGTGCAACTTAAAAACATGTCGAGGAAACTTGGGGTTCTCAAAACCGGGGGGTTGCCTAACATATACCTCCTCTTCTATGTACCCGTTCAGAAAAGCACTCTTAACATCCATTTGAAAAAGCTTAAAACCCTTCGAAACGGCAAAAGCTAGAAGAATACGAATGGACTCAAGACGGGCAACGGGAGCGAAGGTTTCTTCAAAGTCAATACCTTCCTTCTGGCAATAACCCTGGGCAACTAGTCGAGCCTTGTTGCGCACCACAACCCCATCTTCACCTTGTTTGTTCTTAAATACCCACTTGGTGCCTATGGGGTTGCATCCTGGTGGCGGCTCAACTAGTGTCCAAACCCGATTGCGGACAAAATTCTCAAGCTCTTCTTGCATAGCATTAATCCAATTAGAGTCAGAAAGAGCATGAGAAATGTCTCTAGGCTCAAAAGATGCAACAAACGCAGATTCAGCAAACACAGCGAGAGAGGCAGAAGAACGCAAAGTCCTCTCAGTCAAATCACCTATGATGAGCTCTGAGGGATGGTCACGCTGAACTGCTCGGGTTCCCTGGTGATCTGAAGTCACCTCACCTGAGTCAGCAGCTGGCACCTCTGGACTCGACTGAGGGGGCTCGATCGAAGTGGAAGAAGTGATCAGAGGTCCGCCCTCATCATCAGTCGAAGTCTCAGAAAGTGTGGGCTCTGCGGGGGATGCAGAAGGCCCGCCCTCATCAGCAGCTGGAGTATCCTCATCTTCCTCAAAGATGGACTCTCCGAGCTCATCATCACCAGAAAGCTCAAAAGAAGGAGTCAAAGAAGGCAAGGACTCATCAAAAGAAACCTCACAAGTCTCGACAAGCAACTTGGATTCAAGGTTCCAAACACGGAAACCTCGTGAATGCAATGCATAACCAAGAAAAACACCATCCCAGCAACGAGACTCAAACTTGTCCAAATGCCCTCCCTTCTTGAGCACAAAGCACTTGCAGCCAAACGCTCGCAAGTGGCTCACTTTGGGCTGTCTGCCAAACCGCAACTCATATGATGTCTTACCAAGGTAAGCTCTAAGAAAAATGCGGTTGGCCAGATAGCAAGCCGTGTTCATGGCTTCAGCCCAAAAACGCCTAGGAGTCCTGTGCTCATCGAGCATCGTCCTGGCCATCTCAACTAGCGTGCGGTTCTTTCGTTCCACAACGCCGTTCTGTGGGGGAGTGTAAGGAGATGAAAACTGATGGTCCAGACCCTGATCACTACAGAAGTTGACGAACTGAGAGTTCTTGAACTCAGAGCCATTGTCGGAGCGAATTGCTCGCATCCGACCATTGTTCTCATTCTTCAACTTCAAAATCAAGTCATGAACAAATTGAAACGTTTCATCCTTAGACTCCAAAAAGAAAACCCACGAGAATCGAGAAAAATCGTCAACAATTACAAGTGCATACCACTTCCCACCGACTGAGCGTACCCGAGCTGGACCTACAGTGTCCAAATGTAAAAGCTCGCTCGGATACGATGTCATCACCTGAGTCACAGGTGAGTGAGAAGCGGCAACCATTTTCCCATGACGACAGGGATGACAAACCAGATCCTTCTCCATCTTAAGCTTGGGCAATCCTCGGATGAGGTCCATAGAGCTTAACCTGACTAACAGATCAAAACTCAAGTGACCTAACCTCCTATGCCACTTCCAGAGCTCAAAAGAAGATCCAGCAATCAAACAGCGAGAAGGGCCAAAAGAACTAGAGAAGTCAATTCGAAAAACTTTACCGAAGGGTAAAATCTGACAAACCAAAGACCCTCTAGAATCAACCACAGAAGAATTGCCCTTCTTAAACCGCACTTCCAAACCATCCTCAAGAAGTTGCGAAACAGAAATCAAATTAAAGTTCAAATTTTTAACCAAAGCAACATTCTTCAAAGAGAAATGATCTGAAATGCTAATTGAGCCTATGCCACTTACTTTCCCTTGACCGCTGTTCCCGAATGTGATGTACTCTTTGGAGCTCGGGGGAGTGAGACTGGAGAACCATCTGCGATGTCCCGTCATGTGGCGAGAGCATCCTGAGTCCATGATCCAAACATCCTCCAGTCCCCGGTCCTGCACAATCAGTGTTTGTAAGTGGGAGCAAATGGTCCGGCACCAGGTTTAGCAAAAGAGCTAAACCAGTGTCGAGCCATCTGCTCAAAAGATGGAAAGCGAAAACCATCAAAAGAGTTCGGACCAAAACGCGGCTCAAAGCGCGGTCCTCGGTTCTGCCTAACCCTACGGCCACGAGGTCCAGAACCGTAGCCAACTCGGTCTGGAACTCTGCCGGAACGAACACCACCAACTGGAGCACGGGCAAGAAAACTATCTCCTCTACCACCACCTACACGACGCGGCCTGGCCTCCATCCTCACCCCGCGCCGAGGAACACGTAGTCTACCACCCTGCTGGTAGAACTGCTCCTGATCACTATGAGCCCTCTCTGCTTTCTCAACCCGCTTCCTCCTGAAGCAGAACTCCGCAAGATGCCCGTCTCTCTGACAGTACTCACAATGATAGGTAGGCTTCTTGGGATGTGGTTGAGGCTTGGGGTTCTTGGGCTTAGTGGTGATTGGTGTTGTCTTCTTGGGCTGAGAGGGTCCAGGAAGAGAGTCTAGAGAAGAGTGGAGGTGTTTGGGCTTCGGAACCCAGATAGGCTTCTTGGGTGGAGCTTTAGGTGGTTCATGGATCACTCCATCCTTGGGCTGACAAGCCTGGGAAGACTCAGTGGAGTGAGTCTTGGGATACCTCTGCTCTGGAGTCATTTTACTCCACTCCACTGCCCGGCTGATGGCACTCTCAAAGTCAGCCTTGGTGTAGGTGTAACCTACCCCAAACCCATCCTGCCTCTTGAACTGCTGGATCATCATGCCGAGCTGTGGCTCTCTGGCACTGATCCAACTCAGGATAGACCGGAGGTAAAAGTTCTCATTCTGAGAATCTGCTAGCTCCTCTCTCAAAGAAGCTAGAACCTCCACCTGAGACAAGCAGGTCTCACACTCACTCTCTACTTGGACAGACTTCTCGGCTTTCAGCTTAATTAATTCCATTCTAAGAGACAGGCAGTTCTCACAAACAGTGGGTGGAACTGACAGTGTCTCAAGCTCTAGCCTAGTCTGGGCAAGCTCAGCTCTCAACCTCTCCAAGTCACCCAAATGTTCATTATCCTTGGATTTCAGCTCAGCTAAGGCAGCTAGATGAGATGGGCAATCAACACAGGGTGCGACGACAGTGGCTTGAGCATCTTTCAGCTCCAGCTGAGCGCTTTCAAGCTCAGTGGCCAAAGCGTCCCTCTCATCAACCCTTTCTGTGTACCTGGACTTCAGAGTCGACAGGTCACACAGAAGCACCTCACACTTTGGGCACTCACTGCTATCACCCAAGCAAGGGGAAGAAGATAGACTCTCAATTCTACCGTTGGCTACGGCAAGCTCACTCTCTAACTCGTCTATCCTTTTCTTAGCCCCCCTAAGCAGTTTTTCTCAATATCTCAACTCCTGACGATTGCTCTTAAGTAAATCAACTATTTCGCGCTCGTAGGATGATACCTTATTGTCATCGTCGTCGGAGTCGTCGGAGGAGCTCTTTTCTTCTCTATCCCCAAGAGCCATTGAGCAGAAGCTCTTGCGGGATCTTCGGCGCTGACGTGAGTGGCTCTTCGGCTTGTCTCCGAAAGCCATGAAGCAGAGGCCCGCCGGATCGTCCTTGTCCTTCCCCTTCCTAATGGCGATCTCCTCATCGCTTGAGCTCGATGAAGAGGAAGAAGACGTGGACCGCTTGGAGTAGCTTTTCTCCATCTCGGCGAAGAAGGCCTTGTCGCGCTTCTTGTTCTTTCGCCGGTAGTCCTTCAGGGCCTTCTTGAAGAACCGAGTCCTCGGCTTGCCCTTGTTGAAGGAGGAGTTGTCGTGCTTGCTGGAGTTGTGGAAGCCACCACCTGTGACCTTCTTGTGTCCATTGCGCTTGGGGCACTCGGCGATGAAATGTCCTGGATCACCACATTCAAAGCATCCGGATTTTGTGCCGTGTCTTTTGAACATTCTCTTATCATAGACACGACGCACCCGGTTGTTAAACAGACACAAATCATCATCTCCCAACAACTCAAGCTGGTCCTCAGTGATAGACATCAAGGAGAACCCAGCACAGCTCACAGAAGAAGGATCAACAGAAGGTGTAGCAAGGGCCAGGGATTTTGATCCAGAACCAGTGAGATTTGATCTCAACTGGATATCTACCTCAGTGGCCTTCAGCTTGCTAAATAACTCAGAAATGGTCAAGGTATCGTAAGAAGTGCTCTCAACGATAGAAGATACCTTGATCTCCCAGATCTTTGGGTCCAAGGTATGGAGAACCTTGAGCGCCTGCTCGTGATCTGAGACTAACTGAGCACCCTCAGCGTTGTTGTCCCGAAGCTTGTTAATGATCGACTGAAAGCGACCAAACAAAGCCTCAACAGATTCACCCGGCTTCTCTGTGAAATTCTCATATTCACGCCGGTAGGTCTGATAGAGCCGAGCCTTGACCTGTGCTGTTCCCTCATGGTGTGCCTTGAGGGTAGCCCAGATCTCTCTCGCAGTGGAGAGATGACTCACACGCTCAAATTCAGTGGGACCTAAACCAGAAAACAAAATGTTCACAGCCTTACTGTTGCTCAGATGCTGAGCAATGATACCAGCAGTATCTTGCTCAGTAACTGGCAAAATGACAAACGTGGTGTGAACGCAAATGTCCCATATGTCCGAACCCTGGCTCATGAGATAGGCTCGCATGCGAGTCTTCCAATAATTATAGCCATAGGCTTCCAAGGACGGGACCTTGCCAGGAGACGTCATAGTCACTACTGGGGTTTAGAACCGGTTAAGGTATGGAAAAACCCTAACCTCGCTCTGATACCACTTGTAGGACCGAAAGTAGCGACTAGAGGGGGGGTGAATGGGCGCCTTAAAAAATTCTTTCGAATCAATGGCCTGCTCCCAATACCCAATGCACCTCAACAGACTACGCAGCAGAAAATAAACAGAAGGCCTAAGTCTAAAGGTTTCTAACCTAGAAGCAACTGATGATAAACAGTGTAAAGCTAAGGTAGTGCAACTAGGCAGATAAACATGGTGAATCAGGCCTAAACTTCTCAATGAAATGATTTAAGTATGTGTAAGATGAAAAGAGAAGTTACTGTCCAAATTTGTCTCCTGTTCGGAACTTGGCGAAGCCCCCTTCGCACGTCGAGGTCTGCTTCGGAGGTTGGTGACGGAGTCTGTCCGAGACGCCGAAGGTGACACGGTCTAGCCTAGTTCGAAGTGGCAAGTTGCGAAGTGTACTTCGGAGCGAAGTATGACAAAGACGGAGCCTGGTTCGAAGTATGTACTTCGAATTCAAGGCTTCGAACACAGCTTCGAACCAAGAGCTTCGGAGCAAGGTGACTGAGTCAAAGCCTGCTTCGAAGTGTGCACTTCGAAAACAAAACTTCGAACACAGCTTTGAACAGAAAAACTTCGAAGCTCACCTTCGAACAGAAAGCTTCATACACAACTCTCAAAAGGACAACCTTCGAACAAAGAAGCGAAGTCTGTCACACGACAGAAAACCAGGTCCGAAGCCAGTGCTCTACCTTCGAAAAGAGCAAGCTCCGAAAAGAGAGGCGAAGGGTGACACGCTATACAGAAGTCAGTGCGAGGCCTAGCGGAGCTACAAGCTTCGAACCCAACTTCGAAACTTGTCGAAGTATGGGCTTCGAACAGATAGGGCTGAAGCCCCTTCGCACTATTGTTCGAAGTATGCGATGCTGTCCGTTCACAAAAAATACTTCGAAGCTTTTCAACACAGACCGCACATCGAAAATCAAAGATTGAGCGAAGCCTTCGAGGATGCTAAGTCGAAGCCTGTCTCATGGAGCTGAGGGGCTTCGAACAGAGAAAGACTTCGCCAGAGACACAACCAGAAAAGGTAATAGACCCTGTCAGCTTCGATCAAAAAGCTGTGCAGTAGAAGGTGAAAAGCTGCACAGAACACTGTAGCTGCAGGGAAGTAGTACTACTTGCAACAGCAAGAACTAGTACTACTAGAATGAAGAACACACCCAGCCGAAGCCTCCAAAGCCTCAAAAATCACGGGAAAACTTGCTATGCTAATGTAATACAGCCATTTAAAACCTTTGCAGATGCAGCACACAATGAAATAGGGCATTTACTGCAACATTAAAAGCAAAGCATTAAACACAGGAGCAAATGCTTCCTGGCGGCGCAAGCAGGGAACCAAGAGAGGAGAGAGGCAATGCAAGAGACAAAAAGTGACCCAAAAGAGTGGATTTGATTTCAGCACAAAGGGGGTCGACCAAACCCTAGGGATTGGGGTCCTATTTATAGGCAGCCCAACACTAGGAATATTCTACCAGCCCCTTAGGGTTTTTACAGACTCAAAAATAAAGGAAAAGACTCTACTGCCCTTAGGAATTTTTACAGACACAACTGACTGACTATGGGCCTAGAGTTACAGATGACATATCCGGAAGCTAAGTTTTCGTAGCGACTACGGCTTCTCTTCTGGACAGTCGGATACAGAATCAACGGTTGTCAGTTTTACGCCGAAACTGACAAAGCCTCCACTGGCTTTGCACCAGGTACCCGGATTGGGCCGGCCCGATTCCGCAGCTCTCTCAGCCCGGCAATCACTCACCGCCCGTGTACCTGAGTCAGTCCTGGTCAACAGCCCAGTGGGTCTTCTACTGCTTCTGGCCCATGCACCCGGATTGGGCCAGCCCGACTTCGCAGCCTCCTCTGCCCGACAGTCGCTCGCTGCCCGTGTACCTGAGTCACACGTGGCCCATGAAACAGCAGATCTCTTCTCTTCTTCAGTCCTCTTTGACTATCGTTGACAATGACTCATCACTTCTGGAGCCATGAGGCCCACGCTATTCAGCATGGCTCCTCAGTGGTTCAGCGATGGCCTTCCGTTTCCGAGCGGCTGCTCTGGTCGAGGTAAAGTCTGGTAGAGGAGGGGGCGCCATCCCGAGAGCTCCCCACACTCTGTTGGAGCGCTCCCAGCTCCCCACCAGCTCTAGCCTCTTCTGCCTTTCAGCCACTGTAGGGCTCCGAGGACCCGTTCGGTGGCCCGAGCTATGTTTGTTGGACCGGAAACGGCGACCAGAGGGGGGTGAATGGGAGCTTTTAAAAACTTGGGCTAAAAACAGCCTTCGGTTTTAATTCTGTCTACTGCGGAACAGGCTTCGAACACCAACCTTCGAAGGTCTGATTCGGAGGTACTTGACAGCTCCGAACACAGGCTTCGCAAGGAGTAAAAGTCCGAAGCCAAGTAGACTTCGCTCCACCCTCAACCCCGAAAACAACTCTGCTAAGTCAGTGCAGGCTCCGCACACAGGGTGCTTCGAGCAGGCTTCGCACTTCACCCTTGCAAGAGTGGACTACCCTCCGAGGACTTCGACCTAAAACTTAGCGACAGCAACTGGTGCTGGGCTTCGTTCTGCGAAGGTCAAAATGCACACTAACAGACTATGCTAGGGGCTTCGACACGAGAAGGAAAAATGGGCTTCGATCAGGGCTTTGCTAGTAAGCAGCGAGGTCTAGCCTCCTGTTACACAGAGCGAACGCGCACTGAAAAACACACTTCGCACACAACACACTTCGCCAACACAGGCTTCGATGCACTGTCACAAGTCACTCAAGGTGACATACAAATGGACGAAGTATGCAGCGAGGTATGTAAAACAAGCTCAAGCAAAACGCACACAGAAGCAGGGCTTGGTCGCTTGAACAAGGAACACTAAAATGAACTCACTGGATGAATACAATGTATGAGGAGGCTAGTACAGGAGCTCAACAGTAAATGCTCAAAGTGTTAAATGTTACCTACCCAGCCCCCATATTTATAGCCCACAGTTCACCCAAGTGAATTGACTACTTTACCCCTAGAGTTTACATTGGTTTTGTCTCTACAGAACAGAGGGGTACAAAAGGTAGTCAACTTTATTCTAGAGGCTTCTCTGTCAGCTTTGCAGAGGGGACAGCGTCAGCTTTTTGCATAGCAGACAGTGTCAGCCTTTGCAGTCTTTGACCTTCCTGAAGCGCCCCTTCGCACGCGAGGGGTGCGGTAGCTTCGGTGAGAAGCCTTGAGCCAGATGACCTTCGCTTCACCGAAGTTAGCCTCCGATACAGTGACGGTTTTGAGCCGAAGCCGTCAAAGCCCTTGGGCCTTCGCACCACCACCTCCGGAGTGGACCACCACGGCTTCGCAGCTACTCCCAGCTTGAACTCCGTCAGGCCGTGTACCGAAGCCATGCATGGCCGAAGCACCACAAGACAACCACACTCCGAAGCCCCACCTTCGGAGTACCACCCTTCGAAGTCCCTCCTTCATCCAAGGCCTCCGCACGAAGCATTCCATGAGCACTTCGTCGCAGTGTCTCTCCCCGAGCACACTCCTCGATGAGCCTCACCCGGACCATGCCTTCGATGCGCCTCGACTTCTGAGACCTTCGTCGGGTACCTTCGAATGTCTCCCTTCGGAGCACACTTCGAACTCCTTGCCTCCGCAGAGGACTTGATCCACCAAACTCCGAAGTCACTCCATTCGGAGTACCTTCGAAGTGCCTCGCCTCCGAGGACTTTGTCTCGGAGTACCTTCACCCGGAGCCACGCTCCGCACTTACTGCCTTCACCTGGCGCACCTCGACCCGAGGACCTACCTGGACCCCTTCGCAGCCACCGTGATGGAGCTCCCCGCTCCCCTGGCATCAAGCCTCCCGCTTGACCCAGGTTCACCTGCTACGTCCGTCTGTCGCCTCCGAAGTCTCTGCGCACCACAGACAAACAGACAAGTGTATCCAGTACTCCGGAGACCTCTCCGGGTTAGCAACCTTCGGCACACACTCCGATGTACCGCCCAAAGTACCGAGACCTTCGGTACACACCCAGTCATCGTGTACTGTCAGACCCCTCCGACAGGCACACTCCGCTGCAACAGCTGCAGCAACCAAAGTCCACCGAACCCTTCGGTGAAACCACCTTCGAATACCTTCGGAGGTCCAACCTCCGAACCCCCTTCGGAGGTACCCCTTCGAACCAGAGGTTAAAAGCCTGTCAATCACTCATCACAAACACCGAAACCAACCCTTGGTTTCTCAATCTCCCCCTTGATGAGTGCATTGACAACCAAATTCAAGTTCAAGAAAATTTGAAAAAGTTCAGCACACAAGTGACCATTAAAAACTCAGAAACGAGCCAAATGATGTCACTTGACATAAGAATTTTCCTCCCCCTTTTCAAAAGAGTAAAAGCCCCTTCGACAAATCTCCCCTTTTCAAGATAAAACTCCCCCTAAGTAATTTAAATGTACCCCCTTGCAACAGAGAACTCAAAAATTTCTCCCCCTTTGGCAATGCAAGCATCAAGGAGCATGTAAAAGATGCATTGCTTGGTAATGAGCAGAATTGCAAAGACATATAAAGCAAAAATATGCCAAAACTTAATACCAAATATCATGTGCTCAGCTCAATTTAACATTCTCTAAAAACATGATGACAGCATGTGATTTTGTCATTTAGAAATAAAAGCATCACCACTCAATCACGGTAACTAGACAAGTAAAAGCAAGTACTGTGCAAAGCTAGTCAATTTCTACTCTAGACAGACAAGTCCAGTTCAAATGGAGCAATGAAAGCAAACTTGATGATTAAATGAATTTTGTTGTTCTTTTCTTAATGTCAGGGGTTATTTGTCTGTCCACCTTATACTATCCAATCAGGCCAAGCCTAGGCATGAAAGCCATCAGAAGCTTAAAGCAATGATTTTGGCATACACTATACTATCCCAGTTCAGACCAATGTGCAATGGTAAGCAGTCTAGAATAGAGTAGTGCGACAAACAAACCCACCTGGATCTTGTCACTTGAAGAATGCAAATCATGGAGTTTTTTATTTTAACTAAGTGAACCAATGTTTAGCACTTGATGAACATCCATGAGTAAGTAGAACAATTTTTCCAAGTTGCAATTTTTAGCATCCAAAGAAAAGGGTCTTACTATCGAGCAGAAAAAAGATAGCTAAAGCAGTCCTGCCTACACATGCTAGATACAAGATTAAGCAGAGAGCATGATTTGAGTTTGAAAAGAAAACATCATGCACATTAATGTTTCAGAAAAATTAAAAAGAGCTGAGCTGACACGATTTCATGAATTATAATCAGGCATATAAGTGCAAAAGATGTAAATGCAATTTCACACATAATGAGCATATGCAATATAATTAGAGACAGCTCCCCCTCACAAAATGCCGTACGAGTGACAAATACCAAGTTCCCCACGCAAGTAGGCAAAACGAGAAGCATCGAGGGGTTTAGTGAAAATGTCGGCTAGATGGTGTTGGGTATCAACATATTGAAGTTCAATATCACCCTTCTCATTGTGATCTCTGAGAAAATGATACCGTACATCAATGTGTTTGGTTCTGGAGTTCTGAACCGGGTTGTTTGCCATACAAATAGCACTAGTGTTATCACAGAAAAGTGGAACACTCTTATAATCTAACCCGAAATCCCGCAAAGTGGAAGCCATCCACAAAATCTGAGAGCAACAGCTAGCTGCAGCAACATATTCGGCCTCAGCCGTCGATTGTGCCACACTAGACTATTTGCGGGAAGACCGGCAAACCAGAGAAGTACCCAGAAAATGACAAGTACCAGAGGTACTTTTCCTATCAATTCTACACCCAGCAAAGTCCGCATCGGAATAACCTCGAAGACATAAAGATGAAGATGTTGAATACCATATGCCAAATTCGAGGGTATGTTTGAGATACCTTAGGATGCGCTTTACCGCTTGGCGGTGCGAAGCTCGTGGTGAAGCTTGAAAACGAGCGCACAGACACACTGCGAAGTGTATGTCCGGCCTCGTAGCAGTCAAGTAGAGGAGGGAGCCGATCATGCTTCGGAACTCCTTCTGATCAACGGCTTCTCCATCTTCGTCAGGATCCAATGCTACAGATGTAGCCATTGGAGTGGCGAGGGGCTTCGCATCTGCCATGTCAAACTTCTTGAGCAGTTCCTTGGTGTACTTTGCCTGGTGGACAAAAGTACCTTGTTTGCTTTGCTTGATTTGCAAACCAAGGAAAAAGGTGAGTTCACCCATCACGGACATTTCAAATTCCCTGCTCATGGTATCTGCAAACTCGGCAACCAAAGCATGAGAAGAGCCACCAAAGATGATATCATCCACATAAATATGAACTAGGAGGAAATCTTTGCCATGCTTGAGAGTAAACAGGGTTTTATCAACAGAGCCCATCAAATACCCTCGCTCAAGCAGAAAAGACTTAAGTCTATCATACCAAGCCCGAGGGGCCTGCTTGAACCCAAAAGAGCCTTAAGGAGTTTAAGGACTTTATGTGGGTACTTGGGGTTTTCAAAACCAGGGGGTTGTTTTACATAAACGTCTTCGCCTATGAAGCCATTAAGAAAAGCACTTTTGACATCCATTTGATAGAGCTTGAATCCCCGGGATGTCGCAAAGGCAAGCAAAATCCTAATGGCCTCAAGGCGAGCAACAGGTGCAAAAGTTTCAGTAAAATCAAACCCTTCTAGTTGAGAAAAGCCCTGAGCTACAAGTCTAGCCTTGTTTCTAACTATAGTCCCATCCTCCCCTTGTTTGTTTTTGAAAATCCATTTTGTTCCAATGAAATGAACATTTGGTGGAGGATCAACTAAAGTCCAGACTTGGTTTCTCTCAAAATTTTCAAGTTCCTCATGCATGGCATTGATCCAACTAGAATCAGAAAGTGCATGACTAACATCTAAGGGCTTGAAAGAAGCAACAAAAGTAGAATTAGTGAAGTGAGCATGAGAACGTGTTACCCTTTGATCAAGCTCACCAATGATCTGCTAGGGAGGGTGTATCCTTTGAACATGATGTGGAGCCTCGCGGCGGGATGCAGTCTCCCCCTCAACTTGTGCGTTGGAGTGGTCCAAGATGACTGATGTTGAGGTAGTCGCTTCGGGACCTCGTGCCGAAGTGGTTGAAGAGGGGTCAGCTTCGGGGGTTGATGTCGAGGGCAGTAGGGGTTCATCCTCGAACTCTCCGGGATCTTCGTCTTCGAAGATGGTCTGTTCCATGTCGTGTTCATTTGCCTGTTCAAGAGCAGAACTAACAGAGGGAGTTGATTCATCAAAAGTCACATCACATGACTCGATGACAGTGTTAGTTTCCAAGTTATAAACACGATAAGAATGACCATGTGTAGTGTAACCCAAAAAGATCCCGTCAGAAGAACGCGACTCAAATTTGTCCAAGTTACCACGTTTTAGGATAAAGCAACGACAGCCAAAAACTCGAAGATGAGTAACCTTGGGCTGTCTCCCAAAATGTAGCTCATAGGATGTCAAATTCAAAATTGAGCGCAAGAAGATTCGGTTTGAGATGTAACAAGCAGTGTTCATGGCCTCAGCCCAGAATTTTCTAGGAGTCCTATGCTCATCAAGCATCGTCCTAGCCATCTCAACTAAAGTGTGGTTTTTCCTCTCAACGACACCGTTCTGTTGAGGAACCCGCGGAGCAGAGAATTGATGTTCTATGCCATGCTCCATGCAAAAGTCAACAAAGAGACTGTTTTTGAACTCGGTGCCATTATCACTTCGAATGAATTTTAATGCACCGGGGAGTTCAGTGAAAAGTCTCAAAGCCAAGCTCCGAAAGTGTGAAAACACTTCATCCTTGCTGGCAAGAAAGAAGACCCAAGAGTAGCGAGAGAAATCGTCGACAATAACTAATACATACCACTTGCCGCCTAAAGAACTAACCCGAGCAGGACCTACAGTGTCCATATGGAGAAGTTCTCCGGGTTGTTCAGTCATCACTGTGGTGACTGGCGAATGCGAAGCGGCAATCATTTTTCCATGTCGACAAGGAGCGCAAACTAAATTCTTCTCAAACTTGAGCTTGGGCAATCCTCGGATCAGACCTAGGGCGCTCAGACGAGCGAGCAACTCAAAGCTCATATGCCCTAGTCTCCTATGCCATTTCCAAAGCTCAGAAGTCGACTGTGCAACAAGACAATGAGAAGAACCAGAAGACTCTGAAAAATCAGCTCCAAAAACTCTCCCAACTCTAAAGATCTTACACACCACAACGCCATCAGAATTGAGCACTTGCGAAGTATCGCGATGAAATCGCACTTCGAAGCCCTCATCAAGTAACTGAGATACAGACAGCAAATTGTATCCCAGGTTTTCAACCAAAGCAACATCTTTGAGAGTGAAGTTCGAATTAATTCTTACCACACCTTTACCTTTCACTCTACTCCTTCGATTGTTTCCGAAGGTGATATGTTCCCTTTGCTTGGTTGTGGTGAGGCTGGAGAACCATGCTGCATCTCCGGTCATGTGGCGCGAACAACCGGAGTCCATGATCCACGTGCCCTCCAAGCCTCGATCTGTCACCTACACATGATAAGAATATCTCGATCGCTCAGTGCTGGGGTGAGTGAAAAAATGACGGGGCATCCAGCACTGAGTGACACGAGTAGTAGGCGCAGTAAAAGTAGACGGTCTACGCACATGATAATCAGAATGATGCAAAGTGCGAGGTCTACCTACATGCTGTGATCGAACAACATGTCGAGATCTCCTACTCTGACGAGGTACAAAGCTACTCGCCCGGGGTCTACCTCTATATGGAACATGGTGAACACCTCGAGGAGCAAAACCTCTCCGAGGAGCACGAGGAGCCTCAAAAGCAGGACGATAGTAAAACTCAGACTCATGCATACCTAAAGATGGGTAATGCATGTCCTGGTAACTCATCGCCTGAGAGCGTCGCTCATCCTTGATGCGACGATAACAGAACCCAACCAAATGACCCGCCCGCTGACAGTAGGACCAATGAAAAATTCTCCTAGGGGCACTCTCATGGGTCACAGGAGAAACTCTCACAGGCTCCTTGGGCTTCTTCTGTGTGGTTTTCTTTGGAGGATTTTTCTTGGCAGGAGGAGTGGTTTTCTTATGATCTCGGGTAGGTTTCTTGGCTGGTGGAGTGTCTAACAGAGCTCTCTCTTTCTCTAAGGTAGTGGGTGAGGTGAAAACAGTTTTGTTCTTACTGTCTGAAGAAATCCTCTCAAAACCCAAACCTAGAGCTACCCCTGCTCTGTCTGCACACATCTTGGTCTTGGCCAAGAGCAAATCCATCCTACCCTTTCCCTCAGTGCATTTGTTAACCACAGAAAGAAGGTATTCATTTTCAGACATGAGGTTCTCAGCCCGCTCTCTAACAGTGCCTAGTTGGTCCTTAAGGGTAATGCATGTGTCACAAACAGGCTGCACATCCTTAGAACTACCGGCCCTCTCTAGTCTAGCCTCTAAATCATGAACATGTTTATCACGTAAATTAATGCTCTCGCGCAATAAAGAACAGTTCATGCATTCAATATTATCATGAGGTCTAGAATCCACCACCAAAAGTTGCTTCTGTGTAGTCTCAAGCTCAGAAAAAGTATGAGCATGTACAGAACGCAACTGAGCAAGCTCACCCATGACTACAATACAAGATTCACATTCAGCATCATTTATTTTAGACTTAAGCATGGCATATTCAGTAGAAACAGATTCTAGCCTAAGTCTAAGTTCTTTTCTTTCTCTAGCGGCTTGCACAAGTAATGTATCCTGACCAAGAACTACTTCATTGAGCTCATATAATTTTATTGAAAGCTGGTCATAGGATAGAGGTACCTCAGATGAGTCAAGCTCATCGCCGCTGTGATCGTTGTCGGCCATGAAGCAAAGGCCGGTGAAGTCTCGTCCCTTCTTGTCCTTCTTGTCCTCCTTCATTGGGGACTCCTCCTCCTTAGAGCTCGACTCCTCAGTCGAGGAAGTGTCGATGTCGCTGAGAGCAGCAACAAATGCTCTGGAAGCGGCTTTGGCTACTCTCTTAGCCACCTTGCCACGCTTTCCCTTCACAAAGGGTTTCCTCTCCTTCTTGTGGTATTTGGGGCGCTCACTCTCATCTCTCTTCTTGAGTTTTGGGCAATTGGCCTTGATGTGAGAAGTGTCACCGCATTCAAAGCAACCACTAAAACCTCTTCTCCTCTGATCCCGTCTCTCATGATGAAAATGGGTGAACCTTCTGGCAATGAGAGCAAGCTCGTCATCGTCCAGAGTATCCACCTGCTCCTTTGTGACGGAGACCAGGGAGGACAAAGCAAAACCATCTGCAAGAACACAAGTACTAGATGTGCTTGGTTCTGCAGCGGTGCCACGGCTAGTGCTAGAAACCAATGCCAATGGCTGTGGCAAAGAGCTTCTGTGCACAGCAAGAGATGCCTTGGCAATCTCTGTGGACTTCAGCTTGCTAAAGAGCTCATCACAGGTCAATGTGTCATAACCTGTGGACTCCTCAATGCTGGATATCTTTACTTCCCATATGCTACGGTCAAGAGCATAGAGAAGCTTGATAGCCCTATCATGATCATTGTAAGCAAGCGTCCCGTTGGACCGCAAGTTACTCACTATAGCATCAAAGCGCGAAAACATGGCATCTATAGATTCACCAGGTGCCTGCACAAACAGCTGATACTGTTGATTGTATGTGCTTTGGCGCCTGGCCTTGATCTGAGTAGAGCCCTCATGAAAAATAGTGAGAGTGGTCCAAATTTCCCTAGCAGTCCTAAGGTGTTGTACCCTATCAAACTCACTCCGACTCAAACCAATGAACAATATATTCCTAGCCTTGGAGTTGGCATTATACTGATCTTTTTCTGTTTGAGAGGTGCGAGTATCAGGGATGGAGTATTGTGAGTCCACAATCTCCCAAATTGCATTTCCTTGGCTTAGCAAGTAAGCCTCCATGCGCACCTTCCAGTATGCAAAGTCAGTCCCATCGAACAGAGGAATTTTACTGCCTCTGTCCATGTCGCCAACAGATCACAAAACCGGTTAAGGTCAACTGGTGATCTTAACCCGCTCTGATACCAATTGTTGGACCGGAAACAGCGACCAGAGGGGGGGTGAATGGGAGCTTTTAAAAACTTGGGCTAAAAACAGCCTTCGGTTTTAATTATGTCTACTGCGGAACAGGCTTCGAACACCAACCTTCGAAGGTCTGGTTCAGAGGTACTTGACAGCTCCGAACACAGGCTTCGCAAAGAGTAAAAGTCCGAAGCCAAGTAGACTTCGCTCCACCCTCAACCCCGAAAACAACTCTGCTAAGTCAGTGCAGGCTCCGCACACAGTGTGCTTCGAGCAGGCTTCGCACTTCACCCTTGCAAGAGTGGACTACCCTCCGAGGACTTCGACCTAAAACTTAGCGACAGCAACTGGTGCTGGGCTTCGTTCTGTGATGGTCAAAATGCACACTAACAGACTATGCTAGGGGCTTTGACACGAGAAGCAAAAACGGGCTTCGATCAGGGCTTCGCTAGTAAGCAGCGAGGTCTAGCCTCCTGTTACACAGAGCGAACGCGCACTGAAAAACACACTTCGCACACAACACACTTCGCCAACACAGGCTTCGATGCACTGTCACAAGTCACTCAAGGTGACATACAAATGGACGAAGTATGCAGCGAGGTATGTAAAACAAGCTCAAGCAAAAAGCACACGGAAGCAGGGCTTGGCCGCTTGAACAAGAAACACTAAAATGAACTCACTGGATGAATACAATGTATGAGGAGGCTAGTACAGGAGCTCAACAGTAAATGCTCAAAGTGTTAAATGTTACCTACCCAGCCCCCATATTTATAGCCCACAGTTCACCCAAGTGAATTGACTACTTGACCCCTAGGGTTTACATTGGTTTTGTCTCTACAGAACAGAGGGGTACAAAAGGTAGTCAACTTTATTCTAGAGGCTTCTCTGTCAGCTTTGCAGAGGGGACAGTGTCAGCTTTTTGCAGAGCAGACAGTGTCAGCCTTTGCAGTCTTTGACCTTCCTGAAGCCCCCCTTCGCACGCGAGGGGTGCGGTAGCTTCGGTGAGAAGCCTTGAGCCAGATGGCCTTTGCTTCACCGAAGTTAGCCTCCGATACAGTGATGGTTTTGAGCCGAAGCCGTCAAAGCCCTTGGGCCTTCGCACCACCACCTCCGGAGTGGACCACCATGGCTTCGCAGTTACTCCCAGCTCGAACTCCGTCAGTCCGTGTACCGAAGCCATGCATGGCCGAAGCACCACAAGACAACCACACTCCGAAGCCCCACCTTCAGAGTACCAACCTTCGAAGTCCCTCCTTCGTCCAAGGCCTCCGCACGAAGCATTCCATGAGCACTTCGTCGCAGTGTCTCTCCCCGAGCACACTCCTCGACGAGCCTCACCCGGACCATGCCTTCGATGCGCCTCGACTTCTGAGACCTTCGTCGGGTACCTTCGAATGTCTCCCTCCGGAGCACACTTCGAACTCCTTGCCTCCGCAGAGGACTTGATCCACCAAACTCCAAAGTCACTCCATTCGGAGTACCTTCGAAGTGCCTCACCTCCGAGGACTTTGTCTCGGAGTACCTTCACCCGGAGCCACGCTCCGCACTTACTGCCTTCACCTGGCGCACCTCGACCCGAGGACCTACCTGGACCCCTTCGCAGCCACCGTGACGGAGCTCCTCGCTCCCCTGGCATCAAGCCTCCCGCTTGACCCAGGTTCACCTGCTACGTCCGTCCGTCGCCTCCGAAGTCTCTGCACACCACAGACAAACAGACAAGTGTATCCAGTACTCCGGAGACCTCTCCGGGTTAGCAACCTTCGGCACACACTCCGGTGTACCGCCCAAAGTACCAAGACCTTCGGTACACACCCTGTCATCGTGTACTGTCGGACCCCTCCGACAGGCACACTCCGCTGCAACAGCTGCAGCAACCAAAGTCCACCGAACCCTTCGGTGAAACCACCTCCAAATACCTTCGGAGGTCCAACCTCCGAACCCCCTTCGGAGGTACCCCTTCGAACCGAAGGTTAAAAGCCTGTCAATCACTCATCACAAACACCGAAACCAACCCTTGGTTTCTCAATGTCTTCCGGAGCTAAAGCCAATGGAGCCGCTGGAAAAAAGGGTAACATAGTGTAAGTATGTTGTTTTCATCATCTAATGCTTTACTGCAAGAGTTGAAGTCTTACCTAGGGTTTGGACATCACCCTCCGAGGTCTGTTGGAACACTATCGGCCAGTTGGCCCTGAGGGGTGGAATCAGAAGGGTGATGAACTCTTCGGCAAGGTCGCGCATGCTCATGCGGCTTGCCACCGAGGTCAATAGCCCTAGCCGCGTGGAGAGCAGGCTAGGGTTCGGAGCGATCTCTGCCTCCTTTCGGAACCAGATCTCCTGGAGAGGCCCTGTGAGGGGGGAGTCCTCTCCGACTTCGGCGTAGAACCACCGAAGGATACAGTTGGTGTACCATCGATCGTTGATGGCCTTCGCAGGGAAGTGTTGGGCGTGCTCCCTCCGCAACTGGAAGTTGATGCTGCCGAAGGCTGTTATCACCTTGGAGTCCCCGGGCCCGTCCTGCGGATTCGGCTGGCAGATAGCTTCATGAGTGGCGGCGAAGACCTCCGAGCGTCCTTCGCACCCTTCGGCCCGGAGCGCCCACTCGAAGACAGCTAGACGGGCGACGACATTGGGGGATAATTGAGGTAACGTGATGGGGGATTGGTCCCGATCTTCCGCTAGGTAAAGGATAAACTTGGGTTGGTGGAGAATCTCGACGTTGGCGATCCAAGGCTCCGGTCCGGCGGATCAAAACCTTGCAATCGTTACACCACTGTCTCCGTTGGTTATCAACCACGCAGGACGCGATTGACCTCGCCACGAAGGCTAATTCCTGCAAGCGAACCCAAGAACACAAGCAAGAACAGGAAGGATACAAATCGAATGCCAAATCACAGACAAACGAAGATAAGTTGAGGTTTCACAAACGCCAATGCGGCAGCCAATCGGTCCGGCGCAAGAGGCGGGATCTAAACACAACAGTGTAGATGCAACAAAGCAAAACCTAACCCTAGAAGTTGCTGGCGTGAGAATATATAGGGCGGCGGCCTGTGGAAGGCGAACAGACATGGGCTGTGGGCTAGAAGGCGAACAGACATGCACTATGGGCCAACACGGTCCAGTTTTGTCACGCAGGACGGTTTCGGTCACACAGAACGACTCGAGACTCCAAATGATGTGAAACCAACGGCAAACGATCCGTCTTCTCCTCAGCTTTCCAAAAAGTCAAAGAACGCGCCAATCGGACTTCGTATGAGGAAGTTATGCCCATTTTGGTGCAGGGTGGTCGATGTAGTCCGAACCAGCGAAATCTTGACTTCAAATATCCGTGCGGCTCCGTCTTGAACTCCAATGCTTCTATTCCATCTCCCATGTTCCTAAGCAACAAAATATCACTAGTATTCAGTAGCATCCCATCCAAACAAATATTGAAATAGTTGCTAAGGAAAGAATTAACCTCATGGTTCAAGCGACGGGCACGGGCGCGTGTGATTCGTCCTAGTAACTGAATTGTAAGTGGAGGCTTCATGTGTGTATCATGTGAAGTGATGTCCTCATCATCCTCCCCTTCTTGAATTGGAGTCGTCCTCGACTCAAGCTCATCGTCAGCTCCCAAATAGGGTTTTAATTCATCAGCATGGGGTATCAATTTAAACTTTCTCAAATCAGGAAAACGTTCCTTGCGCAAGTACAACCAAACAAGATCTCCTGGTTTGAAAAACATCTTCTTTCTTCCTTTATTTGTCTTTTGAGCAAAATAGCGTGCTTTCTTTTCTATAACTTTCTTGGTCTTCAGATGCATAGCTTTCACAAACTCTGCACACTTAGTTGCTTCCATGTTTGCTCTCTCTTGAAAAGGAAGTGACAGCAAATTAAGTGGTGTGATTGGCTTAAAACCATACACCACTTCTGACGGGCACAAGTGTGTTGTTGAGTGGACATGTGGAAGACAGTCCTCCCATTCTTTCAAGTTCTTCTTAATCATTGCCCGCAGCAACATGGAGAGTGTACGGTTTACCACTTCTGTTGGACCATCAGTTTGCGGGCGACAAGTTGTTGAAAACAGCAATTTTGTGCCAAGCTTGGCCCACATTGTCGGCCAAAAGTAACTCATAAACTTCACATCATGATCTGAAATGATGGTTCTAGGCATCCCGTGCAATCTCACAATTTCCCTGAAAAATAAATCAGCAATATGTGAAGCATCGTTGGTCTTGTGACAGGGAATAAAATGTGCCATTTTAGAAACCTATCCACTCTTACAAATATGGAGTCTCTCCCCCTCTTTGTCCTAGGCAATCCCACAATAAAGTTCATGCAAATATCTTCCCAAGGTGCACTAGAAACAGGAAGTGGAGTATACAAACCATACGGGTTAAGTTTGGACTTAGCTTTATGGTATGTGGTACAGCGCTGCACAAATCGTTCAACATCTCTCCGCATCTTTAGCCAATAAAAATTATTGGACAGCAGGGCCAAAGTCTTTTCTCTCCCAAAATGTTCCATTAATCCACCGCCATGTGATTCCTGCAACAACAGCAAACATACGGACGAATCTGGAACACATATCTTGTTAGCATGGAACAAGAAACCGTCATAAACATGAAATGTTTTCCAGTCTTTCCCCTCATTACATTTAGTGTATGGTTCAGCAAATTCTTTATCTACAACATACAAATCTTTCAAACTTTCCAAATCTGGATCGTTAATATCAAGTTGAGATAAAAGAACAACCATGCGAGACAATGTATCAGCAACCACATTTTCTTTGCCATTCTTGTATCTCACAATGTATGGGAAAGATTCAATAAATTCAACCCGTTTAACATGTCTATGGTTCAGTTTAGCTTGCCCTCTCAAATATTTTAGTGCTTCATGATCAGAATGTATATTAAACTCCTCAGGCAAAAGGTAATGTCGCCAAGTCTTAAGCACACGCACTAAGGCATATAATTCACACTCATAGGTAAAATAATTCAATTGTGGACCATGCAATTTCTCACTAGAATAGGTCACGGGTTTACCTTCTTGTAGCAGCACATCTCCTATTCCAAAATCACTAGCATCATCACATTCTAACTCAACAGACTTACTGAAGTTGGGTAGCTGAAGTAGAGGTGCACGTGTAAGGAGATCCTTGAGTGGGGCAAAGGCTTGTTCTTGTGCTGGCTTACGAGTAAACGTAACTCCCTTCTTGGTCAACTCAGGTAAAGGACCGGCTATGGTGCTGAAATCTTTCACAAAACGCCGATGGAAACCTGCAAGACCAAGAGAACTATGTACTGCAAGATTAGTTTTAATTGCATGCATGACACGTCCCTTCAGATTATTAACTTGTGATGAGGAAGGAGAAACAACTTGATCTTTTTGTTGCCTCGAAAGCGTTTTAGCTACTTGCTGATTTTCAGAAAGTTGTTTGCTCTTTTGTGCGTCCCTAGCACGTTTTTCTTGTTCAAATTTCACAATTTCAGCAGGAGTCATAGGAAGCAATGTAACTTTCTTTCCTTTATACATAAATGTGTACTTATTGCTCCTACCATGGTGTGTAGCATTAGTATCATATACCCAAGGTCTACCAAGTAATAGAGAACATGCTTGCATCGGTACTACATCAAAATCAGCACTTCCAAAGTATGTACCAATGGAAAATTCGATGTGAACAGTTTGTGTTACCTTGACCTTACCGCTGTCGTTGAGCCATTGCACATGGTAAGGGTGTGGATGTGCACGTGTGGGAAGTTGAAGCTTAGTTACCACGTCGAGGCTCACCAAATTGTTGCAACTACCGCTGTCGATGATGACATGCGCACGACGGTCTTTGACGCGGAGGAAGGTCTGAAATATATTGTTCCGTTGTGACTGGTCGTCCTGGTCCATGTGAGTGCTCAAGTCACGTTGTACAATAAGTGCTGCCATGTTAGAGAAAAGACAAAGCAACAAAGAATAATCCTTATGTAAAACAGCTAGGTGGGGTGCTGGATGTGTGGTGGAAGCAATTCGTCAAGCACCTTACCCACGCTTGCAAGTGTTCTTACCACACCGCAGTGAGGTCACCGGCCTACAGGTGATGAACCAAGTGGAGGGTGGTGTACAATTGCAAGAAATGATCCTGTCCTGACTAAGAGAAATGTGTAGCTTGGAAGGCAAAGTGAGTAGCAAGGATTAGCGATAATAATAACAGTTAAACCAAGTTCAATAAGTATTCCCTAGTACTCGTCAAAGTTGCTGACCGTAGTGCTCCCAAAGTGAAAGTTCAAGTAATAGAGGGAAACTATGTGCCCAAAATCAAAAGGAAGCAAAAACAGGTCAAAATCAGCTCTCTATAGATCGGACAAGGGATTGGACAAGAGATCGGACAAGTGATCGGACAAGGGTATGTGCAATTTTTTTTTCTCTCTTTTTTTTTTGCTGCTGTTCGGATCGGACAAGAGATCGGACAAGAGTTCGGACAAAGGTTCAGACAAGAGATCGGACAAGCAACAAACAGCCAAAGACTTCCTCAGATCGGACAAGTGTTCGGACAGGAGTTCGGACAAGAGTTCGGACAAGCAAAAATAACAGGACCGCTTCTCTTTTTTTTTATATTTTTTTTCTCCTTTTTTTTCACTCTATTTTTTTTTGAAACAAGGATGACCAGAGGAGTAACCACAAAAATTGGCACCTACAACTGAGGTGGGATGTGGATCACAAAAAATCAAACAAGTTCGCTGTCCGGCGAGCAAAAACTTTGTCCAATTTTTTTCTTTATCTTCCCGATTTTTTTTTGGCGATTTTGGTGAGGGCTAACCGACCTTTGTTGGTTAGGGTACCCTCCAAATTGAGTCAGGAACACGTTCAAAAAATTTCAGATTTTTCTGCCAAACGAGCGAAAAGTTATGCCTGTTTTACTGAAGGGGGGTCACAAAGAGTAGATGTGGAAAACAAAGAAAGGTTGCGGAAGGGGGGGTTTTTCGGTGGGGAATTTTTTTCTGAGACACAAGAACAACTACTACTCAAACGACACAGAGGGATGACTAAACCAGCAACAAGACTCGACCAAGAACACGAACTCAACAAAGTTAAAACTGAAATTAAAATCGCAAGGCACAAAGGGGTTCTCGGTGGGGAATTTTTTTGGTGCGGTTTTCTGGACTCTGGGTAAAACAAAAGCAGATCGAGATTACCTAACGGGAAATCTGAGCTCTGATACCAGCTGATGGGGGAGTGGTCCCGATCTTCCGCTAGGTAAAGGATAAACTTGGGTTGGTGGAGAATCTCGACGTTGGCGATCCAAGGCTCCGGTCCGGCGGATCAAAACCTTGCAATCGTTACACCACTGTCTCCGTTGGTTATCAACCACGCAGGACGCGATTGACCTCGCCACGAAAGCTAATTCCTGCAAGCGAACCCAAGAACACAAGCAAGAACAGGAAGGATACAAATCGAATGCCAAATCACAGACAAACGAAGATAAGTTGAGGTTTCACAAACGCCAATGCGGCAGCCAATCGGTCCGGCGCAAGAGGCGGGATCTAAACACAACAGTGTAGATGCAACAAAGCAAAACCTAACCCTAGAAGTTGCTGGCGTGAGAATATATAGGGCGGCGGCCTGTGGAAGGCGAACAGACATGGGCTGTGGGCTAGAAGGCGAACAGACATGCACTATGGGCCAACACGGTCCAGTTTTGTCACGCAGGACGGTTTTGGTCACACAGAACGACTCGAGACTCCAAATGATGTGAAACCAATGGCAAACGATCCGTCTTCTCCTCAGCTTTCCAAAAAGTCAAAGAACGCGCCAATCGGACTTCGTATGAGGAAGTTATGCCCATTTTGGTGCAGGGTGGTCGATGTAGTCCGAACCAGCGAAATCTTGACTTCAAATATCCGTGCGGCTCCGTCTTGAACTCCAATGCTTCTATTCCATCTCCCATGTTCCTAAGCAACAAAATATCACTAGTATTCAGTAGCATCCCATCCAAACAAATATTGAAATAGTTGCTAAGGAAAGAATTAACCTCATGGTTCAAGCGACGGGCACGGGCGCGTGTGATTCGTCCTAGTAACTGAATTGTAAGTGGAGGCTTCATGTGTGTATCATGTGAAGTGATGTCCTCATCATAACGTGATGTGAAACAGATCCAGCACCTTCGCCAAGAAGTCGATGGCCGGAAGTCCCAAGCCCGCTTCGAACAACGCCTCGAAGACTACCACTTCTCCGCTTTACGGCCTCGGGGTTGATTCCGACCCAGGGACTCGAGTCCTCAGTCCGGCCCCCAGCTTACCTTCCACGGCCTCCTCAATAGACTCGGCGGTGCTCGTGGATTGGCCGATGAGGAAGCTTTGAGAAATCTTCTTCTTTGATGGTGGGCGGAGCTCCCGAGGGTTCTTGGGCCAGGCGTCGCCCGAAGCTCCCGCCATTGCTGCCACAGCCGAGGCGGCCCACGCTTGCCTCTGCGCTAGAGTGCTCGCCGCCGCCAGAATGGTGTGGCTGGTTCTCGCCATTGCCCGGTGGATTGGGAGATTGTGAGAATTGGAGGTTGAAGAAAGTGAATCACAGGTGCTGAGTGCGGTAAAAAGTTTTGAGTAACTTCTAATCCTCCTTTTATAATCGTTCGCTGGTTGCTACGCTTCGATTGCATTCACACTGCAGGTTCGACTTCCACCACTGGCAGGTGGGTCCAGAAAGTGGAACGGCGAGAAACTGCCATAAATTTCGACTGTTACCTTCTACAGGGCGTAACGGCTACTTGCGCCGTAACGGCTATAATCAAACGGCTCCTCACGTCGTTTGCGCTTCGGAGTAGTTCTTTTTCCTACGATGTGTTCACACCGCGTTGAGAGCGCGGAGAAGGGGTCCGAGATCCTTCGAAGGACTGTAATGTGTTCAAATTCTCTCTAAGTCTCATAATATGAAAATATTCCTTGCGTATACTGCCTCCCTTCTGTACAGGTTAAATACGGAGAGGTGTATTCGAGGGGCTACTGTTGGGGGAAATTGCTTCACTTTCAGGACTTAGAGATTAATAACTCAAAGGGTCACTAAGCTTCGGAGCTGGTGGGCTCTTATTCGAAGGTGAAGGCATCAAGCCGAAGGGTGCCTCGATCCGAAGTCCTGAGAAGCCCTCCGCAAGATACGAAGGCTCCAAAGCAGAGCGACAGGATTGATAAGATGTTTGGCTTATCCATCTGCCTCGGATAACTTTACCCTTTTTAACCCTGCTCCAGGTACCGAATAGTTTCCACTATGTCGGTTGTAATCTAGGGGTAATTAGGTCTTTTCCTTAGATATTTTTGCCTATAAATACCCCCTCTCTACCCTGTAACAAGGATCGAAGACTCAGATAGTCAATACACATATTCGAATTACTTGAGCTATTATCCAATACGGAGGCTTGAGACAGTTTTTAAATACGAACTCACTGTTTGTCCATTCTTGATCTCAGAGAACCTGTTAGCGTAAACTTTTACGCCAACAACTACCATAATGATGATGATACAATCCTGGCCAATGAGGCTACACATCATGCGGCCAAATTGATGCTGGACTAGGGCTGGTCATGGTCAAAGAGGTGGCCTAAAAATATTTCCAGCTGCTCATACTCGGGGTCCTGCCCAACGAATCTATGTTGCACATGCTGGTTACAATTGAGATATTGATTTTGATGAATATGATGACCATCGGCGAGTTCCTCCTATTCGCTTCGGTCGTTTCAGCGATCATCGAGGTGATAATTTTACTTGCCATGAATATTATGGTAATAATCAGTTTGGTTGTCTGGATGGTCTCCATCATCAACACTAACATCATGGTGACCCTGAACGACATGTGAGGATGATGGTTCAGGGAAAGTCGATCAAAAACATAGATTCCTGTTGTTGCCCACTTGCCTTCCTTGCGAAGGTGCCAACTCGCTGGCGGGAAGCTCCGACGGCGGCGAGGGCCAGGGGGAAGAGGAAGGAGTGGCAGCGACTGGACGGCTAGGTTCCGTCCGAGCCACCGCCTGCCAACGAGAGCGGTCTTTTGTTGACTATAATAAGTACAAGTCCTGAACTTTAATTAATTTTATAAAAAAATAGATAAACCCACTTTCGTCAGGGAATTCGCCGTCAGAGGAAAGAAGAAAACAACTGGTGCAAAGAGGCGGACCGCTCGACACGTTCCAGGCTTCCAGCCGGCAAGGCTCAGCTCCGCCGGCGTTGTACGAACGGTGAATTGATTCTTTCCCGGCGAACGTGCGAGCGACAAAACGGCGCCTTCCAATCCCTTGTCGTTCACACGCAAATCCACATCCGTATCCATCCATCCAGAGTTTTTTCCACACAAAACTCTTTCGTCGATCTCCCCCCGGCACGAAACCTACTACACACAGCATAGACTGACGCGGGTTAGTCCACGCAGTGACATCGCCCGATTAATCCCAAGGCACATTCACTTCCCTACCTAGTACCAGTATGACCCAATCAAGATTACGAGATGCTCACTCGAATCGGCTTATCAGAACCTGAATTTTGATTACGATACGATCATATGACACACTGTTCAAACATTAAACCGTGTGATTTTTCTAGTTGGATAACCAATTTCAAACGGAACCAGCAGTAAAGAATAAACAAATTATCCATTAAGCAAGCAATCTTCTTCCTAACTTACACAGATGCAAACCCAACGAAAACTAAATAAAAAGGAGTAAGGAAATTGCTGTGTCGGCCGGTTTGTGTTGACCACTCTGCTACTGCGACTACTTTTGCCATTGCCCATTGATTTCTTTTCTTTTTTTCCTCGTCTCACCGCTTCACAAGTGGTTGCCCAAGAATAATTAACAAAACGAAATGATAAAAATTGAGCACTAATCAGTTGGGCATCTACCATGCGAAGCGGGCCCACCACCTTGCACCTGATAGGGAAAAGGGTTAATTTTTTCTATGCCATTACGATTTTTACGGTTTGCCAAAATGCCATCGTTGTGTCACTGCCAGATGGGGGCCACCACAGTCACTGACAGTGGCATGTAGGCAATTTCTGAAAATTATAATGGCATGTGAGTAATTTTCCCTAGGGAAAAAATGGAGAAAACAAGGGGAACATGTGACCATGCTTCGGCCGCTGTTGCAGACTTGCACGGACGCGGCGGGGACGGGCTAAAGATCCGGCAGGATGCTGAAGAGCTCAGCGCAGGTCGCCGGCGACGGGACGGTCGGGGTGGCGAGGAGGTTGCGGGGGCTGGGGACGAACGGGTCGGCGTAGTAAGACGGTGATGACCAGGAGGCCCGGCCGTTGTTCGTGGCTCCGACGCCGCCGCTGCCGCCTGACGAGGCGGCGCCGGTAGAGGAGGCTCGGAGGATGGGGCTCAGCTCGTTCAGCCAGCTGATGCAGCTCGCGTCGAACGGCAGAGGGGAGAACTGCCCTGGGCCGGCGGCCGGCGGCAGCGAAGAAGGCAGCGGGGACAGGATGCCGGACCGGATCGAGCCAAGAACCGCCACGAGGCCGCCGTCGTCGACCCCTCCGTTCGTGATATCCACGTACTCAGGCGGCGGTTCGGGCATAGGGCGGACGGACCTCTCGATTGTCGCCAGCCTCGCCGCCGGGGACATCGCGGCCGACGGCGAGAGCAGCAGCTCTGGCGGAAAGAACGACTGCCCCGGAACGGGCTCAACCATCGGATTGTCCTGCGCCTGGGCCTCCAACTCAGGCGGAGGCGGCCCCGAGCCCGGACCGGTGAGCCACTGCACGACCGCCATGAACTCGTTGGGCTTGGCGTGGATGATTTTGGGCGACGCGTCGTATATGATGACCGGCGCCCGGGGCGGCGGCGGTCCGGCCTGCGCTTGGCCGCCCCCCGACGGCTTCTTGATGGCGTGCGACTCCATCCGCACGCTGAGCCGCGGCGGGCGCGGGCCCTGCAGCTGCCTCCGCGGCGTCGTTGCGGCCGACGACGGCGACGTCGACGACGACGACGGCGCGTCCATCCCCGGAAGCTCCATATTCACCTGACAGGCCCCGGCCTCGTCGTCGTCAGAAGAGGAGCGCCGGCGGCGAGCTCTCGGCGCCGCGGGAGGGGACGCGGATGAGAGGGGACAGCAAGCCGGGTCGGAAATGTGAATGGAAATGGCTCAACATCACGCATAGTGGGCCGAGACCGCGAGAGTGAGGCTGTGTCGGGCGCTCATCTCGGCACGGCGAAAACGTGAGGAAAAGTCAATGAGACGAGTGTTTTTTACGGCCGGTTTTTCCCGTTTGGAATTGGTTCCACGCGTGGTGTCGCGGCGTGGAGGAATCGGACTTCGTTTTCGTTTTGCCTTGGGTGGGGGGTGGGCGGGTTTAAATCCAGTTTGGTTTAATTGTACGTTTATCTAGTGAGATTTTCAAAATTTAGTTATTTTTTTAACGAGATGATTAAAACTTATGTAAACCAGCGTGGATTTTGTGAACCTACTTTCACGTGGACGGTTGTTATGTTTGGTATTGGATTTGCGTCTCTGGTGTCTTGTGCTGCGGTTGTTTTGTTTCTTTTACGGTGGTTGACCTGCCCAACTTGCCGTGGCGGAGGGTGAAATGCAATATAGGCTGATGGGTACGGGGTCTCGCATGGAACAATTTAAAGAACGGTATGGAGGTGATGGGTACTGCTCGTCTACTTGGCCAAAGTTCTGACGCTTTTGTGATCGTGCTATCACTACGTGTTTCGTTTGCCAACACCGTGTAAAAAGATTCTCAATACATGCAGTGGACTAGTGGAGCCATTTTGGAACTGTGGTATTGAACTAACAAAACCATGCTACTAGCAAATCGGCCCCAAAACAAGCTTGCTGTGTTTCACTGCCGGAGCTCTGGAGATCCAATATCACGAAAGCTCACGTACCATCAACTGAAGATTATCGATATATGCAAGGTTTTTCTCGTCGATGATTCCGGATTAATTCATGTAAGAGGAGAGGAGGCATTGGTTGCAAACGAGATTCTCTGCGGTCAGCCTCACCAATTATAGAGAGAAGTCGGCCCTTCAGCATCCTCCGATTTCGATCGGACGGACGCGCGAGGGGGGCTTCGCATAAGTGAGACTAGGGCTGGATAACGAGCCAGCTCGGCTCGTTAAGCTCGGCTCGTTATAGCTCGTTATGTTAATGAGCTAGCTCGGCTCGACTCGTTAACATAACGAGCAGAAAACCTAGCTCGGCTCGGCTCGGTCCAGCTCGCGAGCTAGCTCGTTTAGCTCGCGAGCCAATTATTTAAAAGATGATTAAATAATAAATATTTAAATAATCACGTATCAAACATCAAAATATGAAATAAATAGAATACATAAGGTTTAAAAAAATAATCATCCATAATTCCATCATTATTTCTATGATTCTATAAAATTAATCACACATGTTATTTGTTTCATACTTTTATATGAGAAATTCTATAACTTTTATATGATAAATTCTATATGTCATAATAATAAATTTATAATAACAAGTTAGCAAGTAATAACTTGATATTAACAAATAAATTATAAAATAATGAGTCTTATATTGTAAGATAGTGTTTTATTATTGTTTTAATGGGTTGACTTGACTACTTGTGCTGAGCTCGTTAAGCTCGCGAGCAGCTCGCGAGCCAGCTCGAACTCGCTCGTTATACTAACGAGCTAAAACAGCAGCTCAGCTCGTTAAGAAAATAGAACGAGCCAAGCCGAGTCGAGTCAAGCTAGTCACGAGCCGAGCGAGTTAACGAGCTACGAGTTTTTTGTCCATCCACTTTTTGTAGGAGGCTTTGAAGAGAGTAAAGGGGACTTCACACCGTCTGATCAAGATCGGACGGCTACAAAACCCGACTGCTCTTTGTAGTCAGCTTTCCGATTGTAGAGAAACCGGTTCCCATTGGTTGTCCTGTGCATGCATCTCCCTCGGCTAGCAACCTAGCTCCATCGACCGATCGACGTGCCAACGCCGAGCAAAGACGAGGGAACCGATGCAACGTAAGACGACGCGGCGTCAGAATCAGCATCGGCATCGGCGATGCGTGCCCGCGCGCGGCAACAAGGTCGTACCAGATGATGGAGTTGCTCTTCGCGCGTGTAGTGGTCGCGCGTAATCGGTGTGTTACCATCACACAGACCATGGGAATTTTACGTGTCACGTACCACAAGCAGTCGAGCACGGTGCGTCCGTGCCGAACCTTTTCGTGCACAGGTGCTCTCAAAAAATCGCCCCGGACGGTCGTTGTCCACCACAACTTTTCTGGTGTTGCGAAAGAGGATCCAGATTCCAGAAGGCTTTTTCGCTCCGAATTGCTCTATCGACTTTAGCTCCGACTAAGAAATCGAGGCTGGATTTGTTTGTGTCAGCTAGGGCCTCAGATCCTGACTGGGATTTTCTAGAATAGGCGTCGGACAACAAAACTATGGTGATTAGTAAAGGAAAAAACAACGAAGACGCACGACAAGGCAGCGTGGACTACCAAGGGGCAACGGACACATGCATCATGAAGATGTCGATACGGCTGCACGGCGCGTAGAGAGATCTCTTCATGGGAACGGTGTAGCAAAATCTGGACCTTTTTCTCTTGCTCCGCGGTCACGGAAGTAGTCTGGTCCAGGTTCACCCGTGTTTGCACCCCCCCTTTTTTTAGCCAGCCCGGCGAAGTTTGGTGGGCTTAGCTCACGATTGGCACGGGCCGGCTGGGCTTCGCGGCCGGCGGCGAGTCCGCGCGTCGCAGGCAAATAGCGCGACAATCGAAACACAAGCCAGCCGAGACGGAATTGATTACTGCAGGTTAGCAACGAGGTATTTATCGTTGGAATATTAGATAATTTCATTACTAATTTCTGAATAAGATAATCCATGGTATCTGCTAGATTTAGTATGAACACAGTAACCATGTTTTTACAAAACATGATTAAGAACCATACAAAAAAGTAAACCGCATATTATACGGTTGCCTAAGACAAACTCCTTGTGGTGTCGAATCGCAATACCCGACGGCGACCGATGATAGATGTAGACGAAAGATGTGCCGTGACGACGAACTTAAGCAGTCACGTGGAGCACTTCCTAAACATATTATTCGTCCTCATCCGGTGTAGGATCGTAAGGATGACAGATTTCGGAGAGCTACTCTCCTATTCTCGGTACACGCTAACGAATGAAATGGAGTAGTGTTTATAGCAAAAAATAGCATTAATAGTCAAACTTGGCAAATACTGAAAAATAGTATTTTTTACCTAAAATATATCAACCTGGCAAAGGCCGGTCTGACCGGCTATGGTAGGTCGGTCTAACCGGCCAGGTCCGGTCAGACCGGACCCATGGGCTCGGTCAGACCGGCTAGGGTCTGGATTTCGGATCCGAGTAGGATTCGAGGTATTTTCGCCCAAAACTTATCTCAATAGAGTTTTGGACGCATCTAACTCTATCTCTAGATTTAGTATGAACACAATAACCATGTTTTTACAAAACATGATTAAAAACCATACAGAAAAGTAAACCACATATTATACGGTTGCCGAAGACAAATCTACCATCGGTGCAGAAGTACTCCTTGTGGTGTCGAATCGCAACACCCGACGACAACCGATGATAGATGTACACGAAAGATACGCCGTGACGATGAACTTAAGCAGTCACGTGGAGCACTTCCTAAACATCTTATTCGTCCTCATCCGGTGTAGGATCGTAAGGATGACAGATTTCGGAGACCTATTCGCCTATTCTCGGTACACGCCAACGAACAAAATGGAGTAGACTACGGCGGCAACACAGCAAAGAGAAGGGACAACTAGAACCCTAGCACGGTTCGGTTATGATTCTCTTCTCGTGATTCGACCAAATCTACGAGTATTTATATGGGAGCAACCAGATCTCGTGTCGCAATCACGATCTCAATCAAGTCGGTTTCCATATAACCATATCGCATAAACTTCGCCACGATTCCAAAGAATTGGAACAAGAAAAGGAAAGACCGTGTCCCCACAAGGTAAGGAGTCGGATTCCTAGAATACATGGTCGAGCTCGGCAAGCCGACCCTGACTCTTGAGTCCCGACTCAGATCAAGCACTCGGCAGTGCTGACCCCGACTCCCAAGTCTTGGTATAGATTCGACACTCGGCAGTGTCGGCTGCCGAGTCCGACTTCCGACCACTCAGTATTTTTAGGCTCAAGTCATTGAGATTTATTTAGGAATTTCTAAAATATTCATACAAGCTTTATCTAAAATTCCAGCATTTATTTCATTTTAGCATGAGATTATAATAATTTAACTTAAACCTATTCACAATAGTTTACAATTATGTACGAAATAGAAAATTTTTGAATCATAAACCTTAATTTGAATATCATATAAAGATTTTTTATGTTACACAGTTTTGTCTATAGAACAGCAACGAATACTAATATGAAAGTCCTGTCATAAAGTATTTATGGTTGCAAATAAGGTAGGCGTCTCTTTCTTTCTTCTTTTTTTGAAAAATAAACAAGAACACTTGCACGCAGAGCATCCACAATGTATGAAACTATAGAACTAGTATTAGATTGACAGTGGCAAAGTTGTTTTTTAGGAAAAATGCTACAATGTATAGTACTAGAGGTATGACTCTTAGCAAGATAAAAATATAAAATAATGTATGCTCTACCCAATGGATAACTAGCAAACCAAAAATAGTATTATTTAATTTGAAGAACTAGTATCCATGCTTAGAACTCATACCTTACTTAGCACTACCTTCTCAATGTATGGAACTAGTACTAAAGCAAAAAGATTCTCTTAGACACACCTTATTTCATACATTGTGGATGCCCACGTAGTTCGAGGTGCCTCGCTCCGTGCCTTTGCAGCGGACGGACCGATTATATAGATGAAATTAATTAACTACAAGTTCACTGCATGAAATTAATTAACCATCGCTCGCCAAGTTCATGGCGGTTCCCCATTATGCGTACCTGGTCCTCAAGATCCCGAGAGCAGGCGGAGCCTTCTCCGTGAAAGGAGATGTCACCACCTCGCACGCCTGTGAACAAGATAGCCTCACATTGAGTGAGGCCCTAGACATATCTGTATGAATGGAGGAGACACTCTAAGAAGCCAAGACCATGCTGACTGATGGATTCGAGATTCTGAGTCCTACGCCATCTGCAACAACATTAACTCCATCTCCAACTGAATACAAGAGCATTCGGCTATCGGACGCTGTCAGGGACATAACCTCGAGTACCTTGCCGAGTGGTTTAGTTCCAACTGCCGGGCTGCCGACTGGCATGAAGACTGGCTCGTGAAGAACCATCTAATCACCTGATTCAACACTCGGAAGAAGATTCGCATGAGTGATGGAACTCTAATGGTCGGCCCTTAGATTATCGAGCCGACGGTTACCCTCATCAAGACTGCCTTAACCATTGCAGTTATTTGTGCCGATAAAAGGCTATTATGTGGTTGTTTCTACAACCATTAGTACGATGATTAAACTCATGTAACCCCTGTCCTTCTCATATAAAAGGATCAGGGGAGTCTCTAGACAAGACACGAGAGACAGGCACCCACACACACAGGCACACACAGCCACATAGACTCTCCACACGAATACATACGGACACTTGAGGAACTCCTCTAGGTCCTCTCAGATTCGCCAGTTTGACTTGACTCGAGCAATCATACTGTTGGACCGGAAACGGCGACCAAAGGGGGGGTGAGTGGAAGCTTTTAAAATTTCAGACTAAAAATAGCCTTCTGTTTTAATTCTGTCTTCTGCGGAACAGGCTTTGAACACACCCTTCGAAGTACAGGTTCGGAGGTATTTGATGGCTCCGAACACAGGCTTCGCAAGGAGCAAAAGTTCGAAGCCAAGAAGCCTTCGCTCCACCCACAACCTCAAAAATCAGCTCTGCTAAGTCAGTGCAGGCTCCGCACACAGGGTGCTTCGAGCAAGCTTCGCACTTCACCCTTCGCAAGAGCGGACTACCCTCTGAGGACTTCGACCAAATACTTAGCGACAGCAACTGGTGCTGGGCTTCGTACTTCGAAGATCAAAACGCACACAACACAGACTTCGCTAAGGACTTTGCCACGGGAAGACAGACGGGCTTCGATCAGTGCTTCGCTAGTAATCAGCAAGGGCTAGCCTCTAGTTTACACAGAGCGAACACACACTACAAAACACACTTCGCTCAAAACACACTTCGCCCAAACAGGCTTCGGTTCACTGCTTCAAATCAATCGAAGTGACACACAAGAAATCGAAGTATGCAGCGAGGTATGCAAACAAGCTCAAGCAGAAAATGAACACAGAATCAAGGCTTCGCTGCTTGAACAGGGAACACAAATATTGAACTCACAGGATGAATACAGAGTGTGGTGGCTAGCACAGGAGTTCTACAATGAATGCTCAAAGTGTTAAATGTGACCTACCCCGCCTCCACTATATATAGCCACTATTCACCCATGTGAATTGACTACTTTACCCCTAGGGTTTACATTGGTTTTGTCTCATCAGAACAGAGGGGTACAAAAGGTAGTCTACTTTATTTGGAGGCTTCTTTTGTCAGCTTTGCAGAGGGGACAACGTCAGCTTTTTGCAGAGCAGACACTGTCAGCCTTTACAGTTTTGGATTCTTCTGAAGCCCCCCTTCGCACGCGAGGGGTGCGGTAGCTTCGGTGAGAAGCCTTGAGCCTGACGGCCTTCGCTTCACCGAAGTCATCCTTCGATACAGTGATGGTTTTGAGCCAAAGCCGTCAAAGCCCTTGGGCCTTCGCACCAACACCTTCGGAGTGGACCACCACGACTTCGCAGCTTCTCCCAGCTCGAACTCCGTCAGTCCGTGTACCGAAGCCATGCATGGCCGAAGTACCTCAAGTCATCCTCACTCCGGAGCCATCCTTGCTCCGAAGCCTGCTTCACTCCGAAGCCCCACCTTCGGAGTACCACCCTTCGAAGTCCCTCCTTCGTCCAAGGCCTCCGCATGAAGCATTCCATGAGCACTTCGTCGCAGCGTCTCTCCCCGAGCACACTCCTCGACTAGCCTCACCCGGACCATGCCTTCGATGCACCTCGACTTCTGAGACCTTCGTTGGGTATACCTTCGAGTGTCTCCCTCCAGAGCACACTTCGAACACCTTACCTCTGTTGAGGACTTGATCCACCATACTCCGAAGTCACTCCTTCCGGAGTACCCTTCGAAGTGCCTCGCCTCTGAGGACTTCGTCTCGGAGTACCTTCACCCGGAGCCACGCTTCGCACTTACTGCCTTCTCCTGGCGCACCTCGACCCGAGGTCCGACCTCGACCCCTTCGCAGCCTTCGTGACGGAGCTCCCTGCTCCCCTGGCATCAAGCCTCCTGCTTGACCCAGGTTCACTTGCTACAAACCGTCCGTCGTCTCCGAAGTCCCCTGCGCACCACAGACAAGCAGACAAGTGTATCCAGTACTCCGGAGACCTCTCTGGGTAAACAACCTTAGGCACACACTCCGGTGTACCGCCCAAAATACCGAGACCTTCGGTACAGCCAATCATCGTGTGCTGTCAGACCCCTCCGACATACACACTCCGCTGCAACAGCTGCAGCAGCCAAACCCACCGAACCCTTTGGTGAAACAGCCTCCGAACAACTTCGGAGAACCAACCTCCGAACCCCTTCGGAGGTACCCCTTCGGACCAGAGGGTAAACACTGTCAATCACTCATCACAGACTCCGAAACCAACCCTTGGTTTCTCACATACACATACAGGAGTAAGGTTATTATCCTACGAGAGACTCGAACCTGTATAGAAATCCTCTCATGTCCACCCTCTTATTCTCTTTCTGCCTTGCAAATCGCGGTAACAATCGGTCCATAGTCATGACTCCCCTTTCTACCTACACAAATCATTCTACGGGCACCCCCGTAGGCTTTTATTGTTCCCACGCAATGATAGCGGGCGCGCTAGGTAGGGGGCGAGTATTGTGACCCATAGATTGGACTGATGGCCATTGTTTGCAAGTTCGACGCCAAGGTGCCAAAAAATGTCGTAATCACCTTCGGGAGTTTGATCTTCGTCGGTGATTGCATGAACCAACTGTTCTCACCACCACTTCGCTGAATAAAGCGAAGGATCCACTCGCGTCGTCGCTTGCACCTACTTCACCAACAACTCAGGTGCCACGACGAACTACCCCACCAAGGCCGCCCTCCAAGGATCACCCACAGAAGGTTGTCGACTCGCCCACGGACTACGTCATCTTCGCCAACACCAGAGGGTGCACCGTTCAACATCAATGGATCATCATGGTCCCCAACAACCGACGTCACCAATCGACTTCGCTAATCCACTAAGCTCCTCCCACGGTTGCCGTCATGGAAATCGCTGGGGTCATCTCAGAGGATGAACCTTATGATGACGCTGAGTCTAGCACCCATCACCGAGAGCGCAGAAGGCGGAACTCCGCCAGACGCGATTGATGCGCAAGGGATAAGGGCAGAGTAGGACCCCCCAACAAGATGAACCTACTGTGTACACAGTGGCCTTCGAAGGTCATGACGTGTACCGAACGCCCATGGCCAACCTTGTCTCCATTGAGAGGGCGTTGGCGACGCTCCCCGATACGCCTGAACTCTAGAGGGCTCAGGCTATGACCCCAACCGATGTAGCACAGATAGTGGAGCCGCTGACTTCTCACCGACCATGATCACCAGCGCAGAGCTCACGCTCCTGCCGTCCAGGCTGGGGGAGCACAGCCACTGAAGTGAGCAAAAAGGAAGCTCATATGTTGGGGAAACAAGACATATCATCACGCCCGCAAACTCATCATTCGCCGGCGACAAGAGTGAGATCAAGGGGAGCTGCGCTGTTACGAACGATACAATCACGAACACGGGGCCCCGAATGGGGACCGCGCTGACCACAACATCCTTCGTCACGACGACTTCATCGCCTTCTCTGAGCAGCTACGACGTGTCGAGTGGCCATGCCACTTTCAACCGACAGGAATCTCTCCATACGACGGTAAAATAGACCCGTCTCAATGGTTGCGACTATATTACACCGCCATTCGTGTTGTTGGAGGAGACTCGGATGTCATGGTCAATTACCTCACTGACATGTTGTCCACCTCTGCCGTCAACTAGTTGGCTTCTCTTCCAGTGGACTCCATCAACTCCTAGGATGACTTGTGTGAGACCTTCATCGCCAATTACCGGGGGACGTGGCAAAGGCCCGCCTCCCGGCACAACCTGCGCCAAGTCCGCCAAAGGGAAGGAGAATCCCTGAGAGAATACATACACCAATTCTTCGAGAAACGCAATGCCGTTGCCAGTATCTTCGACGCCGACATGATAACTATCTTCTAGGATGGCTTGAGGAAGCCGTTCGAGTTGTTTTGCTACTTGGTGATGAACGAGCTGGTCAATCCTGGCCATATGATCACCGTCGTAGAACAATTCGCCAGTGCTGAGGACGCCGAACGGGAGCAGATGCTTCTGAGATCGCACGGCTCCAACAAAGATAAAAAGAAGAAGAAATAATGTTGTTGATCGCCTATGCCACGTTGATTGCCCGCCTTCAAGGATCGTGATGACCGTGATCGACCTCATCTCAAGGACAAGAAGAGGAAGGAGAAGGAGATCATGGTCGCCGACCAAAATGCTCGGTCGTGAAGTCGAGACAATGTAGCGCTACGAGAATTGCTAGATAAGCCATGCATCATCCACCATAACGGCCATCACACCACTCGACATTGCTTTCAGCTGTAGAACTAGATGGTGAAACAAGGTGGAGCTGACCGTCGGCCTGACAAGCATCGGTGAGACACTGGGGAGAGAAGGCCCGAAGATAATAGTAGCAAGGGCGATACTCCCTCAGTAGGCAAAGATTTCTAGGAGCCCGCCAGAATGGTCTCCATGATATTCAGAGGCACAGTGGCCTTTGAATCTAGGAGTCAAAAGAAGCCGATGCCCCATCACGTCAATGCCATCTGCGTCGAGGCGACGGAGCACCTCAGATGGTCAGAGATACCCATCACCTTCGATCACTAGGACCAGTGGACGGATGTCCCTAAACCTGGAAGCTTCCTACTTGTCGTTGACCCTGTCATCCTAAAGGTGTTGATAGCGAAAAATGGCATTAATGGTCAAAATTGTCAAAATGTCGAAATTTGTAAAATTGACCAAAAAATATGTGGTTCCTGGCACAGACCGGTCTGACCGGCCATAGTACACCGGTTTGAATAGCCAAGTTATCCCAGTCCAACAGGCCATATGGGCCCAGTTAGACCAGCCCAGTCCGAGTTCGAACCAATTTAATTGGTTTCAGATTGTTTTGATCTCTAATCAAATCATAATGACTTGGACGTGTACTTTAATAAATTCAGAGTAAAATTAAAGTCCAGGAACGTCAATACCACCCCCTATAAATATAGGGGCAAGGCTGATTCAACGAGACTCTCTTTAATTCAAACCGATCTAATCTACTTTTCCCTTCAATCGTTCTTTTTTTATCTTTTACCCTTCCTTGTCCTAGGAGTAGCCATAGCACATCCATCTTTGTTGGTTTGCACTATAAACCATCCATCCATCACGTCGTAATCACGGTAATAATTGTCGATTTGCTTCTGAATCATCCGTTTAATCCCTGTAACAGATTTTTATCAGTTTTTATTAGTAATTCAGTCTATAGGTTGAATTGCTTCTGATTTTTTGGTGTTTTGCAGAGGTCACACGTTCATCTACCCCACCAAGGACTCCTACATCGATCCCTCCCCATTGGTGCCATCGCTGGCGAGCTAGAGCTCTCACTGCATCGCCGTCTGGTCCCACCGGCCATGTCTAGTCGGTCCGACTAACCCATGCCAGCACAGGCCTGTCTAATCGGTGGCCCAAGGCTGGTCCGACCGCCCGCACCTGATTGGCCTCCCTCTATCATTGGCCGGTCCATGCGCCCCCTTCGCACCTCCGGTCCGACCGCTGCCTTGAGACCAGTCTGACCGCCCTAACATTTGGTCTAATCAGTTTACTTTGAACGGTTGATTATTCCCCTTCATTTCGGTTAATCTAGTTACATCTTTCAGGTGTGATTTGCTTGCCTGGTGACTCCACCCATATTTTCCCTTTTCACGATCGAGAGTAGTCGGAACATGACGTCAGTGTCGTACCACGTTTGGGGTCACCCCTAGGCATCTACGTGTTTTTAGATCGTCAAGTCGGCGTTAGTGACGTTTGGCACTTTGTCGAGAGATTTTAATGTCAATACACTTTTCGGCGACTTCACTAGGGAAACACACGCCAAGCATGACCACATCAGCGTTGGGTACGACTACTACGACTACATCGAATACACCCACTACGCCGACAAATATGGCAGGGAGCGCAGAGATCGACAACGACAACGCCATCCTCCCCACCGTAGAAGATATTTCCAGAGAGGATAGAGAGGAGATCGAGGTCAAGACGAGGGAGATACATGCCATCATGCTTGGACGCTACACTAAGACTCGCACAGACTGCGTCAAGCACAACACCGATCTCCCAAACATATCCATGAGCAAGGTAACATCCCCTCCCCATCTCTCTAGCTTAGACATCGAGCAAAAAATAGCCACAACTGTAGATCAAGCGGTTAGCGCCACATTTGCGAATTGCTTGGGGCCCGAGGTTCTAGGATGGAGGCAATGTTTAGGATATTTGTCTTTTCTGAGGCCGATTCTCCAACTCCGATTGCTAGCGTACCCCCTATTCACCACATATACAGTAGAACCGATGGGAGTACAGGAAAAAATATGGCGTCTATAGCCTCGCCTTCTATGGACGAGATGGTTTTTTCCCCTGTCGGTCAGACAGGCCTTCAGGCCGGTAAGACCGGCTATTACACCCTTGACCAAACCGGCCTGACATCCGGTCAGACCACGCCCACTGTAGTCCACGCACCACTACCAGCGCCCATGTCATCTTTGCCCGCACTCCCTGCATCTCCTACTCCCGCATACCCACATAGGCTCGAGAACGTTGCATACCACGAGCCAACACGAGAGGAGATTAACCCAGAGGAGCTATATGACTGACATGCTAGGATACCGCCATGTGTCGTGTCCCCGCACGTTAGGAACCCATAGGATAGAGGCGTAGACGACATAGATGAGCGTATTTGCGCATTGTTTAGAGAGTGTGTAGGATATGCACCCTGGGATCGGACTAGGGTTTACCATAAGCCATACCCAGACTATTTTGACACCATCTCATATCCTCGCAGTTTTAGGGTTACCGACTTCACTAAGTTTAACGACGAGGATAGTGAAACTACTTGGGGGAACATTGGTTAGTTTCTAGCGCAATGAGGAGAAGCTGGTGGGTCGGATGCATTTAAACTTAGGATATTTTCCTTGTCATTGTTCAACACCGCTTTTACTTGGTTTTTAGCGCTACCACCGAACTACGTGCAGACTTGGGCCTAGTTAGAGTAGATATTGCATTATTATGTTTATACTAGTGAAATTGAACTTAGAATCTCACACCTGACATCAGTTAAGCAAAAGTTTAGTGAGAGCATCTTCAACTATATTAAGTGATTTCGAGACACCAGAAACCGATGTTTTAGTTTAAACATTTATGAGAGAGACCTAGTTGATTTGGCTTTTAATGGTTTACATTCTGAAATTAAAGAAAAGCTAGATGGACAGGATTTCTTAGAAGTCAACAAAGTCTTGCAAAAGGCTTTGGCCTTGGAAGGCCGAGTCAAAAACAAAAATTTCACTAAGACATTTAGTAAGCTCAAGGACGAGGTACACATCATGGAGCACTTTGATGAGGAATCATCGGAAAGCGAGGATGACTCGGCTGATATGTACACCATGGAGTGGACATGGTCTAACAAGTCCAAGCCAGTTACTTGCTCTGAACTACGGTCGTCTCCTTGTAAGAGTCAACCCAATGAGGTCAAGTATGCTTTTGATGTGACCAAATGCGATAAGATATTTGATTTTTTGTTGAAGAACAAACTTCTCAGGTTGCCAAAGGGTCACGTCATTCCCTCTGTCGTTGATTTTAAGAAACACACTTATTGTAAGTGTCATGATTCCCATTCTCATTCTATTAATGATTGCAATGTCTTCTATCGATAGGTTCAATCGGCCATAGATGGAGTATGATTGAAGATGGAAACTAATCCCAAGATGAAGCTAGACCAAGACCCCTTTCCCATAAACACCATTGACCTTGACGGGAAGAAGGTGCTGATTCAACCCGAGCAGGCCGAATCGTCTAAGGGGAAAGCGGTCGTATTTAGAGAGCCTCGTCTACAAATGCTTGTACCAAAGAATCCCAAGGTAGGAGTATGGAAGGTGAACACCAATGCGACACCCTCGGCTAGATCTCACAAAAAGCCGAAGGTGACATATGAGATGTTGCTCCAAAAGCATAAGAAGAGGGCCGAGAAGGCGAGTACTTGACTACGACCTCAGACAAGGCCGAACCATCCATGGAGAGATTGGTTCGGTCCCAAGTATGCGAGACACTACATCCACCGATATGTCCACCTCCATATTAGTTACCGATGGCGCAGTGGCCTTCGTATCATGTTTCACCCATCAGGCACCCATTCCCTTACTTTATCATGAGTGCTCCCTTTGTGCCATCCAAGGTTCATAACATGCAAGAACAAATAAGTACGGCGGGAGACATTGTTTTCAGCCGATTGTCCGTCACACCACAGGGGCGATCGCTTCAACATGAAGAAAAGGGAGACACGCCTGAAGATACATTAAAGAGGGTTTTCGAGGCCATTGTCATCAAGGTGGGTTCCCGAGACGTCCCAATCCTTGAGGGAGCCCTTCCGGAGCAAGGCGAAGACATTCCAGAGAAGCTAGCCGAGACAGACATCATCGGTCTAACCGTCGCCACAAGGCCGATCTGATCGCCCACACTGGCTCAGTCTAACTGGCTTGCTACGGTCAGTCTGACCACCACTTTTCGGGCTACCCACACTAACTGGTCAGACCGACCCACCATGGCCGGTTTGACCGGCCCAATATGGCCGGTCCGATTGACAATATGTAGGAGAATACTTATGAAAAGTGATAAATCATGGATTCCGATCCGGGTAATTCCAAGTCGGCCAAAAATGCTAGAAACAAGTTTGTGGCTCCTGGTAAAAATCCACAACCGTTGTGAGCACCTCCAGGCATGACTAAGTCTCGAAAGAGGCGCCTACAACGTCTTCGAGGTCAAGAGATGAGAGAGAAGAAGGCCGAGGACGAACGAGATGTGATCTTCGAGGAGATTTGCTCCCGACCAGTACCCAAGTAGGCATGGAAGCCCAAGCCTGTTGTGGTGGACAACCCGACTCCAACTCCATGTGATGAAGACAATGATGTGCTAGCCGATGACTACACACCCATCTCAGAGGGCCCTCTCCTTCAACCGATGGATGTGAATGTGATCATGCTTCCCGCTAATTTTGGGTTGCTAGAGGATGGGGCCGAGGTCGCTCAACTAAACCTTGGCCCACATGAGGCTATGTTCGAGAAGTCCGAGGAGTTGGCTCATCACTTGTGTTGACACTAAAATCCGACGATCAAAGTGCCAAATGCACTGACGCCGATCTGACAATCCAAAAGTGTGCGGATGCTTAGGAACAACCCTAAGCGTAACACAACGCCGACGTTGCATTCTGATGACCCTTAAACAGTGGTAAGGGAATAACGGAGTCGCTAGAGAATCAAATAATATCAATTAAAATTATTCAACTAACCAAGTTTATAGATTAAAATACCAACCGGTTAGATTACGACCAAATGGACCGAAGCCTAATAGGCGGTCAGACCGGCCAAGACAAGCTGGTTAGACTGAAGGCACACCGCCGGTCAGATCGACGATGCGAAGGTATAGCCCAAGGGGTCCCCGGCCTGATTTGCGAAGAGGTCGCCTCTGGCCTTCGGCCGGTCGAACCATGGGATGACCTTTGGTCGTACCGCAGGTGGCCGAAGGGGTTCCGAAAGGTGCTTCGCAACCAATGCAAAGTGGGCAAAGGGTGACTCCCGACCTTTGGTCGGTCAGACCAAATGGAAGTCCCTGGTCAGACCGGAGGTGGCTAAGAGGGACTCTGAAGGACACTCCCGTTAGACCGAGGTGTGCCCGCACATCAGATGACCGCGTGGCATGGGCAAGTCAAACTGGAGGGGTGTCGTTGGTCAGACCGACAGCCTCCGAAGGTTGCCCTTCGGACTCCAGCGACCGTCTTGATGGTGATGGATGGATCCAAAACTCTTGGCCGATGAAGACCAAAGCAATTGGGCTAGCATACCGAATCACCAATAGAAACCAATAAAACCGATAAAAATCCTTTATGTGGATGAAACAAACAATTCACAAGCAAATCGACAAGCACTTACCATGATTATGACGCAGCGGACGGATGGTTTACAGTGCAAACCAACAAAGATGGACGTTACTTGACTAATCCTCGGGCAAGGAAAGTAGATTGAGTGTAAATGTGATTCAAGGTAAATAATAGATTGGATCTATTAGGATTTTTGGAGGGTCCTCCTTGAATCGGCCTTGCCTCTATTTATAGAGGTTGGACATGATTGTGTGGGTTATAATCTGAGTTAGATTTGAGTCCAAGTGATCAAAAATTAATTAGGGATAAAAATACCTCGAAATCCCTTAATCTGTCTCGGACTCGGGTTTGGGCCGGTCCGACTGAGCCCACATGGCTGGTCCGATCAGGCCTACATGGTTGGTTGGACCGGATTTTGCCAGGTCTTGGCATATTTTTGGTCCAATTTAACAAAATTGATATTTTGACAAATTTTACCATTAATGCAAATTGTGAGCCAAAAGCACAACGAGCTAAGGACGATATGCTCTATATCGGCCTTTCGACACTTCAAGCGTTTTGCCACACACTCATGAAGTACTTTTTTAAATACCTACCATTCAAATCTCTACGAAATCGCTCTCCTTGCAGAGACTCTAGCAAATAAGCATTACCTGGAGAGATTTCAACAACTCTAAAAGGACCTTCCCAACTAGGCGACCATTTAACAAACTTTGGGCGTTTAGTGCCTAAAGGCAAAATCGTCTTCCAAACCAAGTCACTAACTTGAAATGATTTTGCTCTCACTTTATTATTGTATGCTCTAGCTAGTCTTCTTTTGTCTCTCTCTATTGCTTCTAGAGCTCTTAGTCTCTTATCGATCACTTTTTCCAAATTATCCTTCAAAAGAGTTTCATATTCATCGACTGATAAGACATCTTGCTTAAGTAATCTCAAAGAGCCAAGATTCACCTCTATGGGTAAAATGGCTTATTGTCCATACACCAACTCATATGGACTTACCTTGGTGGCACCAAGCTTTGCAACTCTACATGCCCATAATGTCTCAGAAAGCACTTTATGTCACCTTCTAGGAAACTCTTCAATATTTTCTTAATGAGCTTAATCACAGTTTTATTACTAGACTCGGCCTGACCATTGACCTGAGAATAGTATGGTGAAGAGTTTATCAACTTTATGTAGGACCGAAAGTAGCGACCAGAGGGGGGGGTGAATGGGCGCCTAAAAAATTCTTTCGAATCAATGGCCTGCTCCCAACACCCAACGCACCTCAAAAGACTAACCAGCAAAGCGTGAACAGATTGCCTAAGTCTAAAAGTATCTAGCCTAGAAAAGACAGGTGTCAAAAACAAAGAAACACCAGTACCGTGCTAATAGGTAGATAAACAAAATATTCAAGACATGGCAGATCAAAACTTCTCAACGGATGATCTAAGTGTACATAAAATGAGATGAGCAGTTACTGTTCAAATTTGTCTCCTGTTCGAAACTTGGCGAAGCCTGCTTCGCAGTGTCGAAGCCTGCTTTGGAGTCCCTTGCCGAAGTCTAGCGAAGGTTGTCGTTGAATTGCCGAAGGTTTGTTGAGTCTAGCCTAGTTTGAGTGTGGCAGAGAGCGAAGTATGCTTCGAAGCGAAGTGTGTAAAGTATCGAAGCCTGCTTCGAACAGTATACTTCGAAGCCGATACTTCGAACAGAAAGCTTCGAACAAAGTTCATAGAAATGCAACCTTCGAAAGAGAAGCGAAGCCAAACACACAACAGCAGGACCAAATCGAAGCCTACACTCTACCTTCGAAGCTAGCCTTGATCGAGGTAAGACTACCGAAGTGGTAACCTTCGACCAGAGGATTAACTTCGAATGACAACCTCCGAACCCACACACTAAGACCCTCGGAAAAGACAACAGCACACTCAGAGCGAAGTCTACCAGAAAGACATGCTTCGAAGCTAACTTCGAAGCATGTCGAAGTATGCTTCGCAAAAATGCCGAAGTATGTCAACGAACAGAAGCTAAACACAGAGCATACTTCGAGGCTAGATTCAGAGATCAAGTTCAAAGTTGAAAGTTTGAAGCCTTTGAAGATGTCAGGTCGAAGCCTGGTTCACAGAACTGAATGACTTCGAACAAACAGAGGGCTTCGCTAGAAACAGCCAGAGAAAGAGTAGGCTCTGTCTACTCGATCAAAAAGGCTACGCAGGAAAAAGCAAGGCTAGAAAAACTAGCGTATTGTTGCCTCAGAAAGTAGTACTACTTGCTACAGTATGCAAGAACTAGTATTCTCACGTGAAGAACAGAAACAACCGAGATGTGCAAGAGCTCAGGAATAAATAACAGGCGCACTAAAAACGAAGCTTCGGATCCACAAAAATCACTGCACACCAACAGACATGAACAAAGAATGGAATCTCAAAACATCATGAAGAACAGAAGGAATGCAGGAATAAACAACCCATGAGCAGGAGCCTGGCGGCGCACAAACAGGAGAGAGAAAGCAGGTAACACAAATGACCCAATAGATTAAAAAGTGAATTCTGAAAGGGTGACCTAACCCTAGGGATTGGGGCCCTATTTATAGGCTGCCCAATAGCTAGGAATATTCCACCAGCCCCTTAGGGTTTTTTACAGACGCTGAAATAAAAGGAAAAGACTAAACTGCCCTTAGGATATTTTTACAGACTCGACTGACCGACTATGGGCCTAGGGACAAAATAGTAAACTCCTATTTACAGATGACTTATCCAGAAGCTAAGCTTTCGTAACGACTACGACTTCTCTTCTGGACAGTCTAATACAAGATCAGCGGTCGTCAGTTTTGCGCCGAAACTGACAAAGCCTCCACCGAATTTGCACCAGGTACCCGGATTGGGCCGGCCCGATTCCGCGGCTCTCTCAGCCCGGCAATCGCTCACCGCCCGTGTACCTGAGTCAATCCTGGTCAACAACCCAGTGGGTCTTCTGCTGCTCCTAGCCCATGTACCCGGATTGGGCCAGCCCGACTTCACGGCCCCTCTACCCGATAGTCGCTCGCTGCCCGTGTACCTCAGTCACACGTGGCCCATGATGCAGCATATATTCCCTCTTCTTCTGTCCTCTTTGACTATCGTTGACAATGACTCATCACATCTGGAGCCATGAGGCCCATGCTATTCAGCATGGCTCCTCAATCTCCCCCTTGATGTGTGCATTGTCAACACTTCACTTCTTCAGCTCTTCAGTACCTGCGAACAACTGTGGAAACACAAAAACAAAGCACAAGAAAACAAAGAAGAAGAAAATAAAGTAAAAGTTTAACCCTAATGACCAAAAGCCAAACAAAAGCAAGAAGCGGTCATTATGGTTAACCAAAATGTAAAAGCTCAAAATGAGTGCGATCTCAGAAATATCAACAAGGATATCAAAAGAGTAAGGACAAATTCCCCCTTGAACTCTTATCTCAAAATTTCTCCCCCTTGTTGACAAGTGAACTCATCAAGCACTCAAAAGAGACAGACTCCCCCTAAAATGCAACTCCCCCTCAAAATATGCAATGAATGCAACTGGGGTGCAGGTGGAGTGAAGAAAGCATGCTTCTCAGATATGGTTGACTGCAATTACAACATCTAACAAGTAGAGCAAAAGACATACTGTCTAAGACACATGGCATGATTAGAGCAACAGATGATATCTAAAGAAAGTCATTTGCACGCATTTTTTTAGTTTTTGCAAACAAAAGCATCACCACATTTTCCAGTTGACAAGCAAGGTAAAGCATGAGATGTAAAAGCTAACTAATATCTACCAAGATAAGCATTATCCAAAACACAGTGCTTCAGCAAACTTGTTATCATTTTAATTTTCAGGCTTTTTCTTTTTCCTTTTTTTTTTCATTTTTGCCAGGGGTTATTTGCATGTCAAACCTTATGCTGACCGACCAAGTCAAGCCTAGGCCAGAACTGGACCATTAGAAGCTTAAGACATTGGTCTTGGAATACACTACACTGTCCTAGTTCATACCAAAGTGCTATGGTATGCAGTCCAGAACAATGCAATGCAACAAAGCAAACCCACCTGGATCTTTTCAAGTTATGTATAAAAAGGCATGGAATTTTCATTTTTCTCAATTTTCCTCATTTTTATAGCACATTTCCATGTTTAAAGCATAAGGATGTCCAAGTTGCATATTTGCATCTAAGTCAGGAACTAGCTACAAGGCATGTCACAGATAACAAGAACATTCAGCCTACGCATGCTAGTTACCAGAAGAAATGGTGATCATTTTCAAGTTTAAAGCATAAAAGCCATGCATATGACAGATATTAGACATATCAAGCGAACTGAACCAAGGCATGATCATTGACAAGTAATCAAAAGCATGTACCAGCTAGAATAAGTAAAGCAGTCCAATCATATAACAGAAGCAACTCAAAAGTGTGATATGTGAATATGCATGATATGAACACACAAAAAAAGACTCAAGAAAAGAGTAAAGAAGAAAGAAAACTGACGCAAAATATCCTAGAAAGGATACACAACACCCAAATCCCCTCGTAAACGCTCGAAAGTAGACTGATCTAGGGGTTTGGTGAAGATGTCAGCCAACTGATGATGGGTATCAACATGAACAAGGTCAATGACACCTTTCTCATATTGATCCCGCAGGAAGTGAAAACGCACATCAATGTGTTTGGTTTTTGAATGGAGACAAGAGTTTTTCCCTACACTAATTGCATTGGTGCTGTCGCAAAACAAAGGAACTCTGGTAGGAAAGAACAACCCAAAATCTCGTAATGTGGAAATCATCCAAACCAGTTGTGAGCAGCAGCTAGCAGCAGCTACATACTCAGCCTCAGTGGTCGAAAGAGAAACTCCAGATTGCTTTCGAGAAGACCAAGAGACAAGAGAAGAACCAAGAAACTGGCAAGTACCGGAAGTCGACTTGCGATCCAACCGGCACCCACCAAAGTCGGCATCCGAAAAGCCAGATAAATCAAGAGATGATGATGCTGAATAGAAAAGACCGAGATCGAGCGCATAAGTGAGATACCTGAAAATGCGCTTGACAGCCTGCCGATGAGACGCGCGTGGTGAAGACTGAAAATGCGCGCAAAGTCCCACGGCGAACTGTATGTCCGGTCTTGTCGCCCTCAAGTACAGCAGCGAACCGATCATCCCTCGAAACCCCCTCTCGTTGACCTTGACGCCGCTCTCGTCCTTGTCCAATCCTCCAGATGTGCCCATTGGGGTCATCTGTGGCTTCAACTCCCCACCAAAGTCAAATTTCTTCAACATGTCACGAGTGTACTTACCTTGGTGGATGAAGGTGCCGTCCTTGGTCTGCTTGATCTGGAGCCCTAAGAAATACTTGAGCTCACCCATGAGGCTCATCTCAAACTCGCTGTGCATATGCTCAGAAAACTTGGACACAAGATCATTAGTAGTACCGTCAAAAATAATATCGTCCACGTAAATTTGAGCAACTAAAAAATCTGAAGCATCTCTGAGCAAGAAGAGAGTTTTATCCACAGAACCCATCAAAAAGCCCTTCCCCAACAAAAATTGCTTTAACCGGTCATACCAAGCCGTGGGGGCTTGCTTCAACCCGTATAAAGCTTTTTGCAACTTAAAAACATGTCGAGGAAACTTAGGGTTCTCAAAACCGGGAGGCTGCCTAACATAAACCTCCTCCTCTATGTACCCGTTTATAAAAGCACTCTTGACATCCATTTGAAAAAGCTTGAAACCCTTCGAAGTGGCAAAAGCTAAAAGAATGCGAATGGACTCAAGACGGGCAACAAGAGTGAAGGTTTCTTCAAAGTCAATACCTTCCTTCTGGCAAAAACCCTAGGCAACTAGTCGAGCTTTGTTGCACACCACAACCCCATCTTCACCTTGTTTGTTCTTGAACACCCACTTGGTGCCTATGGGGTTGCATCCTAGTGGCGGCTCAACTAGTGTCTGATGGGGGATTGGTCCCGATCTTCCACTAGGTAAAGAATAACTTGGGTTGGTGGAGAATCTCGACGTTGACGATCCAAGGCTCCGGTCCGGCGGATCAAAACCTTGCAATCGCTACACCACTGTCTCCGTTGGTTATCAACCACGCAGGACACGATTGACCTCGCCACGAAGGCTAATTCCTGCAAGCGAACCCAAGAACACAAGCAAGAACAGGAAGGATACAAGTCGAATGCCAAATCACAGACAAACGATGAAAAGGTGAGGTTTCACAAACACCTATGCAGCAGCCAATCGGTCCGGTGCAAGGGGCGGGATCTAAACACACAAGTGTAGATGCAAACAAAGCAAAACCTAACACTAAAGGCGGCTGGCGTGAGTATATAAGGCGTGGGCAGCCTGTGGAAGGCGTACAGACTTGGGTTGTGGGCTATAATACGTACAGACTCGGACTATGGGCCAACACGGCCCAATTCTGTCACGCAGGACTGTTTCAAACACACAGGACGACTCGAGACTCCAAATGAGGCGAACCAACGCTAAAAGATCTGTCTTCTCCTTAGCTTTCCAAAAAGTCCAAGAACGCGCCAATCGGACTTCGTATGAGGAAGTTATGCCCATTTTGGTGCATGGTGGTCGATGTAGTCCGAACCAGCGAATTCTTGACTTCAAATCATCCGTGCGACTCCGTCTTCAACTCCAACTCTTCTATTCCATCTCCCATGTTCCTAAGCAACAAAATATCACTAGTATTCAGTAGCATCCCATCCAAACAAATATTAACATAGTTGCTAAGGAAAGAATTAACCTCATGGTTCAAGCGACGGGCACGGGCGCGTGTGATTGGTCCTTGTAGTTGGATTGTAGGTGGAGGCTCCATGTGTGTATCAGGAGAAGTGATGTCCTCATCAGTGTCCAAACCCGATTACGGACAAAATTCTCAAGCTCTTCTTGCATAGCATTAATCCAATTAGAATCAGAAAGAGCATGAGAAACATCTCTAGGCTCAAAAGATGCAACAAAAGCAGATTCAGCAAGCACAGTAAGAGAGATACCAGATGAACGCAAAGTTCTCTCAGTCAAATCACCGATGATGAGCTCCGAGCGGTGATCACGCTGAACTGCTCGGGATCCCTGGTGATCTGAAGTCACCTCACCGAAGTCAGCAGCTGGAGTATCCTCATCTTCCTCGATGATGGACTCTCCGAGCTCATCATCACCAGAAAGCTCAAAAGAAGGAGTCAAAGAAGGCAAGAACTCATCAAATGAAATCTCACAAGTCTCGACAAGCTGCTGGGAGTCGAGGTTCCAAACATGGAAGCCTCGAGAATGTAAAGCATAGCCAAGAAAAACTCCATCCTAGCAACGCGACTCAAATTTGTCCAAATGCCCTCCCTTCTTGAGCACAAAGCACTTGTAGCCAAACGCTCGCAAGTGGCTCACCTTGGGCTGTCTGTCAAACCACAACTCATATGAAGTCTTACCTAGGTAAGATCTAAGAAAAATGCGGTTGGCAAGATAGCAAGCCGTGTTCATGGCTTCAGCCCAAAAACGCCTAGGAGTCCGGTGCTCATCGAGCATCGTCCTGGCCATCTCGACTAGCATGCGGTTCTTTCGTTCCACAACACCATTCTGTGGGGGAGTGTAAGGAGCAGAAAACTGATGGTCAAGACCCTGATCACTACAGAAACTGACGAACTGAGAGTTCTTGAACTCAGAGCTGTTGTCGGAGCGAATTGCTCGCATCCGACCATTGTTCTCATTCTTCAGCTTCAAAATCAGGTCATGAACAAACTGAAAAGTTTTATCCTTAGAGTCCAAAAAGAAAGCCCACGAGAATCGAGAAAAGTCGTCAATAATCACAAGCGCATACCACTTCCCACCGACTGAGCGTACCCGAGCCGGACCGACAGTGTCCAAATGTAACAGCTCGCCCGGATACGAAGTCATCACCTGAGTCACAGGTGAGTGAGACGTGGCAACCATTTTCCCATGACGACAGGGATGACAAACTAGATCTTTCTCCATTTTAAGCTTGGGCAATCCTCGAATGAGGTCCATAGAGCTTAACCTGACTAGCATATCAAAACTCAAATGACCTAACCTCCTATGCCACTTCCAGAGCTCAGAAGAAGATCCAGCATTCAAACAACGAGAAGGGCCAAAAGAACTAGAGAAGTCAATTCGAAAAACTTTACCGAATGGTTAGATCTGGCAAATCAAAGACACTCTAGAATCAAACACAGAAGAATTGCCCTTCTTAAAATGCACTTCCAAACCATCCTCAAGAAGTTGCGAGACAGAAATCAAATTAAAGTTCAAATTTTTAACCAAGACAACATTCTTCAAAGAGAAATGGTCTGAAATTCGAATTGAGCCGATGCCACTTACCTTCCCTTGACCATTGTTCCCAAAGGTGATGTACTCTTTGGAGCTCGGGGGAGTGAGACTGGAGAACCATCTGCGATGTCCCGTCATGTGGCGGGAGCATCCTGAGTCCATGATCCAAACGTCCTCCAGTCCCCGATCCTGCACAATCAGTGGTCGTAAGGGGGAGCAAATGGTTTAGCACCAGGTTTAGCAAAAGAGCTAAACCAATATCGAGCCATCTGCTCAAAAGACGGAAAGCGAAAACCATCAGAAGAGTTTGGACCAAAGCGCGGCTCAAAGCGCGGTCCATGGTTCTGCCTAAAACCTCGGCTACGAGGTCCAGGACCGTAGCCAAAACGGCCTGGAGCTCTGCCGGAACGGACACCACCAACTGGACCACGTGCATGAAAGCCGTCTCCTCTACCACCACCTACACGACGCAGCCCGGCCTCCAGCCTCTCCCCGCGTCGAGGAACTCTCACTCTACCACCCTGCTGGTAGAACTGCTCCTGACCACCACGAGCACGCTCTGCTCTCTCAACTTGCTTCCTCCTGAAGCAAAACTCCACAAGATGCCCTTCTCTCTAACAATACTCACAATGGTAGGTGGGCTTCTTGGGATGTGGTTGAGGCTTGGTGTTCTTGGGCTTAGTGGTGTTGGGTGTCGTCTTCTTGGGTTGAGAGGGTCCAAGAAGAGAGTCAAGAGAAGTGTGGAGGTGTTTGGGCTTTGGAACCCAGATGGGCTTCTTGGGTGGAGCTTTGGGCTATTCATGGATCACTCCATCCTTGGGCTGACTAGCCTGGGAAGACTCATTGGAGTGAGTCTTGGGGTATCTCTGCTCTGGAGTCATTTTACTCTACTCCACTGCCCGGCTAATGGCACTCTCAAAGTCAGCCTTGGTGTAGGTGTAACCTACTCCAAACCCATCCTGCCTCTTAAACTGCTGGATCATCATGCCGAGCTGTGGCTCTCTGGCACTGATCCAACTCAGGATAGAACGAAGGTAAAAGTTCTCATTCTGAGAATCAGCTAGCTCCTCTCTCAAGGAAGCTTGAACCTCCACCTGAGACAAGCATGTCTCAGACTCGCTATCTACCTGGACATACTTCTCGGCTTTCATCTTGATCAATTCCATTCTAAGAGACAAACAGTTCTCACAAACAGTGGGTGGAACTGATAGTGTCTCAAGTTCTAGCCTAGTTTGAGCCAGCTCAGCTCTCACTCTCTCCAAATCCCCCAAATGCTCATCGCCCTTGGCTTTCAGCTCAGCTAAGGCAGCTAGATGAGATGGGCAATCAGCACAGGGTGCGACGACAGTGGCTTGAGCATCTTTTAGCTCCAGCTGAGCGCTTTCAAGCTCAGTGGCCAAAGCGTCCCTCTCATCAACCCTTTCTGTGTACCTGGACATCAGAGTCGACAGGTCACACCGAAGCACCTCACACTTTGGGCACTCACTGCTATCACCCAAGCAAGGGGAAGAAGATAGACTCTCAATTCTGCCATTGGCCACGACAAGCTCACTCTCTAATTCATCTATCCTCTTCTTAGCTCCCCTAAGCAGTTTTTCCCGATATTTTAACTCCTGACGATTGCTTTCAAGTAAATCAACGATTTCGCGTTCATAAGATGATACCTTTTCGTTGTCGTCGTTGTCAGAGTCATCGGAAGAGCTCATCTCTTCCTTATCCCCAAGAGCCATTGAGTAGAAACTCTTACGGGATCTTCGGCGCAGATGTGAGCGGCTCTTCGGTCTGTCCCCGAAAGCCATGAAGCAAAGACCCGCCGGATTGTCCTTGTCCTTCCCCTTCCTGATGGCGATCTCCTCATCGCTTGAGCTCGACGAAGAGGAAGAAGACGTGGACCGCTTGGAGTATCTCTTCTCCATCTCGGTGAAGAAGGCCTTGTCGTGCTTATTGTTCTCTCGCCGGTAGTCCTTCAGGGCCTTTCTGAAGAATCTAGTCTTTGGCTTGCCCTTGTTGAAGGAGGAGCTATCGTGCTTGCCAGAGTCATGGAGGCCACCACCGGTGCCCTTCTTGTGACCATTGCGCTTGGGGCAGTCGGCGATGAAATGTCCTGGGTCACCACACTCAAAGCAGCCAGATTTCATGCCGTGTCTTTTGAACATTCTCTTGTCATAAACACGACGGACCCGGTTGTTAAAAAGACACAAATCATCATCTCCCAAAGACTCAAGCTGGTCTTTAGTGATAGACATCAAAGAGAACCCAACACAACTCACAGAAGAGGGATCAACAGAAGGTGTAGCAAGGGCCAGAGACTTTGATCCAGAGCCAGTGAGATTTGATCTCAACTGGATATCAACCTCGGTGGCCTTCAGCTTGCTAAACAACTCAGAAATGGTCAAGGTATCATAAGATGTGCTCTCAATGATAGAGGATACCTTGATCTCCCAGATATTTGGGTCCAAGGTGTGGAGAACCTTGAGTGCCTGCTCGTGATCTGAGACTAACTGAGCACCCTCAGCCTTGTTGTCCCGAAGCTTGTTTATGATCGATTGAAAACGACCAAACAACACTTCAACAGATTCGCCCGGCTTTTGTGTGAAGTTCTCATATTCACGCCGGTAGGTCTGATAGAGCCGAGCCTTGACCTGGGCTGTTCCCTCATGGTGTGCCTTGAGGGTAGCCCAGATCTCTCTCGCAGTGGAGAGATGGATCACACGCTCAAACTCAGTGGGACCTAAACCAGAAAACAAAATGTTCATAGCCTTACTATTGTTCAGATGCTGGGCAATGATACCAGCAGTACCATGCTCAGCAACTGGCAATACAATGAACGTAGCGTGAACACAAATGTCCCAAATGTCCGAGCCTTGGCTCATAAGATAGGCTCACATGCGAGTCTTCCAATAGTTATAGCCATAAGCTTCCAAGGACGGGACCTTGCCAGGAGACGTCATTATCACTACTGGGGTTTAGAACCGGTTAAGGTATGGAAAAAACCTAACCAGGCTCTGATACCACTTGTAGGACCGAAAGTAGCGACCCGAGGGGGGGGGGGGGTGAATGGACGCCTAAAAAATTCTTTCGAATCAATGGCCTGCTCCCAACACCCAACGCACCTCAAAAGACTAAGAAGCAAAGCGTGAACAGATTGCCTAAGTCTAAAAGTATCTAGCCTAGAAAAGACCGGTGTCAAAAACAAAGAAACACCAGTACCGTGCTAATAGGCAGATAAACAAAATATTCAAGACATGGCAGATCAAAACTTCTCAACGGATGATCTAAGTGCACATCAGTGCCGAAGGTTGTCATTGAAGTGCCGAAGGTTTGTTGAGTCTAGCCTAGTTCGAGTGTGGCAGAGAGCGAAGTATGCTTCGAAGCGAAGTATGTAAAGTATCGAAGCCTGCTTCGAACAGTATACTTCGAAGCCAATACTTCGAACATAAAGCTTCGAACAAAGTTCACAGAAATGCAACCTTCGAAAGAGAAGCGAAGCCAAACACAGAGCAGCAGGACCAAATCGAAGCCTACATTCTACCTTCGAAGCTAGCCTTGATCGAGGTAAGACTACCAAAGTGGTAACCTTCGACCAGAGGATTAACTTCGAATGAAAACCTCCGAACCCACACACCAAGACCCTCGGAAAAGACAGCAGCACACTCAGAGCGAAGTCTACCAGAAAGACATGCTTCGAAGCTAACTTCAAAGCATGTCGAAGTATGCTTCGCAAAAATGCCGAAGTATGTCAACGAACAGAAGCTAAACACAGAGCATACTTCGAGGCTAGATTCAGAGATCAAGTTCGGAGTTGAAAGTTCGAAGCCTTCGAAGATGTCAGGTCGAAGCCTGCTTCACAGAACTGAATGACTTCGAATAAACAGAGGGCTTCGCCAGAAACAGCCAGAGAAAGAGTAGGCTCTGTCTACTCGATCAAAAAGGCTACGCAGGAAAAAGCAAGGCTAGAAAAACTAGCGTATTGTTGCCTCAGAAAGTAGTACTACTTGCTACAGTACGCAAGAACTAGTATTCTCACGTGAAGAACAGAAGCAACCGAGATGTGCAAGAGCTCAGGAATAAATAACAGGCGCACTAAAAATGAAGCTTCGGATCCACAAAAATCGCTGCACACCAACAGACATGAACAGAGAATGGAATCTCAAAACATCATGAAGAACAGAAGGAATGCAGGAATAAACAACCCATGAGCAGGAGCCTGGCGGCGCACAAACAGGAGAGAGAAAGCAGGTAACACAAATGATCCAATAGATTAAAAAGTGAATTCTAAAAGGGTGACCTAACTCTAGGGATTGGGGCCCTATTTATAGGCTGCCCAATAGCTAGGAATATTCCACCAGCCCCTTAGGGTTTTTTACAGACGCTGAAATAAAAGGAAAAGACTAAACTGCCCTTAGGATATTTTTACAGACTCGACTGACCGACTGTGGGCCTAGGGACAAAATAGTAAACTCCTATTTACAGATGACTTATCCGGAAGCTAAGCTTTCGTAATGACTACAGCTTCTCTTCTGGACAGTCCGATACAAGATCAGCGGTCATCAGTTTTGCGCCAAAACCGACAAAGCCTCCACCGACTTTGCACCAGGTACCCGGATTGGGCCAGCCCGACTCCGCAGCTCTCTCAGCCCGGCAATCGGTCACCACTCGTGTACCTGAGTCAATCCTGGTCAACAGCCCAGTAGGTCTTCTGCTGCTCCTAGCCCATGTACCCGGATTGGGCCAGCCCGACTTCGCGGCCCCTCTGCCCGACAGTCGCTCGCTGCCCGTGTACCTGAGTCACACGCGGCCCATGATGCAGCAGATCTTCCCTCTTCTTCTGTCCTCTTTGACTATCGTTGACAATGACTCATCACATCTGGAGCCATGAGGCACACGCTATTCAGCATGGCTCCTCACTTTATACCATAAGATTTGATAAAATCACATACTTCTTTAGAAACAAATAAAGCACCCTGATCTATAGTAAGAGTTTAGGGAATACTGAATCTATGTATGATGTGCTTTAAGATAAAATCTATTACCTCATTTTACATCATGTTCTTGAGAGGCACGGCCTCGGTCCACTTGGTGAAGTAATCTGTAGCCATCACCATGAACCGATGCCCTTTTGAAGAGGAAGGATAAATTTGGCCAATGAAGTCCAAGGCTCAACCTTGGAACGACCATGGTTTGATAATAGGATTAAGCAAAGATGTAGGAACAAGATGAGTATTACCAAACCTTTGACAAGCCTCACATCCTCTATAGTACTTAAAACAGTCCTCAGCCATAGTCGGCAAATAAAAACCCGCTCTTTTGAGCATCCAACTCATTTTTTGGGCCGTCTGATGAGTACCACAAAGACCTTCGTGTACTTCACCCACAGCAAGTCTAGAGTAATACAAATTTAAATGCTTGCCACCAAACTTTCCGATCAACCCACTTACTCGGATCTCTCAAATACTAAATAATTGGAGTTCTCCAATCATCCTTGTGATTACCTGAAGTACTCGCCAAATCGTCGCTTGAATTGGTGTTCAAATTATATACTCCAGCCTACCCCCTATGTCCTAAAACCTCTTGACATGGGGTGGTTAGACCAGCCTGGCATAGCCGGTCATACCGACCAGACATCTGCAGTCAGAACAGATATGTCAAGTCGGTCAAACTGATGTGCTCTCACTCGCATTGTAAAATAAAGTCAAGCATCATTTTTTCTCGTGTGAAAAAATTCTTTTTTAATTTGGTAACTAGATGCTTACTGAGCCAAATCATTTGCTACTGAGTTGGCTTCTCTAGACACATGTGAAATCTCAAAATCATCAAAAGTAGAAATTATGTCTAGACATTTATTAAAGTAGCTATTTAACAAACCATTAAAACATTGAGCATCCTTAGCTACTTGTTGAACTACTAATAGTGAATCACCATATGCATGAACATATTTAACACACATGGAGCTTAACAATTCAAGTCCTAGCAATGAAGCTTCATATTCAGCATGATTATTACTACAAGGAAATTCTAACCGGGCCGACATCTCGAAACTCATACCACTAGGTGATATGAGCACAACTACAACACCTTGGCCATTCTTGCAAGACGAACCATCGAAGTAAAGTCTCCAAGGTATTACCTCAATCAAAGCAGTATCACTACCCCAATTGACATCTACATGGTGATCAACTATAAAATTTGCGACAACTTGGCCTTTCATAGCTTTCAAGGGTTCATAAGCCAAATCGTACTCAATCAAAGCATAAGCCCACTTCCCTATTCTCCCACTCAGAATTGTATTTTCTAACATGTATTTTATAATATCAGTTTGACAAGTAAAAATATATGTGCCAGATAGAAGATAGTGGCGAAGTTTGGTACATGCATAATAAAGTGATAAACACAAACGCTCTAAGAACACGTACCTTGTCTCGGCATCCAATAGGCAGTGACTCAAGAATGTGATGATGTACTCTTTTCCCTCCACCTCCTAAGTCAACACAGCTCCTATCACGCTATCTTCTACAACAACGTATAGCCAAAACGGAATCTCGACTTTCGATGCTCTTACTACAGGTTGTGATGACAAGCACTCCTTATTTTTTTCAAAAGCACATTGCTGACTTGCCCCTCAAGTGAATTCGGCTTTGTTCTTTAGCCGAAGTATAGGGACAAAAGCATCGATCTTGCCAGACAAGTTAGATATAAAGCGGCTCAAATAATTCACCTTTCCTAGCAACTTTTGCACATCTCTCTTGCATGTCAGCGCTTCAAAGTTATTAATCTTCTCAAGCCTCTTAGGATCAATCTAAATACCTCTTTCATGAATCATGAATCCTAAGAACTTGCCTGCCGACACACCAAAAGCACACTTGAGAGGGCTCATCTTTAAGCCATACTGACGCATTCTTTCAAAAGCAACTCTCAAATAGGCTAAATGGTTTCCCATAGCATCCGATTTGACTACAACATCATCTATGTATACCTCTAGCATAACTCCTAACAAGTCATGACAGATCAAGTTCATAGCACGTTGATATGTAGCGACAACATTCTTTAAACCAAAAGTCATCACAACCCAGTCAAACAAGCCGACAAAACAAAGGCATCCAAAGGCCGTCTTATAGACATCCTCTTTGGCCATAAAGATCTGATTATAACCAGCGTTACCATCAAGAGAACTTAGTACCATGTGTCTTGAAGCATCGCTGATCAACATGTCGGCTATCGGCACGGGGTACTCATTCTTCAGAGTGGCCTTGTTCAAATCCCTGAAATCAATGCATACACGAATCTTGCCACTCCCTTTCTTCTCTACAGGCACAATGTTAGCACCCCATTCAGCATACCTGCATGGCCTAATAAACTCAGCCTTGAGTAGTCATTCTATCTCCTCTTTATCTCGGTTATACACGGCCAAATTAAAATGACGAGGGGGCTGTTTATATTTCATAAACCTGGGTTTGATAGGCAGCCGATGCTCCATAAGATCACAACTAAGTCTGGGCATCTCACTATACTCCCATGTGAACAATCGACATACGACCGAAGCAATTTTATTACTTCAGCCTTTTCATCACTCTATAAATTTTGATTTACAAAAGTCAGCCTTTGAATACTACCATCGCCTATATCGACCTCTTCTAGAGGGTCGGCCTACGCAAAACTTTGACCTAACTTTTCTACTTCGCTAAAATCTTCAATGGTTTCAACAATACCATCTTTATAAGACCGATATTGCTCTACACGAGACTCTAGCCAATCAAGATTACTTTTACTAGTCATAACTACTAGTTTAGAGACAATCGTGCTACACTAGCCGACTTTACAAACATGGGAACAAAGCGTCCCTTAGACACACTAACAAAGTCGTAGTCTGAGATATCTCTACTTGACAAGCATTCTACTTTATCATGGATGGCGTCGATAGACACATCAGCCAAAGCAACCTGGGCCGAAGTATCAGTTGGTACAACCTCTACATCATAGTCGTCCCACTAAATCAGGCACTGGTGAAAAGTAGACAGAATACAGTAGTTGGCGTGAATCTAATCACGCCCATGTAGTACACTGTAGTTACCTCGCACAACGACGATGAAGAACGCCGTCGGCAACGTCTTGTTGCCCACCGTCAGCTCCAAAGAAAGTACGCCCTTGGCCTCAAAGCTCTCGCCGTTGAAGCCGTTGAGCGCCAAGTTGGTCCTCATCAAATCATCTTCATTCTTGCCAAGCTTATTTAGGAGGGAGTACGACATCATGTTGATAGTGGCACCTCCATATACAAGCATCCTCAAAATCGGCTTCCCGTCGATGTGCCCCTTGACGTAGAGAGGCTTCAAGTGGTGAGTCGTATCCTCAAGCTTCTCGAAAATGGCCTCCCGCTGGCCGAGGCTCAACTGAGCAACCTCGGCCTCATCCTGTGGAAGAGAAAACTCAGTGGGAAGCATGATGATGTTTACGTCCATCGGCTGAGGAGGTGGCACCTTAGAGATAGTCGTGTAGTCATCGTACATAAGATCGTCCTCATCATCGCTTGGAGTAGGAGCCAGCTAGTGTAGCACGATTGTCTCTAAACTAGTAGTTATGACTAGTAAAAGTAATCTTGATTGGCTAAAGTCTCGTTTAGAGCAATATCGGTCTTCTAAAGATGGTATCACTAAAGCCATTAAAGATTTTAATGAGGTAGAGAAGTTAGGTCAAGGTTTTGCGTCGGCCAACCCTTTAGAAGAGGTATACATAGGGGATGGTAGTGTTCCGATGCCGACTTTTGTAAATCAGAATTTACCGGATTGTGATAAGGACGAGGTAATAAAGTTGCTTTGGCCGTACATCGATTGCTTTGTGTGGGAGTATAGCAATATGCCCGTACTTAGCCACGAGCTCATGGACCATCGTCTGCCTATCAAACCCGGGTTTAGGCCTTATAAATAGCCTCCTCGTCGCTTTAATTCGACCGTGTATGACCAAGTTAAAGAGAAGATAGAATGGTTACTTAAAGCTGAGTTTATTAGGCCATGCAGGTATGCTGAATGTATTGCTAACATTGTGCCTATTGAGAAGAAGGGGAGTGGCAAGATCCGTGTGTGTATTGATTTCAGGGACTTGAACAATGCCACTCTAAAGGACGAGTATCCCATGCCGATAGCCGACATGTTGATCAACGATGCTTCAGGACACAAGGTACTAAGTTTTCTTGATGGTAATGATGGTTACAATCAGATTTTTATGGCCGAAGAAGATGTTTACAAAATGACCTTTAGATGTCCTAGTTTTGTCGGTTTGTTTGAGTGGGTAGTAATGACTGTTGGTTTGAAGAATGCTAGTGCTACATATCAACATGCTATGAACTTGATCTTTCATGACTTGTTAGGAGTTATGCTAGAGGTATATATAGATGATGTTGTAGTAAAATTGGATGCTATGGGTAACGACTTAGCCGATTTGAAAGTTGCTTTTGAAAGAATGCATCGATATGGCTTAAAACAGAAGTGTGATAGGGGTTGTGTTGACTCAGGAGGTGGAGGGAAAGGAGTACATCGTCACGTTCTTGAGTCGCTGCCTGTTGGATGCCGAAATGAGGTACGTGTTTTTAGAGCGTTTATGTTTGTCACTTTATTATGCATGTACCAAACTGAAGGAAGTATACTAAGAAAATTCCGGTTGATCGGAAGTTCCGATTTGGAATCGGATGTTCTGATTATTTACTTGACTCGAGTTAGAGAGCAAAAGTTGCTTTGGAAGTTCCGATATGGTATCAAAAGTTTCGACGAGCTGAAAGTTCCGATTTAGATTCGGGGGAAAATATTACTAATTGGAAGTTCCGAGGTGGGTGAAAACATATTGGATCTGTTACATGTCGTACTGGATTGAGAGACCGAAATTACCATGTTGAAAGTTCCGATCAAGGATCGGAAGTTCCAACGTGGGTAAAATAGATTGGATCTGTTGGAGCACAAATCAGATGTAACCAGTTTGTTGGTTTCGAGATGTTGATGACCAGGGGCTCTCAACCCTATATAAAGAGATGGGGATGAGGTCTTGAAGAGCAAGCAAAATTGCAAGTTTAGACATAGCCATCCAGAACTCCTCCCCTCTCTTTCTTGATCTCAAAAGTTGAGATTGAGGATCTCCCGTTCTCACAGGCGGTGCTAGCATGCCGTCATGGGAAGTATCCCATCCCTGTACATGTGGATACCGTGGAGGCGTTGCTCTAATAGTGACACCCATGGACTTCATCACGTGAACAATTACGTCGTCTTCACCGATTGGATTAGCGAGGAATGGTCGAGATGAAGTGAGGACAAGCTAGGACATGCTTCCTCAACATCTTCTTTCGCTGTACCTAGCGCATCTTGTGCTAGAAGGTACCGATCCATGATCTCAGACGCACATGCTTATTGGGCTTTGGGATGATTTTTGAAATTTGTGGCTAGCGTAGTTCCCCTTTTCTCCAATAGTGGTATCAGAGCCTACGCACGTAGTGTTCGATCTGGATCCCTCATGTATGGAGATACATGGTGGAAAAATAGATTAGATCTATTTCTGTCCATGGCAAATCGAATATTCTTTTACTGATCAGATGTTTCGATGGCGGATCAGAAGTTCTGATACTGATCGGATGATTCGATATCGAATATTGATTCAATAAAGAGAGCAATTATTGCTACCAGGAATTTCGATACTGATTGGAAATTTCGGCGGATCATAAGTGTCGCGCCCCGATTTAATAAATCAGGACTTTATTGAAATTCCATAGAATATCAATAAAACAAGACGTTCATCACACGACCACGTACAATACGGGCAATCATTCACGGTTCGTAGACCGCATTAATACAAAAGTGAATAAAGATGAAGAGAAACTAATAAAACAAGGGTCCTAGATGAACGCCTCCTTCCAGTCTCGCCTTGACTGGGTCGCTACTCCAGACCTTCATCCTCCTCGTAGTAGACGGGCTCTGATGTTTTAAGTCAACGGGGTGAGTACAGATGTACTCAGCAAGCCACCGAATGCAAATATAATGCAAGGTAATAACAAGGGAGATAGTGGCTAATTTTGCGGAAGCAGCATAATTGTCAAGCTTTAAATGAGAGCAATTTATTAGTACGGAAAAGTAAACATGTGCATGTGTATCATCATCTTCTAACTCGAGGGGTACAGTCACCCCACCTCGCTCAACAGTCCTTACGTGCCATGAATAATCCGAACATTCACACAATTGTAAACTAACTGCGAGTAGTCACACAACCCGCCCTTGACCGTGGGCTCGGCTTTTCGAAAAGATTAAATTACTCTGATCAGAGATGTACCACTGTACCCACAAGGCACGCACTCATCACTTACACCAAAGTGTAACGAGATGACCCATTTCACGGGAACTCGTGCCAAAACCTTCCATATGGTTCCCTCCGACTCCACAACACCCTCTTATGGGTTTCGTATCGTGTCTCGACATGTCGAGTGCTCACCATACCCCCCCTTGAGCCTTCTTTGGTACAAGTCGCCCGCAGGCTAGCCCCTTGTACCCCTCCACTATGGTGCATAGAGCCGAAGGGTTCCACACTTCCAGTTAGGACTTACCCATTAGACTTGTGGTTGGTACGGAAGTGCTTTGCGACAGATCCCGCAGACCGGTCCTTATAGTGCCCCGGGTGCGACAAACCAGTGCCCGAGCTTGCACCCGGAACCCACCATACTTATAACCTAGCCAACTCCACAGAGTCCAGAGACAAGAATAACGGGGTATTTCATATACCAGAATCCATCTATCTACGACTCATTATTTTTATCCTATAGCAGTTGTGCCGGTACATTGGGCACTAGCTAATATAATATTTGTAGAGTGACAAGGAGTTAAGGCTCAATAAGCATGGCTTGGGTTTGCACACAAGGACGGGGATCTAATAAATAATAGTGTAGGGCTTGATCTTTGACTAATGCAATATTAACCTATGTGTTATAGCGATAATTTATTAAAACATGGGCTCAACATGATCAACTGTGTCCACAGAGGTGGTCGATGACTTGCCTTGCTCAGCAAAGGGTGAAGGTGGAACCTCGGGATAGAACTCCGGATCTTCGACGACGTTGTAGTCTTCTTGATACGGAAAAGTAAATAAAACATTCAATAAACAATCCAAAACAAACAAACATACTAACATACATGTTTATGTTGGATTAAGTAAAGGAGATAGAGTCTTAACTTTTAGGGTTTTGTTACTTAATCATTTAAGATTAATTTTTAATGAGATTCCTTAATTTTTATAGCTTGATATAATTATTCTTCCTAAGGGGGTTTTATTTCTCCCTTTTTAAAGTTGAAGTAAAAAGTTATAAAATGACCTTAATGTTTTTATGGCATTAATATAGTGACATTAGGTTATTTTAGGATAGTTTCATATAGAGTTGACTTTTTCTTAAATGCCTTAATTAAATGTCCTAAAAGGGCCTTTGCAATATCATTTAATGGAATGAATTGGACAAGATGAATATTCTATTTTTATTAAAAATAGTGAACTCAAGTGGTTAGGTTTTCTGAAGTTATTATATAAGTTGTCATGACATTCGTATAAAGTGTTTAACTTCTATTTGATGAATTACTTAATTATCCTACAAGGGCTATTATTAATTAATAGATTAAAGTGGGCAAAGTGAACATGTTATTTTTGTTGCATTAAAACAGTAGAATAAAGTCATTAAGTCCTCTTAATTTATTATATCATTTTTCATGATATTTTTGTAAAGTGTTGTATTTCCATTATATGAATTAATCATTTGTTTTTAAAGGGTCTTGGAAATGTTTATTTAAGAATCTAAAATGGGCAAAATGACTTATTATATTTTTATTGACTTATAAACAGTGTACTGGATTCAATATATCATCAAAAATTATTGTATAAATTTTAAGAGTTTTTCTGTATTATTTAAATGGAATATTAATTAAGTCCTAAAAGGGGTCTTAGAAATGTTAATTAACAAAATGTCATGGATAACATGGTCATTCTATTTTTATTGTGTTAATAACAGTGAAATAGAGCCATTATATCTTCTGATATTACTTTATAAATTTTTAAGGGTTTATCTGATTTATTTAATTGAAATATTAATTAATTCCTAAAGGGGACTTTTCTTTACTATTTAATAAGATTATTATGTGCCAAGTAAACATATTGTTTTTATTGCATAAAAGTGTAGAGGATAAAGAGACAAATTTTCCAGAATTAAAATGGTGAAATTTGGAGTTAATTTGAGCAAGATATGAATTTTGGAAGTTTTAAACTATTTTTCTGAATTATATTTTAAACAGAAATCAGTCCCTGGTCCACGGTGAGCCAGGCCCACGGTGGACCAGCGACTGCGCGCGTGAGCCGGAGCGATCAGAACCGCAGGATCAAGATCAACGGCCAGGACGCGCGCGGGGCGATTAAGTGGCGATCGACGGCTCAGGGAGCCCGATACCCTTTTGACCGAGTGGACGGCCCGGATTAAACCCGAGTGGGTTTTAATCCTAGCCGGTCATCTCTGATCGCACGGTACCGAGCCCATCCGGCACGCTCGCGGCACGGGGGAAGCCGAGGGCTTCGTCCCCGACTCCGGCGGTGCGGCGGCGAGGGCGAACGGCGGCGGCGGGGGGTCCATGGCCCTAGGCGACGGCAAAAACGGAAAGAGGGTCGGGAGGGGATTGCTACCGTACCGGAAGTGGCGACGGCGATGGACAGGTGGCGACCGGCGGCGAGGAGGAAGCGGCGAAGCTTTCGGGTCCGACGACGGCGCGGCGATCCGGCGACGATCCGGCCCAACAGAGGTGGGGCCGAGGGAGTGTGTGTGACGGCGGTCGTGACGGTGGCCCTGGCGAGGGTGGCGGTGGCACGGTGCGCCGGCGATCGGCTGCCGGAGGGGAAACAGGGGAAAACCCTAAAAAGGGGTGGCGGCCGTTGAGATTTGTGATGACCAGGCTCTAGTGGTGTGATTCGGTTGTGGCGAGGGTAGGAGGCCTTTTATAGGGCTCGCCGGCGTGGTTAAGGCATGGTAAGTAAAGGAAACCCGAGGGGATTCCTTGAGCTTCTCCGGCCGGCTTCCATGAGCTCGGATCCCCTTCCATTCGGGTGAAAATGCGTCGGTTTTGGGCGGAAGGAGATCGCCAGCGGTCGGGAAGGCGATCCGGGGCCCGATTCGGCTGAAGGGCGACGGCCGGCGGTGGATTAGGAAAGGGGCCGGCGGGATTTGGAAAGGGATCCCCTTTCTAACGGAGAAGACGATCCCGACAGGTGGCCCCCACCTGTCGGCGGCTAATCGTGAAGGGAACATGCCACTGACACGCGGGCCATGCTTGGCAGTGACCAAGCGAGGGGAGCGGGAGGCTGACGTGCGGGCCAGGCAGGGGCGTGGCGCGCGGGAGAGAGAGAGGGCGCCGACATGCGGGCCCAGGATGGCAGCGAGTGAGCGGAGGCTAACCAGTGGGTCCGGCCAGGCGCGAGTGCGGGGAAGCGGAGGGCGTCGGCGCCGACAGGCTGGCCCCGCCTGTCAGCGAGAGAGGTTTCGTTGGGCTGGGCCGAAAGGCCTTCGAGGGAGAATTCAGGGTTTCGGCCCAATAAGAATTTAAATTCTTTTTCTAATTAATTTAATTCCAGAAATTCAAATATTTACTTAAAGCTTGAAGATTTGTTGGAAAAATTTTGCAAAAATTCTCAAAAATATTTCTTGGTCTCTAGTTTATCCCATAAAATTTTCAAGTCCAAATTTTGGATATTTGTCTCTGTTTGGCTTTAATAGGGCTCTTTTAGGTTTTTCTTTAATAATAAAATTCAGAAATCCATTTAATATTATTTTTTTCTTTATTTTATTCCCTTTTAATTTTGGGGCTGTTACAATCCTATCCCCCTTACAGAGAATCTCGTCCTCGAGATTCGAAACGTTCCTCGGAAAACTAAGGGACAGAGTTCTACTGGTGCTCCGGATTTAGGGGATGGTGTTACATCAGAAGTAGGCAAGGCGATCTCCGGATCTGGGTTGGTTGAAACCAAATTGGGAGTGTCTTTGATTGTATCTGGTTTCTCTTTGTGGTGATCTAGAGTAGGTTCCTCTGGGTTTGGAATGGAGGATGGCACCCGCTTGGGGTAGGGGCACTTGTTGGCGTAGTGGCCTCCTTGGCGACAGTTGTAGCACACAATCGGCTTGCCGTTCCTGTCCCTCTTGTATCCGGTAGCTTGTGCTGGAGTTCTTCCGGTAGGCGGTGCTTGGGGTGGGATGTCTGTGCTTGGCCCTCCGAGGGTGGTTCGTGGCTTGGCAGGGGTTGGGGCTTGAGGTGGAATCACTCTGGTTTCTGGTATGGTTGCTTCGTTCACCAATCTCTAAAAGTTGGCGAAATCCCCGTGGATCAGCTGAAAGGAGAGCTCGTGTTGGTGTTGCTGGAGACGGAACAACTGTGCCTGCTGCTCTTGCATCTGCTTCTGTTGTTGTTGCATCTGGGTAAGCAGTGTGGCGATCAGTTGGTTCAGTTTTGCCATCATCTCCGTAAGTGTGGGATGATAGATAACAGAGATCTGCTGAGGTCCAACTGCACCCCACTGAGGCAGATTGCCTGAGGTGTTTCCATCGTGTGGAGCTCCTGATCCTTGGTTGTTGGCCATCCTGAAGTTGAAGGGTTCAAAAAGAAGGTGCCAACATTAAGGGGAAATTGTTACTGATTTTATTGCCTAAGATGGATAATTTGACCTAGATGCTTTATGTTAGTCCCTTATTACTTTCATACTCATGCCCTATATTATTTTTAATATAAATGACTTATCATGTATTTTATTCACTCAACATTCGTGTTGTAACATATTTTATTAATTTGTGTTAGATGTTTAAGATGAAGTGATGTTGATTATATCTTATTGAATTCCTTGGTACCCAAAAATTCAAGAAAATTTTTGGAACACAATTTGATGCTTAGGAGAATTTTTAGGAAAGATACTCTGGCTAATTTTAAATGAAATTTTTAGGCCCATATTTTAGCTTTCCTCTTTCTTGCTTTATACTAAATACTTTTCCTGAAATTTATTTATTAAGGGGAAATTTTATTTTTAATGCCTCGCAAAAATCGAGGTGTTACAATCCTAACTTCCTTAACAAGAATCTCGTCCCGAGATTCGGAAAGGCTAGAAGGTTAAAGATAGGCTTCTATATTTTCATAGATTGGGCTTGGCTAAATTAGAGCTTTCTTGACAACTTGTCTTGACTTCATGATTGGAGTTGTTCTCGTAGAACGGCGACGAACGAATCACGTTGATTTGAAACTAGAGGTAGATTCTCTCCTTTAGGTTGGGATTATGACCTAATAGGTATATGAGGAAATGGGATTAAGTTTTTATTTCAAAATGTATCGTTCTTGCGATTACATATATTTATATATTCATTCATGCCTTATTTTTGACATGAATGATAATACAATCAAGTAAAAAGAAAAGCAATCAACCGTAAATCTACGTCTATGGTAGCTCAGGGGACGACTCGATCACGGGCTCGCGGGAGACGGTCGGGGTTGAGGAACTGGCTGGTCCTGCGGGTGGAGCACTGCGGGAGATCCTCTTGGGCTTCACTGTGGGGATCCGAAGGGGTTTCTTCTTGCGAGGTAGAAGAGGTGCGATCTCCTCAAGATCCTTCTTTAGTTCCTTCAGCTGTTGGCGGAGCTGGGTGTTGACCATGGCGCCCTAACGTAGAAGCTCGTTCTGGCGCCTCAATTCTTCCACCTCGAGGGTCAGCTGGGGGTTCTGCTGGACTTGTCGACGGAGCTCAGCATTCTCGCGGGCTAGGTTCTCTGAAGTGTGGCGGTAGAAGTCAATGGTGTCGTGCTGGCTGTCTGCGTCGAGGACGGCCTCTGTGTGGAGGTTGTCCATGGCCTCCAAGAGTCTCATCGTGCGGGCGATGGCGGAGTTGTCCTGAGGGAGGGAGTTGATGTAGATGCTGCGGTGACTCCCGGGTGTACGCATGGGCATGAAGCGGTAGATGGTGTCGCGAAGGTGGCAGTCATAGACCAGTCGAAGCTCGGCGAGGGACTGAAGAGCGGCTCGCTGGCTGGCCACCACGAAGGAAGGTCCTCCGACTCCATGGGTGTAGAAGGGTGGCTGCGTGGAGGAGGGGCGGATAACAACCGTGACCTCGCAGTAGCTCTCGTTCGCATCGGGAAAGATCCCGTGGAACGCAGGCTCATGGGGAAACCCCAAGAAGTCGACGAGCACGCGAAGCTCGCGGATGAATCCGGCCTCGTCACGAAGAGTCCCGCTCATGGTATGGACCGGCATCTACAAAAGAGAGAAAGTTTTTGTGTGAAAATCTTGGAAGATGAGAGGATAAGTAGTTTTTGTAAGAAAATATAGTGGTTTTATAAGTCCTAAGGTCAGGTCTGTTTGGCTTCCTACAGTCAAGTCGGCTCTGATACCATCTTGTCGCGCCCCGATTTAATAAATCAGGACTTTATTGAAATTCCATAGAATATCAATAAAACAAGACGTTCATCACACGACCACGTACAATACGGGCAATCATTCACGGTTCGTAGACCGCATTAATACAAAAGTGAATAAAGATGAAGAGAAACTAATAAAACAAGGGTCCTAGATGAACGCCTCCTTCCAGTCTCGCCTTGACTGGGTCGCTACTCCAGACCTTCATCCTCCTCGTAGTAGACGGGCTCTGATGTTTTAAGTCAACGGGGTGAGTACAGATGTACTCAGCAAGCCACCGAATGCAAATATAATGCAAGGTAATAACAAGGGAGATAGTGGCTAATTTTGCGGAAGCAGCATAATTGTCAAGCTTTAAATGAGAGCAATTTATTAGTACGGAAAAGTAAACATGTGCATGTGTATCATCATCTTCTAACTCGAGGGGTACAGTCACCCCACCTCGCTCAACAGTCCTTACGTGCCATGAATAATCCGAACATTCACACAATTGTAAACTAACTGCGAGTAGTCACACAACCCGCCCTTGACCGTGGGCTCGGCTTTTCGAAAAGATTAAATTACTCTGATCAGAGATGTACCACTGTACCCACAAGGCACGCACTCATCACTTACACCAAAGTGTAACGAGATGACCCATTTCACGGGAACTCGTGCCAAAACCTTCCATATGGTTCCCTCCGACTCCACAACACCCTCTTATGGGTTTCGTATCGTGTCTCGACATGTCGAGTGCTCACCATACCCCCCCTTGAGCCTTCTTTGGTACAAGTCGCCCGCAGGCTAGCCCCTTGTACCCCTCCACTATGGTGCATAGAGCCGAAGGGTTCCACACTTCCAGTTAGGACTTACCCATTAGACTTGTGGTTGGTACGGAAGTGCTTTGCGACAGATCCCGCAGACCGGTCCTTATAGTGCCCCGGGTGCGACAAACCAGTGCCCGAGCTTGCACCCGGAACCCACCATACTTATAACCTAGCCAACTCCACAGAGTCCAGAGACAAGAATAACGGGGTATTTCATATACCAGAATCCATCTATCTACGACTCATTATTTTTATCCTATAGCAGTTGTGCCGGTACATTGGGCACTAGCTAATATAATATTTGTAGAGTGACAAGGAGTTAAGGCTCAATAAGCATGGCTTGGGTTTGCACACAAGGACGGGGATCTAATAAATAATAGTGTAGGGCTTGATCTTTGACTAATGCAATATTAACCTATGTGTTATAGCGATAATTTATTAAAACATGGGCTCAACATGATCAACTGTGTCCACAGAGGTGGTCGATGACTTGCCTTGCTCAGCAAAGGGTGAAGGTGGAACCTCGGGATAGAACTCCGGATCTTCGACGACGTTGTAGTCTTCTTGATACGGAAAAGTAAATAAAACATTCAATAAACAATCCAAAACAAACAAACATACTAACATACATGTTTATGTTGGATTAAGTAAAGGAGATAGAGTCTTAACTTTTAGGGTTTTGTTACTTAATCATTTAAGATTAATTTTTAATGAGATTCCTTAATTTTATAGCTTGATATAATTATTCTTCCTAAGGGGGTTTTATTTCTCCCTTTTTAAAGTTGAAGTAAAAAGTTATAAAATGACCTTAATGTTTTTATGGCATTAATATAGTGACATTAGGTTATTTTAGGATAGTTTCATATAGAGTTGACTTTTTCTTAAATGCCTTAATTAAATGTCCTAAAAGGGCCTTTGCAATATCATTTAATGGAATGAATTGGACAAGATGAATATTCTATTTTTATTAAAAATAGTGAACTCAAGTGGTTAGGTTTTCTGAAGTTATTATATAAGTTGTCATGACATTCGTATAAAGTGTTTAACTTCTATTTGATGAATTACTTAATTATCCTACAAGGGCTATTATTAATTAATAGATTAAAGTGGGCAAAGTGAACATGTTATTTTTGTTGCATTAAAACAGTAGAATAAAGTCATTAAGTCCTCTTAATTTATTATATCATTTTTCATGATATTTTTGTAAAGTGTTGTATTTCCATTATATGAATTAATCATTTGTTTTTAAAGGGTCTTGGAAATGTTTATTTAAGAATCTAAAATGGGCAAAATGACTTATTATATTTTTATTGACTTATAAACAGTGTACTGGATTCAATATATCATCAAAAATTATTGTATAAATTTTTAAGAGTTTTTCTGTATTATTTAAATGGAATATTAATTAAGTCCTAAAAGGGGTCTTAGAAATGTTAATTAACAAAATGTCATGGATAACATGGTCATTCTATTTTTATTGTGTTAATAACAGTGAAATAGAGCCATTATATCTTCTGATATTACTTTATAAATTTTTAAGGGTTTATCTGATTTATTTAATTGAAATATTAATTAATTCCTAAAGGGGACTTTTCTTTACTATTTAATAAGATTATTATGTGCCAAGTAAACATATTGTTTTTATTGCATAAAAGTGTAGAGGATAAAGAGACAAATTTTCCAGAATTAAAATGGTGAAATTTGGAGTTAATTTGAGCAAGATATGAATTTTGGAAGTTTTAAACTATTTTTCTGAATTATATTTTAAACAGAAATCAGTCCCTGGTCCACGGTGAGCCAGGCCCACGGTGGACCAGCGACTGCGCGCGTGAGCCGGAGCGATCAGAACCGCAGGATCAAGATCAACGGCCAGGACGCGCGCGGGGCGATTAAGTGGCGATCGACGGCTCAGGGAGCCCGATACCCTTTTGACCGAGTGGACGGCCCGGATTAAACCCGAGTGGGTTTTAATCCTAGCCGGTCATCTCTGATCGCACGGTACCGAGCCCATCCGGCACGCTCGCGGCACGGGGGAAGCCGAGGGCTTCGTCCCCGACTCCGGCGGTGCGGCGGCGAGGGCGAACGGCGGCGGCGGGGGGTCCATGGCCCTAGGCGACGGCAAAAACGGAAAGAGGGTCGGGAGGGGATTGCTACCATACCGGAAGTGGCGACGGCGATGGACAGGTGGCGACCGGCGGCGAGGAGGAAGCGGCGAAGCTTTCGGGTCCGACGACGGCGCGGCGATCCGGCGACGATCCGGCCCAACAGAGGTGGGGCCGAGGGAGTGTGTGTGACGGCGGTCGTGACGGTGGCCCTGGCGAGGGTGGCGGTGGCACGGTGCGCCGGCGATCGGCTGCCGGAGGGGAAACAGGGGAAAACCCTAAAAAGGGGTGGCGGCCGTTGAGATTTGTGATGACCAGGCTCTAGTGGTGTGATTCGGTTGCGGCGAGGGTAGGAGGCCTTTTATAGGGCTCGCCGGCGTGGTTAAGGCATGGTAAGTAAAGGAAACCCGAGGGGATTCCTTGAGCTTCTCCGGCCGGCTTCCATGAGCTCGGATCCCCTTCCATTCGGGTGAAAATGCGTCGGTTTTGGGCGGAAGGAGATCGCCAGCGGTCGGGAAGGCGATCCGGGGCCCGATTCGGCTGAAGGGCGACGGCCGGCGGTGGATTAGGAAAGGGGCCGGCGGGATTTGGAAAGGGATCCCCTTTCTAACGGAGAAGACGATCCCGACAGGTGGCCCCCACCTGTCGGCGGCTAATCGTGAAGGGAACATGCCACTGACACGCGGGCCATGCTTGGCAGTGACCAAGCGAGGGGAGCGGGAGGCTGACGTGCGGGCCAGGCAGGGGCGTGGCGCGCGGGAGAGAGAGAGGGCGCCGACATGCGGGCCCAGGATGGCAGCGAGTGAGCGGAGGCTGACCAGTGGGTCCGGCCAGGCGCGAGTGCGGGGAAGCGGAGGGCGTCGGCGCCGACAGGCTGGCCCCGCCTGTCAGCGAGAGAGGTTTCGTTGGGCTGGGCCGAAAGGCCTTCGAGGGAGAATTCAGGGTTTCGGCCCAATAAGAATTTAAATTCTTTTTCTAATTAATTTAATTCCAGAAATTCAAATATTTACTTAAAGCTTGAAGATTTGTTGGAAAAATTTTGCAAAAATTCTCAAAAATATTTCTTGGTCTCTAGTTTATCCCATAAAATTTTCAAGTCCAAATTTTGGATATTTGTCTCTGTTTGGCTTTAATAGGGCTCTTTTAGGTTTTTCTTTAATAATAAAATTCAGAAATCCATTTAATATTATTTTTTCTTTATTTTATTCCCTTTTAATTTTGGGGCTGTTACAATAAGTTCCAATGCCATATCAAAAGTTCTGACTGTTCCGAATTGGAATTCCGAGCCTGTTGAGCTAGGTTTTTTAGATCCAGAATCCAGTCACTTATAGATTCTTCGTCTAACTTTGTTTGGCAGATAATGTTGTGACTGGCATGGCCTTGGATAAATGTGATGTATGATATGCATGCAATGATGTAAAATAAATATGGCCTGCGTGTCATGGTTATTTATAGCCCAAGGCTGATGTAAATTAAATACGGCTTGCATGTCGTTTCTGTGGTGCTTCGGCCCTTGTAACAAGTATAGACTATGCGAGATAGACTAGTACACTTCATTGAGGCCGGGAGCACGCGCTTAATGATGGGAGCCATGAAGATGGAGACTGCCATGAGAAGAGGGCCATGCTATGTCACAGTTAATACGATTTCCTATGATGCTTTCTAATGTTCCGATTATACTATTCTTGCATGTTTCGTCTGTGCTAGGGACGTTCCCATGCTAGAATAGTTTTCCCTCAGAAAATTAAGTATTGATGCTCTTTCCCATAGCAGCACCAACCAAGGATCCCAATCATCGATAGTGGGTATGCCAAAGCAGGATGCTATCTTTTATCTTTACTAGTTGGGGCGGAAGTCGGACTTTTGCACGCATAGTGCTGGTTTTCTTAACGAGGCTATCAAAACGGTTTTGGGCCTTGGAGCATAGAATTGGCGTAGAGCATTGGATGCTTCTCCAATGACAAGAGTCACATACGATGTGATTAGCAAAGCGTTCCTTACCTATTTCACCTAGCTTTTAGCAGTGATGTCAAAGCTCACTAGGAGTTAGAATGAATATGGATCTTGTGCCACTATTAGTCATAGAGGGAAAGTGATTGTTTTTAAAATAGTGGAACATCTTTTATTGGATAGAAGATAAACATTGCATAGTGCTAAACCTTGCATTTAATATTTTGCAGATCATGGCACCTACTACTCCTTCTGTTAAGAGCACTCCAGTTTTTAATTTGCGATCTATTCTTGAACAAGAGAAATTATCTGGAACAAACTTTATGGATTGGTATTGAAATTTGAGAATTGTTCTTAAACAAGAGAAAAAGGATTACGTGGATGTTAGTTGTATGATGAACCCGGAGAGGATGCTTCTGCTGCAGAAAAGCGTGCTTATGAGAGACATTCTAGTGATTCCGTGGATGTTAGTTGTCTGATGCTTGACTGCATGTCCTCTGAGTTTTAGAAAAAAATGAGGAACACGATGCTTATGATATGATCGTGGGTCTCAAGGGCATGTTTCATAACTAGGCAAGGTAAGAGATACAAAGTGTCTAAGTCCTTGTTTGGGAGTAGGCTCGCTGAAAGGAGCTCAGTAAGTCCTCATGTGATCAGTATGATTGGTTACATTGAGGATCTAGAGAGACTGGGTACCCCATTGGATCCATACTTAGCTATTGACGTCATTCTCTAGTCGCTCCCACTAAGCTTTGAGCTACTCACCATGAATTACAACATGGTTGGACTAGAGAAGACATTAGCTGAGTTGTATGAGAACCTAAAAACTGCTGAGGAGAGTATCAGGAAATCTCCAAATCATGTGATGTTTGTTTAGAAGAAGGGCAAAAAGAGAAAGAGAAAGGGCACGACTAAGACTACAAATTCAATCTCTACTGCGAAGTCTAAACCGGCTGGAAAGTCCAAGTCGGGTCCTGCTAGCTCTGATGTGTGCCACCACTGCCACAAGCCTAGGCATTGGAAGCGCAATTGCAAGGTGTACCTACAAGAGCAGAAGAAAAAGAAGGGAAGTGTGACTTCTGCTTTAGGTAGTAATGTTATTGAAATTAATCTTGCTACTAATCCAAATGATTCATGTGTATTTGATACTGGATCGATGATTCATACTTGCAAATCGTTGCAGGGGCTAAGTAGAGTAAGAAAGTGTGCAAGTGGCGAGCTAGATGTCTGCGTCGGGAATGGTCCAAAGGTTGCAGCATTGGCCGTCGGCGTTTATTCACTGTCACTACCCTCAAGACTAGTTTTGGAGTTAAATAATTGTTATTTCATTCCCGCCTTAGGCAGAAATATTATCTCTTCTTCATGTTTAGATGGAGATGGTTTTGAATTAATAATAAAGAACAAGTGTTGTTCAATATTTTCAAATGGCATGCTCTATGGTGTTTGTCCATTAGTGAATGGATTATATATTCTGAGTCTAGAATATGTACACGTTTATAACATTAGTACTAAGAAACAATGACTCAATGATCTGAATCCTACCTATGTCTAGCATTGTCATTTGGGTCATATAAATGAGAAGCGCGTGCATAATCTCCATAGTGATGTCCTTTTGGAGTCATTTGATTTTGAATCATATGACACATGTGAGTCTTGCTTACTTGGCAAAATGACAAATACGCCTTTCACTGGATAGAGTGAGAGGACGAGTGAGCTATTGGACATAGTACATACTGATGTGTGTGGTCTAATGAGTCATACGACTAGGAATGGTTTTAAGTACTTTATCACTTTTATCGATGACTTTAGTATATATGGTTATGTCTACTTGATGAGGCATAAGTGAGAGTCTTTCAAAAAGTTTAAGGAGTTCCAAAATGAAGTACAAAATCATACAGACAAGACTATTAAATTTCTACGATCTGATCGTGGAGGTGAATATTTGATCCATGAGTTTAGTGATCATCTGAAGTGGTGTGGAATTGTTACACAAGTGACTCCACCCGGCACGCCCCAATGGAATGGAGTGTCCGAGCGGACGAACCATACCCTATTGGACATGGTTCGATCTTTGATGAGTCATGCTGATCTTCCATTATCCTTTTGGGTGACGCTCTAGAAACTGTCGCTTTCACGATAAGTAGAGTTCCATCTAAGTTAGTAGAGAAGACGCCATATGAGATGTGGTCTGGGAAGCATCCCGGTTTGTCTTTTCTAAAGATTTGGGGTTGTGAGGCGTATGTTAAATGTTTGACATCTGATAAGTGCTTCTTTGTGGGATATCCTAGGGAAACCAAAGGATGCTATTTTTATAATAGAGAAGAGGGCAAAGTGTTTGTCGCTCAGAATGGTGTATTCATTGAGAAAGAGTTTCTCTCAAAAGGGGTTAGTGGGAGGATAGTGCATCTCAAAGAGGTTAGAGAGCCGCTGGAAGATGTTCCAGATCCTATTGAACAACAATAGGATATACAATGTGTTGCAGAGCCTATTGTAGAGATGCCAACCCCACGAAGGTCTGGGAGGGTCTGTCACGCGCCAGAGTGGTACATGTTTTTGACCACTCAGCAGCGCGACGTGTTGTTGTCCTTGCACAACAGGGCCGATGAAAGCTTCCCAGGTGGAGATAAAATATAGCATGGAAACCAAGATAACCTATCAGCTTGTACTCTGATAGAAACTAAAACAAGCATACTAAATAATATATTCATATCATTAAACCACCGTATTTGCAAGATCAGACCTAATCGAGATAGTAGCTAATCACTATGAATCAATAACACTTCAACACATCAAGCATAATTTATTTATATGAATGGTACATCATAGGAACAAGATACAATAGATAAAGATGTTAGACTTAACCGATGAAGCCTTAAACTATGATGCTTAATTTGATGGATATGCCCAAGAAAATTCCATGGATTGAAAGTTCCGATAGGTACTATCGGAAGTTCCGATTATTTTCTAGTCTCGGGTTAGAGAGAAAATGTTGTTTTAGTAGTTCCGATATGGTATCAGAAGTTCCGACGAGCCAGAAGTTCTGATTTGAAATCAGAGAGAATTGTACTGATCGGAAGTTCCGAAGTGTGCGAAAATAGATTGGATCTGTTATAAGTCGTACTGAATCAGGAGACCTAAAATGCCCTGTTGGAAGTTCCGATCAAGGGTCGGAAGTTCTGATCCAGGATCGGAAGTTCTGATGTGGGCAAATAGATTGGATCTGTCACGAACACAAACTAGTTTTAACCAATTTTGGGGTTTCGAGATGTGGACGACTAGGGGCTCTCAGACCTATATAAAGAGAGGAGGAGGTCTTTGAGACAAGCAATAAGCATAGATTATACCTAGCCAACGTAGACTCCTCTCCCTTTCTTGATCTCAATCGTTGAGGTTGAGGCTTCTCCATCTCTCACCTGTGGTGCTATCACAATGCCATGGGAGGAACTCCATCCTTGTATGTGTGGATACCGTGGAGGCATTGCTCCAACAGCGATGCTCGTGGACTTCTTCACGTGAACAACTTGTTGACACGGAAACGTGCCCCCGCACTTGGGTCAGTTCGACGATCCAAAAGTGCACGGATACTTAGGAACAAGCCTAAGCGTGACGTAGCACCGACATCGCGCTCTGACTACCCTTAGTCGTGATAAGGGGGTGGAGTCGCCAGGCAACCAGATTACACAGAACAATCCAATTAGCCGAAAGAGATAGATTAAACAGAATAAAATCAGCAAACCAGTCGGAGCCCGTCTGGTTCGAAGTCTGTTGCGAAGGGGTCACCGAAGTGTACCTTCGACGTCTGGTTCTAAGTACTCCGCCGAAGGGTGCTTCGGCGTTCGGACTGATCCGGCCGAAGATGGACTCCGAACGGATCTAGACGCGATGATCACCTCCGAATAACGGGGTTCGGCGTGAGATCTCCGATACAGTAAACTACGCAATAATGACGCGAGGGCCACACGCGAGAGCAACTTCGTCCGGTGCGGAGTATGGTCATGGCGAAGCCCGTTGCGACGAAGTATGCTGGTGAAGCCTGTTGCCGGAGCCCGCAGTCCCGTCGAAGGGTGTCCTGGTGACCTCCGAAACCGATCTCTCAGCTCCGGACACCTTCGATGAAGTAGCTCCGAACATAGGAACGTGGAACAAAGATGATTCGAAGTACCAATTCGGCCTAAGGACCGAATTTTGCTAAGTGTTGCTGTTGGACCGGAAATGGCGACCAGAGGGGGGGGTGGTGAATGGGAGCTTTTAAAATTTCAGGCTAAAAATAGCCTTCTGTTTTAATTCAGTCTACTGCGGAACAGGCTTCGAACACAAGCTTCGAAGTTCTGGTTCATAGGTATTTGACAGCTCCGAACACAGGCTTCGCAAGAGTAAAAGTCTGAAGCCAAGAAGACTTCGCTCTACACGCAACCCCGAAAAATCTACTCTGCTAAGTCAGTGCAGGCTCCGCACACATGGTGCTTCGAGCAGGCTTCGCACTTCACCCTTCGCAAGAGCGGACTAACCTCTGAGGACTTGGACCAGATACTTAGCGACAGCAACTGGTGCTGGGCTTCGTACTCCGAAGGTCTAAACGCACACTAACAGACTTCGCTAGGGGCTTTGACACGGGAAAAGAACCGGGCTCCGATCAGGGCTTCGCTAGTAAACAGCGAGGTCTAGCTTCCAGTTACACAGAGCGAACGCACACTGAAAAGCACACTTCGCACAAAACACACTTCGCCTAGACAGGCTTCGGTGCACTACTACTCGACACTAGAAATCGAAGTATGCAGCGAGGTATGCAAACAAGCTCAAGCAGAAAAGAACACCGAAGCAGGGCTTCGCTGCTTGAACAGGGAACACTAAAAAGGAACTCACTGGATGAATACAAAGTATGAGGTGGCTAGTACAGGAGCTCAACAATGAATGCTCAAAGTGTTAAATGTTACCTACCCAGCCCCCATATTTATAGCCACTATTCACCCAAGTGAATTGACTACTTTACCCCTAGGGTTTACATTGGTTTTGTCTCTACATAACAGAGGGGTACAAAAGGTAGTCAACTTTATTTGGAGGCTTCTCTGTCAGCTTTGCAGAGGGGACAGCGTCAGCTTTTTGTAGAGCAGACACTGTCAGCCTTTACAGTCTTTGACCTTTCTGAAGCCCCCCTTCGCACGCGAGGGGTGCGGTAGCTTCGGTGAGAAGCCTTGAGCCAGACGGCCTTCGCTTCACCGAAGTCAGCCTCCGATACAGTGACGGTTTTGAGCCGAAGCCGTCAAAGTCCTTGGGCCTTCGCACCACCACCTCCGGAGTGGACCACCACGGCTTCACAGCTTCTCCCAGCTCGAACTCCGTCAGTCCGTGTACCGAAGCCATGCATGGCCGAAGTACCACAAGACAACCACACTCCGAAGCCTCACCTTCGGAGTACCACCCTTCGAAGTCCCTCCTTCGTCCAAGGCCTCCGCATGAAGCATTCCATGAGCACTTCGTCGCAGTGTCTCTCCTCGAGCACACTCGTCGACGAGCCTCACCCGGACCATGCCTTCGATGCACCTCGACTTCTGAGACATTCATCGGGTAACCTTCGAGTGTCTCCCTCCGGATCACACATCGAACACCTTGCCTCTGCTGAGGACTTGATCCACCATACTCCGAAGTCACTCCTTCTAGAGTACCCTTCGAAGTGCCTCGCCTCCGAGGACTTCGTCTCGGAGTACCTTCACCCGGAGCCACGCTCCTCACTTACTGCCTTCTCCTGGTGCACCTCGACCTGAGGTCCGTCCTCGACCCCTTCGCAGCCACCGTGACGGAGCTCCCTGCTCCCCTGGCATCAAGCCTCCCGCTTGACCCAGGTTCACCTTCTACGAACCGTCCGTCGCCTCCAAAGTCCCCTGTGCACCATAGACAAGCAGACAAGTGTATCTAGTACCCCGGAGACCTCTCCGGGTAAACAACCTTCGGCACACACTCCGGTGTACCGCCCAAAGTACCGAGACCTTCGGTACAGCCAATCATCGTGTATTGTCGGACCCCTCCGACAGGCACACTCCACTGCAACAGCTACAGCAACCGAAGCCACCGAACCCTTCGGTGAAACCACCTCCGAACACCTTCGGAGGTCCAACCTCCGAACCCCTTCGGAGGTACCCCTTCGAACCAGAGGATAAACACTGTCAATCACTCATCACAGACTCCGAAACCAACCCTTGGTTTCTCAGTTGCACTAGTAGTGAAGGTAGCAATCTGTTACGTAGATTAGCGGATACTTCACAGGCGAAGTAACAAGGGTTACCACTGTTCCGTAGTGGCCGGCGGAGGGCTTCCAGGCAAACCCACGAAGAGGTACAAGAAAATAAAGGTAAAGTAAATACCATTAAAGCTAGGGCTTTGGTTTGGTTTGAGTTGGGGGGGCCTTCACGCCGGCCTTGCCTCTCTATTTATAGGGGCTTAACTCCTAATCTAATCTGCTATTAATTTGGCCGGATAGAGATAAAGATTGAGTTGGGAACGCATAAAACTCCATCTCTACCGAGGTGGGCTTCGGCTAGGCCCATCGAGGCCTACTCCCCGGGCAGAAGCTTTGGTAGCGTGGGCCTCCGAAGACAAGTGTATCCAGTACCCCGGAGACCTCTGTGGGTAAACAACCTTCGGCACACACTCCGGTGTACCGCCCAAAGTACCGAGACCTTCGGTACAGCCAATCATCGTGTACTGTCGGACCCCTCCGACAGGCACACTCCAATGCAACAGCTGCAGCAACTGAAGCCACCGAACCCTTCGGTGAAACCACCCCCTTCGGAGGTACCCCTTCGAACCAGAGGATAAACACTGTCAATCACTCAACATAGACTCCGAAACCAACCCTTGGTTTCTCAATCTCCCTCTTGATGAGTGCATTGACAACCAAATTCAAGTTCAAGAAAATTTAAAGAATTTCAGCACACAAGTGACCATAAAAACTCAGAAACGAGCCAAATCATGTCACTTGATAAAAGAATTTTCCTCCCCCTTTTTAAAAGAGTAAAAGCCCCTTCGGCAAATCTCCCCTTTGCAAGATAAAAATTCCCCCTGAGATAATTTTCCCTTTTTGCAACAGAGAACTTCACATTTCTCCCCCTTTGGCAATGCAAGCATCAAGGAGCATTTAAAAGATGCATAGCGTCAGAATAGGCATAATTGCAAAGACATAGAAAGCAAAAATATGCCAATAGTAATGCCAATGATCATGTGCTCAGCTCAATTTAACATTTTCTAAAAACATGATGACAACATGTGATTTTTTCAATTTTAAATAAAAGCATCACCACTTAATCAAGAAAACTAGACAAGTAAAAGCCGGGACTACGCAAAGCTAGTCAATTTCTACTCTAGACAAACAAGTCCAGTTCAAATGGAGCAGTTAAAAGAGAACTTGATGATCAATGAATTTTGTTGTTCTTTTTCATAATGCCAGGGGTTATTTGTTTTTCTACCTTATACTGTCCAATCAAGCCAAGCCTAGGCATGAAAGCCATCGGAAGCTTAAGGCGGTGATTTTGGCATACACTACACTATCCCAGTTCAGACCAATGTGCAATGGTAAGCAGTCTATAATAGAGTAGTGCGACAAACAAACCCACCTGGATCTTTTCACTTGAAGCATGCAAATCATGGAGTTTTTGATTTTAATTAAGTGAACCAATTTGTTTAGCACTTGATGAATATCCATGAGTAAGTAGAACAATTTTTTCAAGTTGCAATGTTTATCATCAAGAGAAAAGGAGTCTTGCTATCAAGCAGATAAAAGATAGCTAAAGCAGTCTTGCCTAAACATGCTAGATTCAAGACTAAGCAGTGAACATGATTTGATTTTGGAAAGAAAAATCATGCACAAAATGTTTCAGACATATTAAATAGAGCTGAGCTGTCATGATTACATGAATTAAAATCAGGCATATAAGTGCAAGAGATGTAAATGCAATTTCACACACAATGAGCATATGCAATACAGTCAAAATCTGCTCCCCCTCACAAAATGTCGTAAGGGTGACAAATACCAAGTTCCCCACGCAAGTAGGCAAATCGAGAAGCATCGAGGGGTTTTGTGAAAATGTCGGCTAGCTGGTGTTGGGTATCAACATATTGAAGTTCAATATCACCCTTCTCATTATGATCTCTGAGAAAATGATATCGCACATCAATGTGTTTGGTTCTGGAGTGCTGAACCAGGTTGTTTGCAATACAAATAGCACTAGTGTTATCACAGAAAAGTGGAACACTCTTATAATCTAACCCGAAATCCCGCAAAGTGGAAACCATCCACAAAATCTGAGAGCAACAGCTAGCTGCAGCAACATATTCGGCCTCAGCCGTCGATTGTGCAACACTAGACTGTTTGCGGGAAGACCAGCAAACCAGTGATGTACCCAGAAAATGACAAGTACCTGAGGTACTCTTCCTATCAATCCTACACCCAGCAAAATCCGCATCGGAATAACCTCGAAGACACAAAGAGGAAGACGCTGAATACCATATGCCGAACTCAAGGGTATGCTTGAGATACCTTAGAATGCGCTTTACCGCTTGGTGGTGCGAAGCTCGTGGTGAAGCCTGAAAACGAGCACACAGACACACTGCGAAGTGTATGTCCGGCCTCGTAGCAGTCAAGTAGAGGAGGGAGCCGATCATGCTTCGGAACTCCTTCTGATCTACGGCTTCTCCATCTTCGTTAGGATCCAATGCTACAGATGTAGCCATTGGAGTGGCGAGTGGCTTCGCTTCGGCCATGTCGAATTTCTAGAGCAGGTCCTTGGTGTACTTCGTCTGGTGGACAAAAGTACCTTGTTTGCCTTGCTTGATTTGCAAACCAAGGAAAAATGTGAGTTCGCCCATCATGGACATCTCGAACTCCCTGCTCATGGCATCTGCAAACTCGGCAACCAAAGCATGAGAAGAGCCACCAAAGATGATATCATCCACATAAATCTGAACTAGGAGGAAATCTTTGCCATGCTTGAGAGTGAACAGGGTTTTATCAACAGATCCCATCAAATACCCCCACTTAAGCAGAAAAGACTTAAGTCTGTCATACCATGCCCGAGGGGCCTACTTGAGTCCATAAAGAGCCTTATGAAGTTTGAGGACTTTATGTGGGTATTTGGGGTTTTCAAAACTAGGGGTTGTTTTACATAAACATCTTCGCCTATGAAGCCATTAAGAAAAGCACTTTTGACATCCATTTGATAGAGTTTGAAACCTCGGGATGTCGCAAAGGCAAGCAAAATCCTAATGGCCTCAAGACGAGAAACAGGTGCAAAAGTTTCAGTAAAATCAATCCCTTCTAATTGAGAATAACACTGAGCTACAAGTCTAGCCTTGTTTCTAATAATAGTCCCATCCTCCCCTTGTTTGTTTTTGAAAATCCATTTTGTTCCAATAAAATGAACGTTTGGAGGAGGATCAACTAAAGTCCAGACTTGGTTTCTCTCAAAATTTTCAAGTTCCTCATGCATGGCATTGATCCAACTAGAATCAGAAAGTGCATGACTAACATCTAAGGGCTCGAAAGAAGCAACAAAAGCGGAATAAATGAAATGAGCATGAGAACGTGTTACCCTTTGATCAAGCTCACCAATGATCTGCTCGGGAGGGTGCATCCTTTGAACATGATGTGGAGCCTCGCAGCGGGATGCAGTCTCCCCCTCAACTTGTGCGTTGGAGTGGTCCAAGATGACCTATGTCGAGGTAGTTGCTTCGGGACCTTGTGCCGAAGTGGTCGAAGCGGGGTCGGCTTCGGGGGTTGATGTCGAGGGTAGTAGGGGTTCATCCTCGAAATCTTCGGGATCTTCTTCTTCGAAGATGGTCTGTTCCATGTCGTGTTCATTTGCCTGTTCAAATGCAGAACTAATAGAGGGGGTTGATTCATCAAAAGTCACATCACATGACTCGATGACAGTGTTAGTCTCCAAATTATAAACACGATAAGAATGACCATGAGTAGTATAACCCAAAAAGATCCCGTCAGAAGAACGCGACTCAAATTTATCTAAATTACCACGTTTTAGGATAAAGCAACGACAGCCAAAAACTCGAAGATGAGTAACCTTGGGCTGTGTCCCAAAACGTAGCTCATAAGATGTCAAATTCAAAATTGAGCGCAAGAAGATTCGGTTTGAGATGTAACATGCAGTGTTCATGGCCTCAGCCCAGAATTTTCTAGGAGTCCTATGCTCATCGAGCATCATCCTAGCCATCTCAACCAAAGTGCGGTTCTTCCTCTCAATGACACCGTTCTGTTGAGGAACCCGCGGAGCAGAGAATTGATTTTCAATGCCATGCTCCATGCAAAAGTCAACAAAGAGACTATTCTTGAACTCAGTGCCATTATCACTTCGAATGAATTTTATTGCACCAGGGAGTTCAGTGAAAAGTCTCAAAGCCAAGCTCCGAAAGTGTGAAAACACTTCATCCTTGCTGGCAAGAAAGAAGACCCAAGAGTAGCGAGAGAAATCGTCGACAATAACTAATACATACCACTTGCCGCCTAAAGAACTAACCCGAGAAGGACCTACAGTGTCCATGTGGAGAAGTTCTCCGGGTTGTTCAGTCATCACTGTGGTGACTGGTGAGTGCGAAGCGGCAATCATTTTTCCATGTCGACAAGGAGCGCAAACTAAATTCTTCTCAAACTTGAGCTTGGGCAATCCTCGGATCAGACCTAGGGCACTCAAACGAGCGAGCAACTCAAAGCTCATATGCCCTAGTCTCCTATGCCACTTCCAAAGCTCAGAAGTAGAATGTGCAACAAGACAATGAGAAGAACCAGATGACTCTGAAAAATCAGCTCCAAAAACTCTCCCAACTCCAAAGATCTTACAGACCACAACGCCATCAGAATTGAGTACTTGCAAAGTATCGCGATGAAATCACACTTCGAAGCCCTCATCAAGCAACTGAGATACAGAAAGCAAATTGTATCCCAGGTTTTCAACCAAAGCAACATCTTTGAGAGTGAAGTTCGAATTAATTCTTACCACACCTTTACCTTTCACTCTACTCTTTTGATTGTTTCCGAAGGTGATATGTTCCCTTTGCTTGGTTGTGGTGAGGCTGGAGAACCATGCTGCATCTCCGGTCATGTGGCGCGAACAACCGGAGTCCATGATCCACGTGCCCTCCAAGCCTCGATCTGTCGCCTACACATGATAAGAGAATCTCGATCGCTCAGTGCTTGGGTGAGTGAAAATATGACGAGGCATCCAGCATTGAGTGACACGAGTAGTAGGCACAGTAAAAGCAGACTGTCTACGCACAGGATAATTGGAATGATGCAAAGTGCGAGGTCTACCTATATGCTGTGATCTAACAGCACGACGAGGTCTCCTACTCTGATGAGGTACAAAGCTACTCGCCCGGGATCTACCACCATACGGAACATGGTGAACACCTCGAGGAGCAAAGCCTCTCCTAGAAGCACAAGGAGCCTCAAAAGCAGGACGATAGTAAAACTCAGACTCATGCATACCTAAAGATGGGTAATGCATGTCCTGGTAACTCATTGCCTGAGAGCGTCGCTCATCCTTGATGCGACGAAAACAGAACCCAACCAAATGACCCGCCCGCTGACAATAGGAACAATGAAAAACTTTCCTAGGGGCACTCTCATGGGTCTTAGGAGCAACTCTCACAGGCTCCTTGGGCTTCTACTGAGTGGTTTTCTTAGGAGGGATTTTCTTGGCAGAAGGAGTGGTTTTCTTTGGTGTTAGGGTAGGCTCTTTGGATGATGGAGTGTCTAACAGAGCTCTCTCTTTCTCTAGGGTAGTGGGTGAGGTAAAAACAGTTTTGGTCTCACTATCTGAAGGAGTCCTCTCAAAACCCAAACCTAGAGCTAACCCTGCTCTGTCAGCACACATCTTGGTCTTGGCCAAGAGCGAATCCATCCTACCCTTTCCCTCGGTGCATTTATTAACCACGGAAAGAAGGTATTCATTTTCAGTCATTAGGTTTTCAGCTCACTCTCTAACAGTGCCTAGATGGTCCTTAAGGGTAATGCATGTGTCAAAACAGGTTGCACATCCTTAGAACTACCGGACCTCTCCAATCTAGCCTCTAAATCATGAACATGCTTATCACGTAAATCAATGCTCGCACATAATAAAGGGCAGTTCATACATTCAATTTTATCAAGACAAGAATCCACCATCAAAAGCTGCTTCTGTGCAGTCTCAAGCTCAGAAAGAGTTTGAGCATGAACAGAACGCAACTGAGCAAGCTCACCCATGACAACAGTACAAGTTTCACATTCAGCATCATTTACTTTAGACTTAAGCATGGCATACTTAGTAGAAACAGATTCTAGCCTAAGTCTAAGGTCTTTTCCTTCTCTAGCGGCTTGCACAAGTAATCTATCCTAACCAAGAACTACTTCATTCAGCTCATCTAGTTTAATTAAAAGCTAGTCAGAGGATAGTGGTACCTCAGATGAGTCAAGCTCATCGCCGCTGTGATCGCTGTCGGCCATGAAGCAAAGGCCTATGAAGTCTCGTCCCTTCTTGTCCTTCTTGTCCTCCTTCCTTGGGGACTCCTCTTCAGAGCTCGACTCCTCAGTTGATGAAGTGTCGATGTCACTGAGAGCAGCAACAAATGCTTTGGAAGCGGCTTTGGCTACTCTCTTAGCCACTTTGCCGCGCTTGCCCTTCACAAAAGGCTTCCTCTCCTTTTTGTGGTATTTAGGGCGCTCACTCTCATCTCTCTTCTTGAGTTTCGGGCAGTTGGCCTTAATATGAGAAGTGTCGCAACACTCAAAGCAACCACTAAAACCACTTCTCCTCTGATCCCGTCTCTCATGATGAAAACGGGTGAACCTTCTGGCAATGAGAGCAAGCTCATCATCATCCAGAGTGTCCACCTGCTCCTTAGTGATGGAGACCAGGGAGGACAAAGCAAAACCATCTGCAAAAACACAAGTGCCTAATGTGCTTGGTTCTGTAGTGGTGCCATGGCTAGTGCTGGAAACCAGTGCCAATGGCTGTGGCAAGGAGTTCCTATGCACCGCAAGAGATGCCTTGGCAATCTCTGTGGACTTCAGCTTGCTGAAGAGCTCATCACAGGTCAATGTGTCATAACCTGCAGACTCCTCAATGCTGGATATCTTCACTTCCCATATGCTACGATCAAGAGCATAGAGAAGCTTGATAGCCATATCATGATCATTGTAAGCAAGCGTCCCGTTGGACCGCAAGTTACTCACTATCGCATCAAAGGGAGAAAACATGGCATATATAGATTAACTAGGTGCCTGCACAAATAGCTGATATTGTTGATTGTATGTGCTTTGGCGCCTGGCCTTGATCTGTGTAGAGCCCTCATGAAAAATAGTGAGAGTGGTCCAAATTTCCCTAGCAGTCCTAAGGTGCTGCACCCTATCAAACTCACTTCTACTCAAACCAATGAATAGTATATTTCTTGCCTTGGAGTTGGCATTATATTGATCCTTCTCTGTTTGAGAGGTGCGAGTATCAGGGATGGAGTATTGTGAGTCCACAATCTCCCAAATTGCATTTCCTTGGCTTAGCAAGTAAGCCTCCATGCGCACCTTCCAGTATGCGAAATCAGTCCCATCGAACAGAGGAATTTTACTAACTCTGTCCATGTCGCCAAGAGATCACAAAACCGGTTAAGGTCAACTGGTGATCTTAACCCGCTCTGATACCAATTGTTGGACCAGAAATGGCGACCAGAGGGGGGGTGAATGGGAGCTTTTAAAATTTCAGGCTAAAAATAGCCTTCTGTTTTAATTCAGTCTACTGCGGAATAGGCTTCGAACACAACCTTCGAAGTTCTGGTTCGGAGGTATTTGACAGCTCCGAACACAGGCTTCGCAAGGAGTAAAAGTCTGAAGCCAAGAAGACTTCGCTCTACACGCAACCCCGAAAAATCTACTCTGCTAAGTCAGTGCAGGCTCCGCACACATGGTGCTTCGAGCAGGCTTCGCACTTCACCCTTCGCAAGAGTGGACTAACCTCTAAGGACTTGGACCAGATACTTAGCGACAACAACTGGTGCTGGGCTTCGTACTCCGAAGGTCTAAACGCACACTAACAGACTTCGCTAGGGGCTTTGACACGGGAAAAGAACCGGGCTCCGATCAGGGCTTCGCTAGTAAACAACGAGGTCTAGCTTCCAGTTACACAGAGCGAACGCACACTGAAAAGCACACTTCGCACAAAACACACTTCGCCTAGATAGGCTTCGGTGCACTACTACTCGACACTAGAAATCGAAGTATGCAGCGAGGTATGCAAACAAGCTCAAGCAGAAAAGAACACCGAAGCAGGGCTTCGCTGCTTGAACAGGGAACACTAAAAAGGAACTCACTGGATGAATACAAAGTATGAGGTGGCTAGTACAGGAGCTCAACAATGAATGCTCAAAGTGTTAAATGTTACCTACTCAGCCCCCATATTTATAGCCACTATTCACCCAAGTGAATTGACTACTTTACCCCTAGGGTTTACATTGGTTTTGTCTCTACAGAACAGAGGGGTACAAAAGGTAGTCAACTTTATTTGGAGGCTTCTCTGTCAGCTTTGTAGAGGGGACAGCGTCAGCTTTTTGTAGAGCAGACACTGTCAGCCTTTACAGTCTTTGACCTTTCTGAAGCCCCCCTTCGCACGCGAGGGGTGCGGTAGCTTCGGTGAGAAGCCTTGAGCCAAACGGCCTTCGCTTCACCGAAGTCAGCCTCCGATACAGTGACGGTTTTGAGCCGAAGCCGTCAAAGCCCTTGGGCCTTCGCACCACCACCTCCAGAGTGGACCACCACGGCTTCGCAACTTCTCCCAGCTCGAACTCTGTCAGTCCGTGTACCGAAGCCATGCATGGCCGAAGTACCACAAGACAACCACACTCCGAAGCCTCACCTTCGGAGTACCACCCTTCGAAGTCCCTCCTTCGTCCAAGGCCTCCGCATGAAGCATTCCATGAGCACTTCGTCGCAGTGTCTCTCCCCGAGCACACTCGTCGACGAGCCTCACCCGGACCATGCCTTCGATGCACCTCGACTTCTGAGACCTTCATCGGGTAACCTTCGAGTACCCTTCGAAGTGCCTTTGCTGAGGACTTGATCCACCATACTCCGAAGTCACTCCTTCTGGAGTACCCTTCGAAGTGCCTCGCCTCCGAGGACTTCGTCTCGGAGTACCTTCACCCAGAGCCACGCTCCTCACTTACTGCCTTCTCCTGGTGCACCTCGACCTGAGGTCCGTCCTCGACCCCTTCGCAGCCACCGTGACGGAGCTCCCTGCTCCCCTGGCATCAAGCCTCCCACTTGACCCAGGTTCACCTTCTACGAACCGTCTGTCGCCTCCAAAGTCCCCTGCGCACCATAGACAAGCAGACAAGTGTATCTAGTACCCCAGAGACCTCTCCGGGTAAACAACCTTCGGCACACACTCCGGTGTACCGCCCAAAGTACCGAGACCTTCGGCACAGCCAATCATCGTGTACTGTCGGACCCCTCCGACAGGCACACTCCACTGCAACAGCTACAGCAACCGAAGCCACCGAACCCTTCGGTGAAACCACCTCCGAACACCTTCGGAGGTCCAACCTCTGAACCCCTTCGGAGGTACCCCTTCGAACCAGAGGATAAACACTGTCAATCACTCATCACAGACTCCGAAACCAACCCTTGGTTTCTCAGTTGCACTAGTAGTGAAGGTAGCAATCTGTTACGTAGATTAGCGGATACTTCACAGGCGAAGTAACAAGGGTTACCACTGTTCCGTAGTGGCCGGCGGAGGGCTTCCAGGCAAACCCACGAAGAGGTACAAGAAAATAAAGGTAAAGTAAATACCATTAAAGCTAGGGCTTTGGTTTGGTTTGAGTTGGGGGGGCCTTCACGCCGGCCTTGCCTCTCTATTTATAGGGGCTTAACTCCTAATCTAATCTGCTATTAATTTGGCCGGATAGAGATAAAGATTGAGTTGGGAACGCATAAAACTCCATCTCTACCGAGGTGGGCTTCGGCTAGGCCCATCGAGGCCTACTCCCCGGGCCGAAGCTTTGGTAGCGTGGGCATCCGAAGACTTCCTGGTCGAAGGCTGTGGGCTGGCTAGAGGTTTTCGGAGCCCATATCCCAATGGACCTTCAGCCCTGTCGGGCTTCGGCCTGACTCCTCGGGCCAAAGCTTTGGTGGCGTGGGCCTCCGAAGGCTTCCCGACCGAAGCCCATGGGCTGGCTGGAGGCTTTCGGAGCCCGTAGCTCAGCGGACTTCGGCCCTGTAGAGCTTCGGACAGACCCTGGACATGTGTATCTTCGGCCCAAATCATCAAAATTGATATTTTGACGATCTAGCCATTAATGCCATTTTTTCTATCAACACATGCCCCCGCCTTTTAGTGAATTAGTGAACTAAAAGCACAACGAGCTGAAGACGATACCATCTGTATCTGCTTTTTGACACTTTTATGGTGTTTGCCACACACTTGGGAAATACGTTTTCAAGTATCTACCATTCAAAGCTCTTCGAAACCGCTCTCCCTGCAGGGATTCCAACACGTACGCTTTGCCGGGGGCGATTTCGGCTATCTTAAAAGGACCTTCCCAACTAGGGGACCATTTACCAAATTTGGGGCTCTTCGTGCCTAAGGTTAAAATCGTCTTCCACACCAAGTCTCCTATTTGAAACGATTTTGGTTTAACCTTCTTATTGTAGGCTTTAGCTACTCTCTTCTTATCTATTTCTATGGCTTCTAAAGCCCTTAGTCTCTTATCGGTCACTTCCTCTAGATTATCTTTTAGAAGAGTCTCATATTCATCGACCGATAAGCCGTCTTGTTTTAACACTCTTAAGGAGCCATGATCTACCTCTACAGGCAGAACGACTTCTTGTCCATATACCAACTCATATGGACTGACCTTGGTGGCACCGTGCTTTGCAATCCTACAAGTCTATAACGCCTCGGAAAGCACTTCATGCCACCTTTTAGGAAACTCTTCAATTTTCTTCTTAATAAGCATAATCATGGTTTTATTACTAGACTTGGCCTAACCATTGGCCTGAGCATAGTAAGGTGAAGAGTTTATCAACTTAACGCCATAGTATTCGGCGAAGTCCCCTACTTCTTTAGAAACAAATGAACTACCTTGATCCATAGTAAGAGTTTGAGGGATGTCGAATCTATGTATGATGTGCTTCAAAATAAAATCACGTACCTCATTGTGAGTCATTTTCTTGAGAGGTACGGCCTCAGTCCATTTGGTGAAGTAATCCATCGCCATCAACACAAACCGATGCCCTTTTGAGGAAGGAGGGTTGATCTGGCCGATGAAGTCTAGACCCCAACCTCAAAACGGCCATGGCTTAACAATAGGATTGAGTAATGAGGCAGGAGCCAACTGAATATTGCCAAACTTTTGACATGCCTCACACCCTCTGTAGTACTTGAAACAATCTTCAGTCATAGTCGGCCAATAAAACCCTGCTCTTTTGAGCATCCAACTCATCTCCTGGGCCGACTAATGAGTGCCGCAAAGCTCCTCATGGACTTCTCCTGTAGCCACTTGGGACTGCTCATGGTCTAAACATTTCAATAGCACTCCGTCGATGGTTCGGCGGTACAATGTGTCGTCTACCAACATGAATTTGAATGCTTGTTGCCGAACCTTCCGATCAACCCTTCGACTAGGATCTCTCAAATATTGGACGATTGAGACTCTCCATTCGCCCTTACATGTTTTAGAGGGCTTCGCTGGCCTGCCTTCTGAAAAGACTTCTAAATTACTGACTTCGGGGTGCCTCCCGAGCCTTTCAAGCTCCTGCCGAAGCCTGGCCGAGGTGGCCATTCGGAGCCTGCTGGGTCGAAGCTCTTCGGAGGGTTCGGACTTCGGGGAGCCTTCTCCATCCGGGAGGCTTCGCACGATGGGCTCCGGCGCGCGGGGGCCTTCGGTGACCCGAGGGGTTTGACCCGAGGCATGCGCCCACCCACCTTTACTGGCTTCGGCAGTAAGACAGAACACCGGCTTCTCCAATACAGAAAATTTCCCTCTCCTGACTTGGTAGCCAGATGCCTGTTGAGCCAAATCATTGGCGACTGAATTGGCCTCTTTTGACACGTGAGATATTTTGAAATCATCAAAAGTAGTAACTATGTCTAGACATTTGTCCAAGTAACTAGTCAGCAAACCATTAAAACATTGAGCATTCTTAGCTACTTCTTGTACGACTAATAACAAATCACCATATGCGTGAACATGTTTAGCGCCTACAGACTCTAGTAATTCAAGTCCTAACAACAAAGCTTCATATTCGACTTGGTTATTAGTGGAAGAAAACTCTAGTCGGGCCGAGGCTTCAAAGCGCATACCACTAGGTGATATGAGTACTACTCCAATGCCTTGGCCACTCTTGCAAGCCGAACCATCAAAATAGATTTTCCATGGTACTACCTCAACTAGGGCAATAGTATCACTCCAGCTAACATCTATGTGATGATCAACTAGGAAGTTGGCTACGACTTGACCTTTCACCACTCTCAGGGGCTCGTAGGCCAAATTGTACTCAATTAACGCGTAAGCCCATTTTCCGATTCTTCCACTTAGAATCGGGTTCTGTAACATGTGCTTTATGACATCGGTTTGGCAAACGACAACACATGTAGTGGGGAGAAGATAATGGCGTAACTTAGTGCATGCGTAATAAAGTGATAAACACAACCGTTACACAAATGCGTACCTGGTTTCGGTGTCCAGCAGGCGACGACTCAAGAATGTGATGATGTACTTTTTCCCTCTGCCTCCTAGGTTAGCACGGCTCCAATCACGCCACCTTCAGCGGCGATATACAACCAAAACGGAATCCCAGCCTTGGGTTCTCTCACCACAGGCGGTGATGACAAGCACTCCTTGATGTTCTCAAAAGCACTTTGCTGGCTTGCCTCCCAAGCGAACTCGGCTTCGTTTTTTAGCCAGAGTATGGGGACAAAGGCATCAATCTTTCCGGAAAAGTTGGATATAAAGCGACACAAATAGTTCAACTTGCCTAGCAACTTTTGCACATCCTTCTTACATGTCGGCGCTGCAACATTTTAATCTTTTCAAGTCTCTTAGGATCAATTTCTATGCCTCTCTCATGAATCATGAAACCTAAGAACTTACCCACCGACACAGCAAAAGCACACTTGAGTGGGTTCATCTTCAACCCATACTGTCGCATTCTATCGAAAGCAACCTCCAAATCGGCTAAATGGTTTCCCATAGCGTCCGATTTGACCACAACATCATTGATGTAAACTTCTAACATGACCCCTAACAAGTCATGAAAGATCAAGTTCATAGCGCGCTGATACGTGGCGCCGGCATTTTTCAAACCAAAGGTCATGATGACCCACTCGAACAAACCGACAAAACCAGGGCATCGAAAGGCAGTCTTATAGACGTCCTCTTCAGCCATAAAGATTTGATTATAACCGGCATTGCCATCAAGAAAACTTAGTACCTTGTGTCCTGAAGCATCATTGATCAGCATGTCGACTATCGGCATTGGATACTCGTCCTTTGGAGTGGCTCTGTTTAGATCCCTAAAATCAATGCATACCCGTATCTTGCCGCTCCCTTTTTTCTCTACAGGCACAATGTTAGCAACCCATTCCACGTACCTGCATGGCCTAATAAACTCAGCCTTGAGTAGTCGTTCCACTTTTTCTTTCACTCGGTCATAGACGACCGAATCAAAGCGGCGGGGAGGCTGTTTATAAAACCTAAATCCGGACTTGATGGGCAGCCGATGCTCTACGAGCTCGCGGCTTAGTCCCGGCATCTCGCTATACTCCCATGCGAAACAATCGACATACGGCTGAAGTAACTTTATTACTTCAGCCTTTTTATCGGGCTACAAATGTTGGTTTACAAAAGTCGGCCTTGGGATGCTGCCATTACCTATATCAACTTCCTCCAAGGGATCGGCCAACGCGAAACCTTGCCCTAATTTCTCTACTTCGCTAACGTCCTCGATGGCTTCGGCAATACCATCTTTATTAGACCGATACTGCTCCACACGAGACTTTAGCCAATCTAGATTATTGTTGCTAGACATGACTATTAATGCAAAAATAGCCGTGCTACTCTAGCCGGCTTTACAGACACTGGTACAAACCGTCCCCCGGATACACTAACAAAATCGTAATCCGGAAGATCTCTTCCTGACAGGCACTCTACTTTGTTATGGATGGCGTCGACTGATACATCAGCCAATGCTACTTGGGCCGAAGTATCCACGGGGATGACTTCTACCTCATCGCCATCCCACTGTATCAGGCACTGGTGTAGAGTAGAAGGGATGCAACAATTCGCGTGAATCCAGTCGCGCCCGAGTAGCACGCTATAGTTACCTTGTACGTCGACGAAGAAAAATGCTGTTGGCAACGTCTTGTTGCCCACCGTCAACTCCATAGAGAGTACCCCCTTGGCCTCAGAGCTCTCACTGTTGAAGCCGTTGAGAATCAAGTTAGTTTTCTTCAGGTCATCTTCGTCCCTGCCAAGTTTCTTCAACAATGAATAAGGCATTAGGTTAACAGTGGCGCCGCCATCAACGAGCATCTAGGAAATCGGCTTCCCATCGATGTGACCCCTGACATAGATGGGCTTTAGATGGCGAGCCGAGTCCTCGGGCTTCTCGAAGATAGCGTTGCGTGGACCGAGGTTCAATTGAGCAACCTCGGCCTCATCCCATGGTAGGGCGAACTCGGCAGGTAACGTGATGATGTTGATGTCCATCACCTGGGGTGTGGGTCCCTCAGATATGGGCGAGTAATCGTCGTCGAGCATGTCATCGTCATCGCTTGGACTAGGAGCTGGGTTGGTTATCTCAACCGGCTTCTCCCTCCATACCTGCTTCGTAGCTGGCTGAGGGCAGATCTCTTCGAAGATCGCGTCGTGCTCGGCCTCAGCTTTCTTCTCGCGCATCTCCTGTGCCCGCAGCCTTTGTAGGCATATCTTCTGTGTTTTGGACATGCCCGGGTGCTACTGTTCAACTTTTGTTAATTCCGGCCGAAGTGGTACCGTGCCCTTAGGCCTCGGGCACCCTGTGTTCGAAGGGAGCTTCGCTGCGAACCCCGTTGGACAGACCGGCCTTGTTCGGCCGATCGAACCAAGCTTCGGCGCAGGGCTCGGCCGAAGCATGAAACTTACCTCCGTCAGACCTCGGCGATAGAGTCTTCGGGATTGGGACTTCCTAAGACCCAACTCTGATGGTTATGGCTTCGGACTATCTGACTTCGGCCTCCGCGCGCTCGCACCCTTCGGCTTCACCCTATATGGTCCGATTCGGAGGCACCACGGACAGTCTGTGGACGATTCCCCCCTCCGTTGTGTCTGTTTGCCCCTGCCATCCATAATACTCTGAAGGAAAACAAGGCATAGTGTTAGGCTGCGGAGGGTACCCCGACCCAGATACGTACAGAGCCCACGGGGTCCCCGCCCAGTTGTACAGTGGAGGCATTGGTAGCTCTAGAGGCCTCGCCCACTGTGAGCCGAGCCCGTCACCCAGAGGTGCGTTCGACCAAGTCGAAGGTGTCTCGGACCACACCAGTGAAGGGTCCTGCCAGGCCGGAGGTATGTTTGGTCAGTGCGGGCCGAAGCCTCCCATCGGAGGAATCCAACACGGTGCGGGGTTCGTCCACCGGGGGCCGAAGCTGTCGTATGGGGGACCCGACCACTTGGGTTCGAAGTTGTCGTGCTGAGGGTTCGACCGTTGTAGCTCGGAACCACCGTGCGGAGCATCAGGCCACTGTGGGCCGAAGCCTCCATGTGGAGCATCAGGCCACCGTGGCCCGAAGCCTTCGTGCGGAGGGCTCACTGGCTTTGGCCCGAAGCCACCCTTCGAAGGTCTTGGCCCCTTCGGCTATTTTAGCTTAGTGCGCAGACATGCTTCCTTGGCCCTTATCTGATGTTTGTTCAACAGCATACCATATGTCACCTTTGGCCTCTTGCGAGCCTTAGCTGAAGGGGTATTAAGGTTCTGTTTCCACACTCCCACCTCGGGGTTCTTTGGCACGAGTGTGCGAGTGCGCGGTTCTCCAACAATCACATCTTTCCCTTTAGCTGACTCGACCTGTTCTGGCCGAATCAACACCTTCTTTTTTCCGAGGTCGACGGCGTTGACTGGAAAAGGATCTTTGTCCAGCTTCATCTTTGGATCATGGTCTATCTTCAATCGTCCTTCTTCTATGGCCGATTGTATCTGCTGTCGAAAAACATTGCAATCATTAGTATTATGTGAATGTGAATCATGCCACTTACAGTATGGATGCTTCTTTAACTCATCGGCAGGTGGGATGACCTGACCCTTAGGTAACCTGAGAAGCTTACTTTTTAAGAGAAAATCAAATATTTTATCACATTTAGTTACATCAAACGAGTACTTGACCTCATTGAGTCGATTCTTTGTTGGGGATGGTCGTAACTCAGAGCATGTGACGGGTTTATTCTTAGTGTTCCAGACCCATTCAGCCGCGTACATGTCAGCCGAATCCTCCTCCTCTGACTCCTCTTCATCAAAGCATTCCATGATGTGGATTTCGGCCCAAGGCTTGCTAAACATCTTAATAAATTTCTTGTCTTTGGTTCGGCCTTCCTGGACTAGAGCCTGCTGCAGAACTTGGCTAACTTCTAAAAAGTTCTGGTTATCTAACCTCTCTTTAATTTCAGAATGCAACCCATTAAAAGCTAATTCCGCCAAGTCCCTTTCTGAAATATTAAGGCTAAAACATCGGTTTCTAGTATACCTAAAACGTTTGATGTATTCAGAGGAGCTTTCATTAGATTTTTGTTTAACCGATGTTAAATGCGAAAGCCTAAGTTCTGTCTCACCTATGTAGAAATAATCATGGAATTTCCGCTCTAAATCGTCCCACGTGTGGATGGAGTTCGGCGGGAGTGCCGACAACCAAGTGAAAGCGGTGCCAGATAGCAAGAGAGAAAATAGTCTAACCTTTAGAGCATCTATCCCGCTAACCTCTCCACACTGTGCCAAAAATTGACTAACGTGCTCTAGTGTGGTCTTGCTACCCTCGCCATCGAACTTAGTGAATTCAGGGATTCTATAGCCGCGGGGGTAGGGCACTATATCAAGATGGTCTGGGTATGGCTTACGGTAAACCCTAACCCATCCCTTGGGCACGAAGTCAGCACACTCCCTAAATAGTGCACGGACCCGCTCCTCTATGTCATCTTGATACGTTGCTTGCCCGCGCCTCTCATGCGGGGGCGCGACACGCGGTGGGATATCGGCGTGTCAGCCATGGGCCTCTTCCCTGCGCGCAATTTGTACGACGTGCTCGTGCCCGGGCGCCTGCGCATGTGGTGCGGGCAGCGCGGGTACCGGCGCAGGTGGTGGTGCGTGGTATGCAGTATTAGTTTGACCATAGGTGTAATGATTGGTCTCGGTCGTAAGTGGTGAGGCCGAAGACATGATCGTGCCAGTGCTGTCATTAGTCCTATTGTATACGTGGTTCGTCGGAGGTGCGCTAGGAATAAGAACCGTACGAACCTTCTAAGAGTCGCCTCTACTTGGGAGCTGACTGCCGAATCTAAACGGTTGGCTAGCAAAGCGCTAACGACTTGATCTACTGATGCGTCTATTTTCTGCTCAATTTCTAAAGAAGATAAACGAGGCGATACAGGTCTTACCTAGATCTGAGTGAGGTCGGGGGTGACGATGTCGCGCTTGATGAAGCCTGCGCGTGTCTTGACGTAGCCCCCAAGCATCATGTCTTGGAGTGCCTTTAACTTCGCCTCGATCTCTGCTCAGGCTGCGGCGGGGATATCTTCAAGTGTAGGTGACAATATGTTGCGGTTGTCGATATCCGCGCCCCTATTGCGTCCATCGACGGTGTAGACATAGTAGTTGATGTAGATGTACTGGTGGCCGATGTAGAGGTACTCATCATGTTGGCGTAGCCTTCCCTAGTGGAGTCGCCAAAAAATGTGTTGACACGGAAACGTGCCCCCGCACTTGGGTCAGTTCGACGATCCAAAAGTGCACAGATACCGAGGAACAATCCTAAGCGTGACGTAGCACCGACGTCGCGTTCCAACTACCCTTAGTCGTGATAAGGGGGGTGGAGTCGCCAGGCAACTAGATTACACAGAACAATCCAATTAGCTGAAAGAGATAGAGTAAACAGAATAAAATCAGCAAACCAGTCGGAGCCCGTCTGGTTCGAAGTCTGGTGCGAAGGGGTAACCGAAGTGTACCTTTAGCGTCTGGTGTGAAGTACTCCGCCGAAGGGTGCTTCGGCGTTCGGACTGATCCGGCCGAAGATGGACTCCAAACAGATCTAGACGTGATGATCACCTCCGAACAACGGGGTTCGGCGTGTGATCTCCGATACAATAAACTACGCAAAAATGACGCGAGGGCCATGCGCGAGTGCAACTTCGTCCGGTGCGGAGTATGGTCGTGGCGAAGCCCGTTGCGATGAAGTATGTTGGCGAAGCCTGTTGCCGGAGCCCACAGTCCCGTCGAAGGGTGTCCTGGTGACCTCCAAAACCGATCTCTCAGCTTCGGACACCTCTGACGAAGTAGCTCCGAACGTAGGAACCTGCAACAAAGATGATTTGAAGTACCAATTCGGCCGGAGGACCGAATTTTGCTAAGTGTTGCACTAGTAGCGAAGGTAGCAATCTGTTACATAGATTAGCGGATACTTCACAGGCGAAGTAACAAGGAGATAGCAATCTATTACGTAGATTAATGGATACTTCAAAGGCGACGTAAAAAGGGTTACCACTGTTCCGTAGTGGCCAGCGGAGGGCTTCCAGGCAAACCCACGAAGAGGTACAGGAAAATAAAGGTAAAGTAAATACGATCAAAGCTAGGGCTTTGGTTTGTTTTGAGTTGGGGGGCCCTTCACGCCGGCCTTGCCTCTCTATTTATAGGGGCTTAACTCCTAATCTAATCTGCTATTAATCTGGCCGGATAGAGATAAAGATTGAGTTGGGAACGCATACAACTCTGTCTCTGCCAATGTGGGCTTCGGCCAGGCCCATCGAGGCCTGCTCCCCGGGCCGAAGCTTTGGTAGCGTGGGCCTCTGAAGACTTCCTGGCCGAAGGCTGTGGGCTGGCCAGAGGTTTTCGGAGCCCATATCCCAATGGACCTTCAACCCTGTCGGGCTTCGGCCTAACTCCTCGGGCCAAAGCTTTGGTGGCGTGGGCCTCCGAAGGCTTCCCAGCCGAAGCCCATGGGCTGGCTGGAGGCTTTCGGAGCCCGTAGCTTAGCGGACTTCGGCCCTGTAGGGCTTCGGACAGACCCTGGACATGTGTATTTTCGGCCCAAATCACCTAAATTGATATTTTGACGATCTAGCCATTAATGCCATTTTTTGCTATCAACACAACTACGTTGTCTTCACCAATTGGATTGGTGAGGGACGACAAGGATGAAGCAAGGATAGGCTTGACGCGCTACTTTGACATCTTCCGCTGCACCTAGCGTGTCTTGTGCTAGAAGATAACGATCTATGATCTCGCACGCGCATGGGTCTTGGGTTTAGGGTGAAATTTTTGAATTTGCCGGCTAGCGTAGCTCCCCTATTCCCCAACAGTGGTATCAGAGCCTATGTGGATAGTGTTCGATATGGATCCCTCATGTATGGAGATACATGGTGGAAAACATATTAGATCTATATCTGTCCGCGGTAAATCAGAAGTTCTGATATTGATTGGAAGTTCCAATGGCGGAACGGAAGTTCTGATAGTGATCAGATGTTCCGATATCAAATAGTGATTCGATACAGAAAGCAATTGGTGTTGTTTGAGATTCTGATAGTGATCATAAGTTCCAACAAATCAGAAGTTCCGATGCCAGATTAGATGTTCCGACCCACGTGAATTTGAAATTTCTTGGATAAATGTGATGTGTGAGATGCATGTGATGAATTTAAATTAAATATGACCTACGTGTCATGGTTATTTACAACCAAGGCTGATGTAAAATTCATTATCGCTTGCATGTCGTTTCTACAGTGCTTCGGCCCATGTAATTAGTATAGGCTATCGGAGATAGACTAGTACTCTTCATGGAGCCCGGGAGCACGCACTCAATGACAGGATCCATGGAGATGGAGATCACCATGTGAAGAGAGTCATGCCAAGTCACAATTAATATGATTGCCTGTGATGCTTTCTTATGTTCATGTTATACTATTATTGCATGTTTCATGTACGCTAGGAACGTTACCATGCTAGAACAGTTTTCCCTCAGAAAATTAAGTATTGATGCTCTTTCCAATAGATGCACCCACCAAGGTTCTTGCTCATCGATAGTGGGTCTGCCAAAGCAAGGTGCTATCTTTTATCTTGACCAGTTGGGGCAGAAGTCAGACTTCGGAACGCATAGTATTGGTTTACTTAACAGGGATATCAAAATGGTTTTGGGCCTTGGAGCATAGAGTTGGCGTAGAGCATAGGATGCTTCTCCAACGACAAGAGTCACATACGATGTGATTAGCAAAGTGTTGCTTACCTATGTTAACTAGCTTCTAGCAGTGATGCCAAAGCTCACTAGGAGTTAGAGTGAATATGGATATTACGCCACTATTAGTCATTAGAGGGAAAGTGACTAGCTTTAAAATGGTGGAACATCTTTTATTGGATAGAAGATAAACATTGCATAGTGTTGAACCTTGCATTTAATCTTTTGTAGATCATGGAGCCTACTACTTTTTCTATTAAGAGCACTGTAGTTTTTAATTTGCGATCTATACTTGAACGTGAAAAATTATTTAGAACAAACTTTATGGATTGGTATCGCAATTTGAGAATCATTCTTAAACAAGAGAAAAAGATTATGTTCTAGAGGAACCTCATCCCGATGAACCATGAGAGGATGATTCTACAACAGACAAGCGTGCTTATGAAAGGCATGTTAGTTATTCCATAGATGTCAGTTGTCTGATGCTTGCCTGCGTGTCCTCTGAGTTTCAGAAACAATATGTGGAACACGATGCTTAAGATATGATCATAGATCTAAAGGGCATGTTTCAGAACCAGGCAATGATAGAGAGGTACAATGTATCTAAGTCCTTGTTTGGGAGTAGGCTGGCTGAAAGGAGCCCAATGATTCCTCATGTGATCAGGATTATTGGTTACATTGAGACTCTAGAGAGACTGGGCACTCCGCTGGATCCATACTGAGCCATTGACGTCATTCTCCAGTCACTTCCACTGAGCTTTGAGCCGTTCATCATGAATTATAATATATTTGGACTGAAGAAGATACTGACTGAGTTTCATGGGATGCTAAAAACTGCTGAGGAGAGTATCAATAAATCTCTAAGTCAAGTGATGATGGTTCAGAAGGAGGGATAGAAGAGAAAGAGGAAGGGCAAGGCTAGGACTACAGATTCGATCTCTAGTGCGAAGTCTAAACCAGCTGGAAAGTACAAGTCAGGTCCTACTAGCTCTGATGTGTTCCACCACTACCACAAGCCTAGGCATTGGAAGTGCAATTGCAAGGTGTACCTGGAAGAGCAGAAGAACAAGAATGGAAGTGTGACTTCCGCTTCAGGTATTAATATTCATGGGTATTTGAGAAACCAAGGGTTGGTTTCGGAGTCTGTGATGAGTGATTGATAGATTTTATCGTCCGGATTTGAAGGGGTACCTCTGAAGGGGTTCGGAGGTTGTTTCATCGAAGGGTTCGGTTGCTGCGGCTATTGCAGTGGAGTGTGACTGTCGGAGGGGTCTGATAGTACACAATGACTTGGCTATACCGAAGGGTTCGGTACTTTGGGCGGCACACTAGAGTGTGTGCCGAAGGTTGTTTACCTAGAGAGGTCTCCGGGGTACAGGATACACTTGTCTGTCTGTCTGTCTGTGGTGCGCAAGTGACTTCGGAGGCGACAGACGGTTCGCAGCAAGTGAACCTGGATCAAGCGGGAGGCTTGATGCCGGGCGATCGGGGAGCTCGGTCATGAAGGCTACGAGGGGTCAAGGTTGGTCCTCGGGTCAAGGTGCGCTAGGCGAAGGCAGAGAGTGCGGAGCGTGGCTCCGAGAGAAGGTACCCCGAGACGAAGTCCTCGGAGGCGAGGCACTTTGAAGGGTACTCCGAAAGGAGTGACTTCAGAGTATGGCGGACAAAGTCCTCAACAATGAGGCAAGGGATTCGAAGTGTGCTCCGGAGGGAGGCACTCAAAGGTTTACCCGATGGAGGTCTCAGAAGTCAATGTGCATCAAGGAATGGTCCGGGTGAGGTTCGTCGAGGAGTGTGCTCATGGAATGCTTCCTGCGAAGGCCTTTGATGAAGGAGGGACTTTGAAGGGTGGTACTCCGAAGGTGGGGCTTCAGAGTGTGGCTGACTTGAGGTACTTCGGCCATACATGTCTTCGGTACATGGACTGACGGAGTTCGAGCTGGGAGTAGCTGTGAAGCCGTGGTGGTCCACTCCAGAGGTGATGGCGTGAAGGCTCATGGGCTTTGATGACTTCAGCTCAAAACCGTCACTGTATCGAAGGCTGTCTTTGGTAAAGCCAAGGCCGTCAGGCTCAAGGCTTTTCGCCAAAGCTACCACACCCCTCGCGTGTGAAGGGGGGCTTTAGAAGAATCTAAAACTACAAAGGTTGATCGTGTCTGCTCTGCAAAAGCTGATGTTGTCTCCTCTGCGAAGCTGACAAAAGAAGCCTCCAAATAAAGTAGACTACCATCTGTACCCCCCTGTCTGAGAGAAACAAAAACAGTGTAAACCCTAGGGGCAAAGTAGTCTATTCATAGGGCTAAATAGTGCCTATAAATAGTGGAGGCTAGATAGGCAATAGTAACACTTTGAGCAGCTATTATTGCAACTCCTGTGCTAGCTGTCATTCTCTTGTATTCATCCTATGAGTTCATTTTGTGTTCGCTGTTCAAGAAATGAAACTTTGATTCTGTTTTCATTTACTACTTGAACTTGTATGCCTGCTTTGCAATACATGTTTTGATTTCTTTGTGCTCCACTTCTTCCTGGTTTGGGTTTGTTGACAGAGGTGTTTTTGGAGAAGTGTGTGAGTGATCTGTGCTTGTGGAGTGTGTGATCTCAGTGTGTGTTCGCTCTGTGTAAACTGAGGTAACCCCTCACCATTTACTGGCGAAGCACTGAGTGGTCTGTAATCAAAGCCTGTTTTCATCCCTTGTCGAAGTCCTCAGCGTAGTATATTCAGTGTGAGTTTAGACCTCCAAAATATGAAGCCTAGTACCAGTTGCTAGTGCAGAGTATCTGGTCAAAGTCTTCAGACGGAAGTCATCTCTTGCGAAGGGTGAAGTGCGAAGTCTGCTCGAAGGCACCCAGTGTGCGGAGCCTGCACTGACTTAGCAGAGTTGAGTTTTTGGTGTTGTGGGTGGAGCAAAGTCTTCTTGACTTCGAACTTTTGCTCTTTGTGAAGTCTGGTTTCAGAGCTGTGAAATAACTCCAAACCAGAACTTTGAAGGGTGTGTTCGAAGCATGTTCCGCAGAAGACAGAACTAAAACAGAAGGCTATTTTTAGCCTGAAATTTTAAAAGCTCACATTCACCCCCCCTCTGGTCGCCGTTTTTGGTCCAACAATTGGTATCAGAGCGGGTTAAGATCACCCGTTAACCTTAACCAGTTTTGTGATCTATTGGCGACATGGATAGAGTTAGTAAAATACCTCTGTTCGATGGGACTGACTTTGCATACTGGAAGGTGCGCATGGAGGATTACTTGCTAAGCCAAGGAAATGAAATTTGGGAGATTGTGGACTCACAATACTCCATCCCTGAAACTCGCACCTCTCAAACAGAAAAGGATCATTATAATGCTAACTCCAAGGCTAGAAATATAATGTTCATTGGTTTGAGTCGGAGTGAGTATGATAGGGTTCAGCACCTAAGGACAGCTAGGAAGATTTGGACTACACTCACTATTTTTCATGAGCGCTCTACACAGATTAATGCCAGGCGCCAAAGCACCTACAATCAATAGTATCAGCTGATTGTGCAGGCACCTGGTGAATCCATAGATGCCATGTTTTCTCGCTTTGATGCAATAGTGAGTAACTTGCGGTCCAATGAGATGCTTGCTTACAATGATCATGATAGGGCTATCAAGCTTCTCTATGCTCTTGATCGTAGCATATGGGACGTGAAGATATCCAGCATTGAGGAGTCCGCAGGTTATGACACATTGACCTGTGATGAGCTCTTTAGCAAGCTAAAGTCCACAGAGATTGCAAAGACATCTCTTGCAGTGCACAAAAACTCTTTGCCATAGCCATTGACACTATTTTCTAGCACTAGTCATGGCACCACTGCAGAACCAAGCACATCTGGCACTTGTGTTCTTGTAGGTGGTTTTGCTTTGTCCTCCCTGGTCTCCGTCACTAAGGAGCAGGCGGATACTCTGGATGATGAAGAACTTGCTCTCATTGCCAGAAGGTTCACCCATTTTCATCATGAGAGACAGGATCAAAGGAGAAGAGGATTTAGTGGTTGTTTTGAGGGTGGCGACACTTCTCACATCAAGGCCAACTGTCCTAAAGTCGAGAAGAGAGATGAGAGTGAGCGCCCCAAATACCACAAAAAGGAGAGAAAACCCTTTGTGAAGGGCAAGCACGGCAAGGTGGCTAAGAGGGTAGCCAAAGCCGCTTCTAGAGCGTTTGTTGCTGCTCTCAGCGACATCGACACCTCCTCAACTGAGGAGTCGAGCTCTGAGGAGGAGGAGGAGTCCCCAAGGAAGGAAGAGAAGAAGGATAAGAAGGGACGAGATTTCACCGGCCTCTACTTCATGGCCGACAGCGATCACAGCGGCGATGAGCTTGACTCATTTGAGGTACATGTATCCTATGACCAGCTTTCAATTAAATTAGATGAACCGAATGAAGTAGTCCTTGGTCAGGATAGGTTACTTGTGCAAGCCGCTAGAGATAGAAAAGACCTTAGACTTAGTCTAGAATCTGTTTCTACTGATTATTCCATGCTTAAGTCTAGGATTAATGATGTTGAATGTGAATCTTGTACTGTTGTCATGGGTGAGCTTGCTCAGTTGCGTTCTGTGCATGCTCAAACTCTTTCTGAGCTTGAGATTGCACAGAAGCAGCTTTTGATGGTTGATTCTAGTACTCATGATAGAAATGAATTCATGAACTGTTCTTTATTACGTGAGAGCATTGATTTACGTGATAAGGATGTGCAACCTGTCTGTGACACTTGCATAATTCTTAAGGACCAGCTAGGCACTGTTAGAGAGTGAGCTGAACACCTCATGACTGAGAATGAGTAACTTCTTTCTGTGGTTAACAAATGCACCGAGGGAAAGGGTAGGATGGACTTGCTCTTGGCCAAGACCAAGATGTGTGCCAACAGGGTAGGGTTAGCTCTAGGGTTGGGTTTTGAGAGGATTCCCTCAGACAGTGAGAACAACACTGTTTTTACCTCACCCACTAACTTAGAGAATGAAAGAGCCCTGTTAGACACATCATCAGCCAAAAAGCCTACCCAAACCCCAAAGAAAACCACTCCTCCTGCAAAGAAAATTCCTCCCAAGAAAACCACTCAGCAGAAGCCCAAGGAGCCTATGAGGATTGCTCCTATGACCCATGAGAGTGCCCCTAGGAGAGTGTTTCATTGTTCCTATTGTCAGCGGGTGGGTCATCTGGTTGGGTTCTATTTTTGTCGCATCAAGGATGAGCGACGCTCTCAGGTGATGAGTTTCCAGGACATGCATTACCCATCTCGAGGTATGCATGAGTCTGAGTTGTACTCACGTCCTATTTTCGAGGCTCCCCGTACTTCTCGGAGAGGTTTTGCTCCTCGAGGTGTTCACCATGTTCCATATGGTGGTAGACCTCGTGTGAGTAGCTTTGTTCCTCGATAGGTTAGGAGACCTTGTCATGCATTTGGGTCACAACATATAGGTAGACCTCGCACTTTGCATCATTCTGATTTTCCTGTGTGTAGACAGTCTATTTTTACTGTGCGTACTACTCATATCACTCAGTGCTGGATGTCTCGTCATGTTTTCACTCACCCCAGCACTGAGCGATCGAGATTCTCTTATCATGTGTAGGCGCCAGACCGAAGCTTGGATGGCACGTGGATCATGGACTCCGGTTGTTCGCGCCACATGACCGGACATGCAGCAGGGTTCTCCAGCCTCACCATAATCAAGCAAAAGGAACATATCACCTTCGGCAACAATAGAAGGAGTAGAGTGAAAGGTAAAGGTGTGGTAAGAATCAACTCAAATTTCACTTTCAAAGATGTTGCTTTGGTTGAAAATTTGGGATACAATTTGCTTTCTATATCTCAGTTGTTTGATGAGGGCTTCGAAGTGTGATTCCATCGAGATACTTCGCAAGTACTCAATTCTGATGGCGTTGTGGTCTGTAAGCTCTTTAGAGTTGGGAGAGTTTTTGGAGCTGATTTTTCTGAGTCATCTGGTTCTTCTCATTGTCTTGTTGCACATTCAACTTCTGAGCTTTGGAAGTGGCATAGGAGACTAGAGCATTTGAGCTTTGAGTTGCTTGCTTGTCTGAGTGCCCTAGGTCTGATCCGAGGATTGCCCAAGCTCAAGTTTGAGAAGAATTTAGTTTGCGCTCCTTGTCGACATGGAAAAATGATTTCCGCTTCGCACTCGCTAGTCACCACGGTGATGACTGAACAACCTGGAGAACTTCTTCACATGGACACTGTAGGTCCTTCTCGAGTTAGTTCTTTAGCCGGCAAGTGGTGTGTATTAGTCATTATCGACGATTTCTCTCGCTACTCTTGGGTCTTCTTTACTGCCAGCAAGGATGAAGTGTTTTCACACTTTTGGAGCTTGGCTTTGAGACTTTTCACTGAACTCCCTAGTGCATTGAAATTCATTCGAAGTGATAATGGCACTGAGTTCAAGAACAGTCTCTTTGTTGACTTTTGCATGGAGCATGGCATAGAACATCAATTCTCTGCTCTGCGGGTTCCTCAACAGAACAATGTTGTTGAGAGAAAGAACCGCACTTTGGTTGAGATGGCTAGGACGATGCTCGATGAGCACATGACTCCTAGAAAATTCTAGGCTGAGGCCATGACCATTGCATGTTACATCTCAAACCAAATCTTCTTGTGCTCAATTTTGAACTTGACTTCTTATGAATTGCGTTTTGGGAGACAACCCAAAGTTACTCATCTTCGAGTTTTTGGTTGTCGATGCTTTATCCTAAAACGTGGAAATTTAGACAAATTTGAGTCGCGGTCTTCTGACGGGATCTTTTTGGGTTAGACTACTCATGGTCACTCTTATCATGTTTTCAATTTGGAGACTAACACTGTCATCGAGTCATGTGATGTGACTTTTGATGAATCAACCCCCTCTGTTAGTTCTACTTTTGAACAGGCAAATGAACACGACATGGAGCAGACCATCTTCGAGGAAGAAGATCCCGGAGATTTCGAGGATGAACCCCTACCACCCTCGACATCAACCCCCAAAGCCGACCTCGCTTTGATCACTTCGGCACAAGGTCCCGAAGCAACTGCCTCGATATCGGTCATCTTGGACCACTCCAATACACAAGTTGAGGGGGAGACTGCATCCCACTACGAGGCTCCACATCATGTTCAAAGGACGCATCCTCCCGAGCAGATCATTGATACCATGAGCAGGGAGTTCGAAATGTCCATGATGGGCGAACTCACATTTTTCCTTGGTTTGCAAATCAAGCAAAGCAAACAAGGGACATTTGTCCACCAGACGAAGTACACTAAGGACCTGCTCAAGTAGTTCGATATGTATGATGCGAAGCCCCTCGCTACTCCAATGGCTACATTTGTAGCATTGGATCCTGATGAGGATGGAGAAGCCGTATACCAGAAGGAGTTCCGAAGCATGATCGGCTCCCTCCTCTACTTGAATGCTACGAGGCCGAACATACACTTCGTGGTATGTCTGTGTGCTTGTTTTCAGGCTTCGCCATGAGCTTTGCATCGCCAAGCGGTAAAGCGCATTCTCATGAATCTCAAACATACCCTCGAATTTGGCATTTCGTATTCTACGTCTTCCGCTTTGTGTCTTCGAGGTTATTCCGATGCGGATTTTGCTGGGTGTAGAATTGATAGGAAAAGTACTTCTGGTACTTGTCATTTTTTGGGTACTTCGCTGGTTTGCTGGTCTTCCCGCAAATAGTCTAGTGTTGCACAATCAATGACTGAGGCCGAATATGTTGCTACAGCTAGCTATTGCTCTCAGATTTTGTGGATGGTTTTCACTTTGTGTGATTTTGGGTTAGATTATAAGAGTGTTCCACTTTTCTGTGACAACACTAGTGCTATTTGTATTGCAAACAACCCGGTTCAACATTCCAGAACCAAACACATTGATGTACGGTATCATTTTCTCAGAGATCATAATGAGAATGGTGATATTGAACTTCAATATGTTGATACCCAACACCAGCTAGCCGATATTTTCACAAAACCCCTGGATGCTTCACGTTTTGCCTACGTCCGTGGGGAACTTGGTGTTTGTCACCCTTATGGCATTCTGTGAGGGGGAGTACAGTTTCACTGATATGCATATGCTCATTGTGTGTGAAATTGCATTTACATGTTTTGCACTAATATGCCTTGTTTGAATTCATGTAATCATGACAGCTCAGCTCTAATTAATGTGTCTAATACATTTTGTGCATTATTTTCCGTTCCAAATCAAATCGTGCTCATTGCTTAGTCTTGAATCTAGCATGTTTAGGTAGGACTGCTCGAGCTATCTTTTATCTGCTTGATAGCAAGAATCCTTTTCTTTGCATGGAAAAATTACAACTTAAAAAATCATATTGCCTACTCATGGATATTCTTCAAGTGATAAAAAATTTGTTCACTTATCAAAAATCCAAGTAAATCCATGATTTGAATGCTAAAAAGTGAAAAGATCCAAGTGGGTTTGTTTGTCGCACTACTTTATTCTAGACTGCTTACCATTGCACTTTGGTCTGAACTGGGATAATTTAGTGCATGCCAAAATCACTGCCTTAAGTTTCTGATGGCTTTCTTGCCTAGGCTTGGCTTGATTGGAAAGTATAAGGTAGACGAACAAATAACCCCTGGCATTATGAAATGAATAGCAAGTATAAATTCATTGTCAATCAAGTTTGCTTTCAATACTCCACTTGAACTGGACTTGTATGTATAGAGTAGAAATTGACTAGCTTTGCATAGTCCCTGCTTTTACTTGTCTAGTTACCTTGATTGAGTGGTGATGCTTTTATTTCAAAATGATGAAATCACATGCTGTCATCATGTTTTTAGATCATGTTAAATTGAGTTGAGCACATGATAACCGTCCTTAAGTTTGGCATATTTTTGCTTTATATGTGTTTGCAATTCTGCCCATTTTGAAGCTTTGCATCTTTTAAATGCTCCTTGATGCTTGCATGGCCAAAGGAGGAGAAATTTATGAGTTCTCTGTAGTAAGGGGGAAATTAACTCAGGGGGAGTTCTTATCTTGCAAAGGGGAGAGATTTCACCGAAGGGGCTTTTTACTCTTTTGAAAAAGGGGAGAAAAATTATTTTTTCAAATGACATGCTTTGGCTCTTTTTTGAGTTTTTATGGTCACTTGTGTGGTGAAATTTTTCAAATTTTCTTAAACTTGAATTTTGGTGTCAATGCACTCTTCAAGGGGGAGATTGAGAAACCAAGGGTTGGTTTCGGAGCCTATAATACGTGATTGACAGATTTTATCCTCTGGATTCGAAAGGGTACCTTCGAAGGGGTTCGGAGGTTGTTTCACCGAAGGGTTCGGTTGTTGCGGATGTTGTAGCGGAGGGTGACTGTCAGAGGGGTCCGACAGTACACAATGACTTGGGTGTACCGAAGGGTTCGGTACTTTGGTCAGTACACCGGAGTGTGTGCCGGAGGTTGTTTACCTAGAGAGGTCTCCGGGGTACTGGATACACTTGTCTGTCTGTCTTTGGTGCGTAAGTGAATTCGGAGGCGACGGACGGTTCACAACAATTGAACCTAGGTCAAGCGGGAGGCTTGATGCCGGGCGAGCGGGGAGCTCGGTCATGAAGGCTGCGAGGGGTCAAGGTCGGTCCTCGGGTCAAGGTGTGCCAGGAGAAGGCAGAGAGTGCGGAGCGTGGCTCCGGGAGAAGGTACCCCGAGACAAAGTCCTCGGAGGCGAGGCACTTTGAAGGGTACTCCGAAAGGAGTGACTTCAGAGTATGGCGGACAAAGTCCTCAACAATGAGGAAAGGGATTCGAAGTGTGCTCCGAAGGGAGGCACTCGAAGATTTACCCGACGGAGGTCTCAGAAGTCAAGGTGCATCAAGGCATGGTCCGGGTGAGGTTCATCGAGGAGTGTGCTCGGGGAGAGACACTACGACGAAGTGCTCATAGAATGCTTCCTGCGAAGGCCTTGGACGAAGGAGGGACTTCAAAGGGTGGTACTCCGAAGGTGGGGCTTCAGAGATTGGCTGACTTGAGGTACTTCAGACATGCATCGCTTCGGTACACGGACTGTCAGAGTTCGAGCTGGGAGTAGCTGCGAAGCCATGGTGGTCCACTCTGGAGGTGATAGCGCGAAGGCTCAAGGGCTTTGATGACTTCAGCTCAAAACCGTCACTGTATCGAAGGCTGACTTCGGTGAAGCGAATGCTGTCAAGCTCAAGGATTCTCATCGAAGCTATCGCACTCCTCGCGTGCGAAGGGGGGTTTTAGAAGAATCCAAAACTTCAAAAGTTGATCGTGTCTGCTCTGCAAAAGCTGATGCTGTCTCCTCTGCGAAGCTGACAAAAGAAGCCTCTAAATAAAGTGGACTACCATCTGTACCCCCTGTCTGAGAGAAACAAAAACAGTGTAAACCCTACGGGTAAAGTAGTCTATTCATAGGGCTGAATAGTGCCTATAAATAGTGGAGGCTAGCTAGGCAACAGTAACACTTTGAGCAGCCATTATTGCAACTCCTGTGCTAGCCGCCATTCTCTTGTATTCATCCTGTGAGTTCATTTTGTGTTCCCTATTCAAGCAATGAAACTTTGATTCTTGTTGATAGCAAAAAATGACATTAATGGCTAGATTGTCGAAATATCAATTTTTGGTGATTTGGGCCGAAAGTACACATGTCCAGAGTCTGTCCGAAGCCCTACAGGGCCGAAGTCCATTGAGCTATGGGCTCCGAAAGCCTCTAGCCAGCCCATGGTTTTCGCCCAGGAAGCCTTCAGAGGCCCACGCTGCCGGAGCTTCGGAAGCCTTCGGAGGCCCACGCTACCGAAGCTTCGGCCCGAGGAGCAGGCCTCGACGGTCCTGCTCGAAGCCCACTTCGGCATAGATAGAATTGGATGCGTTTCAAGCTCAATCTTTATCTCTATCTGGCCAGATTAATAGCAGATTAGATTAGGAATCAAACCCCTATAAATAGAGAGGCATGGCCGGCGTGAGAAGCCCCCCAACTCAAACCAAACCAAAGCCCATGCTTTGATCGTATTTACTTTACCTTTATTTTCCTATACCTCTTCGTGGGTTTGCCTGGAAGCCCTCCGCCGGCCACTACGGAACAGTGGTAACCCTTGTTACTTCGCTTGTGAAGTATCCATTAATCTACGTAATAGATTGCTATCGTCTTGTTACTTCGCTTGTGAAGTATCCGCTAATCTGCATAACAGATTGCTACCTTCGCTACCAGTGCAACACTTAGCAAAATTTGGTCCGCAGGCCGAATTGGTACTTCGCACTCTTCTGTTGCAGGTTTGCACGTTCGGAGCCACTTCGTCGGAGGTATCCAGAGTTGGGAGACCGGTTTCGGAGGTCCCCAAGACACCCTTCGGCGAGACTGCAGGCTCCGGCAACAGGCTTCGCCAAGCATACTTTGTCGCAACGGGCTTCGCCACGACCATACTCCGCATCGAACGAAGTTGCACTCGCGCGTGGCCCTCGCGCCACTATTCCGTAGTTTGCTATATCGGAGATATCACGCCAAACCGCGCTGTTCGGAGGTGATCATCGCGTCCAGATCCGTTCGGAGTCCATCTTCTGCCGGATCAGTCCGAACGCCAAAGCACCCTTCGGTGGAGCACTTCGCACTTCGGAATGCGACGTTGGTGTCACGTCACGCTTAGGCTTGTCCCTAAGTATCTGTGCACTTTTGGATCATCGAACTGACCCAAGTGCGGGGGCACGTTTTCGTGTCAACAATTCTGTTTTCATTTTCTGCTTGAACTTGTATGCCTGCTTTGCACTACATGTTTTGATTTCTTTGTGCTCCACTTCTTCCTGTTTTGGGTTTGTTGACTGAGGTGTTTTTGGAGAAGTGTGTGAGTGATCTGTGCCTGTGGAGTGTGTGCTTAGTGTATGTCCACTTAGTGTAAACTGAGGTAACCCCTCACCATTTACTAGCGAAGCACTGAGTAGTCTGTAGTTGAAGTCTGTTTTCTTCCCTTGTCGAAGTCCTCAGCGCAGTATGTTCAGTGTGAGTTTAGACCTCCGAAATACGAAGCCTAGTACCAGTTGCTAGTGCAGAGTATCTGGTCGAAGTGTTCATACGGAAGTCATCTCTTGCGAAGGGTGAAGTGCGAAGTTTGCTCGAAGGCACCCAGTGTACGGAGCCTGCACTGACTTAGCAGAGTTGAGTTTTTGGTGTTGTGGGTGGAGCAAAGTCTTCTTGACTTCGAACTTTTGCTCTTTGTGAAGCCTAGTTTCGGAGATGTGAAATACCTCCGAACCAGAACTTCGATGGGTGTGTTCGAAGCCTGTTCCACAGAAGACAGAACTAAAACAGAAGGCTATTTTTAGCCTGAAATTTTAAAATCTCCCATTCACCCCCCTCTGGTCGCCGTTTTCGATCCAACAGTATTTGATATTGGATCGATGATTCATACTTGCAAATCATTGCAAGGGCTGAGTAGAGTAAGAAAGTGTGCAAGTGGTGAGCTAGATGTACGCGTCGTGAATGGTGCAAAAGGTTGTAGCGTTGGTCATCGGCGTTTATTCACTATCGCTACCATTAGGACTAGTTTTGGAGTTAAATAATTGTTATTTCATTCCCACCGTAGATAGAAACATTATCTCTTCTTCATGTTTAGAGGAAGATGGTTTTGAATTCATAATAAAGAACAAGAGTTGTTCAATATTTTCGAATGGCTTGCTCTATGGAGTTTGTCCATTAGTGAATGGATTGTATATTTTGAGTCTTGAGGATGCACACGTTTATAACATTAGTACTAAGAAACAACGACTCAATGATTTGAATCCTACCTTCATCTAACATTGTCGTTTGGGTCATATAAATGAGAAGCGCGTGTAGAAGTTCCATAGTGGAATTTTGGAGTCATTTGATTTTGAATCATATGATATATGCGAGTCTTGCTTACTAGGCAAAATGACAAATACGCCTTTCACTGGATAGAGTGAGAGGGCGAGTGAGCTATTGGCCATAGTACATACTGATGTGCGTGGTCCAATGAGTCACACGGCTAGAAATCGCTTTCAGTATTTTATCACTTTTACCGACGACTTTAGTAGATCTGGCTATGTCTACTTGATGAGGCATAAGTGGGAATCCTTCAAAAAGTTCAAGGAGTTCCAAAATGAAGTACAAAATTATACGGGCAAGATAATTAAATTTCTATGATCTGATCATGGAGGATAATATTTGAGCCATGAGTTTAGTGATAATCTGAATTAGTGTGGAATTGTTCCATAGCTGACTCCACCCGGCATGCCCCAATGGAATGGGGTGTCCGAGCGAAGAAACCACACTTTATTGGATATGGTGCAGTCCATGATGAGTCACACTGATCTTCCAGTATCCTTGTGGGATCACGCTCTTGAAACTGTAGCTTTCACGATAAATAGAGTTCCATCTAAGTCAATAGAGAAGATGTTATATGAGATGTGGTATGGAAGGCGTCCCAGTTTGTCTTTTCTAAAGATTTGGGGATGTGAGGCGTATGTAAAACGTATGACGTCTGACAAGCTCAGTCCTAAGTCCGACAAGTGATTATTTGTGGGGTATCCTGGGGAAACTAAATGATACTATTTCTACAATAAAGAGGAGGGCAAAGTGTTTGTCGCTTGAAATGGTGTATTCCTTGAGAAAGAGTTTCTCTCAAAAGGAGTTAGTGGGAGGACGGTGCATCTCGAAGAGGTTTAAGAGCCGCTGGAAAGTGTTCCAGATGCCACTGAACAACAAAAGGCACAATTGGTGGCAAAAGGTTTCAGACAAATTCAAGGTGTTGATTATGATGGAATGTTTTCGCCCATCACCATGTTTAAGTATATTCAGATCATCCTAGAAATTGCTGCATTTTATGTTTATGAGATATGGCAAATGGATGTCAAGAGGCTTTCTTGAATGGAAACCTAAGTGAGGATGTGTACATGACACAACCAGAAGGTCTTGATGATCCGGAAAGTGCTGGGAAAGTTTGTAAGTTGTAGAAGTCCATTTATGGACTGAAGCAAGCTTCTCTGAGTTGGAATCTTCGTTTTGATGAGGTAGTCAAAGGGTTTGGCTTCATCAAGAACGAAAAAGCGCCTTCTGTTGACAAAAAGGCTAGTGGGAGCTCACTTGTATTTCTGGTCTTATATGTGGATGACATATTGTTGATTGGAAATGACATTCCTTTGATGAATGCTATCAAGACTCCTCTGAAAAATAGTTTTTTCGATGAGATATCTTGGAGAGGCAGCATACATTTTGGGCATTAAGATCTATAGAGATAGATCAAAGTGGCTAATTGGATTAAGCCAGAGTATGTACATTGATAAGGTTTTGAAACGGTTCAAAATGCAGAATTCTAAGAAGGGTTTTCTGCCAATGTCACATGGTATTTCTCTTGGTAAGATTCAGTGTGCTACGACACCTAATGAGCTGGAGAAGATGAGTGTGATCCCGTATGCCTCCACAATCGGATCCATCATGTATACCATGTTATGTACATGCCCCAATGTGTCATATTCTCTAAGTGTTATGAGCAGATACCAATTGAAGTCGGTGAAAGTCACTGGGTTGTAGTAAAGAGTATCCTAAAGTACTTGAGAAGGACTGAGGAAATGTTCGTAGTGTGCGGTGGTGAAGAGGAGCTCATTGTATGTGGTTACATGGATGCTAGCTTTTAGACCGATAAAGATGATTCTCAATCGCAATCTAGATTTGTGTTCTGCCTCAATGGAGGCACAATGAGTTGGAAGAGTTCCAAGAAAGAGACGGTGGCTGATTCTACAACGGAAGCTGAGTATATCACCGCCTCAGAAGCTACGAAGGAGGCCGTTTGGATCAGAAAATTTGTTTCTGAGCTAGGTGTTGTTCCTAGTGCGTCCAGTCTAGTGGACCTCTATTGTGATAATAGTGGTGCCATTGCGCAAGCCAAGGTGCCTAGATCACACCAGAAGTCCAAGCATATACTTCAACGCTATCACTTGATCTGTGAGATCATTAAGAGGGGTGATGTGAAGATTTGCAAGGTGCACACGGATTTGAACATGGCGGATCCATTGACGAAGCCTCTTCCACAACCCAAGCATGAGGCACACCAGAGCTCTATGGGTATTAGCTACTTGTGTGAGTGAGTCATGTGTATGTGGAAGATGCTAGTAGAGTCTATGCTAATGTGTGAGGATAATTGTTATCTTGTTCCTTAAATAAATGTCGTTTGCATTTGATTAATGAGTTGATGACTTGTTATGTGAAACTATTTGTGTTATAACAATATTATTCAAAAGGGATCCTTGATCTTGTCATCATCTGGGCAGTGAAGACACATAGATTAGCACATCTAACTGATTGATAATCACGTTTCATAGATCATAGACATAGAGATGTTAAATCAGTGATGTGGACACATGTTGGTGAACATGGTCTTGGATAGACCCACTTGAGATACTGCTAGGATTGTTATTGTAATGTGCCATCAATTGTCATCTCAAATGGTGTACCTGCAGAGTCCTTGGACGAGATCGTCATTTGATTCTAAAATGCGTAGTGACACACTTAGATGCTTCCTAACGCTATTCCGTAACTGGGTAGTAATAAGGGTTGTTTTCAGGTGTGTGTGATCGGAATAGGCGACTAGAGAGGGGTGAATAGACACCTAAACAAATTCTCGTGAATAAGATGGTCTGTTCCGATCACCCAACGCACCTCTAAATGATTGCAGAAGCAAAATTGAGAATCACAGTACAAATCCAGAACAAGAATCAACTTAATTTGAACTTTCCTTCTAGATTAGAACTGCTTCTGTCAGTGATTGATTTTCCGATTTACAGTTTCTTGATGGCAATTGAAATGCCGGCAGGAGGCTATCAGTCACTGATGTGCCGACAGGGTTCAGAATTTTCAGAGAATAGATTAGAAACAAAATTTTCAGAAATCAACCACTTCAGATATAATTGATCAACATTTTTAAAACATACTGAAAGATAGTAGGTAGCTTTTTGAATACACCCAATAACTCTTTTTGCTATCTGATCTTGATGACTCAAACAATTACTCAGTGATGAAAGTATCAACAGAGAACACTTCAGATGTAAACAAATCAACAAAGTTTTCCTCAAGAACATCAAAACTAAAACACATGAAACCTCATAATAAAATCAGAACACTGTCCATGGTAGAATGATTAGGCACTGAACATAAATCACAGTAATGAACAAAGATCACTCAGAAGTGTTGGTAGCTGTCAATGGATGAATAACGGCACAAATGAACACCAAAGACTGAGATGATCTAATCTCTTTGCAAAATTAGTATACCACCTTAGAGATGTAAGTAGTAATTAAATCCAGCACTGAACAAGGAATTGTGGTCAAGAGGGGAATCAAACTCTCAAAAACAGTAGATAAAAACTTGCAGCAAATCCTATCAGTAGCCGTCCCTGATGGCTTATGCCAGAAAATTTTTTAGCACTATTGGAAGTCTAGGACGACAACACTGAATTAATCCACAACAGTAAAAAGTCATGGCAACAACAAATCCCATAAGAGAAGCATCAAGAACCAGAGATAAAAACGATGAACAAGAACTGCTACAGTACCTTGATGAAGTGGTCGCCGTTGTTCAGCTTCAGGCGATAGCCAGCGAAAATACTTCTAGGCACTATGCTGCGTTTGGGATGACGCCACAAGAGTTTATCGCTAATGACAACACGAACAGTGCTCTTGACGATACACAAGAATACTTCAAGTAATCGGAAGTAAGAATAGCACCAGATGAAGAACAGTAAAATTCAAGGAGCCATGAACAGAAAAAGCAAACAACAATCCGGCGGCATGGGTTCTGTAGCAAAACCAGAGCGATATTGCTATTGTTTGCTACTACAAAAAGAACAGTGTGATAACATGAAATCAAAGATAAAAGGAACAATGTACTGTGTTGAATCAAGGTAATACTTCAAAGAGATTTGAGCAAGAAAGAAACAAGGAAGAAAACTCAGCACACAAAGCAAAGATGAATAAAATTCTGGTTAGGTAGCCCCCAAACATTCAGCTAAAATGTTCACTTAATCCCCTAGGCATGGGGTCCTTTATATAGGCAAGCCCATCAAGGTATTTCCCAAAATTCCATTAGGGTTTTATGACCAAGTATTTACCTAAATACCCTTATGTATTTTCAAAATTAATAATTCTGAAAAATACACAAAAGTATACTCCTAATTTATTACAACATTGACCCTATTCTTTTAATATTTTTTAGAATTAAGAATTTCGAAAAATACTAAAAGATTACACTTAATATATATGACTAAATGGAAAAAATAAAATCCTATTTATTGGAATTTAAAAACACTTTCTGCTACGACGGTTTTCAGCCAAAACCGACAAAGCCTTCCCAATAGCCGACACGTGACACCAATCCGCGAACTTGACCGCTAACAAGTCTCTCCCGCTCTCGATCCCCTCGAGCCGCCTGATCATTTGCACTGGCCTCCCTTTCGCTGACTTGGTCGACACACTGTCTTGATCATCTGTCCATCCATGTCTTGCTCTATCTCCACATGTACTCTTGAGATCATCCCCAACTTCACCCAACCGCTTTGATCCTTTGGCATCAAGTTCCCTGCTTGACCGTTGATCACCTGCCATTGACAGTTGGCTAGCATCTCCACCCTCCACACCGATCACCTCGGCACACAATCTCCACTCACACATAGATCCCATCGATGCAAGCAAACCACCACTCACTCATCACTCCAGATCGAGCAACCTTGTCAATCACTCATCACCAAGACAAAAACCACAGTGCGACCTCACTTGGTTTCACAAGGTGTGTTGTGAAACATGTCTTGGGATGTGAGCGATAAAGATGGAATTTACACCTCCTAATAATGGGAGAGTCGTCTCTTGGCCCCTCGAGGTATTGGATTGGAAAAGTGCATGGCCATGCCACTATGACTAAGGAGTTAATCATAATATGGATCCGATACTTGATCGAGTGAAATGTCGAGCTAACCAACAAGGGTGGCACATATCTCGTCTTGAGCTTGATTGACGGTGTGTGGTAAAGGGCCTAGTGCTTGCGTATATCAAAGTTCAGTGAAAATTGATTTTGTACGATTTTGGGGGTCAATATGTGCTGCTAGGTACCGCTATTCATCAGTGAGTCTGAAACAGTTTCCGGTGAACAACTGTTAGAGTATGAACCTATCAGGTCACACACTTAAGGAGATGGATTTAGAAACATGCAAAGAATTAGTTCTTGTCCAAGTGGGAGAATGATGGATATGCCCAAGAAAATTCTATGGATCGGAAGTTCTGATAGGTAATATTGCAAGTTCTGATTATTTTCTGGTCTTGGGTCAAAGAGAAAATGTTGCTTCAGAAGTTTTGATATGGTATCGGAAGTTCCGATGAGCCAGAAGTTCAAATTTGCAATCGGAGAGAATTGTACTGATCGGAAGTTCCAATATGTGTATCGGAAGTTCCGAAGTGGGCAAATTGGATTTGTTGCGTGTCGGACTGAATCAAGAGACCTAAAATACCCTGTCGGAAGTTCTGATCTAGGATCGGAAGTTCCAACATGGGCAAACAATTTGGATCTGTTATGAACACGAATTGGTTGTTTCCAATTTTGGTGTTTCGAGATGTGGACGACCAGAGGCTCTCAGCCCTATATAAAGAGAGGAGGAGGTCTTGGAGACAAGTAATAAGCATAGATTAGACCTAGCCACCATAGACTCCTCTCCTCCCTTTCTTTATCTCAATCGTTGAGGTTGAGTCCTCTTAATCTCTCATGTGCAGTGCTAGCAGGCTGCCATAGGAGGAACTCCATCCCTGTACGTGTGGATATCGTGGACGCATTGCTCCAACACCGACGGTCGTGGACTTCTTCACGTGAATAACTATGTCATCTTCACCAATCGGATTGGTGAGGGACATCAAGGTTGAAGCGAGGATAGGCTTGACGTGCTACTCCGACATCTTCTTCCACTACACCTAGCGTGTCTCATGCTAGAAGGTAACGATCTATGATCTCACACACGCATGGGTCTTGGGTTTAGGGCAGAAATTTTGAATTTACCAGCTAGCGTAGCTCCCCTATTCCCCAACATAATTCACATAAATCTAAGAGATCAAAACTGATGCAGCCTTAGACCTAGCAAAATACACCAAGATAAACCCGGCGATCACACCGATCAGCCTGATACCTCAAGAGATCGATACGATGCAGCCTCAAAGAACAAACCTTAATTGATGTGACCGTCGGGGTGGTAGGACTCACCTCTTCGCCGGAGATCAAAACGATGCAGCTCGGTTACAAGTGCCAAGTCCCAATAGGATTAACCTTGGGAATACAAGGGTGGTGATGCGCTGAAAATAGTAATTTGTTGGGGTTGATTGTTTCTCTAAACCTAGCTAATTAGATGCATATTTATAGTCCAGATACTTGCCGTCCAAGTAATATATCTTGTAACCGATTCTGAAGCATCCTGATCTTCTCTCTCCTTCATCCACTCCTGCATGTCCAGTCATATCGTAACGATATGGACAACCTTCTTTTACCACCTTTGACCGAACTCCTTTTTAACTTATGTTGATTGTTGTAGGACCGAAAGTAGCGACCAGAGGGGGGTGAATGGGTGACTAAAAATTCTTGCGAATTAATGGCCTTTTCCCAACACCCAACGCACCTCGACCAACAACCAGTTGAAGCTAACAGATCTAAACCATGAAAATAATCTAGCCTAAAAACAACCAGTGTCCTAAATGAGAAGACACCAACACAGTGTTCAAAGGCAGATTAAAAAACTCATTCAAGACAAGAGTATTCAAGCTTCATGACAATAAATCATCACAAGCAATTAAACCAAGTGCACGTGAAACAAGAGAAGATCTTACTATTCAAAGTTGTCTCCAGTTCGATACTTGTTGAAGCCTGTTCGAAGTCCTCGTGCGAAGCTCGCTGCTTTCTAGCGAAGTCATACTTCAGCTTCGAAGTCCACCACGTACTCACACTCTAAAAAACGAAGCCTACCTCCGCAGGGACTTCGCATAGAGCGAAGCTTCGACAAATCTTTGTGCAGTGCAAAGCTTCAGCGTGTGTACTCCGAAGTCTGCTTGCCTTGATGGAGAAGCCTCGTGCGAAGGCCCCTACGCAGCCTTCGATGCCGTTCAGCGGAGCTAGCAGCGCTGTGTTGATGGACCCATGCAGTCTAGCTGCCGATGCGGTAAGAGCCATGTGAAGGCCAGGAAAAAATTAAACGCCCACACTGCTCATTTTGGCATCCACGCGCGAAGACCCTTCACGTAGCAGCTACTGCACTAGCTGTTGCCTAGCTAAATTGTCGTGCCATACTGTAGCCTGTAGAGCTATGCTGCGTGCTGCTACCAGGATGCATGAAAGTGTTACTGCATAGGCTGTTGCAGCTACAGCTAGCTAGCTGTCCCACATGCAAAACTCCAGCGAGCCGAATAAACAAAAAAAAGCGAAACAACCGAGAAGCACTGGAAGAGGATAAAACAATAGATCCTATCACCTGGCTTGCTACCTAGTCTGTGACATAGCTATGATAGCTAGCGAATAAAATAAGAAATAGGATAAGCATGCTCGGTGGAAAACTGTGCAAGCAAAAGAGATTGCAGGGTTTTCGAGCGAAAACGATCTCTGCGGCGGACTCAGATCAGAAGAACCACCATGACGCGAACAACGAGGCGATTGAAAAAATAATTCCACATCGTGATGTTTGAAGTCTGAGGGATGAATAACAAAACCTGATTTAGTGATTTCTCGATGTGCTAGAGATGCAGGCTTGGTTGGCTCACGATGAACAGCGGTGGCGTGCGCAGGAAGATTAACGAAGAAAGCCAAAAAAGTGACCCAAACTTTAGTGGGATTAAACTTGATTTCAGAATGGGTAACCCTAACCCTAGGGATTGGGGCCCTATTTATATGTAGCCCAATAGCTTAGGAAAAATACCAAAAGACACTTACGGTTTTTACAAATGCTGAAATAAACATGGAAAGACCAAAATGCCCTTAGGATATTTTATAGACTCGACTGACAGACTGTGGGCCTACATGCAAAATAGTAAACTCCTAAATACAGATGACTTATCCTGAAGCGGGGCTTTCGTAGCGGTTATGGCTTCGCCTCAGAACGGTCAGATCTGAGATCAGCGGTCATCAGTTTTGTGCCAAAACTAACAAAGCGTCCAATGTCTTTACACCGGGTACCTATATTGGGCCGGCCCGATTCCGCGGCTCCCTCAGCCCGGCAATTGCTCGCCGCTCGTGTACCTGAGTCAATCCCGGTCAACAGCCTAGTGGATCCTCTAGTGCTCCTAGCCCATGTACCCGGATTGGGCCAGCCCGACTTCGCGGCCCCTCTGCTCGATAGTCGCTCGCTGCCCGTGAACCTGAGTCACATGCGGCCCAGACACAGCAGGTCTTCTACTATCTTAGTGTCCTCTTTGACTTCTGTTGACAATCACTCATCACTTCTGGAGCCATGAGGCCCATGTTCTTCAACATGGCTCCTCAATCTCCCCCTTGATTAGTGCATTGTCAACACTTTTGTTTATCAGCTCTCCAGTACCTGCAAGCACATGTGGAAACACGAAAACAAAGAAGAAGAAAATAAAATAAAAGTTTAACCCTAATGACCAAAAGCCGAACAAAAGCAAGAAAATGGTCATTATGGTTAACCAAAAATAAAGACTCAAAACGAGTGCAATATCAGAATTATCAACAAGGATATCCAAAGAGTAAAGACAAACAGGACAAAAACTCCCCCTGAAACAAATCCCAGAGAAAGCCAAAACTCCCCCTAAACTCTTCTAAGAGAACGAGTAACCCAAAATTTCTCCCCCTTGTTGACAATTGGACTCATCAAGTGAGACTAAATGCACTCTAAAGAGACATAGACTCCCCCTGAAATGTAGCTCCCCCTCAAAATATACAATGAATGCAACTGGGGTGCAGGTGGAGTGTAAAAAGCATGCTTCTCAGATATGATTGACTGCATTTACAACATCTAACAGGTATAGCAAAAGACATACTGTCTAAGACACATGACATGATCAGTGCAACAGATGATATCTAAAGAAAATCATTAGCACATATTTTTCAATTTTTGCAAACAAAAGCATCACCACATTTTCTAGTCGACAAGCAAGGTAAAGCATGAGATGCAAAAGCTAACTAATATCTACCAAGATAAGCATTGTCCAAAACAAAGTGCTTCAGCAAACTTGTTATCTTTTTAATTTTCAGGCTTTTTCTTTTTCATTTTTCATTTTTGCCAGGGGTTATTTGCATGTCAAACCTTATGCTAACCGACCAAGCCAAGCCTAGGACAGAACTGGACCATCAGAAGCTTAAGACATTGGTCTTGGCATACACTACACTGTCCTAGTTCATACCAAAGTGCTATGGTAAGCAGTCCAGAACAATGCAATGCGACAAAGCAAATCCACCTGGATCTTTTCAAATTATGCATAGAAAGGCATGGATTTTTCATTTTTGTTTTATTTTTATCATTTTTTATAGCACATTTCCATGTTAAAGCATAAAGATGTACAAGTTGCATATCTGCATCTAAGTGAGGAACTAGCTACCAGGCATGTAAAAGATAGCAAAAACACTCAACCTACACATGCTAGTTACCACAAGCAATGATGATCATTTTTAAATTTTAAAGCATAAACGTCATGCATGTGACAGATATCAGACATATCATGTGAACTGAAGCAAAGCATGATTATCGACAAGTAATCAAAAGCATGTACCAGCTAGAATAAGTAAAGCAGGTCAATCATATAACAAAAGCAAGCTCAAAGTGTGATATGTGAATATGCATGATATGAACACACACAAAAAGACTCAAGAAAAGAGTAAAGAAGAAAGGAAACTGACTCAAAATATCCTAAAAAGGATACACAACACCCAAATCCCCTCGCAAACGCTCAAAAGTAGACTGATCTAGGGGTTTGGTGAAAATGCCAGCCAACTGATGATGGGTATAAACATGAACAAGGTCAATGACACTTTTCTCATATTGATCCCTCAAAAAGTGAAAGCGCACATCAATGTGTTTGGTTTTGGAATGAAGACAAGGGTTTTTCCCTACACTAATTGCACTAGTGCTGTCACAAAACAGAGGAACTCTAGTAGGGAAGAACAACCCAAAGTCTCGCAGTGTGGAAATCATCCAAACCAACTGTGAGCAGCTGCTACATACTCAGCCTCAGTGGTAGAAAGTGCAACTCTAGACTGCTTTCGAGAAGACCAAGAGACAAGGGAAGAACCAAGAAACTGGCAAGTACCGGAAGTCAACTTGCGATCCAACTGGCACCCATGAAAGTCAGCATCCGAAAATCCAGATAAATCAAGAGACGATGATGCTGAATAAAAAAGACCTAGATCGGGCGCATAGGTAAGGTACCTGAAAATGCGCTTGACAGCCTACCGATGAGACGCGTGTGGTGAAGACTAGAAGCACGCGCACAGTCCCATGACAAACTGAATGTCTAGCCACGTCGCCGTCAAGTACAACAGCGAACCGATCATCCCTCGATACTCTCTCTCGTTGACCTTGACGCCGCTCTCGTCCTTGTCCAGCACCCCAGATGTACCCATTGGGGTCATCTGAGGCTTCAGCTCTCCACCAAAGTCGACCTTCTTCAGCATGTCCAGTGTATACTTACTTTGGTGGATGAAAATGTCGTCATTGGTCTGCTTGATCTGGAGCCCTAGGAAATACTTGAGCTCACCCATGAGGCTCATCTCAAACTCACTGTGCATCTACTCAGAAAACTTGGACACAAGTGCATCACTAGGACCACCAAAAATGATATCATCCACGTAAATCTGAGCAATCAAGAAGTTTGATCCATCTCTGAGCAAGAAAAGAGTTTTGTCCACAGAACCCATCACAAAGCCCTTCCCCAACAAAAACTGCTTCAATCGGTCATACCAAGCCCTGGGGGCTTGCTTCAGACCGTATAAAGCTTTCTGCAGCTTAAAAACATGTCGAGGAAACTTAGGGTTCTCAAAACCGAGGGGCTCCCTAACATAGACCTCCTCCTCTATGTACCCATTCAGAAAAGCACTCTTGACATCCATTTAAAAAAGCTTAAAACCCTTCGAAGCGGCAAAAGATAAAAGAATATGAATGGATTCAAGATGGGCAACAAAGGCGAAAGTTTCCTCAAAGTCAATACCCTATTTCTGGCAAAAACCCTGGGAAACTAGTCGAGCTTTGTTGCGCACCACAACCCCATCTTCACCTTGCTTGTTCTTGAACACCCACTTGGTGCCTATGGGGTTGTATCCAGGTGGCAGCTCAACTAGTGTCCAAACCCGATTGCGGACAAAATTCCCAAGCTCTTCTTGCATGGCATTTATCCAATTCGAATCAAAAAGAGCATGAGAAACATCTTTGGGCTCAAAATATGCAACAAACGCGGACTCTACGAACACAGCAAGCGAGTCAACAGAAGAGCACAAAGTTCTCTCAAAAAGATCACCGATGATGAGCTCTGAAGGGTGATCACGCTGAACTGCTCGGGATCCCAGGTGATCTGAAGTCACCTCACTGGAGTCAGTAGCTGGCACCTCTGGACTCGACTGAGGGGGCTCGATCGAAGTGGAAGAAGTGATCAGAGGTCTGCTCTTGTCCTCAGTCGAAGTCTCAGAAGGTGTGGGTTTTGCAGGCTGTGCAGATGGCCCACCCCCATCGATAGCAGGATCGTCATCATCTTCCTCGAAGATGGACTCTCCAAGCTCATCATCTCTAGAAAGCTCAAAAGAATGAGTCAAAAAAGGCAAGGACTCATCAAAAGAAACCTCACAAGTCTCGACAAGCTGTTGGGAGTCAAGGTTCCAAACACGGAAGTCTCGAGAATGTAAAGCATAACCAAGAAAGACTCCATCCCAGCAACGAGACTCAAACTTGTCCAAATGCCCTCCCTTCTTAAGCACAAAGCACTTGCAGCCAAACGCTCGCAAGTGGCTCACCTTGGGCTGTCTGCCAAACCACAACTCAGATGAAGTCTTACCTAGGTAAGTTCTAAGAAAAATGTGGTTGGCCAGATAGCAAGTCGTGCTCATGGCTTCAGCCCAAAAGCGCCTAGGAGTCCTATGCTCATCGAGCATCGTCCTAGCCATCTCGACTAGCGTGTGGTTCTTTCATTCCACAACGCCATTCTGTGGGGGAGTGTAAGGAGCAGAAAACTGATGATCAAGACCCTGATCACTACAGAAGCTGACGAACTGAGAGTTCTTGAACATAGAGCCGTTGTCAGAGCGAATTGCTCGCATCCGACCATTGTTCTCATTCTTCAGCTTTAAAATCAGGTCATGAACAAACTGAAAAGTCTCATCCTTAGACTCCAAGAAGAAAACCCATGAAAATCGAGAAAAATCGTCAATAATCACAACCGCGTACCACTTCCCACTGACTGAGCATACCCGAGCTGGACCAACAGTTCCATGTGTAATATCTCTCCCGAGTACGAAGTCATCACCTGAGTCACAGGTGAGTGAGAAGCGGCAACCATTTTCCCATGACGACAGGGATGGCAAACTAGATCCTTCTCCATCTTAAGCTTGGGCAATCCTCCGATGAGATCCATAAAGCTCAATTTAACTAGCAGATCAAAGCTCAAATGGCCTAACCTCATGCCACTTTGAGAGCTTAGAAGAGGATCCAACAAACAAACAGCGAGAAGGGCCAGAAGAACTAGAGAAGTCAATCCGAAAAACCTTACCGAAGGGTAAGATCTGGCAAACCAAAGACCCTCTAGAATCAACCACAGAAGACATGCCCTTCTTAAAATGAACCTCCAAACCATCCTCAAGAAGTTGCGAAACAGAAATCAAATTGAAGTTCAAGTTTCCAACCAAAGCAAAGTTCTTTAAAGAGAAATGTCAGAGATGCGAATTGAGCCAATGTCGTGTACCTTCCCTTGACCACTGTTCCTGAATGTGATGTATTCCTTGGAGCTCGGGGGAGAGAGACTGGAGAACCACATGCGATGTCCCATCATGTGGCGAGAGCATCCTGAATCCATGATCCATACATCCTCCAGTCCTCGATCCTGCACGATCAGTGGCCGTAAGAGGGAGCAAATGGTCCGGCACCATGTTTAGCAAAAGAGCTAAACCAGTGTCGAGCCATCTGCTCAAAGGAAGGAAAGCAGAAAGCATCGTAAGGGTCTGGACCAAAGCGTGGCTCAAAGCACAGTCCTTGGTTCTGCCTAAAGTCTCGGCCACGAGGTCCAAAACCGTATCTAGAATGTCCTGGAGCTCTGCCGGAGCAAATACCATCCCCAAGAGCATGGGCATGAAATCCGTCTCCTCTACCACAACCTACACGACACAACCTAGCCTCTCCCCGCATCGAGGAACTCTCAGTCTACCACACTGCTGGTAGAACTGCTCCTGCCCACCACGAGCTCTCTCTGCTCTCTCAACCCGCTTCCTCCTAAAGCAAAACTCCTCATGATGCCCGTCTCTCTGATAGTACTCACAGTGGTAGGTGGGCTTCTTGGGATGTGGTTGAGGCTTGGGGTTCTTGGGCTTGGTGGTGTTGGGTGTAGACTCTTTGGTGTGAGAGGGTCCAGGTAGAAAGTCTAGAGAAGTGTGGAGATGTTTGGGCTTTGGGACCCAGATGGGCTTCTTGGGTGGAGCTTTAGGCTGCTCTTGAAACACTCCATCCTTGGGCTGACTAGCCTGGAAAGACTCAGTGGAGTGAGTCTTGGGATATCTCTATTCAGGAGTCATCTTACTCCACTCCACTGTTCGGCTAATGGCACTCTCAAAGCCAGCCTTGGTATAGGTCTAGCCTACCCCAAACCCATCCTGCTTCTTAAACTGCTTGATCATCATGCCAAGTTGTGGCTCTCTGGCACTCACCCAACTCAGGATCTGACGGAGGTAAAAATTCTCATTGTGAACATCAGCTAGCTCCTCTCTCAAGAAAGCCAGCACCTCCACCTAAGACAAGCAGGTCTCACACTCTCTATCGACTTGGACAGACTTCTCATCTTTCAGCTTGATCAAATCCAATCTAAGAGACAAGCAGTTCTCACAAACAGTGGGTGGAACTGACAGTATCTCAAGCTCTAGCCTAGTCTACTCCAGCTCAACTCTGACTCTCTCCAACTAGCCCAACTGCTCATCACCCTTGGCTTTTAGCTCAGCGAAACTAGCTAGATGGGATGGGCAGTCTACACAGGCCATGACGACAGTGGCATGAGAATCTTTCAGCTCCAGCTGAGTGCTTTCAATCTCAGTGGCCAAAGCGTCTCTCTCATCTACCCTCTCTGTGTACCTATCAGGTCACACAGTAACACCTCACAATTTGGGCACTCACTGCTACCACCCAAGCAAGGGGAAGAAGATAGACTTTCAATCCTGCCATTGGCCATGGCAAGCTCACTCTCAAGCTCATCTATCCTCTTCTTAGCCCCTCTAAGCAGTTTCTCCCGATATCTTAACTCCTGATGGTTCTCTTCAAGTAAATCAACGATTTCGCGTTCATAAGAAGATACCTTTTCATCGTCATCGTCGGAGTTGTCGGGGGAGCCCTTTTCTTCCTTATCCCGAATAGCCATTGAGCAGAAGCTCTTGCGGGATCTTCGGCGGTGATGTGAGGGGCTCTTCAGCCTGTCCCCGAAGGCCATGAAGCAGAGGCCCGCCGGATCGTCCTTGTCCTTCCCCTTCCTGATCACAATCTCCTCATCGCTTGAACTTGATGAAGAGGAAGAAGACGAAGACCTCTTGGAGTAGCTTCTCTCCATCTCGGCGAAGAAGGCCTTGTCTCGCTTCTTGTTCTCACGCCGGTAGTTCTTCAGGGCCTTTCTGAAGAATCTTGTCTTGGGCTTGACCTTTGTGAAGGAGGAGCTGTCATGCTTGCCAGAGTCATAGGAGCCACCACCGATACCCTTCTTGTGATAATTGCGCTTGGGGTTGTCGGCAATGAAATGACCTGGATCACCACACTCAAAGCATCCGAATTTTGTGCCGTGCCTTTTGAACATTCGCTTATCATAGACACGATGCACCCGATTGTTAAATAGACACAGATCATCGTCTCCTAGTGACTCAAGTTGGTACTCAGTGATAGACATCAAGTAGAACCCAGCACAGCTCACATAAGAGGAGTCAGTAGAGGGTGTAGCAAGGGCCAGGGTTTTTGATCCAAAGCCAGTGAGATTTGATCTCCACTGGATGTCAACCTCTGTGGCCTTGAGCTTGCTGAACAGCTCTGAAATTGTCAAGGTATCATAAGAGGTGCTCTCAATGATAGAGGATACCTTGATCTCACAGATCTTAGGGTCCAAGGTATGGAGAACCTTGAGCGCCTGCTCATGATCTGAGACCAGCTGAACTCCCTCGGCCTTGTTGGCCCGAAGCTTGTTTATGATCGATTGAAAATGACCAAACAAGGCTTCAACAGATTCACCCGTCTTCTGTGTGAAATTTTCATATTCATGCTGGTAGGTCTGATAGAGCTGAGCCTTGACCTAGGCTGTCCCCTCATGGTGTGCTTGGAGGGTAGCCTAGATCTCTCTAGCAGTGTAGAGATGGCTCACACGCTCAAATTTAGTGGGACCTAAACCAGAAAACAAAATGTTCACTGCTTTGTTGTTGTTATGATGTTGGGCGATAATATCAGGAGATGTACGCTCAGCAACAGGCAATATGGTGAAAGTAGCGTGAACACAAATGTCCCAAATGTCCACGCTCTGGCTCATGAGATAAGCTTGCATGCGAGTCTTCCAACAATTATAGCCATAAGCTTCCAAGGACGGTACCTTTCCATAAGAAGTCAGGATCACTACCTGGGTTTAGAACCAGTTAAGGTATGGAAAAACCCTAACCAGGCTCTTATACTACTTGTAGGACCGAAAGTAGCGACCAGAGGGGGGTGAATGAGCGCCTAAAAATTCTTGCGAATCAATGGCCTTTTCCCAACACCCAACTCACCTCGACCAACAACCAGTTGAAGCTAACAGATCTAAACCATGAAAATAATCTAGCCTAAAAACAACCAGTGTCCTAAATGAGAAGACACCAACACAGTGTTCAAAGGCAGATTAAAAAACTCATTCAAGACAAGAGTATTAAAGCTTCATGAAAATAAATCATCACAGGCAATTAAACCAAGTGCACGTGAAACGAGAGAAGATCTTACTGTTCAAAGTTTTCTCTAGTTCGATACTTGTCGAAGCCTGTTCGAAGTCCTCATGCGAAGCTCGCTGCTTTCCAGCAAATTCATAGTTCAGCTTCGAAGTCCACCACGTGCTCAAACTCTGAAAACGAAGCCTGCCTCCGCAGGGACTTCGCACAGAGCGAAGCTTCGACAAATCTTTGTGCAGTGCGAAGCTTCAGCGTGTGTACTCCGAAGTTTGCTTGCCTTGATGGAGAAGCCTCGTGCGAAGGCCCCTACGTAGCCTTCGATGCCATTCAGCGGAGCTAGCAGCGCTGTGTTGAGGGAACCATACAGTCCAGTTGTCGATGCAGGAAGAGCCATGCAAAGGGCAGGAAAAAGTAAACGCCCACACTGCTCACTTTGGCATCCGCGCGCGAAGACCCTTCACGTAGCAGCTACTGCACTAGCTGTTGCCTAGCTAAAATTTCGTCCTATACTGTAGCTTGTATATCTATGCCGCGTGCTACTACCAGGATGCATGAAAGTGTTACTGCATAGGCTGCTGCAGCTACAGCTAGCAAGCTGTCCCACATGCAAAACTCCAGCGAGCCGAATAAACAAAAACAAAAGCGAAACAACTGAGAAGCACTGGAAGAGGATAAAACAATAGATCCTATCACCTGGCTTGCTAGCTAGTCTATGACATATCTATGACAGCTACCGAATAAAATAAGCAACAGGAGAAGCATGCTCGGTGGAAAACTGTGCAAGCAAAAGAGATTGCCAGGGCTTCGAGCGAAAAAGTTCTCTGCGGCGGACTCAGATCAGAAGAACAACCATGACGCGAACAACGAGGCGATTGAAAAAATAATTACACATCGTGATGTTTGAAGTCTGAGGGATGAATAACAAAACCTGATTCAGTGATTTCTCGATGTGCTAGAGATGAAGTCTTAGTTGGCTCGCGATGAACAGCGGCGGCGTGCGTAGGAAGATGAACGAGGAAAGCCAAAAAAGTGACCCAAACTTTAGTGGGATTAAACTTGATTTCAGAATGGGTAACCCTAACCCTAGGGATTGGGGCCCTATTTATATGCAGCCCAATAGCCTTGGAAAAATACCAAAAGACCCTTAGGGTTTTTACAAACGCTAAAATAAACTAGAAAAGACCAAAATGCCCTTAGGATATTTTTACAGACTCGACTGACAGACTGTGGGCCTAAAGGAAAAATAGTAAACTCCTAAATACATATGACTTAACTTGAAGCGAAGCTTTCGTAGCGGTACGGCTTCGCCTCAGAACGGTCAGATCTGAGATCAGCGGTCATCAGTTTTGCATCGAAACTGACAAAGCGTCCACCGTCTTTGCACCGGGTACTCAGATTGGGCCGGCCCGATTCCGCGGCTCCCTTAGCACGGCAATTGCTCGCCGCCCGTGTACCTGAGTCAATCCCGGTCAATAGCCCAGTGCATCATCTGCTGCTCCTAACCCATGTACCCAGATTAGGCCAGCCCGACTTCGCGGCCCCTTTGCCCGACAGTCGCTCACTACCCGTGTACCTGAGTCACATGCGGCCCAGACACAGCAGGTCTTCTACTCTCTTAGTGTCCTCTTTGACTTCCGTTGACAATCACTCATCACTTCTGGAGCCATGAGGCCCATGTTCTTCAACATGGCTCCTCAATCGTGCGACATTCTTGGTGGGTCTGGGCTCTACTGAATCTTGGTGTCAACACATGCCCCCCGTTTCGTGGCATTAAATGGCTTTTTATGCTTCAAAAGTACCGGCCATCATTAGTCCATGTCATCACGTCTTTTCAAACGTCTATCTGTGACATCTTTTCACACTCATTAACTATAGACAAAACCCTTCATCTTCTAGTACCTTATAACATTCAGTCCTAGGTACCGTCTCCATATAATTTTCTTCTACCTTTTTTCCTCTTCTTCCTTGACCATTCACAACTGTGATGGGTGTCGCCTGGTCTGACGCATCTTCTTTTCTTTGTGGCGGTGTCGCACTAGGCTTCGTTCCTCACAGTTTTGTACTAGTGATCTTTAAGCCAAAGATCCAGCTCCTCTAATCCCGGGCCTACAAAGATCTCAGTGTTTCAAAAACTGTACTCATGATTACCTTTTATTGAGCATTGCAGGTGGTACCCACTAGATCCGGTGAGATCAGTTTGACCCGGATGCCGCGGAGTTGCCTTTTGCTTTATAAGCACCCCGGTCTCTCCACCTTTCTTCTTCACACTTTCTATTCACTGCTCACTTTATCCCTCGAGCTCGTCGCCATTTGCTTCTAGTACTACTCGTGACCGCAGCCGCTCATCGCCTTCTTTTCCTTAGCCAACCCCGTGCGCTGGTGACATGAGAGATGGCCACCACCAACGTGTTTCCTGAGGTAAGTTTTCATCATCTCCCATTTTCCTCCTTGTTCTTTGGCTTGTCTTGGTTTATCCGCCGCTTTTATTCACTGTTCCCTTTTCTATTTGTTTCTTCTTTTGCTTTCTTCCCTTAGAGCTTGAGGAACCAGACTTCGATCCCTATCGCCGGCCATGCAATCCATTACTTCTTAGGTTTGATGGGTAACCCCGGTCCCGTCGACATTATAAAAGTGTAGACCAATCGAATCCCATTTAAGTGTTCTTCCATGCTTCTTTCTGATTGGCAACTTAGTTTTAGGACCTTTCCTTCCTCGCTTTATGGTTAACGTGATTGATAACTTAGGGTATCGACCGTTAACCGCCCGTCTTGGGAGGAAATCGGCATCGGCCACTATATCAGCCTTTCCCTCGCTGAACCTTACAAGAACGAGCTGCTTCTTGCTGTCGCTTACTACTTCTTGTCCGATACCCTCTAGGCTTTCATTTTTTAGCACGGTCCAATGAGTCCAACTTTGCTAGATGTCCTCACCTTGACCTCCTTTGACATCATCTCCCCTTGCAACCCTCTTTTTTTCGCTCCAAGCCAACCCATCACCTTGGTGTAAAATCCACCGGTGGTTGGGGTAAATACATCATGAATCACAACAAGAAGACTGGCCTCTTCGAAACTGAAGAACACTTGGCCTTCATCAACCTTTGATTAGAGCGGTTCGTGTTCTGCAGGTCCACTCTAGGTCCAACTACCCATCTCCGGTTCCTGGCTGAGCAGCTTGATGCCAAGAAGAAAGTGCCCATCGCCCAATACCTCCTTGGCACGACCTATCACCTTATCCATCAGGTATCGGCTAGGCTATCTACTGGTGAACCTATCAGCCACTTCGGCGGTCCATGCTGGTTCCTACAGCTCTAGCTCAACATCTATACCGCCGAAGTGAACGACGACACCCCTGTTGCATTGATGGAGTTCCCATCTGATTACCCTGAATCTGTTGATCCATCCTACCGTCAGTATTCCTCTCTAGGTGAGGCGGCCGCCTATCGATCTACTTTTCGGATGTCTCTTAACTCCTTGAGTCTAAGCTTCTCCACCTTTTACTATGGCTTCCGGGATGAGAGGAATATTTGGTTCACCTATGAGTCCTTGTCCGAGTATGAATACACTCGTGGGTTCCTCCTGGCCAATGTCTGTCGGAATGGGGAATCCACAAAAATCTTCAAAAATTTGATCACTTCCTGCCTTCTGCCCATCAATTTTACTTCCCGTAGAGCCTCCTATGAGTTCTACCATCCCATTGTCTACTCACCGTAGTTAGGATTCACCAACTCCATCCATACTTATTCTTCATCGGCCGAATCCAAGTTTGTAGGGATGTCACGGAGTATGACCAGTTATCTCAGGTGGCCGACCAAGTACCTTACAATGATCTTGCCCCTTGGTCGGCCTGTACCATCACCTCTGTTCGCTTCGTCGAGTGGTGGGGTGAATTGGTGCTACACTTATTCAATCAGCATTCAAGGACATACTGCAAGTGCTTGCATCTCGGTTATGTCGATGACTCCTCATCGGTAAACACATATAACTTAACCCTTTGCTCGCTTTGCTTGATGCTTTGTCTCTCACTTATCTTTGTGTCGTGTAGGAGAACGACGTGGATGCTCGACCGGTGAGCCTAAGCGGTCGGACGATTGACTATCAGCCGCAATCGGCCATTAGTACTTTGGGTAGCGGGGGCCCTACCCCTGTGGACTTGCTTGCCAAGAAGCGGGTCAAACTCCCGGCGCACAAGAGTAAGGCGGCGGATGTGGGAGTGCGTTGATCCACTAGAGCCCGGTCTGGCCAGGTACCCTTTTTGACTTTTTTTCTTCCATGCCTAGTGAATTTTATCTTCTCTTTGTAAAATGTGTCTTCTTTCTTCAGTCAACGCCACCCACTCCTCTGACTAAGCAAGCTGTGAATAACACCAATGTGCCTTCATTGGCTCATGTATGTTTGCCTCTTCGTGCTGTATACTCGCTTTGCATTTATGATGCCTAATTCTTTTCCCTTGTTCAGCCTTCTTCCCCCGTTGTTGCCTCTCCCCATGCAGCTTTTGATTGGGTGGCCGGCGATTGGGTTGGTGCTCAACCAACTCCGCCCACTAGAGGTGCTACAACAGAAACCAACACCGAGGCCAATACTCCAGGGGCTATCCCTTCCGATTCTAGTGTATCGGCCAATGTGGCTGGTGCGGCCGTAGCATTGGGAATCAATGCACCAGAAGGCGCAACAGTTGACGCTGGGTTCCTCCTGCTCCAAGTTCTAATCAGCTACTTTGCTCACTTTGTCTCTTTGTTACCTTTCGTATATCTAATATCGGCCTCAAATGCAGCTGATATCGGGTACCACGAGGTCATCTACTCCCCAAGGTAGTCTTGGAGAAGAGGGGTCCCGTACTCTTTCGATAGCCAAGGATGATGTTGTCGCTTCCTCCACCGATAGTGTTTTGCAACCGGTCGCTCCTACCAAGCCTGCTGACGTTAGTAATTCGCATTTGTTTTTTCAATGGGGTTAGCTTTTGTTTGACTTTCTTCCTTCTTTCAGTCATTCGCCCGGCAATTCCCCTTCGACATTAGGCCATATATGGAGTATGAGGATGCCATCAGTGCCCCTTCGTTGGCCATGACTCGACTAACCCAGAGGTGAAGGAAATACTATCGGACCTACTGCATTGGCTAGAAGTCCAAGTGGAGGTTCTGGTCAATGACTCGGGGATGATACGAGGTTGCCTCAATTACGTCCTAGACCACCTTTCACCAGAGCTGGTCGACGCTCTTACGGCGGCGGCGTATCTATAGTTCCATCTTCCAGACGTGCAGCAGGTGGTGAAGCAAATGGCCGATCGCGCCAGCCATGTGTTGCAGCGGGAGGTAATCAAGGTCCATAACTAGGTGGTGCTCACCGAGGGCACCCTTCTAGAGGGTATCTAGGACCGGTCGTCGGTCACATCGCTAGCACTCGATTAGCTGGAACTTGATTAATCACTTATGTTGTCCACCATGCATAGCATCGGCATCGCGCCCTTCAAGATATCCCTAGCTCAGATGCTGAAGACTGGGCCATCCTTCATAGTGTTGATGTGATCCGGTTGCGGGTGATCGAAGCCATCCAACATGCTCTCGATTAGTTTTGTGTTGGGCCTTCGTCTTGTACCTTGAACGTTATGCTTCCGCAATATATTTACCATTGATCCCTTGAATTGATCTTGAGCTTTTTGTTACTAAGGGCAATGCTTCAGCATCGGCCGTCTAAAGGCGATACCATCGGTATCGGCTATCCGGCGTGTAGACTTTTAGGTATTTATCCAAATGTTTTTTATTTCTAAGGGCGATGCTTCAGCACCGGCCATCTCGTGGCGATACCATCGGTGTCAACTGTCTTGCGTGTAGTTCTTTAGGCATTTATCAATACGCTCAAGAAATATTTCTTTGAGCGCTCCCCATTCTTCTTCCATACTAGCATGATGTTGGGTATCCATTCTACGTATTAGCAAGATCTTGTGAATCTGGGAGCCAATGCATCTACGATCGATCGGCTTAGTCAAAGGTTGGCCTCGGTCTATCATTAGGTCTGATGTCTACCTATTGTAGTTCATTGGTTACGATGAAGCCTTAACCAAGTTTACCTTCTGCTTCATCTGTGTCGTCTTTAGAGGATAAGCTTGTGATGTTCATTGTTGACTGGTTTGATTCCGTTATTTGATACTTCAAGAAATTCACCATCGCAAGCCCCGCCAGATAGGCATACAACTTATTCCATCTCCGATACCGATAAATCTGTTATGGCCACGTTAACCGATTTATCGGTGGGGACTATTTCCACTTGATCGTTGGCCCACTACATGAGGCTTTGATGCATTGTTGATGGCACACAACAATTCGCATGAATCCAGTAATGCCCTAGCAACAAAATGTAGGACCATTTCCCTTCTATAATGAAGAATGTGGTCTACATGATCTTGCTCCCAACTGTCAACTCTACATTCAACACCCCCGTCGTTTATGATGAATTGCTGCCAAAGTCCCTCAGTACCATATTAGTTTTGATGAGGTCCTCCGTCCCTTGTCCCAGCTTCCGAAACGTGGCATATGGCATTAAGTTGATAGTTGCCCCTCCTTCTATCATCATCTTGGACATCAGCTTACCGTTGACTAGGCCTTTGATGTAAATGAGTCTTAGGTGCCGATGCTCGTGATCTTCTGGCTTGTCGAATACTATTGGCTGTAGGGTCAATACTAGTTGTGCCATGGCATCGCCCTGCTCGATGTCAGCCTCAAGGGTGGCTCGATACTCCACAAGGAGGAAGAACACCATGTTTACCCCTGCATACTTCTTGTTTTTGTGATCGGCCTTGTCCTAAACTCGCCATTGACTTTTGACTCTCTGGGGCCGATCGGTCTCATTCTTGGGGCTTTGTGCCTTTAGATCTCTCTACCGTAGCCATTGTACTCTCATTTTTTGATTCTTTGTGAAAATCCCACTAGGACACCATTGTGGCTCAAATGCGGTGGCACCACCTGTTGACACAAAAACACACCCACACACTGGCGTCGGTTCGGTGATCCAAAAGCGTGCAGCTGTTTTAAGGGAAAACCCTAAAATGTCGCGAGATGTCGACGCCGCGTTCCGACGACCCTTAAACAGTGGTAAGGGGGTAACGGAGTCGCAAGAAAGCGGAGAAGTATTTAGTAATAATGCTCGATTAGTCGCAAGGTTACGGGATAGCATCGAAATGGTCCCGGTATGACTTACGGTAAACTCTAGCCCGATCCTGAGGTGTGTAACCAGTGCATTCCCTAACAAGCGCGTGAATTTGTTCGTCAATATCATCTATGCCTTCTGCCTGTGCACGTCTCTCATGCGGGGGCGCGACACGTGGTGGTATACCAAGGTGTCGGCCGTGTGGCTCCTTCTCTCATATCGGCTCATGATAAATAGCATGTTTAGGCCTACACGGGTGTGCGATAGTAGGATATGAGGGCAGCGCGGGAAAAAGTATTGTAGGCCCTGACAGAGGCGGTGTGTCGTAGACAGGTGCATTCTGACTGGCCATAGAGTCGATCTGACCATAGGCGTACTGGCCGGTTCGACCGGCCTGATAGCCAGTCTGACCATAAGTGTATTAGCCAGTCAGACCGACTGTTGTTGGAAGTAGAGCTCGATACATATCGGTTTGACCGATCCAAGGGCCGATTTGAACGACAGTGGTATATGTGGTCTTGGTCCTAGAGGGAAGAGACATGACAACTTTCTCGGTGCCCCCATCTATTCGGTTGTAAATGTGGTGCACAGGTGGTAAGCTAGCAATTGGAGTGGGAGAAGCGTCCTCGGAAAAGCCAAATCTCTTAAACATCGCTTGCATCTTAGGCTTTAGAGGATTCACAAATGTGGCGCTAATAGCTTGATCTACTGCGGCAGCTATCGCCTGCCTAATTTCTGAGGGGGATAGATATGGGGATGATGGCGGTGGTACCTTGTTTCCGGAGAGGTTGGGAATGTCGATGTTGTGCTTGAGGAAGACCGTGCGAGATTTGGTGTAGCGCCCAAGCATGAGTGCATGGAACTCCTTTGTCTTGGCCTCAATCTCGGCTCGATCCTCTTTGGGGATGTCTGCAAGGGTGGGGATGATAATGTTGCAATCGTTAATCTCCACGATCATGCCCCGTAGGTCCATCGGCGATAGGGGTACTATTATCGTAGTCGTAGTAGTCGTGGTTGATGTACCAGCAACCGATGTAGACGTGCCTGTCATGTTGATGTCGTCCCCAGCAGAGATGCCAAAAAGTGTGTTGACACGAAAACACGCCCACACACAGGCGTCGGTTCAGCAATCCAAAAGCACGCGACCATTTTAAGGGAAAACCTTAAAACATTGCGAGACGCCGACGCCGTGTTCCGATGACTCTTAAACAGTGGTAAGGGGGTAACGGAGTTGCCAGGAAATCAGACAAGTGTGAAGAGCGGTCGGACTGGTGGAAGACCTCCGGTGTGGGGATCGTGCGGCTCGTACGAACGGGATCCAAAGGGTCCTAGAGGGATCCTTCTACCTGATGCTCGATTAGACCGAGGTGTGGGCCTTGGTTAGACTAAGAGCACCCAAAGGGTGCTCCGGGTGATCTACGAAGGGGACCGACCAAAGAGGGTGGTACGAAGAGTACCCACCGATCGGACCGACAGAGGATCTGCGGTCAGGCCTATGGAAGGGGACCGGTCAGACCTCATGCGAAGTCTTGGTCAGACCGAGGGCTTCGGCAACTATAGTGCGGGGTCCGATGCAGTGGATCGCTTCGGTGCGGGGACCTCAGACAGACCGACATGCGAGCGCCGGTCAGACTGAAGGGTGCTGACGGCAGATGACGAGCATGCCAACAATAGCCTTATGGGGTGGTACAGCATACTCCGATCAGACCGACAATGCAGATTTGATCTGCCCGATTTCTCCGACGACCTTGTACATGATCTACGATTGCCCCCAAACTCCTTGTCGACGTATTTGGGAGTAATATATCTGCAAAATAGGAAGAGATCAAGTGCAGTTCGGCCAAAGGCCGAATTTCCAATAGTAGCAGAGAAAACCGATGAAAACGATAAAATCTGTTACGTGGATTAAACGGATGATTCACAGGCGAATCAACAAGGCTTACCACGGTTACGACAATGCATGGAGGGCTTTCGGTGCAAACCCAGAAAGATGGACATTACGACTAATCCTAGGGCAAGGAAGGTAGATCGAAATAAAAGTGTGATTCAAAACTAGGGTTTTGAAGTATTGATCTGTGTTGGATCCCTTTGAATCGGCCTCACCCCTATATTTATAGGGGTTGGTCTCAACTTTCCTGACAACTAATCTGAGTAGAGATCAAAACAGCCTGAAACCAACTCTATCTCTAATTTTCAGACTTAGGTCGGTCTGACCGGACCAATTGGGTTGGTCTGACCGAACCAATTGGGTCGGTTTGTAATGGGGGATTGGTCCCGATCTTCCGCTAGGTAAAGGATAACTTGGGTTGGTGGAGAATCTCGACGTTGATGATCGAAGGCTCCGGTCCGGCGGATCAAAACCTTGCAATCGCTACACCACCGTCTCCGTTGGTTATCAACCACGCAGGGCACGATTGACCTCGCCACGAAGGCTAGTTCCTGCAAGCGAACCCAAGAACACAAGCAAGAACAGGAAGGATACAAGTCGAATGCCAAATCACAGATAAACTATGAAAAGGAGAGGTTTCACAAATGCTGATGCAGCAGCCAATCGGTCCGGTGCAGGAGCGGGATCTAAACACACAAGTGTAGATGCAAACAAAGAAAAACCTAACCCTAAAGGCGGCTGGCGTGAGTATATAAGGCGAGGGCAGCCTGTAGAATACGTACAGACTCGGACTATGGGCTAGAAGACGTACAGACTCGGACTATGGGCCAACACAGCCCAATTCTGTCATGCAGGACTGTTTCAAACACGCAGGACGGCTCGAGACTCCAAATGAGGCAAAACCAACGCCAAAAGATCCATCTTCTCCTTAGCTTTCCAAAAAGTCCAAGAACGCGCCAATCGGACTTCGTATGAGGAAGTTATGCCCATTTTGGTGCATGGTGGTCGATGTAGTCCGAACCAGCGAATTCTTGACTTCAAATCATCCGTGCAACTCTGTCTTCAACTCCAACTCTCCTATTCCATCTACCATGTTCCTAAGCAACAAAATATCACTAGTATTCAGTAGCATTCCATCCAAACAAATATTAACATAGTTGCTAAGGAAAGAATTAACCTCATGGTTCAAGCGACAGGCACGGGCGCGTGTGATTGGTCCTTGTAATTGAATTGTAGGTGGAGGCTCCATGTGTGTATCATGTGAAGTGATGTCCTCATCATCCTCCCCCTCTTGAATTGGAGTCGTTCTCGACTCAAGCTCATCGTCATCTCCCAAATAGGGCTTTAAATCTGAAATGTTAAATGTGGGACTAACCCCAAAAGCTGCAGGCAACTCAAGTTTATATGCATTATCATTTATCTTCTCAAGCACACGGAATGGACCATCAGCACAGGGCATCAATTTAGACTTTCTCAAATCAGGAAAATGATCCTTGCGCAAGTGCAACCAAACAAGATCACCCGGTTCAAATGTTATCTCTTTTCTACCCTTACTACCGTAAGCACGATATTTCTCATTCATTTTCTCTATGTTTGCTTTAGTAGTTTCATGCATCTTAAGCAATAATTCAGCACGTGTAGTAGCATCAAAATTCAATTTTTCAGATGGTGGCAATGGTAGCAAATCAATAGGAGCACGCGGATTAAAGTCATAGACCACTTGAAACGGACTTACCTTAGTAGTGGAGTGTACTGACCTATTATATGCAAACTCAATATGAGGTAGACACTCTTCCCAAAGCTTCAAGTTGGTCTTCAAAACAGCCCTCAACATGGTGGACAATGTGCGGTTGACGACCTCCGTTTGCCCATCCATTTGTGGGTGACAAGTAGTAGAAAACAGAAGCTTCGTCCCCAACTTATGCCACAACATCCTCCAAAAATGACTTAAGAATTTAGCATCACGATATGAAACGATGGTATTGGGGACTCCATGCAAGCGTACGACCTCTCTGAAAAACAAATCAGCAACATTGGTAGCGTCGTCGCTCTTGTGACAAGGTATAAAATGCGCCATTTTAGAGAACCGATCTACCACCACAAAAATACTATCCCTCCCCCCTCTTAGTTCTAGGTAATCCTAACACAAAATCCATAGAAATATCCTCCCAAGGTACACTAGGAACGGGCAGAGGCATATAAAGACCATGTGGGTTTAGACGGGACTTAGCTTTATTGCAAGTAGTGCATCGTGCCACATAGTGCTCAACATCTCGTCTCATCCTAGGCCAATAGAAGTGTGTGGACAGCACATCTTCAGTTTTCTTTGATCCAAAATCACCCATCAAACCACCACCATGTGCTTCCTGCAATAACAACAAGCGAAGAGAGCTAGCCGACACGCATAACTTGTTAGCACGAAAAAGATATCCATTATTCAGCACATATTTGTTCCAAGCACGGTCATCTGTACAATTTGCAAAAGCATCTTTGAAGTCCAAATCAGTAGCATACATGTCCTTCAATGTTTCTAAACCAAAGATCTTATAATCAAGTTGAGAAAGCAATGTATAACGTCTAGATAAAGCATCGGCAATCACATTATCTTTCCTTTCTTATGCTTAATGATATATGGAAAAGTCTCAATAAATTCTACCCATTTAGCATGTCGTTTATTCAGATTTGCTTGACTACGTATATGCTTCAATGCTTCATGATCCGAATGAATAATAAACTCCTTAGGCAAAAGGTAATGTTGCCAAGTTTCAAGCACACGCACTAAGGCATATAATTCCTTATCATGGGTAGAATAATTCAACTGTGGACCATGTAATTTCTCACTAAAATAGGCCACGGGTTTACCTCCTTGTAGCAGCACACCTCCTATTCCAAAACCACTAGCATCACATTCTAACTCAAAAGGCTTACTGAAGTCGGGTAGCTGAAGTAGAGGTGCATGTGTAAGACTATCCTTGAGTGTGGCAAAAGCTTGTTCTTGTGCTGGTTCCCAAGTAAAAGTGACTCCCTTCTTGGTCAACTCATGCAAAGAACCGGCTATGGTGCTGAAATCTTTCACAAAACATCAGTAGAAACCTGCAAGACCAAGAAAACTACGTACATGTGTGATAGTTTGGGGTTGTGGCCAGCTGTTGATTGCTTCTACCTTTGCCGCGTCAACCTCAATACCCTGTGAAGTGACAACATATCCAAGAAACACAACTCGATCCGTGCAAAATGTGCACTTCTCAATGTTACCAAACATTCTAGCCTCACAGAGGACAGAAAAAATAGCACGTAGGTGCTCAACATGTTCAGTGAGAGACTTGCTATAAACCAAGATATCATCAAAGTATACAACCACAAAGCGTCCTATAAAGTGTCGTAGGACTTCATTCATCAAGCGCATGAAGGTACTAGGTGCATTAGTAAGTCCAAAAGGCATGACAAGCCACTCATATAATCCAAACTTTGTTTTAAAAGCAGTTTTACATTCATCACCTAGTTTCATGCGAATTTGGTGGTAGCTACTACGGAGATCGATCTTAGTAAAGATATTGGCACCACTAAGCTCATCAAGCATGTCATCCAATCTAGGAATAGGGTGTCGATATCGAATGGTGATATTATTAATAGCACGACAATCAACACACATGCGCCAACTACCATCTTTCTTAGGCACCAAAAGAACGGGTACTGCACAAGGACTAAGGCTTTCACGGACGTACCCACGATCAAGAAGGTCCTGTACTTTGCGCTCAATTTCTTTTGTCTCCTCTGGATTGGTACGGTACGCTGCACGATTAGGAAGAGACGCTCCTGGGATCAAATCAATTTGGTGCTCGATGCCGCGTATCGGTGGCAGCCCGGGTGGTATCTCAGCAGGAAAAACATCGTTAAACTCCTGCAAAAGGTCAGTGACTACAATAGGAACAGAGCTAGGAATGTTCGCAAGTGAAAACAGCACATTCCTGCAAATCAAGCCATATATCATGGGAGTATCATCACAAATTTCAACAAGGTAAGTTTTAGTTGCAAGCATGACACGTCCTTTCAGATTAATAACTTGTGATGAAGAAGGAGAAGCAAATTTATCTTTCTGTTGCCTCGAAAGCGTTTTGGCTACTTGCTGATTTTCAAAAGGTTGTTTGCTCTTTTGTGCGTCCCTAGCATGTTTTTCTTGTTCAAATTTCACAATTTCAGCAGGAGTCATAGGAAGCAATGTAACTTTCTTTCCTTTATACATAAATGTGTACTTATTGCTCCTACCATGGTGTGTAGCATCAGTATCATACTCCCAAGGTCTACCAAGTAACAGAGAACATGCTTGCATTGGTACTACATCAAAATCAGCAACTCCGAAGTATGTACCAATGGAAAATTTGATGTGAGCAGTTTGTGTTACCTTGACCTTACCGCTATTGTTGAACCATTGCACATGGTAAGGGTGTGGATGCGCACGTGTGGGAAGTTGAAGCTTCGTTACCATGTCGTGGCTCACCAAATTGTTGCAACTACCGCTGTCGATGATGACACGTACATGACGGTCATTGACGATGAAGAAGGTCTGAAACAGATTATTCCGTTGTGCCCGATCGTCCTGCTCCATGTGAGTGCTCAAGACGCGTTGTACAATAAGTGCTTCATGGTCGGCAGAGGCATCCAGTGCAAAAACAGCGTCATCGTCGGATGCATCGTCATCTCCTGCAATGTTAGCAGCAAGTGCATATTCATCTTCAACATCACTAGCACTTACGTAGACACCGTCTTCCGTAGCAATATAAGCCCGCTGACTAGGGCAGTCCTTCATAACGTGGCTGAATCCTTTGCATCGGTGACACTGGATCGCTGCAGAACGTGCGGTAGAGGCCGCCGAGGAGGTGGGCTTGGCTGGCGCCTTGGATGCTGCAGCCTTGGAGCTCTCAGCCTGGGCTGTAGATGTAGAAGGTGCTGATGTAGCCACTGGTCGAGAAGGTGGTGGTGGTGGTCGTTGCTGCTGCCCACTTGAGCGTGAAGTAGCACCACCAATGTTGGTCCTCATGCTGCGTTGTGGTTGTTGGTGACCCTGCAATTCTTTTTCTGCAAGCATAGCAAGGTGGAAAAGATGAGTGATAGTATTGTATTCTTTATAATCAATGATATCCTGAATTTCACATCTTAAACCACCATAAAAACGGGCCATTTTATCCTCATTGTTCTCCTCAATTTCAGCACGCATGCAACCTATTTGCAACTCCTGATAATACTCCTCTACCGATTTATTTCCTTGGTTTAGGCGCTGCAATTTTTTTTCTCAAATCACGTTTATATGAAGGAGGAACCCATCTACCACGCATTTGCCATTTTAACATTTCCCAATTTTGTGGTTCATTGCCAACCTGAACTATTTCAGTCCACCAAAGAAGAGCATATCCAGTGAAGTCACTAGTAGCTAAGCGCATGCGGTGGATAGCAGGAACCATGTGAGCATTAAATTTTTGTTCGACTGACATCTCCCAATCTAAATATGCATCTGGATCATAGGTGCCAGCAAAATGAGGTACTGAAAATTTTACCTTAGAGTAGGGATCATTGTTCCTGTGGTTGTCATTGTTACCTCGTGGATGGCGGTTGCGGTGGCCACCCATACTTTGACGGTTGAACTGAAAGCGATGACGTGCAGCCTCATCGGGGTTAATGGCATTGTTTCCGGCATAGGATAGGTCGTCTTCCTCTTCAATATGATCGTCTTCCTCCTCAACATGGTCGTCGTCGGCTTGTGCAGCAGGCAATCATGTCTCCAGGGCAGTCATCCGGTCCACTAGGTCAGCCACAGTACACGCGAGACGTTCGATGGAATGTTGGATCTGCCGCTGAGACTCTAGTAGAGCACGTCGTGAGACACAGTCATTAAAATCAGATGGAGGGGTACCGCTGTTATCTGCCATGTTAGTGAAAAGACAAGCAACAAAGAATAATCCTTATGGAAAACAGCTAGGTGGGGTGGTGGGTGTGTGGTGGAAGCAATCCGTCAAGCGCCTTACCCACACTTGCAAGTGTTCTTACCACGCCGCAGTGAGGTCACCGGCCTACAGGTGATGAACCAAGTGGAGGGTGGTGTGTAATTGCAAGAAATGAACCTGTCCTGACCAAGAGAAAGGTGTAGCTTGGAAGGCAAAGTGAGTGGCAAGGAATAGCGATAGTAATAATAGTTAAACCAAGTTCAATAAGTGTTCCCTAGTACTCGTCAAAGTTGCTGGCCTTGGTGCTCCCAAGGTGAAAATTCAAGCAATAGAGGGAAACTATGTGCACAAAACTCAAGTGGATCGGACAAGGGATCGGACAAGAGATCGGACAAGCAATCGACAGGACCGCTGCCGCTGATCGGACAAGGGATCGGACAAGAGATCGGACAAGCAATCGATAGAACCGCAGCCGCTGATCGGACAAGGGATCGGACAAGAGATCAGACAAGAGATCGGACAAGCAATCGATAGAATCGTTTTTTTTTCACTCTATTTTTTTTTTGAACAAGGATGACAAGAGATGCAACCACAAAAATTGGCACCTGCAACTGAGGTGTGATGTGGTTCACAGAAATTCAACAAGTTCGCTGAACGGCGAGCAAAAACTTTGACCAATTTTTTTCTTTAACTTCCTGATTTTTTTGGCGATTCTAATGATGGCTAATAGGGGAACCCGTGTTAGGGTAAGCTCCAAATTGGGTCAAGAAGGTGCTCAAAAAATTTCAGATTTTTCTGACAAACGAGCGAAAAGTTATGCCTGTTTTACCGAAGGGGGGTCACAAAGACTCGATGTGGAAAACGAGTAGGGTTGTGGAGGGGGGTTTTTTTCGGGTGGGGAATTTTTTGAGACACAAGACAAACTACTACTCAAACGACACAAAGGGATTAATAAACCAGCAACAAGACTCGACCAAGAACACAAACTCAACATGGTTTAAAACTGAAATTAAAATCGCAAGGCACAAAGGGGTTCTCGGTGGGGATTTTTTTGTGAGGGTTTTCTGGACTCTAGGTAAAAATAAAAGCAGATCGAGATTACCTAACGGGAAATATGTGCTCTGATACCAACTAATGGGGGATTGGTCCCTATCTTCCGCTAGGTAAAGGATAACTTGGGTTGGTGGAGAATCTCGACGTTGACGATCCAAGGCTCCGGTCCGGCGGATCAAAACCTTGCAATCGCTACACCACCGTCTCCGTTGGTTATCAACCACGCAGGGCATGATTGACCTCGCCACGAAGGCTAGTTCCTGCAAGCGAACCCAAGAACACAAGCAAGAACAGGAAGGATACAAGTCGAATGCCAAATCACAGATAAACTATGAAAAGGAGAGGTTTCACAAACGCTGATGCAACAGCCAATTGGTCCGGTGCAGGAGCGGCATCTAAACACACAAGTGTAGATGCAAACAAAGCAAAACCTAACCCTAAAGGCGGCTGGCGTGAGTATATAAGGCGAGGGCAGCCTGTAGAAGACGTACAGACTCGGACTATGGGCTAGAAGACGTACAGACTCGGACTATGGGCCAACACGACCCAATTCTGTCATGCAGGACTGTTTCAAACACACAGGACGGCTTGAGACTCCAAATAAGGCGAAACCAACGCCAAAAGATCCATCTTCTCCTTAGCTTTCCAAAAAGTCCAAGAACGCGCCAATCGGACTTGTATGAGGAAGTTATGCCCATTTTGGTGCATGGTGGTCGATGTAGTCCGAACCAGCGAATTCTTGACTTCAAATCATCCGTGTGACTCTGTCTTCAACTCCAACTCTCCTATTCCATCTCCCATGTTCCTAAACAACAAAATATCACTAGTATTCAGTAGCATCTCATCCAAACAAATATTAACATAGTTGCTAAGGAAAGAATTAACCTCATGGTTCAAGCGACGGGCACGGGCGCGTGTGATTGGTCCTTGTAATTGAATTGTAGGTGGAGGCTCCATGTGTGTATCATGTGAAGTGATGTCCTCATTAGTCTGACCTAGCCTACTATGGCCGGTTGGACCGGCCTGTGCTAGGAAAGGAATATTTTCGTCCCAAATTACCAAAATTGATATTTTGACAATTTCAACCATTAATTCCATTTTTTATTATCAACACCAACATCGGTCGATTGAGTGCTTTCCTTAGTGTTGATGGGTCCTAGCCTTTCAAGTATCGACACCCTTGGCGGTGGTGACTCCTGATGGGTGGCCAACCTTTCTTGACTATGCGACCCCGCCCTGATAGTGTTCGAATCATGAATGCCTTGCCACCTGTCTTTGATGCTGCATTCAGGGTAGTAATCCATCGATGGCAAGCGGAGCCCTTCATTCTAGAAGAATCTAAAGAACTCACAAATCCAATAGGATTTGAATCGTGAGTACTCGTGATTGTCCTCGCCATCCATCCTTTCTCTTGACTTCTTCTCATATTTCCCGATTAAACCCCACGAGGTGATGTCATTGCTAGTCCACCTACTTTTCTTCAAATGTCGGTTGCCAGTGTGGTGCAAATGCACCATGTTGACCGGGAAGGGGTGACCGTCAATGTTCATTAGCTTCTTACTATCACCGAACTTGATTCGGTCTTGCTCCACGACTGATTGGATCTACTGTCTAATCACTTTGCACTCATTATTGTGGTGAGATGGAGAGTTGTGCCACTTACGGTATTTATTCTTCTTCAACTCATCGACGGGCTAGGTGAGATCATAGATCGGTACCTTCTAGCACAAGACATGTTAGGTGCAGCGGAAGATGATGTTGAGGAAGCACGTACTTGCCTATCCTTGCTTCGTCTCGGTCGTTGCTTGCCAATCCAATCAGTGAAGACGATGTAGTTGTTCACATGATGAAGTCCACGAGCGTCGCTATTTGAGCAATGCATCCACGGTATCCACATGTCTAGGGATGAGATTCTTCCCACGTCAGTGTGCTAGCACCGCTCGTGAGAAACAGGAGATTCTTAATCTCAACTTTTGAGATCAAGAAAGGGAGGAGAGGAGTTCTTGGTGGCTAGGTCCAAACTATCAATTGCTTATGTTCCAAGACCTCCTCATCTCTTTATACAGAAGTGAGAGCCCCTGATCGCCAGCAACTCGAAACCAACAAATTGGTTACAACCGATTCGTGCTCCAACAGATCCAATCTGTTTTTCCCATGTCGGAACTTCCGATCGGGTATTTTAGGTCTCTCAATCTAGCACATTATCGTAACAGATCTAAACTGTTTTCCAAATCGAAACTTTCGGTTCGTTGGAACTTCCGATACCATATCGGAACTTCCGAAGCAACCTTTGCTCTCTGACTTGAGTCTGGAAAATAATCGGAACATTCGATTCCAAATCAGAATTTCTGATTCAAGTCGTGAATCCAACATCAGAACTTCTGATACCATATCGGAACTTTTGAAGTTGGTTTTGCTCTTTGATTCAGGTCCCAAAAATAATCAGAACATCTGATACACCTATCAGAACTTCCGATCCCCAGAATTTTCTTGAGCATACTTCCTTCAATCTCCTAGTTGCAAAAGAACCAATTATTTGTATGTTTATTAACCCATCCCCTTATGTGTGTGACCCGATAAGTTCACACACTAACGGTTGTTCACCGGAAAACTTTTCCAGCTCTCTGATCAATAACGGTACCTAGTAGCACATATTGACCCCCAGAAGTGTACTAAATTAATTTTCACTGAACCTTTGATATACACAAGCACCAACCCCTTTACCACACAACATTAGTCAAGTTCAAGGCAATATTCATGTCACCCTTGTTGGATAGCTCGACATTTTCACTCGAACAATTAGTGGATTCAGATCATAACTAACTCTTTGCTCATAGTGGAATGTCCATGCACTTTTCCAATCCGACTACCTCAACGGGCCTAGAGATGTCTCTTCCATCATTAGGAGGGGTAAATTCCATCTTGACCGCTCACATCCTAAGAAATGTTTCATAACATACCTGAAAACAACCCTTATTACTACCCTATTGCGGAATAGGGTTAGGAAACATCTAAATGTGTTATTATGCATTCAAGAATCAAATGACAACTGATGGCACATTGCAATAACAATCCCAGCAGTATCTCAAGTGGGTCTATCCAACACCATGTTCACCAACATGTGTCCACATCACTGAATTGACATATCAATGTCTATGATATGTGAAATGTGATCATCGATCAGTGAGATGTGTTAATCTATGTGTCATCATTGTCCCACATGATGACATGATCAGGAATCCTTTTTGAACAATATCGTTATAGCATAAATAGGTTCACATAACAAGTTATCAACTCATCAATTAAATGTAAACGACATTTATTCAAGGAACGCGATAACAATTATCCTCTCACATTTGCATAGACACTACTAACATCTTCACAAAACACATGACTCACTCACGCAAGTATCTAATACCCATGGAGCTTAGGTGTGCCTCATGCTTGGGTCGTGGAAGAGGTTTTGTCAACGGTTTCGCTATGTTCAAATCCGTGTGAACCTTGCAAATCTTCACATCACCTCTCTCAATAATCTCACTGATCAGGTGATATAGTTGAAGTATATGTTTGGATTTCTGGTGTGACCTTGGCTCCTTGGCTTGCGCAATGGCACCACTATTATCACAAATAGAGGTCCACTGGACTGGACACAGTAGGAACAACACCCAGCTTAGAAACAAACTTTTTGATCCAAACGGCCTCCTCCGCAGCTTCTAAAGTGGCGATATACTCAGCTTCTGTTGTATAATCGACCAACGTCTCTTGCTTGGAACTCTTCCAACTCATTGTGCCTCCATTGAGGTAGAACACAAAACAAGATTGTGATCAAGAATCATCTTATCAGTCAAAAAGCTAGCATCGGTGTAACCACTTACAACGAGCTCCTCTTAACCACCGTACACTAGGAATATTTCCTTAGTCCTCCTCAAGTACTTGATGATATTTTTTACTGCAGCCTAGTGACTTTCACCTGAATTCGATTGGTACCAGCTCGTAACACTTAGAGCATATAACACATCTGGGCATGTACATAGCATGGCATACATGATGGACCCGATTGCAGAGGCATATGGGATCACACTTATTTTCTCTAGATCATCAGGTATCGCAGCACACTAAGTCTTACTAAGAGAAATATCATCTGACATTGGCAGAAATCCCTTCTTCGAGTTCTTCATTTTGAACCGTTTCAAAACTTTGTCAATGTACATACTCTTGCTTAATCCAATTAGCTGCTTTGATCTATATCTATAGATCTTTATGCCCAACATGTATCGTGCCTCTCCAAGATCTTTCATGGAAAAACTGTTTTTCAGTGAAGTCTTGACAACATTTAGCAAAGGAATGTCATTTCCAATCAATAATATGTCATCCACATACAAGACCAGAAACATAAGTGAGCTCCCACTAGCCTTCTTGTAAACACAAGGCTCTTCTTCGTTCTTGATGAAGCCAAACCTTTTGACTACCTCATCAAAGCAAAGATTCCAACTCCGAGAAGCTTGCTTCAACCCATAAATGGACTTTTGGACTCACAAACTTTCCTAGCATTTTTCGGATCATCAAGACCTTCAAGCCGTGTCATGTACACATCCTCACTTAGGTTTCCATTCAGGAAAGTCGTCTTGACATCTATTTGCCATATCTCATAATCATAAAATGCGGCAATTGCTAGGATGATCTAAATAGACTGAAGCATGGTGATAGGTAAAAATGTTTCATCATAATCAACACCTTGAATCTATCTGAATCCTTTCACCAGAAATCGTGCCATAAAGATGTGAACATTTCCATCAATGTCTATCTTTTTCTTGAATATCCATTTACACTCAATAGTTTTTACACCATAGGGTGGATCAACCAAGTTCCAAACTTGGTTTTCTCGCATGGACTCTAACTCGGATCCAATAGCTCCAAACCATTTCTCAGTGTCTGGTCCCATCACTGCTTCCGTATAGGTCTCAAGTTCATCGTTGTCCAACAACACGTCGCGCTGCCCAGTGGTCAAAAACATGTACCACTCTAGCTCGTGACACACCATCCTGGACCTTCGTGGGGCTGGTGTCTCTACAACAGACTCTGCAATAGCGACAAACACTTTGCCCTCTTCTCTATTATAGAAATAGTATCCTTTGGTTTCCCTAGGATACCCCATAAAGAAGCACTTGTCATATTTTGGAGTGAGGTTGTCAGACGTCAAACGTTTGACATGCGACTCACATCCCCAAATTTTTAGAAAAGATAAACTGGGATGCCTCCCAGACCACATCTCATATGACGTCTTCTCTACTAACTTAGATGTAACTCTATTTATCATGAAAGCGACAGTTTCTAGAATGAGTCCCCGAAAGGATAATGGAAGATCAGCATGACTCATCATCGACCGAACCATGTCCAATAAAGTATGGTTCCTCTGCTCGGACACTCCATTCCACTGGGGCATGCCAGGTGGAGTCAGCTGTGGAATAATTCCACACTACTTCACATCATCACTAAACTCATGGCTCAAATATTCACCTCCACGATTAGATCGTAGAAATTTAATTGTCTTGTCTGTATGATTTTGTACTTCATTTTGGAGCTCCTTGAATGTTTCGAAGGACTCCCACTTATGCCTCATCAAGTATACATAACCATATCTACTAAAGTCATCGTTAAAATTTATAAAGTACTAAAAACTATTCCTAGCCGTGTGACTCATTGGACCACACACATCAGTACGTACTATGGCCAATAGCTCACTCACCCTCTCACTCTATCCAATGAAAGACATCATTGTCATATTGCCATGTAAGCAAGACTCACATGTGTCATATGATTCATAATCAAATGACTCCAAAAGTCCATCACTATGGAGCTTCTGCACACGCTTCTCATTTATATGACCCAAATGATAATGCCAGACGTAGGTCAGATTCAAATCATTGAGTTGTTGTTTCTTAGTACTAATGTTACAAATGTGTGCATCTTCCAGACTCAAAATATATAATCCATTCACTAATGGACAAACACCATAGAGTTAGCCATTCAAAAATATTGAACAACACTTGTTCTTTATTACGAATTCAAAACCATCTTCCTCTAAGAGATAATGTTTCTGCCTAAGGAGGGAATAAAATAACAATTATTCAACTCCAAAACTAGTCCTAAATGTAGTGATAGTGAATAAACACCGATGGCCAATGTTGCAGGCTTTGCACCATTCCCGACGCGGACATCCAACTCGCCACTAGCACACTTTCTTTCTCTACTCAGCCCCTGCAATGATTTGCAAGTATGAATCATCGATCCGTTATCAAAGACCCATGAATCATTTGGATGAGTAGCAAGATTAATTTCACTAACATTAATACTTGAAGCAGAAGTCACACTTCCCTTCTTGTTCTTCTGCTCTTCAAAGTACACCTCACAATTGCGCTACCAATGCCTAGGATTGTGGCAGTGGTGGCACACATCAAAGCCAGTAGGACCCGACTTGGACTTTTGAGTCGGTTTAGACTTAGCACTAGAGATTGAATTTTTAGTCTTAGCCTCGCCCTTCCTCTTTCTATTTTTGCTCTCCTTCTGAATCATGATTACATGATTTGGAGATTTCCTGATATTCTCCTCACCAGTCTTGAGCATCTCATACAACTCAGCTAGTGTTTTCCATAGTCCAACCATGTTGTAATTCATGATGAATGACTCAAGCTTAGTGGGAGCAACTAGAGAATCACATCAATAGCTAAGTATGGATCTAGTGGAGAACTCAGTCTCTCCATAGTCTCAAATATAAGAATTCTAGTCAATTCTTTTTTCTCGAAGAGGAATTAGGCCAAACTATTTATTCTTGATTGAATTCTAAATCAGATGTGATAATTTCAATTTCATAGTGACCCAAATAGCCCATCTCATGGAATTAAATTACAATTCTTGAATTCTAAACCAAATACATAGGATCCAAACATGCCCTAAGAATCCTGCAATTAATTTTTTAATTAGCTCATATTTAGAATTTCTTATTAACATTCAAATATTCGATACAATAAACTAAATTTTAGTTCAAGGAGCCAATGGGGCCTTACTCGCAGCTGCTGAGTGAGCCGACCTTCACGTAGGCCGCTACTTATAGCGTAACACGTACTATACATATTAAATTATTTGCTTGTTTCTGCGTTTTCTCTTAAGATAAAATAAGTCATCTAATTTCTTCGTACAAACAAATGATTTTAAGCCAAGAATATTATATTTATTAGTAGTCACAGCCTGTACGTTGCACCATCTTATTAATAATTATGGAATTGAGAAGAGTTTAGTCTGAGATTTTAATTATAAAATAATTATAAATTAATAATTAATAAATATCAAGTTATACTGATGTAAAATTTTTATATTTTTCCTTGACTCAATATTTTTTGGGTTTTGTAATTAATAAAAGTTGAGTTATCCTCGGGTTGGAGTTTCAATTATAACTTTTTTATATTCAATAATTACGAAATTTATAATTAATAAATACAAAATTATATTTAATTATATATAATATACGTATTTTATATATACTTAAATGTAGATTGACCCACAAGAACGTATTTACGTGCAAATTGTTATCTATAGTCAACATGGGAGCTCCTGTAGAGTTTCCGATTACTATAAAAACGAAAATACCATAATATATTAATCAAAACTATTTTTGAAACTAAAATTAATATAACTTTTTAGCAGTAATAAAAAATAAGCACCCTATAAAGTCTACTACGTGAAACATCTTTATCGAGTGTATTATGTGAGCCACTTGGCAAAGATGTGTGAAAGTGCATATTGATATATTTAGACTCTTAATTTGTTTTTGTGTATTAATAACAATAGTGATCAATTGCTACTAGCATTGTTGCTAAGACCGATATTGGTTTTAAGATCTTAAGTGGTATTACAACTCAATCAATTTTTATAGAAATCATCGTACGTTTTAATACTTTCTTAAGCTCAAAATGTGCAAATTTCATATATTTTATATTTTTTGAGTCTAGGTATGCCATACTATCAAGAGGGATGTGTTCATCAATGATCCAAAGCTAAGTCCTCAAAGAAAAAATTCTTTAAAAGTTTTTGAATTTTCTAAGTTGGTTTTTGGCTTTCCGGTCGGATCATTTGGACTTGTCCGGACAATCCAAAAACAAGTTTCTATTTTAATTATTTTTCAAGTCTGATTGTTCCGATTTTGAACGGACGATCCAAAAAATAGGTTTTTGTTAGCATTTTCTTCGAAGCCAGGAACATCCAGACCTGTCTAGATGATCCGAAATTATGTTTCTGTTGATTTTATTTTTTAAGATGGAACATATAGATTTTGGTAGGATGGTCCGAAAATTGCTCTCTATTGGATTTTTATTTTTTGTCCCGGAACATTTGGACCTTGGTCGGATGGTTTGAAAATACCTTTCTAGTTGGATTTATTTTTGACCCAAAATATCTGAATTCAAGACAGACAATCTGAAACATCGGTTTTGTTTTGATTTCTTTTATTGATCTAAATAATCCAGTTAAGCCCTAACAGTCCGGATGAACAATGCGTGATTTTTCCCTAAGGCCAGATTTGGCATAGGGGTATAAATACCCATCCATAATCATGGCATGTGATTGCAAACCCTAGTAGCCCTGCCATATTATCTTATTCTGCCCATTGTTTGATTCTTCATTGGATCTTGAGTGAAAGATCGAGGGCTTACCACAAACTCCTTGTGTTCTTGATCGATCGACTCTTCGGAAGTTGTTTTGGTGTGTGCATAGTGTTCTTCATGATTTTCTTGAGGACACTTCTTGGATCACCTCAATGAGTTCGTTACTCTTTGAGATTGAGTTCTCCTAGACAACTATGCATTAGAACCTCATACAGTGGGTCGGCGATCAAGTGGAGATAGTTCCCATTGATAAATTGGTTAATATAGCTGCAGTCGATTTATCGGTATGGGAGACAGAAGGAGTCGTCCGTCTGTCAGGAAAGGCTTGGGATGGAAACTTTCTTGAAGTATCAAAAAATGGTATCACCCCGATCAATGAGGATCTGCCCAAGTTCGTCCTATAAAGACGACGCCAAAGAACGAAGGGTGGACTCGGTCAATACTTTGCCGCAACCGATGAACTACGAAAATGCAAACATCAGACACCGGCAACAGACTGAGGCTAACCTTCGTAAGTACCCAGATCCTCGATGAGATAAACGGATTGAAGTCAACTACGTCGGATGTATGGGAAGAGGTCGAATGAAAAGTATTTAAGGAAATATTGAGCAATCATTCGGATGAAGCATAAATATCTACACGCAGAAATAGCCAATACCGACGGTTTGGCTTTTAGACAGCCGATGCAGAAGCATCGCCCTTAGACGCAAACCACAAACAAGCTCAACATCAAATCAAAGGGATCAATGACAATATATTAAAGGAGGTACAATTGTTTTCTTACAAGACCAAGTGTTACACAAGATCATAGGAGTTCTCGGCGAATGGCTTCAATCGCCCACGACCGAATAGCATTGACGCCCTGAAGAACAACCTGGTCTTTAGCGTTCGAACCCAGAATATCCTGGAAGAAGCGACGACAACACTGCGCCTGGCGAACGGCACCAGCGAGCCACTGCTTCAGGGCATCGACCTGAGCCAGAAAAGAGGCGACGACCCTCTCTTGCTCAATGATCTTCACTCGAAGCCCCTCTAGCTTCGTCAAAAGATCGAACTCTTCTGCCCGCAGCCGATCAAGCTCCCGCAACTTGGACGATGACTCAACTTCAATGTGATTCAAGAGGGTACTCTCGGTCATGACTGCTTGCGGCCGGCGTAAGGGCATCAGCCAATTCTAGCGAGAGGTGATCCACAACATCATTGAAACGACCCCATATTGGCCTCAAATCATCGACGAGGACCTCCACTAGAGCCTCTTAGCGAGGAAGCTGGACAGATAGCACCTCATTCATCGCCGGAGACAATAGAGATGCAGCCGACAAGGAAGCGCTGGCGGTGACACCCTCCATTTATGGCCATACAACAAAAGCAAACTGATGGGCAAAGGACTGAAAGGAGAGAAACAAGCTAAGGAAACACTCACCATAGTATGATAATGGGCGTAAAAGTACTTACGTTAACAGGATCGGCAGAGGAAGCTGATCGCAGAGTACTATTTGTAGAAGAAACAGTGGTGTCATCAGCCACTAGAAGGGTGTGTGACCCCTCTTCCCCAAGGATGCCTTGAGGGGTAGGCAATCTCGCGACATCCACTGTATGTTGCATTAAAGGCCGATGTTAGCTATGCAGAGGACAACGGGAAAAAACAAGTCGGGTACCTCGTGCGGGATGATATAAAAGGAACCCCAGTGTCAATCACCATGCCTCCCAGCATAACATCCTCTGCAGTGGCAGTCATACCAGCCACATTAGCTGACACACTAGGATCTACAGATGCAGATTCAAGTGCATCATCCCTAATGACGGTCTCCACCGTGGTACCACCAATAGGCGGGGGAAATCGAGTGTTGGTTGGCTCGTCGGCTGTTGAGCTAGAAGCCTTCGGAGGGTACACGACAGCGGGGGAAGAAGGCTAGACAATAAAATGTGTCAAACGTTGAAAGCTCAAAACAAGGTATGTTGTGTAAAGACCCAAGTATACCTGAATTGATGTAGGCGCATCGGTAGCAGACACGGCTTGTTTGGCCAGGGAAGTGGACAACGTCGACCGGAGAAAAAGAAAACACATTACGAAAGGGAAAAGACATAGTCAAACATCTGGGAGAATAGAAAGGCTACCTGGCCAGGTCGAGGTTTGGTGAATCGGTGAGTTTTTCCGTCCGACGCCTTGCGCTTGCACACTGGAGTTTTTACTCGCCTATTGGAGAGAAAATCTTTCAGGGTAGGAGCCCCACTACCCAGAACATTGACGACTGATTGCAGCTGATAGCCAATCAATCGGCTGCTCCAGCTCACCTGCAGAGCATCGACGCCGCCGTCCTGCACGACACAAGGATTAATAATGGAACAAGGTAATGAGGAAAATGAATGAGAGGGGTCAAGATATGTGATAGTGAGGAATCATCGACATAGCCAGGATGCAGACGCTTGTAGTACGACCTCAAAGGCCGATCAAAAAGATGTAGCACCTACTCGCCCCACCGTGCATCGAAGTCAATAGACCCGATGGTATAGGTCGACCAAGGATCAAGGTCACCATAGGGCGCCCCATTGGCTACTTGGGACAATTGATCATACTCCTGGTCGTTCACAATTTCTTTGCACATTTGGATTCGACCGATAAAGAATAGGTGAGGAGGAAGCTGGCCGAACCCTAACTGCCGCGAAAAAAATGGTTTGGTGATAAAATTCATAAGAAGCCAGGTGGGTAGTGTAGTTGACGGGCAGAAGGCAAGGGGTGGTCAAGGTTTTGAAAATTTTGGTGGACCTCTCGTTTCGGAAAGCGTCGGTTAAGAGGAATTCATGAGGATATTCGTACTCAGATAGGTACTCATATGCAAACTAGATGGTCTTTTGAAGTTCAAGGCCATGGTAAAAAGCTACGAACCATAAGCTCAAGGAATCGGGCGACAATCGAGAAGAAAATCGACAAGAGGCTGCCTCGCCCAAGGACAAACACTAGCAATATATAGGAGCTGCCGATTCAGTATGATCCCTAGGGAATTCCATCAAGGAAAGAGAGAAATCATCGACCACTTCGGCGAAGTAACCGTTGAGCCAAAGTTGTAGAAACCACTAAGGTTTACCTAAGTGGCCGATAGGCTCGCCAGCCGATAATTTGGCCGATACCTGATGGAGAAGGTGATAGGTGGCGCCAAGGAGGTATTAGCCGAGACGGATTTTCTTTTTAGCAGTGTGCTGCTCGTCTAGAAATTTTCGCAGCGCCTTTAATTGTTCCCTCCTCCCTCTCCTACTTTCCACCACCATCATCATTGTGTCACACCACCGGCGCCATGCCCCATTACCTGGCACCGACAACCCGTCTCATCGTTGGTGCAGTGTCCTGTCACCCGTACCATGCCCCGTCGTGCTGGCGAGCCCCGATGTGCCTCGCCGCACCAAGCTGCATGACAATTCACCTCGCCACGTTGTGCGGTGATTAGTTTTCTTGTTTACCGAGTGCCAAACTTTTGATGCTCGATAAACCGACCATGGTGACCTCATTAGATGCTTTTTCATTGAGTGCTAAATTTAACGATCAACGATGGGTTCACTGAGTGTCCGATAAAAAGAGTTGGACCCCTGTTCACTAACAGTGAGTTCATTTAAGAGTTGGCTAAAAGTATCTCCAAAAGAGTTGCTATTTTTTGTTCTCTAAAATCTCATATAACGAGTCCTCCTAACAAAATTTAATATGTAAATCTTATTACTCTCCAATAGACTGTCAATATTATATTTTCTATATTTTACTTTCGTATCATTGATGGGTGGACCCTATTTATTAAATATATCTTCTTTTTTATTTGTATTTCTTGTATCACTGACAAGCAAAACTGGAGTAGACAGGGAGTGCTGAGTCACTCCCTACAAGTAGGGAGGATGGAGGATGATTTAAGGAACACCACATTTTTTAAAGTCTTTTAGAATATTTATTGGTGTTAATTTTTTAGTTATGGTTTTTAAAATTTAAAGAAGAGAATCCTTTAGAGTTTCTCTAGATGCTGTGAATACCTAGGACACATCTTTAGAGTTTCGCAAAATTCTGTTTTCGGTGTTCGTTGCCTCCAAATCAAAACAAACACAACTTACAATAATTTATTCTGCTCAAAACTTAATTATTTTCTCCTCCCTACGGGACCAAACTATGGGTCGACGCGAATTAGTTAAGCTGGGCGTGATCGCGACAAGGATCTCCTCGCTGAAGAACCTGCACGTTACGCCCAACCAACTTTGACAATTGACATGCATAACCAGATTATACGAGCCTGGCAATGCGTGTCTAATTAATTAACACGATCAAATATTGAGGCCGATCTGTTGGTAGGCTATTACGTTGTTAATTCATGTCTCCATCGGTCGGTCGCACGCAACGCCGGCAAAAGAATTTAGGGACGCCGCTGTTGCTGACTCGCGCCGGTATGCGCTACATAGCTTGGTCGCAGGGGAAGAACAGTAATTGTCTTATCCCTTCCTCTTGTCAATAATTTACTTTTAAAATAAAAATAATAAATTAGTGATAAAACAAAGTATCTTATTAATAAAAAATAGTATTGTAAAGTTATATAGTAAGTACATTAAAAAAATAAAAGATCTTAATTTACAAACTGATTGTAAGAAGACAAAAATAAAGTTTTTTAACAAAATTAACGGGTTAAAGTGAAGTCTTTTAGACGAAGATAGGATCAAATTTTGCTCCCCTTGTTGTCCATTAGAATTCAGATGTGTTTACCTCTCGAATATAATTCTTCTCATGGACGTATAGTACTCGAATCATGGGGATAGATGCATGAATCCATCTTGGCAGAAAAAGAGACGCCCACAGAATTGCGGCTGTGAATTGTGATCAGTGATCACCTGCATTGTCATCGGTCGATGATTCAAGTGGCACGTGCGCAAATGTCGTGCATACCATGTGTTTACTAGCCTTTCGTTTTGTTTCTTTGCGGAAAATTAACCTTTTGTTGATTAATTAAATCGGGCAGGCCTCTGGCTTTTGAAACTTGCACTCACGCCTATTAACAAAATGAACTAGAACGTGGCCAGACCAGTACAGTACGCTGGGCAATGCTTAAGTTTCACTACTATAAATCGCTAGCGCTATAGTTTTTCACTGTAGAGACGGACCATTAGAAGCCCGCCACTAAAGTGGATGTTGCTGACGCCAGCACCAGCGTCCACCACTACTATTGGTAAAGTAGTAGTGGTCGGTGCTGGTGTCAGCCCAGACCGCCACTACTTTACCAATGGTACTGGCGGGCTCTGGTGCTGCCCGTCGCTGCTACGCTGTCCACCACTAATGTATTGATGACATCACTTGCGACCGCCATTACTATTCTGGCTATAAATGTGGAACTTCTTCCTTCCCGAGTCCGAGGCTACCGGAGTTCGCATTTAATTTGGTCCGTACAATGACGACAAAAATCAAGATAAAGAAGGGGACGCTTTGTTTTCGTTTTTTTTGAAGGATTTCATTCTAGGAGGTAAATCCATGTCGAATCTTACATTTATTTTGTATTTAATTATGTATATAATGAGTTATTAGCGTTTTACTAATTTAGGATTTGTGAATAGAAATTTTCAAATATCCTTCCATTTATAGTGTTTCTTTCTCCCAAATGAACAAATATGACATGCCTCACAATTATTCATCACTTGTATAAATTTTTACGTCATTTTAATCTCTTTTTAATTTTGTTTATGATTATAGATCTAGAGTTATGTTGTTTGGAGAGAGAAACCAATGTAGTTAATTTTATTTAATATTTTTTTCTACTTAATACATAGTTTGAATTAAAGCATTTTTAATTAATGTTGTTATGAGCGATAATAAATCAATATATTTCCAATTTGTAAATTACTAAAATTAATAATAATGAATTTATTAATATTTTTTTCAAATAATATATGTTTTAGATGGAGCACAAGTCCTAGACGTACTCGTCCAACGACAGAGATGTGGTGACATATTTTAACAGAGTAACTGAAATTACTGAAGCTGCCGCACAATATGCTTCCCGTCAGAGTGAAGCGGCAATACATTGTCCTTGTAAAGTTTGTAAAAACGAAGCAATGTATCCGTGTTCACATCGTGAAACCATACGATTTCACTTGTTGAAAATTGGTTTCGTGAAGAACTATTATATATGGACGAAACACGGTGAGATGGGCCAAAACCCTCCTGAAGATTCTGATGTGCCGCAAGATGCTCATCATCATAGAAGAGGTTGTGATCATACATCCGACATAACACATGATGTTGATCAACATGATGATGATGACACCTTTGATGTAGAGAAACTGATGCGAAATGTTGCGCCTGAGGTGTTGTTGCATAGAACTACAACCAAAGGATACGATAACTTTGAAGCACTTGACAAAGCATCAAAAACCTTCTTTACGAGGAACGCCACGGATGCGATAAGCAGTATATTGTGTTGTACACAATTCTTGAGCTTATGAAACTGAATGCCAACAATGGATGATCTGACACTAGTTTTTCAGATCTTTTACAACTCCTAAAAAAGGTTTTGCCGAAACCCAATGGTCTACCATATGATACGTACCAAGCAAAGAAGATGATTTGTCCGTTGACTTTGGGCATTCAAAAGATTCATGCATGCCCGAACCACTGTATCCTATATCGAAAAGAGTATGGATTGTTAGAGAGATGTCCGTAGTGCAACGCAAGTCGATACAAACATCCAAATGACTGTGTGGAGGACTATAATGACCACCAGAAGAAGAATAAGAGATTGCAGAAGAGGAAGAAAAATGTTATTGCAGACCATCATGGATATAAGACGGAGAGGAAAGTTCCAGCCTTAGTAATGTGGTACCTGTTGACACGAAAACGTGCCCCCGCACTTGGGTCAGTTCGACGATCCAAAAGTACACGGATACTTAGGGACAAGCCTAAGCGTGACGTGGCACCGACGTCACGTTCCGACTACCCTTAATAGTGATAAGGGGGGTGGAGTCGCCAGGCAACCAGATTACACAAAATAATCCAATTAGCCGAAAGAGATAGATTAAACAAAATAAAATCAGCAAACCAGTCGGAGCCCCGCCTGGTTCGAAGTCTGGTGCGAGAGGGTCACCGAAGTGTACCTTCGGCGTCTGGTGCGAAGTGCTCCACTGAAGGGTGCTTCGGCGTTCGGACTGATCCGGTCGAATATGGACTCCAAACGGATCTAGACGCGGTGATCACCTCTGAACAGCGGGGTTCGGCGTGAGATCTCCGATACAATAGACTACGGGATAATGACGCGAGGGCCATGAGTAGGCGCAACTTCGTCTGATGCGGAGTATGGTCGTGGCGAAGCCTGTTGCCGAAGTATGCTAGCGAAGCTTGTTGCCGAAGCCTACAGTCCGCCGAAGGGTGTCTGACGACCTCTGAAACCGATCTCTCAGCTCTGTTCACCTCCTGCGAAGTAGCTCCGAACGTGCAAACCTGCAACAGAAGAGTGTGAAGTACCAATTCGGCCTGAGGACCGAATTTTGCTAAGTGTTGCACTAGTGGCGAAGGTAGCAATCTGTTACGCAGATTAGCGGATACTTCACAGGCGAAGTAACAAGGCGATAACAATCTATTACGTAGATTAATGGATACTTCACAGGCGAAGTAACAAGGGTTACCATTGTTCCGAAGTGGCCGGCGGAGGGCTTCTAGGCAAACCCACGAAGAGGTACAGGAAAATAAAGGTAATGTAAATACGATCAAAGCATGGGCTTTGGTTTGGTTTGAGTTGGGGGGCTTCTCACGCCGGCCATGCCTCTCTATTTATAGGGGTTTGATTCCTAATCTAATCTGCTATTAATCCGGCCAGATAGAGATAAAGATTGAGCTAGAAACGCATCCAATTCTATCTCTGCCGAAGTGGGCTTCGGCTAGGCCCGTCGAGGCCTGCTCCTCGGGCTGAAGCTTCGGTAGTGTGGGCTTCGGCCAGGCCCGTCGAGGCCTACTCCTCAGGCCGAAGCTTCAGCAGCGTGGGCCTCCGAAGGCTTTCGAAGCTTCGGCAGCGTGGGCCTGCAAAGGCTACCTGGCCGAAGCCCATGGGCTGGCTAGAGGCTTTCAGAGCCCATAGCTCAATGGACTTTGGCCCTGTAGGGCTTCGGATAGACCCTGTACATGTGTACTTTTGGCCTAAATCACTAAAAATTGATATTTTGACAATCTAGCTATTAATGCCATTTTTTGCTATCAACACATGCCCCCATGCCTTTTAGTGAACTAGTGAACTAAAAGCATAATGAGCTGAAGACGATACCATTCGTATCGGCTTTTTGACACTTTTATGATGTTTGCCATACACTTGGGAAATACCTTTTCAAGTACCTACCATTCAAAGCTCTTCGAAACTTCTCTCCCTTTAGGGATTCCAACACGTATGTGTTGCCGGGAGCGATTTCGGCTGTCTTAAAGGGACCTTCCCAACTAGGTGACCATTTACCAAATTTGGGACTCTTCGTGCCTAAGGGTAAAACCATTTTCCACACCAAGTCTCCTATTTGAAACGATTTTGGTTTAACCTTCTTATTGTAGGCTTTAGCTACTCTTTTCTTGTCTACTTCTATGGCTTCTAAAGCCCTTAGTCTCTTATCGATCACTGCCTTTAGATTATCTTTTAGAAGAGTTTCATATTCATCGACCGATAAGCCATCTTGCTTTAACACTCTTAAGGAGCTAAGATCTACCTCTACAGGCAGAACGACTTCTTGTCCATACACCAGCTCATATGGACTGACCTTGGTAGCACCGTGCTTCGCAATTCTGCAAGCCCATAGCGCCTCGGAAAGCACTTCATGCCACCTTTTAGGAAACTCCTCAATTTTCTTCTTAATGAGCTTAATCACGGTTTTATTACTAGACTCGGCCTAACCATTGGCCTGAGCATAGTAAGGTGAAGAGTTTATCAACTTAATACCATAATATTCGGCGAAGTCCCTTACTTCTCCAGAAACAAATGAACTACCTTGATCCGTAGTAAGAGTTTGGGGAATGCTGAATCTATGTATGATGTGCTTCAAAATAAAATCACGTACCTCATTGTGAGTTATGTTCCTCAGAGGTATGACCTCGGTCCACTCAGTGAAGTAATTTGTTGCCATCAACACGAACCGATGCCCTTTTGAGGAAGGAGGGTGATCTGGCCGATAAAGTCTAGACCCCAACCTCGAAATGGCCATGGCTTGACAATAGGATTGAGTAATGAGACAGGAGCCAACTGAATATTGCCAAACTTTTGACATGACTCACACCCTCTGTAGTACTTGAAACAATCTTCAGTCATAGTCGGCCAATAAAACCCTGCTCTTTTGAGCATCCAACTCATCTTTTGGGCCGACTGATGAGTGCCGCAAAGCCCTTCATGGACTTCTCCTGTAGACACTTGGGACTGCTCACGGTCTAAACACTTCAATAACACTTCGTCTATGGTTCGGCAATACAACGTGTCGTCCAACAACACGAGTTTGAACGCTTGTTGCTGAACCTTCCGATCAACCCTTTGGCTAGGGTCTCTCAAATAATGGACTATTGGGACTCTCCAATTGCCCTTGCAGGTTTCAGAGGGCTTCGCTGGTCCGCCTTCTGAAAAGACTCCTAAATTACTGACTTCGGGGTGCCCCCCGAGTCATTCAAGTTCCTGTCGAAGCCTGTCGAGGTGGCCATTCGGAGTGTGCTGGGCCGAATCTCTTTGGAGGGTTCAGACTCCGGGGAGCCTTCTCCGTCCTGGATGCTTTGCACTATGGGCTCCGGCGTGCTAGATCCTTTGATCGGCAGAGCACTCCGATCCAGGGGCTTCGGTGCGCGGGGGCCTTCGGTGACCCGAGGGGTTCGACCCGAGGCATGCGCCCGCCCATCTTTACTGGCTTCGCAGTAAGATAGAACACCGGCTTCTCCAATACAGAAAATTTCCCTCTCCTGACTTGGTAGCCAGATGCATGCTGAGCCAAATCATTGTCGACTGAATTGTCTTCTCTTGACACGTGAGATATTTTGAAATCATCAAAAGTAGCAGCTATGTCTAGACATTTGTCCAAGTAACTATTCAGCAAGTCATTAAAACATTGAGCATTCTTAGCTACTTGTTGTACTACCAATAACGAATCACCATATGTGAGAACATGTTTAGCGCCTACAGACTCTAGTAATTCAAGTCCTAACAACAAAGCTTCGTATTCGGCTTGGTTATTAGTGGAAGAAAACTCTAGTCGGGCCGAAGCTTCAAAGCGCATACACTAGGTGATATGAGGACTACTCCAATGCCTTGGCCACTCTTGCAAGCCGAACCATCAAAATAGATTTTCCATGGTACTACCTCAACTAGAGCAATAGCATCACTCCAGCTAACATCTATGTGATGATCAACTATAAAGTTGGCTATGACTTGGCCTTTCATCGCTCTTAGGGGCTCGTAGGCCAAATCGTATTCAATCAACGCGTAAGCCCATTTTCTGATTCTTCCACTTAGAATCGGCTTCTGTAACATGTGCTTTATAACATCGGTTTGGCAAATGACAACACATGTGGTGGGGAGAAGATAATGGCGTAACTTGGTGCACGCGTAATAAAGTGATAAACATATTCGCTCCACAAACGCGTACCTGGTTTCGGCGTCCAGCAGGTGGTGGCTCAAGAATGTCATGATGTACTCCTTCCCCTCCACCTCCTGGGTTAGCACGACCCCAATCACGCTATCTTCAGCGGCGACATATAACCGAAACGGAATCCCGAATTTAGGTGCTCTTACCACAGGCGGTGATGACAAGCACTCCTTGATATTTTCGAAAGCACTTTGTTGGCTTGCCCCCCAAGTGAACTCGGCTTCGTTTTTTAGCTGGAGTATGGGAACAAAGGCATCAATCTTGCCGGACAAGTTGGATATAAAGCGACGCAAATAGTTCAGCTTGCCTAGCAACTTTTGTACATCCCTTTTGCATGTCGGCGCTGCCATGTTTCTAATCTTTTCAACTCTTTTAGGATCAATTTCGATGCCTCTCTCGTGAATCATGAAACCTAAGAACTTACCCGCCGACACACCAAACGCACACTTAAGTGGGTTCATATTCAACCCATACTGTCGCATCCTATCGAAGGAACCTTCAAATCGGCTAAATGGTTTCCCATAGCGTCCGATTTGACCATGACATCATCGATGTAAACTTCTAACATGACTCCTAACAAGTCATGAAAGATCACGTTCATAGCGCGCTGATACGTGGCGCCGACATTTTTCAAACCAAAAGTCATGACGACTCACTCGAACAAACCGACAAAACCAGGGCAACGAAAGGCAGTCTTATAGACATCCTCTTCGGCCATAAAGATTTGATTATAACCAGCATTGCCATCAAGAAAACTTAGTACCTTATGTCCCGAGGCATCGTTGATCAGCATGTCGGCTATCGGCATCAGATACTCGTCTTTTGGAGTGGCTCTGTTCAGATCCCTGAAATCAATGCATACACGTATCTTGCCGCTCCCTTTATTCTTCACAGGCACAATGTTAGCAACCCATTCCGCATACCTGCACGGCCTAATAAATCCAGCCTTGTGTAGTCGCTCCACTTCTTCTTTAACTCGGTCATAGACGGCCGAATTAAAGCGGTGGGGAGGCTGCTTATAAGGCCTAAATCCGGACTTGATGGGCAGCCGATGCTCCATGAGCTCGCGGCTTAGCCCTGGCATTTCGCTATACTCCCATGCGAAACAATCGACATACGACCGAAGTAATTTTATTACTTCAGCCTTTTTATCGGGTTGTAAATGTTGGTTTACAAAAGTCGGCCTTGGGATGCTACCATTACCTATATCAACTTCCTCCAAGGGATCGGCCGACGCAAATCCTTGCCCTAATTTTTCCACTTCGCTAAAGTCCTCGATGGCTTCGGCAATACCGTCTTTATTAGACTGATATTGCTCCACATGAGACTTTAGCCAATCTAGATTACTCTTACTAGACATGACTACTAATACGAAAATAGTCGTGCTACTGTAGCCGGCTTTACAGACACTGGTACAAACCATCCTCCGGATATGCTAACAAAATCGTAATCCGAAAGATCTCTACCTGACAGACACTCTACTTTGTTATGGACAGCGTCAATCGACACATTGGCCAGAGCTACTTGGGCCGAAGTATCCACGGGGATGACCTCCACCTCATCGCCATCCCACTATATCAAGCACTGGTGTAGAGTAGAGGGAATGCAACAGTTTGGGTGGATCCAGTCGCGTCCGAGAAATACGCTATAGTTACCTTGTACGTCGACGATGAAGAATGCTGTTGGCAACGTCTTGTTGCCCACCTTCAACTCCATAGAGAGTACTCCCTTGGCCTCAGAGCTCTCGCCATTGAAGACATTGAGCATCAAGTTGGTCTTCTTTAGGTCATCCTCATCCCTGCCAAGTTTCTTCAACAACGAAGAAGGCATTAAGTTAACAGTGGCGCCGCCTTCGACGAGCATTCGGGAAATTGGCTTCCCATCGATGTGACCTCTGACATAGAGGGGCTTTAGATGGCGAGCCGAGTCCTCGGGCTTCTCGAAGATGGCGCTGTGCGGGCCGAGGTTCAATTGAGAGACCTCGGCCTCGTCCTGTGGTAAGGCAAACTCGGCAGGCAACGTGACGATGTTGATGTCCATCACTTGGGGTGCAGGTACCTCAGAGATGGGCGAGTAATCGTCGTCGAGCATGTCGTCATCGTCACTTGGACTAGGAGTCGGGTTGGTTATCTCAACCGGCTTCTCCCTCCATACCTGCTTCGTAGCTAGCCGAGGGCAGATCTCTTCGAAAATAGCGTCGCGCTCGGCCTCAGCTTTCTTCTCGTGCATCTCCTGCGCCTGCGGCCTTTGTAGGCGTCTCTTCTGTGATTTGGACATGCCCGGAGGGTCCCAATATGGCTGTGGCTTGGTGCCGGGTGCGACTGTTCGGCTCCCATTAATTCTGGCTGAAGTGGTATTGTGCCCTTCGGCCTTAGGCACCCTATGTTCGGAGGGGGCTTCGCTACGAACCCCGTCGAATGGACCGGCCTTGTCTGGCCGATCGAAGCAAGCTTCGGTGCATAGCTCGGCCGAAGCATGAGACTTACCTCCGTAAGACCTCGGTGACAAAGTCTTCGGGATTGGGACTTCCTGAGACCCAACTCTGATAGTTATGGCTTCGGACTCCCTGACTTCAGCCTCCGCATGCTCGTGCCCTTCGGCTTCGCTCTGCATGGTCCGATTCAGAGGCACCACGGACAGTCTGTGGACGATGCCCCCCTCCGCTGCGTCTGTTTCCCCCTGCCATCCATAATACTCTGAAGGAAAACAAGGCATAGTGTTAGATTGCGAACGGTACCCTAACCCAGATACGTACGGAGCCCACGGGGTATCTGCCCAGTTATACGGCGGCTCTAGTGGCCTCGCCCACTGTTAGCCGAACTCGTTACCTGGACGGGGTTCGGCCAAGTCGAAGGTATCTCGGACCACACCAGCGAAGGGTCTTGCTAGGCTGGAGGTACGTTCGGCTAGTGCGGGCCGAAGCCTCCCATCGGGGAAGTCCAACACGGTGTGGGGTTCGGCCATTGGGGGCCAAAGTTGTTGTATAGGGGACCCGACCACTAGGGCTCGAAGCTGTTGTACGGGGGGTCCAGCCATTGTGGCTCAGAACCACCATGCGGAGCATCAGGCCACCATGGTCCGAAGCCTTCGTGTGGAGGGTTCGCGTGCTTCGGTCCGAAGCCACCCTTGAAAGGTATTGGACCCTTCGGCTATTTTAGCTTGGCGTGTGGACCAGCTTCCTTGGCCCTCCTCTGATGTTTGTTCAACAGCATGTCATATGTTACCTTCGGCCTCTTGCGATCCTTAGAGGAAGGGGTACTAATGTTCTGTTTCCACACTCCTACCTCGGGATTCTTTGGTATGAGTGTGCGAGTGCGAGGTTCTCCAATAATTACATCTTTCCCTCTAGCCAACTCAGCCTGTTCTGGCTGAATCAACACCTTCTTTTCTCCTAGGTCGATGGCGTTGACTGGAAAAGGATCTTTATGCAGCTTCATCTTCGGATCATGGTCTATCTTCAATCGTCCTTCTTCTATGGTCGATTGTATCTACCGTCGAAAAACATTGCAATCGTTAGTATTATGCGAATGTGAATCATGCCACTTATAGTATGGATGCTTCTTTAACTCATTGGCAGGCGGGATGACTTGACCCTTAGGTAACCTAAGAAGCTGACTTTTTAAGAGAAAATCAATATTTTATCACATTTAGTTATATCGAACGAGTACTTGACCTCACTAAGTCTATTCTTTGTGGGGGATGGTCATAACTCGGAGCAGATGACAGGTTTATTTTTAGTATTCCAAACCCATTCGGCCACGTACATGTCGGCCGAATCCTCCTCCTCTGACTCCTCCTTATCAGAGCGTTCCATGATGTGGATTTCGGCCCGAGGCTTGCTAAACGTCTTAATAAATTTCTTATCTTTGGCTCGGCCTTCTTGGACCAGAGCCTGCTGTAGAACTTGGCTAACTTCTAAAAAGTTTTGGTTATCTAACCTCTCTTTAATTTCGGAACGCAACCCATTAAAAGCTAATTCCGCCAAGTCCCTTTCTAAAATATTAAGGCTAAAATACCGGTTTCTAGTATCCCTGAAACGCTTGATGTACTCAGAGGCGCTCTCACTAGATTTTTGCTTAACTGATGTCAAATGTGAAAGCCTAAGTTCTGTCTCACCTGTGTAGAAATAATCATGGAATTTCCATTCTAAATCATCCCACGTGTGGATGGAGTTCGGCGGGAGCGCCGAAAACCAAGTGAAAGTTGTGCCGGATAGCGAAAGAGAAAATTGTCTAACCTTTAGAGCATCTATCCCGCTAACCTCTCCACACTGCGCCAAAAATTGACTAATGTGCTCTAGTGTGGTCTTGCTACCCTCGCCATCGAACTTAGTGAATTCAGGGATCCTATAGCCGCGGGGGTAGGGTATCGCATCAAGATGGTCGGGGTAGGGCTTATGGTAAACCCTAACCTGTCCCTTGGGCACGAAGCCAGCACACTCCCTAAATAGTGTGCGGACCCGCTCCTCTATATCATCTTGGTACATTGCTTGTGTGCGCCTCTCATGCGGGGGCACAACACGCGGTGGGATATCGGCGTGTCGGCCGTGTGCTTCTTCCCTACGTGCTATTTGTACAACGTGCTCATGTCCAGGCGCCTGTGCGTGTGGTGCGGGCATCGCGGGTATTGGCGCAGGTGGTGCGTGGTATGCAGTGTTAGTTTGGTCGTAGGTGTAATGATTGGTCTCGGCTATAAGTGTTGAAGCCGGAGACGTGATTGTGCTAGTGCCATCATTAGTCCTATTGTATACGTGGTTTGTCGGAGGTGCGCTAGCAATAGGAACCGGGGGTACGACCTTAGTGAAGCCAAACCTTCTAAGAGTTGCCTCTACTTGGGAGCTGACTGTCGAATCTAAACGGTTGGCTAGCGAAGCGCTAACGGCTTGATCTACTTATGCGGCTATTTTTTGCTCAATTTCTAAAGAAGATAAACGAGGCGATACAGGTGTTACCTGGACCTGAGCGAGGTCGGGGGTGACGATGTCACGCTTGATGAAGCCTGCGCGTGTCTTGACGTAGCCCCCAAGCATCATGTCTTGGAGCGCCTTTAACTTTGCCTCGATCTCTGCTTGGTCTGCCGCGGGGATATCTTCAAGTGTTGGTGACAATATGTTGCGGTTGTCGATATCCGCGCCTCCTATTGCGTCCATCGGTGGTGTAGACGTAGTAGTCGATGTAGATGTACCGGTGGCCGATGTAGACATACTCATTATGTTGGCGTAGCCTTCCCCAACAGAGTCGCCAAAAAGTGTGTTGACATGAAAACGTGCCCCCGCACTTGGGTCAGTTCGACGATCCAAAAGTTCACGGATACTTAGGGACAAGCCTAAGCGTGACGTGGCACCGACGTCGTGTTCCGACTACCCTTAATAGTGATAAGGGGGTGGAGTCGCCAGGCAACCAGATTACACAAAATAATCCAATTAGCCGAAAGAGTAAGTCTGGTGCGAGGGGGTCACCGAAGTGTACCTTCGGTGACTGGTGCGAAGTGCTCCACTAAAGGGTGCTTCGGTGTTCGGACTGATCCGATCGAAGATGGACTCCGAATGGATCTGGACGTGGTGATCACCTCCGAACAGCGGGGTTCGGCGTGAGATCTCCGATACAGTAGACTACGGGATAATTACGCGAGGGCCACACGCAGGCGCAACTTCGTCCGATGCGGAGTATGGTCGTGGCGAAGCCTGTTGCCGAAGTATGTTGGCGAAGCTTGTTGCCGAAGCCTGCAGTCCGCTGAAGGGTGTCTGACGACCTCCGAAACCGATCTCTCAGCTCCGGACACCTCCTGTGAAGTAGCTACGAACGTGCGAACCTGCAACAGAAGAGTGCGAAGTACCAATTCGGCCTGAGAACCGAATTTTGCTAAGTGTTGCACTAGTGGCGAAGGTAGCAATCTGTTACGCAGATTAGCGGATACTTCACAGGCAAAGTAACAAGGCAATAGCAATCTATTATGTAGATTAACGGATACTTCACAGGCGAAGTAACAAGGGTTACCACTGTTCCGAAGTGGCCAGCGGAGGGCTTCCAGGAAAACCCACGAAGAGGTACAAGAAAATAAAGGTAAAGTAAATACGATCAAAGCATGGGCTTTGGTTTGGTTTGAGTTAGGGGGGCTTCTCACGCTGGCCATGCCTCTCTATTTATAGGGGTTTGATTGCTAATCTAATCTGCTATTAATCCGTCAAGATAGAGATAAAGATTGAGTTGGAAACGCATCCAATTCTATCTCTGCCGAAGTGGGCTTTTGCTAGGCCTGTCGAGGCCTGCTCCTCGGGCCGAAGCTTCAGTAGTGTGGGCTTCGGCCAGGCCCGTCGAGGCTTGCTCCTCGGGCCGAAGCTTCGGCAGCGTGGGCCTTTGAAGGCTACCTGGCCGAAGCCCATGGGCTGGCTAGAGGCTTTCGGAGCCCATAGCTCAATGGACTTTGGCCCTGTAGGGCTTCGGACAGACCCTGGACATGTGTACTTCGGCCTAAATCACCAAAAATTGATATTTTGACAATCTAGCCATTAATGCCATTTTTTGCTATCAACAGTACCTACCAGTGATTGATCACTTGAAATGTATGTTCTCTAATCCTAGAGATGCTGAACTATTAATCTGGCATTTCACTGGGCGAAAGAAGGACGAAAAACTTCGGCACCCTGCGGATGCTAGGCAGTGGAAATCATTTGACCTGGCCCATCCAGATTTCTCGGACGATCCCAGAAATATCAGGATGGGACTTAGCACGAATGTAATGTATCCCTTCCGTGAGATGAGGAACCCACACAGTACGTGGCCGGTCTTTCTATGCTTGTTCAACATTCCATCATGGTTGTGCCATAAAAGAAAATACCTTATGCTCACTACTCTAATTTCTGGTCCAAAACAACCTAGCAATGACATTGATATCTTTCTAGAACCTTTGATGGAGGATATGAAACGTCTATGGGAACATGGTGTCTGTGTGTGGGATGAACACAAGAAAGAGCACTTCAATCTAAGAGCCATGATCTTTTGCACCATAGCTGACAACCCGGGACGTATGTCCCTAACAGGACAGGTTAAAGGAAAGACACCATGTGTAGTGTGTGTGGACTAGACAGAATCTATGCATCTTCCATCATTCGTTAAGACAATATATATGCAACACCGCAGATTTTTACCAAAAAAACACAAATATCGAAGAAATAGGAACCATTTCGACGGTACAATCGAGCTTGGACAACCTCCACGACATCGAGACGACAAATTTCTATTCGAAATGGTAAAGAATATCAAAGTTGTTTTCGAAAAGAAGAGGAAGAAATCTGAAAAAATTTCAAAGGACGCTCCATTTAAAAAGTAGTCAATCTTCTTTAGATATTTGCCCTATTGGAAGGAGTTGGAGATTGGTCATGCTATCGATACAATGCATGTTGAGAAGAATGTCTTCGAAAGCACCATCGGTATTTTGTTAGACATACCGGGCAAATCAAAAGATGGACTCAAAGTACGAAGGGACCTTCAAACTCTCGGAATTAGACCCGAGCTTCACCCACAGGAAAGGGCCAATGGAAAAGTTTTCCTTCCGGCTGCTAGCTATAACCTCACAATTGACGAGAAAAGATCAATCTGCAGGTGTCTATATGGAATCAGAGTTCCAACAGGATTCTCAACGAATATAAAGAATATGGTCTCCGTAGCATATTTGAGGATGAGCGGCTACAATACTCATGATTATCATGTTATGCTTGGGCTATTCCTCGCCATCGCAGTAAGAGGAATCAAACATTCATTTCTGAAGATGGTGATAACACGCATGTGTCACTTCTTCAACGTCATATCAAAGAAGGTGATCGACACTGAAGAGTTAAATGAATAACGTAAACAAATGAGGGAGACTATGTGTCAGCTTGAGATGTGCTTTCCTCCTTCATATTTTGATATTATGGAGTTACATCTGTTGGATTGCCAAAATAATAGATGTGCTTCAATTGGTCCATTTGGTCGGTGTTGACCTCCCTAGCTATCCCCTTTCCCTTCATGTCTGCAACATTGCTAGGGCCCTCCCCTGACATTATAAGAAACCATGATAAGAAAATAAACAAAAGATGTGTATGTATAGTAATGTCACTTCTTTATGTATACCACTATCGTCGTTGTCCTCCATTTTGATGGCTATTGGGGTCTTCTCATCACCAAAGTTAGTGTAGAATTTTACCATAATAGTCAATAGGGTCTGTCCCATTGTTATTACCAAATAGTCCCCTTGTGTTAGGCCACCTCTTCGGCTAAATTCAGGTCACCCTTTTTGGAGGCATATCCTACAGCCGCCCGCACAGCTCACAACCTCAACCTCAGTGATGCACCCATCTCTTGTAATTATTTGGAGGTCGTCGTCAACACGAATGTTATTGACCTGACAAAATCTTTTTGATATACTACAACAGTAACAGATGTGCTTCAGTTTGTTAACACAATAAACATAACATGCAATGTACAAAAAACTATAATTAAACCTAGCGATGCTCACCGTTAACTAGATGATTGATCTTTATTAAGCAACTATCAGGAAGATAGGTTGGTACTTGTATATCGTTTGGAATCCTTGCCATATCCCTAATTCACAAATTCAATAAACAAATTTCGGATAAATGATTTTATAAACTGAATTTTAATAGTAAGCATGAACGAACATATGAGAATGAGAATGCAACCAAGGTGTGGAGGGCATGGGCGACGGAGCGGAGAGGAGCATAAAGAAGGTGACCGTGACAGTGGGAGTATAGGGTTAAGGTTGCACGAAATAAAAGCATGACGATTCATTTCGTGCTCTGCCTATTTATTAGTGGGAGTCATCAGTGACGGGTGATAAACTTTTTTAGTGATGGGTAGAAATATAACCCGTCACTATAGGGGAGATCTTTAGTGACGGGTCATACCATAATCTGTTACTAATGGAAGTGTCCTTTTTTAGTGATGGGTCATACCACGACCCGTCATGAATAAGGCAGCGTTACTGACGCATGTGAAACAACCCGTCATTAAAAGTGTATTACTGACGCGTATATTTTGCCCATCATAAAAGTTGTGTCACTAAAGATCGTTTTGTGATAGTGCACGTGGATGGCGACGATGGCGTGGCACCATGCGGAGTCCAGCCACCCTGGCAGGTGGACACCACCTCCACTTCACTCCCATTGGGCTCCATCGTGGCGACATGGGAAATGCCACCTCCCCTCCTCTAACCGATGGACGGTTTGATCGCTCGGGCTGGTGGGTTGAATCGTGAGCTTGATGTCATGATGCAGGGGTGCATGTGATGGTGCGAGGTTGGGAGGGTGAGGGGGCGGGGCAGCACCGGGTGAGGCGGGGTAGCTAGGGCTGCGCTGGGGAGGGCGAAAGGGGCTGAGATGAGATTTTGGCGCTGCGGAGGGTGGCGTTGGCGCAACACTGTGTGGAGGGGGGTGTTAGCATGGCGGGGGCTGGAGGCGGGGAGGATTAGGTCTTACTAGATCATGTTGTGTACAAATAGGTCAAACAGTTTGCATATTCAAGTTGTGCGTACACGTATGTGAAAGCATGTACCACAGTTCTTCACCCGTTTATGTTAAAAGTAACACTACCTAAGAAAAAGTCATTAGTGATGGCCGTAATAATTATTAATAACTGATACTGTATCTGTCACACTTATCATGTCTGGATCATTAGTGAAGGTGACCTTTAGTGATTGACATACATCTATACCCGTCACTAAATGTGGACCATTAGTTTAGTTTTTTTCATCTTAGATCTATTCTATATAGCTTCATTTAGTTTCTTTCATCTCAAATGTGATGACAATTAAATCCGAGGTGGTCATAGATGGTGGCGGACCCAGGATTTTACCATTGGGTATCCACATCAAAAAATCTATACGTAATTCGATAAAATGTAAATAGATAAAACATTATGACAATAGTATTAAATATGAAGCAAAGAAAAACTTACAATATTATTTGTCTATCTATTGTACCCGTCGTTTTCTAAAGGACATGAAAGTCTCGATTATATCATCTTCATCGTCTTCAAAGAAAATATAGCGTTCAATAAATGTGACTAGACAATCATCTAAAAGACTGTCACTCATCTTATTTCTTAGCTTTGTTTTCACTAAAACCATTGCAAAAAATACTCTTTCAACACTTGATGTTGTCACTAGTAGAAGCAAAACCAATTTGAGAAGCATATAAACCATATCATATACTTGATGTCTCATTGTTTCAACAAGCTTGACTGAGAGATCAATAATATTGTTTATATCTTTGAAGTTGTCAGTTTGTCTCATGTCGTCAATATAATTACTAAGTTGTAATTCAAGTTTGAGCAAATAATTGCTTGAGAACTCGTTGGGGTAGAACTCGGCTAGTCTGCGTACCTTCTTTGCATCAAAAGAATCAAATGAATTCAAAGGATTGAAGGCCGACATACAAGAGAGCAACTCCATATTAACCTCATCAAACCGATTATCAAGTTCTTGACTAATTTGATCAATGACACCAATATATACTTCTCTTCTAAAGTGATCATCATTTGTTTGGTTTCAACAATGAGCATACCTAGCTAATTTTCCATATGGCACATAATCATTATCCATAGTAGGAACATCAATATCATGTTTATCACAAAACGAAGTGACCCTCTCGAGGAACTGATTCCAACCATCATATCTCAAATGTTGCACTCTGTTCTTTGCCACATTAACAAGTGAGATTGCATTAAGAATATTGTGTTCCCTTCTTTGCTAATACTCGGATAATTCATTTGTGTATCCAAGAATAACAAACATCAAGTGTGTAAAAAACAAACTCAAAGGTCTCAAATGCTCCAAGCACAAAATGTATTTTTGTTCAATCAGCCTTATGTGCAGTATCATCACCAAGTTCTATGAGTACATCATGGATTCTGGAATACATGATAATGATGTTGGATATAATCTTATAATGAGAGCTCCACCGAGTCTCACCTGGCCTAGACAAACCCATCTCTTGATTCAATCCACTGCCAGATTAAAGTTCACCACAAGAAATAGATTTCTTTATATTCTCAAGCCATGCATTTCGAAGCATGGCATGGCGCTTACAAGAGACTCTAATAATATTCAATAGGAGAGATACTTGATCAAAAAAACTCACACAATCAGTGTTACCCTTAGCAACAGAAACAAGAACTAGTTGGAGTTGATGTGCAAAACAATAGATATAGTAAGTAGAAGGTGACTCTTGCATGATCAGTGTTTTCAGCCCTTTAATATCTCATTTCATGTTACTAGCCCCACCATAACCTTGACCACGGATTTGAGTCATAGTCAAGCCATGAGTAATAAGTAGATCTTCAATTGCATTCTTCAGTGATAAAGAGGTAGTATCATCTACATGAACAACTCCAATAAAATGCTCACAAGGCCTTCCCAATTTATCAATATAACGCAAGTAAAGAGCGAGTTGTTCTTTATGCGATATGTCACTTGACTCATTAGCTAAAATTGCATATGTCTCATCACCAAGTTCTTCAATTATTTTATTTCTAGTTTCTATGGCACAACATTGAATAATTTGTTTTTGTATCTTTGGGCTAGTTAAGGTGCAATTACCTGGCGCATTGTCCAACCCATATTTGTTCACTTCTACACTGTTTCCTACAAGAAACTTTAAAAGTTCAAGAAAGTTTCCTCTATTGGTAGATTCTTCATTTTCATCATGTCCATGAAATTTTAATCCTTGATGCAAAAGAAACTTGATACATCTAAGTGAATAAGTCAATTTTTTCTTGTAAACACGAAGATTGTCATTAGTCCACTTCTCAATGTGATAATCAATTGCTACCTTAGGATTCTTAAAACCAATGTATCTCTCTTGAGCTGCATTATGTGCCTTAGAACCCAGATGTTTTAGAAGTGCTTTCTCTCCTATATTCCAATTTCTCTAGCCACCAACAGTAAATGTATCTGGCCCGGTACCTTTCTTAAACAAGTAACATATAAAGCAAAACACATAATCTTTCACAATACTATATTCGAGCCACTCCTCATGATTATTAAACCATACAAAATTAAAATGACGATCCTTATTTGTGATCTTTCTTTTTGGAAAATCATGTGTGTAAGGCTGAAATGGACCTTTAATAATATAAGCTCTTCGAATTGCATCTTGGTCATTAACTGGATAATTTTCAATGGGTTTCCTTTTACCTGGATCATGCGAAAGGCGATTGATATCATAAAACGGTGATGGTGATGGTGGCAGGGGCGGAGGCACATCATCAACAATTTCATTAATCACTCTCACTTTGTTGGGGGAAAATACTTCATCCTCAGCATCGTTCAAAATCTCTAAATATAAAAGAAAGTTAGAAGCTCTAATCTCTGGAGGTCCTAACAGCCATCAAAGCTCCACTACCTCCAGAGTATTTCGAGATGGAGGTTACCAATAAGCCTTCGGCATGACGAAGGATCCCGAAGCAACTTTACTGAAGGGGCACTGCTGGCAAGGATGGAAGAATTACTTTCTCACTATTGACTTGGTCTTTTACCCTTTTAACCCTACGAAGAATACTAAATAGTATCTACTAGGTCGGTTGTAATTAGAGGGTAAAGAGGTCTTTTCCCAATGTATTTTGTCTATAAATACCCCTCTTCGTTATGTAAGAGGGATCGAATATTCAGATATTCAATATACACTTCAAACTGTCTCAAGCTATTATCCAATCCAGAGGCTTGGAATAGTCCGCATTAAGAGACACTTCGTTTATAAATCCTTCAAGTTTACCAAAACCTGTTAGTGTAATCTTTTGCGCCAACAGTTGGCGCCGTCCATGGGGAACCTAGTACAAAAACTTCGTTCTCTACCAATCCTTTCCCGAAGCCATGCCTCCTAAGCGAAGCCTAGGCACTAGTCCCCTCCGAAGGTCATCTCGGACCTCCGGATTAGGATCTTTAAACACCCCTGAGGCCGCGGGACTCCCCGGGCCCCCTCCCCCCGCCTCAAACTCCCGAAGTGACCACTAACCCTCGAGCATACGAAGCCCCTCCCGCGGCTCCGTCTAAGCTCCAAACTGATTTCATCAGTTCTCAAGACCCGAAGGGCCCCTCCGGAGGAAGTGAAGGTTGTCTAGAAGATGTGGCTACCCAGATGGCACGGCTCCAAATGGAGGTAGAAAGGTGGAAGCAAGAAGTTATTGATAGGCTTCGCCCTCAAGCTAGCCCCGTCATCCTGGAGAAGCCTCAAGATGATGACCCCGTATACTATTCTGAAGCTTCCAAAGTCCAAAGAGGCGCCGAGAATGCCTCCTTCAACAATGAATCTCCACTGCACCCTGACCTGCAGAAGGTGCGCTTCGACTCCAAGTTTCGAGCTTCGAAGCTGTACAAATACTACGGAGAGGCCGACCCCAAAAGTTCTCCCGCTCCTATGCTCTTGCGATCGAAGACACGATGGCCAAGTGTTTCTCCCTTACGCTCGAAGGGGTGGCTCTCCGTTGGTTCTATTCCCTAAAACCAGGATCGATCAAGTCTTGGGAGAAGCTAAAGAGAAGGTTCGTGAGCAATTTTCAAGGGACCTTTGTGGCCCCAATGTCTACAGCAAGTCTTTTTCAGGTGAAGCAGCAGCTTGGAGAAACCCTGCGACAGTTCTTCCAGCGCTTTACCCATACAAAGTCCCAGATAAAGGGGCTATCTACGTCATCTATCGTCGACACAGCGCGCGAAGGTGTCACAAACCCAGGCCTCCTGGACAAGCTTCATCAGAAACATATTTCCTCAGTGGCACAGTTAATGACCTACTTCGAGCAATATGCCAAGTCAGAAGAAGGATGGCTTCGGAGGACTGCTTCATCTTCATCGGCATGATGGACGAAGAGGACGGAAGCATACCCGCTCTGAGGTTCAAAATATTGCCCCTTCTACTTGGAAATTGCCTCCAAAATATCAACAGGCTCAAGGCAACAAAGCCAGTGGCTCAAGGCTGCCAGGGAAGCCAGCTGGTCGAGGCCAGGCCTTCTTTTGTTGTGTGCATGGCAAAAATCGAAGCCACACCACTGATGTGTGCAAGTCCATATTAGCTTTGCGGAGCGAATATCTCGAGAGGAGCTCTGGTCGAGGCACTACTGATCGAGCCCCTCCCACGCCACGTTCGGAGCCTGTGCAGGCTATTGGGCATGTGGACAGTTTCAAAGCCCCAAGGCAGTCTCCGGTGGCCAATGTTATGCCACCATCGAAGCAAGAAGACACCCAAGATCGTGGGAAACGGGTGGTCCTGCCCATCTTCGGAGGGGGGACCCTAAGCGGCATGTCAAAGCGTCAGTGGAGGGAATACATATGCGAAGTGGGGCACATTGGGACCTCATCATCAGTGGTAGATATGCCCGAGTGGTCTCATGTGCCCATATCCTTCTCTGCAGTTGATGCAACTGGAATTAAGTTTCCCCATGCGTACCCTCTTGTTATTTTAGCTGACATTGCAGGAACTGAGGTCCGGAGAGTGTTGGTCGATAGTGGAAGCTCCGCGTACATCATCTTCGTCCAAGCCTTAGATCAACTATGCATCTCATAGAAGCATTTACTCCCAGCGGCCCATCCGCTACAAGGTTTCGCAGGCCCTCCTCTCGATGCCCTCAGCCAAATAGGCCTCGAGGTCGCTTTCGGAGAGGGGCACCTAGCCAGATCGGAGGAAGTTATCTTTGACATCGTCGACGCCCCTTATGCTTACAATGCTATCTTCGAAAGGGGGATGTTGAACCAGTTCGGGACTGTATCACATCATAATTATTTGTGCCTAAAAATGCCCACACAAGGAGGAGTACTTGCGGTCCTCGGCGACCAAGCTGCAGTGCGGAGGGCGGAGTACGACCATGACCCACCACTCGATTCTCGGTAAGTAAATAATGTGCAGGAGCATTCGAAGGATGCTTCGTTGACAAGAGACCCTTCGAAGGTCCCCTCCCTCAAACCAAGCCCAGAGGGCGAAGTTCTAACGAAGATCATCGTCAAGGAAGGCAGGGAGTATCCCATCCAATTTGGCAAGGAGCTGCTCCCAGAAATTGTCACTTCGCTGGAAGAAGTGGTTCGAGATAATCTGGATGTCCTCGCTTGGTCAGACGAAGATATTCCCGGAGTCGGTTGGAGCATCATCGAGCACAGCCTGCTCGTCAACCCCAAGGATCGACCTGTTCGCCACGGGCTCTGCAAATTGTCAACAGAAAGAGCAGACCTCCCCAAGGCGGATGTAGAAAAATTACTAAGAGTCGGGATCATTAGGGAAGTGACCCACACGGATTGGTTAGCCAACCCCTTCTTCGTCAAGAAAAAGGCCTACAGAAAGTAGCGCATGTGCATTGACTTAACATCTCTGAATAAAGCATGCCCACATGACCCCTACCCCATGCCCCGCATTGATCATCTCGTTGATTCTACAGCTAGCTCCGAGCTCTTGAATTTCCTCGATGCGTACTCCCGATACCATCAAATATGGTTAAAACGCGAAGACGAAGCCAAGACAAGCTTCATAACTCCTTTAGGAGTATTTTGTTACGTCCGAATGCCCTTCGTCTTAAGGAATTCCATGGTAACTTTTTCAAGATTAGTTGCTAAGGCTCTAGGTCACCAGATAGGCTGCAATGTCGAGTCCTATATGGATGACATTGTAATAAAGAGTGCTTTGAAACACCAGCATAGTATAGATTTAGCATAAACTTTTGAGAGCCTCCGAGCATGTGGAGTTTGCCTCAAGCCCAAGAAATGTATCTTCGGGGCTCAAGTAGGACAATTGTTAGGGTACTTAGTTTTGAGTAGAGGAATCGAAGCTAGCCCAACACAGATAAGTGCGCTGTAAAGGATGGCTCCGCAAGAAAAGTTAAAGCAATTCTAGAAGCTTGTCGGACGCCTTGCAGCCCTTAACAGATTTCTGGCAAGGTCTGCAGAGTGCAGCCTCCCGATATTCAAATCTTTGAAGGGGTCCAAAAGTTTTGCCTGGACACCAGAGTGCCAGAAGAGCTTTGATGAAATTAAGGACTACCTCGGCAATCTTGCAACACTTACTGTGCCACTTGTAGATGAAACTCTCATTCTTTATCTTGCAGCAACAGAATCTACTGTCTGTGCAATACTTGTTCGAGAAGTGGACTTCAACGGAAAGCTGGTGCAGAATCTAGTATACTTCGTATCGGAAGCTTCATCCAGAGACAAAACACGGTACTCCGAGCTCGAGAAATTCAATTACGCCTTGGTAATGGCCTCGCAAAAGCTGCGACATTATTTTCTAGTGCACAATGTAATTGTTCCAACCTAATACCCCCTTGGAGATATGCTCTGAAGCAAAGATTCTACGGGGAGAATTGGGAAATTGGATGTCGAGCTAGCATCTTTTGGCATTTCTTTCACAGTAAGAGCAGCCATTAAATCGTAGGTGGTGGCTGACTTCGTAGTAGAGTGGACCTCGTCCGCAGTATGGGCTCCGAAAGAATCAAATGAAGGTGTGTGGACCGAGTACTCTTACGGGGCTTTCCAGGCATCCGGAGCAGGCGCTGGAGCAGGCGCCAGAGCAGTCATAATCTCGCCTTCAGGGCAAAGATGATGTACTCCACAAGGCTCAACTTTAAGTCCACCAACAATATTGCAGAGTACAAAGGGATCCTGCTCGGCCTCCACAAAGCGCGCGTTCTTGGCGCCGTGAGGGTTGTCATAAAAACAAATTCTCAGGTCATTGTAGGACATGTTGATAAAAGTTTTCAGGCTCGGCATCCACATCTTGAAAAATACTTGGAAGAAATACGCAAGACTGAAGCGGCATTTAAAGGGATTTTTGTTCGGAGCATTCCACGAGTCGACAACCAGTAAGCAGACATCTTGGCCAAAGCTGCAACCAGAGCCCTAGATATCCCGAAAGGGGCTTTTATGAAGAACTTGTCACCCCTTCGGTGCCATAACTCCCTCCTGCTGAGGTACTTTGCATACCAAGCAGTGATTGTCGGGGTCCAATAATGAACTTGTTGCAAGACGAAGCTAATTTGCCCAAAGGCCTAGAGTTGTTAAGGCTACAGTCGAGGGTAAAAAATTATCATATTATCAACCGTATATTATACAAGGCCGGAGTCTGCTCTCCCCTGCTACGATGCATCTCTCAACCCGAAGGACAAGATATATTTCGGGAAATTCACGAAGGCTTGTGTGGTAGTCATCTATCACCTCGAGCTCTAGTAGGCAAAACACTTCGCTAGGGGCTTTATTGGCCTACTATAGTAGCTGATGCTGAGTCATTAGTCCGCACTTGTCAGTGGATGGGAATACGGAGCCATCGTCCCCTGACACCTCTTCAGTTTATCACTCTAGTATGGCCAATGATTCGATGGGGAATGGATCTCATTGGCCCCTTCCCGATGGCATACGGTAGTTTGAAATTTGCAGTGGTAGCAATTGAATATTTTTCTAAATGGGTTGAAGCCGAGCCCCTCACTTCTATCACTTCCAAAAATGTACAAAAAATTTTCTAGCAAAATATTATTTGCAGATTCGGAGTACCTAGGCAGCTTACAATTGATAATGGCACCCAGTTCGATGCCGAGCCTTTCAGAGAATTCTGTGAAGGCCTTGGCATCCAAATGTGCTTTGCAGTTGTCCGTCATCTCCAATTTAATAGAGTTGTCGAGTGAGCCAATAGTAATATTTTGTCTGGCTTAAATCAGAGGATAGTAGGGTTAGCAAATGGGTTGTGGACTGAAGAACTCCCGAAGATTTTGTGGTCCATCTGGACCACTCAAGCCAGGTCTACAGGTTTCACTCCATTCCTGTTATTGTTCGGAGATGAAGCCATGACACCGATGGAGCTAAAAGGTGGTTCTCTCCGCACCACGGAACCAGAAGTTGACAATGAAAGTCATACTTCGCTTGATTTGACCGAAGTAACAATGCTTCGAGCTGTTGCTAATATGACGAAATACCAGGACCAGACGAAGACATGGTACGACCAGAATGTAAAGCTTAATGAACTTATGCCGAGTCATTTGGTACCGTGAAGCATAATTTCTATGGAAAATTGGGAAACAAATTGGAAGGACCATACATCATCTTGCATTCAGGACGCCCCGGATCTTTTAAACTAGCCAATTTAGAAGGGGAAGAATTAAAACATGCATGGCATGTGGAGCACCTTAATCGTTATTTCGCTTAGGAGCTCCTTGTAATGGGTTGTAAACACCTTTATAAATAAATAAAGCTTATGGTTCGAATAATGCCTACCTCTCAAAATGATTCCTATCCCTGGTGGACGCACTAGGGGAACAAAGCTGATTGCACAGGTATGCATCATTCATACGAACCCAGTAAACGGACTTCGATCCACCAGCTCGAAGCATCCGTAATAGTGGGAAAGCACCATGAAATATGGATTCTGAGTCATTGGCTTGAAAGCATCCAAAAAAGATTCAAAGCCGACCATGAAAAATGGATTCTGAGCCATTGGCTTGAAAGCATCCGGAAAAGAGTCGGAGGTGACCATGAAAAACCGATTCCAAGCCATTGGCTTGAAAGCATCCAGAAAATAGTCGAAGGCGACCATGACAAATGGATTCCAAGCCATTGGCTTGAAAGCATCCGTAAAATAGTCGAAGGTAACCAAAATTACCAGATTCCAATACATCCGAAAAAGAGTATTAAGCTACCAACTATGGATTCCGAGCCATTAGGTTCGAAGAATCCTACGAGGTCCATAACGACCATCCTTTCAGATTTTGAACCACTATTTCAAATTATCTATTTAGTACAATAGGGGCTCCGATCGTGTAGGGTCGAAAAACTCTATGAAAATTGCCCATTAAGCATAAATAAGCGAAACCTAAATAAACATGCCAAGCGTTGTGTGTGACCGACCTCGCTTGATAATCGAAGGCACCCACCCACATAGAGGGGCTAGGAGGTAAGGCACAATTTCAACGCATTTAAACATTTTATATTACTCAATAAATTATATTACATTATGAAAAATTGGTGTCTAAACCAAGAAGGAAGCGAAGGCCCCTTCGATCCCTAAGACTATCTTCGGGGTTCGCTTAACCTCGAGGGCGACTCGTTCCCAAGCCTGGAGTCTTCATAACTTTTCTTTTAATCTGTTTCCCTCTTTGCGAATCCCTAAAGTCCTTCTGCTCTTGCTGGAGTTCGGCCCAGGTCCGAAGTCTTTCAGAGCTAGTCTCCGCTGGATCTTCGTTAGACCACTCCTCTTCAGACCATTCGATGTCCTCCGAAGATGAGGATGTTAGAATTACAACTTCCTTTTTTCTTCCTTAATATAAGAAAGCACTTCGCTACATATATCGGGCATGACCTCTCTGTGACTCCCCCGAGGAATGGAAAATCGAGGATGCATGTGAGGCCTTAAGGCTTCGAAAGTAGCCCACTGCTAGCGGAGCCCTTTGTTAACCTCTAGTACTTCAAGGTCATTGTCTAGAAAGTACAACAAATCCTAAAAGCATTCCAAATAAGTCTTTTTCATTCATTAAAAGCAAGACAGGAATACAAGTTTTAATAAGGTCCTAAGGAGAGCTAGACCTTCGGGTCCAGAGGAGGTATGCTTGACGAAGGCATTGCTAGAGATAGCGTTCGCGCCTGCTTTTGACGATGGGCTTCATCGATCCATGCCTTCATTGTTGTCTGACCTTCAGCTTTCTAGGTTGCTTGAAAAGCTTCCTAGGTTGCGCCGTCATCAGGCGAAGGGGTCAACAGCCGATCGCCCGCAAAGCTGGCAGGCGCTACGCCTACATCTGGCGCAACAGAAATCCCAATGTCCTCAAAGTGGCGAAGAACTCCGTTTGTGGCTACTTGTTCGGAGATCTCTTCGTATCGAGTACCTGAAGTCTTCATGGTCTTCACCGCTGCTTGGATCATCTTCAATCTCCGGGCCAAAGGTTCGTTCACTGATGAGGAATAAGCACAAGACGTCTCGAAGTATTCCAAGACGCCACAAAGGACGTCCATGGTCTTGGAGGCAGTACTGCTACACTTTGTCCATTCCTTGACCAAAGCCTCTCACGAAGCCCGCAAGTCATGGACCAGAGTGCTGAGCTCAGCCATCTTCATCATGAGGACGATCTTCTGAGAAAGAAGCTGTCGTACCTCGTCAGCTGAACGTTGGCGCTCTTCACAAAGTCGTATGGCCTCAGCTCCAGAGACTGCTTGCGCCTATCAAAGCCTTTTGACTTCAGACTGGAGTACCACCTGCTGAGCCAGAAGATCTTCATTCGCAGCCTCCAGCTCCGCCTTCGTGCTCCACTCCGTATGGACTATCTCCTCCAAATCCTAAGTCCTGCCCTCGGAGTCGGCAAGGCTCTCCAAGAGGGTCGTTACCTTCTCTTTGAGTCAGTTGCATTCGTGCTCATTAGAAGTTCTAGCCACGTGGGCAGGAACAATGTGCTGCCAAAAAAGCAAGGTGAGTATGGTATGTATTTCAAATAAAACTAATATGTGCAGGTGTACCGTACCTAATAGGCGGCCCATTCAAGGATGATGCCCAGCTCTGACCCTTCGGCCTCGCTTATTATGGAGACCAGCTCGGTCTCTCCCACCTCTCCGCTAACCCGAACTAGGGGCTCCAATAAAGGCCGGAGACCTGTCCTCCGCTCGAGAAAAGGGGCCGAGAGGGGGAGCCTTGTGTAACACCCCAAATTTTCAAAGAAATAAAAGTATTATTTAATTCAATTTCCTGGATTTTATCATTTTGAAAAATACCTTTAATACCCTTCTTTACCTTTTTTGAACTACAACATAGAGTTAATGACCAAACCACGAGTTGAAAATTTTTGTATAAACTTCCAAGGCTAAGATATATTTTTGAGAATTTTTATAAATCTTTATCAACCTTGGAAGTAGCCCTAAGATTTTAATCTATTTCCTGGAATTATTTTTATTCAGAAATGTTTTGAAACAGTATTGGGCCTCCCTCCTCCCTTTCTCTCTCTCCCGGCCGGCCCAGCCCGTCACCCTTGCCCGCCTCCGGCTGACAGCCCGACCCCACCTGCCGGCGCCGATCGACTCCCCTCGCGCGCGCCCGACACCACAGCCCCACCCGTCAGCCCTCTCGCTCGCGCACTCGCGCCCGCTACCCGGTGGCCCCCACCTGTCCGATTCGTCTTCCCCGCGAGATCCGCCCCCAAATCCCCCCCCTCGCCGGCCGACGCAATAACGCGCCTCGAATCCACTACGCCCGACCCCCTCCCCTCAAATTTAGCCCGCCATTACCACCCCCGGTCCACAGCGACCGTTTCCCCCAATTAAACGAGACTGATTCGCGTCCATGTTCGATGAATCGAATTCAACCCGAGCTCGCCGGCGTTTAAACGCGTTTACTCCCGGCCACCGTAGATTACGCCCCCTCTGCCCCCGCCGATGGTCCTATATAAACCCCCTGGCCACCCGCATTGCGCCCCCACGCTCACACACTACGAGAACACACAGAATGCCCTCACTTCAAGTTTTAGCGCACCACCGCCGCCCGTCCTCCAGACGACGCTCACCGTCGCCGGAGTCCCTCTCCACCCACGCTGACCGCACCTCCATGACCGCAAGGATGACCCCAACCTCGGCCACCCCTCCGTCGACGTCGAACCCCGCCGGATCGCCATCGCCGCCAAGGACCCGAACACCTTCGCCGCCTCCACTCGTCGCCGGCCTCACTCTGTCGACCATTCGCCACCACAAGGGTACCCTCGTGTTCCCCTTAGTTCCCTCGTTGCGTATTTGGCTTTAGTTAGGCCGCATAGCCCTCGCCGTCGCCGGAATCGCTCGCCGTCGCGTCGTCGGAGTAGGGGAAGAAGGGTACTTAACCCCCCCCCCCCCCCCCCGACACACGCCGTGTCGGATTTAATCCTGGCCGTGCGATCTGGATCCAACGGTACCGATTAAATCCCATGTACGGTTTAATCTACACCGTCGGATCTGAGCGAAGGGGTATGTTTTAATCTCGCGCGTCCGTTAGTTTTAAAATCCCGCGTCGCATCTGAGCCGCACAATGCGTACCAGTTCAACGTTTTAATCTCAGCCGTCCACGTCATTTTAACTCCCCCGCCTCGCCCGTGACCGTCCGATCGCAATCCAACGGTGGATCTTGATCCGGCGCACGCGCACAGTGTGTGGGTTCACCGTGGGCCTAGCTCACCGTGGACCCGAGGCTGTTTTGGGATTTAATTTAAATTCCAGAAATAGTTTTAAGCTTCAAAAATTCATATCTTGCACATTTTAACTCCAAAAATTATCATTCCAACTCCAGAAATTTTATAATTTTATTCTCTACATGTTAGTTCAATAAAAATAGTATGTTACTTTAGACTTTTTCATATTTATTTAAATGAGCATTCAAATACCCTTAGGGTAAAAATGTGAATTTAATTATTTAAATTCCAGTAAAGCTTATATTTATTTATTTCCTGTTAATATGAACAAACCACTAACTTTTCTATGAACCTTTCATTTTAAATTTATTAGAGAACTTAAAAATGAGAATAATCACTTTTAAAACCCTTTTTCAAAGGACAACACTTCATTTTAATTTCTTTTAAAAATTATTTATATGAATTTCAGAACCTTAGCAATTTGATTTATTTTTAATCAAACCAACTTAAACCTATGTGCTTATTATGTGATGTTCTATAGTCTGATTGTATGTTGTGTTTATTTTATTTTGCTTAATTTATATTGGAAAGACTACGACGCCGTCGAGGATCCGGAATATTTCCCGGAAGTTCCTCCCTCACCCTTCGCTGAACAAGGCAAGTCACCAAACCAATCTCTTGAGCATATTGAACCCATGTTTTATTAAACTATCGCTAAAACACATAGGTTATACATGCATTAGTCAAATGAAACCCTTACAATATATTTATTTAGGATCCCCCGACCTTGATGTGCAACTCAAACCATGCTATCTCGCCTAACCTCCTTGTCACCTTATGATTAATGTTATTAGCTAGTGTCCAATGTATTGACACGATCGCTATAGGATAAAAACGAGTCGTAGCACATGGTTCTACTATATGATTCCCATTGTTTCTTATCCATGGAATTCTGTCGGTGATGAGTTGTGGTTGTGAGTGGATGCATGGCGGGTTCCGGGTGCAAGCTAGGGCATTGGTCGGTAGCACCCGGGGCACTATAAGGACCGGTCTGCGGGATCCGTTGCAATACACTTCCGTACTAACCACAAGTCTAATGGGTAAGTCCTAACTAAGGTATGGATTGTTCCAAACCGAGGCCACCATTTGGAGATGGGTCAAGCAGCACCTGCGGGTGGCCTATACCAATGTGGCGCAAAAGGGGGTGCGACGTTAGCCGGGATGCGGCCCGGCGCGCTGGCGAAACCTAGAGCGGGTGGTTATCGCTTGGAGCATTTCATGCCGAGGTTTTGGCATGAGTTCCCATGGTATGGGTCATCTCGTTTGGGATGAGTGCGTGCCTTGTGGGTACTGTAGTACACCTCTGATCAGAGTCATAAATCTTTTCGAAAAGTCGAGCCCACGGTCAAGGGCGGGTTGCGTGACATCCCACAGTTAGATTACTTTGAATATGTATGTGCATGATGGTTTGACATGTAAGGACTGTTGTGCGTGGAGGTAAAACGTACTCCTCGAGTTAGATGATGTTATTGATGTTCATGTTTATATTTCCGCATGATAAAATTTGATTACACTAAATGCAACAACTGAAAATGTACTTTTTCGCACTTTTAGCCATTATCCTTCCATTGTTATTACCTTGCATTATTATTGCATTTGCGGTGGCTTGTTGAGTACTTTTTGTACTCATACCCGTTGGACTCCACAGAGGATGCCTACTATGAAGACGGTCTGGAGTAGCGACCCAGTCAAGAAGAAAGATCCTGAAGAAGGCGTTCGTCATGCAGTTTATTTTTATTTAACTCTCATGTAATAATATGGTCTGCGTACCATGAATGTTTGTCGTATGTACGTTGTCGCATGATGAACCTCTTGTATTATTGTTTTTCGTTGGAAATTCAATAATGTTCCGATTCGATAAATCGAGGCGCCACAAGATGGTATCAAAGCCGACGTGACTGTAGGAAGCCAAACAGACCCGCCTAGCCATTAGCTGCAGAAAATTATTTCTCGAAAACCTACTTTATAAACTTTGTTCCTCCCCTCACTTTTTCTTCAACTTGTTGTTTTGTAGATGCCAGTCTACCAAGTGCACAGTTACTGCCGCCACTTCGAGGGCTTCGTTCGGGAGCTCCGCATGATGCTCATGTTCCTCGGGTTCCTCTTCGAGCCCGAATTCCAGGGCGTGTACCTGGAGGAGTTTGCCGGACCCTGCGACGTCTCCCTCACCGTCCACGGCTCCGGAGAGCATCTGCCATCCTACACCACCGCGCTTGGAGGCCCGACCTTCGACGTCGCGTGCCAACGAGTCGCTCTCCAGGCTCTTATGGAGCTGAGGATGATCTATGACGATCGTCTTCAGAACTCGTCTTTCCGGCTTGTGCCGAAGCGCACTCCTGGTGCCTACCGTAGCATCTACCTCGGAGTTCACTCCGTGCGTGATCTGGTCATGGCCCGGCAGTCGTGTATTCTTCAGGCTATGGACGACCTCCATACAGAGGCAGTGCTCGACGCCGATGAGCACCATGAGGCGGTTGAGTTTCTTCGTGAGGAGACGAAGAACTTGATTTAGCAGAATGGCGAGCTGCAGCGCAAGATCATGCAGCTGCAGAAGGACATCGCGGAGATGGTTACCCTCCTCCCTAGGAAGAGGAAGCCCATCCGTGAGCCCGTCCCTCGCCCCAAGCGGATCCCGCCACACCCCTCCACCGTCGGACCATCCACCGCCGGCGCCCCTGCACCACGCCCCGGCCTCGTCTCCGACCCCATTATCGAGAACTTTCTCGAGCCCACCATCCCTCAGGAGCCGCGTACTCGTGGTTCCGAGAGCACGGAGACCGCCTCCGGTGGCGAGTAGACGCTAGATTGCCGCTGTTTTAATAAAGAAATTTTTGCATGTGGTGCTATCTACAATGAGTTGTGTTGTGGATAGAATAAGAGCTTGGTTGTAATGAACAATTCTTACCACTTGGTTTATATGCATGAGCTTTATAAGCTGTTTTCTTTAATTGTGTTGTCATCGTCTTTTTGCCTTGTAAACTCGTTTGTTCAGAAGATGGCCGACCACCAAAACACTGGCTCCAACAACGGAGAAGGAGGAAGCCGTGACGCGCCCGAGGGTGTTGTACCCAACTAGGGTGCAACGGGCCCACGTCAGTCTAGGTCGCCATCCGCCAACCACCCTACTTTGGCATAAATGATGGCGAATCAGAACCAGCTGATCACCGCCCTTCTCAGTCAGATGCAGCACCAACAAGCTCAATTGGATCGCCTGTAGAATGGAGAACCTGCCCCTCGCACACCAGCACCCGCAACTGCTCCTCAACTCTCGGAGTTCCTGCGTGTGCGTCCCCCTATCTTCTCGAGCACCACCAACCCAATGGAGGCCGGAGATTGGTTCCGCACCATTGGAAAGAAGCTGGATCTCCTCCCCTGCACCGACTGGGAGCGAGTGGCCTTCGCCACTCATCAGCTCCAAGGCCCCGCCGCCGAATGGTGGGACAACTACCGTGAGTCCCAGCCTGAGGACCACGTGGTAACATTGGCGGAGTTCACCATCGCCTTTCGCACCGCCCACGTCCCCGCCGGTGTCATCGCGGTGAAGCAGCAGGAGTTCCGTGACCTACAACAGGGTAGTCGGACTGTCATGGAGTACCTCCATGAGTTCAACCGCCTCGCCCGCTACGCGCCGGAAGAAGTGCGTACCGACGCCCTCCGCCAGGCCAAGTTCCTCTGGGGACTCAAGGATGAGCTGTCCATCCAGCTCGTCGCCACCGACTACGCCGACTTCCAACGGCTAGTCAATAAAGTGCTCATCCAAGAGACTGAGCAGAACAAGCTGGACCTCAAGAAGAGGAAGATGATCGCCTTCAAGCATCAGCAGGCGAACTCTCAGAGGCCCCGCTTCGTCCCTCCGCCACCAGCGCCCGCCTACCATCCTCGCCCCGCTCCACCAACTCCGGCCGCTCAACCGACGCCCGTCGCCAAGGCCCCGATCTTGAAGGATAGCCAAGGGAGACCGGTCGTCTGCTTCAATTGCCGCAAGGAGGGGCACTACTCGCACCAGTGTCCTCACCCCAAGCAGCCCCAAGGTGCGTCACCCAACCAGGCGGTTCGTGCCCGCGTCAACCACATCAACGCGGAGGAAGCTCAGGAGGCTCCCGAAGTCATGCTCGGTACGTTTACCGTGAATTCCGTACCGGCTATGATTTTATTTGACTTTGGAGCAACACACTCTTTCATCTCGGAAGATTTTGTGAAAATCAACGAATTGGACGTACTCCCTCTGTCTGTCCCCATGATGATTGCCACCCCCGGCAATAGAACATTAGCCTACTTATACAGTCCTAAGGTTCAGCTAGAGATCCAAGGAGTATTGTTTCGGGCCGAGCCAGTCCTCATAAACTGCACCGGACTCGACCTCATCCTAGGGATGGATTGGTTGATGAAACACAAGGGAGTGATCGATTGCGCCAAAGAGTCTGTCACAGTGACCAACCATGAAGGCGCAGCCGTCACCTTTCGGATGGCCAATCGCAAACCACTCGAAGCGTCCCTCCACTCGCTAACTCTTGAAGAAGTACCCATAGTCAAGGAGTTCATGGACGTCTTCCCTGAAGATCTTCCAGGGATGCCTCCCAAGCGGGACATCGAATTCAGAATCGAACTTGTCCCCGGGACCACTCCAATCTCCAAGCGCCCATACCAGATGGCCGCTAATGAACTAGCCGAAGTCAAGAGCAACATCGAAGACCTAGAGCAGAAAGGGTACATTCGACCGAGTACCTCACCCTGGGGTGCACCGGTTATCTTTGCCATGAAGAAGGACAAGACCAAGAGGATGTGCGTGGACTATAGAGCCTTGAACGATGTAACCATCAAGAACAAGTACCCATTGCCTCGGATCGACGACCTGTTCGATCAACTGAAGGGATCCTCGGTGTTTTCCAAGATTGACCTCAGGTCAGGTTATCACCAATTGAGGATTAGAGAAGAGGACATACCCAAGACTGCCTTCACCTCCCGCTATGGACTCTACGAGTATACAGTGATGTCGTTCGGACTCACGAATGCCCCGGCCTTTTTCATGAACATGATGAACAATGTATTCATGGAGTTCTTGGATAAGTTCATCGTTGTATTCATCGACGATATCCTCGTCTACTCCAAGACCAAGGAAGAACACGAGACTCACCTCCGCCTGACCCTCGGAAAGCTAAGGGAGCAGCAATTGTACGCCAAATACAGCAAATGCGAATTTTGGTCGTCTGAGGTGAAATTCCTAGGCCATGTCATATCTGCCGGAGGAATAGCAGTGGACCCAACCACCGTGGAAGCAGTGACCAACTGACTGCAGCCCACGACCGTGACCGAGATCCGGAGCTTTCTCGGATTAGCCGGATACTATCGCCGGTTCATCGAGAATTTTTCGAAGATCGCCAAGCCTATGACCAGACTTCTGCAAAAAGAAGTGAAGTTTGATTGGACCCCTGATTGTGAGGAAAGCTTCCAGACCCTCAAGAAGAAGCTCGTGTTAGCCCCAATCCTGACCCTGCCAGACATCCAGAAAGACTTCCACGTCTACTGTGATGCTTCTCGCCAAGGTTTGGGATGTGTCTTGATGCAAGATGGGAAGGTGATATCCTACGCCTCCCGACAGCTGAGACCGCATGAGCTGAACTACCCAACCCACGACCTGGAGTTAGCATCCGTGGTTAACGCCTTGAAGATATGGAGACATTACCTTGTGGGGAATCGGTGTGAGGTCTTCACCGACCACAAGAGCCTCAAGTATATATTCACCCAACCAGACCTGAACCTCAGGCAAAAGAGATGGTTGGAACTGATCAAGGATTACGACTTGGGCATCCATTATCATCCAGGCAAGGCAAATGTGGTGGAAGACGCCCTTAGTCAAAAAGGGTACTACAACGCCATCATGATTCAGGACCAGGCTCCTTTACTTTACAAGGAGATGGAAAGGCTGAATTTAGGGATCACCACCCGAGCATACCTCGTTGCCTTGGAGTCTCGGCCTATCTTGGTAGACCAGATCCGAGAAAAGCAGAAGGAAGACCCGGATATCTTTGAGATCCAACAGAACATGCGGAAGGGTAAAGCCCCAGATTCTCCGAGGACGAGCATGGCACCATCTGGTTTGGGAACCGAATATGCGTACCCGACCAACCTGAGTTGAAGACCCTCATCCTTCAAGAAGCCCACGATACTCTATACTCCATACATCCCAGGAGTACCAAGATGTATCAAGACCTGAAGGAAAAATATTGGTGGGTCAGTATGAAGAGAGAAATAGCTGAGTATGTGGCCAAGTGTGACACATGCTGGTGAGTCAAGGCAGAGCATCAAAGGCATGCTGGACTTCTTCAACCCCTCAAAGTCCCCTAATGGAAGTAGGAAGAGATAGGGATGGACTTCATCACGGGACTGCCCCGGACCCAAGTTGGTCATGATTCTATCTGGGTGATCGTCGACCGACTCACCAAGGTAGCCCACTTCATCCCGGTAAAGACAACTTACATCGTTGCCAAGTTGGCTGAGTTGTATATGACCCGGATCGTATGCCTTCACGGAGTTCCTAAGAACATCGTATCTGACCGTGGGAGTTAGTTTAACTCCAAGTTTTCGAAGAACCTTCAAGAGGAACTCGGCACCCGGCTGAACTTTAGCACCGACTATCATCCATAGACCGACGGTCAAACCGAAAGGGTCAACCAGATATTGGAGGATATGCTTAGAGCTTGCGCTCTAGACTTTGGCGGAATGTGGGACAAGAACTTGCCTTATGCAGAGTTTTCCTACAACAAAGGCTATCAAGCCAGCCTGCAAATGTCCCCGTTCGAAGCACTCTACGGGCGTAAGTGTAGAACACCGTTACTCTGGGATCAAACCGGAGAATCACAACTTTTTGGGACAGACATATTAAGAGAAGCCGAAGAGAAGGTCAAGATCATAAGGGACCGGTTAAAGATAGCCCAGTCCCGACAGAAGAGTTATGCTGATAACCGTCGTAGAGACCTAACCTTTGAGGAGGGCGATTACGTCTATCTCCGAGTCACTCCCCTCCGCGGCACTCAAAGGTGTAACATGAAAGGCAAGCTAGCACCCCGCTATGTCGGACCTTTTCAGATCCTCCGACGGCAAGGAGAAGTGGCATATCAACTTGAACTGCCTCCATCTTTGGCAGGAATTCATGATGTGTTCCATGTCTCTCAGCTGAAGAAGTGCCTTCGTGTGCCCGCCGAGCAGGCCGATCTTCAACAGCTCAACGTCCAAGAAGACTTGACCTACATCGAGAAACCCATTAAGATCTTGGAAACCAAGGAAAGGGTAACCAGGAGTCGTGTAGTTCGCTTCTGCAAGGTTCAGTGGGACAACCACCCCGCCGAGGAAGCCACATTGGAAAAGGAAGACGAACTGAAAGCCCAATACCCCGAGTTATTCGAGTAGCGTTCCAATCTCGAGGACGAGATTCTTTGTAAGGGGGATAGGTTTGTAACACCCCAAATTTTCAAATAAATAAAAGTATTATTTAATTCAATTTCCTGGATTTTATCATTTTGAAAAATACCTTTAATACCCTTCTTTACCTTTTTTGAACTACAACATAGAGTTAATGACCAAACCAGGAGTTGAAACTTTTTGTATAAACTTCCAAGGCAAAGATATATTTTTGAGAATTTTTATAAATCTTTATCAACCTTGGAAGTAGCCCTAAGATTTTAATCTATTTCCTAGAATTATTTTTATTCAGAAATGTTTTGAAACAGTATTGGGCCTCTCTCCTCCCTTTCTCTCTCTCCCGGCCAGCCCAGCCCGTCACACTCGCCCGCCTCCGGCTGACAGCCCGACCCCACCTATCGGCGCCGATCGCCTCCCCTCGCGCGCGCGCGCCCGACACCACGGCCCCACCCGTCAGCCCTCTCGCTCGCGCACTCGCGCCCGCTGCCCGGTGGCCCCCACTGTCGGATTCGTCTTCCCCGCGAGATCCACCCCCAAATCCCCCCCCTCGCCGGCCAACGTAATAACGTGCCTCGGATCCACTGCCCCTGACCCCCTCCCCTCTAATTGAGCCCGCCATTACCACCCCCGGTCCACGGCGACCGTTTCCCCCAATTAAACCAGACCGATTCGCGTCCAGGTTCGATGAATCGAATTCAACCCGAGCTCACCGGCGTTTAAACGCGTTTACTCCTGGCCACCGTAGATTACACCCCCTCTGCCCCGCCGATGGTCCTATATAAACCCCCTGGCCACCCGCATTGCGCCCCCACGCTCACACACTACGAGAACACACAGAATGCCCTCACTTCAAGTTTTAGCGCACCACCGCCGCCCGTCCTCCAGCCGTTGCTCACCGTCGCCGGAGTTCCTCTCCGCCCACGCTGACCGCACCTCCGTGACCGCAAGGACGACCCCAACCTCGGCCACCCCTCCGTCGACATCGAACCCCGCCGGATCACCGTCGCCGCCAAGGACCCGAACACCTTCGCCGCCTCCACTCGTCGCCGGCCTCGCTCCGTCGACCATTCGCCACCGCAAGGGTACCCTCGTGTTCCCCTTAGTTCCCTCGTTGCGTTTTTGGCTTTAGTTAAGCCGCATAGCCCTCACCGTCGCCGGAATCGCTCGCCGTCGCGTCGTCGGAGTCGAGGAAGAAGGGTACTTAACCCCCCCCCCCGACACACGCCGTGTCGGATTTAATCCTGGCCGTGCGATCTGGATCCAACGGTACCGATTAAATCCCATGTGCGGTTTAATCTACACCGTCGGATCTGAGCGAAGGGGTATGTTTTAATCTCGCGCGTCTGTTAGTTTTAAAATCCCGCATCGCATCTGAGCCGCACGATGCGTACCGGTTCAACGTTTTAATCTCAGCCGTCCACGTCATTTTAACTCCCCCGCCTCGCCCGTGACCGCCTGATCGCGATCCAACGGTGGATCTTGATCCGGCGCACGCGCACAGTGCGCGGGTTCATCGTGGGCCTGGCTCACCGTGGACCCGAGGCTGTTTTGGGATTTAATTTAAATTCCAGAAATAGTTTTAAGCTTCAAAAATTCATATCTTGCACATTTTATCTCCAAAAATTATCATTCCAACTCCAGAAATTTTATAATTTTATTCTCTACATGTTAGTTCAATAAAAAAAGTATGTTACTTTAGACTTTTTCATATTTATTTAAATGAGCATTCAAATACCCTTAGGGTAAAAATGTGAATTTAATTATTTAAATTCCAGTAAAGCTTATATTTATTTATTTCCTGTTAATATGAACAAACCACTAAGTTTTCTATGAACCTTTCATTTTAAATTTATTAGAGAACTTAAAAATTAGAATAATCACTTTTAAAACCCTTTTTCAAAGGACAACACTTCATTTTAATTTCTTTTAAAAATTATTTATATGAATTTCAGAACCTTAGCAATTTGATTTATTTTTAATCAAACCAACTTAAACCTATGTGCTTATTATGTGATGTTCTATAGTCTGATTGTATGTTGTGTTTATTTTATTTTGCTTGATTTATATTGGAAAGACTACGACGCCGTCGAGGATCTGGAATATTTCCCGAAAGTTCCTCCCTCACCCATCGCTGAACAAGGCAAGTCACCAAACCAATCTCTTGAGCATATTGAACCCATGTTTTATTAAACTATCGCTAAAACACATAGGTTATACATGCATTAGTCAAATGAAACCCTTACAATATATTTATTTAGGATCCCCCGACCTTGATGTGCAACCCAAACCATGCTATCTCGCCTAACCTCCTTGTCACCTTATGATTAATGTTATTAGCTAGTGTCCAATGTATTGACACGATCACTATAGGATAAAAACGAGTCGTAGCACATGGTTCTACTATATGATTCCCATTGTTTCTTATCCATGGAATTCTGTCGGTGATGAGTTGTGGTTGTGAGTGGATGCATGGTGGGTTCCGAGTGCAAGCTAGGGCATTGGTCGGTAGCACCCGGGGCACTATAAGGACCGGTCTGTGGGATCCGTTGCAATACACTTTCATACTAGGCACAAGTCTAATGGGTAAGTCCTAACTAAGGTATGGATTGTTCCAAACCGAGGCCACCATTTGGAGATGGGTCAAGCAGCACCTGCGGGTGGCTTGTACCAATATGGCGCAAAAGGGGGTGCGACGTTAGCCGGGATGCGGCCCGGCGCGCTGGCGAAACCTAGAGCGGGTGGTTATCGCTTGGAGCATTTCATGCCGAGGTTTTGGCATGAGTTCCCGTGGTATGGGTCATCTCATTTGGGATGAGTGTGTGCATTGTGGGTACAGTAGTACACCTCTGATCAGAGTCATAAATCTTTTCGAAAAGCCGAGCCCACCGTCAAGGGCGGGTTGCGTGACATCCCACAGTTAGATTACTTTGAATATGTATGTGCATGATGGTTTGACATGTAAGGACTGTTGTGCGAGGAGGTAAAACGTACTCCTCGAGTTAGATGATGTTATTGATGTTCATGTTTATATTTCCGCATGATAAAATTTGATTACACTAAATGCAACAACTGAAAATGTACTTTTCCACACTTTTAGCCATTATCCTTCCATTGTTATTACCATGCATTATTATTGCATTTGCGGTGGCTTGTTGAGTACTTTTTGTACTCATACCCGTTGGACCCCACAGAGGATGCCTACTATGAAGATGGTCTGGAGTAGCGACCCAGTCAAGAAGAAAGATCCTGAAGAAGGCGTTCGTCATGCAGTTTATTTTTATTTAACTCTCATGTAATAATATGGTCTGTGTACCATGAATGTTTGTCGTATGTACGTTGTCGCATGATGAACCTCTTGTATTATTGTTTTTCGTTGGAAATTCAATAATGTTCCGATTCGATAAATCGGGGCGCCACACCTTGCCAAGGAGCTCCGATCATCATCTATAGGAGAAGGCCCCGAGCGAAGGGAAGCATCATCCGAAGCCTCTATAGACTGCCCCCCATCGGTTGACTCAGATGGAGTCAGCCCTACTGTAGGAATAGGCATTGGCCAGGATTTGCCTTTTCCTTTCCCAGGGGCCGTCACCCGCGCTAGAGCCATCACCCGCGCCGGAGCCATCACCCGTGCCAGAGCCACCACCCGTGCCAGAGCCATCTCTTGCACCGGATCCACCTCCACAGGAGTTGATTCTATAAACATGAAGGTATGTACCATTATTTAAATGATGGAGGTAAAAAATAAAGCAAAGCTCAATTGGTAAAAGTGTACCTCCACCACCTTGTTGTCGAACGAGTATCGGACTACACGGATGTTCGAACATCCGAGTGAAGTCCTTGTCGGACTCCTCAGGATATTACACCGAAGCAATGATCATAGGGGTCCCCTCGGTCGTGGCAACCACCACTTCATCCGGGATGGGACCCTCCTTTTCTAGGGCTCGAACCCCTTCGGCCTCAACTCCGCCTTCATCATGAACCAGGACCTCTGTCCGGCTCGATGGAGCAACTCCCGCATTCGCCTACTCGAGATCGTCCCCCCTCTTCGTTCAGCGCCATTTCTATGCCATCTTGGACGAGAGTCTCGGTTCCCGACCGAGAACCCCCTTCATCATCCCCCACAAGCAAAGCCTCAAACTCCTCTGCCATCTACGCATCTGCATCCTCTTCCTCCTCAGACTGCTCCGGCGATGAAATTGGAGACTTCGAAGGAGTACGAGCCTTCGGCTTGCAAGCCACCTTCTTCATCAGAGTCTTCACCGGGCCGGACACCCCGGCCTCGGCTTTCCTCTTTCACGGCACCGGATCTACCGTAGACCAATCTGGAAGGGCCAAGGATTCAACTCCGAGTACACTCCATACTCGGTTGAACCATTCCTACTTCCCAATCAGCCTCACCCTCCGCTCCATCTCCACGAGCGAAGGAGCTCCAAGAACCTTCTTCGCTGCTCGGACTATTTGTTCCGGAGTCAGCGTCATCCGCGAAGCTAAAAAGATAAGATATCATCTGTTAGTTCAATAAAATTAAATCAATATCAGTATGAAATAGTTTGATGCAGGATATGTGGGAAGCTTACCTGCAGAGTTTGAAGAAATTTCCTGAAGTCCCCCCTCCGGGTTCTCTTCGAAGATGATAGTCCAGTTGGCCATCAGAGGAGGAATTTGGAGGGCTATGAATTCCTCCACCAAATCATGCATACGCATGTGTCGACTTATGGTGTACAACAGCCGAAGGCATACCTGAAGTTGACTCGGCTCCAGATTAATGTCTACCACCCTCCGGTACATGATTTTTTCCAGGGGCCCCACCAAGACGGAGGGCACGCCCACCTCCGCATAAAACCAGCGAATAACCCGATCCAAGTACCATCGATCATTGATGGCCTTCGCTGGGAACTTGTCTTGAAACTTGTCACAAAGCTATAAATTTATGCTTCCGAGGGCCACCACCATCTTCTCTCCGCCAGGTCCGGTATACGTCTTTGGCTGGCAGGAAGCTTTATGCTGGACCGCGAAGATCTCTGCTCTCCCCGCACACCCTTCGGCCTACAAGGCCCATTCAAATATGGCCAAGCGAGCGATGGCGTTCGGAGAAAGCTGAGGGATCTTCATGTGGAACAAGTCTAGAACCTACGCCAAGAAGTCCACAGAGGGGAGACCGAGCTCGGCTTCGAAAAAAGCTTCAAAAACCACGACTTCGCCTACTTGCGGTACTGGAATAAATTCTTTCCCAAGGGCTCGCACCTTCACTTTGGGCCCCAGCTTTCTAGAGACTGCTTCGGCTATGGTTTTCTTTGAGCAGGTCGATGCCCCCAAGTAGTACGATTGATCTGTGTACTTGGTGGAGGCTGGTCGAAGATCCCGAGGACCGGCGAGCCGAGGGTTCTCTGAGGATCCCACCGTTGCCGTTGCCGCCATGGCCTGCTGCCGAGCCAATGTTGAGGCCGGCGCAGGGACCTTGGAACTAGTTCTCGCCATTGAAGGAATTTGGAAGAGTTGAGAATAGAAACTAGAGAAGGGGAAAAACGAGTTTACAGAGCAGTTGGTAATGTGCCCCAAAATCACTATTCTCCCTCTTTCATAGCCTTTGAAGTCCCATGTGCCGTATGTTACGAGGAAACGTTTGGGTTGCTTCGTTTCGGTTTCGAAGTCGTTATGGCATGTGGGGCCACTACAGTGAAGGCTTAAAACTATCGTTTGATCGTGCAACTGTTAGGCTCCTTAGAGAGTAACGGCTCTTAATTGGGTCTAACGGCTCTAAGAGCTAACAGCTATTTTGGGTTCGGAGAGCTCTCGATTTTGAATCTTCCCTCTGAACACCTTCGACCAGATCCTGACTCTAGAGAATTTTCATTTCCAAAGGCATTACTACAAATGGTTGTAAGGACTTTCGATTTTTTATAAGTCCTTAGCATGAAAATATTTCTTGCGTATACTACTCTCTTCATTGCACAGGTCATTCGGAGAGACGTATTTGAGGGGCTACTATTGGGGGAAAATACTTCATCCTCAACATCGTTCAAAATATCTAAAGATAAAAGAAAGTTAGAAGCCCTGATCTCTGGAGGTCCTAACAGCCATCAAAGCTCTGCTACCTCTAGAGCATTCCGAGACAGAGGTTACCAATAAGGCTTCAGCATGACAAAGGATCCAGAAGCACCTTTATCGGAGGGGCACTGCCAGCAAGGATGGAAGAACTACTTTCTCACTGTTGACTTGGTCTTTTACCCTTTTAACCCTATGAAGAATACTAAACAGTATCTACTAGGTCGGTTGAAATTAGAGGGTAAAGAGGTCTTTTCCCAATTTATTTTGTCTATAAATACCCCTCTTTGTTATGTAAGAGGGATCGAATATTCAGATATTCAATATACACTTCGTACTATATCAAACTATTATCCAATTCAGAGGCTTAGAACAATCCGCATTGATAGACACTTCGTTTGTCAATCTTTCAAGTTTACTAAAAGTTGTTAGCGTAATCGTTTGTGCCAACACACTTGTTCTTGAGCTTGTTGTTCTTCCATAGTTTCAACCAGAGATAGGGAAGCATTTGAAGCAACATCAGCCGCCTTCTTGGCTACAAGTTTCTGAAAAAGAGACGCAATGTCTCCATTCCACTTCATATCTAAATAATTCCAATAAACAATGTTGGTAAGTTGCAAATTTATTAGAAATATATAATAAAATAAATCTAAAAATAAATTAAACTATAAATAAATAAATTAAATTTAGATGTACTTCCTAATTTAAATTAAAACTTGCTTGCTACATGTCTCATCGTGTGGCCTTATGTAATTATATAGGGAAAAACTAATTAAGGAAAGGCAAACCTAATTAGGCTTTGTTGTGGCCGACTGGATGAGGCAAAAAGGCAAAATGTCTCACTGTTCTGGATGCAGTGGTGCTACTGGTGCAGTGCCCAGTGGTCGCGTGGGATCCGCAGTGAACAGGAGTGAACAGGACAAGGCGTGGAGAAAGCTACTACAACCTGTCGTGTAGTCGCCAAATAGTGGCCATCCTGGACCCACGGTGAATAGGGTGCGTCCTAATATTTGTCGGATCACCAGGAGAGAGAATAGAATGCAACAACCGAAAAATTTGACTAAATAATAAAAATATTTAGACACCAACGCATATATATACCCTTACTGTAGGCTTGGGCCCAAGGTATGCCCGGCATACCAGGTGGGCCCGCCACTGGTCATAGAGAAACTCTTTTCCTCATTTTTATCATCGTTTTGATATGATTTTCATGTGATCATCATCGGTGAGCTCTCAACCCCGAACCACTATAGAGGAGGAGAAACGACAATGATGATGAAGAAGAATAGATCCGAGGTAGTCATGGTGGGGCTCTTTTCATTATTTTTGTCATTGTCTCAATGTGCTTTCCATGTGGTCATTGTCAGTGAGGCTTCTACCTTGAGCTAAAATAGAGGAAAGGCGATAATAAAGAAGAACAATATAAAAAGGTGATAACAATGAGGGAGAGCAAAAGTAGGATTTTGTGAAGCAATGTGTTTATAGCAAAAAATGGCATCAATGGTCAAATTAGCAAATACTGGAAAAAATTAGTTTTGACCAAAAAATATGCCAACCTAGCAAAGGCCGGTCTGACCGGCTATGGTAGGTCGGTCCAACCGGGCAGGTCTGGTCAGACCGGATCCATGGGCTCGATCAGACCGGCCAGGGTCTGGATTTCAGATCCAAGTGGGATTCGAGATATTTTTGCCCAAAACTTATCTCAACAGAATTTTGGACGCATCTAACTCTATCTCTAGCCAGGGATAGTCCACCCCCCTATAAATACTAGGGGGAAGGCCGATTCAAAGCCCCCCCAACATTCCAATCCAAAGCCCTAGCTTTGAATTCGTTTTTACTTTCCTTACTTTTCCGCATCTTCGTGGGTTTGCTTGAAAGCCCTCCGTCTGTTGCGTCTGTAATCACGGTAACCCTTGTTGGTTTGCTCGTGAACCCCCGTTAATCCACGTAACATATTGCTATCCTTTTTATCGGTTTTATCACCCCTACCTGGCAATTCGGCCCTCTGGCCGAATTGTGTTTGATCTATTATTGTTTTTGCATGCCAATTGTCTCATTAAACATCCTTGCGAAGATTGGGAGCAATTGGAGATCATTTGCTATGGCTGCCGAGGCTCAACAGATCGGATCTGTCACCCCGGTCCGACGGCGTTGAGGTACCGGTCTGACCGGAGCCCCTCGTCACGCCGTTGTCGGCAACAGCGGGTCCGATCGACGGCTCTCCGTCGGTCCGACCGGGATCCTTCGCACCGGGCGCGCCGAAGCCGAAGCACGAGCCCTCCGAAGCCCTGCACGCCGGACCTCCATGCGGTCGAAGGCCGACGTCCGGAGGTCCCTTCGCCCGGTGTGACCGGGAAAGCATGGTCGGTCCGATAGACGAGGTTTCGCTGGTCCGATCACCGGATCTGCGCTTCGCATCTGACTTCGGGGCACCGCCCGAAGCCCCTTCGCAGCCCCTCGGTCCGACCAGGGTTATACCTCCGGTCTGACCGGGCTTGAGGCCGAAGGTGTCTCAAGGACCCTTCAGACCAGCAACCGCTATTGCTCCGAATCGGCCTCCAAATTGGCCGAGTCCAGGTATTTTGGTCATTTTGTTACTATCTACATTGCTATCAATACTTTCGGCCAATTGGATTAAAGTACTAGTTATTTATCTGATTGCTTGGCGACTCCAAATCCCTTGTCACTATCTAGAGTAGTCGGAACGCGGCGTCGGTATCGTTGCGATACTTTTGGACGTCGAACCGGCCCAAGTGCGGGGGCGCATTTCTGTGTCAACACACTTTCTGGCGACTCCGCTGGGGACAACGACAACCATGACTACTACCTCCACATCGGCGGTGGGTACATCTACTACGGCTACTTCCACTACATCATCGATGAACATTGCGGGGAGTGCGAACATCGACGACCGCAACATTATAACACCCACCATGGCGGGACATATCTAAGGAAGACCGAGCAAAGATCGAAGCGAAAAAGAGAGAACTCGAAGAACTGATGCTCAGATATTGCATAAAGACGCGCTCGGGCTTCGTCATGCATGACACCCTCAACTTGGCCCAAGTACGCCTGTCATCACCCCTCTATCTGCCTAACAAGTGGACCGTAGGATAGCTGCGTCTATTGATCAAGCGGTTAGCGCCTCGCTAGCCAATAAACTAGAACCCGCAGTTATATCACAAGTGGCAGCTGTGTTTAGGAGATTCGGTTTTACTGAGGCCGATTCACCAGCACCAATTACTAGTATTCCGCCAGCATAGCATATCTATAGCAGAACCGACGGTAATACTGGGAGGACCATCACGTTTCTGGCTACTTCCTCCACAGCCGAAACACATAGCTACTCCTATGGACAGGCAAACCCAGCTTACCAGGTGCCACCACCGCCTGCACCCATGCCTGCTTTGCCACCGCCACTAGCACTGCATACTCCTATACCATAGCATAGGCCAGAGCATGTCGATATACCACCACGCGTCCCGCCACCGCATGAAAGGCACGCACAGGCATTAGATCACGACGATATCGAGGAGCATATTCGCGCACTATTTAGGGAATGCACCGGCATTGCACCTCGGGACAGAGCTAGGGTTTATCGAAAACCATATCTCGACCACTTTGACACTATTCCATATCCTCGCGGCTATAGAGTCCCATATTTCACGAAATTTTATGGCGAGTGTAGTAAATCCACATTAGAACACGTTAGCCAGTTTCTAGCACAATGTGGCGAAGCTAGCGGATTAGATGCATTAAAACTCAGATTATTCTCCTTGTCATTATCCGGCACTGCATTCACTTGGTTTTCGGCACTCCCGCCGAACTCCGTCCAAACATGGGCTCAATTGGAGCAGAAGTTTCATGATTATTTCTACACGGGTGAGACCGATCTTAGGCTATCACACCTCATAGCAGTTAGGCAAAAATCTGGCAAAAGTGTTTCTAAGTATGTTAAACGTTTTAGAGACACCAGGAATAAATGCTTCAGCCTAAACATATCGGAAAGGGATCTAGCAGATCTAGTTTGCAATGGCCTACGGGCAGAAATTAAGGAGTGTATGGACAATCAAAACCTCTTGGACGTTAGCCAGGTATTGCAGCAAGCTCTGGTCCAGGAAGGCCGGGCAAAAGATAGAAAATTCGTCAAACCTTTTAACAAACCAAGGGCTGAGATCCACACCATGGAGCACTCCGATGAGGAAGAATCCAAGGAGGAAGGGGATCCGGCCGACACCTACACGGTCGAATGGACTTGGAGCACAAAGTTTAAACTCGTCATCTGCTCCGAATTGCGGCCATCTCCCTCTAAGAGTCGGCCTAATGAAGTTAGATATTCGTTCGACGTAACTAAATGTGATAAAATATTTGATTTCCTATTGAAAAATCAGCTTCTACGGCTGTCGAAAGGGCAAGTTATGCCATCCGCCGACGAGTTAAAAAAGCGTCCCTACTATAAGTGGCATGACTCGCACTCTCACTACACTAACGATTGTAACGTTTTTCGTCGACAGATACAATCATCCATAGAGGAAGGACGATTGAAAATAGAAGCAAATCCAAAAAGGAAATTAGACAAAGACCCTTTCCCTATGAACAACGTTGATCTAGAAGGGAAGAAGGTGTTGATTCGGCCAGAGCAGGCCGAGTCGGCTAAGGGAAAGGCGATCGTCATAGGAGACGCTCGCACACGCACCCTTGTGCCAAAGAATCCAGAAGTAGGAGTGTGGAAAGAAAATATTAAGCCATCATCTTCGGCCAACCATCGCAAAAGGCCGAAGGTGACTTACAGGATGCTTTTGGACAAGCACCAGCGAAGGTCTGAGAGGAGAGGTGTTCGCCCGTGGGCTCCGGGACGGTCGAAGCCCCCTGAGAGAACGAGCCCCGCAAGGGTCGAGTTCGGACCTCGAGGCCTGAACCCCTACTCGGAGTGGATACAGCCTCCGGCAGGGTTCGAACCGTAGTGGACGAACCCCCCTCCGAGTTGGTCCCAACCTCCAGCTGGGTTCGGACCCCAGTGGTCAAACCCTCATCCGGCTTGGCCCCTGTTTTCGGGAGGCTTCGAGCCTCAGTGGACAGGCCCACCTCCTCCGGAGGGTTTCCAACCTCTGGGTGGATCCAGGCCTTGGTGGCCGAACCCACCACCTTCGAGCGGTTTGCAGCATCCGGAGGGACTCGGCCTCTAATGGCCGGGCCCGCCTCTGCCGTGGGCTAATTTACCTTCGTCTTGGCAGGACCCCTCACTGGTCTGGTCCGAGGTACCATCGACGTGGCCGGACTCCCGACTAGCCGACGGGGTTGGCACTCAGTGGGCGAGGCCGCTAGAACCCCCAATGCCACCGCCCTACTGCTGGGCGATAGCTCCGATTTGGCCTCCGCCAATGGAGAACTTCATGCAATGTTCGGCTACGAACACTTGCGCCCCGACACAGGATAACAACATTGTTCATCGCTTGTCCGTGGTTCCCTAGAACTAGACTCCACGAGATACCGCCGAAAGGGGTGAATATGGGGACGCCTCAGAGGATATAATCATCAAGGTCGGATCCTAGGAGGTCCCAATCCCGAAGGATACCCCGACGGGAATGCGCGAAGCCTTAGAAGAAGCTCGGTCTGACCGGCCTACTGTGGCCGGTCCGACCGACCTTATGACAGTTTTCGGCATAGTCCGGTCTGACCGGCTCGCCACGGCCGGTCTGACCGATCAGGACCAGGAGACCTCTCATGGCAAACGGAAGGCGCTCGAGGCCGATACAAGTATGCCCCCTTCGGCTAAAAGTGTTAGAAGCAAGATGGTGGCACCCGGCACCCGTCCTCAGCCATCATGGGCACCCCCAGGGATGACCAAATCACAAAAGAGGAGGTTGCAACACTTGCGCGCATAGGAGATACGGGAAGAGAAGGCCGAGGAGGCACGGGACGCACTTTTTGAGGAGATCCATCCTCGGCCCACTATGAAGAAAGTCTAGAGAGCCAGGCCAGTCACAGTCGATGACTCAGCCCCCGTTGTCAGCTTCGACGAAGACGATTTACTCGACGACAACTACACTCCCATCTCCGAGGGGCCGGCTCCTCAGGTGATGGACGTTGGCGTCATCGTGTTGCCTTTCGAGTTCGCTCCACTGCAGGAGGAGGCTGGGGTTGCTCAGCTAGACCTCGGCCCACGAGACGACCTATTCGAGAAGCCCGGAGATACGAACTGTCACCTGAGACCCCTCTACATAAGGGGGCACATCGACGGGAGGCCCATCTCGAGGATGCTTGTTGATGGTGGCGCCATCGTGAACCTAATGTCATACTCCCTTCTAAAGAAGCTCGACAAAGATGAAGACGACCTAAAGAAGACCAACGTCACCCTCAACAGCTTCAATGGCGACACGACAGAAGCCAAGGGGTACTGTCCCTAGAACTGACGGTGGGAAACAAGATGCTACCTACCGCTTTCTTTGTCGTCGACGTACAGGGTAACTATAATGTATTGCTTGGGCGTCACTGGATCCACGCAAATCAGTGCGTACCATCCACCTTGCATCAGCACCTCATACAATGGGATGGCGACGAAGTTGAGATAGTGTACGCCGACACATCGGCCCATGTTGGTTTGGCCGATGCGTCTGACGACGCCACCCATGATGAGATAGAGTGTTTGTCGGGACGGGACCTCTTGGATTATGACTTTGTTAGTGTATCAGAGGGGAGGTTCGTCCCTATCTCCGTGAAGCCGGCTAGTGTGGCTCGGTTGTGTTTAAGATAGGAGAATGTCTAGCGCTAATCTTGATTGGATAAAGTCTCGCGTGGAGCAGTATCGGTCTTCTCAAGACGGTATCGCCGAAGCCATTGAAGATTTTAGCCAGGTAGATAAATTAGGTCAAGGCTTCTCGTCGGCCGACCCTTTGGAACAAGTAGACATAGGAGATGGTAGTGTTCCAAGGCTGATGTTTGTAAATTAGAATTTGAATAATGATGTAAAGGTCGAAGTAATAAAGTTGCTTCGATCGTATGTTGATTGCTTCGCATGGGATTACAGCGAGATGCCCGGGCTAAGCCGAGAGCTCGTTGAGCATCGGCTCCCTATCAAACCCGGATTTAGGCCTTATAAACAGCCGCCGCGCCGCTTCAATTCGGCCATATATGACCGAGTTAAAGAAGAGATCGAACGTCTATTAGCAGCAGGTTTTATTAGGCCATGCAGGTACGCGGAATGGGTCACCAACATCGTGCCTGTCGAGAAGAAGGAGAGTGGCAAGATCCGCATCTGCGTCGATTTCAGGGATTTAAACAAGGCTACTCCGAAAGACGAGTATCCCATGCCTATAGCCGACATGTTGATCAACGATGCCTCGGGACATAAGGTACTAAGTTTTCTTGATGGCAACGCTGGTTATAATCAAATCTTTATGGCCGAAGAAGACGTCTTTAGGACGGCTTTTCGCTGCCCAGGTTTTGTCGGTTTGTTTGAGTGGGTAGTAATGACGTTTGGTTTAAAGAATGTTGGCGCCACGTACCAACGTGCCATGAACTTGATCTTTCATGACTTGCTAGGGGTTATGTTAGAAGTTTATATAGATATGTTGTGGTCAAATCGGACACTATGGAGAACCACCTCGCTGATTTGAAAGATGCTTTTGAAAGAATGCTACGGTATGGCTTGAAAATGAACCCACTCAAATGTGCTTTTGGTGTGTCGGCGGGGAAGTTCTTGGGATTCATGATTCATGAAAGAGGCATCGAAATTGACCCTAAGAGGCTTGAGAAAATTAGGGGACGCGTAGCGCCGACATGTAAGAAAGATGTACAGAAATTGCTAGGCAAGGTTAATTATTTGCGGCGCTTTATATCTAACCTGTCTGGGAAAATTGATGCTTTCGTCCCAATACTCCGGCTAAAAAATGAAGCCGAGTTCACTTGGGGGCAAGCCAGCAACGTGGGTTCGAGAAAATCAAAGAGTGCTTATCGACGCCACCGGTGGTAAGGGCACCGAAGGCCGGGATCCCATTTCGGCTCTATGTTTCCACAGAAGAGAGCGTAATTGGGGCCGTGTTAACTCAAGACGTTGAAGGGAAGGAGTACGTCGTCACCTTCTTGAGTCGTCGACTTCTGGACGCTGAGACCAGGTACGTGTTTGTGGAGCGTTTATGTTTGTCACTCTATTATGCGTGTACCAAACTACGTCATTACCTTCTCCCTAGCACATGTATTGTCACTTGCCAAACAGATGTCATAAAATACATGTTGCAAAAGCCGATTCTAAGTGGTAGAATCGGCAAGTGGGCGTATGCGGTAATCGAATATGATTTGGCTTATGAACCATTGAGATCCATGAAAGGCCAAGTCGTGGCTAATTTTATAGTAGATCACCACGTGGATGTCAATTGGGGCAATGAACTCGCCTTAATTGAAGCATTACCATGGAAACTTTACTTCGATGGTTCGTCTTGCAAAAATGGCCAAGGTATTGGAGTGGTACTCATATCACCAAGTGGTATGCACTTTGAAACCTCGGCCCGTTTGGAATTTCACTCGACTAATAATCAAGCCGAATATGAAGCCCTATTGCTAGATCTTGAGTTGTTAAACTCCATGGGTGTGAAATATGTTCACGCATACGGTGATTCATTACTAGTTGTAAAACAAGTAGCCAGGCTCGCTCAATGTTTTAATGGTTTGTTAAATAGCTACCTGGACAAGTGTTTAGACTTGATTTCTGCCTTTGATGATTTTGAAATCACTCATGTGTCTAGAGAAGTCAACTCACTTGCAAATGACTTGGCTCAACAAGCATCAGGCTATCAAATTAGGAGGGGCAAATTCTACACGCGGGAAAAGCCGATGCTTGGAGATGATGTGACACCCGAGGGGCCTACAGTCGGTCTGACCGGCTTTTTGGGCACGGTCCAACCGACCTTGCGCACCCAGTCTGACCGACCATGTCAGGACGGTCAGACCGAATTATGTCAGATGACTAGCGATAGCCGGTTTAACCGGGCCAACAGGGGCGGTCCGACCGACCATTGTTAGGAAGGTTTAGTGCTCGGGGGGCAGGTCCAACTTATGAATCTTGAAGCCAGTTATAGCAGGAATTTGGCCATTGCTCCTCTAGTTAGTGAGGACGATTGGAGAATCCAAATCGTCCAATATTTGAGGGACCCAACCCAAAAGGTTGATCCGAAAGTTCGGCGACAGGCTTTCAAATTTGTTTTACTCGATGGTGTGTTATATCGCCGAACTATTGATGGGGTACTTTTGAAATGTTTGGACCCCGATCAAGCTAGAGTTGCTGCAGGTGAAGTGCATGAAGGGCTTTGCGGTACTCATCAGTCGGCCCCAAAGATGAGTTGGATGCTCAAAAGGGCAGGTTTTTATTGGTCGACTATGACTGAAGACTGTTTTAGGTACTACAGAGGGTGTAAAGCTTGTCAGGAGTTTGGGAATATTCAGCTAACACCCGCGTCGGCACTTAACCCTATTATTAAACCATGGCCGTTCCGAAGTTGGAGTTTAGACTTCATCGGCCAAATTCACCCTCCGTCCTCGAAAGGGCATCGTTTCGTGTTGATGGCAACAGATTATTTTACCAAATGGACCGAGGTCGTGCCGCTCAAGAACATGACTCACAACAAGGTAATTGATTTCATCTTGAAACACATCATACATAGATTCGGCATTCCCCAAACTCTCACTACGGACCAAGGCACTTCATTTGTCGCTAAAGAGGTGAGGGACTTTGTCGAATACTATGGGATCAAATTGGTAAATTCTTCCCCATAGTATGCTCAGGCCAATGGTCAGGCAGAGTCTAGTAACAAAATTGTAATTAAATTGATCAAGAAAAAGATTGAGGAGTTTCCAAAAAGGTGGCACGAGATACTTTCTGAAGCTTTATGGGCTAGTAGAGTTGCAAAGCATGGTGCCACTAAAGTCAGTCCTTATGAGTTAGTGTATGGACAAGAAGCCGTTCTACCGGTAGAGGTGGATCTCAGCTCACTTAGATTTCTTAAACAAGACGGCTTATCGGTCGACGAATATGAGACACTTCTAAAGGATAATTTAGAAGAGGTGACCGATAAGAGGTTGAAGGCTCTGGAGGCGATAGAGAGAGATAATAGAAGAGTAGCTAGGGCCTACAACAAGAAGGTCAAGGCAAAATCATTTCAAATCAATGATTTAGTATGGAAGATGATTTTGCCATTAGGTACTAGGAGTTCAAAATTCGGTAAATGGTCGCCTAGTTGGGAAGGACCTTTTAAGGTAGTCAGAATCGCTCCGGACAACGCATATGTCCTAGAGTATTTACAAGGAGAGCGATTTCAAATGGCTTTGAATGGTAGATATTTAAAAAAGTACTTCCCAAGTGTGTGGCAAAACGCTTGAAGTGTTAAAGGCTGATACTACAGGTATCGCCCAAGGCCCGACATGCTTTTAGCTCACTAAGTTTGCTAAAAGGCAAGGGGCATGTGTTTATAGCAAAAATTGGCATTAATGGTCAAATTAGCAAATACTCGAAAAAAGTAGTTCTGACCGAAAATATGCCAACCTAGCAAAGGCCGGTCTAACCGGCTATGGTAGGTCGGTCCAATCGGGCAGGTCCGGTCAGACCGGATCCATGGGCTCGGTCAGACCGGTCAGGGTCTGGATTTTAGATCCAAGTGGGATTCGAGATATTTTCGCCCAAAACTTATCTCAATAGAATTTTGGACGCATCTAACTATATCTCTAGCCAGGGATAACTAGTCCACCCCCCTATAAATACTAGGGGGAAGGCCGATTAAATCCCCCCCCCAACATTCCAATCCAAAGCCCTAGCTTTGAATTCGTTTTTACTTTCCTTACTTTTCCGCATCTTCGTGGGTTTGCTTGAAAGCCCTCCGTCTGTCGCGTCCGTAATCACGGTAACCCTTGCTGGTTAGCTCATGAACCCCCCGTTAATCCACGTAACGGATTGCTATCCTTTTTATGGGTTTTATCACCCCTACCTGGCAATTCGGCCCTCTGGCCGAATTGTGTTTGATCTATTATTGTTTTTGCAGGCCAATTGTCTCATTAAACATCCTTGCGAAGATTGGGAGCAATTGGAGATCGTTTGCTACCGCTTTCGAGGCTCAATAGATCAGATCTGTCACCCCGGCCCGACCGGCGTTGAGGTACCGGTCTGATCGGAGCCCCTCGTCGCGTTGTTGTCGGCAACAGCCGGTCCGATCGACGGCTCTCCGCTGGTCCGACCGGGATCCTTCGCACCGGGCACGCCAAAGCCGAAGCCCGAGCCCTTCGAAGCCCTGCGCACCGGAGCTCCACGCGGTCGAAGGCCGACGTCCGGAGGTCCCTTCGCCCGGTGTGACCGGGAAAGCACGGTCGGTCCGACCGACGAGGTTTCGCCGGTCCGATCGTCGGATCCACGCTTCGCATCTGACTTCGGGGCACCGCTCGAAGCCCCTTCATAGCCCCTCTGTCCGACCGGGGTTATACCTCCGGTCTGACCGGACTTGAGGCCGAAGGTGTCTCAAGGACCCTTCGGACCAGCAACCGCTATTGCTCCGAATCGGCCTCCGAATTGGCCGATTCTAGGTATTTTGGTCATTTTGTTACCATCTACATTGCTATCAATACTTTGGGCCAATTGGATTAAAGTACTAGTTATTTATCTGATTGCCTGGCGACTCCAAATCCCTTGTCACTATCCGGGGTAGTCGGAACGCGGCGTTGGTATCGTTGCGATACTTTTGGACGTCGAACCGGCCCAAGTGCGGGGGCGCATTTCTGCGTCAACACAATGGCAATAATTATGTACCCTTTGTTGAAGCAATTCAATATCGATGAGCTCATGGTCGGGTGGAGCATTAAGTAACGTCGATCACCGTCGAGTAGATCTTACAGTGACGTTGGCAACCACCGATAGAGCTCGAAATGAGAATGGTAAATATCAAGTAGATAGAGCAAAGGAGGAATGTTATAGAATGGTTGAGAATAAAGACTGAAGAGAAGAGACGGGGCTTTATAATAGTGTGTGTATGTTTTGGGGCTAGTGTTCTTCTACCCGTCTAAATTTTCAAAAATTTTCATATGTGCCAGTCTTTAGTGACATGTCTAGATATTTATGCGTCACTAAATGTATGTCTTTAATGACGAATCTAGATATTCACGCGTCACTAAAGGTAGGTTTTTAGTTATGGGTCTCATACCTGTCACTAAAGGTAGGTCTTTAATGATGGGTCTCAACGTTGCCCATCACTAATGATCAGTTTGGAATTTGGTAACTCTTTAGTGATAGTTCTTTAGTGACGATTGTAAATACACTCATCACTAAAGGTATATTAGTGATATGTGTCTTTTATCCGTTACTAATGTTACGTCACTAAAAATCATTTGTGTAGTAGTGTAACAAACTTTTGGCAGTGAGTTTTAATTTGGTTATGAGGATTTAGTGAAGCATATATATATATATATATATATATATATATATATATATATATATATATATATATATATATATATATATAAAGAGAGGGAGAGAGAAACGGTTTGACGACATTGCAGTCTTAAGACGACCATATTATATGATAAATAAAGGTGACCTGACCAGATGTTACGTTAAGTTTCATGCATATATATTACTCCTTTCATTTTAAAATATAATTATTTTTATCATTCAAATTTTGTCATAATTATTAAAACTTCTATAATTTTCTTTTCTAAATATTACTATTTTACCCCTATCTAAAGTACTAATTGCATATGTAGTACTAGTTGTCTCTACTATTTACTTTACATTTATGAGGGTAGTTTAGTTTTTTTGTTTACATCTTAATAAATATGTCCGAATTTAGAAATAACTATAATTTAAAACAGAGCAAGTAATATATTATGGTAATGTCAGAATTAATATGTCGAACTGAACAAGTACTAATATACTATAGAAACTCATCGTAATAATACATCGTCAGTCCTACAATATAACTCACATTAGTTTAAATTTTATCTCAAATATAACAACTAAATATTTATAAAAGGTAATTTTTCCTACAGGTACTTGTATTGTCATTGAATTTATTACACGATACTTCAACCACTCCAAGAATTGAAGTGTATTATGATTTTTACACATCTCTTTAATACTTCTGCTCAAAGCTAAGACACTATATTTTATGATAAATCAAGTAATTATAAAGTGGGAGACGAGGAGTGGAATAAATAAAATAAATTTAGTTGAATTGAAGTGCATGAGCTTCAAACTCCCGTAGTCCCATGTAGAACCAAAGTGATTTGATTGTGAAAGGCATAGTGTATCGGAGTTCCATTGGCTATTATGCTATTAGATTAGCTACATCCTCTGCACGATACCAATCTTGAAAAATTCCTACAGTGAAGAATTTGAAGAACACTGTCAAAAATATGATCCGGAATATTTTTCGAATAGATTTATAAAGCCCGAGTGGAGGAAAGGTCACCAGCCACTACATCAAAGACAATCAGTCAATATTAACTAGTCTGCTAGCAATTGGGAAGCCGAGAGTTCCCTGAGTTTAGCAGTCAAGAGTCCTTCCCAAGTGTCGGTCATTAACCATGATATTATCATTTAGTCTACTCCTTTAAACTTCGTGATTATATAGTTAATATAGACATTACTACATAGAGTCATTAATCATGATATTACCATTTATCCTCATAATTGGTCATTAATATGGCGCCTTAATCATCATTTGTAACCCCTAAACTCTCTCATATAAAGAGATCAGAGGGAGCCTATAAAAGACACGTTTTTTTCATATTCTCAAAGCAGAGTCCACTTTTCTAAGTTATTATTCTCCGAGGTCTAAATCTATCTAAATCCCTTTATCTTTGTCTCATTATTTAAAATAACCATTGAATCATAACCCACAGTACATCGTTGTGGAACCAAAGCTAGAGGCTAGAGCAACTAGACCTAAAACTACGCTCAACTCCTCAATATTATTTAGATTTTATTGATTTCTTTTTGATGTTTTTAAAGATCTAGATGAAGTGAATTAATTTAGTCCCAAAATTAAAAAGTATTTATTGGTTTCGCTCCGCGCGCAATAGCATGGAAAGTGACGTTATTTCTGCCAAAGTCACATGCGTTGAGAATGGAGATGGGTCAAAGGCTCAAATTCTCAAAGGCGTACCGTGGCACATGTATAGGCACGTGGAAAATGATGTGACTTCGTACTCCGCATTTCATAATTGTAGTCTCAAAAATACTGTGTGCTTCCAGAAAAAAGAAAATTGTAGCGCCTCCTCACCACAGTATGCATGCCAGTAAAAGTACTAAATAAATCATATATAATATTTATATCCATTATTTGGTTCGATTTAACTCATTCCGACTCCGTTCTTTTTTACTTTTATGATGATTGATGATAGATTATTCGTGTCGTGTATTAGAAGAATATTTATTAAAATTTTAAATTAGCATTATATTTTGTTTCTACATAATTTTTATTTTTTTCTAGTATTTAATTTATTTATATAAGTCAACGTCTATCTTGATGATCTATCTATCTGTCGTCGTGATCATATATCAGACTCTCAAGAGAATGGTATTTTGTTTTATGAGGTGTACGTCATGCATAGTTACGAATGTAGTTTTATGAGGTGTATAGAGTTAATTAAGGATAATATATGGTTTTACATATATAGCGCTCATAAAGATCGGACTCTTAAAAGAATCACATTCAATCTGTTTCGTGAGGTGCAGTGGCTTATGTTTTATGAGGTGCATGGCTTATTAGTTATGTATATAGTTTCATGAGGCGGCGTAGTTAAATATATATAGTTATACATATCACGTACGATATGATGTGTCTCTAATTACATACATGTGCAGCTCCAACGGGGAGTTTGCAGCGGTCCTTAAAGAAAGAACGGTTTTTTTTAGCAGCGATGCTTAACAACAGAAAACACTATTTAATGTTGCATGACTAGCTAAGTAGTTGTAGTAATTAATTAACCAATAAATATAGCACTAATATTTATTTTTGCATTGGGACATAGGACTCTCAAGAAAGATGTTTAATTTTTTCTTATACTAAACACCTATATTAGCACTAAGCACCGGAGATGTGTACTAAATACGAAAAAAATGATTTCTCACGTGGAAACCAAGAGAAAATTACGATTAGTTTCCTTCCACCCACATACGCGCCATGCATTCCTTTTTTGCACAACTCTGATTCTCTTCGGCGCTATAAAAACATAGAGGCTGGTACACACAGTTCTAACCCTCAAAATTCTTTTAATCCGATCAACATTAGTATTGGAAGAAAAACGTTCTGCTGTGCTGCTGCCGTTGATCCGTAGAACAAGAAGACAAGAATGGCTTCAAACAATAGTTAGTAACTCTAATATTTTCACATCGGAGTAATCATATACTTAGCACGTGTTTATTTAGAAATTATGAGATCACTAATACTAAAGTGGTTTTACGAGGGTATATACTGCGTCTCTTTGTGATATTTATGCCTGCATCTTTTTGCTCGAAATTAACTCATCGGTCAAGCTATCCAGAGTGATCATTATTCTTCCTCCTTGAGCATGCTATTCCACTCTCTCGCGGCGACCTCACCAGCTGATTTGGCAACGTATGTACGTACTCAGAGTAGCACGTTGATTTGGCGTAGAAAAACCGTAACCGGGAATTAAATGCGGCTTGAAACTTCTACACTCCGAGGCTCCGAGCTGAACTAGCCAAGCCAGTAGCCACCAAGCCGATCAAAGCGCGAAATTTTCAAAGCCAAGGAGAGATCAAACAGGCGACGCGAGAAGAGTCGACATGGGAGAGGAACGTGCACCACGTAACTTTAAATAATTTAGCTAAGAAATCCCGAGCGATCTGAGGTCAAAGCTTGCTTGCAGAACGTTCCGTGGTCAGCGCGCGCCGCTCCCCCACCCTCCTCCCCGCCCCGTCCGGCAACCACGACCACTCCCAACGCCGATCGATCGGTCACCACCATCACCTCCTCCTCCTCCCTTATTATAAAATTCCACCGCCCGGCCGGCCGCCGTGCAGCTCGATCGATCCATTGCACACCAACCTACTTGAATTCGTCCATCGATTGATCGATCTATCGATCGGCAGATCACCACCTCGGCGCCCGCCCGCGTTTAGAAACGCTGGTTACTGTACATTCGCGCGTGCGCGCCCGCGGTCGCAGTGAAAGATTAATCCACCACCAAACCGAGACCTCCGCCTCACTCGATTGGTCGATCAATCTCTCTTCGTGGACTTCGCGTCTCATCCATCTGGCATCTCTACCTCCCGGCCGGCCTTATAAACTCTAGCTCCAAGAAGCTTTCCCATTTTGACCAGAGCCTTCTCCTGCTTCGATCTCCTAGGCCCTAGTTACATGTGTAGATAGGCATATGGCATATGCATAGTGTGGTACTGTGGTGTAGGTAATATTGGTACGATAGAGAATCTTTATGGAGGTGTTGTCGGCGGCGGCGGTGGAGGTGCCGTCGTACTTCGTGTGTCCGATCTCGCTCGAGATCATGAGGGACCCGGTGACGCTGTCGACGGGGATCACCTACGACAGGGAGAGTATCGAGAAGTGGGTGTTCACCGGCGGCCACAGGGAGTGCCCCGTGACCAAGCAACAGCTGGGGGCCGGCGACCGGGAGCCCACGCCGAACCACACGCTCCGGCGGCTCATCCAGGGGTGGTGCGCCGTGCACGCAGTCGAGAGGTTCCCTACCCCGCGTCCTCCTGTGGACGCTGCGAGCGTCGCCGCGATCGTGGACTCCGCGAGGCCGCTGCTGCAGCAGCTGGACGCGGGTGGTCAGAAGGAGCTGATGGCTTCCTTGAGGGAGGTCGCCGACATCGTCGACGAGAGCGACCGCAACCGGCGGTGCGTTCAGGGCTCGCCCGGTGCCGTGGAGTTCCTTGTGTCCGTCATCAAGCAGCACGCCTCCGCGGACAATGCGTCCAAGCCTCTGGGTTCTTCCCAGGGTCAGGGAGAGATTTGCGGCGTCCAGGATTCGCCCAAGGAGAACTCGCCGGAGGAGGCGGCTCTAAGCATCCTGCATTCTCTTAATCTCTCCGAGGAGAGCTTGAAGAGGGTCTTAGAAGACGGAAGCGGCGACGACTTCTTGGATACCTTGGCGTGCGTGCTGCGGTGGCCGAGCTACCTCTCGAGGACGTACGGCATTCACCTGCTGAAATCGGCGATCTCGGCGATGCCTGTCGCGCGGCTGACATCGGCGAGCGCCGACCTCATCTACGGCGTGGTGAGAGTGGTGGCGGATAGATTATCAGTTAAGGCGGTAAGGGTAGCGCTTCACGTGCTCTGCCGGCTCTGCCCGTGGGGCCGGAACCGCGTCAAGGCGGTCGAGGCCGGCGCCGTGTCGGCGCTCGTGGGCCTCCTCCTCGACGAGGGCTGCGGCAGCTGCGACGGCCGTGGCGACAGGCGCGCGTGCGAGCTCGCAATTGTGGCGATCGACCATCTGTGCGGCTGCGCCGAAGGGCGTCTGGATCTGGTGGCACACCCGGCTGGGCTGGCGGTGGTGGGCAGAGTGGCGACACGGTTGTCCCCCGCGGGGACCGAGAGCGCCGTCCGCGCTCTGCACGCGTTGGCGAGGCACTCGGCCACGCCGGCGGTGCTGCAGGAGATGCTCGCTGTCGGGGTGGTGGCGAGGTTGCTATTCCTGGTGCAAGCCGGCGCCTCCGGCGACCGGCCGAGGGAGAGGGCGAGGGAGATGCTAAAGATGCACGCCAGGGTCTGGAAGGGCTCGCCGTGTTTGGCGTCTCATCTCAATGCATCCTACCCTAGTTGATATCATCATATGCAACAAAGGATTATTAGCTCGAATTACCATTTTTTTCTTGTCTTCTTCATGATCTGATACTTAAAATTGAGTATGATCGTTTTAAGGAATCGTCAAGGCCTCAAGGGTTGTCTTCGAATTTACGGTGACCGACTGGGAGTATATATATTGTAACTATTATAAAGCGGCTAGATGGTCTGTTCGTCTGAGACATTTCCCTTAGAGTGCGTAAAAATAAAAAATAAAAATGTACTTTTACATTTTTAAAAAATTATAAAGAAACTAAGAATTTTGCGCAAAAGCCTTTAAATTTCTAAAAAATCACACAAAACTATAAATTTTGCGTATAGACAAGTATATTCGTTGAAAATTTTCTTATCATCGCAATATATATATATTACTAAACATGTGAGCAATAAATTTATCATACTCTAAATATATTGCCATTAAAATTATGAATCCATTGCAACGCACGGGCACCTTACTAATGAACATATAACGTGCGGACTTGGTCCGCCGTTTCCGTCCGCGCAGCTCGTTTTTCTACATGCAGCGCACGGCGCGTTCCCATCCGCACGCACGTTCCCCGCGCTCCCGGTGCACTCACGACCTCGCCCATCCCACGCTCCTACATGCAACGCGGCACGCGCAACCACTTGCATGCTGCACTGCACGCTGCAGCACGGGAGAAAAGCTGCAGCACGGAAGAAAAGGAAAAGGTAAAAGAGGAAAAAAAATAGAAAAAAGAAAAAGAAAAATGTATTTTGCATAGAAGTACAAATTTTGTTCACGCAGAAACTAAGAATTTTGCTCAAAGACCCTTGGATTTCAAAAAAATCACGCAATACTAAATTTTGCGTATATGTAGTTAGATTTACTGAAAATTTTCTTATTATCGTAGCAATAACATAAGCCCGTCACAAAGCACTAAGGTTCTGTTGCAAAGCACGGACATCTGACTAGTATATATGAAAATACTGATTCCTCTAATATGTGGTCTAAAAGCATGAAGATATAGGCCTATTAGGAAATTCCAGCCTTTTGTTGGGATCCAATGGTTGGGATCTATTTTACGGTGGTCAGGGCTGAAACTTTGTGGCTGTCAACACGAGTTTCACACCATTTGATCTAGGGTTCCTTCCAAACATCCTATGGTTAGTACACGTCTAACGTATTGATTTTAATCCTCTAATATGTGGTCTAAAAGCCTGAAGATATAGGCATGTTATGAAATTCCAGCCTTTCGTTGGGATCCAACGAATGGGATCTATTTTACCGTTGTCAGGGCTGAAACTTTGGGGCTATCAACACGGGTGTCACACCATTTGATCCAGGTTTCCTTCCAAACATCCTATCGTTAGTCCACGTCTAATTAGAGGGGGCATTTTTGGACTAGATAAGAGATTGAATTTACACGCAGGACATTATATTGCAACCACTACATGCCCCTAATATATATGAAGTTATACTACGTGATAGTCGGGAGAGGACGAAAAATTGGCACATAAAATAGTACGGGAGCAGGGTGATTGGTTGCAGGGGCGGACCCATGGGGTATGCTAGGTGGGCCACAGCATATACCCTGGGCCCAAGCCTACAGTAAGAGTATATATATGCGTTGGTTACTAAAGATTTTTATGATTTAGTAAAATTTTTCGGTTGGTGCATTCTGTTCTCTCTCTTGGCGATTCGGCGAATCTAAGGTCGCACCCTATTCGCCGTGGGTCTTGGCCGACCATTATTCGGCGACTGCACGATAGGTTGTAGCAGCTTTCTCCACGCCTTGTCGTGTTCACTCCTGTTCACTGTGGATCCCATGCGACCACTGGGCGCTGCACCGGCAGCACCACTGCATCCAGAATGGTGAGATATTTTGCCTTTTTGCCTCATCTATCCGGCCACCACAAAGCTTAATTAGGTTTTCCTTTCCTTAATTATTTTTTCCTATAAAATTACATAAGGCCACGCGATGAGATATGTAGCAAGCAGTTTTTAATTTAAATTAGGAAGTACATATAAATTTAATTAATTTATTTATAGTTTAATTTATTTTATTATATCTTTCTAATAAATTTCAACTTACCAACATTGTTTATTGGAATTATTTAAATATGAAGAGGAATGGAGACATTGCGTCTCTTTTTCAGAAACATGTAGCCAAGAAGGTGGCTGCTGTTGCTTCAAATGCTTCCCCATCTTCGGTTGAAACTATGGAAGAACAACAAGCTCAAGAACAAGTGAGAGTGATTAATGAAATTGTGGATGATGTGCCTCCGCCCCTGCCACCATCACCATCGCCGTTTTATGATATCAATCGCCTTCCGCATGATCCAGGTAAAAGGAAACCCATTGAAAATTATTTAGTTAATGATCAAGATACAATTCAAATAGCTTATATTATTAAAGGTTCATTTCAGCCTTACACACATGATTTTTCAAAAAGAAAGATTGGAAATAGGGATCGTCAATTTAATTTTATATGGTTTAATAATCATGAGTGGCTCGAATAAAGTATTGAGAAAGATTTTGTGTTTTGCTTTATATGTTACTTTTTTAAGAAAGGTATCGGGCCAGATACATTTATTGTTGGTGACTGGATAAATTAGAATATAGGAGAGAAATCACTTCTAAAACATCTGGGTTCTAAGGCACATAATGCAGCTCAAGAGAGATATACATTGGTTTTAAGAATCCTAAGGTAGCAATTGATTATCACATTGAGAAGTGGACTAATGAGAATCTTCGTATTTACAAGAAAAGATTGACTTATTCACTTAGATGTATCAAGTTTCTTTGCATCAAGGATTAGCATTCCATGGATATGATGAAAATGAAGAATCTACCAATAGAGAAAACTTTCTCGAACTTTTAAAGTTTCTTGCAGGAAACAATGTAGAAGTGAACAAATATGTGTTGGACAATGCGTCAAGTAATTGCACCTTAACTAGCCCAAAGATATAAAAACAAATTATTCAATGTTGTTCCATAGAAACTATAAAGAAAATAATTGAAGAACTTGGTGATGATACATATGCAATTTTAGCTGATGAGTCAAGTGACATATCACATAAAGAACAACTAGCTCTTTGCTTGCGTTATATTGATAAATTGGGAAGGCCTTATGAGCATTTTATAGGAGTTGTTCATGTAGATGATACTAACTCTTTATCGCTGAAGAATGCAATTGAAGATCTACTTATTACTCATGGCTTGACTATGACTAAAATCCGTGGTCAAGGTTATGATGGGGCTAGTAACATGAAAGGAGATATTAAAAGGCTGAAAACACTGATAATGCAAGAGTCACCTTCTGCTTACTATATCCATTATTTTGCACATAAACTCCAACTAGTTCTTGTTGATGTTGCTAAGGGTAACAATGATTGTGTGAGTTTTTTTATCAAGTATCTCTCCTGTTGAATGTTATTGGAGTCTCTTGTAAATGGCATGGCATGCTTCAAAATGCAAGACTTGAGAATATAAAGAAATCTCTTTCTTATGGTGAACTTGAATCTGGCAGTGGATTGAATCAAGAGATGGGTTTGCCTAGGCCTGGTGAGACTCAGTGGGGCTCTCATTATAAGATTATATCCAATATCATTATCATGTATTCCACAATCCATGATGTACTCATAGAACTTGGTGATGATACTGCACATAAAGCTGATTGAACAAAAATACATTTTGTACTTGGAGCATTTGAGAACTTTGAGTTTGTTTTTTACACACTTGATGTTTGTTATTCTTGGATACACAAATGAATTGTCCGAGTGTTTTCAAAGAAGGGAACAAGATATTCTTAATGCAATCTCACTTGTTAATGTGGCAAAGAACAAAATACAACATTTGAGATCTGATGGTTGGAACCAGTTCCTCGAGAGGGTCACTTCGTTTTGTGATAAACATGATATTGAGGTTCCTACTATGGATAATGATTATGTGCCATATGGAAAATCAGCAAAGTATGCTCGTTCTCGAAACCAAACAAACACTACTAGAAAACCCCCTGTAGATACGTTGTAGTAGTAACGCCATTAAAAGCATCTCTACGTCGACATGTAAGATGGTTTTTGACACGATTTGAAAAATGTGTCCGATTGTTACGATATTAGACACGCTTATAGTGTTATTAGTCATATAAAGATATTTTTTAACACGCTATTGAAGTCGTCTCAAAAGGACACGATGTTAGACACGATTTAAAGCATCATTATCCCATAGAGACATTGTAAAGCGTATGAAACAGTTGTTTATAGCTAGGTATAGATGCTTTCTAACTTGATTTGAAAAGCATAGCGAATTGATACAAAGTATAACATGCTGTCAACCGCGAAAAAGCATGTAGATTAGTTGTAAAGCGTATCAAATAACCATAAAAAAACTGACACGGACATAGACGTGCTTTGAGGTGTCATTATCCGCTTGACACAGTTTAAAGCATACCAAAAAATTGTTTATAGCTAGGTATAGATGCTTATAAGCATCTATACAAATTGATACAAAGTTTGACATGCTTATAAGCATAAACAGCATGTACAAAAAATTGTGTACAACTGAAATTAAAAAAAATGTGTCTCATTGGATTTGAACCCGGGTTGAGAGCTTTAGAGCAACGCAGCCTTACCATTGAGTTAGGAGCATATTTGTGATCTATTCACTGGACAAACCATATAAACATATTGAGAAACCAAGGGTTGGTTTCGGTGTTTTGTGATGAGTGATTGACAGGATTTTACCCTCTGTTCGAAGGGTACCTCCGAAGGTGTTCGGAGGTTGTACCTCCGAAGGTGTTCGGAGGAGGGTACCTCCGGAGGGGTTTCAGAGGTTGTACCTCCGAAGGGTGTTCAGAGGTGGTTTGGTTGTTGCAGCTGTGCAGCGGAGTGTGCCTATCGGAGGGGTCCGACAGTACACGATGACTGGGTGTGTACCGAAGGCTTCGGTACTTTGGGCGGTACACCGGAGGGTGTACCGGAGGTTGCTAACCCGGAGAGGTCTCCGGAGTACTGGATACACTTGTCTGTTTGTCTGTGGTGCGCAGGGACTTCGAAGGCGACGGACAAGGTTCGCAGCAGGTGAACTTGGGTCAAGCGGGAGGCTGGATGCCAGGGGAGCGGGGAGCTCCGTCACGGTGGCTGCGAAGGTGGTCCGGGTCGGTCCTCGGGTCGAGGTGCGCCAGGTGAAGGCAGAGAGTGCGGAGCGTGGCTCCGGCTGAAGGTACTCCGAGACAAAGTCCTCGGAGGTGAGGCACTTCGAAGGTACTCCGAACGGAGTGACTTCGGAGTTGGTTGGATCAAGTCCTCTGCGGAGGCAAGGAATTCGAAGTGTGCTCCAGATGGAGACATTCGAAGGTGCCCGACGAAGGTCTCAGAAGTCGAGGTGCATCGAAGGCATGGTCCGGGTGAGGGTCGTCGAGGAGTGTGCTCGGGGAGAGACACTGCGACGAAGTGCTCATGGAATGTTTCATGCGGAGGCCTTGGACGAAGGAGGGACTTCGAAGGGTGGTACTCCGAAGGTGGGGCTTCGGAGTGTGGAAGGCTTCGGAGCGAGGCTAGCTCCGGAGTGTGGTTGTCTTGTGGTGCTTCGGCCTGCATGGCTTCGGTACACGGACTGACGGAGGTCGAGCTGAGAGTAGCTGCGAAGCCGTGGTGGTCCACTCCGGAGGTGTTGGTGCGAAGGCACAAGGGCTTTGACGGCTTCGGCTCAAAACCGTCACTGTATCGAAGGCCATCTTTGGCGAAGCGAAGGCCACCAGGCTCAAGGCTTCTCGCCGAAGCTACCGCACCCTCGCGTGCGAAGGGAGGATTCCAGAAGGTCAAAGACTGCAAAGGCTGACACTATCTGCTCTGTAAAAGGCTGACACTGTCCCCTCTGCAAAGCTGACAGAGAAGCCTCCAGAATAAAGGTGGACTACCTTTTGTACCCCTTAGTTCTGTAGAGACAAATCCTTTGTAAACCCTAGGGGTAAAGTAGTCACTTCCTTTGGGTGAACTGTGGGCTATAAATATGGGGGCTCGGTAGGTAACATTTAACACTTTGAGCATTTACTGTTGAGCTCCTGTAGCCACATACCTCTCTATATTCATCCAGAGTTCTATCATTTTGTGTTCCTTGTTCAAGCGGCGAAGCCCTGCTTCTTTGTGCTTTTTGCTTGAGCTCGCTTTTCATACCTCGCTAGTTGTTGTGCACCGGAGCCTGTCTAGGCGAAGGTTGTCTTTGTGCGAAGTGTGTTTTTCAGTGTGCTGTCGCTCTGTGTAACTTGAGGCTAGACCTCACAGCTTACTAGCGAAGCCCTGATCGAGGCCCGTTTTGCTTCCTGTGTCGAAGCCCTTAGCGGTGTCCGCGTAGTGTGCGTTTAGACCTTCGTGTACGACGCCCAGCACCAGTTGCTGTTGCCAAGTACTTGGTCGAAGTCCCCAGAGGGCTGTCCACTCTTGCGAAGGGTGAAGTGCGAAGCCTGCTCGAAGCACCCCGTGTGCGGAGCCTGCACTGACTTAGCAGAGTAGATTTTCGAGGGGTGTTAGTGGAGCGAAGTCTTCTTGGCTTCGAACTTTTGCTCCTGCGAAGCCTGTGTTCGGAGCTGTCGAAGTACCTCCGAACCAGACCTTCGAAGGTAGTGTTCGAAGCCTGTTCCGCAGAAGATAGAACTGAAACCGAAGGCTAGTGTTTAGCCCGAAATTTTAAAAGCTCCCATTCACCCCCCCTCTGGTCGTCGTTTCCGGTCCAACAATTGGTATCAGAGCAGGTTAAGATCACCAGTTGACCTTAACCGGTTTTGTGATCTGTTGGCGACATGGATAGAGGCAGTAAAATTCCTCTGTTCGATGGGACAGATTTTGCATACTGGAAGGTGCGCATGGAGGCTTACTTGTTAAGCCAAGGAAATGCAATTTGGGAGATTGTGGACTCACAATACTCCATCCCTGAGACTCGCACCTCTCAAACTGAGAAGGATCAGTATAATGCCAACTCAAAGGCAAGAAATATACTGTTCATCGGTTTGAGTAGAAGTGAGTTCGATAGGGTGCAGCACCTTAGGACTGCTAGGGAGATTTGGACAACGCTCACTGTCTTTCATGAGGGCTCTACTCAGATTAAGGCCAGGCGCCAAAGCACCTACAACCAACAGTATCAGCTGTTTGTGCAGGCACCTGGTGAATCTATAGATGCCATGTTTTCTCGCTTTGACGCGATAGTGAGTAACTTGCGCTCCAACGGGACGCTTGCTTACAGTGATCATGACAGGGCTATCAAGCTTCTCTATGCTCTTGACCGTAGCATATGGGAAGTAAAGATATCCAGCATAGAGGAGTCCGCAGGATATGATACTTTGACCTGCGATAAACTCTTTAGCAAGCTGAAGTCCACAGAGATTGCCAAGGCATCTCTTGCGGTGCACAGAAGCTCTTTGCCACAGCCATTGGCATTGGTTTCCAGCACTAGCCGTGGCACCACTGCAGAACCAAGCACATCTGGAACTTGTGTTCTTGCAGATGGTTTTGCTTTGTCCTCCCTGGTCTCCGTCACAAAGGAGCAGGTGGACACTCTAGATGATGATGAGCTTGCTCTCATTGCCCGGAGGTTCACCCGTTTTCATCATGAGAGACGGGATCAGAGGAGAAGTGGTTTTGGTGGTTGTTTTGAATGCGGTGACACTTCTCACATCAAGGCTAATTGCCCTAAGCTCAAAAAGAGAGATGAGAGTGAGCGCCCCAAATACCACAAGGAGAGGAAACCCTTTGTGAAGGGCAAGCACGGCAAGATGGCTAAGAAAGTAGCCAAGGCCGCTTCCAGAGCTTTTGTTGCTGCTCTCAGCGACATCGACACGTCCTCAACTGAGGAGTCGAGCTCTGAGGAGGAGGAGTCCCCAAGGAAGGAGGACAAGAAGGACAAGAAGGGAAGAGACTTCACCGGCCTTTGCTTCATGGCCGACAGCGATCACAGCGGCGATGAGCTTGACTCATCTGAGGTAAACCTATCATCTGACCAGCTACTAATTAAATTAGATGAGCTGAATGAAGTAGTGCTTGGTCAGGATAGATTACATGTGCAAGCCGCTAGAGAAAAAAAAGACCTTAGACTTAGGCTAGAAAATATTTCTACTGAGTATGCCATGCTTAAGTCTAAGTTTAATGATGCTGAATGTGAGTCTTGTTCTGTTGTCATGAGTGAGCTTGCTCAGTTGCGTTCTGTTCATGCTCAAACTCTTTCTAAGCTTGAGACTGCACAGAAGCAGCTTTTGGAGGTGGATTCTAGACCTCATGATATTATTGATTGCATGAACTGCTCTTTATTACGCGATAACATTAATTTACGTGATAAGCATGTTCATGATTTAGAGGCTAGATTGGAGAGGGCCGGTAGTTCTAAGGATGTGCAACCTGCTTGTGACACTTGCATTACCCTTAAGGACCAGCTAGGCACTGTTAGAGAGCGAGCTGAGAACCTCATGTCTGAAAATGAGTACCTTCTTTCCGTGGTTAATAAATGCACTGAGGGAAAAGGGTAGGATGGATTTGCTCTTGGCCAAAACCAAGTTGTGTGCTGACAGAGCAGGGGTAGCTTTAAGTTTGGGTTTTGAGAGGATACCTTCAGACAGTAAGACTAAAACTGTTTTCACCTCTCCCACTACCCTAGAGAAATAGAGAGCTCTGTTAGACACCCCATCAGCCAAAAAGCCTACCCATCCACCAAAGAAAACCACACCTCCTGCAAAGAAAAATCCTCCCAAGAAAACCACTCAGAGAAAACCCAAGGAGCCTGTGAGAGTTGCTCCTGTGACCCATGAGAGTGCCCCCAGGAGAGTGTTTCATTGTTCTTATTGTCAGCGGGCGGGTCATTTGGTTGAGTTTTGTTTTCGTCGCATCAAGGATGAGCGACGCTCTCAGGCGATGAGTTACCAGGACATGCATTACCCATCTTTAGGTATGCATGAGTCTGAAGTGTACTATCGTCCTGCTTTTGAGGCTCCTCGTGCTTCTCGGAGAGGTTTTGCTCCTCGAGGTGTCCACCATGTTCCATATGATGGTAGACCTCGGGCTAGCATATTTGTACCTCGTCAGAGTAGGAGACCTCGACATGTTGTTCGTTCACAGCATGTAGGTAGACCTCGCACTTTGCATCATTTTGATTATTATGTGCGTAGACCGTCTGCTTTTACTATGCCTACTACTCGTGTCACTCAGTGCTGGATGCCTCGTCATTATTTCACTCACCCCAGCACTGAGCGATCGAGGCATTCTTATCGTGTGTAGGCGACAGATCGAGGCTTGGAGGGCACGTGGATCATGGACTCCGGTTGTTCGCGCCACATGACCGGAGATGCAGCATGGTTCTCCAGCCTCACCACAACCAAGCAAAGGGAACATATCACCTTCGGAAATAATCGAAGGAGTAGAGTGAAAGGTAAAGGTGTGGTAAGAATTAATTCGAACTTCACTCTCAAAGATGTTGCTTTGGTTGAAAACCTGGGATACAATTTGCTGTCTATATCTCAGTTGCTTGATGAGGGCTTCGAAGTGCGATTTCATCGCGATACTTCACAAGTACTCAATTCTGATGGCGTTGTGGTGTGTAAGATCTTTAGGGTTGGGAGAGTTTTTGGAGCTGATTTTTCAGAGTCGTCTGGTTCTTCTCATTGCCTTGTTGCACATTCGACTTCTGAGCTTTGGAAGTGGCATAGGAGACTAGGGCATATGAGCTTTGAGTTGCTCGCTCGTCTGAGCGCCCTAGGCCTGATCCGAGGATTGCCCAAGCTCAAGTTTGAGAAGAATTTAGTTTGCGCCCCTTGTCGACATGGAAAAATGATTGCTGCTTCGCATTCGCCAGTCACCACAGTGATGACTGAACAACCCGGAGAACTTCTCCATATGGACAATGTAGGTCCTTCTCGGGTTAGTTCTTTAGGCGGCAAGTGGTATGTTCTAGTAATTGTCGACGATTTCTCTCGCTACTCTTGGGTCTTCTTTCTTGCCAGCAAGGATGAAGTGTTTTCACACTTTCGGAGCTTGGCTTTGAGACTTTTTACTGAACTCCCTGGTGCATTAAAATTCATTCAAAGCGATAATGGCACTGAGTTCAAAAATAGTCTCTTTGTTGACTTTTGCATGGAGCATGGCATAGAACATCAATTCTCTGCTCCGCGGGTTCCTCAACAGAACGGTGTTGTTGAGAGGAAGAACCGCACTTTGGTTGAGATGGCTAGGACGATGCTTGATGAGCATAGGACTCCTAGAAAATTCTGGGCTGAGGCCATGAACACTGCTTGTTACATCTCAAACCGAATATTCTTGCGCTCAATTTTAAATTTGACATCTTATGAGCTGCGTTTTGGGAGACAGCCCAAGGTTACTCATCTTCGAGTTTTTGGCTGTCGCTGCTTTATCCTAAAACGTGGTAACTTGGATAAATTTGAGTCGCGATCTTCTGACGGGATCTTTTTGGGTTATACTACTCATGGTCATTCTTATTGTGTTTATAACTTGGAAACTAACACTGTCATCGAGTCATGTGATGTGACTTTTGATGAGTCAACCCCCTCTGTTAGTTCTGCATTTGAACAGGCAAATGAACACGACATGGAACAGACCTTATTTGAAGAAGATCCCGGAGAATTCGAGGATGAACCCCTACTACCCTCGACATCGACCCTCGAAGCTGACCCCACTTCAACTACTTCGGCACGAGGTCCCGAAGCGACTACCTCAACATCGGTCATCTTGGACCACTCCAACGCACAAGTTGAGGGGGAGACTGCATCCTGCCGTGAGGCTCCACATCATGTTCAAAGGATGCACCCTCCCGAGCAGATCATTGGTGAGCTTGATCAAAGGGTAACTCGTTCACATGCCCATTTCACTAATGCTGCTTTTGTTGCTTCTTTCGAGCCCTTAGATGTTTGTCATGCACTTTTTGATTCTAGTTGGATCAATGCCATGCATGAGGAACTTGAAAATTTTGAGAGAAACCAAGTCTGGACTTTAGTTGATCCTCCACCAAATGTTCATTTCATTGGAACTAAATGGATTTTCAAAAATAAACAAGGGGAGGATGGGACAATTGTTAGAAATAAGGCTAGACTTGTAGCTCAGGGCTTTTCTCAACTAGAAGGGATTGATTTTACTGAAACTTTTGCACCTGTTGCTCGCCTTGAGGCCATTAGGATTTTGCTTGCCTTTGCGACATCCCGGGGATTCAAACTCTATCAAATGGATGTCAAAAGTGCTTTTCTTAATGGCTTCATAGGTGAAGATGTTTATGTAAAACAACCCCCTGGTTTTGAAAACCCCAAGTACCCACATAAAGTCCTTAAACTTCATAAGGCTCTTTATGGACTCAAGCAGGCCCCTCGGGCTTGGTATGATAGACTTAAGTCTTTTCTGCTTGAGCGAGGGTATTTAATGGGCTCTGTTGATAAAACATTGTTTACTCTCAAGCATGGCAAAGATTTCCTCCTAGTACAGATTTATGTGGATGATATCATCTTTGGTGGCTCTTCTCATGCTTTAGTTGCCGAGTTTGCAGATACCATGAGCAGGGTATTTGAAATGTCAATGATGGGTGAACTCACCTTTTTCCTTGGTTTGCAAATCAAGCAAAGCAAACAAGGTACTTTTGTCCACCAGACAAAGTACACCAAGGACCTGCTCAAGAAGTTCGACATGTCCGATGCAAAGCCCCTCGCCACTCCAATGGCTACATCTGTAGCATTGGACCCTGACGAAGATGGAGAAGCCGTAGATCAGAAGGAGTTCCGAAGCATGATCGGCTCCCTCCTCTACTTGACTGCTACGAGGCCGGACATACACTTCGTTGTATGTCTGTGCGCTCGTTTTCAGGCTTCACCACGAGCTTCGCACCGACAAGCGGTAAAGCACATTCTAAGGTATCTCAAACACACCCTCGAATTTGGCATATGGTATTCAGCATCTTCATCTTTATGTCTTCGAGGTTATTCCGATGCGGATTTTGCTGGGTGTAGAATTGATAGGAAGAGTACCTCGAGTACTTGTCATTTTCTGGGTACTTCACTGGTTTGCTGGTCTTCCCGCAAACAGTCTAGTGTTGCACAATCGACGGCTGAGGCCGAATATGTTGCTGTAGCTAGCTATTGTTCTCAGATTTTGTGGATGGTTTCCACTTTGCGGGATTTCGGGTTAGATTATAAGAGTGTTCCACTTTTCTGTGATAACACTAGTGCTATTTGTATTGCAAACAACCCGGTTCAGCACTCCAGAACCAAACACATTGACGTACGGTATCACTTTCTCAGAGATCACAATGAGAAGGGTGATATTGAACTTCAATATGTTGATACCCAACACCAGCTTGCCGATATTTTTACAAAACCCCTCGATGCTTCTCGATTTGCCTACTTGCGTGGGGAACTTGGCATTTGTCACCCTTACGGCATTTTGTGAGGGGGAGCTGTTTTAGATGAATGTGCCTTTGTCTAATTGTGTTGAAATTGCATTTACATATTTTGCACTTATATGCCTGCTTATAATTCATGAAATCATGTCAGCTCAGCTCTTTTTAATTCATCTGGAACATTTATGTGCATGGTGTTTTATTTTCAAATCAACACGTGCTCACTGCTTAGTCTTGAATCTAGCATGTTTAGGCAGGACTTCTTTTAGCTATCTTTTATCTGCTTGATAGCAAGACACTGTTCATTGGATGCTCCAAATTGCAACTTGAAAAATTGTTCACATCTTCATGGATATTCATAAAATGCCAAACAATTGGTACACTTAGTTAAAATCAATAATTCCATGATTTGCATGCTTTAAGTGAAAAGATCCAGGTGGGTTTGTTTGTCGCACTATCCTATTCTAGACTGCTTACCATTGCACATTGGTCTGAACTGGAATAGCGTAGTGTATGCCAAAATCTATGCCTTAAGATTCTTATGGCTTTCATGCCTAGGCTTGGCCGGATTGGAAAGTATAAGGTGGACAAACAAATAACCCCTGGCACTAAGAAAAGAACAACAAAATTCATTGATTATCAAGTTTGCTTTTCAAGCTCCATTTGAACTGGACTTGTCTGTCTAAGAGTAGAAATTGACTAGCTTTGCGCAGTACTTGCTCTTACTTGTCTAGTTTCCTTGAGTAAGTGGTGATGTTTTTATTTCAAAAATGATCAAACCACATGCTTCATCATGTTTTTAGAGAATGTTAAATTGAGCTGAGCTCATGATCATTGGTGTTATTGTTGGCATATTTTTGCTTCATATGTCTTTGCCATTCTGCTCAAGTCGAAGCTTTGCATCTTTTACATGCTCCTTGATGCTTGCATTGCCAAAGGGGGAGAAATTCCTCGTTCTCTGCCGCAAGGGGTATAATTTCCAAAGGGGGAGAAAATTTGACATAAAGGTGGAGAAGGTTCTTTTTTGCAAGAGAAAATTTAACTCAGGGGGAGTTTTTATTGCCGAAGGGGCTCTTCACTCTTGTGAGAAAGGGGGAGGAAAATTCTTCTGTCAAGTGACATGATTTGGCTCTTTTGTGAGTTTTTATGGTCACTTGTGTGCTGAAAATTTTTAAATTTTCTTGAACTTGGATTTGGTTGTCAATGCACTCATCAAGGGGGAGATTGAGAAACCAAGGGTTGGTTTCGGTGTTTTGTAATGAGTGATTGACAGGATTTTACCCTCTGTTCGAAGGGTACCTCCGAAGGTGTTCGGAGGTTGTACCTCCGAAGGTGTTCGGAGGAAGGTACCTCCGGAGGGGTTTCGGAGGTTGTACCTCCGAAGGGTGTTCGAAGGTGGTTTGGTTGTTGCAGCTGTGCAGCGGAGTGTGCCTGTCGGAGGGGTCCGACAGTACACGATGACTGGGTGTGTACCGAAGGCTTCGGTACTTTGGGCGGTACACCGGAGGGTGTACCGGAGGTTGCTAACCCGGAGAGGTCTCCGGAGTACTGGATACACTTGTCTGTTTGTCTGTGGTGCGCAGGGACTTCGGAGGCGACGGACAAGGTTCGCAGCAGGTGAACCTGGGTCAAGCGGAAGGCTGGATGCCAGGGGAGCGGGGAGCTCCGTCACGGTGGCTGCGAAGGTGGTCCGGGTCGGTCCTCGGGTCGAGGTGCGCCAGGTGAAGGCAGAGAGTGCGGAGCGTGGCTCCGGCTGAAGGTACTCCGAGACAAAGTCCTCGGAGGTGAGGCACTTCGAAGGTACTCCGAACGGAGTGACTTCGGAGTTGGTTGGATCAAGTCCTCTGCGGAGGCAAGGAATTCGAAGTGTGCTCCGGATGGAGACATTCGAAGGTGCCCGACGAAGGTCTCAGAAGTCGAGGCGCATCGAAGGCATGGTCCGGGTGAGGGTCGTCGAGGAGTGTGCTTGGGGAGAGACACTGCGACGAAGTGCTCATGGAATGCTTCATGCGGAGGCCTTGGACGAAGGAGGGACTTCGAAGGGTGGTACTCCGAAGGTGGGGCTTCGGAGTGTGGAAGGCTTCGGAGCGAGGCTAGCTCCGGAGTGTGGTTGTCTTGTGGTGCTTCGGCCTGCATGGCTTCGGTACACGGACTGACGGAGGTCGAGCTGAGAGTAGCTGCGAAGCCGTGGTGGTCCACTCCGGAGGTGTTGGTGCGAAGGCACAAGGGCTTTGACGGCTTCGGCTCAAAACCGTCACTGTATCGAAGGCCATCTTCGGCGAAGCGAAGGCCACCAGGCTCAAGGCTTCTCGCCGAAGCTACCGCACCCTCGCGTGCGAAGGGAGGATTCCAGAAGGTCAAAGACTGCAAAGGCTGACACTGTCTGCTCTGTAAAAGGCTGACACTGTCCCCTCTGCAAAGCTGACAGAGAAGCCTCCAGAATAAAGGTGGACTACCTTTTGTACCCCTTAGTTCTGTAGAGACAAATCCTTTGTAAACCCTAGGGGTAAAGTAGTCACTTCCTTTGGGTGAACTGTGGGCTATAAATATGGGGGCTCGGTAGGTAACATTTAACACTTTGAGCATTTACTGTTGAGCTCCTGTAGCCACATACCTCTCTATATTCATCCAGAGTTCTATCATTTTGTGTTCCTTGTTCAAGCGGCGAAGCCCTGCTTCTTTGTGCTTTTTGCTTGAGCTCGCTTTTCATACCTCGCTAGTTGTTGTGCACCGGAGCCTGTCTAGGCGAAGGTTGTCTTTGTGCGAAGTGTGTTTTTCAGTGTGCTGTCGCTCTGTGTAACTTGAGGCTAGACCTCACAGCTTACTAGCGAAGCCCTGATCGAGGCCCGTTTTGCTTCCTGTGTCGAAGCCCTTAGCGGTGTCCGCGTAGTGTGCGTTTAGACCTTCGTGTACGACGCCCAGCACCAATTGCTGTTGCCAAGTACTTGGTCGAAGTCCCCAGAGGGCTGTCCACTCTTGCGAAGGGTGAAGTGCGAAGCCTGCTCGAAGCACCCCGTGTGCGGAGCCTGCACTGACTTAGCAGAGTAGATTTTCGAGGGGTGTTAGTGGAGCGAAGTCTTCTTGGCTTCGAACTTTTGCTCCTGCGAAGCCTGTGTTCGGAGCTGTCGAAGTACCTCCGAACCAGACCTTCGAAGGCAGTGTTCGAAGCCTGTTCCGCAGAAGACAGAACTGAAACCGAAGGCTAGTGTTTAGCCCGAAATTTTAAAAGCTCCCATTCACCCCCCTCTGGTCGCCGTTTCCGGTCCAACACATATTATTAGCATCTGCCACTATTAAAACTGAATCGCAATCATGTTTTATCCTATTTTAGCACAGCCACTACCGTGCCCTCCCTCGAACGCGCCGTGCCGCCTCCTGGTCGGCCTCATCATCCCACGCTGCCGCCAGAGACGCAACGCGCCGCTCCCTCCCTCCGCGCATTGTGTCGCACTGCCCCTCACTCCACGTACTGTGCCGCACCGCCCCTCCCTCTGGTCACTCCGCCGCACCGCTCCTCCCTCCACCGCACCGCCCCTCCCTCTCTCTGCTCACGAGATGTGACACCGAGATTCGCAGGTCGCCCAGGTCATCATCGTCATCAACATACACTAGGTCAGTTTCCCTGTTGCTCGATCCTCCACCTACAACTGCTTGGATGTTTGCTTCTCTGTATAATGGAAACCCCTTTTTTCCCTGTACTAGTGTAGTATATGTGTGCACTATCGTCAATTATCAAATCGAGTTTAAAAAAGGAGCAACATCATTTAGATGATGGATTATTGGACTTTAAGTCCATTTGTAATCTCCGAGGGGTTTAATTGGGGAAGAAAGCTAGTGAATATATCCTCAAATTAAGGGCCAGTCCATGCTCACAGTTGGTAAATTGTTGTTACATTTTTTACAACCATGCTGTAATGTAAATGTATGATATGATTGAGCTTTCTTGTTATTTGTTGTCGTGGTTTGATTTCTTGAAGCATAAGTTGTAATGTAACTGTCTTTTAAATTAAGCATTTTTTTGTTTGATTTAAATTCCACATGTGCTTACATAGGGTGATGGATAGAAGTTGGATGAAAAAATCAAGACGGGAGACTGCATATGAAGATGGTGTTGAGGAATTTTTGACTTTTGCTTATCAGGACCTTCCACCTGACAGCGAGATATTGTGTCCATGTAAAAAGTGCAAGAATAGAACAAACCAGACTCGTGATGAAGTTAAGACACATCTGAAGCAAGATATTGTGTCCATGTAAAAAGTGCAAGAATAGAATAAACTAGACTCGTGATGAAGTTAAGACACATCTGAGGTGTGACAGTATTCTTCAAGGTTATACCTCTTGGGTTCATCATAGTGAGAATTATGACAGACCCACAATTGCATTTGATGATGTGCCTAATATGACCACATTGTCTGCCACAGATATAGTACAAGGTCACCGGGACGGAGGATCAGATGGCATTGAAGAACTACTACATGCTGCATTTGGTAGGGCTGCGGGAATGCTTGAAGGTGAGGCAGATGATTTTCAGGCAAGATTTGCAAGTATGGAACATAATGCCCTAGAGGATATTAATGTGAATTCAAGTGAAGGCGATGATTCGAGGATGGATCATAATATATATGCAAGATTCTTAAAGGATGCACACGTAAGGTTACACCCTGATTGTAAGTACTCAAGGTTGTCATTTTTGGTGCACTTATATCACTTGAAGTGCTTACATGGTTGGTCACAAGAATCATTTGCATCACTATTGGGTCTACTATCTGCCGTGCTACCTCGTGAAGCAAATCTGCCTAAGACATATTATGAAGCGAAGAAAATCATCCGTGGACTAGGTCTTGATTATGTGAAAATCCATGCTTGCCCCAAAGATTGCATGCTTTTTAGAGGTGAACATGCCAAAAACGATGTTTGCCATGTGTGCGGGAGCTCTCGTTGGAAAGTTGTTAAAGAGAATTCCTCATCAGCTAAACCAAAGGGGAAAAGGAAACCAACAAAAGTGTTACGGTATTTTCCATTGATACCTAGGATCCAGAGGTTATTTTCAACTATGAAAACTTCAGATGATATCCGATGGCATGAGGAGGCACGAACAAAAGATGGAAAACTACGACATCCAGCAGATGGCGAAGCTTGGAAAGAATTTAACGATAGGCATCCCGAATTTGCAGCAGATGCTCGAAATGTACGCCTTGGTCTTGCAAGTGATGGATTTAACCCCTTTGGGAATCAGAATTTGAAGCACAGTACATGGCCAGTAATGCTCGTTCCTTACAACCTACCACCTTGGATCTGCATGAAGCAAACATCTTTCATGTTATCAATGATCATCCCTGGACCAGATTCTCCTGGTAATGATATAGATGTATATTTGCAGCCCCTGATTGATGAGCTTTTACTGTTGTGGGATGGAGTTGAAACATTTGATGCCTCTTCGAAAAAAGAGTTCCATCTCAAAGCTACACTTTTGTGGACTATAAATGATTTTCCAGCATTAGGTTACCTAAGTGGATGGAGCACAAGTGGTACATATGCCTGTCCTGCTTGTGGTCCAGCGACAAAATCATTTCACCTGAAGCATGGTAAAAATTCGTGCTATATGGGCCATCGTCGATGGCTGCCAGAAAATCACAGATACCGAAGGCAAAGGATGCAGTTTAATGGCTCCATAGAGACTGAACTTGCACCTAAAACAATGAGTGTCAGCACTATTCTTAAAATGTTAGAAGGGAGAGAGTTTGTGCTAGGAAAAAAGGTGAGCATAGCAAAGAAGGACAAGAAGAAAAGCAAGAATAAGGAAGTGGCAGATGAAAGTGCTAAGAAACGCAAGCGTAAAACAAAAGGACAAAATAATGAGTCAAATGGGAGTGTTAGTCAGGAGGTGAAGAATCCTAAAGATTGGTTGAAAAAGAGGTCAGTGTTCTTTAATCTACCATATTGGGAACAGAATAGATTAAGACACAATCTAGACGTAATGCACTTAGAGAAAAATGTGAGCGACAACTTTATCTCGACTTTGTTAGCTATTTGTCATAAAACAAAGGATGACCTTAATGCACGACTAGATTTACTTAAACTTAGAATTCGAGAGGATCTTCATCCTGTTGTACATAATGATGGAAAGCAGATGATTCCTGATGCACCTTTTACCATGTCTAGAGAGAAAAGGAGATCCTTTCTCAGTAATAAAAAACCTTAGGACCCCTGATGGATATGCATCAAACATATCTAGGTGTGTGAACATGAAAGAATTTACATTAAGTGGACTTAAGAGTCATGACAATCATGTTTTACTACATGACATTCTACCGGTGGTGCTCCGATCCTGTTACCCTAGCAAAGATGTCATGAGGATAGTTGTTGAACTATCTAATTTCTTCAAGATGTTGTGCTCCAAAGTTATAGATGTTGATGAGTTGGTAAAGCTTAAAGAGAGTATTGTGATGACACTATGTGATATGGAAAGAACTTTCCTGCCATCATTTTTTACTGTGAGCGTGCATTTGATGGTGCATTTGGTACAAGAAGTTAAACATGGTGGCCCTGTTCAGTACCGATGGATGTACCCCATGGAAAGGTATGAAACTTCATTTAGTTTGCACTGTTGTTGTCAATAAATCATTTCGACAACTTACACATGTTCATAATTGCATATTTGCATATAGGTTTTTTGTTCGGCTAAAGGCACTTGTCAAGAATAGCGCTCACCCAGAAGGATCAATTGTTGAAGGATATTGCATGGAGGAATGCTTGGACTTTTGTTCAAGATTTTTAGAAGTAACAACTCGTCTCACTAGGCCATCTAGAAATCTTGAATCTTCTCATGAAAAAAGGCTTGTACTTGTTTGATAGTGCTGGTGAACCAATTGGAAAGTGTATTGTTGTCAACGTTGATAAGCATCTTCTTGTTCAGGCACACCGATATGTCTTGCGACATTTCGATGAACTTGAGGATTTACGTAGGTCTGTTCTTATATTTCTCCAGGTTTTGGTTATTTTGTAGTAACTTATTGATGACATGACACTGATCATATTCTTGTAGAGAGTTCTTGGAAGAGGAGAAAAGCAAGCTGGGGCCATCAACCAATTTGACACCTTGTTCCATTGAGAAGTTGACCGATGAACACTTTCCTGATTGGTTAGAGCAAAAGGTGTGTACATCTTAATTTGGTGCATTTTATACACACACTATTAATTAATAGCTGAATTGGATATAATTAAATGCATTTGTACAAACAGGTTATCCTAGGGGATGGAAAAAGCATAACGGCAAAGGTTAGAGCATTGGCTGCTAAACCTAGCAGATATGGTGTGAGATGCAGTGGATTCTCTATTAATGGTTTTAGGTTCCACACTATGAGCCATGAGGGTGCACGCTTGACACAGAATAGTGGTATAGTGAACATCGCACATGATGGTGTGCATTATTATGGTAGATTGTCAGATATAATTGAATTGTCATATGCAGAGTACAAGGTAGTGCTTTTCAAAGGTGAATGGTATGATGTTCATCATCAGGCTGGGTTACGAAAAGATGAGTTTGGATTTACCCTTGTGAATTTTTCTCGAACGATACACACAGGACAAAAATTAGAGCATGATCCTTTTGTCTTCTCTTCACAAGTGCAACAAGTATTTTATGTACAAGATCCAAGAGCTGAATCGTGGTACACCGTGGTGAAAGTTATACCACGTGATAATTTTGACATGGGTGCTGAATTGTTGGAAGAGGAAACATATTAGATTGCATAGTTGAATGGTGGCAATTCTGTTGAGTTGGTATTCTGTTGATGTTAAGTTCTGAAATGTTGATTGCATAGTGTAAAAGTTCAGTTTGTAATCCATGTTTTCTTCAAACAGAGATTCTAGGGTGCATTTTTGTAAGCCATGATTTTGGATAAAATTGGTAGAAAGTTGCCAATGCTCCACATTCAGATTTTACAATGTATACTTTGTTTTCAATAAAAAAAAATTAATACTCTCAACATGTGAACAACTCTAGATGCTGTTTTTGTCAAAGTGTTATTTGTCATCCATGATTGTGGATAGAATTAGTAGAAAGTTATCAACATCTCCAGTTTTAGTTGAATGGAATTCTGAGGTTCAAACGCCGGACCTATGCTTCAAACAGCCTGTCCTCTACCATTGGACTATCGATGCTTTATTGAAAGTATTGTGCAAGCAACATTTTTATATGTATACTTTTATTTAATATTTAACCCTTCACCGCCCGTGACGCCTCCTCTTCTCCCCAATATTCCCCAATCCCCTTTCGTCGCGCGTCGAACCCTTCGCCTGCCAAAAGCCCCTCCGTCGCCGCCGGGCGCCATCGGTCGGCCATCGTTGGTCGGCCACCACCCGTCGGTCAGACCCCCGCCACGCTCACTCTCTCGCGCACTTGGGGGCTCCCTGTGCCGCTGTGACTTGGGGGCTGTGGTCGTTCGTGGCCGCTCGCCAGACCTCGAGGTGCGCCTCCACTTTATCATTGACCTTATCTCTTTTGTTGATCGAAGAACAATGCCTTTGCTTGAAAGGCTGCTAGTTATATCATCACAGATACAGAAAAAATTATTTATGCACCGAACAAAATTGCATTTGAGATTGAGTAATTTGGCTCAATATTACCTTCTCAAAAGATAGTTGTTCAGTTCAAGTAATTTCTCACTGGTTTTGCTAGAATCATTTTCTGAGTATTGTGAACTTATTTGAAGTCTTGAAGATATATCCTTCTAATTTTTATGTTTCTTGTGAGTATTAGTATGAAGTATCAGTTTTTAGTTTGGTTATCTGTAGCATTTCTGAAATTTAGTGTACTGAATCAAATCTTAATGTTTACTTGATGTTTCAAGTGAAATGAGTAATCAAGACTGAATGTCCAAGCTTGAATGTTGGTTGTTTCTACTGATTTTTGAGTAGTAGGGTACCATAAACATGAATTAGCATATTTGTGATTTCATTTTGTTATAAATTCAATCAGTGAACATATCCTTCTGTTTTTGTCTAATCAGCTGTTTTCATCTAATTGAAAAGTGCTTCAAAACTATACCTTTGAGCAGTAGTATTCACTGTCATGCAATTTTCAAAAATGTATTCTATCTGATATCTTGAATTAAACTCTTGTTGACTATTCATTTGCCGAGCAGCCGAGCATTTTTCTAGTGATGGGTCCTCCTAACAAAGAGTTGAAGAGGGACAAATTGGGGAGGTTCCGGCATCATACAAAAGTCAAAAAAAGTATGTGGTTCCAAAGAGTGAACAGAACACAGGGTCATCTACTACATCAAGCGGGGTCTGTGAGGTCTGCCAGTGTGGTAAGGTTAAGGTAGAAGGCTGCCCTTGCGATTGTGCGCCAACCTCCAAAAGGAAGCATGTGGTTCTTCAGTTGGACTCAGACTCGGACGATGACATGCCGCATTAAGGTAAAGGGCAAACTGTAGAGGCAAGTCGTGCCAAAGGGCAAACTGTTGAGGCAAGTCATGCCAAAGGAAAAACTGTAGATGGAAGTGGTGGCAAAGGAAAAACTGTAGAGAGAATTGGTGGCAAAGGAAAAACTGCAGAGGGGATTGATGGCAAAGGAAAAACTGTTGAGACAAGTGGCAGCAAGATAAGTGTTGAGGCAAGAACATCTGATACTTCAGTTATTTTACATTGCTATATCAGTGTTCATTCATAGTATATTTAATATTTTATTTATGAGTTACTTATCTGAGTTTCAATGTTTATATCTTCTTGCCATCTTACCAACCAGCGCCAACATCCATCTGTGCTACAGCTAACTTCTTGATATTTTTGTACATGCAATTGTATTTTGTGCTAGTAACGAATACAGTACCGAAATTTTTTGGCGCCAGGTTGTGCGCCAAACATTTTTACCTCCTATACATTGAAATCCTTGCCTTACTCAACACTCGGAAACCTCGCAACCGCACGGCAACCGCATATTCTCCTTTTACCTCTCCTGCTATACATACATCCAATTCTCCTTTTACCTCTCCTTTTACCGCTCGGGCACCGGCAACCGCAGGGCCGCACCTACTCACTGGATCCTCAAGTTATCATCGTCACCATCTCCGCCCAGATATTGCCATGCCTTCGTCCCAATCTTCGGCCTACTTATCGATTTACTGCTTATCGTCGCTATGAGTTCAGATATGACATTAAATTAGGGTTCCAACAAATTTAATACCTTCGACATGTAATCTTTCATGAAACCATATGTGTTGTACTGCTGAGAGTTTGTAGAAGATGAGTATCCCTTGCTGGTACATTAGCAAATCTTGTTTGCATCTGTTCCGAAATATTTGGAGGAATTAGACTGGTATTCTGTTCTGTTTCAAAATCCTGCTGGAGCTATCTGCTGATTGACTAATTTTTGTTCCAATTTGAAGTTGCTGAATCCAGTATTTGATCAGGATTCTGATTTTAGTGTTGTATGTCCTAAATCTGTTTAGATTACTGATATGCTTTCAAGGTTAGCTTGATTCTAATTTTATTTTGAGTAAAAGTGTTCTAGTTCAAGGTTGTCTCTCTTGTTTGGGTCACTACTATGTGAATGTGCTGTTAGGTATGATCTAAAAGGTTGAGCTACAGCTGTTTTGGGTTTTGCCATCTTGAGAAGATCATTCTGCGCACTGTGTTCAATTGAAATTTGAATCTGTGTTTTTAGAGGTGCGTTGGGTGAATTGATCATGAAATTTGAATCTGTGTTTTTAGAGGTAGTTGAATGCTGATAGCAGTCACAATAACTTGATGACTTAAATCTTTGTAACTTTAGATCAAATCATGGTCAGACCACTTCGACGGTTAAGGAACTTGAACCTCCAACAAGAAGAGGAGGCAGAACCTATTGAGAATGGGCAGGATAACTTAGCGGAGTGTGAGAATGGGCAGGATAACTTAGCGGAATATGAGAATGGCCACTCCAACTTACTAGAGCATGGCAACGACGAAGACTTGCAAAGTCCTCCTGATGTTGATGGCTTATTAGCGCGGCTCCCAAGCCAACATCCGCGAAGCCCAATAAATATAATATGTGAGTTTCATGTTTTTATTGCATATCCAAATTCAGTGTCAACATAATCTATTTCCTATATGTAGGGCCAAATGGAGATGTCATACAAGTTTTAGGGGAGTTCAGAGTTTCAAATTTAGTGGATTTACAAGGAGGAAAGGTTATTGTAGGGACTGATGAAAATGGTGTCCCAAATGAAAGGTCAGCCTCTATTCTTGGACAATACCTTGGACAGATAGCAGAAAAACCATCATTAGCGCCTTTACACATTGAAAGATGGGACAATGCTATGTTCAATACTCATAAGCAACAGATAATCAAAGATGTGGAGGTAAAATTAATGTTTCTAGCTAGTTCAATCAAAAGTACCTCAATTTCCATCCATCTAGTAACAACTACCTCTACTTTTTATAGGAAAACTTTCAGTTCCCCCGCCAAACGCTAAATCTTACAAGGGACTGGGTTCTAAGGACTATTAACAATAGGTGGTGATCCTACAAATCAAAGTTGAAGAAACAATATTACAATCGTGAAGAGAGATCTCTAGATGAAATCATAAATGGGAAACCAAGCAAAGTAAATGAACTTCAATGGAAAGCCCTTGTTGGATTTTGGTGCCGAGAACCACATAAGGTACCAACCACCCTTTTATTCATCATTTATATGCATGATGAAAGTAACGAGTGTGACATCACTTCATCACTCTTTTATTTGCAGAAAGTATGTGCGATAAACTCTAGGATCGCAAAAGAACAGAAAAATACACACACATCTGGGAGAAAAAGCCATGCTAGGCTTAAAAAAGAGATGGTGGGATATAGTCATCCCAAGTTACTTCTTGTATTCACATTCATCTAATTCAGATCTGTAATGAGCCCCACTTTTGTATGTTGTGCAGGAAGTTAACCATAAAAGGAAGATTAATAGGCTTGAATTATGGGAGGCTGCTCACAAGAAAAAGAATGGCAGATTCACTACTCACAAAGTGGATGCACTAATGGTACATTTTCTGATCCTAAGCATTTATGTTCGATCTGAATTTCTGTTTACCATTTTTTGACCTCGCACTATTTTTATTTCTATAGAATGCATCATATGAGGAATTAGAAAAAAGGCAACAAATGAACAATGGTAATCTTTCAGCGCAAGATTTTAATGAGGTCTTCAATGGGATAGTTGCTAAGGAGTTAAAAGCACGAGGGTACTATGATAATAAGTACTGGAGTGAAGTTCGAGTGTCCCAAGGTCTAACTTTTGTCACTCAAACTGCGGAAGAAAGAAGGTACCAAGATAAACTAAATGAAATGGAGAATAAGATGAAACGCATGGGTGGTTTCATGAAGCACTGGCTTGGTTCATGATAAAAAGTTTCCTGAAGAGGATTTCATACAAGAAATGGTAGCCAATCTACATGATGATGAAGTAAGCATTTGTTTCTTTTTCAGAATGGCAACTACATATTTTTTCTCATTGATAGCAGTGATTACAAGTAAGCCCTCATTCTCTTGTTTTTTTTCAAGGATGAACCTGTAGAACCAGAAAGTCATACTGATGACAGCCCTGCACACACAATTGGTAATGTGCACTCTCCGACAAATGAAGTGCAGGTAATAGATCACCTACTTTCTGTCATATGTACTCATCTACATCATTACTATTAAAGTTTATACTAATGGATTATGTAATATGTTTTATTATACTTTGCAGCACGATACATCCACCGAAGACCGTACGCCTTTACCTACTGACCATGTGGTTGCAACGGTATGCAGTACATAATGCAAACTAAATCTCACAGTAATTATGTAATTTAATTCCCAACATTTGAACATGCTTATAAGTCCTGTGTTATGTTCCTTGTTTGGCTCTTGTTTACTACAGGAGGAACAAATTCATAGTTCTATTCATGAAGGTAACTATGTTAATGCAGCCACAAATATTTCCCAAGATCCCATATTGACAAACATGGTATGTCTAGACTAACATTGCAATGTTAATCTATATTGGCTGAACTTATTTTACTGATGATGTATTTTGACTAATATAAGTTATGTTTATTCTAGAGGACTCGAAGAGTTAAAGCCCCTAGTTTGAGCCAATCTGATTCGGTATGCTTCTATTCTGCTTGTTTCTTTTGTAATTAAATTATTTAAATTACAAAACTCTTACCTTCTTGTTTTGCAAAATGGTAGAGCCGTTCTCCAATCTATCTTATTTCCCTAAGAAACAAAGGAAGAATTGTGGCCAAAGCGCGGTTGGTGACAACTGATTGCAAACGAGAGATTGGAGGAACCATGCTCGGAAAGGAATACGTTGGGGTTTATGTTGAAGGTCTTGAAAACGTTGATGTTAGAAATAAAGGAGATGAGTTTATACCTACACCTATTTTTGAGATTCGTAAACTAGTAGATGCTATTGGCTATACTATACCTTGGCCCCGTTCACATGTAAGATTTTTTCTAAAGAATAAACCTTCAATTCCGTAATATCTTCAACTTGTGGTATTCATCTAATCTCATGCCCCATTGCAGGTGAAGAAAATTACAATGGAGACCAGCAAGAATGGACAATGAAGCATAGTTTATATTTGTTAGTGAAATAAATTTAGAAATATTTGTGTGATAGTCACTATTTCTATGTTTCTTTATCAAGGCAATAGTCTTGTTCACAATAACTTAATTACTGCACTAGTTGGTTCAAAGTACTCATCATATCATTTATTTGCAAATTATTATCCAAATAGAAAATCTGCTTTACTCACTTTTTTGGTTTCGTATTATGGCCATTGACCTACCTACAGTATACCATGCACTTGGCACAGTTCATGGAAAGGTGTGGACAAGAGGACTAATGTTTCAATGGTTAGTTTTTTCTTTACCATTCTTGGCTTCCTGCCATTGAATTTCATGTTGATCACCAAGTTACTTATATTATGTTATTAGCTTCCTTTCTCTGTTGTTCTTGAATAATTGAAATTTGTCTATATAACTTCATTAGATTATGTTTATTTATCACCCCTCATTTTTTAGGCCTCACTATAGTTTTTTGATAAACTCATTCTCTGAAACACTCATATGTATAAGTTTCTTTGCTGCATTTCATCTTGTCCTGAATTGGCTCAAGTTCAATTTATGGTTATTTGCTAAGTAAGACAATTGATGTTGCTGCTATTAGTACACCTGCAAATTCAATGTTTCTTTTCCCTAAAATATGTTGATATATGAAAGATACTTCATTTCGACTTTCACTTTGCATTCCCCTACATATGATTTATGGCAAGGGTTATATACTAACACATATTAAGAATTTTTTAGGTCATAGATGATTCTGTGCCAATTATTTCTATGGTACAATCTGTGATGTCCTCGAGTGCAGCTAAAGGAGAAATTTGCTATGTACAAGAACCTGAAGCCATGTGGTTTACAGGGAAAAGATTCATACTGAAATGATGAGCCAACACTCTTGGTGACCATAATGCTGAAGTTTTGTTGAACAAGAGTTAAACATATCTTCAGTTTGGGGAAGCTTTTGCATGAATAATGCCATCCCGTGCAAATACATGTACCAAATTTGTATTTGCCACGATGTGCATTGCTTTCTTACAATATTTATGCATATGTATTACAAAGATTCAAGGTTATGATACAGAGTTGTCAAATGAAATGAAATTGTTAGCAACTTTTCCTTATTGGCTTGATACTGATCAAGGGAATGCAATAATGATTGACTTCAATATGTAGTCTGTGTATTCTGATTGGTCCATATTTTTGGTGAAGCAAATAATTGTTGGTCAATTATTTTCAATAGATCATTTATTTATAAAACATTATCTGATAATAAAATATAAATATATATTACAATTATGTATGCAAATAAAAAATCATTATATATTAGTACACATGAAAATATATGTATCTATAAACCGTCTCTATAATTCTTAATACACAATGTGATATAACTACTAAACATTTCTATATCCGTAGACGCGTAATTATAATGTATCTATGATATTGTTTCTACATTTGTTAACACGCATTGTGGTGTTAATACAAAACGTGTCACCTGCCATATCATCCGCCATGTCACGTGCCACGTCAATCGCCACATCATCTTCCACGTAATTTGCCACATCATCTGCCACGTCATCTTCCACGTCATCTTCCACATCATCTGCCACGTCACGTTCCGCCCTCTACAAATTCATCTCGATACTTATTACTGCGCAATAAGGCGTCCTTATAAAAAACATCTATATTATTAGACATAATTTGTATATGTATCTATAAATTGTATCTACATTTATTAACGTGAATGAAATGTCACAATACTACGTAACTACATCACTACAGACGTTTTATACATGTGTCTACTAAACTGTATCTAACTTTATAGATATGCAAATAACGTGTTTATAGACTGTCTCTTACTTTCATAGCAACGCATAAATAATTCATCTCTATAAGGTCTGACGCGGTACGTACGAAGATGCTTCTAACACGCTTTATGAAAGCGTGTCTATATTGACATAGATATGAAATAAAGCGTGTCTAGACCCTAATTCTGGCGTAGCTACAGGGGGTGTTTTCTAGTAGTGAAATGATGATCACTTTAGAAGAGAATTATATATTGGTGTCATTGATCAAATTAGTCAAGAACTTGATAATCGGTTTGATGAGGTTAATATGGTACACAGACTAGCCAAGTTCTACCCCAAAGAGTTCTCAAGCAATTATATGCTCAAACTTGAATTACAACTTAGTAATTATATTGACGACATGAAACAAGTTGGCAGCTTCAAAGATATAAACAATATTGTTGATCTCTCAGTCAAGTTTGTTGAAACAAAGAAACATCAAGTATATGATATGGTTTATATGTTTCTCAAATTAGTTTTGCTTCTACTAGTGGCAACGATAAGTATTGAAAGAGTATTTTCTGCAATGGTTTTAGTGAAAATAAAGCTAAGAAATAAGATGAGTGACAATCTTTTAGATGATTGTCTAGTCACATTTATTGAACGCGACGGGTACAAAAGACAGACAAATAATATTGCAAGTTTTTTTGCTTCATATTTAAGACTATTGTCATAATATTTTAACTATTGACACTTTATCGAATTACGTATAGATTTTTTGATGTGGCATACCCTGTGGTAAAATCCTGGTTTCGCCGCTGATACAAATTCACAACTCCCAAGTCTTTCGCGCGCTTGCATATATGCTGATATGTGTGCGTCGCTTATCCTAGTGGCCAGGTCTCGATTGAACCTGTAGGCTGCACGTGTGAATCACTAGGTTCAGAGATTCAGATTGGTTGGCTGACGGAGAGGGGCCAATGTGGATTCGATGATCCTATCTAAGTACGTACTTACTACGTATTATATTGTGGCATACAAGATATATCCTCGATACATTTTGTTTATAAGTCGTTTGATTTTTACAGATTAGACGGTAAACTTTAATCAAATTTTTTTATATAATATAGTACGAATTATAATATCAAATTAAATTGATTTTTTAAATCATCTAATAACATATTTATTTAATATTATAAATTTTACTGTTACTAATTTTAAAAAACAAGTGAAAATAAAAAATAAGTCAAATAACTTATAATAATATCAAGGAGAAGGGAATATATATATATATATATATATACGGGAGCGTTATTCTACACTACGTGTATAGAATAGCTATCCTACACCGTAGTACATTCAGTAGTAGATTTCTCAGTAGAATAGCAATTGAGCACTACTTTTTTCTTGGTAGTAGATTTCTCAGTAAAATAGCTATTTTACACCCGTGATGTAGAATAGCATTTGTGTATATATATATATATATATATATATATATACAAATGCTATTCTACACCACGGGTGTAGAATGCTATTCTACACCGATGTGAAATGGAGGGGGTTGGGATTGGGTGGGGTGTGGGAGCACGGAATGATCGGTGTAGAATAGCATTCTACACCCATAGTGTAGAATAGCGTTCCCGTATATATATATATATATATATATATATATATATATATATATATATATATATATGCTAGGCAGCCACAGTTGATGAACGATCACTGTATTAGAGAAACCTTATCTTATATTTCCTTCATTAAAGTTTGATCAGCGGCTAAGAATGTATTATTACATGTGTATGTAGCTATATGTTGTTTAGTTTGTAAGAAGATTAATTGATCGAGTAATTGGTACATAACTACATGGTGACCGTATGTCTAGAAGGTTCAAGTAGTTTGTCACACGGAATAAGTCATGCATTATTCGTTATGTGATCTAAAGCTTAATATGTGATTATTAAATTTAGATAGAGAGTATTACATAGAAGCTAGCTCATTAGTTAGCCAAGCTATATATGTGAATATTTATGATAATACGAGCAGGTCGTTATATAATATGTATGTGTGTGCGTGCAGCTAGCTCTAGAGGTAACAGTGGTTCGATAGTTTTCGACCATATTCTAAAAAATAGATTTGAATTTAGATTTTTTATTTGGACACTATCAGGGAGATGTCTTTGGGGATATCTCAATCTCGAGTGTCTAAAATAGTCGAACAAAACAAGGGGTTAAGAGACAAGACATTAAACATGATCTCGAAAGGATTGGATCGACGTTCAATAGCGAAGCAGTCGAAAGCCCTGAAACTAGTACTTGAAGAAATGTCTCGATTGCAAAGGTAACAGTTGGTTCACACTAACAATGAAAATAAAAGGCGTAACCTCTAATATCTTGAATACAATTAAGATAGCGAATAAATTAAAGTCCAAGTTATCGGCCCACGATCTTGATGATTTAATTGCTATAAAGGGGATTAATGAGGCAATTAAAGTCAAAAATGTAACCCCAACCCCTAGAATATATAAAGGGGTCGGGTACCTCTCATGGGCTAGACACTTACACACAAGCTAAAGTTTTCGTAGATGTGAAATCTTTTCAGGTTCTTCAGCACATACTCTAATACACAGGACTAGAGTTATTATTTTCTGGAAGAGACGAACCTATCTAAAACCATTTTATCTCTTGTATTTTGAGACAACCATAGAATTCCGAAAAAGATCCCTTTATACCGGCGCTGTCATTTTATGCCAATGATAGATATTTACTAGGGATGGATATGGATGTTAAAATATACGAATTATTCGTGTTTGTATTCAAATAATTGTAAATATGGATATCTGTATTCGTATCCGAATTAAATATGGACAATATTTAGAAACATCCGAATTCATTTTACAAATATGGATATGGAAATGGATAACTGAATTTCTACTAAATGTGGATATGAAAATAGATATATATGTATCCGTTGTAGGATTTTCACACAGATTAAACTTTTAGGGACTCAAGATGACATGGCATCACTATATTAATATGTATGGTTTATTTATTATTTATGTAATTATGAAATACATAAGTTAGTGAACATTAATATGCATGGTTTATTTATTTATTTTATATAATTATGAAATAATTAAGACAGTGAGGGTTTTCTAGCAATACAAGGTAGTAAGATATTTGAAATTTTGCTTGAGCTTGAAATTTTTTCTACCCTCAATATATAACATAACTTATTCTATGTAAAATGTTTGTATTTTTCTAGTTCCATTTGCTATTTTTAACTCATTAATTGTATTTCTAGGATTTAAATTAAAATATGTGAAATTTGAACTACAAGTACCTAAAATAATGCATCGAAATTTATAAAAAATTCATATTCATGTTTTTTAGTCTATTTTTAGTTATTATCAACTAAATTTAAAGAAGTTTTGAAAATGTATGTTACGACACTCGTTCGGTAATATGGATCTTAAGGGTTTTTTTAATTCTAAACAAATTCAAATAAAGTCTGAAAAATACGAGACTTATCATGGTGTTATGATATTATACATAGATACTATTATAAAAATTTGAAAATATTTCAACAAAGTTGTCACACAGGATATTAAGAAACTCGAGATTCTCTTCAAAGGAATTATGGTTTTGAGAAAGAATAGGTTATAGTTAAGTAAATGAAGAGTTAAATCTTTCTTTGAACTTGAAAATTTTTTATAATCAAAATATAACATATCTCAATCCATGTAAAGTTTTTGTATTTTTCTATATCCATTTTCTTTTTTAAACTCATTAATTATGTTTCTAAGATTTAAATAATGCACTAAAATTTATAAAAAAAATTAATATTTAGTTCTTATCCACTAAATTTAAATAAATTTTGATAAATCTATGTTAGGACACTCGACTGGTAATGTGGAGCATAATGGTTTTTATAATTCTAAAAATATCAAATAAAGTCTAAAAAAATACAAGACTCTTGATGGTGTTATGATATTATACGTAGATACTATAATAAAAATTTTAAAATATTTTAAGAAAATTATCATATAGGATGCTAAAAAAACCCGAGATTCTTTTAAAGGATTAGGGTTTTGAGAAGAAATATGTTATGATTGAAAATAAATCGATGGTTAAATATTTATTTAAACTTTAAAATTTTTTATAATCAAAATACATCATATCTCATTCCATGTAAATATTTTGTATTTTTCTAGATCCATTTGTATTTTTAACTCATTAATTGTGTTTCTAGGATTTAAATTGAAATATGTGAAATTTGAACTACAAGTACCTAAAACAATGCACAAAAAGTTATAAAAAAATATTCATATTCATATTTTTGAGCCCATTTATAGATATTATCCACTAAAGTTAAAGAAATTTGTAAAAATCTATGATATGGCACTCGATCGGTAATGTGTAGCTTAATGATTTTTTAATTCTAATAAATAAAATAAAGTATGAAAAATATGAGACTTGTTATGGTATTATCATATTATATATAGATATTATGATAAAAAATTAAAAATATTTCAAGAAAGTTGTCAGAATTAAGGTTATGAGAAGGAATAGGTTATGGTTAAGTAATGTATGGTTAAATATTTATTTGAGCATGAAACTTTTTATAATCAAAATACAACATATCTCATTCAATATTTTTTTATTTTTATAGATCCATTTGCTATTTTTACCTCGTTACTTGTGTTTCTACGATTTAAATTGAAATATCTGAAATTTGAACTACAAGTACCTAAAATAATGGATCAAAATTTATATAAAATTCATATTCATATTTTTGAGTCTATTTTTAGTTATTATACACTAAATTTAAATAAAATTTAAAAAAATCTATGTTACGACACTCGATTGGTAATGTGGAGCTTAAGGGTTTTTAATTCTAAAAAATCAAATAAAGTCTGAAAAATACGAGACTTGTTATAGTGTTATAATATTATACGTATATACTATGATAAAAATTAAAAATGTTTCAAAAAGTTGTCACACATGATGTTAAGAAACTCAAGAGTCTTTTGAAAGGAATTAGGGTTTTGATAAGAAATAAGTTATGGCTGAAAGAAAATCAATGGTTAAATATGTTTTGGAACTTGAAACTATTTTATAATCAAAATATAACATATCTCATTCCATATAAATTTTTCTACACCGATTTGCTATTTTTAACTCATTAATTGTATTTCTAGGATTTAAATTGAAATATGTGAAATTTGAATTGCAAGTACCTAAAATAATGCACCATAATTTATAGAAAATTCATATTCATGGTTTTTAATCCATTTAGTTCCTATACACTAAATTTAAAGAAATTTTGAAAAAATTTAGGTTGCGAAACTCGATCGGTAATGTGGAGTTTAATTATTTTTTAATTCTTAAAAAATAAATAAAATCCAAAAAATGCGAGACTTGTAATGGTGTTATTATATGATAAGTAGATGCTATGATAAAATTTTAGTATTTTTCTAGGTAAGTTTAACATTTTTAATTTATTAAGTGTGTTTTTAGAATTTAAATTGAAATAGGTGAAATTTAAACTACAAGTACCTAAAATAATGAACAACATTTATAGTCAAGAATTTTTGTACTAATTTCTAATAGGTATACTCGGCACTTTGGACTTTTGGAAATTTTGTGAAATGATAAACATTCGAATACAGATTTATTTCAATTTAACCTGAGTAAATATCCGAATGCATATTCATATTTAAATTATCTGTTTCGTATTTGTATCCGAAAACACCCAAATTTATTTCTTATTAGAAATAAAATATGATCAATAGTGCTATCTGGTTTCATTTCCATATCCGATCAAAATCCATCCACGAAGATACGGAGTGTAGCCAAGCGCCCAAGCCTATCCTACCACTGACGGTCCCTACCCCACCGCCGGCCGGTCCCTAACCGGCTACCCCCGCCACCATCGTCGTCGGCCCCGTCCTAAACCCATGTGAGAGATAAAAGAATCAAGCTAGGGTCAGCACTTAGCAGTGTCAAAGAATATCATTTACTTTCCAAAGTAGAATCTCACAAAGAAAAACAAAAAGAAGATATTTCCCTTCCACCACAAATTCAGAGCAGAATCACAAGCTCAATACATAGCCAACAAAACAAATTAACCAAAATGTGATGCCACCGACCTCCCGCATAGCGCCTGCACAGGGCTGACCTAGCCAACCGCCCGTGTTGTGCCTTCCTACTTGCCTGCGCACGATGCTTCGGCCGGACCAGCGCAGCATTGCCGACCTTCACACCATGACCACTCGATCCCGCCAACCTTCATGCTACCTCGTGTACCACAGTGCCAGTCGCCCAACCCCACCAACCTTCCCTGCTCGAGCCATGCGCGTACACCAATGCATGCCTCATCCCGTATGACACCACCATCGGACCATTGTGCAAATGCAAAGATCCCCACCGTTGGTCCACTGCCTCCCTCGTGTGCACCAGCCATTCTACCATTCTATCATATCCAACATCCCCCAATAGTACCGAATGATAACACGAGCACACCTGGCACCTACCCCTCACTAGTCGTGGTGTGCACCATCGTCCTATCACCTTTAATCACTACGCGTCACCGCGCATGACGTTCTCCATGACTTAAGGGCCCTGAGCGGCCACAAGTATCATGCCCCCTATTCGAGTCCTACACGACCCTAGAACACTCCGTACCCAGTGCTCCACGGTTTCCCTGTGAGCTCCGTTGGAAATCACCGGAAATCCTATCACCGTCGCAACTCGGTATGTTGCAATTCGTCTTCCCTGTTGCTTCATTACCAAATCCAGTAAAGGAAACTTGATCAAGGTAGCTCACCATATCCATTTTTGCATCTATATTCATTAGAACATGCAGCCCTACAAAATCCCCAAATCAACGCCGACTGCTTTGATCTCGTCCAAGGTAGCCCCATTCTCATATTACTTTCTATAGTGGCTCCCTAGCACGTATTATATCATGTTATAGTAGCTCCCTTGTTGTGTCGTCGGCCATAGTTCATCGGCAGCAAGAAGCTCCATTTTCCGAAAATGAAATTCGTTGCTAGCCTTGTACAAGTCAATATAGGTCGATCAGAACACATGTATATCTTCCTTATAGTGCTAATCCTGTGAAAATATCTACCGTTGGTCATCGGAGTGCTCCTATTGTCCCCTGCGCCACTCCTCTGCAAAATTATCCCCCTTTTAATTCTGGTTAAATCGTAGCTCTAATTGGAAATCCAACCGTATGTTCCTTCTATAATCTAGAACCTACATTTAAAATGTAGTGTCAATCGAATTTAAAACAGAGAAGTTATGCACCGGAGAAATTTCCGTCGTCCTTGTCGTCTTCAACCTCCAGCCGCTTCCTTTTTTGTTCCTATCACGTCGCCAGCCAGGTCCCAAGCGCCAGAGTGCCCTGCGCCTTTGACCCGTGGGCCATCTACTGCCTCGCTGCACGCGCCTAACACATACTACCACTACCTGCTAGGCCCGCACGCTAGCCTAGTCCCGCCTCCCGCGCGCATGCGCGCGGGCCTGCGCACTTTGCCGCAGTGCACTGTTTTCCCCTGGGCTGGTTTGGCCTGCCCATCTCAAAACAATAAATATTTCTTTTTTACCATGCCAACCCACGTAGCATAGTAATAGGTCAACCAATTTCTCAATAAACAATGCTGTTTTCTGATTTTTAGAAAATAACAAACCTTCAAAAAATCATATATAAAGCTCCATTCAAATTTATATAAAATTATAGACTTTAATTGAGAGCAAAATAAAAATGTTTTCTCAAAACTTTTTGTATGCTTTTATTTATGTGATGTTATTTGTACCTTAGTTTCCGATGTTGAAGACCCACGAGACTACGACCTTGAAGACCCCAAATACTATACGGATTAAGGAAAGTCTTTCTTCGATCAAGCTTGATCCTAATATTTTAAATTTAACCTTATATAAATGCATGTTTAGGGCACACACATATACATGAGAGATTAACAACAATTGCCTAAGTGATCAAATCGGCTAAAACCTAACATTGTCACACTTAGTCTTTCCTTGATTATTGATTACCGTAAATCCTTGTTAAACCTTTGAAACCACTATAACCTCGTCCTAGTATACTGACAAGTGTTAGAGTGGCCACACTTGTTTTATTTCTCGCACAAATATTATACATGCAAAATAAATGATGCATGTGGGTGAAAATTGGGAGATCAGAAATGATTTAATTTTTGTAAAAATGTTAAATTGGGTTGGGATGAAAAAGAGAAATTGGAGAATGTTTGTAAATTGCTAGGCGTTGTCGTTGCCGTAGCAGCTGGACTTCGTTTAGTGCATAAGTGAAAGGACATTGTTGTCGCCTAGAGAGTGGTGAATAGGTGTTCTTGAAAAATTCTTGTGGAAATAGTTAGTTTTAAAAACTCCTAATTCGGGAGTTCCGATATGGATCAGAAGTTCTGATTTGGACCGAAAGTTCCGATTGGATTGGAAGTTCCGATTTGGATTAGAAGTTCCAATTAAATCAGAAAAAAATCACCACAAAATAAATTTATCTCCTGAAAAAAGGTAAATGAATGGAAATGTGCGCAATGATGTAGGAAACTACTTTGGTACAGGAATATATTATAAAACCTTGCTAGGAAGTAGATCGAGCAATATTAAAGTATGTACTAACAAGAACACCAAGAACACAAAATGAATTTTTATAGAAATTCTATAAGAATAGAAAGTTAGCACAAGTTGTTTGGAGTATGTATATGTAAGGAAAACTAGATCCATGGGGTAGATTTAGAGATCGGGCTAAAACAAGCAATGAACGTAATTAACCGATAAACTTTATATCTAGTAGCTTATAATGAGTTCTAGTTCAAACCAATTGTTCTTGCAAGTTCTAATAGATGTTATAAAGCTATCACATTCATCAATAGCAATCAAACAAGCACGAGCACATAAATCGAGCTAAAACATGTATGAATATGAAGAACTAGCTCATGAACATGAAGAACACAATGAACACAAGTATATATTTACCAGAGTTCAGATCCACCGATTCTACATCTCCGTTGAGGGACCTCAATAGGTCGGGTCTCTTTCAAACTTTTTTCTCACCAAGCCTTAGCTGAAGCTAAGCTTGGGGTTTTACTAGAGTTACCTCTTCCCTTCTGAAGGTGAGGTAGAACCTTCACAAATTTTCCCGGGCACATCACAATCCTTGGTTGCTCACAGGAAATGCCTTGCCATCTAGGATATCTCAATCTCCAAGAGTAAAAAACACAAATTTCATTTTTTTGCTATGAACTCAAGTGCTCAAAGATTTTGCAATAAAACCAACCAACTCAACCACCCAAAATCTTCTCAAAAGATAGAACAAAGAAATTGCAAAAAGATTTGTGAAGAACTCTCAAGCAGAATCTGAAGGATTCACTCTAGATTTAGACTTGAAAGGGAGGGGTAGTTCTAGGGTTTAAAAACTAGGGTTAGGGTTGAGTTCGTATTCTCAAATAGATAAGAAAGAGGGTTTTTTATAGTCCACACCCAAACTCTGACCGTTTGGGCATTTTGGCTGTCCGCCTTAGAAGTTTCGATGCAATATCGAAAGTTTTGACCAAAAATAAATTCGAAACTGAGAGTTCAAATCAAAAGTTCTGATGCAAAATCAGATGTTCTGAAAAAAAATTCTAGACTAAGAGCTCAAATCAGAAGTTCAAATTTTCCATTGGAAGTTCCGATGGATCAGAATTTCTAAGCTTGGGTCGGAACTTCTGAAATTCCTAAGAGCACATTTGAAAACATGTCATAACTTTTGACTCCGAACTCCATTTTTGATGATCTTTGCCTTTTTGGAAAGCTTATTAAAAAGCTATCCAACCAAACAAAGATCAAATCTTAAAACACAAAGGATAAAATGTTATGACTTTAGTTTCTATCAAGATAGCAATGGGATAAAACATTTTGAGCACCGAGACATACAACCATATCAACTTTGTATCCCTCTTAATATAATCGTACGACATTCCTATACTCAACTGCAAGTATAAAATATTTAAAACAATAGTAATACCCTCACACCATCTTGTTTCTCCACTTTTGAGGGATGATAATGTTGAAACCATTTCATCATTGGGACTATTAACCTACATACAACTAGTTAGATATGTTAGTCTCAAAATATATATACCTTTACCTTGAGCATTGTCCGCTTTTGAATTTCGACTTGATTTTGATCAACATATGAAGTATTGATGCTTCCTTGTATATAGGCCACTTGACATCCTTCAATTTTATGAATCCCGGACTTGTTCTTCTCTTCATCAACTCTTGCATTTCTTAAATAAGAGATGTGGATCACCCATAGTTTTATTTTGGACTTACTTGGTTCATTGGCACAAAGCTTTTACTCGCTCTTCACCATCGTATTGGTCCTTCGGCGCCAAGCCTCTGCTTGCCCTTCACCTTTGCATGGTCCTTTGTAGCCGAGTATCACTTACCCTTCACCATATTGCCATAGAAAACCGCTTCTTCTTCAACATCTTTAATATGTCCAATTGATCCTCATGATTAATATTCCATTTGATCCTAAATATATAATCAATGGTTATAACTTAAATGATCTTCATGAATCTTAGTTTCTTGTCGATCATCACTTTATCTTGCATTTATCATATATACTATTACATACTCAATAAGCTTCTATATCCAAGAATTCTACTTATTGATTCTCACTCATGATCAATCAACCTAACACACAAACTCATGAAAATGGTTAGTCCCAACATTCGTTGTCATTAATCACAAAAAATCAATACAACTTAAGGACCAAGATCTTTAAATCTCCCTTTTTTGATGATTGATGACAACACTTATCATATGATGATAAATCAATTAATATGCTATGAATTTTTAATATTATGTGACAACACTATCAACAACACTATCAACAAAAATAATATATCAAGCATGTAGTGAATTTGCCTTAACATATGTATACAAATTTAAACAAGATACCAATTACAAATTAACATCATGATAGGACATGCTTGGAACTTTACAAAAGATATCAATGTTAGTTTTACCATTTCTCCCCTGATATATCAAAGAACTATTTCTCCCCTAATAACTCAGTAGTAATTTAAGATACCAATTTTACTATCTATCCCCTTTGACATCAAGCGCCAAAAAGGATATAGATAGATTCAAATAAAAACACACAAGCTTTACATACCTTTGAGATTTATCTTGCCCTCTCGCATGAGAATAATGAAGCTCAATAAGATTATCAACATAAGGGATATGCTTCACTCTTAGCCAAAGAATATCAAGAAGGCAAGTGAAATAGATATAAAATAGATTATACAAGTATGAAATAGATATCTTAGCTCCCCCTAAATGTATGCAATAGTTCAAGATTGACACATTTTACATTTAGGGCATCTCAAGAATGCTAATTGCAGGTTTTCACAATGCATCACGATTAAACTAATTTTGCCAACCATGCCAATTTCATAATGAACAAGGCAAAACATTAAACTTCAAATCTTCCCTAAAGTTCATTACATCCATTCCATGCATCAAATAAGAAATCAAATTTCATTACAAACAAAATGTTCGTGACACGGAATGCAATAATAGGAATTCAAATGATAGATCTATAGCTTATAAGTAGAGACCCGACCAAATATATCTCTACTATTATAATGCGTCCAATTGGTCTGGAGTCGTCCGTCCGTCGACATCTCTTCACCCTAGCCCCGCGTGAGTGCATGCGTCACGCCTCCAAACCGCCTGGATGCAATACGGAAGGCGCGTGCATGCAAGCGCCTGCGGGCATGCACTAACTGTGTGAGAGAAAAAAAGAAAAGGACAAAAACAAAAAAGAAAAAATAAGAAAAAAAAATATACTTTTGTATTTCAGTTTTTTAATTTATATATTTTGCGTGGATGTACGAATTTTGTGTAAAAAACCTTAGATTTTTGAAAAATCATGTAGAAACATGAATTTTGCACAAAAACCCTTTGCAAAATAATGTTATATTGCAAAGCAATATAATGCATGTGGCTATTTTGTCTACCATTTCCGTTTCTATCCGCAACCACGCGCATTTTTTCTCACATTCAATAAAAAACCAGCCAAAATTTGTGCCCTTTGAAAACCGCCCGAACTGGTCCAAGCGTGCCGAGCGGCCCTCATCTGTTGCAACCGCTGAAGAAAAAGAAAAAAGAAGAAAAATGAAAAAAGGAAAATAAAAAGAAGAAAAAAAATCACGCGCCGAGCGGCCGTTGCAACCACCAAGAATGAAAAAAAGAAAAAAGAAGAAAAAAGAAAAAATAAGAAAAAAAGAAAATAAGGAAAATAAAAAATAAGAAAAAAATGTAATTTTGCATTTCAGTTTTTTAATTTCTTTATTTTACGCGGTTGTATAAATTTTATATAAAAAACCCATAGATTTCTGAAAAATCACGCAGAAACATGAATTTTACACAAATACCCTATTGAAAAATAAAGTTCTCTGTTGCAAAGCACATGCATCTGACTAGTATATATATATACTTAATTAAAAGCATGGATCAATACTTTTAAGTAGTATAATATATCATGAACTCACCCTAAGTATGTACATAATTATCATGGAAATAAGAAACAAATGCACATATATATTTTCAATGACATAAGAAGTTCATTCAAAGTTATGAGCCAATGATTTGAAATTCATGATAATAAGACAATGATATTAAATCATACCTTGAAGCGCTCCTTGACCCATAACGAGACTAAAATTGATGACTCAAAAAAAGTGTTAGTCTCAAAATCGAATGATATAGACTATTTTCTCCTCAATATGTGCATATATATATATAGAGAGAGATTGGACATTATAAGCATATACACATTCTTATGTTACTTTAAATGAAGAAAATTTGTATAAATTGAATTCATAATCAAATGAAGCATTTTAAGAACATTGTATACAAATTCCAAGTGTGTACCTTTTGGTAGAATCATCTCATCAACAAATGAGACAATATAAATAAGACTTCAATAAAAGCATTAGTCTCATAAGTTATAGAATAAACTCTCCCTTAAGGTGTACATATATATAAGTTAACATGATATAAACATATGCACTTTCTTCAACATAAGGTACATAAGGAGGTTTATACTATAACTTGGTTCAAAGAACAAATATAAAACATGAAAGATATGAAATCATGGATTGGATATCAATTGAATATAATTGAAAGATTTAAACACTAAACATGTAATGAATGTATCTATGAATCCAAAACATTGATACAATTTACAATATGAGCATATGAAAGATATTATACAAAACTCATAAACTCAATTATAACACCAAAACGACATTAACTCAGATATAACTTGGCAAATCATATATAGAAGATAGTGAAATAACTCACGGTGTTTAGTTATGTTCTCATTGATTCTAACTCATTGTATATTTGCCATGATGCTACAACTCTCTTTCAATACATTTGTATTCTCTTCTTTATTGCTCTTTCATCTTGTCCAAGAAGGTGTCATGTCCTCTTCTTACTATGATTTGCTTTGGTCCCAATCACAATATCAATTAAAGCGATAGTAATTGATAAAACCATATTGAAGGGACCTTTACGCATGTGAGAGGACATTTTTCCAATTTTAAAGAACTTGAGATAACCTTGTATAACTCATAAAGAAGAGAACATTAATAGCACCAAGAAGAGTTTCACAAACAATGATCCTTTTGAAATAGAAAGCAAGCGAATCATTGATTCATGAAACCTTATAACATAGACTAAATTTGAATTCCTTTTTAAGTAGTGCATACATATTATAGAAGATGACTAAATCATATGCACAATTTAATATTCATGTGAACGGAAATTCAAGCTACGTCGAGCAAGTAAGTATGTAATTAAAGAGCAGTATAAGTGAGTAAATCATTTACCTTTTGATGATTATACCAATTTGAAAGTGTAGCACACCTTCAAAAAGTACTTGCTTCCTTTATGAGACTTTAAATAAGAAAAACTTACAAAAAATAGGTTAGTCTCATAATCATGAAATATAGGGCAAACTCCCCTTAAATATGTGCATCCAAGTATTGTAATTACTTGCGAAGGACACATGCACTTTTCAAAGAATATAAGAGGAGTATTACATCCTACATTTTGATAAATGGTATATAAAAATATTTACACGAGCATACTTATGTCAAAAAAGTACATATAACTAATGAGAACATGTAGATTACCAAAAGATATATAATAAATACATGGTAATCTACCATATGAGAGATTCAAGGTAAATCATAAATAAAAATATAAGATATCACATGAAAAAAAATTTATGACACTAGTTGTACATAAAAATGCTTATGCAATTCTAGACAAGATTTTGATCTTGATGAAACATATGCATGAATAAAAATCTAGTTACCTTCAAGTGGAGGATTTTGAGATTATATGAATTTACCACTCCACTTAATTTGAGCTTGATTCTTCACTCTTGACTTCTATTAGTTTACATTCATTTGTATCTTCACATGTGAACCAAGTGTGAGAATCCCATCTTGATTATTGTTTAAGACCCATTTGATTTGAATCATATTTGTATGGTCTTTCCACCAAGAATCACAATTTGTTTCTTATGAGGATCTTATTGTATAGTCATCACCCAATTTAGATCCTCAATATATTTGTTCAATGTGATGGTGAAGAGCGAGTAGAAGCTTTGCGCCAATGAACCAAGTAAGTACAAAAGAGAACTATGGGTGATCCACCTATTATTGAAGAAATGCAAGAGTTGATGAAGAGAAGAGCAAGTACGGGCATCATATAATTGAAGGATGTCAAGTGGCTTGTATATTTGGAAGCATCAATACTTCATATGTTGATCAACATCAAGCCGAAATTCAAAAGTGGACATTTCTCAAAGTAAAGTTATATATATATATATATATATATATATATATATTGGGACTAACATATCTAACTAGTTGTATGTAGGTTAATAGTCTCAATGATGAAATGGTTTCAACTTTGTCGTCCCTCAAAAGTAGAGAAACAAGATTGTGTGAGGGTATTACTATTGTTTTAAATATTTATACTTACATTTGAGTATAGGAATGTCATACTATTAAGAGGGATACAAAGTTGATATGGTTGTATATGTCTCGGTGCTCAAAATGTTTTATCCCATTGCTATCTTGATAGAAACTAAAATCATAACCTATTATCCTTTGGGTTTTAATATTTGATCTTTATTTTGTTGTATAGCTATTTGAATAAGCTTTCCAAAAAGTCACGGATCATCAAAAATGGAGTTCGGAGTCAAAAGTTATGACATATTTTCTAATGTGCTCCTAGGAATTTCGGAAGTTCCGATCCTAGCTTTGAAATTCCGATCCATCAGAACTTCTGATGGACCATCGGAACATCCGATGGAAAATTAGAACTTCTGATTTGAGCTCTCGGTCTAGAATTAATTTTTTCTGTCAGAACTTCTGATTTGAACTCTCGGTTTCAAATTTATTTTTGGTCTGAACTTCCGATATTGCATCGGAACTTCCAAGGCGGGCGACTAAAATGCCCAAACGGTCATATTTTGGGTGTGGGCTATAAAAACCCCTCTTTCTTAGCCATTTGAGAAGACGAACTCAACCCCAACCCTAGTTTTTAAACCCTAGAACTCTCCCTCAATTTCAAGTCTAAATCTAGAGTGAATCTTTGTGATTCTGCTTGAGAGTTCTTCACAAATCTTCTTACAATTTCTTCAATAAGAGATGCAGATCACCCATAGTTTTCTTTTGGACTTACTTGGTTCATTGGCACAAAGCTTCTACTCGCTCTTTACCATCGCATTGGTCCTTCGGCGCCAAGCCTCCACTTTCCCTTCACCTTCGCATGGTCCTTTGTAGCCGAGTATCACTTGCCCTTCACCATATTGCCATAGAAAATCACTTTGTATTCAACATCTTCAATATGTCCACTTGATCTTCATGATTAATATTCCATTTGATCCTCAATATATAATCAATTGTATAACTCAAATGATCTTCATGAATCTTAGTTTCTTATCGATCATCACTTTATCTTTCATTTATCATATATACCATTACATACTCAACAAGCTTCTATATTCAAGAATTCTACTTGTTCATTCTCACTCATGAGCAATCAACCTTTTGCTTGATGCCGGAACTTAACCTAACATACAAACTCATGAAAATGGTTAGTCCCAACATTCGTTGTCATTAATCACCAAAACTCAATACAATTTAAAGACCAAGATATTTGAATAAGGATCAATTTCTTGGGAAAAATGTCAGGCACACAAACCATGTGACCTTATGGGTATTATGGGATGCCCCTAGTTAAGTACTTAGTGGGCTTGGGATTGCTTGCTATGAATGGACATGAAATCATGGGGTACCATGGAGTGTTGAGAGTTGCCCAATGTGGCATCTGAGTGTGTTGTTTTGGGTTGAGTAAGAGAACATCCACGTGATTTCAAGGGAAAAGGGTTCGAGGGTCCATCTTATATTCTTTGGTCAGATACCCATTGATGATAGGTCCAAGTCTCGCTCTTTCATGTGATGGTAAAACTTTCTAGGGTTTGCTTTGGAAAGGCCTTGTAGCGAACCTCCTTTTCTTGGCCGGTTATGAAGTAATATCACAACGTAAAGGTAAAGTGTACACCTTCTATAAAAGTTTGAATTGTTCGAAGTCATGGGCATGTGACTTGATAGTTTCCCTAGCGTAGTCTTGGGATTTGGTTTGTGTTAATCAAAACTGATTTATGGGAAGAGACGTTACTAGAGTACACCCTCAGGGTGTACAACCAACCTTTGTGGTCGGCAACGAGCTTGTGTAGCTCGGGAAGTCAAAAATATTCATAGAGAGAGAGTGAGGTTCAACCCTAGGATGAAAGTTAAAATTTTATGTGGATAAATGAAAAAACCTTCCCGAGAGAAGGGTAGGCTAGTACCGAAGAAAAGTAATTAGAAGATTTGCAATGGAGGAATGATCGATTAACTCAGAAGATGAAAGGATTGTTAAGGAAAAGTGGAGAATGGTCGTGGAAACATTGAAAGAGGTTGAGAAGTCTTCAAAATCTGAAAATAAAATACTTATCACTTTGGGATAACCCGGTAGAGGTTAGGGCTTCTACCAAAGATTATGGGTCACTTAGTCAATTTAACTTGCATGGTTTCTTATTAAGGTCTAGCCACCCTTGTCTTTCCCTTGTATCTATAATATATTCCAAGATTTGTTGAATACGTATGTACTCCCCTTTTTTCCCCTCAACACCCAAAAGCACTAAGATGAAGATGAAGCTTTCCACAACGTCCTGAGAAGATGAAGGTTTTTATTGATGACAAGTTTTCTAAAGAAATATGATTTCATGCCTAGTCCCCAAGTCGATCTAGGAGTTAGTTGTTGATGTCAGTGTATGTTTGTTTCCGTTGTTCTTTTATAATGATTGCTATCTATGAGGTATGCCTCATTAGTAGTTTTATAAGGAGATAATATTGTAATGAGCAGATTTTTGTGATGAATGATCATTGAATTGGATGACTATCAGGTATGATGTTTGTTTCAATTCAGTTTCGTAACGACTCATCTCGATAAGGTCAAATATGTTTGGGACAGGGCGTTACACCAAATCAATCGCAAAATCACTGGCTAGAAGTTCTTGTCGGGCTAGGAAATCTTGCACTTGACCTTCTAAAATACGATGGCTTGGTGAACCGGGTCAGGGAGCTGCTTCCACGGTGACAGAGACATGGTGGTTGAACCCATACATGGCGAGGAGCATGATGAGGAACACCACACTAGCGAAGATGACGAGGCACATTAAGTTGTTGGCCCCATCCTCCGCTCACTATGGCTGTCGGCCCTATCCTCTACCCACTCTGGCCACTGACCACATCCTATGCTAGTACTAGCCACCGGCCCTGTCCTCCGCCCTTCTCATCAATCGGCCCATTCGTCGTCCTCATTACCGACCACCAAACATACCTTGTCGCCGCCTCTTCGCTTAGGTTGTTAGGCCGCCGCCCCCGCTCTGTATGCTTCTTGCACGCAGGAGAAAGAATTAAAGAAAGAGGAATGACTGAATTAGGACAGAGAAAGGGGGAAAAGGAGAAGATAAAGAAAAAGAGAGAAAAAATTTAAAAAAAAAACAAAAGAAAAGGAGAGAAAAAAATTAAAAAAATAAAAGAAAAAATATTTTTTTAACAGAAATGTGATCCTTTAACAGAAAAAACAAATATATGTATTTTAAGTTTTAACCGAGAAAAAACAAGAAGAAATGGGATAATTTAAGGTTAAAAATCTATCATTTTCTCTATAATTCCAAACAGAAATGTGATCCTTTAACAGAGAGAAAAAAACAAATGTTTTTTTTGAAATGTAGAGATTTTTAAGATTACTCTGTTTGCGGAATACAATCTATATATTTGTTTTCCTTAATACCATAGATTTATTATTTCATGCACATAATTCAAATTTAACTTGTTTCAATTTAAATCATAAAAAATAATTAATTAACTAAAAATAGCTATCTAACTTAGAATTTTTTAAAAAAATCATGGAATAAGATACACTGTATTATGATTGTATAAAAATATTTTCATGAGATAAGATACACTATATAATGATTGGATAAAAACTTACATAAAAATGTTTTAAGTTCAAACGAAGATTTAACCGTCATTTTAGTTTTAAACCGAACACATTCTTTCTTTAAATCATAATTCATTCTCGAATATTCTACGACTTGCTTAACTCAGTACATGAAAACTTTCTTGAAATATTTTAATTTTTTATCATGACATCTATGTACCATATTATAATTTCTTGATATGTCTCATGTTTTCCATATTTTATTTGATTTTTTAGAATTAAAAAATCATTTAGCTCCATGTTGCCGATCGAGTGTTGTAACCTAAATTTTTCAAAATTTATTTTATTTTAGTGGATAAGAACTAAAAATGGACTCATAAACATGAATATGGTTTTTCTATAAATTTTGGTTCATTATTTCAAGCATTTGCAGTTCAAATTTTATCCATTTCAATTTAATTCTTAAAAACATACTTAATAAATTAAAAATAAAAAACATACCCGGAAGAATGCAAAATTTTTATATAAGAATAAAATATGTTGCATTTTGAATATAGAAAATTTTTCAAGCTCAAATAAAATTGTAAATATCACATAGTCTCTTTTAGACTTATCACATTATTCATAGCCATTGATTTACTTGTAGTGATTTGTGTGACATGTACTTTTATGTGAATTTTGTTTGTGGTGATTTGTGTAATATGAACTCGTATGTAGACTTCTATGTTCGTGGTGATTTGTGTGATGTGAAATATTAGTTGTCACATGTGTGTTGTGATTGTAAATAAAGAATTGTATTACTGGTGATATTCTATGAATATTCGTAATTGTATTCATATCTATTCTATATCAACTCTGTATTCGTATTCAAATGATACCAGATTCTGTGTCCTTATGGTCCTATTTGGGACTGCTCTGATCTATGTTTTATAGCTCCGCTCTACAAACGTCTAGCCAAATAGGTTTAGATCTCAGTTTTTAGATCCGCGAAAAATGCAGATCCATGACTCCACTTCACGTTTTTTGCTCCGTGGATTCAGTTTTTAAAACATAACATTGAGTTGATGAGTATTTACCTACTACCTTGCCATTTTTAATGAACATACCAAAACGTTTTTGTCTCTCTGCGATTCTTTTCCTTCGTCCTTTCGCCCGTACGGTAGCTAAATCAAACAGACTGCTTGGCTTATGGCGAGGGAAGGACCCGAAGATCCAACGGCTCAAGCCCGTGACCAGGGCGGTTCGACATTTGTGGCGGGGACAACAAATGGCTTTGGGATTGGCAAGAGGGCATGTCGATTGCTATTGCATCTATGAAGAAAGAGGAACATGTACTGCTAATCAAAGCTTCAGATTGGTTTCCAAACATTTGCTTGCATAGGTTTCTTTCGAAGTTTCAGTTTCTTGGTGAAAGTTTGCTGAATTTTGAGCACGATTGTTGTTCATCTTTTCTTTTCTCTCCACGCATCAAGCGGCAAATGTGTTTAGGAAATGAGGTTAGCCTTGGTGCCACCGCTCTATGTATTTTTGTTGTTTTGTGTATTTGATTCATTAGGACGTTTGATACTATCATATGAAACATTTCAGGAAAATCTTTGGAATAACTATTGTGAGATAAAGCTACCTAACGAATAATAATAGACAATATTCTTCAATATGATAGATGTGTATATTCTCTTAGGAACATTCATAGTAATATGAATTATTTATGTTTTAAAAAATAAAATATTATTATTACGATATAATTACTTTAAGGTAACAAATAAAGCATACAATAATTTAGGGGCAAAATAGTACATTACTACTAAAATCCACCAATTTTGAATCTAAATTCATTCTACAAGCCAAATAGGTATATGTACTCCATAGTTGGGTAGCAACTCCACTCTAGATTTGATTCTATGTGAAGTTCGTGTAGTGGAGCAGATTTTTAAGGAGTGGAGTAGTTCCAAATAGACCGTATATGGGAATATCATAATCAAAATCTAAATCTAAAAAATATGAACAATGATATAATATTACTGTCATCCGTATTAGATCCGTTTTGATCGCTGTCTCTAATCACTTGAATTGAACACTTGAATTGAACAAGATACTTTATTGGTCGTTCCACGGTTTTTGTTATAATATGGTAGCTCTCGGATGATCGCGCTTTGTCTGGTCAACGACGATTTTGCGCGCTTTCCGACTTTTGGAGCGGCAAATTAAGTCGGCAATATATTTAGATCCATCTTTGCGGGGAAACGCGCGGTTCTTACCCTTCTATGCACTCAAGCACGATGTTTTTATCCCCCAAGAATGGGAGAAACCAAATCGTAGCGACAGAAAAAGTCCGGTTGCTGGCTTGCTGCATACATATATTTGTAGATTTTAAATTTGTGTCATGAATTATGGTTTGGTTTGGGCTCACTACCAGTTTCACTGCACCGACCGTGCCATACTGACATCATGGCATTATTAATCATGGTACAGTTAAGATATCATGTCACGTCTAGCCCGTTTTTAATAAAATAAAACATAAATATAATTCTATAAATTAAGAAATAAAGAATTCCAGAGGTGCAGCCTGTTGTGTGGACGGCAAATAATCAAGAGAGGGGCAATATCTAGCCCGACAGCAAAAATAGAACTACCATTTAATCGACCAGTGGCAGTTGCTCTGCTCGCTCGGGCCTAGTGATCGTGCTTGCTGCCGCGGGTGTACCGGGCAGCGGCCGCTACCAACTTGGTCCGACGACATCGAGTGCGGACAGCCTGATGAGTATTTCGTCCAGGGCCGCCTCCGGAGGGACTGGAACCGAGGCGGCAGTCAAATTCCCGCACAGGAACATGGCTTCAATCCGAGGTAATTTACTCGGGCTTGTTTAGAGGCCTTCAATTCAGTATGGGCTAGGATTTTAGTTTTAAATCCCAACCCATAGATTTAGCTGAGATTGAAGGTATCTAAACAACCTCTCAATGTTTATTTAGACACCCTCCATCCCACAAAAGTCTAGCCAAACATGTTTACATCTTAGTTTTTAGATCTATGAAAAATGCAGATCTATAATTATGCTCCATGTTTTTTACATAGCACCTTAGGAGGTGTTCTGCGGATTCAGTTTTTAAAACAAAACGCAGAGTGCAGAGTAATTTATCTACTAATGCCATTATAAACTTACCAGTTCACCTTTTTAGTTACTATTTATTACTTTTTCATGTAGTACTACTTTCATTAACTTTTAAATGACACTGTTGATTCTTATCACAAAATTTGATCATTTGTCTTATTCATTTTTTTGAAATGTCATTTATTTTGTTATAATTTGTTTTATTATTGAAGGTACTTCAAGTATAACTTATATTTTTTATATTTGCATAAATTTTTTGAATAAGACGAATGATCAATGTTTGTGATAAAAGTCAACGATGTCATTTAAAAGTTAATGGAGGAAGTACTAATTTAATACATTTCATATAATGGACAAGAAAAATAATATAATTATAGATTCATGAATAAACTTAGGAGTAAAATAGTACATTCCTACTAAATTCTACCATTATTGTATCTAAATCCCCTCTGCAAGCCAAACAAGTGCAAGTACTCCACGTATAGTGGAGAACAACTCCACTCTAGATCTGATTCTAAGTGAATTCCGTGGAGTGGAGTAGTCCCAAACAGACGCTTAGATAGGTGTAATGACTCACATTTTTCATTGCCATATCTCTTTCTTAATGTGGGATTGGCGATGCACTTAGGATGATAAACTTTTTTGATGAATCGAGCCTCCAATAGTCCATCAATCTTGGTCTTGATTTCTTCTTTTCTATCATCGGCGAATCTTCGCAGATTTTTCTTGGAGGGTTTTGCTGTTGGGAACTATGTAGTTCGTGCTCAATCATTTCCCAAGGAACATCTGACATATCGAAGGGCTTTCATGGAAAGATGTCCATGTTGAAGCATAGGAAGCTGATGAGCAAACTTTCCTATTTGGGGTGAAGACCTACCATGATGACCGTAGTTTTTGATGGCTCAACGTCGGAGAGGATGATTTTTTCATGCTTGATAGTGAGGTTGAGATCCTCTAAGGAGAGGAAGCTTTGGTTAGGATATCCTGGACCTTTGCGGTATCTTTTCTGACCTGTTTGAGGGTTTCTTCCATCTGAGATTGTCGTTGCGTGGGAACAACAAAAGCCTACGGGGAGTGCCCGTAGTATGATTTGTATAGGTAGAGAGGGGAGTCGTGACTATGGACCGATGGTTACCACGATTGACGAGGTAGAGAAAGAATAAAAGAGGTGGACATGAGAGGGTTTTTAGATAGGTTCGAGCCTCCCGAAGGATAACAACCCTACTCATGTATGTGTATCATTGTTCAAGCCGAATCGAACCGGGGAATCGAGGGGAGCCTAGAATCAGGGGTCCCTCTAGGCGTCTGTGTGTGTGTTGGATTCATTGTTTCTCTCCCTCCCTGATCCTTTTATATGAGAAGGACAGATGGGGGTTACATGGGGTTAATGGGCATACTAATGGTTGCAGATAACAGCCGCATAATAGCCCACTATTAGTACATATATAATTGTAATACTCAATGGTGGCTTTGATGAAGATAACAGTCGTCAAGATGGTTCATGGGCCGCTCGTTGGAGTTCTGACACTCGGGCGAGCTTCCTCTTGAGTGCTGGCTTTGGAGACCATGTGGGTCCTCATGGGTCGACCTTTATGGGTCGCTTGGCAGCTCAGCAGTCGAAACAAACCACTTGGCAGGGTACCTGGGGTTATATCCTCGATAGTAGTCCCTGAGCTCTTTTCAGCATGTGACCAGCTCAGAGCCGATGGGAGGAGCTCCAACTTTTCCTATTGCTGATGCAATTTTTTCCCGGTCGCTGCACCGCCCAAGTGCACCTATCGAGTGCAGCCCCCGAGGCTGAAGTTTCTTCAAAGAATAAGCTTCAGTCTCAAAAACATTTTCTGGAGATTTTTCTTTAGCACTAGAGTGGAGGAACCATTCGGATTCCTTACTAGAGGGAGAAACCATACGGAGCGGTGGCAGTTGGTGTTGTTAGTCTTGTGTGCTTTGGAGGCAACCGGTGCTTTTTGCTTCGGCTTCTAAAGTGAGGTTTGAAATCTTCTTAGCAGTTCTAGGAACCGCGCCAGCGTGATTGATGACAAAAGTTCTTCGGGGCGCGTGCTACCTAACTGCAATTCTCCAAGACTTGGAACCATCTGTGGAGTGGGGGTAAAAGGTTATAAATAACTTCTTTGACATACCTTGATTTTGTACCTGATCTCGGTGTCTTCATTTCCGTTCGATCCCCTGAAGCCCCGCAAAAGCTCTCGGCATTGCAATTGTGTGGTCTGCTATCGCAAAGCCCGATGGTTGTTCAACTTCAAACCCTTGGCGAGCGTCTTCAAGGATTCAATGGTGGTGGGTGCTTCCCTGAGGCCGGTTGACCGCAAAGAGGAGTTTGGCGCGTCCACCATGAGGGAGGATGCAGTGAAGGCATTGGATAGTCGTGGGGAGATCCCATCGAAGATGATGTCTTCGTGGCGAGCGGCTGGCGGCGAGGCATTCCCTTCCCTCGACACCCATGAGACCGTTGTTTTTTATTCTTTTTTCACTCATGGCTTCAGGTTGTCGGCGCATCCTTTTCTTCGTGGCGTTCTTCATCACTATGATATTCTCTTTGCAATCTGAATCTCAACTCCATTATCCACCTTGCCATCTTTGTCCACATGTGAGGAGCCATGCTGAATAGCATGGGCCTCATGGCTCCAGAAGTGATGAGTCATTGTCAACGATAGTCAAAGAGGACTGAAGAAGAGAGGAGATCTGCTGTTTCATGGGCCGCGTGTGACTCAGGTACACGGGCAGCGAGCGACTGTCGGGCAGAGGAGGCTGCGAAGTCGGGCTGGCCCAATCCGGGTGCATGGGCCAGAAGCAGTAGAAGACCCACTGGGCTGTTGACCAGGACTGACTCAGGTACACGGGCGGTGAGCGATTGCCGGGCTGAGAGAGCTGCGGAGTCGGGCCGGCCCAATCCGGGTACCTGGTGCAAAGTCAGTGGAGGCTTTGTCAGTTTCGGCGCAAAACTGACAACCGTTGATCTTGTATCCGACTGTCCAGAAGAGAAGCCGTAGTCGCTACGAAAGCTGAGCTTCCGGATAAGTCATCTGTAACTCTAGGCCCACAGTCAGTCAGTCGTGTCTGTAAAAATGCCTAAGGGAAGTAGAGTCTTTTCCTTTATTATTGCGTCTGTAAAAACCCTAAGGGGCAGGTGGAATGTTCCTAGTGTTGGGAGCCTATAAATAGGACCCCAATCCCTAGGGTTTGGACTACCCTTTTGGCTGAAATCTATTCCACTCTATTGGGTCACTTTTTGTCTCTTGCCTTGCCTCTCTCCTCACTTACTCTTGCCTGCGCCGCCAGGATTTCTTGCCCCTGTTTGTTGCTGTTTTGCATTTATTATTGAAGTGGAGTTTCTCTCCCACGTGTGCAACAACATCAGAGGTTTTTAATGGCTTAATTTCTTCTGCACAACAAGTTTTCCCATGATTTTTGAGGCTTCGGAAGTTTCGGCTGGGTGTGTTCTTCACGCTAGTAGTACTAGTTCTTGCTGTTGCAAGTAGTACTGCTTTACTGCAGCTACAGTGTTCTGTGCAGCTTTTTACCTTCTCTGCACCGCTTTTTGATCGAAGCTGACAGGATCCAGAAACTTTTCTGGTTGTTTTCTGGCGAAGTCCCCTCTCTGTTCGAAGCCCCTCAGCTCCGTGAGGCAGGCTTCGATCTTTCATCTTCGAAGGCTTCGTTCAAACTTCGTACTTGGTTTGAGTCCTGTGTTGCTAGCTTCGAAGTATTTTCTGAACTGACAGCATCACATACTTCGAACGACAGTGCAAAGGTTCTCCGGTCCTAGCTGTTCGAAGTTCACCCTTCGATAGGTTTCGAAGTTGGCTTCGAAGCTTGTCATTCTGATTGACTTCGCTTTGGTTCTTTGTGGCGTGTCAACCTTCGCTTCTCTTTTCGAAGGTTGCTCTTTTCGAAGGTAGAGTGTAGGCTTCGGATTTCGTGCCTCTGTCGTGTGATAGGATCCGCTTCTTTGTTCGAAGGTAGTCCGTCTGTGTGTTGTATTCGAAGTTTCCTGTTCGAAGGTTTAGGTTCGAAGTGCTCAGTTCGAAGCTGTGTCCGAAGCCTTGCCTTCGAAGTGCATACTTCGAAAGCAGGCTCCGGCTCTGTCATACTTCGCTCCGAAGCATACTTCGTTTCTTGTCTCTTCGAACTAGGCTAGACCAAAACACCTTCGGCATCTTCGACATGCTTCGCAACTGACCTCCGAAGCAGGCTTCGTCACCAACCTCCGAAGCAGGCTTCGACCAGCGAAGCAGTCTTCGTCAATCATCTCCGAAGCAGACCTCGACGGGCGAAGCAGGCTTCGCCAAGTTCCGAACAGGAGACAAAAATGGACAGTAACTTCTCATTTCACCTTACATGTACTTAAATCATTTCATTAGGAAGTTTAGGCCTGACTTACTTTGTTTATCTACCTAGTTGTACTTCTTTGTTAGTTCTCTGTTTGTCAACAATCGCTTCTAGGTTAGATACCTTTAGACTTAGGCCTTCTGTTTATTTTCTGCTGCTTAGTCTTTTGAGGTGCGTTTGGGTATTGGGAGCAGGCCATTGATTCGAAAGAATTTTTTAAGGCGCCCATTCACCCCCCTCTGGTCGCTACTTTCGGTCCTACAAGTGGTATCAGAGCGAGGTTAGGGTTTTTCCATACCTTAACCGGTTCTAAACCCCAGTAGTGACCATGACGTCTCCTGGCAAGGTCCCGTCCTTGGAAGCCTATGGCTATAATTATTGGAAGACTCGCATGCGAGCCTATCTTATGAGCCAGGGTTCGGACATTTGGGATATTTGCGTTCACACCACGTTTGTCATATTGCCAGTTACTGAGCAGGGTACTGCTGGTATCATTGCTCAACATCTGAGCAACAGTAAGGCTGTGAACATTCTGTTTTCTGGTTTAGGTCCCACTGAGTTTGAGCGTGTGAGTCATCTCTCCACTGCGAGAGAGATCTGGGCTACCCTCAAGGCACACCATGAGGGAACAGCACAGGTCAAGGCTCGGCTCTATCAGACCTACCGGCGTGAATATGAGAATTTCACACAGAAGCCGGGTGAATCTGTTGAGGCTTTGTTTGGTCGTTTTCAGTCGATCATAAACAAGCTTCGGGACAACAAGGCTGAGGGTGCTCAGTTAGTCTCAGATCATGAGCAGGCGCTCAAGGTTCTCCATACCTTGGACCCAAAGATCTGGGAGATCAAGGTATCCTCTATCGTTGAGAGCACTTCTTACGATACCTTGACCATTTCTGAGTTATTTAGCAAGCTGAAGGCCACTGAGGTAGATATCCAGTTGAGATCAAATCTCACTGGTTCTGGATCAAAATCAATGGCCCTTGCTACACCTTCTGTTGATCCCTCTTCTGTGAGTTGTGCTGGGTTCTCCTTGATGTCTATCACTGAGGACCAGCTTGAGTCTTTGGGAGATGATGATTTGTGTCTCTTTAACAACCGGGTGCGTCGTGTCTATGACAAGAGAATGTTCAAAAGACACGACACAAAATCCGGATGCTTTGAGTGTGGTGATCCAGGACACTTCATCGCCGACTGCCCCAAGCGCAATGGATACAAGAAGGGCACCAGTGGCAGCTTCCACGACTCCGGCAAGCATGAGAGCTCATCCTTCAACAAGGGCAAGCCGAAGACCCGATTCTTCAAGAAGGCCCTGAAGGACTACCGGCGAGAGAACAAGAAGCACGACAAGGCCTTCTTCGCCGAGATGGAGAAGAGCTACTCCAAGCAGTCCACATCTTCTTCCTCTTCATCGAGCTCAAGCGATGAGGAGATCGCCATCAGGAAGGGGAAGGACAAGGACGATCCAGCAGGCCTCTGCTTCATGGCTTTCGGGGACAAGCCAAAGAGCCGCTCACACCAGCGCCGAAGATCCCGCAAGAGCTTCTGTTCAATGGCTCTTGGGGATAGGGAAGAAAAGAGCTCCTCCGACGACTCCGACGACGACGACAACAAGGTATCATCTTACGAGCGCGAAATCGTTGATTTACTTGAGAGTAATCGTCAGGAGTTGAAATATCGGGAAAAACTGCTTAGGAGGCTAAGAAGAGGATAGACGAGTTAGAGAGTGAGCTTGCCGTAGCCAATGGCAGAATTGAGAGTCTATCTTCTTCCCCTTGCTTGGGTGATAGCAGTGAGTGCCCGAAGTGTGAGGTGCTTCTGTGTGACCTGTCGACTCTGAAGTCCAGGTACACAGAAAGGGTTGATGAGAGGGACGCTTTGGCCACTGAGCTTGAAAGCGCTCAGCTGGAGCTGAAAGATGCTCAAGCCACTGTCGTCGCACCCTGTGTTGATTGCCCATCTCATCTAGCTGCCTTAGCTGAGCTGAAATCCAAGGGTAATGAACATTTGGGTGACTTGGAGAGGTTGAGAGCTGAGCTTGCCCAGACTAGGCTAGAGCTTGAGACACTGTCAGTTCCACCCACTGTCTGTGAGAACTGTCTGTCTCTTAGAATGGAGTTAATCAAGCTGAAAGCTGAAAAGTCTGTTCAAGTAGAGAGTGAGTGTGAGACCTGCTTGTCTCAGGTGGAGGTTCTAGCTTCCTTGAGAGAGGAGCTAGCAGATTCTTAGAATGAGAACTTTTACCTCCGTTCTATCCTGAGTTAGATCAGTGCCAGAGAGCCACAGCTTGGCATGATGATCCAGCAGTTCAAGAGGCAGGATGGGTTTGGGGTAGGTTACACCTACACCAAGGCTGACTTTGAGAGTGCCATCAGCCGGGCAGTGGAGTGGAGTAAAATGACTCCAGAGCAGAGGTATCCCAAGACTCACTCCACTGAGTCTTCCCAGGCTTGTCAGCCCAAGGATGGAGTGATCCATGAACCACCTAAAGCTCCACCCAAGAAACCTATCTGGGTTCCAAAGCCTAAACACCTCCACACTTCTCTTGACTCTCTTCCTGGACCCTCTCAGCCCAAGAAGACAACACCAATCACCACTAAGCCCAAACAACCCAAGCCTCAACCACATCCCAAGAAGCCCACCTATCATTGTGAGTACTGTCAGAGAGACGGGCATCTTGCGGAGTTCTGCTTCAGGAGAAAGCGGGGTGAGAGAGCAGAGAGGGCTCGTAGTGATCAGGAGCAGTTCTACCAGCAGGAGGGTAGACAACGTGTTCCTCGGCGCGGGGAGAGGCTGGAGGCCAGGCCGCGTCGTGTAGGTGGTGGTAGAGGAGACAACTTTCTTGCCCATGCTCCAGTTGGTGGTGTCCGTTCCGGCAGAGTTCCAGACCGTGTTGGCTACGGTTCTGGACCTCATGGCCGCAGGGTTAGGAAGAACCGAGGACCGCGCTTTGAGCCGCGTTTTGGTCCAAACTCTTTTGATGGTTTTCGCATTCCATCTTTTGAGCAGATGGCTCGACACTGGTTTAGCTCTTTTGCTAAACCTGGTACCGGACCATTTGCTCCCACTTACAGACACTGATTGTGCAGGACCGGGGACTGGAGGATGTGTGGATCATGGACTCAGGATGCTCTCACCACATGACGGGACATCGCAGATGGTTCTCCAGTCTCACTCCCCCGAGCTCCAAAGAATATATCACGTTCGGGAACAGCGGTCAAGGGAAAGTAAGTGGCATAGGCTCAATTAGCATTTCAGATCATTTCTCTTTGAAGAATGTTGCTTTGGTTAAGAATCTGAACTTCAATTTGATTTCGGTTTCGTAACTTCTTGAGGATGGTTTGGAAGTGCGTTTTAAGAAGGGCATTTCTTCTGTGGTTGATTCTAGAGGGTCTTTGGTTTGTGAGATTTTACCCTTCGGTAAAGTTTTTCGAATTGATTTCTCTAGTTCTTTTGGCCCTTCTCGTTGTTTGATTGCTGGATCTTCTTCTGAGCTCTGGAAGTGGCATAGGAGATTAGGTCATTTGAGTTTTGATCTGCTAGTCAGGTTAAGCTCGATGGATCTCATCCGAGGATTGCCCAAGCTTAAGATGGAGAAGGATCTAGTTTGTCATCCCTGTCGTCATGGGAAAATGGTTGCCGCTTCTCACTCACCTGTGACTCAGGTGATGACTTCGTATCCGGGCGAGCTTTTACATTTGGACACTGTTGGTCCAGCTCGGGTACGTTCAGTCGGTGGGAAGTGGTATGCACTTGTAATTGTTGACGACTTTTCTCGATTCTCGTGGGTTTTCTTTTTGGAGTCCAAGGATGAAACGTTTCAGTTTGTTCATGACCTGATTTTGAAGTTGAAGAATGAGAACAATGGTCGAATGCGAGCAATTCGCTCCGACAACGGCTCTGAGTTCAAGAACTCTCAGTTCATCAGCTTCTGTAGTGATCAGGGTCTGGACCATCAGTTTTCTTCTCCTTACACTCCCCCACAGAACGGCGTTGTGGAACGAAAGAACCGCACGCTAGTCGAGATGGCCAGGACGATGCTCGATGAGCACAGGACTCCTAGGCATTTTTGGGCTGAAGCCATGAACACGGCTTGCTATCTGGCCAACCGCATTTTTCTTAGAGCTTACCTTGGTAAGACATCATATGAACTGCGGTTTGGCAGACAGCCCAAAGTAAGCCACTTGCGAGCGTTTGGCTGCAAGTGCTTTGTGCTCAAGAAGGGAGGGCACTTGGACAAGTTTGAGTCTCGTTGCTGGGATGGTGTTTTTCTTGGCTACGCTTTGCATTCTCGAGGTTTTCGTGTTTGGAACCTCGAATCCCAGCTGCTTGTCGAGACTTGTGAGGTTTCATTTGATGAGTCCTTGCCTTCTTTGACTCCTTCTTTTGAGCTTTCTGGTGATGATGAGCTCGGAGAGTCCATCTTCGAAGAAGATGAGGATACTCCAGCTGCTGATGAGGGTGGGCCTTCTGCATCCCCCGTAGAGCCCACACCTTCTGAGACTTCGACTGAGGATGAGGGCGGACCTCTGATCACTTCTTCCACTTCGATCGAGCCCCCTCAGTCGAGTCCAAAGGTGCCAGCTGCTGACTCCGGTGAGGTGACTTCAGATCACCAGGGAACCCGAGCAGTTCAGCGTGACCATCCCTCAGAGCTCATCATAGGTGATTTGACTGAGAGGACTTTGCGTTCTTCTGCCTCTCTCGCTGTGTTTGCTGAATCTGCGTTTGTTGCATCTTTTGAGCCCATGGATGTTTCTCATGCTCTTTCTGATTCTAATTGGATTAATGCTATGCAAGAAGAGCTTGAGAATTTTGTCCGCAATCGGGTTTGGACGCTAGTTGAGCCGCCACCAGGATGCAACCCCATAGGCACCAAATGGGTATTCAAGAACAAACAAGGTGAAGATGGAGTTGTGGTGCGCAACAAGGCTCTACTAGTTGCCCAGGGTTATTGCCAGAAGGAAGGTATTGACTTTGAAGAAACCTTCGCTCCTGTTGCCCGTCTTGAGTCCATTCGTATTCTTCTAGCTTTTGCCGTTTCGAAGGGGTTTAAGCTTTTTCAAATGGATGTTAAGAGTGCTTTTCTGAATGGGTAGATAGAAGAGGAGGTCTATGTCAGGCAACCCCCCGGTTTTGAGAACCCCAAGTTTCCTCGACATGTTTTTAAGTTGCACAAAGCTTTATACGGGTTGAAGCAAGCCCCCAGGGCTTGGTATGACCGGTTGAAGCAATTTTTGTTGGGGAAGGGCTTTGTGATGGGTTCTGTGGACAAAACTCTTTTCTTGCTCAGAGATGCTTCAGACTTCTTAGTCGCTCAGATTTATGTGGACGATATTATCTTTGGTGGTACTACTGATTCTCTTGTGTCCATGTTTTCTGAGCAGATGCACAGTGAGTTTGAGATGAGCCTCATGGGTGAGCTCAAGTACTTCTTAGGGCTCCAGATCAAGCAGACCAAGGACGTCACCTTCATCCACCAAGGTAAGTACACTCGTGATATGCTTAAGAAATTTGATTTTGGTGGTGAATTGAAGCCGCAGATGACCCCGATGGGCACTTCTGGGGGTCTAGACAAGGATGAGAGCGGCGTCAAGGTCAATGAAAGGGAGTTTCGAGGGATGATCGGTTCGCTGTTGTACTTGACGGCAACAAGACCGGACATACAGTTCGCCGTAGGACTTTGCGCGCGTTTCCAGTCTTCACCACGCACGTCTCATCGGCAAGCTGTCAAGCGCATCTTTAGGTATCTTACTTATGCGCCCGATCTCGGTCTTTACTATTCAGCATCATCATCTCTTGATCTATTTGGCTTTTCGGATGCCGACTTTGGTGGGTGCCGGTTGGATCGCAAGTCGACTTCCGGTACTTGCCAGTTTCTTGGTTCTTCCCTTGTATCTTGGTCTTCTCGAAAGCAATCTGGAGTTGCTCTTTCGACCACAGAGGTTGAGTACGTAGCTGCTGCTAGCTGTTGCTCACAATTGGTTTGGATGATTTCCACTTTACGAGATTTTGGGTTGTTCTTTCCTACCAGAGTTCCATTGTTTTGTGACAGCACCAGTGCTATTAGTGTAGGGAAAAACCCATGTCTCCATTCAAAAACCAAACATATTGATGTGCGCTTTCACTTCTTGTGGGATCAATATGAGAAAGGTGTCATTGACCTTGTTCATGTTGATACCCATCATCAGTTGGCTGATATTTTCACCAAACCCCTAGATCAGTCTACTTTTGAGCGTTTACGAGGGGATTTGGGTGTTGTGTATCCTTTCTAGGATATTTTGCGTCAGTTTTCTTTTTTTCTTTACTCTTTTCTTGAGTCTTTTTTTGTGTGTGTTCATATCATACATATTCACATATCACACTCTTGAGCCTGCTTCTGTTATATGATTGAACTGCTTTACTTATTCTAGCTGGTACATGCTTTTGATTACTTGTCAATGATCATGTTTTGGTTCAGTTCACTTGATATGTCTGATATCTGTCATATGCATGGCTTTTATGCTTTAAACTTGAAAAATGATCACCATTGCTTCCGGTAACTAGCATGTGTAGGCTGAGTGTTTTTGCTATCTGTTACATGCCTTGTAGCTAGTTCATCACATAGATGCAGATATGCAACTTGGACATCTTTATGCTTTAACATGGAGAATGAGCTATAAAAATTGATAAAAATCAAAAATGAATGAAAATTCCATGCCTTTTTATGCTTGAGTTGAAAAGATCCAAGTGGGTTTGCTTTGTCGCATTGCATTGTTCTGGACTGCTTACCATAGCACTTTGGTATGAACTAGGACAGTGTAATGTATGCCGAGACCAATGTCTTAAGCTTCTAATGGTCCAGTTCTGGCCTTGGCTTGACTTGGTCGGTCAACATAAGGTTTGACATGCAAATAACCCTTGGCATAAATGAAAAAGGAAAATTGAAAAAGCCTGAACATTTAAAAGATAACAAGTTTGCTGAAGCACTTTGTTTTGGACAATGCTTATCTTGGTGGATATCAGTTAGCCTCTGCATCTCATGTTTTACCTTGCTTGTTTACTAGAAAATGTGGTGATGCCTTTGTTTGCCAAAACTGAAAAATGCGTGCTAATGACTTTCTTTAGATATCATTTGTTGCACTGATCATGGCATGTGTCTTAAGACAATATCTTTTTTGCTATACTTGTTAGATGCTGTAATTGCAGTCAATCATATTTGAGAAGCATGCTTTCTACACTCCTTATGCACTCCAGTTGAATTCACTGCATATTTTGAGGGGGAGTTGCATTTCAGGGGGAGTCTGTGTCTCTATTGAGTGTTTGATGAGTTCACTTGTCAACAAGGGGGAGAAAATTTGGGATCAGAGTTTAAGGGGGAGTTCTTACTCTGTTGATATCCTTGTTGTTTCTGAAATCGCACTCATTTTGAGCTTTTACGTTTTGGTTAACCATAATGACCACTTCTTGCTTTTGTTCGACTTTTGGTCATTAGGGTTAAACTTTTACCTTATTTTTTCTTCTTTGCTTTCTTGTATTTTGTTTTTCGTGTTTCCACAGTTGTTCACAGGTACTGAAGAGCAGATGAAGTGAAGTGTTGACAATGCACTCATCAAGGGGGAGATTGAGGAGCCATGCTGAATAGCGTGGGCCTCATGGCTCCAGAAGTGATGAGTCATTGTCAACGATAGTCAAAGAGGACTGAAGAAGAGAGGAGATCTGCTGTTTCATGGGCCGCGTGTGACTCAGGTACACGGGCAGCGAGCGATTGTCGGGCAGAGGAGGCTGCGAAGTCGGGCTGGCCCAATCCGGGTGCATGGGCCAGAAGCAGTAGAAGACCCACTGGGCTGTTGACCAGGACTGACTCAGGTACACGGGCGGTGAGCGATTGCCGGGCTGAGAGAGCTGCGGAGTCGGGCCGGCCCAATCCGGGTACCTGGTGCAAAGTTAGTGGAGGCTTTGTCAGTTTCGGCGCAAAACTGACAATCGTTGATCTTGTATCCGACTGTCCAGAAGAGAAGCCGTAGTCGCTATGAAAGCTGAGCTTCCGGATAAGTCATCTGTAACTCTAGGCCCACAGTCAGTCAGTCGTGTCTGTAAAAATGTCTAAGGGCAGTAGAGTCTTTTCCTTTATTATTGCGTCTGTAAAAACCCTAAGGGGCAGGTGGAATGTTCCTAGTGTTGGGAGCCTATAAATAGGACCCCAATCCCTAGGGTTTGGACTACCCTTTTGGCTGAAATCTATTCCACTCTATTGGGTTACTTTTTGTCTCTTGCCTTGCCTCTCTCCTCACTTACTCTTGCCTGCGCCGCCAGGATTTCTTGCCCATGTTTGTTGCTGTTTTGCATTTATTATTGAAGTGCAGTTTCTCTCCCACGTGTGCAACAACATCAGAGGTTTTTAATGGCTTAATTTCTTCTGCACAGCAAGTTTTCCCATGATTTTTGAGGCTTCAGAAGTTTCGGCTGGGTGTGTTCTTCACACTAGTAGTACTAGTTCTTGCTGTTGCAAGTAGTACTGCTTTACTGTAGCTACAGTGTTCTGTGCAGCTTTTTACCTTCTCTGCACCGCTTTTTGATCGAAGCTGACAGGATCCAGAAACTTTTCTGCCTGTTTTCTGGCGAAGTCCCCTCTCTGTTCGAAGCCCCTCAGCTCCGTGAGGCAGGCTTCGATCTTTCATCTTCGAAGGCTTCGTTCAAACTTCGTACTTGGTTTGAGTCCTGTGTTGCTAGCTTCGAAGTATTTTCTGAACTGACAGCATCACGTACTTCGAACGACAGTGCAAAGGTTCTCCGGTCCTAGCTGTTCGAAGTTCACCCTTCGATAGGTTTCGAAGTTGGCTTCGAAGCTTGTCATTCTGATTGACTTCGCTTTGGTTCTTTGTGGCGTGTCAACCTTCGCTTCTCTTTTCGAAGGTTGCTCTTTTCGAAGGTAGAGTGTAGGCTTCGGATTTCGTGCCTCTGTCGTGTGATAGGCTCCGCTTCTTTGTTCGAAGGTAGTCCGTCTGTGTGTTGTATTCGAAGTTTCCTGTTCGAAGGTTTAGGTTCGAAGTGCTCAGTTCGAAGCTGTGTCCGAAGCCTTGCCTTCGAAGTGCATACTTCGAAAGCAGGCTCCGGCTCTGTCATACTTCGCTCCGAAGCATACTTCGTTTCTTGTCTCTTCGAACTAGGCTAGACCAAAACACCTTCGGCATCTTCGACATGCTTCGCAACTGACCTCCGAAGCAGGCTTCGTCACCAACCTCCGAAGCAGGCTTCGACCAGCGAAGCAGTCTTCGTCAATCATCTCCGAAGCAGACCTCGACGGGCGAAGCAGGCTTCGCCAAGTTCCGAACAGGAGACAAAAATGGACAGTAACTTCTCATTTCACCTTACATGTACTTAAATCATTTCATTAGGAAGTTTAGGCATGACTTACTTTGTTTATCTACCTAGTTGTACTTCTTTGTTAGTTCTCTGTTTGTCAACAATCACTTCTAGGTTAGATACCTTTAGACTTAGGCCTTCTGTTTATTTTCTGCTGCTTAGTCTTTTGAGGTGCATTTGGGTATTGGGAGCAGGCCATTGATTCGAAAGAATTTTTTAAGGCGCCCATTCACCCCCCCTCTGGTCGCTACTTTCGGTCCTACAACATGTGCAAGGCATTTTTGGGGATCGATCCCCACTTTAACTTTTTGTGCAATTTCTTCTGCTTGCGGTCTCTTGGGTGCAAGGTGGTCGACGGATGCGGGCTCCAGCTTCGTGATGGGAAAGCGACAGAGTACATATTCATGTCGTTTCCTTCTTCCAATAAGGTGTGGCATTTGAGTTGGTTTTATGTGGCCAACCATGAGCCGTCCCTATCTCCGGAGATTGACAGAGTGCCAAAAACAATGCTCACTTGGACCGACCGGTGCCCGACTGAGGAACAGGGGCAAGTCGATGAGTTGGTGGATTTGGTCCATCGGTTTTGGGAGGATAACGTCACCGACCTCCATGTGGTGGTGATCTTCTTGCTTCACCTGATCATGCTGCTAAAGCAATGACTTCATCCCAAGTATGAGTACTCGGGTCCTGAAGATTCGACTAGGGAGTTCGCCGAAAACCTGACCAGGATGAAGGTAGAGGCGAAGGAGCGGAGTGTCTTTGCCAGCAAAGTTGAAGTCTGGAGCACCATCATCCCTTCTAGCTCAGGTTTATCCTAAGGAGCCATGTTGGAGATCATGGACCTCATGGATCCAGAAGTGATGAGTGATTGTCAACTAAAGTCAAAGGAAGAAGAGGAGAGAAGAAGAGAATACATGCTGTGTCTTGACCATGTGTGACTCAGGTACACGGGCGGTGAGCGACTACCGGGCAAAGGGGCCGCGGAATCGGGCCGGCTAATCTGGGTACATGAGCTAGGAATGACAAGGGATCCGTTAGTGATTGACAAGGTTGAGCGATCTGGTGAATGAGTGAGTGATGGCTTGATTGCATCGATGGGTTCGATGTATGGTTATGAATGGTGCCGAGGGGATTGGTATGCGTCGCGGTTCTTGTTTTGGCTTGTCTCATGTCTGCAGGGTGGAGATGCTAACCAACTATAAACAGCGGATGATCAAGGGTCAAGCGAGGAGCTCGATGCCGGAGATGATCTTAGGAATGCACGAAGAGATAGAGCAAGACATGGACAGACGGATGGTCGAGATGGCATGACGACCGAGTCTGTGAAAAGGAGGCCAGTGCAAGTTATTAGGCGGCTCCAGAGGATCGATAGCGGGAGAGATTTGCTAGCACTCGAATTCGCGGAGTGGTGTCACGAGTCAACGATCGGGAGGCTTTGTCGGTTTTTGCTGAAAACTGTCTCATTTCTGAATGTTTTTAAATTCCAATAATTAGAAGTTTATTTTCGCTTAGTAATTTAGATTAAGTGTAAACTTTTAGTATTTTATGGAATTATCAAAATTCTGAAAATATATTAAAAGTATAGGGTCAATGTTGTAATAAAGTAGAGTCAACATTAATGTATTTTTCAGAATTTGTAATTCTGAAAATACACCATGCCAATTAGGTAAATACTACTAACTTTAACACTAAGGTGACCTATAAAAGGGGGTTCAAGGCCTATGGTTAAGGCCTCTCTTTTTGGCTGTCATTTGGGGGCTACCTACCATAAAATTGTATTGAGTTCTCAGCCATTTTTCTATATCTGTTTTAGCAAGAGCAGTAGTGATGATCTCGAGCACATCAGCGATGATTCAGATCTAGTGCAGGTACTATTCAACTTCCTAGAGTGGAGTCACTTTTTGAGAAGATTTTTGAGCAGTTTTGATGTGGTTTTTGGATCTGATTTCTTCATGACTTTTGTTGTCCATGTTTTCAGGGTTCCATTTTTTAAGTTTGCAAAAGTTTTTGACCACTTCTGCATATATTTTTCTGTCCAACAAAGTGGCTAAAAAGTTCGATTTCTGTTGAGTTTTGTATTTTGTTTTTAGTCTGGATTCAATCTTTGAGGAAATTTTTGATCTGTTTTTTTACTGTTTTTGGACCTGAGTTCTACATAACTTTTGTTTTCCAAGTTTTAAGGGTTCCATGTTTGAACTCAACATCTGCATATAGTTTTTGGCTCATCAAATTTGCTGAGTGAAGTTTTGTGCTCAGATCAGTTTCTTCGTATTCTAGGTTCAGTCCATATCAGTGTTGAGTTCTTCTAATCATCTTAAAGTAATGCATTCAGTTGTTAAACCCTCTTTAATTGTTTAAACACTCTGATCTAAAGACTTCTTTGTTCATAGCAATCTTGCTGGACATGTTATAGAATGAAATGTTATGTTCAGACTTTTGACTGCAAGTGTTGTGCTAGTTTTGACTTGCAAATTGTTCTTCTATGATTTGGTTACTGCTACTTCTGATACAAGTTTATTCAATATACTGATGTGAGTTTATTTTTGGTTCAATGTTGATCATCATGTTTGGCCTTTTGTTATGAGTACTGCACTACAACTGTTGCTTATCTATTAGTATCAGATCTGCTACAGGATTTCAGTTGTGCAACTGTTCTTGATGCAATACAAAATTGCAAATTATGTTTTACTGTTCTGTTGCCTAAAATACTACAGAGATTGCTGCTACTGTGAATAAATCCTTGATGTGCTGGTTGCTGTTGTTGCTACTAATTGCGTAGCATTGTTTATCATCAGATTTTCTGCCATTTGAGTATAATCAGTTTTCTCACTTCATGCTGATTATTCTTGGACTGCATTGCTGAAACTATTAAACCAGTGATTGTTAGTACACATGGTTAACTGAATTTCAGTTTTGATGTTCCTGAAGAAATCCTTGCTGTTTTGATTACTACTCATGTTTGCCTCATTTTCATCAGAAGTCTTCTCAGTTCAGCCATTCTGCACACATAATCATTGTCATAGCTTGATGACATCTCTGCTCATCAATTCATGGTGCTGGCTGTAGCAGTTTTTTGCATGTTTTTATAAAAAACAGAGTGCTGATTTCTACAGAGTTTCACATTTTAGTTTGGTTGTTAACATAGACTGAAATAGTATTGATGCGTAAATTGTTGCATTAGATCAAACCAAGGAGTAAATATTACAGCATGTGTTTTTATTGATGAATAAGAAATCACTGTTGTTATTTTCTCTAGTGTTAAGGATGTCCTGGCCATTTGAGTTGTGCCATTATATTGGCTACTTTTGTTCTGACTAAGTAGAAGACTTGCTTTTTTGACTTCACTAGTAAAACTTGATTACTCTCTTGATTCTTTCTAAATTGAAACTAGTAATTAAATGCAGCAAATCTTACTTTTGATCTGAATTCTGAAACTCTGAATCTTGTCAAACTTTCAACCGTCGATAGTCGGTTCGTCACATGCCGATATAGAGTCAATAGATCGACTAATCAACTACCGACAGAATAGATTGGTGTCTCATACTCTGATTTAGACAGAAATTTGAATTTGGTTTGATTGCTGTTCTGAATTTGAATTGTGAGTCTCAATTTGTTTTCTGTAATTTTTAGAGAAGCGTTGGGGTAATTTGAAAAGGCCATAACATTCGCGATAATTTATCGCGGCGCCTATTCACCCCCCCTCTAGTCACCATTCTGATCCCAATATTGCTATCATATCCGGTTAGATCACCAGTTGACCTTACCCGGTTTGTGTTCTTTTTTGGTGACATGGACATAATCTCTAAGATTCCGATTTTTGATGGTCCTGATTTTGCTTATTGGAAGGTGCGCATGGAGGCTTATCTACTAAGCCAAGGAAGTGCAATTTGGGGCATTGTTGATTCCCAATATGTGATCTCTGAAACACGCATCACTGAGGCTCAAAAGGGACAGTACGATTGTAACAGCAAAGCACGAAATATACTGTTGAAGAGTCTAAGTCAAAAAGAGTTTGATAGGGTCCAGCATTTTCGAACTGCATGTGAAATTTGGATCACTTTGAAAACTTTCCATGAGGGAACTACTCAGATCAAGGCTAGGAGGCAAATCACATATAATCAAGAATATCAAATGTTTGTGCAAGGCTCCGGCGAATCTATAGATGCCATGTTTGCACGTTTTGATGGAATTGTGAGTAATTTGTGCTCCACTGGGACTTTATCTTACTCTGATCATGATAGAGCTATCAAACTTCTCTATGCTCTTGATCATAGCATATGGTAGGTGAAGATCTCTAGTATTGAAGAGTCGGCAAGCTTTGACACCTTGACACTGAGATTGCCAAGGCGTCTCGTCCAAGATTTGGAAACTCTTTGTTGCCTTCTATTGCTTTGGTTTCCGGTCCTGGCAGTGGTACCTCATCTTGAGGTAACTTTTCTGGTGGTTCTGCAGTTTGTGCTTATTCTGGTGGTTTTGACTTGTCCTCCCTTGTCTCTGTCACAAAAGAACAAGTGGACACTCTAGATGATGAGGAGTTATCTCTCATTGTCAAGAAGCTCACTCGCTTCTACAATGATAGACGAGACCATAGGAGAGGAGGATCATAGGGATGTTTTTAGTGTGGAGATCCTTCTCACATAAAAGCGAATTGCCCTAAATTAAAAATGAAAAATGAAAATGAGCACAAGCACCAGAAGTGGAACAAGAAACATTACTTCAAAGAGAAGCGCGGAAAAGTGGCTAAAAGAGTAGCCAGAGATTTTGTGGCCGCCCTCAGCGACATCGACGGTAGATCAAGCGAGGAGCCAAGTTCGGAGGAAGAGGAGCCTCCCAAGAAGGAGAAGAAGATAATGGACCTCACCGACCTTTTCTTCATGGTCGACGACAACCATAGCAGCGAGGAGCTCGACACTTCTGAGGTATATCTATCCCATGATCAACTTCTTGTTCAAACTGATGAATTGCGTGATGTTGTCTGTTCTTAGGATAGATTACTTAAACTTACTGCTAAAGAACGAAAAGAACTAAAATTCAGACTTGAAACAATTTCCACATAACTTGCAATTTTGAAATCTAAGTCTGATGATGTCGAATGTGAGTCATGGATTGTTGTTATGAATGAACTTGCTCAGTTGCGTACTAGTCATGCTAAAATTGTTGAACAACTTGAAATTGCTCAAAAGCAGCTTTTGGAGGTGGAATCTAGTCCTGTTGTCATCAATGAATGCATGAATTGTACTTTGCTCATTGAAAGCATAAATTTGAGGGATAAGCATGTTGATGAACTTAAGACTAGATTGGAGAGTGCTGAGTGTTCCAATGATGTGCAGTCGGCTTGTCCCACCTGCATCACCCTCAAGGACCAACTCAACTTTGCTAGAGAACAAGTAAAAACCTCAAGTGCTATTGTAGAAATTGTGTTAGCTACAGCACAGGTTTTGTGTGTATATGGTGTATAAAATGAACCTCGAAGAGTTCTCTCAGAAGGAGAAAAGATTTATACTGGTTCGGACCTACCCAAAGGGATAACAGCCCTATGTCCAGTTTGCGGTGGATTTGGCATAGTGTGCCTTGTTTGAATCTAATGGATCCAGAGGATCCTCCCCATCTAGCTATTACAAGGGCTTGGCCCTGCTTTTATAGGCACGCAGGCCAAAGGAAAAGACCTAAATGCCCTATAAAAGTCATAGGCTTTATAGGGGCAAGAAGGGAAAAAGACTAGTCTACTATACAAAGTGCTTTACAGCTTTTTAGACGTGTCAGGTAAACGGCACTTCTGAACAGCCAAATGACATACCTAGGGCGGAGGGACCCCCAGTATGGCTTTACACTGTAGCTAAGTAAAGATATTTCCTGGTTCGAAGTAGTGGCCGGAGCTCTTCGAGCGGAGACTCCGAATTGGGCTTCGAAGCATGCTCCGAACTGAACTCCGAACTGGGCTCTTGGAGACTTAGCTTTGAATTGGATGGAGAGGGCCCGGAGACCAGCTCTGGGGAGCTCCAAAAGAAGCTTTGAGGTTAACTCTGAAGAGAGCCTGGAGGCTTGGACTATATGGCTTGGAAACAACTTCGGTAGGTGAGAAATTGCTTCGAATGTGTCATGCTTCGGGCCGAAGGCTGACGTCATTTGGCCCCTGTTTAAGGGAAAACTTATTCCCCCAACAGTAGCCCCTCGCCCGCAGCCCTTCGGAACGAAGGGGTGCATGCGCCTCTAGACAAAATGACAGCAGAAAAAGTAACTTCAGAAAAGACAGGCCTTCGGAGCTTGGACCGAAGGGGGCTTCGAGTTGCGCAAGTAATAATTGCCTACCTCGACTGATAGAGTAACCTCGGGGAGACTAAACGGCTCTGCAATGGATATAAAACTGACCGTTACAGTGCGCCGGTTCACTTCAACTTTGCCTGAGGCCCACCCATCAGTGACTTCGGCACAGGAACCGTCGGGATTTTTACCACCTATAAAAAGGGGTTTACCGCACACGGCTTCGGCACACTTCTCATTTTCTTCTTTCTCAACTCCTAGCATCCTTCGCTCTCTTCTCTCCACCTTTAGCTTTGTGCGGAGCCAGCTTCGCAAGCTTTAGCACCCTTCACGCCGAAGTCCCACAAAATGCCGAAGAAGGTTGCGTCGAAGAAGGCTTTGGCCCTGGGCGCGAGTTCCAGCTTTGCTCAGGCGCAGGCGGCGGCGGCAGCGGCAGCGAATCCTGCAGTGAGGCAGTTGGGGCCGAGGGACCTTCGGTCACCGTCGGACAAGTTCGAGCAGACTCTGAAGATGAGTGCTTTAGCCTCAACGGAGGAGTCTATCTAAAAGGCCTGCGAGGGGAAGATATCGCTGGAGATCCAACTTTGGGTGCCAAAGAAGTCGGAGGCTATACCGAGGCCTCGGGCTGACGAAGTAGTACTCTTCGAAGCTTTCTTTGAGGCCAGCCTCGGGCTACTGGCTGCGGAAATGCTGAGTGAAGTCTTGAAGGCCCACAACCTCAAGCTTCCTCAACTGTCGCCAAATGTTGTGACGAGGCTAGCTGTCTTTGAGTGGACTATGAGGGCCGAAGGCTATGAGGGGCGCGCCGATGTCTTCGTAGCCCTCCACGACACCAACTGCTAGCTGAAGCAGAGGGAGGGGACATACCGCGTCAAGATGGCCTTGGCCTTCGGGAGCGCTAACTTCCAACTCCGGAAGGAGTACTAGGACGCCTTCCTAGCGAGGGCTGCCAACAGCAAGTGGTACTCGAAGTGGGACCAAGAGTGGTTCTACGCCTTTGTTGGCGCGAACTCTCCCCTTTGGATTACCAACGCACTCATCTCCTACCGACGCGAAGGCGTGGTGAAGACGAGCCCCAACATCCTTCGTTCAAGAATTTTTCTCCTACGGAGGGTAGCTTCGAGGATGAGCATGAGGGACCTCGCAGAGGAGTTCATCACCCTTCGGCTCAGACCCCTCGTGCTCGCTTGGCCAGAGGGTCTCTTTCAGCCTTCGGGCTCGGAGGGCCTAAGCGAGGTGTCGGCAGAATGCCTTGGTAAGACTTCGAAGTCTTTACACTTTCATACTTCACAAAATAAACTAGTTCCGACATGGAATCTTGATGAAGATGCTCATGAAGTAAGGACTCTGGAGGAGGCCATCGTAGTGGCGGAGCGCGTTGTTGGAGCCCCGACACCTGAGGAGCAGGCTCAACAGCTCACTCTGGTGGGGACTTGGGAACACTGGAACAGAGTATGGGCCTGGCTCAGCGTCGAGGGGGTCCAAACTCTGCCAGACTTCTCTAGCCCTGCACCCTCGGCGAGCAGCTCGAAGAGGAAAAGGGTAGACGACGACAAACCCAAAGCCTCGAGGGCTCGCTCGGAGCTCCCAACAATTGAAGCCCCTACTGCGGAGGCAACGGCCGCGAGCCCTAGAACCGGAGCGGAGCTAGCAGGGGCTTCGGCGGCAGTTACCGAAGTGGTGGCGAGGGCTACGACAGTGACACCTTCGGGCATGGGGGCTCAGGCTCCGCCCTCGCAATGAAGGGACTAGGGAGCACACATCGCTCCCTCTTCCTTCGAAGAGATCTCTAACGAAGGTAAACACTTGAACATACTTCTCTTTTCCCACATGGATATTAACTTGAACTTTTTGCAGATGTCGATGCTGGCGCGAGGTCCGCCATACCGAAGCCGACGGAGGCCTCTAGCAGCAGCAGCAACAGCAGCAGCTCGAAGTCCGACATCACTTCGTCTGAAGAAGACGGAGGCGATAGACCTGGCGAAGGGAACCTTCACGACGGGGCCAATGAGCACGTTGAAGTGGTGGACTGGAGCCTGGCTCCACAAGAGCCTGCACTAGATGTGGATGTGGCGGAGATAGTCCAGCCTCTGCAACCGAGGGGGGTCGTGACGGAGGCAGCCATTCATGATTTTCACGAAGGCTGCGTTGTTGTGGGGTTAGGGGGCTTGGTGGCTCAACTCAGCCACTCAAGCCCCTTCGACCTCTTTGCAAACGCAAACGAAGCCCTCATCCAGGTGAGCGAAGTCCCATACGGTCTTCAAGTCATACTTGCTTTTCAATCAACACTTATGATTTTCTTGAATCCTTTTAGGCCTTCGCGTTGAATGTTGCAGTAGCAATCTCTGCAGATGAACGGATGGCTCACTTGGCAGAGGAGAGGGATGCCCTCCGATGTGAGACCTCGGTGGAAGCTGAGAAGGGAAGGTGAGCCAAAGCCTCAGCAGAGACGGCGAGGGCCGAAGCTTAAAAGGCGAGGGAGGTCTTGGTCTCAAAGACCAACAAGCTTCGGGCGGAGCTTCGAGCTTCGGAGGAGGCTAGAGCGGAGTTGGCGGCGGAGAACACAAAGCTTCGCCAAGCTAGCCACTGCCTGGAGGACTTCGTTGTTCACAATGTCGACGAAGCCACTTCGAGCTTGAGCTCAGTCCTTGAGCAAATAGGGACTGAGTGCTAGGTTCCGGACTTTGGCCTTCGGTACCCAATCGGGGATCGCGTCGAGTTCCTGAAGACTATGGCTGCGACGACGGAGGTGTCCCTGAAGGGCTTCGCTCTGATGGCCGGCCGAGTGGCGGGTCAAGGGGTGCTGCAGATGCTTCATGACTCGGGGTGCAACCACCTCGAGGTAGCGACCTCGGCGACTCCGGTGGCCTTCGGAGGCTAGCACTTGGTGGCGCCTCCTTCGGGTGTCCGCAGAGCGTGGCACCGCCTTCAAGAGCCTTGGAAGGCCCAAGGCTGCAAAGCAGTCCTTGGCCTCCAAAAGGTCATCCGCCTATGCCGAGCCAGGGCACAAGCCTCGCCAGCTCAACCTTCGACGTTGACGCCTCCACCTCCGAAAGTGTAGACCTCCTTAGGCTCCTTGTAACTCTTATCTATAGGCTTTGTACAAACTCATCAGTTTATTAATATAAATGCGGGGTACTTTATACCTGCCCACGCTCAGCCTTCGAATGTTGATCTCGAAGTACTTGAGGACTCTAAAGATCTCCGCCAGCTATGGGTGGTGCTCGAGGTAGCTAGGTCTGAAGGCCCCCTCGGTTCAAGCTTCCGAGGGGTCCTACGGGCGAAGCCATTTCCGAAGTAGCCTAGGAGCTGCTAGCTGTCGTGAAGACGGATCCTCTTCGGAGCTCTTCCTCCTCGCCAGACATAAGCTATTTCGAAGTAGACTTAAGTGGCGAGGGGGTACAGCCTTCAAGTATGTCCTTAACAGGCGGTGAAGCCTTAGACTTCTCTGCCTTCGACACAGCACCGCCTGCATCGCAGACTTGGACAAACCTGCAAGGTGAAATATGAGGTCTGCGGGCTTCGGGGCATGTACGGACCGGCCGTGGGAGAGTAGGCTACGACGGGGCTTCATCCAGCCGAGGAGGCCCTGGCCGGAAGAAGAGCAAGTGAGGGTCGGGGCCTCGAGCTCGCTTTTTCTTAGGCTTAGATACAGACTACTCATAATTTTGTTTTTGAAGTGTATTTGTAACATACTTCTCAATTATCACTCAATGAATGAGATTTGTTGTATTTGCATACTTCGTGTGCATGCTTCGCATGATTTGATTGTTTCGAACATTTTAGCTTGTCACCCTCGTACTGCGTATTACATTCGCACACTTCGCATACATACTTTGGTCCCCCCTTGCGTGTGGCAGCTAGAGACTTAGTCATTGCTGGTGCGGGCAATTTTAAGAATGCGAAGGGGTGTGCCTTTTTGGCGGCTTCGGACGCTTATATCGCGTCAAGCGAAGGCCTTTTTTGGGCCTCCAACGCATTAATTTGGAGCGAAGCAAGGCTTCAGCGTAGCCAAATTAAGCGAAGCATGCTTCGACATGCTTGGATTTGGATAACGTTCGTGAGCAAGGCTCCAAAACGCACTTTGATTTTAGGCGAAGCATGATTTCGAGATGCTTAAATTTTAGATTAGATCACATCACGCGAAGCGAGGCCTCAGTGCGTGTTCAGATAGCGAAGCAAGGCTTCCTTAGCTTGATCCTGTAGTGAATGAAAAGGATATTTGGTGTGGATTCATCGAACCTGCGATGGGTTGAGCCACCTACGACTCTGGGCCACCTTCGACCCTGGGCCACCTTCGACCCTAGGAAACATCAGGCCGGAGCCTAGAATCCCGGACTTGCCGAGTCGTCGCTCGAAAGTCTCAAAGCCCACTGCTACGGGCCCGGAGGCACTGTATAGCCTTTGGAGGGGTGCTCCGGTTTCAAATAGTCTTCGAAGTCGTGCTTTGGTCCTTAACAATACAAAGTTGTAACCTCGGTTCTTAAAAGAACGAGGCTGTTGACTTCGGGTCTTGATAAGGACACAACAGAGCTTCGATTTTAAATGAAAAGGAAGCAAGGCTTCGATTTTAAAACGCGAAGCAAGGCTTCGGTTTCAAAACGCGAAGCAAGGCTTCGACTTTTAATAAGATGGAGCAAAGTTTTGCCTAAAAGGCGAAGCAAGGCTTTGATTTTAAGGCGAAGCAGGGCTTCAATTTTAAGGCGAAGCAGGCCTTTGATTTTTTATTAAAGTAATTGCAAATTTGTACACTGAAGTGGGTCTTCGAACTGTGTACATACCTCATAAAGTGGGTGAAAGGCTTACCTCGTAGCCCCTGGGGCTTCGAAGGCCTTCGGCGCGCAAAGCGGAGCCCCTTGCCAAAGGGTGAACTCCAAAGCGCGAGGGATGGTGGAAGGTGAAGAAGGCCTTCGGAATGCACCCGAAGTCCCTTGTCGGAGGGTGCGCGAAGCAAGAAAACTTCGAAGCTCCCCCTCAAGCGCACTTTGAAATACAGGCAGTGGCAGAAAACCTAGCTTTTAGGACTAGGATCCCCACGGACGGCGCCAACTGTAGTAGCAATTGTGTTAGCTACAACACAGGTTTTGTGTGTATACGGTGTATAAAATCAACCTCGAAGGGTTCTCTCAGAAGGAGAAAAGATTTATACTGGTTCGGACCTCCCCAAAGGGATAATAGCCCTACGTCCAGTTTGTGGTGGATTTGGCATAGTGTGCCTCGGTTGAATCTAATGGATCCGAAGGATCCTCCCCATCTAGCTATTACAAGGGCTTGGACCTGCTTTTATAGGCACACAGGCCAAAGGAAAAGACCTAAATACCCTCTATAAGTCATAGGCTTTATAGGGGCAAGAAGGGAAAAAAGACTAGTCTACTATACAAAATGCTTTACAACTTTACAGACGTGTCAGATAAACGTCACTTCTGAACATCTAAATGACATACCTGGGGCAGAGAGACCCCCAGTATGGCTTTACACTGTAGCGAAGTAAAGATATTTCTTGGTTCGAAGTAGTGGTCGGAGCTCTTTGGGCAGAGACTGCAATGAAGGCTTCGAAGGACACTCTGAATTGGGCTTCGAAGCATGCTTCGAACTGAACTCCGAACTGGGCTCTTGGAGACTTAGCTTCGAATTGGCTGGAGAGGGCCTGGAGACCAGCTCTGGGAGCTCCTAAAGAAGCTTAGAGGTTAACTCCGAAGAGATCCCGGAGGCTTCGCCTCCGGAGGGCTCCGAAAGGAGTCCGGAGGCTTGGACTATATGGCTTGGAAACAACTTCGATAGGTGAGAAACTACTTCGAATGTGTCAGGCTTCGGGCCAGAGGCCTTCGGAAGCTGACGTCATTTGGCCCCTATTTAAGGGAAAACTTATTCCCCCAACAAGTGCAAAAATGATGGGTTAATTTTTCCTGTGTCATTACAATTTTTACGGTTTGCCAATATGCCATTGGTGTGTCACTGACATATGGGGGCCGCCACAGTCACTGACAGTGGCATATAAACAATTTCTGAAAATTATAATGGCATGCGAGTAATTTTCCCAAAAATGATTACCTTCTCTCCGTAGTAGAAAAATGCACTGAAGGAAAAGGTAGGATGAATTTGCTTTTGGATAAAACAAAAATGTGTGCTGACAGGACAGGGTTAGCTCTAGGGTTGGGCTATGAGAGAACCACACCAAACACTTTGAGCAAAACTGTGTTCACTTCACCCAGTACCCTTGAGAAAGAGAGAGCCCATTTAGACACCGATCAAAAAGCCAAGAATCCTATCCAACCTGTAAAGAAAGCTCTACATCCACTAAAGGAAACTCCTCAACAAAAACCTAAGAAGACTGTGAGATTTGTGCCTGAGACCCATGCTCATACCCACAAGAGAGTGTATCATTGCTCCTATTGTCAGCGAGTGGGTCATTTGGTTGGGTTTTTCTTTCGTCGTATCAAGGATGAACGATGTTCTTTTGTGATGAGCTTTCAGAACATGCATTACCCATGTTTAGGTATGCATGAGTCTGTTTTTTACTCTTATTCTGATTTTGAGGCTCCCATGGTTTCATGAGAGATTTTTCTCGTTGTGGTGTTCACCATGTTTCATATGGTGCTAAATCACGTGTAAGAGGCTTTGATTCTCGATAGGTTGGGAGACCTCATCATTTTTCAGGTTCGCGCTTAGTAGGTAGACCACGAACTTTTATCATGGTTCATACCCTGTGCATAATCAGTCTACTGCTTTGCCTGGTTCTCGAGTTCTACAATACTGGATTCCAAAATAGTTTTTCACTCACCCTATCACTGAGCATCCAAGATCTTCTAGCATTTTTTGAGGGGGAGTTGTATAGCACTGCATGAGCTTCTGTCATATGATTAATTTCTTTTACAAGTACATATTGTATGATGCCTTTGTAGTATTGTCTTTAATACTGTTGATTTCACTTGGCTTGTTTCCATCTAATAATTGTCATGAGCATGACTTTTATTTGTGAAAATTTCAAAATGATCACTGCTTAGTCTAGAAACTAGCATGAATAGGTTGAGTGCATTTGCTATATTTTACACACCTCATAGCTAGGTCCTTTTCACTTGGATGCTAATACGCAACTTGATTTTACCAAAAATATTGTGCTAAAAATTAAATGAGTAATAAATGAAAAATGAAAATGAAATGAAAAATAATTGATATTCATGCTATTTTGTGCTAAAAATTGAAAAGATCCAGGTGGGTTTGCTTTGTTGCAGTACTTTGTTCTCGACTACTTGCCATAGCACTTTGGTAAGAACTAGGACATTGTAGTGTATACCAAGACCAATGCTTTAAGATTTCAATAGTCTTTTTCTTGACCTAGGCTTAGCTTGGTCAGTTAGCATAAGGTTGACATGCAAATAACCCCTGGCACAAAAATGAAAAGTTCAATTTCATTGCATATCAAGTTTGCTTAAGCTCCTTGTAGTGGGATATGCTTATCTGGCTTGTATTTGATTAGCTTTTGCATCTCCTGCTTTGCCATGTCTAGTATGCTAGTCTGAGTGGTGACGCTTTTATTTGCTAAAATCTAAAAATGCTTGCTCATGCCTTTTGTTTAGATGGTATTCATCTAATTTTGTCATACAATACTTTTAGACAATATTCAAGGCAAATGTTTGTTTTGTACTGTAATTTGAGTTACTCATGTTTTAGAAGCTTGCATCTATACTTTACCCTCACACACCTCTTTGAATCTTTTTATCTTGATGCTTGCATTGCCAAAGGGGGGAAATGATTTACATGATGTGTATGGTTAATGGGAAGTAATGGCTTTCATGATGCTTTTGCCAAAGATAGAATGAATACTTTGCATGAGTTTTTTCCCAAGGGGGAGATCTTTTACCAAGTGACATGTTTTGGCTCTTTTCTGAGTTTTTATGGTCACTTATGCGCTTAACTTGAAATTTTCATCATGTCTATGTTTGGGGTTGTCAATGCACTTATCAAGTGGGAGATTATGAAAACAAGTGAGGTCGCACTGTGGTTTCTATCTTTATGATGAGTGATTGACAAGGTTGAGCAATCTGGTGAATGAGTGAGTGATGGCTTGATTGCATCGATGAGTTCGATGTATGGTTATGAATGGTGCATCGAAATCGGAACATTATTGAATTTCATAAGAAAAACAATAATACAAGAGGTTCATCATGCGACAATCGTACATACGACAAGTATCCATTGTGCGCAGACCATAATTATTACATCAGAGTAAAAATTAAATAAGTAAATAAAAGCATGACGAACGTCCTCTTCAAGATTCTTCTCTTGACTGGGTCGCTACTCCAGACCATCCTCGTAGTTGGCATCCTATGAAGTGTGTCCAATGGGTATGAGTACAAAAAGTACTCAACAAGCCACCGCAGATGCAAATAATAATGCAAGGTAATAGCAATGGTGGGATACTGGCAAAAGTGCAGAAAAAGTACATTTTCAGTTATTGCATTTAGTGTAGTCAAGTTTTATCATGCGTTAATGTAAACATGAAGATTAATAACATCATCTAACTCGAGGAGTACGTTTTACCTCCTCGCACAACAGTCCTTACATGTCAAACCATCATGCACAAACATATCAAAAGTAATCTAACTATGGGATGTCACGGAACCCGCCCTTAACCGTGAGCTCGGCTTTTCGAAATGATTTATGACTCTGATCAGAGATGTACTACTGTACCCATAAGGCACGCACTCATCCCATACACCAAAGTGTAGCGAGATGACCCATACAACGGGAACTCGTCCCAAAACTTCAGTATGAAATGCTCCAAGAGATAACCACCCGCTCTAGGTTTCGCCGGCGCGCCAGGCCGCATCCCAGCTAACGTCGCACCCCCTTTTGCGCCACGTCGGTACAAGCCACCCGCAGGTGCTGCTTGACCCATCTTCAAATGGTGGCCTCGGTTTGGAACACTCTATACATTAGTTAGGACTTACCCACTAGACTTGTGGTTAGTACGGAAGTGTATTGCAACGGATCCCTCAGACCGGTCCTTATAGTGCCCCGGGTGCTACCGACCAATACCCTAGCTTGCACCCGGAACCCACCATGCATACACTCACAACCAAAACTCTATCACCAACAGATTTCCAAAAGATAAGGATAACGGGGATCATATAGTAGAACCAAGTTGCTATGACTCATTTTTAATCCTATAGCAATCGTGTTGATACATTGGACACTAGCTAATAATACTAATCATATGGTGACAAGGAGTTTAGGCTAGATAGCATGGCTTGGGTTGCACATCAAGGTCGAGGATCCTAAATAAATATATTGTAAGGGTTCCATTTGACTAATGCATATATATCCTATGTGTTTTAGCGATAGTTTAATAAAACATGGGTTCAATATGCTCAAAAGATTGGTTTGGTGACTTGCCTTGTTCAGCGAATGGGCAGGGAGGAACTTCCGGGAAATATTCCGGCTCCTCGGCGGCGTCGTAGTCTTCCCAATATAAATAAAGTAAAATAAAATAAATACAACATCCAATTAAACAATATAAAACCACACAACAAGCACATAGGTTTAAATTGGTTTAATTTAAAGAAAATCAAGTTGTTAAGTTTCTGAAATTTATTTCATGAATAATTTAAAAGGAATTATAATGAAATGTTGTCCTTTGTAAAAAAGGGTTTTTAAATGTGAGAAATCTCATTTTTAAGTTTTCTAATTAATTTAAAATGAAAGGTTCAGAGAAAACTTAGTGGTTTCATTATTCTAACAGGGAATGAATAAATATAAATTTTGTTGAAATTTAAATAATTAAATTTATATTTTTACCCTAAGGGTATTTAAATACTTTATTAAATAAACATAAAATGTCCAAAGTAAACATACTGTTTTTATTGTATGAACATGTAGAGAATAATATTACAAATTTTCTGAAATTGAAATGGTAATTTTTGAAGTTAAAATGCGCTAGATATGAATTTCAGAAGTTTAAAAGCATTTCTGGAATTTAATTTAAATTCAAAATAGCCTCGAGTCCACGGTGAGCCAGGCCCACGGTGAACCCGCGCACTGTGCGCGTGCGCCGGATCGATCTGGACCGTTGGATCCAGATCCAACGTGCGAGGGCGAGGCGGGGAGTTAAAATAACGCGAACGGCTGAGATTAAAACATTGAACCGGTACGCGATGAACGGCTCAGATTAAACATGGGTTTTTAAAACTAACGGACACGTGAGATTAAAACATAACATTTCGATCAGATCCAATGGTGCGGATTATATCACGCACGTGGTGATGCCAGCGTCGTCCGATCACGATCACACGGTCACGGAGGCCTTGGCGGTCACGGAGGTGCGATCGGTGTGGACGGAGAGGGGCTCCGGCGATGGCGAACGGCGACTGGAGTGAGGACGGTGGTGTGGGCTTAAAAATCTAATTGAGGCACTCGGGTTTGTTCTCGCAGCGAGTTAGTGTGGGGGATCAAACGCGGACGGCCAGGGGGTTTAAATAGAGGCACCGGCGAGGGTCATAGGGGGTCGCATGCATGGAAAGCCGACGGGGGGGGGGGGTATTTAATCGCCGGCAAGGTTTCGCCATGCACGGTATCGCGATCCTTGGGCTTAAACGTGTGCCTTAACGCGTTTAAATGGCTGGCGGGCCTCGGGGAATTGAATGTCGGCGTTGGTTTAACGGGAGGGGGAGCCGGCTAGCGGATCTGAGGCGAGGTCTTCGACCGGTGGAGTTAGGGGGGTGTGGTGCGAGGTGGACGACGGTCCTAACAGGCGGGGGCCACAGGCCAGCGGGCGCGAGCGCGACAGAGGGGGAGGCTGACGGGTGGGGTCGGGCTCGGACGAGAGAGGGGTGGCGCCGATAGGTGGGGCCAAGGTGTCGAGCGCGCGCGTGAAGAGAGAAGAGCTCGCTGATAAGCGAGGCCCGGGTGTCAGTCCGAGGCGTGCGGGGGTAACGGGCTGGGCCGGCCGGGAGAGAGAGAAAGGGAGGGGGAGGCCCATTACTGTTTAAATGGTTTTCTGATTAAAAATAATTGCAGAAAATGGATTAAAATTTTTGGGCTACTTCCAAGGTTGATAAAAATTTGTAAAAATTCTCAAAAATATATCTTGGCCTTGCGATCATATACAAAATTGTCTAGCCCCTGGTTTGGTCATTTCATCTAGGTTCTAGTTCAAAAAGGGTAAGGAGGGCATTAAAGGCATTTCCACAACAATTAATTCTAGGAAATCAGATTAAATAACATTTTTATTTCTCAGGAAATTTGGGGTGTTACAAACCTATCCCCCTTACAAAGAATCTCGTCCTCGAGATTGGAACGCTACTCGAACTGCTCAGGGTATTGGGCTTTCAGCTCGTCTTCCTTTTCCTATGTGGCTTCCTCAGCGGGGTGGTTGTTCCACTGAACCTTGCAGAAGCGAACAACACGGCTACTGGTTACCCTTTCTTTGGTTTCCAAGATCTTGACGGGTTTCTCGATGTAGATAAAATCCTCTTGGACATTGAGTTGTTGGAGGTCGGCTTTCTCGGCGGGCACACGAAGACACTTCTTCAGCTAAGAGACGTGGAACACATCGTGAACTCCTACCAATGATGGAGGCAGCTCTAGTTGATATGCCACTTCTCCCTGCCGTTGGAGGATCTGAAAAGGTCCGACATAGCGGGGTGCTAGCTTGCCTTTCGTGTTGAACCTTTGAGTGCCATGGAGGGGATTGACTCGGAGATAGACATAATAACCCTCCTCAAAGGTTAGGTCTCTTCGACGGCTATCGGCGTAGCTTTTCTGTCGGGACTGGGCTATCTTCAATCGGTCCCTGATGATCTTGACCTTCTCTTCAGCTTCCCTTAGTATATCTGTCCCAAACAGCTGCGACTCTCCAGTCTGATCCCAGAGCAATGGCATTCTGCACTTATGTCCGTAAAGTGCTTCGAACGGGGACATTTGCAGGCTGGCCTGGTAGCTGTTGTTGTAGGAGAACTCCGCATAGGGCAAGTTCTTGTCCCACATTCCGCCAAAGTCTAGAGCGCAATCTCTAAGCATGTCCTCTAGTATGTTGGAACAATTGCGTTAGTTCCAGCAGGTTTTTCTGTGGTGGAGGATGATGTGGAGAATGAACCTCGATGGGTTCTCACAAGGAGAGATAGGGTTTATACTGGTTCGGGCCTCCACTAGGGGATAATAACCCTACGTCCAGTGTGTAGTGGATTTGGCATGGTGTGCCTTGATGTGAAGAGGATAACTCCAGGGTCCCATGGCCCTCTCGAGCGTGTCCCCCGCTACAAGGGCTTGGCCCTGCTTTTATAAGCACGCAGGCCAGAGGAAAAGACTGGGATGCCCCCCTATGAGCCCTTGGCTCATAGGGGCAGAGAGGGAAAAAAGGAGCTAGCTACGGTACAAAAGGTGCCAGGCAACTTTACAGCTTTACTGACATGTCAGGCTGCGCCAGGCTTTGACCAGCTAAAAGGTATACCGAAGGCAGAGGCTGGGGGGAAGGCTTCGGAGTGCACCCCAGAGGGGAGCGCCGAAGCATGCTCCGGAGGGCAGCCTCCGAACTGGACTCCGGAGGGCGGCCTCCGGTCTTGACTCCGGAGGGTGGCCTCCGAACTGGACTCCGGAGGGTGGCCTCCGGTCTTGACTCCGGAGGGTGGCCTCCGAACTGGACTCCGGAGGGTGGCCTCCGGTCTTGACTCCGGAGGGTGGCCTCCGGGCTTGGCTCTCGGAAGGCGGCCTCCGGTCTTGACTCCAGAGGGTGGCCTCCGAACTGGACTCCGGAGGGTGGCCTCCGGTCTTGACTCCGGAGGACGGCCTCCGGATTTGGCTCCGGAGGGCGGCCTCCGGACTTCTGCGCCCGAAGGGTGGCCTCCGGGCTTGTCTCTCGGAAGGCGGCCTCCGGTCTTGACTCCGGAGGGTGGCCTCCGAACTGGACTCCGGAGGGTGGCCTCCGGTCTTGACTCCGGAGGACGGCCTCCGGATTTGGCTCCGGATTGCGCCAAGGGCCGAATCGGGGGCTCCGAGCCGGACCTCCTGGTTTGAAGGCTTCGAAGCTAAGGGCACCTTGGGACCTGGGAACAACACTTAGATAGAAAAATAGGCTCCGACAGTGCTAGGCCCTAGACCGAAGGCTGTCGGAGGCTGACATCATTTGGCCCCTGTTTAAGGGAAATATATTCCCCCAACAGTAGCCCCTCGCGTGTAGGCCTTCGGAACGAAGGGGTGCACGCGCCCTTAGGACAAATGACCTGAAAACACTTCAGAGAAAACATACCTTCGGAGCCAGGACCGAAGGAGACCTCGATTCCTGGAGGTAATAAATGCCCACGCTTGCCGCCAGAACGGCCTCGGGGAGGCCGAACGACTTCGCAACGGTCGAAAAAGTTACCGTTACCTTGCTTGGGCTCGATTTGCTTTCGCCGGAGGCCCATCTGGCGGTGGGCTCGGCCCATGACGGTTGGAATTCTTACCGCGCTTATAAATAGAGACTTACCGCGTGCAGCTCCGGCACGCTTTCATTCACTTCTTTCTTACCGCCTTACCACCTTTGCTCTCCTCCTCCTCCTAGCTTCGCAGAGCGACCTTCGCTAGCTTCTAGCCCTTCGCCATCCTTTAGTCCTTCGAGCCGAAGTCTGATCAGAATGCCGAAGAAGGCAGTGGCGAAGCCCCTGGTTCTGGGCTCGAGCTCGGGCTCCGCCCAAGTGCAGGCGGCGGCGGCAGCGGCCGCGGCAGCGAAACCTGCGGCTAGGCGACTGGGGCCGAGGGACCTTCGGACGCCCTCCGACAGGTTCGAGCAGACCCTGGAGATGAGGGCTTCGATCTCTACAGAGGAGTCGGTCCGGAGAGCCTGCGAGGGGAAGATTGCAGCGAAAATCCAATTAAGGGTTCCAGAGAAGTCGGAGGCCGTACCGAAGCCTCGGGCCGACGAGGTGGTGGTGTTTGAAGCCTTCTTCGAGGCCGGCCTCGAACTGCCTGCGGTGGGGATGCTGAGCGAAGTCCTCAAGGCCTACAACCTCGAGCTCCCTCAGCTTTCGCCCAACGCAGTGGCGAGGCTAGCTGTCTTTGAGTGGGCCATGAGGGCCGAAGGCTGCGAGGGCCGCGCGGACGTCTTCGTTGCTCTTCATGACGCCAACTGCCAGCCGAAGCCCAGGGAGGGGACGGACCGCGTCAAGAGGGCGCTGGCCTTCGGCAGCGCCAACTTCCAGCTCCGGAAGGAGTTCCAGGACGCCTTCCCTGCGAGGGCTGTAAACAACAAGTGGTATTCGAGATGGGATCAAGAGTGGTTCTACGCCTCTGTCGGCGCGAACTCTCCCCTTCGGAGTACCAACGCCCACATCTTGTACCGGCGCGAAGGGGTGGTGAAGACCAACGAAGGCCTCCTTCAATCGAGGATCTCGCTGCTCCGAAGGGTGGCGGCGAAGATGAGCATGAGGGACCTCGCGGAGGAGTTCATCACCCTTCGGCTCAGCCCCCTCGCGCGCTCTTGGCCGGAGGGTCTCTTCCAGGCTTCGGGCCGAGGAGAACTCAGCGAGCTGGCCTTCGACCGCTTCTGTAAGGCTTCGCGCTCTTGTTGCTTTTAATACTTCGAATGCTTGCTCCTGACTCAACCTTTTCGCGTAGCCGACCTCGACATGAGGACCCCGGAGGAGGCCATCGCGGCGGCGGACCGGGTCGTCGGGACTCCGACCCCCGAGGAGCAGAACCAGCGCCTTGCCCTGGTGGGGTCCTGGGAGCGCTGGAACAGAGTGTGGACCGCTCTTGGCCTCGGAGGGCTCCCCGCTCTGCCGGACTTCGCCCACCTGGCTACCTCGTCGGCCGGAGCCAAGAGGAAGAGGGGGGACGAGGACGAAGCGGACGCCTCGGGGGAGGCTGCGGCGAAGCCCGCAGCTACTCCGACTCCCAAGAAGGCCGCGAAGCCCCTGGCGGCGAGGGCTTCGGAGGCGGAGGTCGACGCGCGCACTCCTGCTGCCAAGGAGGCCACGGATGCCCCGGCGGAGCCAACTTCAGGCGCGGAGGTGGACGCGCCAGCTTCGCAGCGAGGGAGCTGGAGGACACACTTAGCCCCTGCTTCCTTCCAAGAGATCTCTGATGATGGTAAACCCTTTTTCTTTTTTCATGCTTCTCTTTAATATGCAGGTTTGACTTGGCTCCTTGCAGAGGACGAGGACGATGTGAGGCCCGCTAAGACGAAGCCGACAAGCGAGGGTGGATCGAAGTCTGCTGAGGCGAAGCCCACGGAAGCTTCGAGTAGCAGCGGCAGCAGCAGCGGCAGCGGCAGCGACTCGGAGTCCGAGAGTACTTCGTCCGACGATGAAGGCAGCGGCAGCCGCGAAGTCCCTCGAGGCGAAGAAGAGGTGGACGTGGTGGGCCTGAGCCCTGCCCCGCCGGAGCCCGCGGAGACCACCGTGGCGGTGATTCACCCCTTCAAGCCGAGGGGGGGCGTGACGGCGGCGGCGATCCTCGGCTTCCGGGAGGCCTGCGCTTCTGCGGAGGAGGGGGACTTGGTGGCCCAGCTTAGCCACCGAGATCCCACGGAGCTCTTCGTTACCTCGAACGAAGTCCTTATGCGGGTGAGCGGAGCCCCTGGCAGCTTCGAACTATACTTTGCCCCTTGGTTAATACTTAAGGTTTCTTGAATTCCTGCAGGCCTTCGCACTGAACGCGGCGGCTTCGACTGCTGTTGACCGGCGGATGGAGCGTCTCGCGGAAGAGAAGGAGGCCCTTCGCCTCGAGGTCTTGGAGGAAGCCGAGAAGCGGAGGCGGGCCGAGGCTTCGGCTGCTGAGGCGAAGGAAGCCTTGGCCTCGGAGACGGCTCGGCTCCGCGCGGAGCTCCAAGCTTCGAAGGACGCCGAGGCCCGTCAGGCGAAGGAGAACGAGGAGCTCCGCCAGCGGGCTCGGGATCTTGAGAGCTTCGTCGTGGCTAATCTTGGCGAGGCCACCCAGAGCCTGACCGAGGTCCTTGAGAAGATAGGGACCGAGTGCCGGACTCCGGATTTTGGCGATCAGGACCCGATTGGGGACCGCGCCGACTTCTTGAAGACTGCAGCTTCGGTAGCGGACGAAGCACTGACGGGCTTCGCTCTTATGGCCGGTCGCGTCGCGGGCCAGGGGGTGTTGCATCTGCTCCATGCCGCGGGGTGTGACCACCTTCGGGCTGCGACCTCCGTGACCCCAGTGGCCTTCGGGGGTCCGCACTTGGTGACGCCTCCGGGCGAAGTCCGCGGGGCCTGGCGGCGGCTGCAGGAGCCTTGGAAGGAGCAAGGCTGCGAGGCAGTCCTTGACCTCATGAAGGCCCTTCGACAACGCCAGTTCAAGGGGCCCGCCGACTCGGACAAGCCTCCGACCTCGACGCCTCCGCCTCCGCCTCCGCCTCCGAAGGTGTAGATCTCCTTAGGCTTCCTTGTAATACCTAGCCGTAGGCTTGTAAAGACTTATCAGTTTATTAATATGAATGCGGGGGTTTTTTATACCTGCCCAGGCTCAGTCTTCGAGCGTAGACCTCGAAGTCCTCGAGGACTCTGAAGGGCTTCGACAACTGTGGGCGATTCTTGAAGTAGCTAGGTCCGAAGGCCCCCCTCGGTTTAAGCTTCCGAGGGGGCCTAGGGGCGAAGCCATCTCCGAAATAGCTCAGGATTTGCTAGCCGCTGTGAAGGCGGAGCCCCTTCAGAACCCTTTACCTTCGCCTTTGCGAGCGGCCTTAGCGAGTGACGAAGCCCTAGACTTTTCTGCCTTTGACACGGCCCCGCCTGCTTCGCGAACTTGGAGCAACCTGCAAAGCGGAAGTCGAAGCCTGTGGGCTTCGGAGCCTGGACGGGCCGGTCGAGGGAGAGCGGGCTCCGACGAGGCAACATCCAGCCGAGGGGGCCCCCGCCGAAGGAGAGGCAAGCGGGGGTTGGGGCCTCGCACTCGGTTCTTCTTAGGCTTAGACACAGATTACTCGTAGTTCTGTGCTCGAAGTACATTTGTAACATACTTCTCAATTGTCCTTTAATGAACGGAGTTTATTATACCTGCATACTTTGTTTGTATGTTTCGCATTGTTTGGCTTCGAACGCTTAGCTTGTCATGCAGGTACGGCGCATTACACTCGCACACCTCGCATACATTCTTCCCCCCTTTTGCTCGTGGCAGTTAGGGACTTAACCGTTGCTGGTGCGGGCAAAAAATAAACACGCGAAGGGGTGCGCCTTTTCGGCGGCTTCGGATATTTGGATTTGTACCGAGCGAGGGCCTCTTACGGGCTCCGAATGCATCAATTTGGTGCGAAGCAAGGCTTCCGCATACCCAATTTGAGCGAAGCATGCTTCGGCATGCCGGGGTTTGGATGCTGTGCGTGAACGGGGCTCTGAAACGCACTTAGATTATGGCGAAGTATGACTTCGAGACGCTTAGGCGTATAGTATATGAGCACGCGAAGCCAGGCTTCGGAGCGTGTTTAGATAATGAAGCAAGGCTTCAGAACTTGGTCCTGTAATGAGAAGGATATTTGGTGTGGATTCACCGAACCTGTGATAGTGTGAGCCACCTTCGACTCTGAGCCACCTTCGACTCTGGGTCACCTTCGACCCTGGGATGCTTCGGGTGCGGAACCCGGAATCCCTGGGATGCTTCGGGCGCGGAGCTCGGAATCCCTGGACGCGTCGGGCCAGTGGCCCGGAGTCCTTTTAGCCCACTGCTACGGGCCCGGGGGCACTGTGTAGCCTTCGGAGGGGTACTCCGGGTTTTATGAAGCGAAGCAAGGCTTCAGTTTTAAATAAGGCGAAGCGTGGCTTCGGGTTTAAATAAGGCGAAGCGTGGCTTCGGTTTTAAATAAGGCGAAGCGTGGCTTCGGGTTTAAATAAGGCGAAGCATGGCTTCGGTTTTTAAGTAAAGCGAAGCATGGCTTCGGTTTTTAAGTAAAGCGAAGCATGGCTTCGGTTTTTGAACAAGGCGAAGCGTGGCTTCGGTTTTTGAACAAGGCGAAGCGTGGCTTCGGTTTTTGAACAAGGCGAAGCATGGCTTCGGTTTTTAAGTAAAGCGAAGCATGGCTTCGGTTTTTAACAAGGCGAAGCATGGCTTCGGTTTTTAAGTAAAGTGAGGCAAGACTTCGAGCTTATGTTAATGTAACTGCAGATTGGTGCATCGGAGTAAGGCTTCGGGCGGTACTTACCTTGTAGCCCTCGGGCTTCGATGACCTTTGAAACGTGGAGCGGAGCCCCTTGCCGGAGAGTGGGCTCCGGTATGCGAGGGATGGAGGAAGGCGAAGGTGGCCTTCGATCTGCCCTCGAAGCCCCTTGCCAGAGGGTGCGCGAAGCGAGAAAGCCTCGATGCTCCCCCCTCGGGCGCACTTCGGGTTGCAGGCAGTGGTAGAGAACTTAGCTTCTAGGACTAAGTTCCCCACGGACGGCACCAACTGTTGGAACAATTGCGTTAGTTCCAGCAGGTTTTTCTGTGGTGGAGGATGATGTGGAGAATGAACCTCGATGGGTTCTCACAAGGAGAGATAGGGTTTATACTGGTTCGGGCCTCCCCTAGGGGATAATAACCCTACGTCCAGTGTGTAGTGGATTTGGCATGGTGTGCCTTGATGTGAAGAGGATAACTCCAGGGTCCCATGGCCCTCTCGAGCGTGTCCCCCGCTACAAGGGCTTGGCCCTGCTTTTATAGGCACGCAGGCCAGAGGAAAAGACTGGGATGCCCCTCTATGAGCCCTTGGCTCATAGGGGCAGAGAGGGGAAAAAGGAGCTAGCTACGGTACAAAAGGTGCCAGGCAACTTTACAGCTTTACTGACATGTCAGGCTGCGCCAGGCTTTGACCAGCTAAAAGGTATACCGAAGGCAGAGGCTGGGGGGAAGGCTTCGGAGTGCACCCCAGAGGGGAGCGCCGAAGCATGCTCCGGAGGGCAGCCTCCGAACTGGACTCCGGAGGGCGGCCTCCGGTCTTGACTCCGGAGGGTGGCCTCCGAACTGGACTCCGGAGGGTGGCCTCCGGTCTTGACTCCGGAGGGTGGCCTCCGAACTGGACTCCGGAGGGTGGCCTCCGGTCTTGACTCCGGAGGGTGGCCTCCGGGCTTGGCTCTCGGAAGGCGGCCTCCGGTCTTGACTCCGGAGGGTGGCCTCCGAACTGGACTCCGGAGGGTGGCCTCCGGTCTTGACTCCGGAGGACGGCCTCCGGATTTGGCTCCGGAGGGCGGCCTCCGGACTTCTGCGCCCGAAGGGTGGCCTCCGGGCTTGGCTCTCGGAAGGCGGCCTCCGGTCTTGACTCCGGAGGGTGGCCTCCGAACTGGACTCCGGAGGGTGGCCTCCGGTCTTGACTCCGGAGGACGGCCTCCGGATTTGGCTCCGGATTGCGCCAAGGGCCGAATCGGGGGCTCCGAGCCGGACCTCCTGGTTTGAAGGCTTCGAAGCTAAGGGCACCTTGGGACCTGGGAACAACACTTAGATAGAAAAATAGGCTCCGACAGTGCTAGGCCCTAGACCGAAGGCTGTCGGAGGCTGACGTCATTTGGCCCCTGTTTAAGGGAAATATATTCCCCCAACATAGTATTTGGTTGACCCTTTCGGTTTGACCGTCGGTCTGTGGATGATAGGCGGTGCTAAAGTTCAGCCGAGTGTCGAGTTCCTCTTGAAGGTTCTTCCAAAACTTGGAGGTAAACTAACTCCCGCGGTCAGATACGATCTTCTTAGGAACTCCATGCAGGCATACGATCCGGGTCATATACAACTCGACCAATTTGGTGACGGTGTAAGTTGTCTTGACGGGGATGAAGTGAGCCACCTTGGTGAGTCGGTCAACGATCACCCAGATAGAATCATGACCAGCTTGGATCCTGGGCAGTCCCGTGATGAAGTCCATTCCTATCTCTTCCCACTTCCATTCAGGGACCTTGAGAGGTTGCAATAGTCTAGCAGGTCTTTGATGCTCTACCCGGAACAATATTCCTTGGATCTCTATCTTAACCTTAAGACTGTATATGTAACACCCCAGAACTTAAAAAGGATTAAAATAAAAGAAAAATATTATTTAAATCATTTCTGGATTTATTTATTAAAGGAAAATCACAAAAGAACCCAAATAAAGCCAAACAGAGAGAAATACTCAAAATCTGGACTTGAAAATTTTATGAGATGAACTAGAAGCCAAGATATAATTTTAGGAATTTTTACAAATTTTTACCAACAGTGATTCAACCCTTAATCAAATAAATGAATTACTGGAATTATTTTAAATCAGAAAACAATTTTAATTCCTAAACGGGCCTCAACCTGGAATTAGCCTCCAGCCCGGCCCAACCCAGCTCTGTGTCGCTGACGGGTGGGACCCAGGTGTCGGCGCCGCTCCCCTCCTCTCTCTCCCGCCCGCGCCCGCCTCAGCCCCACATGGCAGCCTCTCGCCTCCGTCTCCCTCTCTCTGGCAGTCGTGGCCCGCCTGTCGGCCCTTCCTTTTTCGTTTCGCCCGCTGACAGGTGGGGGCCACCTGTCAGATGCTTCGTCTCCGATGGAAGGGGATCCCCCCCTTCCATGCCGGCGACCCCCACCTTCTGTTTTCGCCGACGGCCGCCCGCGCTCACCTGGATTCACCCCGAATCCCTTTCCCTGGCCGCCACCGCCCCTTTCCATCCGTTGCCCACGCGTTTTCGCGCCTTTGGAAAGCTACCCGAAGTTTGGAAGGAGATCGCCGGAGCTCTCGGGATCCCTCGGTTCCCTGCCATCCCGACGCCGGCGACCCCCTATAAAAGCCCCCTCCGGTCACCGCACTCATCCCACACCAACGTAGCCCGAGCCATAGCGATCCAGAGCGCTCCCCCTTCATTTTCGGGTTTCCCCTCTGCTCCACCTCCGGCGAGCAATCGCCGCCGCCTCGGACCCCCGCCACCCTAGCCGCCGCCACCATCGTGATCACCAGAGCCCTCCCCACCTCGGCATCCCCTCCGTTGGCCTTGGAACCCGCCGGATCATCGTCGCCGTCGAGCACCCGAGACCTCCTCGCCGTCTACCCTCGCCACCGTCGCCATCCGTCGCCCGTCGTCGCCACCGAAGGTATGGCCGAGACCGTCTCGATCTCCCCTTTCCATTTTTGGCCGTAGCTAGGCCCTTAGGTCCTCGCCACCGCCGTCGTGGTCGCTCCCGAGCCCGCCGTCGCCGGATACGAAGGGTAAAATACCCTCGTCACCACGTGCCGTGCCGGAAGGCATCGTGACCGTCCGATCACGATCGGAGGGCTACGATTAAATCCCTTCGGAATTTAATCAGGGCCCTCGGATCTGATCGAAGAGGTATCGTACGCTCTCGGCCGTCGATCGCAACTTAAAGCGCTGGAGCGATCTGGTGCGTCCACGCGTACCCCTTCGCTACGATTTAATCACAGCCGTCCATTTCCACTTAACCCCTCCCGCCTCGCGCCTGGCCGCCAGATCCAGATCCGACGGCTCTGGATCGGCCGGTCCACGTGCACAGTGGCGCGGTCCACCGTGGGCCTGGCTCACCGTGGACCAGAGCCCATTTTCCAGTTTAAATAAAATTCAGAAAATAGTTTAAACTTCAGAAATTCATATCTTGCTCAATTTAACTCCAAATTTCACCATTCAAATTTTGTTAAATTCAGTAAATTATTCTCTACATATTAATACCATAAAAACAGTATGTTACTGTTACCCAAAATATTCTTAATAAATAAATGAATAAAAACCCCTTAGGATTAAAATTAATAATACAGAAAATAGAGTAGGAAAAATCCTAAAAAGATAAACTTCACTGTCTTATGTGAAAACTCAGAATAATAAAATATGACTCCACATAAAAACACCCACAACTATGTATGTTCTTCTATTTGGTGATTTTTATCTGTTTATTGAATGTATTATTTATTTTTCCGTATCAAGAAGACTACGAGTTCGTCGAGGAGCAGGAGTTCTACCCCGAGGTTCCTCCATCCCCCTTTGCTGATCAAGGCAAGTCATCGACCACCTCTGTGGAAACAGTTGACCATCATTGAGCCCATGATTTAATAAATTATCGCTATAACACATAGGTTAATATTGCATTAGTCAAAGATCAAGCCTTACACTTATATTTATTAGATCCCCGTCCATGTGTGCAAACCCAAGCCATGCTTATTGAGCCTTAACTCCTTGTCACTCTACGAATATTATATTAGCTAGTGCCCAATGTACCGGCACGACTGCTATAGGATATAAAGAATGAGTCGTAGTTAGATGGATTCCGGTATATGAAATACCCCGTTATTCTTGTCTCTGGACTCTGTTGGAGTTAGGTATGTTATAAGTATGGTGGGTTCCGGGTGCAAGCTCGGGTTTTGGTATGTCGCACCCGGGGCACTATAAGGACCGGTCTGCGGGATCTGTTGCAAAGCACTTCCGTACCAACCACAAGTCTAATGGGTAAGTCCTAACTAGAAGTGTGGAACACTCCGTCTCACGGCACCATAGTGGAGGGGGCAAGGGGCTAGCCCTCAGGGCGCCTTGTACTGACGATGGCTCAAGAGGGGGTATTGTGGAAACTCGACATGGCGAGACACGGTACGAAACCTATAAGAGGGTGCTGTTGAGTCGGGGAAGACCATATGGAAGGTTTTGGCACGAGTTCCCGTGAAATGGGTCATCTCGTTACACTTTGGTGTAAGTGATGAGTGCGTGCCTTGTGGGTATAGTGGTACATCTCTGATCAGAGTAAAATCAATCTTTTCGAAAAGCCGAGCCCACGGTCAAGGGCGGGTTGTGTGACTACTCGCAGTTAGTTTACAATTGTTTGAATGGATGAGTTATTCATGGCATGTAAGGACTGTTGTGCGGGGAGGTAAAACGTACTCCTCGAGTTAGAAGATGATGATGCATTCACATGTTTACTTTTCCGTACTAATAAATTGCTCACATTTAATGCTTTACAAATATGCTGCTTCCGCAAAACTAGCCACTATCTCCCTTGTTATTATCTTGCATTATATTTGCATTCGGTGGCTTGCTGAGTACATCTGTACTCACCCCGTTGACTTACACCATCAGAGCCCGTCTACTACGAAGAGGATGAAGGTCTAGAGTAGCGACCCAGTCAAGGCGAGACTGGAAGGAGGCGTTCATCTAGGACCCTTGATTTTATTAGTTTCTCTTCACTTTCATTCACTTTTGTATTAATGCGGTCTACGAACCGTGAATGATTGCCCGTATTGTACGTGGTCGCTTGATGAACCTCTTGTTTTATTGATTTTCTATGGAATTTCAATAAAGTCCTGATTTATTAAATCGGGGCGCGACAAGATGGTATCAGAGCCGACTTGACTGTAGGAAGCCAAACAGACCTGACCTTAGGACTTATACTTAATATATTTTCTTACAAACACTGCTTATCCTCTCATCTTCTGAGATTTTCACAAAAAATTTTCTCTCTTTTGTAGATGCCGGTCCGTACCATGAATGGGAACCTTCGTGATGAGGCCGGATTCATTCGCGAGCTACGCATGCTCGTCAGTTTCTTCGGATTCGAGCATGAGGCGATGTACCATGGAGTCTTCCCCGACGAGGAAGAGAGCTTCTGCGAGGTCACCGTCGTCGTCCAGCCCTCCCCTCAGACAGCTCACACCTACCGCGGAGGAGGACCTACCTTCCTGGTCGCCAGCCAGCGCACCGCTCTCCAGGCACTCACGGAGCTCCGGATGATCTACGACAGCGAGCTCTACGACACGGACTTTCGCTTCGTACCTCTTCGCACCCCAGGGAGTCCACACAGTGTCTTCGTCAGCACACTCTCCCAGCGCCATTCTGCGATTGGTCATACCATGCGCTTGTTGGAGGCCATGGATGATCTCCATTACGATGCGCTGCAGGACGCCAATGGACAGCGCGACACCATCAGCTTCTACCGACACTCCTCCGAGGATCTGAACCGCGAGAACGGAGAGCTTCGTCGCCGCATCCAACAGGGACATCGTTTGGCTGCCGAGGCAGAGGAACTACGGCGCCAAAATAAGCTCCTTCGGCAGCGTGTCGCCACCAACCCCCAGCTCCGCTACCAGATCGAGGAGTTGAAGAAGGACCTTGAGGAGATCGCGCCTCTTCCGCCTCGCAGGAAGAAACCCCTTCGGATCCCCACCGTGAAGCCCAAGAGGATCTCCCGCAGCGCACCACCCGCCGGACCGTCCAGCTCCTCGACCCCGACCGTCTCCCACGAGCCCGAGATCATGCCGTCCCCCGAGCTACCGTAGACGTAGTTACGGTTGATTGTTATTTTCATTTTTGCTTGCTTGTATTAGCATTCATGTCAAAACATAAGGCATGAATGAAGAATTAAATAAATGTAACCGCAAGAACGGTATCTTTTGAAATAAAATACGAAGAAATTCACTAAAATAAATGTGTCTACCTTGAAAACTCCAGGATGACCAACACTCAGGGTTCAGACGCTCCTCAGAACGGAGGAGAGAGTGGCAACTTGCCACAATGGGGAGCCACCGGGCAAAGGCAAGCCCCGGTCGCCAACCACCCCACTCTGGCCGAGATGATGGCCACACAAAACCAGCTGGTCTCAGCCCTTCTGCACCAGATGCAGCAGCAGCAGCAGATGCAAGAGCAACAGGCTCATCTCTTCCGCCTCCACCAACAGCCCGAGCTGCCCAGACCTGCCACACCAGCTCCCGCTCCCGCGTCCCAGCTTTCGGAGTTCCTCCGAGTCCGCCCACCGACCTTCTCGAGCACCACCAACCCCATGGAGGCTAGGGATTGGTTGCGAGCTATCGAGAAGAAGCTCGATCTGCTGACCTGCACCGAGCAGGAGAGGGTGGCCTTCGCCACCCACCAGCTTCATGGTCCCGCCGCAGAATGGTGGGACAATCATCGTGAGACCCTGCCCGAGGGCCACGCCCCTACTTGGGCAGAGTTCTCAGCCACCTTTCGTGCCGCCCACATCCCCGACGGCATCATCGCCCAGAAGCAACAAGAGTTCCGAGACCTGCAGCAGGGAAGCAGGTCTGTCATAGAGTACCTGCACGAGTTCAACCGTCTGGCCAGGTACGCACCTGAGGAGGTCCGTACGGATGCGGCCAGACAGGCTAAGTTCCTCCGGGGACTGAAGGATGAGCTGTCTCTACAGCTTATCTCCGGAGATTTCACCAACTTCCAAAAGTTGGTGAACAAGGCTATCATGCAGGAGACCCAGCAGAACAAGGTCGACCTGAAGAAGAAGCGAATGATTGCCTTCAGGCAAAACCAGGGCATGGCCCAGAGACCCCGTTTTGCTCCACCTCCACCAGCACAGCAGTACCACCCCCGCCCAGTGTATCGTCCGGCACCACCAGCCGCCAATGCCGGGGCCAGTCAAACTCGTCCCGCTCCCGCTCCACCAACTGCCCCAGCTGCCCCGGCAAAGAAGGCGGAAATCCTGCGCGACAAGCACGGCAAGCCCGTGGTATGCTTCAACTGCCGCCAGGAGGGGCATTACTCCAATTCTTGCCCCCATCCTAAGCGCGTCCAAGGAGTTGCCGCGAACCCCGCCATCCGCGCCCGAGTCAATCACGTCACCGCTGAAGAAGCTCAGGCCGCACCAGAAATAGTGATGGGTAAGTTCTTGGTACATTCAGCACTTGCCGTGGTTTTATTTGACACTGGAGCTACGCACTCCTTCATATCAACTGATTTTGTGGAAAAGAACAATCTAACCACAGAAGATCTACCCAGAGCCGTACAAATAGTCACCCCGGGAAAACAAACTCTAGCCCTAACGTATAGCCCAAGGGTATGGATAGATATCCACAGCACCATATTTTGGGCCGACCCCATCCTTATTGAATGCCAAGGCCTGGATCTCATTTTAGGAATGGATTGGTTAAATAAATACCAAGGAGTGATAGAATGTGCCCAGAGAAAAGTGACTGTGACCAGCGAAGAAGGGACTGCCGTCACATTTCAAATGCCAAGACTGAAGATCAGAAGACCAAGACTGCACCGGATTACCTTGGAAGAAATACCGATAGTCTGTGAGTACCCGGACGTGTTTCCAGAGGATTTACTAGGAATGCCACCCAGGAGGGACATCGAGTTCAGGATTGACTTGGTGCCCGGAACCACCCCTATTTACAAGCGACCATACCGGATGGCCGCCAATGAGTTAGCTGAGATGAAGCAGCAGTTGGAGGATCTCGAGAAGAAAGGCTACATCAGACCAAGCACATCGCCGTGGGGTGCCCCTGTCATCTTCGTCGAGAAGAAAGAAGACAAGGCAAATCGTATGTGTGTGGATTACCGCGCTTTGAATGAGGTAACCATCAAAAATAAGTATCCGTTGCCTCGGATCGACGATCTCTTCGATCAGCTTAAGGGAGCTACGGTATTCTCGAAGATCGACCTACGGTCTGGTTACCATCAGTTGAGGATTCGAGAAGAGGATATACCCAAGACTGCCTTCACCACCCGTTATGGATTATATGAGTGTACGGTTATGTCCTTTGGATTAACCAACGCCCCGACATTCTTCATGAATATGATGAATAAGGTGTTCATGGAGTATTTGGACAAGTACATCGTGGTCTTCATAGACGACATCCTCGTTTACTCCAAGGACCAGAAAGAGCACGAGGCTCACCTCCGGTTAACCTTAGGAAAGTTAAGGGAACACCAATTGTATGCCAAGTACAGCAAATGCAAGTTTTGGATGGCAGAAGTAAAGTTCCTTGGACACATCATCTCTGCGCAAGGAATCGCAGTAGACCCTGCCACCGTGGAAGCAGTTACGGATTGGCTGCCACCCACGAACGTATCTGAGATACGAAGTTTTCTGGGATTGGCCAGATATTACCGAAGGTTCATCGAGAATTTTTCTAAGATAGCCAAGCCAATGACCAAGTTGTTGCAGAAAGGAGAGAAGTTTGAATGGACTCCTGAATGCGATGAAAGTTTCCGCACTCTCAAGAACCGTTTGGTGTCTGCACCCATACTGACCCTACCGGACATCCGTAAGGACTTCCATGTCTATTGCGACGCATCTCGCCAAGGATTGGGATGTGTTCTTATGCAAGATGGGAAGGTTATCTCTTATGCCTCCCGTCAGTTGAGACCTCATGAGTTGAATTATCCGACCCATGATTTGGAATTAGCCGCCGTAGTGCACGCCCTTAAGATTTGGAGGCACTATTTGGTTGGAAATCGCTGTGAGATCTTTACGGATCACAAGAGTTTGAAGTATATCTTCACACAGCCTGACCTCAATCTGAGGCAAAGACGATGGTTGGAACTAATCAAGGACTATGACTTAGGTATTCACTACCACCCCGGAAAAGCAAATGTGGTAGCTGATGCCTTAAGTCGCAAGGGATATTGCACAGTCATGATGATTCAAGAACATGCACCCTTGTTATGTAAGGAGATGGAAAAGTTGAATCTTGGATTGACCACCAGAGCATATCTAACCACCTTGGAGACCCAGCCTATTCTATTTGAGCAGATCCGTGAAGCTCAGTTGGAGGACCCGGATATAGCTGCCATTAGGAAGAACATGAGGCAAGGAAAAGCCCCCGGATTTTCAGAGGACGAGAATGGCACCATATGGTTTGGAACCCGGATATGTGTACCGGATAAACCAGAGATAAAGACCCTTATCCTAAGAGAAGCCCATGAGACATTGTACTCCATTCATCCCGGCAGTACCAAGATGTACCAGGATCTGAAAGAACGTTATTGGTGGGTCAGCATGAAAAGAGAGATTGCACAGTTTGTCGCCGAATGTGACACCTGCAGAAGAGTAAAAGCTGAACACCAGAGACCTGCAGGATTGTTACAGCCACTTAAAGTGCCTGAATGGAAGTGGGAAGAGATCGGTATGGATTTCATCACCGGACTACCAAAGACCCAACTTGGGTATGATTCTATTTGGGTGATCATCGATCGGCTTACTAAAGTAGCACATTTCATAGCCGTCAAGACGACCTATAGTGGCCCTAAGCTTGCAGAATTATACATGGCCCGCATCGTATGTCTTCATGGAGTACCCAAGAAGATAGTATCTGACAGAGGAAGTCAATTTACCTCTCGTTTCTGGAAGAACCTTCAAGAGGAGATGGGCACGAGATTGAATTTCAGTACCGCCTACCATCCTCAGACAGATGGGCAAACAGAGAGGGTTAATCAGATACTGGAGGATATGCTTCGAGCATGTGTTTTGGATTTTGGAGCCACTTGGGACAAGAGCTTGCCGTACGCTGAATTTTCATACAACAACAGCTATCAAGCCAGCCTTCAAATGTCTCCTTTTGAAGCACTATATGGACGTAAGTGCAGAACGCCTCTACTTTGGGACCAAACCAGTGAATCCCAAGTATTCGGAACAGACATTCTTCGTGAAGCTGAAGAGAAAGTACGGATCATCAGAGACCGACTCAAGACAGCCCAATCACGACAAAAGAGCTACGCAGACAATCGACGCCGAGACCTAGTCTTTGAAGAAGGAGATCATGTCTACCTTCGAGTTACACCTCTCCGTGGTACTCAACGGTTTAACATGAGAGGAAAGTTGGCCCCTCGATATGTTGGACCATTCCCCATTATCCGACGCCAAGGCGAAGTAGCTTATCAGTTGGAACTACCACCCTCATTGACGGGAGTGCATGATGTGTTCCACGTATCTCAACTCAAGAAGTGTCTCCGCGTCCCCACAGAGCAAGTGGATCTTCAGCAGTTGGATGTCCAAGAGGATCTGACCTATGTGGAAAAGCTGGTCAAGATATTGGAAGTCAAAGAAAGGACCACCAGGAGTCGAGTAATCTGCTTCTGCAAAGTGCAGTGGAGCAATCATCCGGTAGAGGAAGCTACATGGGAAAAAGAAGATGAACTCAAGGCACAGCATCCTGAGCTATTCGAGGATTGATCCGAATCTCGAGGACGAGATTCTCTGTAAGGGGGATAGGATTGTAACACCCCAGAAATTAAAAAGGATTAAAATAAAAGAAAAATATTATTTAAATCATTTCTGGATTTATTTATTAAAGGAAAATCACAAAAGAACCCAAATAAAGCCAAACAGGGAGAAATACTCAAAATCTGGACTTGAAAATTTTATGAGATGAACTAGAAGCCAAGATATAATTTTAGGAATTTTTACAAATTTTTACCAACAGTGATTCAACCCTTAATCAAATAAATGAATTACTGGAATTATTTTAAATCAGAAAACAATTTTAATTCCTAAACGGGCCTCAACCTGGAATTAGCCTCCAGCCCGGCCCAACCCAGCTCTGTGTCGCTGACGGGTGGGACCCAGGTGTCGGCGCCGCTCCCCTCCTCTCTCTCCCGCCCGCGCCCGCCTCGGCCCCACATGGCAGCCTCTCGCCTCTGTCTCCCTCTCTCTGGCAGTCGTGGCCCGCCTGTCGGCCCTTCCTTTTTCGTTTCGCCCGCTGACAGGTGGGGGCCACCTGTCAGATGCTTCGTCTCCGATGGAAGGGGATCCCCCCTTCCATGCCGGCGACCCCCACCTTCTGTTTTCGCCGACGGCCGCCCGCGCTCACCTGGATTCACCCTGGATCCCTTTCCCTGGCCACCACCGCCCCTTTCCATCCGTTGCCCACGCGTTTTCGCGCCTTTGGAAAGCTACCCGAAGTTTGGAAGGAGATCGCCGGAGCTCTCGGGATCCCTCGGTTCCCTGCCATCCCGACGCCGGCGACCCCCTATAAAAGCCCCCTCCGGTCACCGCACTCATCCCACACCACCGTAGCCCGAGCCATAGCGATCCAGAGCGCTCCCCCTTCGTTTTCGGGTTTCCCCTCTGCTCCACCTCCGGCGAGCAATCGCCGCCGCCTCGGACCCCCGCCACCCTAGCCGCCGCCACCATCGTGATCACCAGAGCCCTCCCCACCTCGGCATCCCCTCCGTTGGCCTTGGAACCTGCCGGATCATCGTCGCCGTCGAGCACCCGAGACCTCCTCGCCGTCTACCCTCGCCGCCGTCGCCATCCGTCGCCCGTCGTCGCCACCGAAGGTATGGCCGAGACCGTCTCGACCTCCCCTTTCCATTTTTGGCCGTAGCTAGGCCCTTAGGTCCTCGCCGCCGCCGTCGTGGTCGCTCCCGAGCCCGCCGTCGCCGGAGACGAAGGGTAAAGTACCCTCGTCACCACGTGCCGTGCCGGAAGGCATCGTGACCGTCCGATCACGATCGGAGGGCTACGATTAAATCCCTTCGGAATTTAATCAGGGCCCTCGGATCTGATCGAAGAGGTATCGTACGCTCTCGGCCGTCGATCGCAACTTAAAGCGCTGGAGCGATCTGGTGCGTCCACGCGTACCCCTTCGCTACGATTTAATCACAGCCGTCCATTTCCACTTAACCCCTCCCGCCTCGCGCCTGGCCGCCAGATCCAGATCCGATGGCTCTGGATCGGCCGGTCCATGCGCACAGTGGCGCGGTCCACCGTGGGCCTGGCTCACCATGGACCAGAGCCCATTTTCCAGTTTAAATAAAATTCAGAAAATAGTTTAAACTTCAGAAATTCATATCTTGCTCAATTTAACTCCAAATTTCACCATTCAAATTTTGTTAAATTCAGTAAATTATTCTCTACATATTAATACCATAAAAACAGTATGTTACTGTTACCCAAAATATTCTTAATAAATAAATGAATAAAAACCCCTTAGGATTAAAATTAATAATACAGAAAATAGAGTAGGAAAAATCCTAAAAAGATAAACTTCACTGTCTTATGTGAAAACTCAGAATAATAAAATATGACTCCACATAAAAACACCCACAACTATGTATGTTCTTCTATTTGGTGATTTTTATCTGTTTATTGAATGTATTATTTATTTTTCCGTATCAAGAAGACTACGAGTTCGTCGAGGAGCAGGAGTTCTACCCCGAGGTTCCTCCATCCCCCTTTGCTGATCAAGGCAAGTCATCGACCACCTCTGTGGAAACAGTTGACCATCATTGAGCCCATGATTTAATAAATTATCGCTATAACACATAGGTTAATATTGCATTAGTCAAAGATCAAGCCTTACACTTATATTTATTAGATCCCCGTCCATGTGTGCAAACCCAAGCCATGCTTATTGAGCCTTAACTCCTTGTCACTCTACGAATATTATATTAGCTAGTGCCCAATGTACCGGCACGACTGCTATAGGATATAAAGAATGAGTCGTAGTTAGATGGATTCCGGTATATGAAATACCCCGTTATTCTTGTCTCTGGACTCTGTTGGAGTTAGGTATGTTATAAGTATGGTGGGTTCCGGGTGCAAGCTCGGGTTTTGGTATGTCGCACCCGGGGCACTATAAGGACCGGTCTGCGGGATCTGTTGCAAAGCACTTCCGTACCAACCACAAGTCTAATGGGTAAGTCCTAACTGGAAGTGTGGAACACTCCGTCTCACGGCACCATAGTGGAGGGGGCAAGGGGCTAGCCCTCAGGGCGCCTTGTACCGACGATGGCTCAAGAGGGGGTATTGTGGAAACTCGACATGGCGAGACACGGTACGAAACCTATAAGAGGGTGCTGTTGAGTCGGGGAAGACCATATGGAAGGTTTTGGCACGAGTTCCCGTGAAATGGGTCATCTCGTTACACTTTGGTGTAAGTGATGAGTGCGTGCCTTGTGGGTACAGTGGTACATCTCTGATCAGAGTAAAATCAATCTTTTCGAAAAGCCGAGCCCACGGTCAAGGGCGGGTTGTGTGACTACTCGCAGTTAGTTTACAATTGTTTGAATGGATGAGTTATTCATGGCATGTAAGGACTGTTGTGCGGGGAGGTAAAACGTACTCCTCGAGTTAGAAGATGATGATGCATTCACATGTTTACTTTTCCGTACTAATAAATTGCTCACATTTAATGCTTTACAAATATGCTGCTTCCGCAAAACTAGCCACTATCTCCCTTGTTATTATCTTGCATTATATTTGCATTCGGTGGCTTGCTGAGTACATCTGTACTCACCCCGTTGACTTACACCATCAGAGCCCGTCTACTACGAAGAGGATGAAGGTCTGGAGTAGCGACCCAGTCAAGGCGAGACTGGAAGGAGGCGTTCATCTAGGACCTTTGATTTTATTAGTTTCTCTTCACTTTCATTCACTTTTGTATTAATGCGGTCTACGAACCGTGAATGATTGCCCGTATTGTACGTGGTCGCTTGATGAACGTCTTGTTTTATTGATTTTCTATGGAATTTCAATAAAGTCCTGATTTATTAAATCGGGGCGCGACAGTATAGGTGGGCTAAGGTTTTATTGCCTGGAGTGGCAATCATCATGGGGATGGATAGAGGGAGCACGTCCAAGTCGTTGGTTTTCACAAAATCTTCCGAGATGAAAGAGTGCGTTGCTCCAGAGTCAAATAAAATCATAGCTGGTACGGAATTTGCAGTAAACGTACCGAGTACGACTTCGGGAGCCTCCTGAGCTTCCTCCGCGCTGATGTGATTTACGCGGGCACAAACCGCCTGGTTGGGTGTCGCGCCTTGGGGCTGCTTGGGGTGAGGACACTGGTGCGAATAGTGCCCTTCCTTCCGGCAGTTGAAGCAGATGACCAGCCTTCCGTAGCGATCCTTCAAGATCGGGGCCTTGGCGGCGGGCGGCGGCTGAGCGGCCGGAGCTGGTGGAGTAGGGCGGGGATGCCCGGCGTTGGATCCACCGGTGGCGTGAGGCGGCCTGTAGGCGGGCCGAGGATGGTAGGCGGGCGCTGGTGGCGAAGGAACGAAGCAGGGCCTCTAAGAATTCGCCTGTTGATGCTTGAAGGCGATCATCTTCCTATACTTGAGGTCCAGCTTGTTCTGCTCAGTCTCTTGGATGAGCGCTTTGTTCACTAGCCGTTTGAAGTCGGTGTAGTCGGTGGCGACGAGCTCGATGGATAACTCATCCTTAAGTCCCCGAAGGAACTTAGCCTGGTGGAGGGCGTCGGTCCGCACCTCTTCTGGCGCGTAGCGTGCCCGACGGTTGAATTCATGGAGACACTCCATGACGGTCCGGCTGCCTTGCTGCAGGTCGCGGAACTCCTGCTGTTTCACCGCGATGACACCGGCGGGGACGTGGGCGACACGAAAGGCGATGGTAAACTCAACCCATGTCACCACGTGGTCCTCAGGCTGGGACTCGCGGTAGTTGTCCCACCACTCAGCGGCGGAACCCTGGAGCTGGTGAGTGGCGAAGGCCACTCTCTCTCGGTCGGTGCAGGGGAGGAGGTCCAGCTTCTTCCCAATGGTGCGGAGCCAATCTCCGGCCTCCATGGGGTTGGTGGTGCTAGAGAATATCAGGGGACGCACGCGCAAGAACTCCGAGAGTTGGGCCGCGGGTGCGGGTGCTGGTGCGCGTGGGGCGGGCTCCGCATTCTACAGGCGGTCCAACTGCGCCTGTTGGTGTTGCATTTGAGTGAGGAGGGCAGTGATCAGCTGGTTTTGATTCGCCATCATCTCTGCCAAGGTGGGGTGGTTGGCGGATGGCGACCCAGTCTGTCGCGGGCCCGTTGCACCCCAGTTGGGCACAACACCCTCGGGCAAGCCGCGGCTTCCTCCTTCTCCGTTGTTGGAGCCGGTGTTCTGGTTGTCGGCCATATTCTGAACATAAGATGTTATAAGGTGAAAAAGACGACGAAACAACCTTACAACCAAAAATGGCCCATGGGGCTCGCATATATATATGTTAGTGGTAAAAAGTTCATTACAATCAAGCTCTTATTTTATTCTACCTACAACATAAGTTGTTGTAGATAGCATCACATACATCAAAACAACGGTAACTAGCGCCTACTTGCCACAGGAGGCGGTCTCCGTGCTCTCGGAACCACGAGTACGCGGCTCCCGAGGGATGGTGGGTTTGAGAAAATTCTCGATGATCGGGTCAGAGACGAGGCCGGGGCGTGGTGCAGGGGCGCTGACGGTGGATGGTCCAGCGGTGGAGGGGTGTGGAAGGATCCTCTTGGGGCGAGGGGCAGGCTCGCGGATGGGCTTCCTCTTCCTCAGGAGGAGGGGAACCATCTCCGCGATGTCCTTCCGCGGTTGCATAATCTTGCGCTGCAGCTCGTCATTCTGTTGGATCAAGTTCTTCGTCTCCTCACGAAGAAACTCAACCGCCTCATGGTGCTCATCGGCGTCAAGCACGGCCTCGTTATGGAGGTCGTCCATGGCCTGAAGAAGACGTGACTGTCGGGCCATGACCAGATCACGAACGGAGTGAACTTCGAGGTAGATACTATGGTAGGCGCCGGGAGTGTGCTTCAGCACAAGCCGAAAGGACGAGTTTTGAAGACGATCGTCATAGATCATCCTCAACTCCATAAGGGCCTAGAGGGCGACGCGTTGGCACGCGACGTTGAAGGTCGGGCCCCCAAGTGCGGTGGTGTAGGGCGGCAGGTGCTCTCCGGATCCATGGACGGTGAGGGAGACGTCGCAGGGTCCAGCAAACTCCTCCAGGTACACCCCCTGGAATTCAGGCTCAAAGAGGAACCCGAGGAAAGTGAGCATCATACGGAGCTCCTTGACGAAGCCCTCATAGTGGTGGCAGTAGCTGTGGACTTGGTAGACATGCATCTACAAAACAACAAGTTGAAGAAAAGTGAGGGGAGGAACAAAGTTTCTAAAGTAGGTTTTCTAGAAATAATTTTCTGTAGCTATTGGCTAGGCTGGTCCGTTTGGCTTGCTACAGTCAAGTCGGCTCTGATACCATCTTGTGGGTGCCCCAATTTATCAAAATCGGAACATTATTGAATTTCATAAGAAAAACAATAATACAAGAGGTTCATCATGCGACAATCGTACATACGACAAGTATCCATGGTGCGCAGACCATAATTATTACATCAGAGTAAAAATTAAATAAGTAAATAAAAGCATGACGAACGCCCTCTTCAGGATTCTTCTCTTGACTGGGTCGCTACTCTAGACCATCCTCGTAGTAGGCATCCTCTGAAGTGTGTCCAACGGGTATGAGTACAAAAAGTACTCAACAAGCCACCGCAGATGCAAATAATAATGCAAGGTAATAGCAATGGTGGGATAATGGCAAAAGTGCGGAAAAAGTACATTTTCAGTTATTGCATTTAGTGTAGTCAAGTTTTATCATGCGTAAATGTAAACATGAACATTAATAACATCATCTAACTTGAGGAGTACGTTTTACCTCCTCGCACAATAGTCCTTACATGTCAAACCATCATGCACATACATATCAAAAGTAATCTAACTGTGGGATGTCACGCAACCCGCCCTTGACCATGGGCTCGGCTTTTCGAAAAGATTTATGACTCTAATCAGAGATGTACTACTGTACCCACAAGGCACGCACTCATCCCATACACCAAAGTTTAACGAGATGACCCATACCACGGGAACTCATGCCAAAACATCAGCATGAAATGCTCCAAGCGATAACCACCCGCTCTAGGTTTCGCCGGTGCGCCGGGCCGCATCCCGGCTAACGTCGCACCCCCTTTTGTGCCACGTCGGTACAAGCCACCCGCTGGTGCTACTTGACCCATCTCCAAATGGTGGCCTCTGTTTGGAACACTCCATACCTTAGTTAGGACTTACCCACTAGACTTGTGGTTAGTGTGGAAGTGTATTGCAACGGATCCCTCAAACCAGTCCTTATAGTGCCCCGGGTGCTACCGACCAATACCCTAGCTTGCACCCGGAACCCACCATGCATACACTCACAACCAAAACTCTATCACCAACATATTTCCAAATGATAAGGATAACGGGGATCATATAGTAGAACCAAGTTGCTATGACTCATTTTTAATCCTATAGCAATCGTGTCGATACATTGGACACTAGCTAATAATACTAATCATATGGTGACAAGGAGTTTAGGCTAGATAGCATGGCTTGGGTTGCACATCAAGGTCGAGGATCGTAAATAAATATATTGTAAGGGTTCCATTTGACTAATGCATATATATCCTATGTGTTTTAGCGATAGTTTAATAAAACATGGGTTCAATATGCTCAAAAGATTAGTTTTTTTACTTGCCTTGTTCAGCGAATGGGGAGGGAGGAACTTCCGGGAAATATTCCGGCTCCTCGGTGGCGTCGTAGTCTTCCCAATATAAATAAAGTAAAATAAAATAAATACAACATCCAATTAAACAATATAAAACAACACAACAAACACATAGGTTTAAATTGGTTTAATTTAAAGAAAATCAAGTTGTTAAGTTTCTGAAATTTATTTCATGAATAATTTAAAAGGAATTATAATGAAATGTTGTCCTTTGTAAAAAAGGGTTTTTAAATGTGAGAAATCTCATTTTTAAGTTTTCTAATTAATTTAAAATGAAAGATTCAGAGAAAACTTAGTGGTTTCATTATTCTAACAGGGAATGAATAAATATAAATTTTGTTGAAATTTAAATAATTAAATTTATATTTTTACCCTAAGGGTATTTAAATACTTTATTAAATAAACATAAAATGTCCAAAGTAAACATACTGTTTTTATTGTATGAACATGTAGAGAATAATATTACAAATTTTCTGAAATTGAAATGGTAATTTTTGAAGTTAAAATGCGCTAGATATGAATTTTAGAAGTTTAAAAGCATTTCTGGAATTTAATTTAAATTCAAAATAGCCTCGAGTCCACGGTGAGCCAGGCCCACGGTGAACCCGCGCACTGTGCGCGTGCGTCGGATCGATCTGGACCGTTGGATCCAGATCCAACGTGTGAGGGCGAGGCGGGGAGTTAAAATAACGCAAACGGCTAAGATTAAAACATCGAACCGGTACGCGATGAATGGCTCAGATTAAACATGGGTTTTTAAAACTAACAGACGCGTTAGATTAAAACATAACGTTTCGATCAGATCCAACGGTGCGGATTATATCACGCACGTGGTGATGCCGGCATCGTCCGATCGCGATCGCACGGTCGGATTCAAATCCGACATGGCACGTGTCGGGGAGGGTAAAGTACCCGTCTTCCCCGACTCCGGCGACGCGACGGCGAGCGATTCCGGTGACGGCGAGGGCTATCCGGCCGAACTAAGGCTAAATACGTAACGAGGGAACTAAGGGGAACATGAGGGTACCCTTGCGGTGGTCCGAGGTCGACGGAGCGTGGCCGGCGACGAGAGGAGGCGGCGAAGGCGTTCGGTTCCTTGTCGACGACGACGATCCAGCGAGGCTCATCGACGGTGGAGGGGTGGCCGAGGTCGGTGAGGCCTTGGCGGTCACAGAGGTGCGATCAGCGTGGACGGAGAGGGGCTCCGGCGACGGCGAACAGCGACTGGACTGAGGACGATGGTGTGGGCTTAAAATTGAATTGAGGCGCCCGGGTTTGTTCTCGCAGTGATTTAGCATGGGGGATCAAACGCGGATGGCCAGGGGGTTTAAATAGAGGCGCCGGCGAGGGTCAGAGGGGGTCGCATGCATGGAAAGCCGAGGGGGGTATTTACTCACCGGCGAGGTTTCGCCATGCACGGTATCGCGATCTGGGGGCTTAAACGCGTGCCTTAACGCGTTTAAATGGTTGGCGGGCCTCGGGGAATTGAATGCTGGCGTCGGTTTAACGGGAGGGGGAGCCGGCGAGTGGATCCGAGGCGAGGTCTTCGGCCGGCGGAGTTAGGGGGGTGTGGCGCGACAGAGTTGGAGGCTGACGGGTGGGGTCGGGCTCGGACGAGAGAGGGGTGGCGCCGACAGGTGGGGCCAAGGTGTCGGGTGAGCACGCGAAGAGAGAAGGGCTCACTGACAAGCGGGGCCCGGGTGTCAGTCCGAGGCGCGCGGGGGTAACGGGCTGGGCCAACCGGGAGAGAGAGAAAGGGAGGGGGAGGCCCATTACTGTTTAAAAGGTTTTTTGATTCAAAATAATTATAGAAAATGGATTAAAATTTTTGGGCTACTTCCAAGGTTGATAAAAATTTGTAAAAATTCTCAAAAATATATCTTGGCCTTGGGATCATATACAAAATTTTCTTGCCCCTAGTTTGGTCATTTCATCTAGGTTCTAGTTCAAAAAGGGTAAGGAGGGCATTAAAGGCATTTCCAAAACAATTAATTCCAGGAAATCAGATTAAATAACATTTTTATTTCTCAGGAAATTTGGGGTGTTACAATATGCTAACCAACTGTCAACGGTGGATGATCAAGGGTCAAGCGAGGAGCTCGATACCGGAGGATCAGGGAGGCCGGGTGAAGTTGGAGATGATCTTAGGAGTGCGCGAGGTGATAGAACAATACATGGATGGACGGTTGGTCGAGACGGCATGACGACCGAGTCTGCGAAAGGGAGGCCAGTGCAAGTGATCAGGCGGCTCGAGGGGATCGAGAGCGAGAGAGACTTGCTGGTGCTCGAATTCGCGGAGTGGTGTCACGAGTCAACGATCGGGAGGCTTTGTTAGTTTTTGCTGAAAACCATATCATTTCTAAATGTTTTTAAATCCCAATAATTAGGAGTTTATTTTCGTTTAGTAATTTAGATTAAGTGTAAACTTTTAGTATTTTTTGGAATTATCAAAATTCTGAAAATATATTAAAAGTATAGAGTCAATGTTGTAATAATGTAGATTCAACATTAGTGTATTTTTCAGAATTTGTAATTCTGAAAATACACCATGGCAATTAGGTAAATACTACTAACTTTAACCCTAAGGTGGCTTATAAAAGGGGTCCAAGGCCTAGGGTTAAGGCCTCTCTTTTTGGCTGTCATTTGGGGGCTACCTACCATAAATTGTATTGAGTTCTCAGCCATTTTTCTACCGAAATTTTGTTTTCTCTTTTAGCAAGAGCAGTAGCGATGATCTAGCGCACAGCAGTGATGATTCAGATCTAGTGCAAGTGTTGTTCATCTTCCTGGAGTTGAGTCATTTTTTGAGATGATTTTGAGCAGTTTTGATGTGGTTTTTGGATCTGATTTCTTCATGACTTTTGTTGTTCAAGTTTCCAGGGTTCCATTTTTGAAGTTTGCAAAAGTTTTTGACCAATGCTACATATATTTTTCTATCCAACAAAGTGGCTAAAAAGTTCTGGAAACTATTGATTTCTGCTGAGTTTTGTATTTTGTTTTTAGTCTGTATTCAATATTTGAGGCAATTTTTGATCTGTTTTGGTACTATTTTTGGACCTGAGTTCTACATAACTTTTGTTGTCCAAGTTTAAGGGATCCATGTTTGAAATTTGCAAAAGGTTCTGATCACAGCTGCATATAGTTTTTGCCTCATCAAATTTACTGAGTGAAGTTTTGTGCTCAGATCAATTTCTTCATATTCTAGGTTCAGTCCATATCAGTGCTGAGTTCCTCTAATAATCTTCAACTAATGTTTAAACACTCTGATCTGAAGTCTTCTTTGTTAAGCAAGCTGTTCAGTTTACTACTGCTTCCAAGTTTCTTCTGTGAGCTTTAATTGTCTAGACCTCTGTTGTTCATAGCAATCTTGCTGGACATGTTATAGAATGAAATGTTATGTTCAGACTTTTGACTGCAAGTGTTGTGCTAGTTTTGACTTGCAAATTGTTCTTCTATGATTTGGTTACTGCTACTTCTGATACAAGTTTATTCAATATACTGATGTGAGTTTATTTTTGGTTCAATGTTGATCATCATGTTTGGCCTTTTGTTATGAGTACTGCACTACAACTGTTGCTTATCAATTAGTATCAGATCTGCTACAGGATTTCAGTTGTGCAACTGTTCTTGATGCAATACAAAATTGCAAATTATGTTTTACTGTTCTGTTGCCTAAAATACTACAGAGATTGCTGCTACTGTGAATAAATCCTTGATGTGCTGGTTGCTGTTGTTGCTACTAATTGCGTAGCACTGTTTATCATCAGATTTTCTGCCATTTGAGTATAATCAGTTTTCTCACTTCATGCTGATTATTCTTGGACTGCATTGCTGAAACTATTAAACCAGTGATTGTTAGTACACATGGTTAACTGAATTTCAGTTTTGATGTTCCTGAAGAAATCCTTGCTGTTTTGATTACTACTTATGTTTGCCTCATTTTCATCAGAAGTCTTCTCGGTTCAGGCATTCTGCACACACATAACCATTGTCATAGCTTGATGACATCTCTGCTCATCAATTCATGGTGCTGGCTGTAGCAGTTTTTTGCATGTTTTTATAAAAAAGAGTGCTGATTTCTGCAGAGTTTCACATTTTAGTTTGATTGTTAACATAGACTGAAATAGTATTGATGCGTAAATTGTTGCATTAGATCAAACCAAGGAGTAAATATTACAGCATGTGTTTTTATTGATGAATAAGAAATCACTGTTGTTATTTTCTCTAGTGTTAAGGATGTCCTGGCCATTTAAGTTGTGCCATTATATTGGCTACTTTTGTTCTGACTAAGTAGAAGACTTGCATCTTTAACTTCACTAGTAAAACTTGATTACTCTCTTGATTCTTTGTAAATTGAAACTAGTAATTGAATGCTGCAAATCTTACTTTTGATCTGAATTCTGAAACTCTAAATCTTGTCGAACTTTCAACAGTCGACAGACTTTTGTCGGTTCGTACATGTCGATATAGAGTCAACAGATTGACTAATCAACTACCAACAGAATAGATCGGCGTCTCATACTCTGATTTAGATAGAAACTTGAATTTGGTTTGATTGTTGTTCTGAATATGAATTGTGGGTCTCAATTTTTTTCTGTAAATTTTTAGAGGAGCGTTGGGTAATTTGAAAAGGTCATCACATTCACGAGAATTTAACGAGGCGTCTATTCACCCCCCCCTCTAGTCGCCATTCCGATCCCACACATACCTTTGTTGGATGTTGTCAAGCCTTCATTGAGAAACAGTTTCTCTATGAAAGATCTTAGAGAGGCATCATACATTTTGGGCATAAATATCTATAGAGATAGATCAAGGCGGCTTATTGGATTAAGCCAGAGTATGTACATCGACAAGGTTTTGAAATGTTTAAAATAGAGAATTCCAATAAAGCTTTTCGACCAATGTCACATGGTATTTCTCTTAGTAAATGATTACGTATTTCTTAGTGTGCCTTGACACCTGATGAGCTAGAGAAACTAAGTGTGATGTCGTATGCCTCCACGATCATGTCCATCATGTATGCCATGCTATGTATGTGCCCATATGTTTCCTATGCTATAAGCGCTATGAGAAGATATTAGTCAAACCCAGGTGAGAGTCACTAGGCTATAGTAAAGAGTATCCTCAAGTACTTGAGAATAATTGAGGATATATTCTTCGTTTACGGTGGTGATAAGGAGCTCATTGTAAGAGGTTACACCAATGCTAACTTTCATACTAACTAGGATGATTCACGATCGCAATCTGGTTTTGTGTTCTACCTCAATGGAGGCGTAGTGAGTTGGAAAAGTTCCAAACAAGAGACGGTGGCTAATTATACGACAGAAGTTAAGTATATCGCGGCCTCGGAAGCTGTGAAGGAGACTGTTTGGATCAAAAAAATTGTTCGTAAGCTAGTTGTTGTCCCTAGCACGTCTAACCTAGTAGACCTCTATTGTGACAATAGCGGTGACATTGCACAAGCTAAGGATCCTAGGTCGCACTAGAAGTACAAACATATATTTCGGCGATATCACCTGAACCACGAGATCATCGAGAGAGGTGATGTGATGATTTACAGGGTGCACATAGATTTGAAAATAGTAGATCTATTAACAAAGTCCCTTTCATAGCCCAAGCATGAGGCGCACTTGAGCTCCATGAGTATTAGATACTTGCGTGAGTGAGTCATGTGTATGTGGAAGATGTTAGTAGTTTCTATGCTTATGTATGAGGATAATTGTTATCTTGTTCCGGGAATAAATGTCATTTACATTGATTGATGAGTTGATGACTTATCTGTGAGACTCTTTGTTTTATAATGATGTTATTCAAAAGGATCCTTGATCTTATCCTCATGTGGGACAGTGATGATACACAGATCAGTACATCTGGTTGATTGATGATCATGTTTCACGGATCATAGACATGAGGATGTCAAATCAGAGATGTGAACACATGTTGGAGAACATGAGGTTGGTTAGACCCACTTGAGATACTGTTGGGATTGTTACAGAAATATGTCATCAGTTGTCATCTCAAATGGTGTTCCTACAGAGTTTTTGGACCTAAGATTATTATTTGATTCCAAAATGCGTAGTACCATACTTTGATGCTTCCTAACACTATTCCATAATTGGGTAGCCATAAGGGTTGTTTTTAGGTGTGTTATGAAACATGTCATGGGATGTGAGCGGTCAAGATAGAATTTACCCCTGCTAATAATTGGAGAGATGTCTCGAGGACCCTCAAGATAGTAGGATTGGAAAAGTGCATGGCCATGCCACTATAACTAAAGAGTTAGTCATGATTTGAATCTGATACTTGATCGAGTGAAATGTCTAGCTAACAAACAAGGATGGCACGGATCTCTTCTTGAGCTTGACTGATGTCATGAGGTAAAGGGACTGGTACATGAGTATATCAAGGTTCAGTGAAAATACAATTTTGTATGCTTTCGAGGGTCAATATGTGCTGTTAGGTACCACTATTGATCAGTGAGCTGAAAAAGGTTTTTGGGAAACAACTGTTTGCGTATGAACTTATCGGGTCACACGCTTAAGAGGATAGATTAAGAAACTTGCGAGAATTGGTTCTTGTGCAAGTGGGAGATTGAAGGAATTATGTCCAAGTGAATTCTAGGTGTGTCGGAAATTCCAATATGGTATTGGAAGTTCTGGACCTAGAACGGTATTCTATTTTTCTAGACAAATCGGAAGTTCCGATGGTGGATCGGAAGTTATGATAATCTAGACGGATCGGAAGTTCCGATATGGTATTAGAAGTTCAGATAATTTCTAGAATTAGAAACCGAGAGTCAAGATCGCAAGTTCTGATCTTGTATTGGAAGTTCTGAGGCAGACGAAATAAATTAGATCTGTTAGGCCTTGATGTGTATTTAAGCCCAGGGTCCTAGCTCTATGTAAAAGGAGGAGGTGGTCTTAGAAATAGATCAATTGGTGATTAGATCAAATCTAGAACCCTAGCTACCATACCTCTCCTCTCCCTCATCGATCTAAAAGGTTGAGATCAGTTTCTTCATCTGGTTCTCACGATCGGTGCTAGCACATTGGCGTGATGCAAATCTTATCCCTGTATGTTGGACTCCGTAGAGTCATTTCTCGAATAGCGACACTCATCGCCATATTCTTCACGTGGAGATCGCCAAACTTCATCAATTGGATCGCCGAGGAATGGGCAAAGCTAGGCAAGGCTGAGTGAGGACATGCTTCCTAATAAATTCTTCTGCTACACCTAGCACGTCTTGCGTTAGATGGTAACAATATATGATCCCTCATGCGCATGGTTCCTAAGCTAAGTAGTTAAAATTTAAAATTGTCAGCTATCGTAGCCTCCCCATATCCCAACAGCAAATGGGCTAGAACTAGGAAGAATCACTCTTTGGACCAATGTCTCCTTTCACTTATTTCTTGGTTTCATCTTTTTGTGTCAGATTATAATAATAGGGGTCTGATATTAACTAGTTTTGCTCCTGGCAAAAAGGAATCGTGTGATCAAACTAGCGAGAGGGAGGCAGACCTTGTGGCTCCTGAAACACTACAACGTATTCATTAAATAACTATTGTATGACTGGTGGGATTTCTTTCTTATCCCAGGTATTGTCCAATACACATAGTTGAATCACCCTAGATATGACCTCTTTTTTAATAACTTTTGTAACTCATGTGAAGACAATGAAGAACACTTTGAAGTATTTGATTGGACTCCCACTAATTCAATAGATTTGCCTTTATATTGAAACTGAATGCTTTTAGTTGATCAATTTACTTGCATGGGACTATGAGCTTGCAACTAGTCAATATCCAAAATTACATTATAACAGCCTAATGGAACCTTCAGCGTAGTAAAGAAAATGATTCCTTGAATCCATCACTCACAGTCAAAAAACTCTTGAACTATGAGTACTCCTAGAATCCATCAATATAATCATCTCCCTCTTCTGAATAATTCCTTGCAATCTGACAGTACTAAGAGATTCACTTCCCATGATAGTTGCTTTGGATATAGCTTCTTTTAAGTTCAGATTCCTTAACTTCTTCAATGTGTGCAACGTAAACATTATCTCCAAAAAATGATAATAAGTCTTCCACCACATGAAGTTGCCCCGTGGGCACCCACTGATGTTCCCAGAACCAATGTTCCCCACATTTATGACGCAATCCCTTAGCATGATGGTAGCTCATAAGACAGAAAGTTTATCTTCCCATTCTCTAGTAGAGGCCTGAGCTGATTCAGTTGTACGTCTATGTTCGACCACCATTCTCATAGTTGGCTTAACAGCAGACGGTGGTGGAGGAAGAGCATGAGCAGTACGTATCATTGGACATACTGCCAACCCAGGTTTGGGTTTCTGTTTTTCTTGTGTAAGGCATTGGTGACTTCTTCCTGTAAACAAGCTAAGTAAACTGCAGAATCCAAATTGTGGGGGCGTTGAAGCCAAGATTTAGTAAAGCTCGGGCCTATTAGAGTACCGCACGATCAAAAGAAATCAAAGTTCTGATCAAAGGTGGGTCAAAGAGGTCTGTTTGAGTTTTTTTGCATGACCAGGTAAGAAGGAGCCGATATAGATAAAGAGGTGGGGAGAAGAACCAAAATTGGTTGCGATATACTCAGAATCAGGTGGCAAGTCTCCGGGTTATAAATATGCACCTATTATCTAGGTTAGAGAATCAATCAATCTACAAACACAACAACAAATTACTTTCGGTGCATCGTCACCCTTGGCTTCCAAGGTTTTATCTCAGTGGAACTTGACACTCGGATCTAGGCTGCATTGCTTCGATCTCCGGCGAAAAGGTGAGTCTCGCCACCCCGACGATCGTATCGGCTAGATCGGTGTCTTTCGATGCTACATAATTTCGATCTCTTGAAGTATTAGTTCGGTCAGTACGATCGCTGGTTTATCTTGGTATATTTGATAGGCCTAAGACTGCATCGTTATAATCTCTTAGATTGATGTAAGTTAGGTATCATAGCTTGAGGCTTCATCAGTTGAGTCCGATATCTAGATCTATTGTATCTGATTTATGTTGTGCGCCATTCATCTGAATAAAGCATGCCCGATGTGTTAAAGTACTATTAGTCATTCGTGATTCAACAACTGTCATGTTAAGTCCGATCTTGCTATTATGATGATTTAATAGTATGGATGCATTCTCTAGTATGTTAGATTTATTTTCTATCGGAGTACAAGTCGATAGGTTATCCTTAATTCCATATTACATCTCATCGATGTCAGGGATTATTCATCGGCCCTTTTGCGCAACACGCTATTCATACATCCATCGGCCCGATAGCATGTTATATAAATCATCCTATGACATAACTGATCCTGATGGTTTGGCTTTTATTATCGGCTCAGTAGCCGATAAGCGCTGGTATTCATGACTTTTTCTTATCACCACAATCATCCGCTTGATAGCAGATCGGCTTTGCTACTAATGCTTTCTCCTATCTCTTATCAGTTGCAGGGTCAAACTGATTGACACTCTCAGAACCTTCTAAGATTATAGGACCTGCACTAGAGTTAAGAAGACCTCCCAGCCCACGCGTGTAACCAAAAATGACACCAACATGCTTTTTGGCATGCATAGTAGGACCTCCGTCACACGACTCAATCATAGCGAGCGAAATCGACAACAGTAACATAATCCCAGTTACCCTGGAAGCATTGATCGATGAGTAGAGGGTGGAGGTATAGGAGCACGTAGAAAACTAACAGAAGTTGTGCCTCGAATCCTTCAACATGACCTAATCTGGCCCGTCCAGAGGAATCAATTGCTGAAGCTAACCCTGACCAAGCAGATCGTCCAACGGACTGAGAGCCCTCAAATAAGTTTTCAGGAAGTCATCGACAACTCTCTCCACCACGCCCTCATCAATCAGTCTGAGGTATTGGTCAATGCTTTGCATGTGCTGATCAAGAAGACCGTTGATGGTGCGATAGTTCATGAGCTAGCACAAGGTCCAGTGTACTTCCCCATCAACCATCCCCGTATACTGCAAAATATATAGCACACTCAACCGGTGCCACCGCCACAAGGGCCGACGAGGCAGGATCCACCAAACACCTCATTCGGTATTAAAGGGAGCATGACAGCCCAGCTACCGAGCCCTGTGCTCTAAGGGATAGGTAGGCAGGACCCGTCACAGAACACATACGACCTCGGGAAGGACATGCCACCATCCTAGCCTTCGACTGCTTCGTAGGGGCCGACCCCAGGCAAGAAGTAGCCTAACCCACATATAGAGTCACAAGGAATATGTTGCTCGATCTCGTGCCACCAAGGGGGGCACCCGATGGTATCCCTCAGTGATACCACCAGACCGCATACTACGGAGAACAACCCTATGCCAATGAAAAATAACTCAGATACAATGTTGTTCGGCTAGACCAGTACAACTAGGCCCCAATGACTGACCAGTATCTTGTGCCGAACCAGTAGGAAGATGGTTTGGTAAATTGGATCACTGAAGTTATTCGGGACCAATTTGGGCTCAAGTCCAAGGACCATACGTATGTATATTAGTGGTCGTACCCAGAGTGGTTCGATCGGGTGCCACTACCAAGCCGATACAAGATTCCCATCTTCACCAAATTCTCGGGGCAAGACTCGGTCTCCATGAATGAACACATTAGTCGTTTTCTTGCCTAGTGTGGGGAGGCATCGGTCGATGAAGCACTGAAGGTCTAATTCTTTCCACTGTCATTATTAGGATTGGCCTTCGCTTTGTTTTCATTGTTACTGGCGAAATCTGTCAAAGATGGGTAGACCTAGAAAAGAAGTTTCACAAATATTTCTTCGCCGACATACATGAGATGAAACTCACCGACTTAACAGCAGTGAAGTAGAGAATGGATGAGTCGGTCAGGATTATGCTCATAGATTATGGGACGTGCGGAGCAAATGCTACAACTTGAACCTCAACGACGCACAACTAGTCGAGTTGGTGTTCCAAGGACTCATGAACCCGATAAAGGAGAGATTTTTATCACAAGAGTTCGAGAGCCTCTCACACTTGGTACAGAATTTATCAGCATATGAGAGCCGATTCAATTAAGCAAGAAGGGATAAATATCAAAAGAAGGTTGTATATACTCAGGTATACCCTTTGGAGTCCAACGAAGATAGTGAGTCCAATGCAGAAGTCAGGCTAGCCTAATGGTCTAGAAACAAGAAGCAGATCGCATGTCCTTGGGTGAAAGTGACCGATAAGGAGGAGATTTATGATTTTGACATCAATAATGCCTATAGGATATTTGACCTACTGCTGAAAGAGAAATAGATTCAGCTGCTACCTAATCATGTGATATGTCCATCGACGAGCTAAAGAAAAGAAAGTATTGCAAGTGGCACAATTCCCCATCATACCACACCAATGAATGTAAGGTAAACTTAGACACGTATTTGCTACAACCGATGAACTACAAGAGGTAGACATCAGACACAGCGATAGACTGAGGCCAACTTTTGTAAGTGCTCAACTTCCTGATAAAACAAAAGATGAATTAATTGTGTTATTATGAGAATATCGGGATTGTTTTGCATAGGAATATCATGAAATGCCAGGTTTAAGTCGATCGATTGTAGAACATCGGCTCCTAATAAAGCAAGTATATCGACCCTTTAAGGAGTCACCTCGGCAATTTAAGGTGGAGATATATCAGATATCAAGGCTGAGGTAACAAGATTGTATGATGCAGGATTCATAAGGCCATGTCGATATGCAGAATTGGTATCAAATATCGTGCCCATATGGAAGAAAAGTGGGAAGCTCAGGATATGTGTTGACTCTAGAGATCTAAACAGGGCGACCCCGAAAGACAAATACCCGATGTCAATCGTGGATCTATTAGTGGATGTCGCATCGGGTCACAAGATTATCAGTTTCATGGATGGAAATGCAAGGTATAATCATATTTTCATGGCGGACGAAGATATCTGCAAGAGAGCTTTTCGGTGCATAGGCGCCATCGAGCTTTATGAGTGGGTGGTGATGACCTTTGGCTTGAAAAATGCCAGAGCTACTTCCTAGAGAGCCATGAATTACCTCTTCCATGATCTGATCGGCCTATTGGTGGAGATATACATAGATGACGTTGTGGTAAAATCAAGCGATACTCAAAACCATATGGCCGATCTACGTCAAGTTTTAGAAAGGGCCGGGAAGTATGGATTAAAGATAAACCCGGAGAAATGCGCTTTTGGTGTATTAGTGGGCAAATTGAGATAAGCTGGCGCAACATTGAAGCGAGCAAAAACATTTAGCCCCCTGCCGATAAAGCCAAGTTGCAATCACTAATCAGGAAGATAACCTTTTTGAGAAGATTCATATGTGACCTTTCAAGGAGAATGGAGTCGTTCACACCACTACTGAAGTTAAAGCCTGACCAGGAATTCATATGGGGTGAAAAGTAGCAAAAAGCATTTGATGAAATCAAAGAATATTTGAGCTCACCACAAAAGGGGATTCCGTTCACGTTATACCTATTGGTCGATGATAAAGTCATCGGATCGGTCCTAGTATAGGAGATCGAAAAAAAGGAAAGGGTGATTTTCTATCTCAGCGGAAGATTGTTGGACGCTGAAACCAGATACCACACAGTGGAAAAGCTCTATTTATGTTTATATTTCTCGTTCACCAAGTTAAGGAATTATTTTCTATCAGTAGAGTGCAACATAGTATGTAAGGTTAATGTCATCAAGTACATGCTATTGGCCACGGTGTTAAAAGGACGTATCGGAAAATGGGTGCTCGCCCTTACCGAATTAGACCTATGATATGAATCGGCTAAGGCAACAAAATGGCATGCAATAGCTGATTTCATAGTCTAGCACAGAGATGTGACAGTAACATATACTAAGATGGCACCATGGCCTTTATTCTTTGATGGATCTATGTGTCGGCATGGATGTGGTATAGGACTGGTAATCATTTCTCCACGGGACAGAATCGTTTGAGTTTGCGTACACCATCAATCCTTTCTCCATAAATAATCAAGCCGAATACAAAGCAGTATTAAAAGGATTGCAGATGTTGGAGGAAGTCAATGCCAATACAGTAGAAATCTTGGGAGATTCCCTACTAGTGATAAACATTTGTCAGGTGAATACGACTACAAGGATGATGTCCTAAAAGAGTCTCACAAACGGTGCCAATAGATGATGGTAAGATTCAGGAATGTAACCCTTACGCACATTCCGAGGGAACAAAATGTTGAAGCAAACGATTTAGCCCAAACGGCATCAGGATACAAGATGATGGCTGTTGGGGGAAATTACTTCATTTCCGCGACTTAAAGGTTGACCCTCCGAAGGCTCTAAGGAAGTCCCGAAGATGGTCGACTAATGCTCGAAGATACGTCAGCGTGGTCGAAGGGTGCCACGAGGCGAAGTTACGGAGGACCCTTCGAAAGGAGAAAGGAAGCTTCGAAGCAGGACGACGTGACTGATTGGATGCCCTGCTTATCTATCTACCCTGCAGCACTTTACCATGTATAACCTCGTTTATAATACTGAGGGTATTTGTAATATAAGGGTAAATAGGTCTATTCCTTTAGCTTTTCTCCCTATAAATACCCCCCTTTGTACCTTGTAAGAAGGATCCAGAACCAGTGGTTCAAACACATACATTCGGACCTCTTGAGTTGTTATCCTTACGGAGGCTCAAGTTTGTCCTAAAGACACAAACCTCTTGTTTGTTTGTTCTTAACTACTAAGAACCTGTTGGTGTAACTTTTACACCAACAGTTGGCGCCGTCCGTGGGGATCCAAGTTCTAAAAGCTTGTTCTCTACTGCTAACTGCACTCTGAAGAAAACTTACGGGGGGAGCCTCGGAATCCTGAGATTCCGCGCACCCTTCAGTTAAGGGCTTCTTAGTGCAGCCCGAAGGCCTTCCCTCGACCCCCCCGAGTCGTTCGAAGCCTTCCATCTCCAAGACACCTCATCGACTAACCATGCCTCCGAAGCGTGGTCAGGCTGCAGGTCCCCTTCGAAGGTCCCCTCGGACCAACGGAGCCGGACCCTCAGCTAATCCGACGGCTCCTGCCGGAACCGATGGGCGTCGAGCGCCCCGGGGCCCTCTACCCCCCCCTACAATGCTTCAAACCGACTACGCAGCAAGCCGAGACCCTGAAGTTCCCTCCGACGAAGACGAAGGCCCTCCCGAGACCGAGGCTACGCAGCTAGCCAGGCTTCAGGAGGAGGTATCCAGATGGAGGCAGGAAGCCGCCGACAGACTCCGCACTCAAGCCTCCACTGAAACTCCAAGAGGGCCTCCAGACGATGGAGGCCACAACCCCCCAGAAGTTATACAAGTCCAGGAAGAGGCCGAGAATGCATCCTTCGACAATGAATCTCCACTGCACCCTGATCTACAAAGAGTGCCTTTCGACCCCAAGTTCAAGGCCTCGAAGCTGCACAAGTACTCCGGGGGGTCGGACCCCGGGGAGTTCGCCCGCTCGTACGCCCTAGCTATAGAAGCAAGCGGAGGGGTACGAAGCACCATGGCAAAATGCTTCCCACTTGCTCTCGAAGGTGTGGCACTCCGGTGGTTCTGGTCCCTAAAACCAGGATCGATCAAGTCATGGGAACTGCTCAAAAAGAAGTTCGTGAGCAACTTCCAAGGCACTTTCGTGGCCCCGATGTCCACGGGAAGTTTGTTCCAAGTAAAGCAGCGGGAAGGAGAAACCCTCCGAGAATACTTTACACGTTTCGCCCACACCAAGTCACAGATCAAGGGCCTCACTACCTCTTCGGTAGTTGATGCTGCCCGAGAAGGGGTGCTGAACCCCGACCTCCTCAGCAAACTCCATCGGAAGCCGGTAACATCCGTAGCACAGCTCATGGCATACTTCGAACAATATGCCAAGGCAGAAGAAGGATGCCTTCGGCGAGCTGAGGCAGCACTACCCACCCTCCGGGAAGTCAAAAGAGAGCCAGAGGCTACCGCTCCGCCACAACCTCCACAAGACAGCCGCCCTAGCGAGTATAGGCGAGGAAAAAAGCATTTCCGTTCGGAAGTGCTAAATATTGCACCTTCAGCTTCGAAGGCACCGGCCAGTTTCCAGCAGGTAAAAAATTTTAAGGCTGGGCCGTCAGTACCTCAAGAAAGGGTGCCTGGAAGGCGCCAGAGTCATTTTTGCTGCGTGCATGGCGATAATAGAAGCCATGACACGAAGGACTGCAAGACGATATTAACCCTTCGGGGTGAATACATTGACCGAAATACCAGGAGGGGTACTTCGGACCGGGTTCCACCTGCGGCACGATCGGAGCCTGTCCAAACTGTGGCCCGAGCCGGTGCCCTCGAAGCCCCTATACGGCTACCGGTGGCCAGTATTATGCCACCACCAAGGCACGAAGATCCGCAAGACCGCGGCAAAAGAGTGGTCCTACCCATCTCCGGAGGGGGGACCCTCGGCAGCATGTCCAAGAGACAGCGCCGTGAGTACGTCCGAGAAGTTGGGCACATTGGGACTTCAAGTTCCGCTGAAGGGATGCCAGAATGGTCCCGTGTACCCATCTCATTCACAACCAGCGATGCAGTAGGGGTGAAGTTTCCCCATGCTGACCCATTAGTCATCTCTGCTGATATAGCAGGGGCTGATGTTCGGAGGATCCTGGTGGACGGTGGGAGCTCCGCAGATATACTCTTCGTTCAAGCCTTCGACCAGATGTGCATACCCCGGAAGCATCTACTCCCTGCAGCCCGGCCACTTCAAGGGTTCTCAGGACCGCCTCTCGATGCCCTCGGCCAAATAGGCCTCGAGGTTGCCTTCGGAGAGGGGCCGCTGGCCCGAGTAGAGGAGGTGATTTTCGACGTGGTGGATGCCCCCTACGCCTACAATGCTATCTTCGGACGAGGGATGTTAAACCAATTCGGGGCCATAGCTCATCACAACTACCTTTGTCTCAAAATGCCCACGCAAGGTGGAGTGCTCACTATTTCAGGAGACCAAGCTATAGCCAGAAGGACAGAATATGGCCACGGGCAGCCATTGGACCCTCGACAAGTGCACAATGTGGCGGAGAGCGCCGAAGAAGTACCAGAAGCCTTGAGCCCCCCGAAGGGATCCGCGCTCAAACCAAGCCCGGAGGGTGATGTCGAGACAAGAATAATTTCAAAAGACGACAAAGAATACCCAATAAAATTCGGCAAGGGGCTATCTCCGGAGATAACAGCCTCATTAGAAGAAGTCGTCAAGAAGAATTTAGACATGTTTGCTTGGACCGACGAAGATATCACGGGGGTCGACCGAAGCATCATCGAGCACAGTCTGCTCGTCAACCCGAAGGCCAAACCAGTGCGCCAGGGGCTCCGGAAGCTATCAACAGAAAGAGCAAGCTTAGCCAAGGCCGAAGTGGAAAAATTGTTAAAAGCTGGCATTATCAGGGAAGTGGCCCATACCGAGTGGTTGGCCAACCCTGTCTTTGTAAGGAAGAAGGATTCCAGCAAATGGCGCATGTGTATTGACTTCACATCACTAAATAAAGCATGCCCGCGAGACCCCTACCCAATGCCCCGAATAGATCAATTAATAGATTCCACAGCCGGCTCCGAACTATTAAGCTTCCTCGATGCATACTCCGGGTACCATCAAGTATGGCTGAAGAAAGAAGACGAGGCCAAGACAAGTTTCATAACTCCTTCAGGAGTATTCTGCTATGTAAGAATGCCGTTTGGTTTACGGAATGCCGGAGCCACTTTTTCTCGCTTAATAGCTAAAGCTTTAGGCCATCAGATAGGCCGCAATGTCGAAGCCTACATGGACGATATTGTAATAAAAAGTGCTCAAAAGCATCAGCATAGCATAGACTTAGATGAAACTTTTGAGAGCCTCCGAACATGTGGAGTACGCCTCAATCCCGAAAAATGTATATTCGGGGCACAAGCAGGGAAGCTGCTAGGGTACTTAGTTTCGAGCAGGGGAATCGAAGCCAGTCCAACGCAAATAAGTGCACTGCAAAGAATGGCCCCACCTGAAAATTTGAAGCAAGTACAGAAGCTAGCAGGAAGGCTAGCAGCACTCAGCAGGTTCCTGTCCAGATCGGCAGAGCGAAGCCTCCCAATTTTCAAGGCACTCAAAGGCTCCGAAAGCTTCAGCTGGACGCCGGAGTGCCAAAAGAGCTTCGAAGAGATAAAAGCCTACCTTGGAACATTATCAACCTTAACTGTTCCTCTTCCAGGGGAAACATTGCTTTTATACCTTGCAGCGACAGGGTCAGCAGTAAGCGCAGTACTAGTCCGAGAAGTCGAGCTCAAGGACAAGCTGGTACAAAACCCAGTTTATTTTGTCTCGGAAGCATTATCAGGAGCCAAGATCAGATACTCCGAGCTTGAAAAGTTTGCTTATGCTTTGGTAATGGCCTCACGAAAGCTAAGGCATTATTTCTTGGCGCATAACCTTATTGTCCCCACATCGTATCCCCTTGGAGATATGCTTCGAAACAAAGATTCCACAGGCAGGGTTGGAAAGTGGGCAGTCGAGTTATCACCCTTCGAAATCTCCTTCACAGCAAGGACGGCCGTTAAATCTCAAATTATAGCAGATTTCGTAGCAGAGTGGACTCCATCTGCAGTATGGACTCCGGAAGAACCCTCCGACGGTTTCTGGACAATATTCTCCGACGGGGCCTATCAAGCATCAGGTGCCGGAGCAGGGGCAGTAATCTTTTCACCGTCAGGACAAAAGGCAATGTACTCTGCAAGGCTTAACTTTCGAACCACTAATAACGTCGCCGAGTATGAAGGAATCTTGCTAGGCCTCCGAAAGGCTAAAGCACTCGGAGCTACAAGGATAATGATCAAGACAGATTCCCAAGTCGTCGCGGGACACATTGATAAAAGCTTCCAAGCGAAAAACCCACATCTCGCGCAATACCTTCAAGAAATCCGCAAGGCAGAATCAGCATTCAAAGGGTTTACAGTTCGAAGCATACCGCGAGCAGAAAACCAACTTGCAGATATTCTTGCGAAGGCCGCGGCAGGAGCAGTAGACCTCCCGGAGGGCGCTTTCTATGAAGAATTAGAGCAGCCAGCAGCTGACCAAGTACCCTCGTCAGAAGTAATGTGTATTGAAGCTGCGGATTGGCGAACTCCAATAATAACTATGTTGCAGGGCAACAACGACCCTCCGGAAGGCCAAGAAGCTCGAAGAGTGCAAACAAGAGCTCGCAATTACAAACTTATTGGAGAAGTACTATATAAAGCCGGGGTATGCTCACCACTACTTCGATGCATCTCTCAACCTGAAGGACAAGACATACTTCGAGGCATCCACGAGGGGCTGTGTGGAAGTCATCTAGCTCCCAGAGCACTAGCAGGCAAGACGCTTCGGCAAGGTTTTTATTGGCCAACGATCGTCAGAGACGCCGAAGACTTAGTTCGGACGTGCCAAGGCTGCCAATGGATGGGCCGAAGAAGCCATCGCCCGCCAGCTCAACTCCAAGTTATTGCCCCAGTATGGCCGATGGCTAGATGGGGCATGGACCTCATAGGCCCTTTCCCACCAGCAAAAGGCGGATTGAAATTTGCGGTCGTAGCAATAGAATACTTCTCAAAATGGGTGGAAGCAGAGCCGTTAACAGCCATCACATCAAAGAATGTGCAAAGGTTCTTCTGGCAGAATATTATATGCAGGTTCGGAGTCCCCAGAGAATTAACAGTGGATAATGGGACCCAGTTCGAAGCTGATGCCTTCCAAACATTCTGTGAGGAACTGGGCATTAAGCTATGCTTCGCAGCAGTACGACATCCGCAATCCAACGGAGCCGTCGAGCGAGCCAACGGGAATATTCTCTCCGGGTTAAATCGCCGAATCGTCGGATTAGCCAAAGGCCTATGGGTCGAAGAGCTACCCAAAATTCTATGGTCTATCCGAACCACGCAAACTAGATCAACCGGCTTCACGCCATTCAGGTTGCTCTTCGGAGACGAAGCCATGACCCCTACGGAGCTCAAAGGGGAGTCACTTCGCGTAATTCAACACGAAGACGAAGGTGATCGAGGTGCTTCAATAGATTTGTCGGAAGAAACAAGGCTTCGAGCTGTCGCCAACCTGACGAAGTACCAAGAGCACACAAAGACATGGTATGACCCAAAAGTCAAATTAACTGAGTTAAAACCAGGTCATCTAGTATTACGAAATGTAATAGCTCCGGGGAAGCTAGGAAACAAATGGGAAGGACCATATGTTATCTTACGCTCAGGTCGCCCCGGCTCGTTTAAATTAGCTAATTTAGAAGGAGAAGAGTTGAAACACGCGTGGCATGCGGAGCACCTTAAGAGATATTATGCTTAAGGCTTCCTTGTAATCACTTGTAACACTCCTTTTATAAATAAAGCTAAGGGGTTGAGATTTGTTTTGCCTTTCGAACATCAAACCCTCCGGATGGACGCATTCGGAGGTCGGTGATGCTAGCAAGAGCCAAGCATTTCTCGGAAAAACCCAAGGGGCTTGCTACGAACCATTGGTTCAGTGGCTCCGCCAACCTACGGATTCCAGGCTCCGGCTTGTTAGGATCCGTAGAAGAGTCTAAGGACTTTAAACAAAACAGAATTTCAAGCCTCCGGGTGCGAAGTATCTGTAAAAGAGCCGTAGGTGGCCAACCTACGGATTCCAGGCTCCGGCTTGTTAGGATCCGTAGAAGAGTCTAAGGACTTTAAACAAAACAGAATTTCAAGCCTCCGGGTGCGAAGTATCTGTAAAAGAGCCGTAGGTGGCCAACCTACGGATTCCAGGCTCCGGCTTGTTAGGATCCGTAGAAGAGTCTAAGGACTTTAAATTTTTTGTCTAACTTATCGAGGGTGACATGTGCATAATTCGAAGCATACAGGTGCTCAAGCAATCATTGTGCCTACCGAACCATTATATAAGATAAAAGCTCCGCCACCCACAAGAGGGGTAGGAGGATAGGAGTCACACAGCATGCTGTCGAAGCATTCCACATTAAATATTATATTCATACATCAGGAAAAATTGCTATCTAGACCCAAATAAAAACGGAGGCCCTTTCGACCCCTGCGGCTACTTTGCCCTTCGGAGCTTGAAGTCTTTTTAGGCCGGGAACTTCTCTTTTTCTTCGAGGCTCGCAGCTTCTTCTGCTCCTCTTGAAGTTCGGCCCACGTCAAGAGCCTTTCGGAGCCAGCCCCGGCAAGATTTCCAGCTTGGTACTCCGAATCGGACCAGTCAACAGGCTCGGAGGACGAAGACCCCCCTTCCTGTTCTTCCTCTTTAATGTAAGACAAAACATCCCTTCGTACTTCAAGGGTAACTTCCCCCCCGTCTCCGCGAGGAACAGAAAAGCGAGAGCGGCGATAAGGCCTCAAACTCTCAAGAACTGCCCACTCCGTTCGAAGCTCGGCAGTAGTTTCCAAAAGTACGAAGTCAGGGCTCGAAGGGTATGACAGAACCTAAAAAAGAGAAGAACACCCAAGACAAGTACTGTTTATAACTTTCTCATTAATTAAACAAAGTTTACAAGACCACAGGTACACAACAGCCCTAAGCAGCTAGACCTGCGGGTCGGTTGGCGGAGCTGGGACCGAAGGCGCTGGCGAAGTCGGGAGTGGTGGCTTCGCCTGAGCCTGCTTCTGCCGGCGGGCCTCGTCGATCCAAGCCTTAGCAGCAACCTTGTGGTCCGCCTTCCATACTGATCGGAAAGCTTCCCACGCCGAAGCCACCTCCGGAGACGGCCGCAGCAGGTCATCATCCGCGAAGCCTCCAGGAGACGAACCACCAACCGGAGCAAGGGGAACCCGAAGAGTTTCGAGGTGGTGAAGAACCCCGATGCCGGCGCACTGTCCGGAGATCTCTCCGTACCGTACCCCGGAATTCTTCATCAGCGACGAAGCTACCTGGATCCTCGTCAGCTTCCGGTCGAGCGGCTCGAAGGTTGCAGCAGAAGTCGAAGGGCACATGGTGCCAAAGTACTCTAACGTACCCTGAAGAGCTTCCAAGGTACGATCAGCAGTACTAGAATTCTTTTTATCTGCTGCTTCCAGGCTTGCAACCGTTGCGTCCAACGCGGCCACCCGGAGCATCAAGGAACTCTTCTGAGCCATTACCTGGCTAAGAGCCCCTTGAAGTTCAACCATACGGCCGTTCGAAGCAGCCGCTTCTTGGCGAAGCCTCTCGACCTCCGCACGAAGAACCACTTGTTCAGCTTCGACTTCTTCGGCATGAGAGCGGAGGGCTTCAGAGGCTTCGTCAGACGCGGCTTTGGCCTTCCGCTCTTCCAAGAGTTCCTCATTCAGCCGAAGAGACCTCCCGGTAGACTCGTCGAGGGCTGTTTGAAGAGCTGTAACCTTCCGGTTGAGTCGGTTAATTTCGACCTCACTGGAAGTCGCTGCCGCTCTAGCAAGGGCGAATTGCTGCAAGGAAAACAAACGGAGATCAACTCCGAATTGGCAATATCCTGGCTTTTCTCAGCCAGGGGCTCCAGTAACCTTCGAAGGCCGCTCCGATGCTCCAAGAAAGGAGCCAGAAGAGGGAGCCAAGATAAGGCCCGGGTGTCGTCCTCGGCGGCCTCGTCCTCTGAGTTACCAACGGAGGGCGCTGCTTGATCAACCCGAAGGCCCAAGCTGGAAATACTCTTACCCCTCCCCGGCACGAAAGGGGGAGAGGCAAGAACATCTTGACCTTCGGCCGCCACACCTCCAGCTGGAGCCACGTTGTCGGAGGCGCCGTCAGTAGTCGAGGTTGCCACGGCCGGAGCCAATTCCGTCCCAAGGAGCACATCGTCCGCTCCGAAGGATACGTTCTCCGTCACCGGGCTCGGAGCCCCCGGAGGAGCCGGAGGGTCCGCCCGGGTGACTGTCTCCGAGGAAGTAGGGACGTCGGGCACCAACGAGGCCTCGATTCCTGAAGAGGTACCTGTTTCAGTTATCAAGGTTAATTAACATATTTTGCAGATAGCAAGCGAAGGCCGATGAAAAAAGAAAGAGCTCTGGGAAAATACCTCCAAGAGCCGCTTGGGGAAGGATCGCTGGATCCTCCAGGACTTCGTACATCCGGAGGATGTTGTCAAAATCATCCCCCGAAGTCCTGGCCTCGGTCTCGTCCGTCGGGGCCACAACCTCCGCTAAAACCCTTTCTGGTACAGGCAAGTCAGGGGGAGAGTTTGACTCTACTTGCACGTTGACAGGCGCAGGAGGAGCCAGTAGGGTGTCGTCAGCATCCTCTTGGTTGGGGAGGTTTGTGGGGACCTCCCCCATATCTTCGTCGATCAAGAGGTAATCTTCGAAGGCCTTTGCTGTGGCACCTCCAGAGTCTTCTGTCTCTTCGGGCGTGGGGCTCCGCTCGTCCGGCGATGAAGAGGACGAAGCAGGCGTCAAGTGAGAAGGCTGCTTCACCGCCTTCTTCTGAGCGGGTTGCTTGCCGGCCTTTTTAGAGGGCTCGGCCGCTGCTTTCCTCTTGCGAGCCGCCGCTCCAGCCGGGGCGAAGTCGGGAAGCGGCGGGGGCTCCATGCCGAGGGCTCTCCACACCCTGTTCGAGCGCTCCCAACTCCCTACCAATTCCAGCCTCTTCTGTCTCTCGGCTACCGAAGGGGCCCCGAGAATTCGCTCGGTAGCCCGGACTATGTCGTCCGGAGATAAGGCCAGAGGCGCCGCTGAAAAGGAAAAGGTATAAGAAGCATAAGTATAATTAATGTGTTCATATAAAATGATGCAGCAGGAGAAGGACGTACCTATGTTTCGGAGGTCCCCCTCCGAGGCTCGCGGGATGGAGATTGGCCAACTGGCCCCGAGGGGTGAGATCCGAAGGCCTACGAACTCTTCGGCCAGGTCTCTCATGCTCATTCGACGGGCCACAGAAACCAGCAGCCCTAGCCTCGTCGAGAGCAGGCTAGGGTTCGGAGAGATATCCGCTTCCTTCCGAAACCAAATTTCTTGAAGAGGGCCCGAAAGGGGGGAGTCTTCTCCTACTTCAGCGTAAAACCACCGAAGTATCCAATTGGTATACCATCGATCGTTTATGGCCTTCGCAGGGAAATGAAGAGCGTGCTCCCGCCGTAGCTGAAAATTGACACTACCGAAAGCCACAGTCACCTTCGAATCTCCAGGCCCATCTTGAGGCTTCGGCTGGCAGATAGCTTCGTGGGTTGCTGCGAAGATTTCGGAGCGCCCTTCACACCCTTCCGCCCGAAGAGCCCATTCAAAGACAGCAAGGCGGACGATGGCGTTTGGAGACAACTGGGGCAGAGTAATGTGAAACATGTCTAGTACCTCTGCTAGGAAATCCACGGCTGGTAGCCCCAGGCCAGCTTCGAAGAATGCCTCGAAGACTACCACTTCTCCGCGCCGAGGCCGGGGAGTCGACTCTGTCCCAGGAACACGAGTCCTCATTCCAGCTCCCAACTTCCCATCTACTGCCTCGTCGATGGACTCCGCTGTGCTCATTGATTGCCCAATAACGAAGCTCTGGGCCATCTTCTTCTTGGAGGGCGGACGGAGCGCCCGAGGGTTCTTGGGCCAACCGCCGCCCGGGCCCCCCGCCATTATCGTGGCTGCTGATGCCGCCCATGCCTGCCGTTGCGCCATAGTGCTGGCCGCCAAAGGAGTGGTGTGGCTGGTTCTCGCCATTACGCTCAGGTGCTCGAAGGGGCAGAAGGTTGAGGGGAAAGGTGAATTGCAAGAACGGTGAATGCGGTAAAAAATTTCCAGTAATCCCTTTCTCCCCCTTTTATAACCGCACAATCTATACTGCTCTTCGAGAAGTTTCACACTGCAGGTTCGGCTTCCGACGCTGACAGGTGGGGTTGGAAAGTGAAACGGCGTGCAACCATTGAAGAAATCGACCGTTACTTCTTTTTTACAGAGGGTAACGGCTATTTGCGTCGTAACGGTCATATTGACGGCACCCCACGACGTCCACACTTCGTAACCGCCCGTACAACGTTCACGCTCCGTAACTGCTCTCGTAGCACTCATGCTCCGAAGCCAGGCTGCTCCAGGGAGTTTTCCTCACTATGCCAAAATTCGGAGACGAACGGTTTAAAATATTGGACTTAATATTCCGAGCTAAATCATAGTATCTTCGCATTTTCTTCAAGTCAGGAACTAAAAATGTTCCTTTCGTATACTGCCTTCTTTCTAAAAAATAGGTTATCTACAGAAAGGCGTATTCGAGGGGCTACTGTTGGGGGAAATTACTTCATTTCCGCGACTTAAAGGTTGACCCTCCGAAGGCTCTAAGGAAGTCCCGAAGATGGTCGACTAATGCTCGAAGATACGTCAGCGTGGTCGAAGGGTGCCACGAGGCGAAGTTACGGAGGACCCTTCGAAAGGAGAAAGGAAGCTTCGAAGCAGGACGACGTGACTGATTGGATGCCCTGCTTATCTATCTACCCTGCAGCACTTTACCATGTATAACCTCGTTTATAATACTGAGGGTATTTGTAATATAAGGGTAAATAGGTCTATTCCTTTAGCTTTTCTCCCTATAAATACCCCCCTTTGTACCTTGTAAGAAGGATCCAGAACCAGTGGTTCAAACACATACATTCGGACCTCTTGAGTTGTTATCCTTACGGAGGCTCAAGTTTGTCCTAAAGACACAAACCTCTTGTTTGTTTGTTCTTAACTACTAAGAACCTGTTGGTGTAACTTTTACACCAACAATGGCTAGGTCGATCGAGATGGAAATCACAGAACTAGAAGCCGGTGATTTGAGGTATGCCATTGTTACTTATTTAAAAAATCCTTCAACATCGACACCAAGAAAACTCAGGTACCAAACTACAAAGTATGTGCTGCTCAATGAGGATTTATATTATCGGACGACGGATGGAGTCCTACTCAAGTGTATAAATGTTGACGAAGTCAAAGTGGTGATGTGCGAGGTACACGATGGCATATGTCGAACACACCAGTCATCCCAAAAAATGAAGTGGTTGCTCCGGAGGGCAGGTTACTTTTGGCTGACCATGGTGGAAGACTGCATAAAGTATTATAGCGGGTATCAAGATTGTCAAAAGTTTGGAGCCATTCAAAGGGCACCCACATCGACGATGAACCCTATAGTTAAGCCCTAGCCTTTAAAAGAATGGGGCATTGATATGATCGGCCAAATCTAGCCAGCGTCAAGTAAGAGACATAAGTTCATTTTGGCAGCCACTGATTACTTCACAAAATGGGTAAGGCCATTCCACTCAAGAAGGGAACTTCCACCGATGCTATTGAGTTTATCAAGGAGCACATAGTGCACTAGTTTGGGATTCAACAAACCATCACCACAGATCAAGAGGCAATTTTCGTATCTAAAGAGTTCTAGCAGTTCACAGCTAGTACGAGAATCAAGCTCTTAAATTCATTGGCATATTATGTGCAAGCCAATGGGCAAGTTGAAGCGTCCAACAAGAGTTTGATCAAGTTGATAAAGTGGAAGATTAATGAGAAGCCAAAGCGTTGGCATCAATCCCTATCAGAAGCACTTTGGGCCTATCGGATGGCGCGTCATGGGGCTACTCAAGTACTGCCATATCAGCTAGTCTATGGCCATGAAGCAGTACTACCTTGGGAAAATAACGTTGGCTCAACAATTATATCACTACATGACCAACTCATAGCCGATGATTATTATAACTTAATTATGGATATCCTAGATGACTTAGCACAGATCCGATTGAAAGCACTTGAGAGGATTGAGGAGAACAAAGCGAGAGTTGCCAAGTAATATAATAAAAAATCGGTGCCCAAGTCATTTGACGAGGGAGATCTCATATGAAAACTTATCTCGCCAATTGGATCCAAAGACAATCGGTTCGATAAGTGGTCACCTAATTGGGAAGGACCCTTCCGGGTGCATCGAGTTGTTCATGGTGGTGCCTATTTGCTTGAAGGTTTATATGGAGAAGTGTTCAGAAAGGCATTGAATGGAAAATATATAAATAAGTATTTCCCGAGCGTTTGGATAAATGCCTAAGGATCTACACGAAATGAATAAATAGCTGATATCGAGGGTATTGTCTTTAGATGGTCGATGGTAAAACATCGGCCTTAGACACAAGATAATACAAGACAAAATCAGGGATCAATAGCAATACGTTACAAAAGTACGATAGTTCAAGGATTATACAACATTTGGCAACACAATACAAAATAATTCAAAGAAGGGAGCGACGGATCGCTTCGATCGCTCGTAGCCGAATGGCGTCAACACTCTGGAGTACAGCCCGATCCTCAACATTCAAACCGAGGATGGCTTTGATGGAACGATAGGGCATTGCGTGTGGCGAACGACACCAGTGAGATGAGGCTCCGGGGCTTGGATCTAGTTTGGAAAAGAAGCTAGGACACTTTCTTCATCGGCTATCCTCGCCTAGACCCTATCTAGCCTTGAGGCCATGTTGGCTTCCTCTGCCCTTAGCTTATCGAGGCACAACAACGTGGCCGATGACTCACCGTGAAGATTATTCAAGAGAGCACCTTCGGCAAGTATCGCTTCGTCATGGGTCTTGGCCACCTCTAGATGTGACACATGACTCACATGATTGGCCATCTACTTTATAGCTCGCTGAACCGTCGGCCGATGGTACTCCAGGAATGCGGCCCGTGTGAGGGCATCAACCAGTTCAAGGTAGAGGTAATCAAAGATATCATTGAAGCAAGCCCTTATTGGACCCGAGTCATTGACCAAGGCTTCTACTTGATCATCTAGATGAAATAGCGGATCCGATAGAACCCCTCTCACTTATGGATATAGTTTAGTTGCGGTTGATTGAGGGATATTGGTGACTTCTTCATTTTCAAGATATAGGCTGATATCAAAAGGGAATCTCTGGACGAAGGACTAAAAATAAGAAAAAGTAAGACAAATGAAGTTGGTCGCACTAAGACACCAAGTATAGAGGATACTCACATCGATAGGCCTAGCACAATTAACCAATTGCGAGCCTTCCTCGGCAGGAGAGGCTACCACGTCACCTTCTGCCTCGGCAATGGGAAGAGTGTGGGTACTCCCTTCTTCAAGACTAGCCTGGGGGGCAGGCGAATCGGCAATATCAGGTGCCGGCTGCATCCAAGACCAACGTGAGTCCCATGAAAAACAAGATAAAATCAAGATAAAAGAAGATACCTGGTGAGAAGCATCAGCGAAGGTAGAAGGAGCTCTGGTGTTGGCATCGGATGGAGTAGTAATGTCGTCGGCCATCGTCAACTCGCCAGAGCCAATGGCAGTATTCAATATGTTGGCCTCAGCTACCTTCGTAGTGACGTATTCAATGATCACAACCAGTGAGTCGTCGGAAGGTTCATCGGTCATAGTATCAAACACCGCATAAAGAGATGTGATGTCAAGAGGAGGAGGAGATTAAGGCTAGAATAGAAAGGCATCAAATATCATAATTATGAAAAAGAAAAGGTGTTGCAAGGTAGTGAAGACAAACCTGAGCCAATGGAGGCACTTCGGCAACCGATGCACGAGCAGCAACAGCAGGCACCGGTGTAGCCGGGGAGGCGATTGGCATTGTCTACGAGGTGAACTACAAATGAAAGGATGAAAGTCCACCAGACGCGGCGAAGCAAGAACGGGAAAATTATTTGGGCAGCCCAAGCTCTAGTAGAACGGCGCAATACTACGTTCGACGCCTTGCGTTTATGCGCTGGAGTTTTGACCGGCCTTTTGTTGAGCCATTCCATCGTAGTATGAGCCACACTACCCAAGTTGGTAGTGGCCTATATTGGTCCATATATTAGTAGCCTACCACTCTAGCTCATTGAACGAGTATCGATATTATCCTCCTACAAGAAAAGACACGATCAAAAGGTAAAAAGAAAATGGTGAAACAATCTAAGGGGTTATATATCGGGACAAACCATAGGGTAGATGTCCGTGAAGGCCGGGTCCAACAAGAGGCAGAAGTGCTTGGAGTGGCGGTTGAAAACATGCCGGCTCATCTCAGACCACCATCTTTTGTAAGGGACCGAGGCCACCCTACACGTGCTCCAAGAGGAGAATTCTTCGAGAGCAATCGAATCAGCCACGGAAAGGAGCCGATTGAACTCTACAGAGCCAAGCTACTAGGCACAAACCGTGGGATGGTAGAATTCATATGACGGCTTGCACATAGGACCAACCGTAAAGTTGACTAGGAGGACGCAGAGAGAAATTCTAGCAAGAAATATGGCCTCCCTCTCCGGATCGGCTAATACATCAGCCAACGACAACCGATGCGAGTACTCATAATATGCCAAATATTCACAGGCATATCAGACTACATAGTCATTGACGAAGCCGTAGTAGAATGCCTTGAACCAGCGGGCTAAGATGTCAGTAGACATTTTTCCTCCTGGCCAACTAGCAGATGCCTCACCCAAGTATAAGCATCGACAAGTGGTCGGTGGGGCCGATTCACGATAATCAGAAGGAAAACGAAGAAGGTCGAAAGAAGGTCCAGAAGAGATTTTGGTTGTATATACATTAAGCCAGAGCTAGAGAAACCATCAGGGACCACCAAGGTGTCCTACTACATCACCGGACGATAATAGGGCCGATACCAGACGGAGAAGATGATAAAGGGAGCCATGGAGGTATCGGCCAAGGGGGATTTTGACATTGGAAGCTAGCTGATCTGCCAGAAATTGAAGGTGGCAAGTGGGCCCAAGAGTGGATCCACAGAAAAGAAACCTCTGAAGCTAGAGGTTAAGGAAGGCGATGTGTTCACACTGACTGATAGAGTCAGTCTGTTTGTTGTGGGTTGCAATGTACTTCACCCAATCACCACTAGAGTAGACATCAAGGCAGTGAGAAGGTTTGGAGCAAAAGTGTAAAGGATCAGTTTTGACAGTGATATCAAGAGAAATCAAGACAACAATATCAAGGATATTGGGACTCATCTACCCATGGCCGAAAAGGAATGCATTTAACGCATTTGACCAAAAGCATCAGCTCATTTTTATAAGGGGAAGCAAGGGAGAGGCCGATGCAGTGTGCTATACTGGTTTGCTCCCAAGATCCACGTTCTAACGCGGCAACCCGAAGGTACTAATCATGCCAGCCAGGGAGTGGAGAAGGAAAGGCCCTAAAGCTTTGGGTCTAATTAGACATGAACATTCTTGAATTTTTAAAAGGGATCTGTTGTACTTCGGCATTAATGAAATCAATTGGATCATAGTCACCCTCTAGACCTAGAAAATAGCAAGAGGGATGGTTGGTAATGGGGGTGAGAATTTGGTTCTTGAAGTTCTACAGAAAAAGAGGAAAGAAAAGGAAAAGCAATAAGAAGGCAAAAAGAAAAGAACCAAGAACACCGAAGAACAATAAAAGAACAAAAGGGGAAATGTTAAAGGGAAAAATGTGTTGACACTAAAATCCGACGATCAAAGTGCCAAGCGCATTGACGTCGATCCGATGATACAAAAGCGTTTGGATACATAAAGATAAATCCCTAAGCATAACACAACGCTGACGTCGCGTTCCGACAACCCTTGATAGTGACAAGGGAGGGTGGAGCCACCAGGAAATCAAATTATCAAACTAATTCAATTAACCGAAGTGAAAATAATTAAATCTAATCAACTAACTAAAACCGATTAAACTGAACAAGGGACACCCGATCGAACCAGCCTAGGATTGCCAGTCAGACCAACTAGGGAACTGCGGTCAGACCGGCCTACAGGCTGCGGTCTGACCAGTAGTACAGACCGGCCGGAAGCTGGCGGTCAGACCGGCCTAGCACTTCCGATCAGACCGACCTGTGCCGGCAAGGCCCGGTAGGACCGGCTGTAATTGGCTAGTCAGACCGACCGGTGATCCAAAAGGTAGATTGGATCAACGTTGATCTCGCCGACGAAGATAACTTAGTATAAACATATTTGGCGATGAAGGAGAAGATAGAACACTCCCAGAAACACCAAAAACACAGAAACAATTTGGCCAAGAGACTGAATTACCGATAAACCTATAGAAATCCGTTACGTGGATGGAATAGACGATTCACAAGCGAATCGACAAGGACTTACCATGATTACGACGCGGCGGATGGGTGCTTTCTAGCGCAAACCAGCAAAGATATATGTGCTAAACTAAACCTAGGGCAAGGAAAGTAGATTGAATGTAAATGTGATTCAAGGTAAATAATAGATTGGATCTATTAGGGTTTTGGGGGGAGAGAGCCCTTAAATAGGCCTTGCCCCTATATTTATAGTAGTTGGACATGACGTTCTTGGAGTCTAATCTGAGTTAGATTCGAGTAAAAGTCGTTAAAAATCAATTAGGGATAAAAATACCCCGAAATCCTTAATCTGTCTCGGACTAGGGTTTGAGCCGGTCTGACCGGGCCTACATGGCTGGTCAGACCGGGCCTACATGGCCAGTTGGACTGGCCTGTGCCAGGTCTTGGCATATTTTCGGTCCAATTTACCAAAATGGATATTTTGACAAATTTAACCATTAATGCCATTTTTTGCTATCAACAAAACTTACCTCGGGGACAGAGGTGTTGATCACCATCGGAATGTTGGGGTCTAGACTAGCGAAAGAGACGAAGACGACAGAATGCAGTCGCTGGAGGCAGTACGGGAGATGTCGGCGATGAGCTCGAGGACTAAGATGGGTATAGGGTGTTATGCGTATGCAGAAAACGTAGAAGAAGAAAGGAGAAGCTAGCGGATACTTATAGAGTGAGGACAACGTCTTGACAGTCGGGTCAATCCGATTCTGACAGATTTGGTGGGGCTAACCTCAACATTCAACAAAAGGTATAATCATGAGTACAGTTTTTGAAACGTCGAATTGTTCGGAGGTCCGAGATTGGAGGAGCAAAATCTTTTGTGATTTTGTTTAAAGGTACCATTGCTAGACTGTGTGGAATGAAGTCTATTCCGATGTCGCCACAAAGAAAAGTAGATGTGTCAAACCAAGTGACATCCATCACAGTCATTCATGGACGAAGAAGAGAAACATGAAGAAGATGAAAAGGTTGATGAAGATACTTAGAAGACATACTACAGATGCAAAAGGGGCCGGAAGGTGAAAGGTTTTCAGCTACTAGTGGAAAGCTTGACGAGAATTCTGAGATGACATGGTGAAAGAAGCATTGATGGCTGATAATTTCGAAGCATTGATTATACTTATGCTCTGAAACTGGGGGCATGTGTTGACGCCAAGATTTGGTAAAGCCCAGACCCATTAGGAGTGTCGCACGGTCAACATAAGTCAAAGGTCTCGTCAAAGGCGGGTCAAATAAGTCTGTTTGAGTTGTTTGCATGACCGAGTAAGAAAGAGTCGATAGAGATAAAGAGGTGGGGAGAAGAACTAGAATCGGTTGCGCTATACTTAGAATCAGGCGGCAAGTCTACCGGCTATAAATATGTGCTTATTAGGTAGGTTATAGAATCAATCAATCTACAAACACAACGACAAACTACTTTCGGTGCATCGCCACCCTTGGCTTCCAAGGTTTTATCCCGGCGGGACTTGGCACTGGGAGCTGGGCTGCATTGCTTCGATCTTCGGCGAAGAGGTGAGTCCCGCCACCCTAACAATCATAACAATTAGATCGGTGTCTTTCGAGGCTGTATTGTTTCGATCTCTTGAAGCATTGGTTCGGTCAGTATGATCGCCGATTTGTCTTGGTGTATTTGTTAGGTCTAAGATTGCATCGTTATGATATGTTAGATTGATGTAAGTTAGGTATCATAGCTTGAGGCTTCATCGATTGAGTCTTATATCTTGATCTATTGTATCTGATTTATGCTATGTGACATTCATCTGAATAAAGCATGTCCGATGTGTTAAATTACTATTAGTTATTCGTGATTTAGCAACTATCTTGGTTAAGTCTGATCTTGATGTTACGATGATTCAATAGTATGGACACATTCTTGCTAGATATTTCTGAAGTCACGACGTGCTAGATATTTCTGAAGTCACTGACGTACACCAGCTCTTACATGCTATTTATACTCTATTCCGATCCTATAGATTCTATTCATCAGACGCATATTTACGATTGGGCCTCCTCTTCCTCCTGTGGTTCTGTTCTGAGTACTAGATAGGCTTGACCATAACAGCGAGCCAACAGCCCAACACTTTGGATCTAGCAACGGCAAATCCTCACGAAGATGGAAGACCCGCATGCAAGACGTTTGTTGAATAGAGCCAGCACTCAACAGTAGCCATGACATGTACACCTAGCATAATGCTACAGTGCTCATGATGTGCATCACCGTATCCATACTGCTGTACTATTAGCACTAGCAACATGGGAACACAAGGTATCTAGCTATGTTAGTGCAGTGTACAGGTAGGTCGTACGCCAGTACGTACATAGCCTAGCAATCCTTCGTATGGGTAGTGATGGCCACAAGATATTTACTGACGGAGAGATGTCTTTTTTATGTCTCCGCTCCTGTCCGGTTGATGAGCATCTACTAGGAAGAAAAATCCATATAAACTAGGTTGGGTAGACTTGGCTGGGATGGTTTCGGCGGGAGCCACCAAGATGAGCTCATGGGCATGACAGTGATGCCGTAGGGGCAGCGGTGAGGCATAAACACAGTGTGACTGGGCACTGGGGAGCGAATGGGGATGCATAGGTCGCTAGAGGCCAGAGCATAGTGTGAGGAGCAGTGGAGTAGCCAAGTGAAGGACTATCAAGTCTCATAGGGATTGGTGACAAGAAATAGTAGAACATTAAACAAAATTTTCTATACGTCTCTTTTTGTGTCGATAAGATTTTTCTATCACATCCCCTAATAAATAAATTCCTCGATGAAAAAAGAATCCGTTGTTATCTCTACGGACTATACCTATGGGTGGATGGTTCATTACATATGTCCCATTTATGTCACCCCTTTGATAACTTGAAAATTAATCCAATCTCTTCTCTACGTCAAGATGTACAAAAAAATAAAGGTATATAATGCCAAATTAAATCTCCAAAACCCTGCTCACTGGCATTGATCTATCGGATCACAAGTTGGCATCAATCTGCCGCAACCACTGCATACGTGCATGTAGAGCTGGAAGATGGGTCGTGCTGGCCCGGCCCAGGTCCTTCGGACCAAGACCTAAAATGGGCCGGGTTGTTTTGGCCCAATAAATTTAAGGGCCGGGCTGGGCCGGCTTGAAGTAGTGTTAGTTAAGCCTAGGTACGGCTCAAAGCACGTCGGGCCTGGATGGGCCGGGTCAGCCCAAAAACGACCCTAACTTTCTAACATTGTTAGACAGTCTCTTACTAGGGTTATGAAAATATTTATTTAATTTATCTTTGAATAATGAAAATTCTAGTTCACATAAAATAATAGAACAACCTAAAAAATAGGGGAAAATAAATTTCATTAATAATTTACACATGATACTAGCTCATTAATACTACTTTTTTTTGCTCTTGAGCATATATATTTACATTTTGAGTTGTCCTATATATGAATGATTCAAATTTTAATTTGTCTTACACATGATATAGAGCAAGGTATATTCAAATGGTCATTTACAGACTTTTTTAATTTTTAATAACATATCTCCTCCTTGTGCGTTGTAGACGTATATGAATTATTTACCCATAAGCTTTTCTGGACCAGGCCGGCCCAGGCACGACCCACTTTAAGGGCCGTACCCGGGCCGCCCACCGGGCCTAACCTCCAAGCCCAAGTCCGACCCTTGTACGGGCCGTGCCGGCCCGATCCATCCGTGGACCATACCGGGTCGTGCTTTGCGTGAGCCGGGTCTACGTGCTTTGGGCCGGCCCAAAAAATCCGACCCAAGTCCCGGTTCTACGTGCATGCAGCAAGCTCGATCGATTCAGATATGATGTGACGCCTGTGGCTGCAGAGGCATTAGTGCAATAAATGCAGTGGAACTGTTTTCTTTACCAACTTGTCCGGAATTATCGCTGGCCTTTTAGCCAGTACGTGTCCTCTCTACGGTCTTTCTAGCTAGCTCGACCCTGAAAGGAATTCAGCGGGACACACGATCGATCGATATATATGTGCTCGTATATTGCACTGATCAAAGCTCTGGAGGATTGAAATTAAGGTGAAGAGTACGGAACATAATTCTGTGATAGAATTCGAATACCCTGCCAACCATCCATCTCTCTCTCTGACTTCTGTGATGGCGAAGACATAAATTTTTAAGTGGAGTTCATGGTCGAGTTCATTACCGTACAATGGCGACGTGTTCTTGTCGGACGGCCACCTTTGGACTCCTTTTCCGGTAAGTTGTAGGTTTAATTCCGTACCTCTCACGGTTCTGATCGGTCGCTGCTTGATCGATCGCTACTTAGTGCGGTTGCAAGAACGAAATTAAAGATGCGCGATTCTTGGTGTAAACAACGCACGCGGCGATCGGCTTTAGTTTCTCCCGGAAAAGAAAATTAGGGGAGGAGAATGATCGGTCATGGCATCCAGTTCTCCCTAGTCACCATAGATCGCCATTTTTATTCCCAAGTGCATTGCATGATGCCATGAAACTGTAGTACTGACCTAACAAAATGTCCAATTCAGCCGTAGCAAGACTGTTCGTTCTCTCTTTTTTGGGTTTTTTTTTCTGACAACAATGCACAGCTCAAATCCTGGCAGAAGGAGACGTACATGATCGACAACTCGACAAGTGAGCTGAAAGTGCAGGACTCTCCGGTTTGTCTCTACCGTCAGAAAACGATGGTCCTAGAAGCGTACGAGCAAGTTCTCGGGATTTGCAGAGCGGTACGGCTGTCGAGTGCAGATTAAAGTGCAGAGCAAAGTCACGCAGACCATGACTTCGTGATCAAATGATGCCAAGCTTAATTCAGTAAACGCCACTAGCAATGTGGAAAAGGCTCCTTTTCCTGACGACAAAGGCAAGTCGTACGTCCACTAAGCCATCCCATTTCTTCAGCTTCGGGGCGCCTTCCAAAACTCCACGATCTTATACATGTATTATTATAATGAGGAATTTTACTGTGCATCTAATTTTAATAGAATGAATACTAACTTTTATCTTAAAATTAAAAATGATTTTTACTATTATATTAACTAGTGTTCTAGAAATTAAAAAAGAAAAAATTGTTCTAAAACAGGTGATGCCAATAGATAAAATTATAAATTTGTGCAGCAAGTGTGTTGGAGGAGATGTGGTGCATCTGGCAGCACAGAGATACATCAATACAGATTCGCTTATAAATCAATGGTCGATAGGGTCGCTACCCTAGCGGCTCTCTAGCTAGCTCCAAGCATTTTTTTTGCAATGGCACATGCAAGGCAGAAACGCTGCTTTACATATCAGAGTTATCGTCTTTAGCTTTCGCGGCACTTTTACGACAAAATGGAGAAAGGAAACCCAGCTGAATGGTCGATAGATAATGTGTGGTAATGATTTTCCTTTAGACTCAGAGCACTAGTGGGATTTCTGGGATCCACAGAGGCCACACGACACCAGGGCGAGAGGAGCATAGTTGTGGCACATATTCTTGGATGATGCCATGTTCTGCCGTTCTGGCCTTACTGACGAAACACTTATTCACATGTTCCCTTCTGTATTCTCTGAACGATTCTGTTATCCAACTCATTTCTCGTACTGAATTGAGGCTGCGATTGCATTATGCGGGATAAGACGAATTTTACAGATGATATGACAGAAGAGAAGAAACTAAAGGCGAAACAAGCGGCGCAGCATTGCTGTAGCTTGCCTGTAAATCGATCGGCACCAAGAGTAGTCAGGCTCTGTTGTGCTTCGTGTCTGAGTGTCAGCTTCTGTTTCATGCATATCATATCGGTCGTGAAATAAAGCTGAACTTTTGGGCGATGGATGGATGGATTGTACTTGGGTTCACTTGGGAGTGAATGTGATTCCAGCTATCTGTACCAAGAAGATTGCACGAAATGAATTGAATAACCACTGTATCGCATACCTGTAGTCAAGTATTTGTTGCTGTATGGACTGTGTATAGCGACAGACAGACAGCAAGTCTGAACTCTGAACCATTACAAGTTTGCAGATACTGTGGATCACCTGAGACTGCGACTATCACTGCTGGGTGCTCACAGAATGCATCAAGGTTTCGATTTTCGAAGGCTAGGGAAATTACGTATACAGAAGCAAGTAAATGGTAGGGGGTATGTAGTGGTCAGCTCTCTGAACGGTGCAAGGAAAGAGTTTGACTAAGGATTCATGACAAAAGAAGACAAAAATTTAATTTTGTCCACATGCATTGAACAACAAGCTCCCATAAATTATGTGTTGTCAGAAGATAGAAGTGTGTGCTTGGACTAGATCGTGCTTTTATGGAATTCAATGTGATAAGCTATGGTTGAGATCCACCTAAATTTCAGAAAAAAAAAGTTATTGATAAGCCAGGCCACATCTTGATAGCTCCTGGCAGAGACTAGAGACATGAAATGGAACACACACATCAGGACATCAGTCCCTTTTTCCAGTTTTCAAATGGTACATGAGTTGCTTTGCATATCAAAAATGCCCACAAAAGGGCCTCTCCTAGTAAAAATGCCTCAGTATGGCTCAACTTTGTCTGTTCATAAAAAAGAGTCAGATAGTGGAAAGATGCAGCTTAATTTATTCAGACCATGAGTCAGCTATATGTAAAGGCACTGATAACTTTGTAAGGCAAGGACAACTTGCATTTTACCTCAGCCGACAATTGTTTTCAAGCGAATGTACAAGTCATAAAGGTACACAACTAAACTAAATTACCTCCAAAACGAGGTGTCGCTAGCTACTGAACTAGCACACCTTATGAGATTACATGTAACACAAATATTAAGCACCCCAACAAATAGAGCACAGAAACATGAATCCACTTCACATTTCCTCGGATCAGTGAAATGACGAGGCAGCAGAGCGGTGTCAGCTATCAACTAGCAACAACGACGAGGAGAAACGAGGCACATTTAAACAATACATGATTACAATCACTCCTACTAGAGAAGTAGAGAAGTGAGCTTTCATCTACTCCATTAGTACCAATTTAAATTCGAGCCAGTATTAAGGGGGTGTTTAGATCAGGAGCCCTGTTATATCCAATCTTTAAATACTATTTTGGAGTATTAAATGTAGACTATTTATAAAAATCATTCATAATTGGTGGATTATTCACGAGATGAATCTAATGAGCCTAATTACACCATGATTTGACAATGTTATGCTACATTAAACATTTGATTATCATGGATTAATTATGCTTAATAAATTCATCTCGTGAATTATCCTCCGATTCTGCAATTATTTTTATAATTAGTTCATATTTAGTCCTTCAAATTGATGTTCAAACATCTGATGTGACACGGGCTAAAATTTAGCCTCTGGATCCAAACACCCCCAAGTCTCTTGCAATGATCAAAATACTAAGGAAAATCAAGGGTAGGTAAAACCGGTACTAATAAAGAGTTTTGGTCCCGGTTTAAGAGATCGCCTAATACTATACTTAGTAGTATCGGTCAGGTTCCCCCAAACAGTTCTAAAAATTTGGGCTTTAATATTGGATGATAAGATCAATTGGTACTAATAAATATGACATAAAAGAATCTTCAAACTCGATACTAAAACTCTTTATTAGTGTCGGATGCTTTTTTGAGCCGGTACTATCATAATGAATAGTATAAATTGGCTCCTCGCTAGCACCGCCAGGAAGCTTGTGATGCAAAAGGAGTAGGTTATAGCAGTTGCTGAAATATCAATTCTTTACAATGATTTTGATCTTGCGAGTGCTTACTCGTAAGGTTAGTATCTCCATTCTTTACTGTAAAATCAACTTGGTGCTTGATATGTTATATGTGATACTTTAATTCTAGTAGCTTGTGATGTGTCGGAGATCGAACAGAGTGAAATAGAGGGCAAATTTCAATTGTTTGCGGTGATCTTAAGCTTATGGGTGCTTGAATATTAGTAGCTCTATTATTTAAAGTAAGATCAATTTGGGGCTTGATCCATGAAATGTGATACTTTGATTCCAGTAGCTTGTGATGTGTCGGTGATCGACCAGAGTGAAATAGAGGGGAGGTTATAGCATCTGTTGAAATTTCAATTCTTTGCGGTGATTTTGAGCTTGTGGGTGCTTGAATGTTAGTAGCTCCATTATTTACTGTAAGATCAACTTAGTGCTTGATTTATGAAATGTGATACATTATCTACATGGACATATGGGTAGATTTATGAAAATTGTGATACTTTGATTCCTACAGCTTGTGATGTGTCGGTGATCGAACGGAGACGAACAGAGTGGAGGTTATAGCGGCAGCCGAAATTTCAATTATTTGTAGTGATCTTTAGCTTGTGGATGCTTGAAGGTTAGTATCTCCATTCTTTACTATAAGATCAATTTGGTACTTAATTTGTAAAATTTGATACATTATCTAGATGGATGTATGGGTAGATTTATAAAAAATATTATACTTTGATTCCTACATTGATTCCTACAGCTTGTGATGTGTCGGTGATCAAATAGATAGGAACAGAGTGGAGGTTATAGTAGCTGCTGAAATTTCAATTCTTTTTGGTGATTTTGATCTTATGGGTGCTTGAAGGATATTAGCTTTATTCTTTACTGTAAGATCAACTTGGTGGTTAATTTATTAAATATGATACTTTGATTCCTACAACAATCTACATTATCTAGAAATATGATAAAATTATTGGTCGATGATCTATTCTCTAGTTATGATTTCTTATTTTTCTTGAGAGTTGTAAAAATATGTTTTTTGTGCATGAATCATGCATGATACATTGGAATTATATAAATCTAAACGTTTGAGCTCTATTTTTTCTTAACGGAAGTAAGATGTACATTTGTTAATAGCGGTAATATATACATTTATTAAGAAGAACCAAGGGATTATCTTTTTTCCTCAGAGATATGAGTTAAGAAATTTAGCTTTGTGTGCATTGCGCATGATGTTAGATGTTTCGATTGATCATTACATTTCATTTTTCTGAAAATATACTTTGATGTTGGTTAATTTTTCCTAATATGATTAAATTTAATTAGGTTATAATCTTGTTAATGTAGATGAACCGACAGTGGATGTATGACACTGATTGATTCTCTATAGAATTCAATCATAGTGTATGTTTTCTCGAAGTAGCCAAGGCCCAAAATCCTCCATTTGGTTTTATATGTTGTCCGTGCATAGATTGCAAGAATACGAGGGTGTGCTCCAAAATGAATACCATTCACTTCCATTTGCTCTCAAGGGATTCATGCCTGATTATATTTGTTGGATGAGGTACAAAGCAATGGATGTTATACAGGAAGATGACGATAATATTACAGACTCCACCTAGTATGAATCTCTTGCAGATAGGGATGAAAACGGAGCGGAAACGGACGGAAATGAGTACTACCATATTTGTTTCCGTATTTTTTTTACGGAAACGAAAACAAATACGGATATTCCGGAAATAGATACGAAAACAGATGGCAATAAAAACGAATACAAACCGAATAAGGAGTGGATACGAATACGGAAGCGAAAATCTATCGAAAATTTAAAACTCCTTAATATATGAAAAAATATGATAAACCAATAAATATATTCAATTTACACACATATTAATAAATGATAAATGCATATAATAAATTAAAAACAAATTTTATTTCAGTTGTAATGAATTTATATTATTTATTTTGACCAAATAATTATGTATTAATTTTAATTAAATTGTTCAAAATTTTATGAATAGAATATACTTTAAAGTTTTTATATAATATGAAAAAGCAAAATATAATATTCTATATAATGTAGTAAAACGGAAACTTACCGTTTTTGTTATGCGGAATATTCCGTTTCCATTTCTGTTTTTTCGGAAATTACTATTCCGTTTCCATTTGTGCTTAAAAAAATTCCGTTTTCTTTTCCGCTCCAAGAAATTCCGTATTCGTTTCTGCATAACCCTCTCCGTTTCCATTTTTCCCGGAACGGACAGAAAGTTTCCGCTCCGTTTTCATCCCTACTTGCAGATACCAATGTTGCGGAAGACGATGACTTAGAATAGATGTTGCCTGGTGCAAAGAATGACTTTTATTGTGAAATGGACCTTAAAAAGTTTGAACGCATGTTAGAGGACCACTGGATATTGTTGTGTCTGGATTGTAAAAATGGGAAGAAAAAATTACGTACGACACTAGATTTGTTGCAATGGAAGGTGGTAAATGGTATATCTGATAAAGGTTTCGATGAGTTGTGTTGGGAATATGATCCCGGGGTATCTCTCGAGTAGATTTATGAGGACCGAGTGGAGGAGGGATCAATAGACGCAACAATAAAATGCTTAGTCTAGCACTCGGGAAGCTTCCCCGATCGCAAACAGTCGGACGACCACCATTAAGAGTCAGGATGCCCCATTAAACTCCATGATACATAATTATATAATTAATATGGCTATTATCATCTGGAGTTATTATCCATGAACTGACCAGTATTCTTATAATTAGCTAGGTCATGGGGCGCATTAATGATAATTTATAACCCTAGATTTTCCTCATATATAAGGAGATCAGGGGAGCATTTACAGGCAGGTGAAGAAAGAAATACACTATCACAAGATTAGGGCTATTATCCTCTAGGGAGACCTGAACTTGTCTAAAATTCCTTGTCTCTCTTTGTTCGTGAGATAACCATCGAGATCATCCACAGAATACCCTTTTGCCTAACCAAATCCATACTATGGGTACCCCCATAGTATATTGTAGTTCGTAATAACGATAGTTAAAATGCCAAGTAGGGGAAGCGCTTATATGTTTTTTCGAAACTGACTTGACGACAGTCGTTTGCAAGGTAAACACTCAGGTTCTTATCGGTACTATGATCACCTTTGGAATCATGAACTTTGTTGGTTATTCTATGCATCAACTGGTTTTGACCACGTCCTCCCGGTTGAAGGCGAAGGTCCCACACACCTCTGTTTGTGTGTTATTTTGTGCCCTAAGCATCCGAGAACTCATCTCTGCCTTAGGCACTACCTTTGTCTCATCGGGCGTCTGAGCATCCAGGTCTGCATAGGGCTCGCCCACATGTCATTGTTGACTCACTCGCTTACTACATCATTTTCTCCAACTCAAGTGGACGTACAGTCCAATGATGTCAATTCGCCAAGGTTGCTCCAAAGCGACCTCAATAACATGCCATATCGGTCAAACTAGAACCCACTCTGAACATCATCATGATGATTAGGGTTATCTCAGAAGATGAGTCCTTCAACACTTCTAATTTTGGCACTCATCAGCATGACCATTGAGCGTGAAATGTCGCTAGAGCAATTCACTGCTTGAGGGCCCGTGTTGTTGGGACATGGGGAAGCTACGCTAGGTGACAATTTCAAAAATTTTGCCCCTAAACCCTAGAACTATGTGTGTGAGGGATCATGAATCGTTACCTTCTAATGCATGCGAGACGCGCTAGTGCAACGAAAGAAAATGTTGGGGAAGTGTGTCCTCACATATCCTCGTATCGATCTGTCCATTTCCCGGTGATCCAATCGGCGAAGACCGATGATGTCCAGGTGAAGAAGCCCATGAGGCCGCTATTCGAGCAGCGCCTCTACGGAGTCCAAATGTACAGGGATGAGATCGATCTCACGCCGGCGTGCTAGCACCGCTAATGAGATCCAAGGAGATATCTCAATCTTAACAATGGAGATCAAGAAGGAAGAGGAAATGTTCTTAGAGGCTAGGGTTTAGATCTAATCTAAACTGCAATTAATCTGTTGTGCATGACCTACTCCTCCTCCCTTTATATAGAGCTAGGATCCTGGGCCCAAAACCACATTAAGGCCCAACAGATCTAACATGTTTTTTCCGCCTCAGAACTTTCGATTCTAGATCGAAACTTTTCATATGGACTCTCGGTCTACAACCTAGAAATTATCGGAACTTCTGATACACCTATCAGAACTTCCGATCATCCCTATCAGAACTTCTAATTCTAAATCAGAACTTCCGGTTTGAACTCTCTATCTCTAAATCAGAAATAATCGGAACACGCGATTCCAAATCGGAACTTCTAATTTGAGCTCTCGATTTCTCAAACCATAAATCATCGGAACTTTTGATACCATATCGGAACTTCTGATTTAAGCTCTCGGTTTCTAATTTAAAAAATAATTGGAACTTCTGATTCCAAATCAGAACTTCTGATCCTCCGAGAATTTTCTTGGGCACAATTAATTTAATCTCCCACTTTCACAAGAACCAATTCTTAGCAAGTGTCTTAATCCATCCCCTTAAGTGTGTGACCCAATAGGTTCATACACAAATGGTAGTTCACTGGAAACCCTTTCTGTCTTACTAATCAATAGCAGTACCTAGCAGCACATATGGACCCCTAAAAGTATACAAAATAAAATTTTCACTAAACCTTGATATACGCATGCACCAGTCCCTTTACCACATGACATCAGTCAAGATCAAGGCGAGATTCGTTCCACCCTTGTTAGATAGCTCGACATTTCACTCGATCAAGTAGCGGATTTAAATCATGACTAACTCTTTAGTCATAGTGGCATAGTCATGCACTTTTCCAATCTGTCTACCTCGAGGGGCCTAGAGACGTCTCTCCTATTATAAGGAGGGGTAAATTCCATATTGACCGCTCACATCTCATGACATGTTTCAAAACACACCTGAAAACGGCCCTTATGGCTACCCGGTTACGGAATAGCATTAGGAAGCATCAAAGTGTGCTAATACGCATTTTGGAATCAAATGACGATCTTAGGTCTAAGGACTCTATAGGTACACAATTTGATATGACAACTGATAGCACATAAAAAACAATCCCAGCAGTATCTCAAGTAGGTATATCCTTGACCATGTTCTCCAACATGTGTTCACATCTCTGATTTGACATCCCCATTTCTATGATCCATGAAACATGATCATCAATTAGCCAGATGTGTTAATCTATGTATCATCATTGTCCCACACGATGATAAGATTAGGGATCGATTTTGAATAACATCATTATAAAACAAAGAGTCTCACAGATAAGTCGTCAACTCATCACTCAGTGTAAACGATGTTTATTTAAGGAACAAGATAACAATTATCCTCATACATAAGCATAGACACTATTAACATCTTTCACATACACATGGCTCACTCACGCAAATATCTAATACCTATGGTGCTGAAGTGCACCTCATGCTTGAGCTATGAAAGAGATTTTGTCAACGGATCTACTATGTTCAAATCCGTGTGCACCTTGCAAATTTTCACAACACCTATCTCTATGATCTCAGGGATCAGGTGATATCGCCGAAGTATATATTTGGACTTCTTGTGCGATCTAGGCTCCTTGGCTTGCACAATGGCATCACTATTATCACAGTAGAGGTCCACTAGGTTGGACACACTAGGAACAACACCCAGGTCAGAAACAAACTTTCTGATCCAACTGCCTCCTTCAGAGCTTCTAAAGTTGTAATATACTCAGCTTCTATTGTAGAATCGGCCACCGTCTCTTGCTTGGAACTTTTCCAACTCATTGCGCCTCCATTGAGGCAAAACACAAATCTAGATTGTGATCGAGAATCATCCTTGTCAGTCTGAAAGCTAGCATCGATGTAACCACTTACAATGAGCTCCTCTTAACCACCATAAACTAGAAACATATCCTCAGTTCTTCTCAAGTATTTGAGAATACTTTTTACTATAGCCCAGTGACTTTCACCTAGGTTTGACTGCAATCTACTCATAACACTTAGAGCATAGGAGACATCTAGGCGTGTACACAGCATGGCATACATGATGGACCCGATCGCAGAGGCATACGAGATCATACTCATTTTCTCTAGCTCATCAGGTGTCGAGGCACACCAAGTCTTACTAAGAGAAATACCATGTCACATTGGCAAAAACCTTTCTTGGAATTCTCCATTTTGAAACTCTTTAAAACCTTGTCAATGTATACACTTTGGCTTAATCCAATTAGTCGTTTTGATATATCTCTATAGATATTTATTCCCAAAATGCATGTTGCCTCTCTAAAATCTTTCATTCAGAAACTATTTTTCAACGAAGTCTTGATAGCATTCAACAAAGGAATGTCATTTCTGATCAATAATATGTCATCCACATATAAGACTAGAAATACAAATGAGCTCTCGCTAGCCTTTTTGTAAACACAAGGCTCTTCTTCATTCTTGATGAAGCCAAACCCTTTGACTACCTCATCAAAAAGAAGATTCCAACTTCAAGAAGCTTGCTTGAGCCCATAAATGGAGTTCTGCAACTTACAAACTTTGCTAGCATTTTCCAGATCGTCAAGACCTTCAGGATGTTTCATGTACACATCCCCACTTAGGTTTCCATTCAGGAAAGTCATCTTGACATTCATTTGTCATATCCCATAATCATAAAATGCGGCAATTGCTAGGATGATCCCGATAGACTTAAGCATGACGACGGGTGAAAATGTTTCATCATAATCAACACCTTGAATCTATCTGAAACCTTTCACCACCAATCGTGCTTTATAAATGTGAACATTTCCATTAGCGTCTATCTTTTTCTTAAAGATCCATTTATACTCAATAGTTTATACACCATCGGGTGGATCGATCAAGTTCCAAGCACTTTAATTCGGATCTGATGGCTATGAGCCATTTCTTAGAGATTGGTCCCATCACTGCTTTTGCATAGGTCTTGGATTCGTCATTGTCCAACAATGACACGTCACACTTCCCGATGGTCAAAATCATGAACCGCTCCGACGCGTGACTCACCCTCCCAGACCTTCGTGGGGTTGGTGTCTCAACAACAGGTTTTGCAACCCCTTGCATGTCATGTTGTGGTTTAGTGGGATGCACCGTTCTCCCACTAACACCTTTCGAAAGAAACTCTTTCTCAGGAAATACATCATTCTGAGCGACAAACACGTTGCCCTCTTCCCTATTGTATAAATACTATCCTTTGGTTTCCCTAGGATATCCTACAAAGAAGCACTTGTTAGATTTAGGAGTGAGCTTGTTAGACATAAAACGTTTGACATACAACTCAAAACCCCAAATCTTTAGAAAATACAAACTAGGACGCCTCCCAGACCACATCTCATATGTCATATTCTCTATTGACTTAGATGGAACTCTATTAAACTTGAAAGTGGTAGTTTCTAGAGAGAGTCCCTAAAAAGATAATGGAAGATCAACAAGACTCATCATCGACCAAACCATGTCCAACAAAGTGTAGTTTCTCCACTCGGATACCCCATTTCACTGAGGCGTGCTAGGTGGAGTCAACTGTGGAATAATTCCACACTGCTTCAGATGATCACTAAACTCATGGCTCAAATATTCAGCTCTGCAATCAGATCATAGAAATTTAATTGTCTTTCATGTATGATTTTGTACCTCATTTTGGAACTTCTTGAACTTTTCAAAGGATTCTCACTTGATAAAGTACTGAAAACCACCTCTAGTTGTATGACTCATCGCTCCACCTACATCAGTATCTACAATGGCCTATAACTCATTCACCCTCACTTTGACTAGTGAAAGGTGTGTTTGTCAGTTTACCAAGTAAATAAGACTCACATGTGTCATATGATTCAAAATCAAATGACTCTAAAAGTTCATCTCTATGGAGCTTCTGCATGTGCTTCTCATTTATATGACCCAAATGATAATGCCATACATAGATAGGATTAAAATTATTAAGTATTATTTTCTTTGTATTAACGTTATAAATGTGTGCATCTTCAAGATTTAGAATATATAATCTATTCACCTATGGACAAACACCATATATAGAGCATACCATTCGAAAATATTGAACAACACTTGTTCTTTATTACGAATTCAAAACCATCTTCTTCTAAACATAAAGAAGAGATAATGTTTCTACCGAAGGAGAGAATGAAATAACAATTATTCAACTCCAAAACTAATCTTGAAGGTAGCGATAGTGAATAAACGTCGATAGCCAACATCATAACTTCTGTACCATTTTTGACGCGGACATTTAGTTTGCTACTAGCACACTTTCTTGACATACTCAGCCCCTACAATGATTTGCAAGTATGAATCATCGAACCGGTATCAAATACCCATGAATCATTTGGATGAGTAGCAAGATTAATTTCTATAACATTTATACCTAAAGTGGAAATCACACTTCCCTTCTTGTTCTTATGCTCTTCCAAGTACACCTTATAGTTGCACCTCTAATGAACAGGCTTGTGGTAGTGGTGGCAAATGTCAAAGCTAGCAAGACTTGACTTGGACTTTCCAGTCGGTTTAGACTTTGCACTAGAGATCACATCTGAAGTCTTAGCCTTGCTCTTATGATTTCTCTTTTTGATCTCCTTCTGAACCATCATCATATGATTGGGAGCTTTCTTGATACTCTCCTCAGTAGTTTTAAGCATCCCATGCAACTCGGCCAGTGTCTTCTCTAGTACATTCATATGAAAATTCATAATGAATGGCTTGAAGCTCAAAGGAAGCGACTGGAGAATCACGTCTGTAGCCAAGTCTGGATCTAGTGGAGAACCTAGCCACTCCAAAGTCTCAATGTAACCAGTCATTTTGATTACATGAGGACAACTAGGCTCCCTTCTGCCAACCTACTCCCAAACAAGTACTTAGATACATAGTATCTCTCAATCCGTGCCTGGTTTTGGAAAATGCCCTTGAGGCCAACAATCATATTGTAAGTATCCCATTCCTCATATTGTTTCTGAAACTCATGACATGCAGGCAAGCATCAGACAGCTGACATCCATAGAATCACTAGCATGATTTTCATAAGCACACTTATCTACTGCAAAGCATCTTCCCCTAGTTCATCAGGATAGGATTCCTCTAGAACATAATCATTTTCTCCTGCTTGAGAACAATTCTCAAGTTTCTGTACTAGTCCATAAAATTTGTTCCAAACAAATAATAGGAACTATACTAGTTACATGGGTCAAAGCATCATAGGTCAACACGCGGGTCGTACAACCATTGAATAGCCTTGGGTTGTGTTGATAGCAAAAAATAGCATTAATGGTTAAGATTATCAAAATATCAATTTTGGTCATCTGGGCCGGAAAAACACATGTCCCAGGTTGGGCCGAAGCCCTACAGGGTCGAAGGCCCACCAGGCTATAGGCTTCGGAAGCTTCCAGCAAGCCTGCAGCCTTCAACCCGAAGGGCTTCGGAGGCCCACCCCGCCGAAGCTTCGGCCCGAGGAGTAAGCTTCAGTGGGACTGGCCGAAGGCCCACTTCGGGCAAAGATAGAGTTAGATCCGATTCTGGCTAAGTGTTTATCTCTACGCGTGATTCAGCCGAGTCATAACAGATTAGAGTTAGATATTAGAAGTCTAGCCCCTATAAGTATAGGGGTGAGGCCGGTTCAGAGACCCCCCCAACAAAAATCAACCACAAAGCCCTAGCTTTGAATCGTATTTACTTTATCTTTACTTTTCTGTACTCTTCGTGGGTTTGCCTAGAAGACCTCCGATGGCCACTTCAGAATAGTGGTAATCCTTGTTACTTCGCCTATGAAGTATCCGTTAATCTACGTAATAGATTGCTATCACCTTGTTACTTCGCCTATGAAGTATCCGCTAATCTGCATAACAGATTGTTATCTTCACTACTAGTTCAACACTTAGTAGAATTCGGTCCTCAGGCCGAATTGGTACTTCGAATCTACTCTGTTGCAGGTTACCTATGTTTGGAGCTACTCCGCCGGAGGTATTCGGAGCCGAGAGATTGGTTTTGGAGTTTGCTAGAACACTCTTCGGCGAGATCTTCGCTTCGACCGCATGTCAACACGCTTCGCCAACAGACTTCATCACGACAGGCTTCACCACGCTCGTACTCCACTCTGGACGAAGTTGCGCTCGCGCATTGTGCTTGAGTTATTACTCTGTATCCTGCTGTTTCGGAGACTTCACGCTGAACCCAGCTATTCGAAGGTGATTGTCGCGTCCAGATCCGTTCGGAGTTCATCTTCGGCCAGATCAGTCCGAACGCCGAAGGTACCCTTCGACGACACCCTTCGCATTATACTTCGAATCAGTTAGGTTCCGATCGGTTTGCTGATTTATTCTATTTAATATATTTCTTTCGGCTAATTGGATTATTTTGTGTAATCTAATTACTTGGCGACTCCACCCCCTTACCACGGCTAAGGGTAGTCGGAACGCGATATCAGTGCTGTGTTACGCTTAGGCTTGTCCCTAAGTATCGGCACACTTTTGGATCGTCGAACTAACCCAAGTGCGACATCACGTTTTCGTGTCAACACACTTTTTGGCGACTCCGCTAGGGAAAAGCTACGCCAACATGATGGGTACGTCTACATCGGCCGCCGATACATCTACAATGACTACTACGCCTACACCGCCGATGGACACTGTAGGAGGCGTGGATATCGACAACTGCAACATCTTAACACCTACACTTGAAGATATTCCCATAGAAGACCGAGCAGAGATCGAGGCAAAGATGAAGGCGCTCCAAGACATGATGCTTGGGAGCTACGTCAAGACACGCGCGAGCTTCATCAAGCGTGACATCGTCATCCCCGACCTTGCTCGGATCCAGGTAACACCCGTGTCGCCTCGTTTATCTTCTTTAGAGATTGAGCAAAAAATAGCCGCATCGGTAGATCAGGCCGTTAGCGCTTCGCTAGCCAACCGTTTCGATTCGGTAGTTAGCTCCCAAGTAGAGGCTACACTTAGAAGGTTCGGCTTTACTAAGGCCGTACCATCAGTCCCTATTGCTAGTATACCTCCGGTTAATCATGTGTACAACAGAACTGACTGGCAAGACGGTTGCATCTCCGGTCTCAACACCCGTGGCCGAGACTAGTCATTATGCTTACGGCCAAGCTAGCACCGTGTACCACACACCACCACCACCTGCGCTGGCGCCAGCCCTGCCCGCGCTACCCGCACCACGTGCACATGCGCCTGGGCTCGAGCACATCATACAACTAGTGCATAGGGAAGAGGCCCATGGCTGACACGCCGATATCCCGCCGCGTGTCACGCCCCCGCACGAGAGACGTGCACAGGCAGCGGGCCAAGATGACATAGAGGAGCCAATCCGTGCACTATTTAGGGAATGTGCCAGTTTCGTGCCTAGGGATCGTGCTAGGGTTTACCGGAAGTCATATCCCGATCATCTCGATACAATACCCTACCCCCGCGGCTATAGAATCCCCGAATTCACTAAGTTCGATGGCGAGGGTAACAAAACCACACTAGAGCATGTTAGTCAATTTTTAGCACAATGTGGAGAAGCTAGTGGGTCGGACGCTCTGAAACTTAGACTATTTTCTCTCTCACTATCCGGCACCGCTTTCACTTGGTTTTCGGCATTCCCGCCGAACTCCGTCCAAACATGGGACGAATTAGAACAAAAATTCCATGACTACTTTTATATGGGTGAGATAGAACTTAGGCTCTCACACTTGACATCGGTTAGGCAGAAGTCTAACGAGGGCGTCTCTGAGTATATCAAGTGTTTTATGGACACTAAAAACCAATGTTTTAGTATTAATATTTCAGAAAGGAATTTGGTGGATCTAGCTTTTAGCGGTTTGCATTCCGAGATTAAAGAGAGACTAGACAACCAAAACTTCTTAGAGATCAGCCAAGTCTTGTGGCAGGCTCTGGTCCAGGAAGGCCGAGCCAAAGATAAAAAGTTTATTAAGATGTTTAACAAACCTAGGGCTGAAATCCACGTCATGGAACACTCCGATGAGGAGGAATCAGAAGAGGAGGATTTGGTCGACATGTACACGGCCAAATGGGTTTGGAACACTAAATGTAAACCTATCACTTGCTCCGAGTTATGACCGTCTCCCACGAAGAATCAGCCTAGTGAGGTCAAGTACTCATTTGACATAGCTAAGTGTGATAAAATATTTGACTTTCTCTTAAAGAACCAGCTTCTCAGGTTGCCTAAAGGCCAAGTCATTCCATCTGCCGATGAGTTGAAGAAACATCCATACTGTAAGTGGCATGACTCGCATTCACATAATACTAATGACTGCAATGTTTTTCGACGGCAAGTTCAATCGGCCATAGAAGAAGGACGATTGAAAATAGACCACAATCCAAAGATGAAGCTAGACAAAGATCCCTTCCCCGTCAACGCCGTCGACCTCGGCGAGAAGAAAGTGTTGATTCAGCTAGAACAGGCCGAGTCAATTAGAGGGAAGGCGGTAATTGTTGGAGAACCACGCACGCTCACACTCATACCTAAGAACCCTGAGGTGGGAGTGTGGAAACAAAACGTTAGCATTCCTTCGGCTAAGGCTCACAAGAAGCCGAAGGTAACATACAAGATGATGTTGAACAAGCATCAAAGAAAAGCCAAGGAAGCAGGCCCCGTGCTAAAAAACTAAGTCAACCAAAGGGCCCAAGGCGTCTGAAAGGTGGCTTTGGACCATAGTGGCCGAGCCCTCCTCATGATGGTTTCGAACCGCAATGGTCGGACCCTCCGCATGGTGACTTCGGGCTACAGTGGCCTAACACCCCCTACGGTGGCTTCGGACAGCAATGGCCGAACCCCCCATACAGTAGCTTCGGACCCCAGTGGCTGAACCCCATGCGGAGCAAGTTCGTCCCCCAATCGCCAAACCCCGCACCACTCTCGACGAGCCCTTCGACATGAGACTTTGGCCCACACTGGCCAAACGTACCTCTAGCCTGGCAGGACCCCTCACTGATATGGTCTGAGACACTATTGACTTTGCCGAACCCCTCTCTGGGTAACGGGTTTGGCCCACAGTGGGAGAAGCCACTAGAGCCACCGATGCCTTCGCCATACAACTGAGCGTGGACTCTATGGGCTCCATACGTATCACAGTCGGAGTACCCTCCGCAACTTAATGCTATGCCTTGTTTTCCTTCGGAGTATCATGAATAGAAGGGACAAACAGACGCAGTGGAGGGAGGCATCGTCCACAGCTTGTCTGTGGTACCTCCGAATCGGCCCATGCAGAGCGAAGTCAAAGAATACAGGCGCGAAGAGTCCAAGGACAGGGAGTCCGAAGCTATCACAATCAGACTAGGGTCTCAGGAAGTCCCAATCCCGAAGGCCCCTTCACCGAAGTCTAACAGAGGAAAGTCCCCTGCTTCGACCGAAGCCCACGCCGGATCCTGGTCCGATCGGCCGAACGAGGTCGGTCCAATTGCTGTGGTCCACAGCGAAGGCCCCTCTGAGTACAGAGTGTGCGAGGCCGAGATGGACAGTACCACTTTGGCCAAGGTTAAAAGAAACCAGGCAGTGGCACCTGGCACTAAGCCGCAACCTTTCTTGGAAACCTCCCGGCATGTCCAAATCACATAAGAGGCACCTACAATGACTACGGGCACAAGAGATGCGCGAGACGAAGGCCGAGGACGAGCGGGACCCTATTTTTGAAGAGATTCACCCACGGCCGACAACAAGACATGTATGGAGAATGAAGCCGGTTGAGATAACCAACCTGGCTCCTAGTCCGAGCGAAGACGACGACATGCTCTACGATGACTACTCTCCCATCTCCGAGGGGCCCGCACCCCAGGCAATGGACATCAATGTCATCATGCTACCCGCCGAGTTTGCCCTGCCGCAGGATGAAGCCGAGGTCACTCAGTTGAACCTTGGCCCGCGCAATGCTATCTTTGAGAAACCCGAGGACTCGGCTCTCCATCTAAAGCCTCTCTACATTAGGGGTCACATTGACGGAAAGCCGATTTCCCGGATGCTTGTCGACGGTGGTGCCACAGTTAACCTAAGTCCTTACTCACTATTGAAGAAGCTTGACAGGGACGAGGACGATCTAAAGAAGACCAACTTGATGCTCAACGGCTTCAACGACGAGAGTTCCGAGGCCAAGGGCGTGCTCTCCATGGAGTTGACAGTAGGCAACCAGACGTTGCCAATAGCATTCTTCGTCATCGATGTACAAGGTAACTACAGCGTGCTGCTAGGACGTGACTAGATTCACACAAACCGCGGCATTCCTTCTACTCTACACCAGTCCCTAATTCAGGCCCTGTTTGGGGGAGCTTCTGGCTGGCTAGATACTTTTAGTATCTAGAAGCTCCCCCAAACAGCATCTCGGGTAGCCCAGATTTTCAAAATATGTAGAAGCAGTTAGTCTCTCCAAGCCTAGTAGCTGATAAGCTGGCTAACCCCAGCTTCTCCAGATTCTGCAGATTTTTATTTACCCACTATGTCACTGAATAAAACCCACCCACCCAATAACTAGCTACTCCAACCAGCCAGCTAGATACTCAGACTAGCTGATTCTGAGAATCTGTAGCTCCCCCAAACAAGGACTCAGTGGGATGGTGATGAAGTAGAAGTCATACCCGCAGACACTTCGGCCCAAGTGGCATTGGTCGATGTGTCAGTTGACGTCGTTCACAACAAGGTAGAATGCCTGTCAGGTAGAGATCTTTTGGATTACGATTTTGTTAGCGTGTCCAGAGGACGTTTTGTACCGGTGTCTGTAAAGCCGGCTAGTGTAGCACGACTGTTTTTATATTAGTAGTCATGTCTAGCAAGGGTAATCTGGATTGGCTAAAGTCTCGTGTAGAGTAGTACCGGTCTACTAAAGATGGTATCACTAAAGCCATCGAGGACTTTAGCGAAGTAGAGAAATTAGGACAAGGTTTTGCATCGGCCGATCCCTTAGAAGAAGTTGACATAGGTGATGGTAACATCCCAAGGCTGACTTTTGTAAACCAACATTTACAGCTCGATGAAAAGGCCGAAGTAATAAAGTTGCTTCGGTCGTATGTCAATTGTTTCGCATGGGAGTATAGCGAGATGTCGGGACTAAGCCGTGAGCTCGTGGAACATCGGCTACCTATCAGGTCCGGATTTACGTCTTATAAACCGCCTCCTCATCGCTTTAACTTGGCCGTCTATGACCGAGTTAAAGAAGAAGTAGAGCGACTACTCAAAGCTGAATTTATTAGGCCATGTAGGTACGTAGAATGGGTCGCTAACATTGTGCCTGTAGAGAAGAAAGGGAGCGGCAGGATACGAGTATGTATTGATTTCAGGGATCTGAACAAGGCCACTCCGAAGGACGAGTATCCGATGTCGATAGCCGACATGCTGATCAACGGTGCTTCAGGACACAAGGTACTAAGTTTTCTTGATGGCAATGCTGGTTATAATCAAATCTTTATGGCTGAAGAGGACATCTACAAGACAGCCTTTCGATGCCCTTGTTTTATCGATTTATTTGAATGGGTTGTTATGACTTTTGGTTTGAAGAATGCTGGCGCCACATATCAGCATGCTATGAACTTGATCTTTCATGACTTTCTAGGAGTTATGTTAGAAGTTTACATTGATGATGTGGTAGTCAAAGCGAACGCTATGGGAAACCATTTAGCCGATTTGAAAGTTGCTTTTGATAGGATGCGACAGTATGGTTTAAAAATGAACCCACTCAAATGTGATTTTGGCGTGTCGGTGGACAAGTTATTAGGTTTCATGATTCATGAAAGAGGCATAGAGATTGATCCTAAGAGGCTTGAGAAGACTAGAAACGTTACGGCGCCGACATACAAAAAGATGTGCAAAAGTTGCTAGGCAAGATGAATTATCTACGTCACTTTATATCTAACTTGTCTAGCAATATTGATGCCTTTGTCCCCATACTCCGGCTAAAGAACAAGGCCGAGTTCACTTGGGGGGCAAGCCAACAAAGCGCCTTCGAGAAAATAAAGGAGTGCTTGTCATCACCGCCCGTGGTGAGAGCACCCAAAGCCGGGATCCCGTTTCGGTTGTACATCACTGCTGAAGATAGCGTGATCGGGGCCGTGCTAACCCAGGAGGTAGAAGGAAAATAGTACATCATCACGTTCTTGAGCCGCTGCGTGCTGGACGCCCAGACCAGGTATGCGTTTGTGGAACGTTTGTGTTTATCACTTTACTACGCGTGTACCAAATTGCACCACTATCTTCTCCCTACCACATGTGTTGTCGTTTGCCAAACCGATGTTATAAAACACATGTTGCAAAAGCCAATTCTAAGTGGAAGAATCGGAAAGTGGGCTTACGCTTTGATTGAATATGATTTGGCCTATGAACCCCTAAGAGCTATGAAAGGCCAGATCATAGCCAACTTTATAGTTGATCACCACATAAACATCAGTTGGAGCGACAATGTTGCTTTGATTGAGGTAATGCCGTGGAAACTTTACTTTGATGGTTCAGCTTGGAAAAATGGCCAAGGTGTTGGAGTAGTTCTCATATAACCTAGCAGAGCGCACTTTGAAACCTCGGCTCGTTTAGAGTTTCCTTCTACTAATAACTAAGCTGAATATGAGGCTTTACTACTAGGGCTTGAATTGTTGGAATCCATGGGTGTTAAACATGTTCATGCGCATGGTGATTCCCTGTTAGTGGTGCAACAAGTGGCTAAGAGTGCTCAATATTTTAATGGCTTGCTAAATAGCTACTTGGATAAGTGCCTGGACATAGTTGCTACTTTTGATGACTTCAAAATTTATCATGTGTCGAGAGAGTCCAATTCAGTTGCCAATGATTTGGCTCAGCAATCATCTGGTTACCAAGTCAGGAGAGGAAAATTTTCTATATGGGAGCAGTCGATGTTTGGTCTCACTGCCGAAGCCAGTGACTTCAGACAGGCGCACCCTCCGGGTCGGACCCCTCTGGTTGCCAGAGACTATAGCGCACCAAGGTCCCGGGACTGGAGTACTCTGCCCACCGAAGAGTCTAGCACGCCGGAGACCACGAGCCGAAGTCCTCGAGACAGTGAGCGCTTCCGAGAGCCCAGACCCTCCGGCAAGGGGCTTCGACCTGATACGCTCCGCGTAGCCAGTCCAGTCGGGCTTCGATAGAAGCAAGAAGGGCTCGGGGGGCACCCCGAAATCAGTAGCATAGACATTTTTTCAGGGAGTGAGCTAGCGAAACCCTCAGAAGTCCATAAGGGCGATTGGAGAACTCCAATCATCTAGTATTTGAGAGACCCTAGCCGAAGGGTTGATCAAAAGGTTTGGCGACAAATGTTTAAATTTGTGTTGCTAGACGACACACTGTATCGCCGAACCATTGACGGATTACTGTTAAAGTGTCTACATCATGAACGATCCCCGGTGGCTATGGGAGAAGTCCATGAAGGACTTTGTGGCACTCATCAGTCGGCCCAGATGATGAGTTGGATGCTCAAAAGAGCGGGTTTCTACTGACCGACTATGACTGAGGATTGTTTTAGGTATTACACAGGGTGTGAGGCGTGTCAGAAGTTTGGCAATGTTCAATTAGATCCTGCTTCATTACTTAACCCCATTGTCAAGCCATGGCCATTCTAAGGTTGGGGTTTAGACTTCATCGGCCAAATTCACCCTCCTTCCTCAAAAGGGCATCGGTTTGTGTTGATGACGACAGATTACTTCACCAAGTGGACCAAGGTCGTGCCCCTCAAGAACATGACTCACAACGAGGTACTTGACTTTATCTTAAAGCACATCATACAAAGATTTGGTATTCCCCAAACTCTCACTACAGATCAAGGTAGTTCGTTTGTTTCTAAGGAAGTGAGGGACTTTGCTGAATATTATGGTATTAAGTTGATAAACTCTTTGCCCTACTATGCTCAGGCCAATGGTCAGGCCGAGTCTAGTAATAAAATAGTGATTAAGCTCATTAAGAAGAAAATTGAAGAGTTCCCTAAAAGGTGGTATGAAGTTCTCTCCGAGGCACTATGGGCTCGTAGAATTGCAAAGCACGGTGCTACTAAAGTTAGTCCATATGATTTGGTGTATGGACAAGAAGTCGTTCTACCTGTAGAAGTAGATCTTGGCTCTCTAAGAGTGTTAAAGCAAGATGGCTTATCTGTCAACGAGTATGAAACTCTTTTGAAAGACAATCTAGAAGAAGTGACCGATAAGAGATTGAGGGCTTTAGAAGCCATAGAAGTAGACAAGAGGAGAGTAGCTAAAGCCTACAATAAGAATGTTAAACCAAAATCGTTTCAAGTAGGTGACTTGGTTTGGAAGACGATTTTACCCTTAGGCACTAAGAGTCCCAAGTTTGGTAAATGGTCGCCTAGTTGGGAAGGCCCTTTCAAAATAGACGAAATCGCTCCTAGCAATGCATATGTGTTAGAATCTCTGCAAGGAGAGCAGTTTCGAAGAGCTTTGATTGGTAGATACTTGAAAAGGTATTTCCCAAGTGTGTGGCAAACAGCTTAAAAGATGTCGAAAGGCCGATATGGAAGGTATCGTCTTTAGCCCGTTGTGTTTTTAGTTTACTAAGTTCACTAAAAGGCAGGGGGCATGTGTTGATAGCAAAAAATGGCATTAATGGTTAAGATTATCAAAATATCAATTTTGGTAATCTGGGCCGAAAAGACACATGTCCCGGGTTGGGCCGAAGCCCTATAGAGCCGAAGGCCCACCAGGCTATAGGCTTCGGAAACTTCCAGCAAGCCTGCAGCCTTTGGCCCAAAGGCCTTCAGAGGCCCACCCCACCGAAGCTTCGGCCCAAGGAGTAGGCTTCAGTTGCCCTGGCCGAAGGCCCACTTCGGGCAGAGATAGAGTTAGATCTGATTCTGGCTAAGTGTTTATCTCTACGTGTGATTCAGCCGAGTCATAACAGATTAGACTTAGAGATTAGAAGTCTAACGCCTATAAGTATAGGGGTGAGGCTGGTTCAGAGACCCCCCCAGCACAAATCAACCACAAAGCCCTAGCTTTGAATCGTATTTACTTTATCTTTACTTTTCTGTACTCTTCGTGGGTTTTCCTGGAAGCCCTCCGACCGCCACTTTGGAACAGTGGTAATCCTTGTTACTTCGCCTGTGAAGTATCCGTTAATCTACGTAACAGATTGCTATTGCCTTGTTACTTCGCCTGTGAAGTATCTACTAATCTGCGTAACAGATTGTTATCTTCACTACTAGTGCAACACTTAGCATAATTCGGTCCTCAGGCTGAATTGGTACTTCGAATCTACTCTGTTGCAGGTTACCTACATTCGGAGCTACTCCGTCAGAGGTATTCAGAGCTGAGAGATTGGTTTCGGAGGTTGCCAGAACACTCTTCGGCGAGATCTTCGCTTTGACCGCACGCCAACACGCTTCACCAACAGACTTCGTCATGACTGGCTTCGCCACGCTCGTACTCCGCTCCGGATGAATTTGTGCTCGCGCATTGCGCCTGAGTCATTACTCTGTATCCTGTTGTATCGGAGACTTCACGCCGAACCCCGCTGTTTGGAGGTGATTTTCGCTTTCAGATCCGTTCGGAGTTCATCTTTGGCCAGATCAGTCCGAACGCCGAAGGTACCCTTCGGCGACACCCTTCTCACTGTACTTCGAATCAGTTAGGTTCCGATCAGTTTTCTGATTTGTTCTATTTAATATATTTCTTTCGGCTAATTGGATTATTTTGTGTAATCTAATTACCTAGCGACTCCACCCCCTTACCACGGCTAAGGGTAGTCGGAATGCGACGTGAGTGCTGTGTTACGCTTAGGCTTGTCCCTAAGTATCCACACACTTTTGGATCATAGAACTGACCCAAGTGCGGGGGCACGTTTTCGTGTCAACAGGTTGTAAATAATCATGACACGCAGACTATATTAATTACATGCAATGCATCTCATACATTTTATTCAAGGCCATACCAGTCACCATATTCTTTGCAAAAAAAAGTTAGGTGAAGAATCTATAAGTGACTGAACTGGATCGGAACTTCCGATTCCAAATCGGAACTTCCGATTCTAAATCAGAACTTTCGGTGGCAAAATTGTTCTCTATATCGATTAAAAACCGACATCGGAACTTTCGATCAAACATTGGAACTTTTGATCTGTCGGAACTTCTAATAGCAAAATTGTTGTCTATATTAAATTATGTTTGACATCGAAACTTCTGGTCGGTATCGAACTTCCAAGAACTGATGAACAAAAAATAGATCTAATGTATTTTCCACCACGTATCTCCATACGTGATCGATCTAGATCGAACACTATGAACGTAGGCTCTCATACCACTGTTGGGACATGGGGAAGCTACTCTAGTCTACAAGTTCAAATATTTTTCCCACAAACCCTAGAACCATGTGCGTGAGGGATCATGAATCGTTACCTTCTAACGCGAGACGCGCTAGTGTAACAGAAGAAGATGTTGGGGAAGCATGTCCTTGCTTATCCTCGTCTCGATCCACCCGTTCCTCGGCGATCCAATCGGCAAAGATCGGTGATGTCCACATGAAGAAGCCCACGAGCGCCACTATTCGAGAAGCGTCTCTATGGAGTCCAAACGTACCAGGGATGAGATTGATCTCGCACCGGCATGCTAGCACCATTGGTGAGATCCAGGGAGATATCTCAATATCAACAATTGAGATCAAGAAGGGAGAGGAAAGGTTCTTGGAGGCTAGGGTTTAGATCTAATATAAACTGCAATTAATCTGATGTCCATGACCTCCTCCTCCCTTTATATAGAGCTAGGACCCTAGGCCCAAAATCATATTAAGGCCCAACGGATCTAATCTATTTCATTCGCCTCGGAACTTCCGACCCTAGATCGGAACTTTTGATTTAGACTCTCGGCCTGCAACCCATAAATTATCGAAAATTTCAATACCCCTATCGAAACTTCTGATCGTTCCTATCAGAACTTCCGATTCCAAATCGAAACTTCTCGTTTGAACTCTTTGTCTCTAAATCATAAATAATTAGAACTTCTAATTCCAAATTGGAACTTCTGATTTGAGCACTCGGTTTCTCAAACCATAAATCATCGGAACTTCTCATACCATATCAGAACTTCCGATTTGAGTTCTTGGTTTCTAATTCAGAAAATAATCGAAACTTCTGATTCTAAATCGGAACTTTAGATTCTCTGAGAATTTTCTTGGGCACAATTCTTTCACGTGCATCTACTGGGACCTCGCGGTAGGGTGCACAGGATGAATTCACAATAAATTTTGAAGGCGAGGCCATGTATCGCACGCCTACTACAAATTTGATGGCCATCAAGAGGGTGCTATCCTCTCTCCCTGACACACATCAGCTCTAAAGGGCTCGAGAGCTTACCCAGGCGGCCTTGGTCATGGTCTCAGGCCCGAAGTTTGTCTCCTCGATCGTCTAGGCGGTCAACCAACTCACATCCACATGAGCATCGAGGGAGTTATTACATGGGTGATGCTCGGACCATCATCAATGATGTGTGTGATGCGTGCAACACCATTTCTCACCATCGCAGTGAACACGAGCAAATTGAGCTCCGTCATCATGAGCAATACGACTAGAGCCACATGAGAAATACGACTAGAGCCACGGCACACCGGGTGTAGCCGTCCTGACTCCGACATATCATACCATGATGGCTTTCTAGCCTTATCTGAGCACCTTTGTCGGGTTGTATGGCCTCACAACTTTCATCATATGGGAATCATGCCATATGACAGAAAGACTAATCCTTCACGGTGGATGCAGCTATACTACACAACCCTTTGAGTAGTTGGAGGTAACCAAGACGTCATGGCTAACTACCTCCCCGTCGCTCTGTCCTCGACTACCATCAGTTCAGTGGCCAGACTCCCAGAGAGTACCATCGACTCTGGAGTGAGTTGTGTGATGTTTTCATCGCCAACTATCAAGGAACCTATCAAAGGCTGGCCTCACGGCACGACCTGCGCTAGATATGCCAAAAGAGCAATAAGTCCCTTTGAGAGTGCATCCAACAGTTCTCCGAGCACTAGAAATCTGTCGCCAGCATCTCTGACACCAACATCATGTCCATCTTTCAAGATGTCTTACGGAAGCCTTCAGAGTTATTTCACCATCTAGTGATGAACGAGTCGACCGATCTGGATGAGATGATCACCATCGCCGAACAGTTCGCCAATGCCGAAGACATTGAGCTAGAGCAGATGCATCCAAACACTCAGGAGTCTGGCAAGGACAATAAGAAGGATCATCACCATTTGCCCACATGTGATGATCGTGACAAATCTGAATCCTCATTTCGGCCCAAGAACAAGAAGAGGAAGGGCTAGGAGGTCATGGTCACCGAGAAAAATTCTTGACCTCAGGGTCAGAAGATCTCAATATTGAAGGAGTATACATGTTGGACAAGTCCCCCCAAGATTCATTCCTATGAAGAAGGTGCAGCCAAACAAGCAAGAGAATAAGATATTGACAGTCTCGAAGAAGCTCGCTTGGCTGCAACAATTCAATCTAACTGGTACCAACAAGGCCTATGTAGATATCATGATCGCAATGTGCGTGGTCAGTCATTCCAAGTCAGAGATTTGGTTCTTTGCTGAGTGTAGTTAGTAGTCGATGCCCACAAGCTATCAACTCCTTGGGAAGGACCATACATCGCCGCGAAAGTCACTCGACCAGGATCATACTGTTTAATGCATGAAGAAGGTCAGCGGGCTACAATTTCTTGGAATGTTGAGCATCTTTGTCTCTTCTATCCTTAATAGGATAAGCTAAGTTCTTGTTTTTGGATTAATAAAGATGCTCATTTTTTCGATTTGGCTTGCCTTCATCTTTCTCCTTGAACTTGAATGCTTGAATTTTTTATCACTCAAACCTATAGCTCATGATCTACTTTAACTTGGTTATTGTTGATCCTTTTGCCCACTTGGGGGCTTGAACTTTTGTTTTACTATTTACCCCGATTGAGTCTAAGTGTCATTCTCGACTACTTGTGATGTCGATGGTTCTAAATAGTGTGCATGTGGCCTAAATTTCCTTAGGCTAATGGACCTAAGCTATACTAAAATAGTCAGAATTTCACTGTAAATAATTGGGCATAGCACACATTCACAAAGAAGAATGCATTACTTCATTAAAAATAAAAATGTATATACACATTGTCTTTCTCCTACTTTTTTCTACTCGGTAGGTTGAGCAGGATATGTATCTAAGTCTTAGACAAGGACGTTCATCGTCTGCTGCACCTTCGAGTAGACACGATCCACGTCGGACCCCTCCACACTGGTCGGTTACCTTGCTTGGATGTAGTTCATGTGCGTTGTAGGATACAACGCTCGGACAATACCGAGTGTGTGTGTGTGTTGTCGCCAACCGCATGAAGTCCTAGGCTTGAACCCGAAGACGTGCCATCGAGTCCTCGATTCAGTCTAGGAAGTGCTCCGTCGACCACTCGGCGTTGACTAGTTCACTGTTAATCAGCTTGACGAGTGCCTCAGCCCTGACCCGATATTGGTCGTGTTGCATCTGAGTAAGGCTCAAATGCAACTCTAGGTTAGCAGATTGTGTGCCTATTCACTGTTGAAGCTATGCAAACAAAGCCATGACTTAGATGAGCTACATCAACTATTGCAAAATAAAGGAAAGGGTCGACAATCTGTACTTTTGTACTCACCGACTGCATCCTCCATCTTCTTTAGGGCAATGACGGTGGATGTTTCGGTTGCCTTGATTTTTTTTCTTAAGGTTGGGAGCCTCCGCTTCAGCCTTCACCTCCTTGGTGATGGCTTCATCACGCTAGGTCAAGGCTATTTTAGATGACGTGACCGATCGGTCCATCAAACCAGTGGTAGTCTCGAAGCGCTCCTTCATCACTAACCACTTTGTTCAGCAAAGCACTTATTAATACAGCGCAAAAATCTACATTGGTGAATTCATGGGAATATAATCAGGTTCTTACCATGGGAGCGAATTTCCAACTGGTTGGTCAATTGCTAGACCTAGGAGTTCAACGCACCCAAGTCTAGAACGAGAGCAAGGCAGTTGGCACCCATACTCTTGACCAGATGGCTCACAAGATTCTGCGATAAACAAATCAAGTTAGTCCATGTACATGTGAAACATTATGTGCCAACACTAACACTTGCAGGGCTTATGCTGGTTGCTCGACTAAGATGATTGTGTGCTTCATAGCACTCAGCCACTTCCCTTTCAATCTCCCTAGTCGGAAGATTAGCTCTGTCACCCATGAAAAGTGGTAGCATCTCCTGCTGAACCTCTATCGGGTGGTTGGGCTCCTCTAGTACCTCTTCTTGGTGGTCTATGGCTAGAGACACTTCAGCCGACACACTTGCCTCAGCCACTGGTGCTTGGTCGGCTGTTGGAGCAAGCGGAGTTTAACCGATCGCCTCGACAAACAACACCAAATCGGTGGTAGTGGTGGCCAAAGCCATTGACCCTACCAAGAAAGTTGTCGGGTCGACAGCCCCCTGATCAACAACACCAACCAAAGGAATTGGGCTATTGCACAAACAACAAAACTTAAATTAAAGTTTATTTAAATACATGGACTCAAAATTGTTGCCATTAAACTCACCATGTTGATTTATGAAAATCCAACCTCTTCACTCGGATGGAGCCTAAAGTAGCTCTCGGTGGCAGCGGTGGTGGTGATTCAAATGATGACGGCACTACAGTACCACCTCAGACATCTCTGAGTTGGGACCCACCTCTCTATGGAACGACCGCAGCACCTTTGGGGGCCCCTCAGATGCCACTGTCGTTGTTGTCGTTGTCGTCGTCCTCGGCTTCTTCACCGAAGAAGGGAAAACGTCATTGACCTTCCCCTTTGCCCCAGTCGGCCTGACATGTGGGTCGATATCCTTCTATCTGATCGCTTGAGGCTACTCGAGCAATGGTGGTAGAGAGCAATACACCTATCCTCCCTGCAAAAATGCTTCAAGTCAACTCTCGGTAGATGATAACATCAACAAAAAAAGGAGAGGACGTAATGTGTCTTACTGATGGTTGGTGCGCCTAAGTCTGAAGGCTTTTGGGTTGATAGAGGGGTCAAGTCCCAACCGACCGAAGAAGATGAGATTCACTCTCTTCTTCATCTCATTCGAGCCTAGGTGCTCGTTCGACTCCCGAATTGGATCGTCACTCCCCGAGTACTTGCACGTCGGATGGATCCAGAGCTTGAGTGGTTGAACGCATCGATGCATGAAATTCAGTGCAACATGAACTCAAGACATCCCCTCTGCCTGGAGTTGTGTGATCATCTGTACAATCACATCCACATGGCCCTACTCCTCCCTCTGGCAGCGGTCGGCCTAGGTGAGTCCCGGCATCAGCACTCGGTCGATTTCTAGTGATAGAGTCAACTCATGGTTGGCAATGTAGAACCACCCCAAGTGCTAGCCCTTGTTGGAGGACGGGAGTGGCACTGGGACATACTCGGACATGATCCCATCGCATAGTTGTAGCCCACAACCGCCAACCACTTCCTTCTTGGTATTCAGCCTCAACGAGAAGTAGTGGCGGAAGAGATTGAAATGTGGTTCAGTCCCAAGAAAATATTCACATAGGTGGATAAAAATAGCAAGATGCAAAATAGAGTTGGGGTTGAGGTTGCAGAGAGAAATGTCATAGTGGTAGTGGACGCCACAAAGAACAGAATGGGATGTCAAGCCGAACCCACGAGAGAAAAAGGAATCGAACACCACAATATCATGGGTGTTGGGGGAATAGTTTTCCCTTGAGCAGGGGCCAAATGACGTCAGCCTCCGACAGCCTTCGGCCCGGAGCCCAAAACTATTGAAGCCTGTTCCTTTCTGAAGAAGCTATTTCTCAAGCCTCAAGGTACACCTCGAAGCCCTCTGGAGCGAAGCCCTTCGGAGCTCTCCAGAACGAAGCCCTCAAGATTCCTCAAAGATTGCCAGAAGCTAAGTCTCAGGCTAACTTTGAAGATAGCCTCCGGGACTTGTTTGGAGTTAGCCTTCGAGCCCTGTTTGGAGTTAACCTTCGAGCCCTATTCGGAGTTAGCCTTCGAGCCCTGTTCGGAGTTAACCTTCGAGCCCTATTCGGAGTTAACCTTCGGGCTCTGTTCGGAGTTAGCCTTCGGGCTACCTTCGGAACTCCTCAGAGCCAGTCTCCGGACCCTCTCCAGTCAATTCAAAGCCAAGTCTCTGAGACCCTAGTTCGGAGCCCAGCTCGGAGCCTAGTTCAGAGTCCAGTTCGGAGTATACTTCGAAGCCCAGTTCGGAGTGTATTTCGAAGCCTCCCCTGCGGCCTCTTCCTGAAGAGCTCCGGCCCCTACTCCGAACCCAGGAAATATCTACGCCTCGCTACAGTGTAGAAGCCATACCGGGGGCCCCTCCGCCCCTAGTATGTCGTTTAGCTGGTCAAGATGTGACGTTGTCTGACACGTCTATAAAGCTGTAAAGCACTTTTGTTAGTAGCTAGCTACTTTTCCTCTTTTTGCCCCTATGAGCCTAGGACTTATAGAGGGCATTTTGGTCTTTTCCTTAAGGCATGCGTGGCTATAAAAGCAAGGCCAAGCCCTTGTAACAGGACACCTTCTCCAGGGGCCATGAGACCCTGGAGTTCACTACACCATACCGAGGCATATCATGCCAAATCCACCCCAAACTAGACGTAGGGCTATTATCCTCTAGGGGAGGTCCGAACCAGTATAAATCCTTTCTCCATCTGAGAGAACCCTTCGAGGTTCATTTTACACTCCGTATACACACATACAAAACTTGTGCTATAGCTAACACAAGTGCTACAACAGTTGGCGTCGTCCGTGGGGACCTTAGTCCTAAAAGCTAAGTTCTCTGCCACTGTCTGCAACTCGAAGTACGCTTGAGGGGGGAGCTTCGAAGCTTTCTTACTTCGCGCACCCTTCGGCAAGGGGCTTCGGGTGCAGTTCGAAGGCCATCTTCGCCTTCCCCCACCCTTTGCATTTCGAAGCTCACCCTCCAGCAAGGGGCTCCGCTTCGTGTGTCGAAGGTCGTCGAAGCCTCAGGGGCTACGAGGCAAGCTTTCACCCACTTTACGAGGTATGTACACTATCCGAAGTACCACTTCGATGTGCCAATCTGCAATTACATTAATACAAATTTGAAGCCCTGCTTCGCCTTAAAGTCGACGCCCTGCTTCGCCTTAAAGTCGAAGCCCTGCTTCGCCTTCAAAGCAAACTTTTCCTCCATTTATTTAAAAGTCGAAGCCTTGCTTCGCATTTCCTTTCAAAAATTTGAAGCCTTGCTTCGCCTTATCAAAAACCCGAAGCTTTGCTTCGCCTTATATAAAATTTGAAGCCTTGCTTCGCTTTACAAAAATCCATAGCATCCCTCTGAAGGCTACACAGCGCCTCCGGGCCCGTAGCAGTGGGCTTTGAGACTTCCGGGTGACAGCTCGGCAAGTCCGAGATTCCAGGCTCCGGCCTGATGCACCCCCGGGTCGAAGGTGGCCTAGGGTCGAAGGTGGCCCAGGGTCATAGGTGACCCAGAGTCGAAGGTGGCTCAACTTATCACAGGTTCGGTGAATCCACACCAAATATCCTTTTCACTACAGGACCAAGCTCAAGAAGCCTTGCTTCGCTATCTAAACACGCACCGAAGCCTCGCTTCGCGTGACGTGATCTAAGCTAAAGATTAGGCATTTCGAAGTCATACTTCGCTTAAAATCTACGTGCGTTTTGGAGCCTTGCTCACGCACAGCATCCAAATCCTAGCATGCCGAAGCATGCTTCGCCTAATTTGGCTATGCTGAAGCCTTGCTTCGCTCCAAATTAACGCGTTTGAAGCCCAAAAGAGGCCTTCGCTCAATGTATTCAAAGCCTCCGAAGCCGCCAAAAAGGCGCACCCCTTCGCATTTCTGTTGCCCACACCAGCAACGGCTAAGTCCCTAGCTGCCACGAGCAAGGGGGAAGCATGTGTGCAAAGTGTGTGAATATAATACGCAGTACGAGCGTGACAAGCTAAAATGTTCGAGGTCATCAAACAATGCGAAGCATGCAGACGAAGTATGCATATACAATAAAATCCATTCATTGAATGATAATTGAGAAGTATGTTAAAAATGTACTTCGAAAACAAAACTACGAGTAGTCTGTATCTAAGCCTAAGAAAAAGCGAGCTCGAGGCCCCAGCCCTCGCTTGCCCTTCTTTCGGCCAGGGCCCCCTCAGCTAGACGAAGCCTTGTCGGAGCATGCTCTCCCACGTCCGGTTCATCCACGCCCCGGAGCCCACAGGCCTCGCCTTCCACTTTGTAGGTCGCTCCAAGACTGCAAGGCAGGCGGCTCCATGTCGAAGGCAGAAAAGTCTAAAGCTTCGTCGCCTGCCAAGGCTGTTCGCGAAGGCAAAGATGAAGAACTCCAAAGGGACTCCGTCTTAACGATGGCCAGCAGATCCTGAACTACTTTGGGGATGGCTTCGCCGTTAGTCCCCCTCGGAAGTTTAAACCGAGGGGGACCTTTGGACCTAGCTACCTCGAGGACTGCCCACAACTGGCGAAGTTCTTCAGAGTCCTCAAGTACTTCGAAGTCAACATTCGGAGGCTGATCCTGGGCAGGTATAAAGCACCCCCGCATTCATATTAATAAACTGATAAGTTTTTACAAGCCTACAGCTAAGAATTACAAGGAGCCTAAGGAGATCTACACCTTTGGAGGCGGAGGTGCCGACGTCGAAGGCTGATTTGGTGAGGCAAGCACTTTGGCTCGGTGAAGGCGAAGGGCCTTCTGAAGCTCGAGGACTACTTCACAGCCTTGGTCCTTCCAAGGCTCCTGAAGTCACCGCCAAGCTCCGCGGATGCCAGCCGGAGGCGTCGCCAAGTGCGGGCCTCCGAAGTCCACCGGAGTCGCGGAGGTCGCTGCTTCGAGGTGGTTGCACCCCATGTCTTGAAGCATTTGCAACACTCCTTGACCCACCACTTGGCCGGCCATCAGGGCGAAGCCCTTCAGAGACTGCTCCACCGTCAAAGCCACCACCTTCAAGAATGCAGTGCGGTCCCCAATTGGATCCTGGCTGCCGAAGTCCGGAGCCCGACACTCGGTCCCTATCTGTTGAAGGACTTTGGTCAGGCTCTGAGTCGCTTTGCCGATGTTGTCAATGACAAAATTCTCAAGTGACTAAGCCCGTTGGCGGAGTTCGGAGTTCTCCTTCGCCAGCTGGGCTTCGGCATCCTTTGTAGCCTGAAGCTCCGCTCGGAGCCTATCGGTCTCCGAGGCCAAGGCTTCCCTAGCCTTGTTGGCCTTGGCCCTTGCCGCCTCGGCCTTGGCCCTCGCAGCCTCGGCTGAAGCTTCGGCACGCCTTCACTTATCGGCTTCCACCGAGGCTTCGCGTCGGAGGGCCTCCTTCTCCCCCGCCAAGCGCATCATCTGCCTGTCCGCAGAAGTTGATGTTGCTGCGTTCAGTGCGAAGGCCTGAAAGAAGTCAAGAAAATCATAAGTGATGATCAAAGGCCGAAGTATAACCCAAAGGCTACGCAGGACTTCGCTCACCTGGATGAGCGTTTCGTTTGCATTGATGAAGAGGTCTTTGGGGTTCGAGTGGCTGAGTTGAGCCACCAAGCCTCTGGCCTCCGCAGTTGCGCAACCCTCCCGGAAGGCTTGGAGGGCCGCCTCCGTCACGGCCCCCTTCGGCAGCAAAGGCTAGACAATTTCCTCCGCCACAACTGCCTGCACAGGCTTCGGTAGTGCGGGGCTTTGATCCACTACCTCCACTACCTCGACTTCCTCGTCGCCTTGGAGGTCCCCTTCGTCATGGTCGTTGCCTCTGTCTTCTTCAGACGAGGAGTTGTCGGACTCCGAGCTGCTGCCGCTGCTGCTGCTGCCGGAGGCCTCCGCTGGCTTCGGCGCAGTGAGCCTCACGCTGGCATCATCTTCTGCAAAAGAGTTCAAGTCAAAATACGCATATCAAAAGAGAAGCGCGCTTGAAGTGTTTACCTTCGTCAGAGATTTCTTCAAAGGTGGAGGGGTCAATATGCGCCCCCCAGTCCCTTCGCTGTGAAGCTGGTGCGTCGGCCTCCGCGCTCGGAGCCATCGCCGTCGAGGCCTTTGCTACCTCCTTGGTAGCCAGAGCACTTGTGGGTTCCGCCGCTGTTTGAGGGTCCACGGCTGCTGCCTCCTCCGGAGTGGAGGCTTCGGTCGCAGGGACCTCCGGCCGAGCCCTCGAAGTTTCGGGCTCATCATCATCCCCTCTCTTCCTCTTGGCACCGGTTGTCGAGGCTGCGAGGTGGGAGAAGTCCGGCAGATCCGGGACCTCTTCGTAGCCAAGAAGGGTCCACACTCTGTTCCAGTGCTCCCAAGACCCCACAGAAGCAAGCCGCTAGGCTTGTTCCTCCGGTGTCGAAGCCCCAACAACACGCTCTGCCGCTGCGATGGCCTGCTCCAGAGTCCTCACTTCAAGATGGGCTTCATAAAGATTCAAGTCAGAGTAATGTTTTTGGCGAAGTATGAAAGTGGAAAGGTTTCGAAGTCTTACAGAGGCGTTTAAATGCCACCTCGTTTAGGCCCCCTCGGCCCGAAGCTTGGAAGAGACCCTCCGGCCAAGAGAGCGCAAGGGGGCTGAGCCGGAGGGTGATGAACTCCTCTGCGAGGTCCCTCATGCTCATCTTCGCGGCAACCCTCCGAAGGAGCGAGATCCTCGAGCGAAGGGTGTCAGGGCTCGTCTTCACCACCCCTTCGCGCCGATATGAGATAAGGGCATTGGTACTCCAAAGGGGAGAGTTCGCGCCGACGGAGGCGTAGAACCACTCTTGATCCCACTTCGAGTACCATTTGCTGTTGGCAGCCCTCGCCGGGAAGGCATCCTGGTACTCCTTCTGAAGTTGGAAGTTTGCGCTGCCGAAGGCCAAAGCCCTCTTGACGCGGTTTGTACCCTCCCTTGTCTTCGGTTGGCAGTTGGCGTCGTGTAGGGCGACGAAGACGTCTGCGCGGCCCTCGCAACCTTCGGCCCTCATGGCCCATTCAAACACAGCAAGCCTCACCACGGCGTTGGGCGAAAGTTGAGGAAGTTCGAGGTTATAAGCCCTCAGGACTTCGCTCAACATCCCCACTGCTGACAGCCCGAGGCCGGCTTCGAAGAAGGCTTCGAACAGCACCACTTCCTCAGCCCGAGGCCTTGGTATGGCCTCCGACTTCTCCGGGACTCTAAGTTGGATCTTCGCCGCAATCCTCCCTTCGCAGGCCCTCCAGACAGACTCCTCTATGGAGATCGAGGCCCTCATCTCCAACGTTTGCTCGAACTTGTCGGAAGGCATCTGAAGGTCCCTCGGCCCCAACCGCCTTGGTGCAGGCTTCGCTGCCGCAGCTGCCGCTGCCTGCAGTTGGGCGGAGCTCGAGCTCGGGCCCAAGGCCAAAGCCTTCGAAGCAACCTTCTTTGGCATTTTGTGGAACTTCGGCGCGAGGGGCTAAAGCTAGCGAGGGGTGCTTCGCGCGAAGCTAAGGAGGAGAAGAGAGCGAATGATGCAAAGCGCTGAGAAGAAAGCAAATGAGAAGCGTGTCGAAGCCGTGTGCGGTAAACCCCTATTTATAGGCGGTAAAAATCCCGACGGTTCGTGGGCCGAACCCACTGCCAGGTGGGCCTCCAATGAAGGCTAAGCGGCCCGGCGCGTAGTAACGGTCATTTTTATAGCCGTTACGGAGTCAGGTGATCTCCCCGAGGCCATTCTGACAGCTGACGCATGCAGTTATCACCTGCGCATTTTGAAGCCACCTTCGGTCCAAGCTCCAAAGGCCTGCTTTCCCTGAAGTTGTATTTTTTAGTAATTTGTCCCAAAGGCGCACGCACCCCTTCGTCCCGAAGGCCTGCATGCAAGGGGCTACTGTTGGGGAATAGTTTTCCCTTGAGCAGGGGCCAAATGACGTCAGCCTCCGACAGCCTTCGGCCCGGAGCCCAACACTGTCGAAGCATGTTCCTTTCTGAAGAAGTTGTTTCTCAAGCCTCAAGGTACACCTCGAAGCCCTCTGGAGCGAAGCCCTTCGGAGCCCTCCGGAGCGAAGCCCTCAAGATTCCTCAAAGATTGCCAGAAGCTAAGTCTCAGGCTAACTTCGAAGATAGCCTCCGGGCCTTGTTCGGAGTTAGCCTTCGAGCCCTGTTCGGAGTTAACCTTCGGGCCCTGTTCGGAGTTAACCTTCGGGCTCTGTTCGGAGTTAGCCTTCGCGCTACCTTCGGAACTCCTCAGAGCCAGTCTCCAGACCCTCTCTAGTCAATTCAAAGCCAAGTCTCTAAGACCCCAGTTCGGAGCCCAGTTCGGAGCCCAGTTCGGAGCCCAGTTCGGAGTCTAGTTCGGAGTATACTTCGAAGCCCACTTTGGAGTGTATTTTGAAGCCTCCCCTGTGGCCTCCGCCTGAAGAGCTCCGGCCCCTACTCCAAACCCAGGAAATATCTACGCCTCGCTATAGTGTAGAAGCCATATCGGGGGTCCCTTCGCCCCTAGTATGTCGTTTAGCTGGTCAAGATGTGACGTTGTCTGGCACGTCTGTAAAGCTATAAAGCACTTTTGTACAGTAGCTAGCTCCTTTTCCCCTTTTTGCCCCTATGAGCCTAGGACTTATAGAGGGCATTTTGGTCTTTTCCTTAAGGCCTGCCTGCCTATAAAAGCAGGGCCAAGCCCTTGTAACAGGACACCTTCTCCAGGGGCCATGAGACCCTAGAGTTCACTACACCATACCGAGGCATACCATGTCAAATCCACCCCAAACTGGACGTAGGGCTATTATCCCCTAGGGGAGGTCCGAACCAGTATAAATCCTTTCTCCCTCTGAGAGAACCCTTCAAGGTTCATTTTACACTCTGTATACACACATACAAAACTTGTGCTGTAGCTAACACAATTGCTACAACAATGGGTGTAAGGAGTCGGGAATGCCTCACCACCCGTAGAGCACCACGCTGACAACACACTCGATGGGAGCTTGCCATTCTTCTCCAAAAGCTCATCCATCCGCTTCGTCGCCTTCGACTTTTAGAACTCCGTCGAGTGGTCGACGTCGATGTGAGGGTCCAGGGCCACCATTGGGATGGAAAGTGGAGGTGCTACTAGTTTGAGGGGGTTAAAAAGTTGTCTCGCCTTGCGGTAGCACAAATGCAATCACAATGGCGACTAGGGTTGCGGGTGCCAGAGAAACAAGTCTCAAGTAAGAATATGAATGTTTAAAGCGTGTGGAAGGATAAAACGTTCTCAAATGAGTTATTTATAAGTCATCCATGTGACGGTTTGGGTCACCAAAGCATCGTGATTGCCTCGAGACACGCCTCAAAGCAATCTTTGGCATTAATCATGTTGGTTGACATATTCTCAATAAATATGTCTAATCATTGATTGCAAATCTGGTGGTCACTAGAAGGAAACAGATCGATGCTTGCAGTTTTTAATAAACTCATGTCCCATCGAAGCTGTCGAATCTGACGAGTGTAAATTTGTGCCAGCATAAATCTTTTCACCAAAAGGGGCCCTCAAAGTACTCCATTGTGCTAGACTACTCTAACTGACACCTTTTCACCAAAAAACCACTTGATGGGCCTATCCGTCCCTATACTCAAGTCAGTTTCATCAGACGCCAACACACCGAATATGCGTGATTTAAATCTCACACTCCCATTGGATGCCAACTACTTTGAGATTCAAACATCTCCTGAGTACTTATCATCAGGTGATGCATCGAGAGAAGTCCCACACTTTTTAACCTATCTAAATCTCTGATCCTTGAGTTTATTTTATTCAAAGAAATTCTAGGATCAGAGGCTACACCTAGCAGGTGCACCTGAACGGTGCAATTACCGAGGAACATTTTCCAAAATGAAGCTCCGAAGCTCTTTTCGACTACTCGACTTCATCTGCATGTCACAAAAAGCTCGGGGGTTGCTGTCGGGAATATGATCCTAGCGTATCTCCCAAGTGGATTTTTTAGGACTGAGTGGAGGAGGGGTCAACAGACACAACATTAAAGACGACCAGTCAAAGGTCAACATCATCTAGCTAGCCAGTAGTTAGCAATACGAAGGCTCCCATAGTCTAGCACTCAGGAGGCTTCCCCGACCGCAAGTAGTCGGATGGCCACCATTAAGAATCAGGTCGCCCCATTTAACTCCGTGATACATAATTATATAATTAATACGGTTGTTATCATCTGGAGTTATTATCCACGAACTAACAAGTATTCCCATAATTAGCCAGGACGTGGGCACATTAATGATAATTTATAACCCCAAATCTCCCTCATATATAAGGAGATCAGGGGAGCCTTTACAGGCAGGTGAAGAAAGAAATACGCTGTCACAAGCAAAAATCGTACTCCAACACAAGGATTAGGGCTATTATCCTCCGAAGGCTTGAACCTGTCTAAAATTTTGTCTCTCTTTGTTCATAAGATAGCCATCGAAATCATCCATAAAATCCCCTTTCATATAACCAAATACATATTGCGGATACCTCCGTAGTATACTGTAGTTCGTACACAACGACAAGTTATTGCGGCTCATTAAAAATATGCTTTCAGAGAGTAACAATTTGCCTCAAATAACATGAGGCAAAACATGTTGTTTGCCCTTTAGGATTGGAAGTACAAAATATACATGCATGCCTCAATTATTGTATTCTCTATCGTGGTGAGTAGTACAAGTATTTATATGCTTGTTTCGTGTGTGACGTATCATGGTATAAGATTAAGTGTGATGACCCTAGTGACGTTGAGGGGATAGTCACCGAAAGAGGGTTCCTACTAAGGTGATGTGTTATTTCCCCATAATACCACGGTTGAAGTGTTTGTTCGCAAACAAAGCACATGCCAAAATGATGTGATGGCACAAAGAAGAACATAAGGAAGATGGAATGTTAAGATAGCTGATGGGTCCCAGTGAATAAATGTCGATAGAAATTATCCGGACTTCGTAGATGACATAAGAAACATGAGATTTGAGACAGAGTACGGATAGCATGAATCCTTTTGGTGATTTGAGCGGTAATCACATTACCTGGCGTGTGACTCTATGTATCTATAACCTTCCTCCTTGATTGTGCATAAAACGAGAATTTATTATGATACCGGTTCTTATCCAAGGCATGAACTAATCTAGCAATGACATTGATGTGTACATCAAACTATTGGTTCATGATTCATTATCGATGTGGAATGATGGTTATGTGTATGGGATGAGTACAAATAGCATCACATCACCCTACGAGCTATGTTGTTTGTAACTATAAATGATTGGTACGTATTTGGTATCCTGACTATCAAAGGATAGGGATTTAAGGCGGGGTTTCAAAAATTAAAGTCAAAAGAATTATTTACTCTATTTCATTTGGAATTGTGTTGAGACGAGATGATAAAGAGAACATGTGAAGACAGAAATCATGAGTTCAAATCCTAGGTACCACGAGCACTAATTTTTATGTCGAAACTCATGTGACTTGTAAGGTTGGGCTATTAGTGCCCAACAACTTATCTCAAGGCATATTCTCCAAAAAAAAAAGTTGATCATGTCTGCCAGATCGTTTACAAATATTCCAAAAGCGCCGAGAACACGCACGCAGCTGCGCCCGTTCGCTTATATAAGCGTCTCCCTTGCACCAGCCATCTTCATCACCCGTGCTTCCGTAGCTAGCCAGCTTAATTAATATCATATACAAGACTCCTACTAGCAGCTAGCTAGCTTGACAGACTTATCGATCATGGCGATCATGCATTCGGCCGCCGTGGAGACGACGACAACGGAGCGACAGAGAGCGAGCGGCGGCGGCGAGACGAACGCTGGCGTTGGAGGGTGGCTGACTGGGAGGTGGGCGCGGCTGCGCGGGCTGCTCGAGGGTGTCGGGCGGTGGGTGACTGGGTTCGCCGGGAAAGTTGCCGGCATCGCCGCCGACGACCCGAGGCGGGTGGCGCACTCGCTCAAGGTCGGGCTGGCGCTGACGCTGGTCTCCGTGCTCTACTACGTGACGCCGCTGTTCAAGGGCTTCGGTTTGTCAACGCTGTGGGCCGTGCTCACCGTCGTCGTCGTCATGGAGTACACCGTCGGTAAGTGTATGCAAAGTCGTCGACGCCTCCGCCGTTCGATGAGATCGACGACGATGAACATGCATGCATGTACACGCGCGTGCGTATACGGGTGCAGACACGCCCCTGCGCGCGTACGCGTGCATCGTCGTCGTACGTAGCTAGGCGGATATACACTGCACACTAGCGTGTCATATCTGATCAATACCTACTACGCTAGTATACATCAGTGACGTGTGTGTCGATTTGGATGTACGTGACAGGTGGCACGCTGAGTAAAGGCTTGAACAGAGCCTTTGCGACGCTGGTGGCTGGGTTCATCGCCGTCGGGGCGCACCAGGTGGCGAACCGGTGCGGTGCTCAGGGAGAGCCCATACTACTCGCCGTCTTCGTCTTCTTACTAGGTATGTTCATTATTGTTCATACTGCCGCAGTGCCGCCAGCAAACTCTTTTCTCGTTCTCTACACCAGTAGATAAACCTTTCATGGATGACGCATGCATGTCGCCATGCCAAGGCAGAGGCCTAAGCTAGTGTCCCGATACTGTCATGCACGCACTTTACTTTTTGAGACGAGGAGTAGGGGAGAGAAGCAGTTTTTAGTGATGAGTTTGCTTATTACGGCTGGCTGGTTGCTGATTAAGGCGTTATATATGCTGCAGCGTCGGCGGCGACGTTCTCGCGGTTCATCCCGGAGATCAAGGCGAGGTACGACTACGGGGTGACCATCTTCATCCTGACCTTCAGCCTGGTGGCCGTGTCGAGCTACCGCGTGGAGGAGCTCATCCAGCTCGCGCACCAGCGGTTCTCCACCATCGTCGTCGGCGTCGCCACCTGCCTCTGCACCACCATCTTCGTCCTGCCAGTCTGGGCCGGCCAGGAACTCCACAAGCTCGCTGCCGGCAACCTCGACAAGCTGGCCGAGTTTCTTGAAGGTACAGGCTGCTCCGCTGCCGCTGCTGTTAGCTGAAAAGGCTTGTGGCTGATCGATGTAGTGCTGCACTGCTGCCATGCATGCATGCGTCCCAATATAGTAGATACTATATGTTCCGTGACGAAGATACCTGCCTGAATTTTCATGTCATTCTGGTGTCATTTTTGTTGGCAACTTTTGTCCTACTTGTGCACAATACAACTTGACATGGATATGATCCCCAAATAGGAAAAATTATAGATGGACAAACTGTAGCTAGCATATGCCTCAAAGTACCCATTTTGGCTGGAATAAACGCATTTTTCGCCTGTAGTCTGTAGAAACTTCATAGTAGACATAGGGTACTAGCACTAGTTGTCTTGTGTACACCTCCTGACAGGAAATTTTGGACACTCGACTGACAACTGAGGAACACTCGTATATTGTTACCTGACCAATATTAGTTATAGAACCTTGGAGAAGTACAACTATCATACATAGAAGTACAATAGTTACTCGCTGGGGACTAAACCTTTACACATGAATGCAGGAATGGAAACAGAATGCTTCGGAGAAAACGCTACGGGTGAGAATCTGGAGAGAAAAGCCTTTCTCCAAGCGTACAAGAGCATACTTAATTCGAAGGCCACTGAGGACTCGCTGGTAAGTTTTACCTTTCAGTTATATACCCCATGTCGAGAGCAAAAGTCACGCAGACATCTTCAAGCAAGAGGTCGTAAAACGAAAACTTGGCATTATTCCAAAACTGCAGTGTAACTTTGCCAAATGGGAGCCTGGTCATGGCAAATTCAGCTTCAGACATCCGTGGAGCCAATACCAGAAGATCGGAGCTCTTTCTCGCCAGTGTGCTTCTTCCATGGAGGCTATGGCTTCCTATGTCATCACACTCGCAAAATCTCAGGTACTTGCGAATTATCACGATTTTATGGCCTAGACACTGGATTCACTTAATTGAACCGTTCTTACCTTTTGCTGATCACAGTACCCAGAAGCCAATCCAGAGCTGTCCTCGAAGGTTCGAACAACATGTGGTGAAATGAGCTCACACTCTGCTAAGGCCCTCAGGGAGCTCTCGGCAGCAATTCGAACAATGACCATACCATCTGCAACAAACAACGCCATGTCTGCAGCCATCAAAGCTGCCAAAGCCCTCAGGAGCGATTTATCAGAGGATACAGCTCTGCTGCAAGTGATGCATGTGGCCGTTACTGCGTCACTTCTTTCAGACTTGGTTACACACATAAAGAAAATTGCAGAATCCATTGATAACCTAGCGCAACTTGCCTGCTTCAAAATCCCTGAAAAGACTCAGAAAGATGTGGTTATTGACATCAAGAGTTGACAAACAGCATATGCCAGGATCATCAGTACGCGGTACTAAAAGGGACAAACTAGTATGGTTTACAATTTTATTGTATATACAGCAAGTGATTAATTCTTCAGTGCTAGAAGTAATTATGATGCTGAACTGTAATAATAAAACGTTGCCGTCTTCTGTGCAACAAGGGTACTATCAGCATATAAATATAAATGGACAGCTTTCATCTCATTTGTAGGGAATGCACCTCTCTCTGTGTTGCTGCGCCAAAGAAAACAACAGGCCAACAATCATGGATTCATGGTTCCACAATATCCTTGCAGAAATCTTTTTTTTGAGCTGCGATGGTAAATAACATATTTTTCGAGAAACACTTGAAGCAGAACAAATGCAAAGCTATTAAGTATATCAAAACGGATTTAAATTTGCCAATTGTCCATTATTTACTTGTTTTTCTAAATACGCCAGCACAGAGCTGTGCACTCAAGTGGTTTTCAAAAGGATATATTTCATATATTCTAATCTTACAAAATGTCAGCATAATTATCTTGAATTGTAAAACTAAATAAAACCATACCAACCTATCTACATACAATTACAAACAAGTGCATATTATGCAATCATTGTAAAACATCCTATAAATGACACCACCTCTCTAGTCTCTACATAGATGAGTACATAGAAGTCAGCATAGAGCATACCATAACCACCATAGACTCCTCAAATGTATTATAAGATTTAAGTTAAAATTTGTAAAATATGATTATGTTTGAATTAAAAAATTGTATATGCAGGGCTGCATTACATCAATCAACCACCTTCATATATGCAACTGCAAAGTGCAAAGTATAGTTTCTTTTTTAACAAAAGATCCTGCAGCCAACATAGACATCTACATATATGTGACCACATAAGTCTTCTAGAGTGAGGGATGGAGGTAGAGCACACAGTCACCCTAACTTCTTTTAAGAGATTAAAGATATTCTTGTAGGAGTAAGATAAGTGGTTGAATTGGAAGATGATCAGCTTATAGGTGATAAAGTGGATCTGACTCTATAGATGTCTGTGCATTTCATCATCAAGCACAAGTTGTTGGACCACAATGTTAGGTGTGGGAAATTGGTGATAGATGAAGCAATTAGTTCGTTGATCTTTTGCACTGTCAGCCATTACTAGGAATCAAGCTGCACAGGAAAAGGTATGGACTTGCCTTTTGAGGATACAACTTTGAAAAGGAGATGATAGGTCAAAACCGTCGCAATTTCCTTCAGAAGTATATTAATTGTTTCTATGAACTACTATGTTACAAATTATGTGCTACTTCAGAGATCAAGATGGAAGGGATAATATAACAAGGTTTTTCAGCTTTCTGGCATAATTTTCTGACATAAATATGACAATTTGAATTACACGGAATTGGACTAACACCTATTAATCACCAAGAAGACTGCAGTGAAGCACAGCGCCCTCACCCCTAATGCAAACACCTTACATAATTACTATAATAAACCTGGAAAACATTATAAGCAAAGGACTAGTGGATTAAAGAAACTACATTATTGCTAATTAGGAAAGCAAGCACTTATTTTCATGGTACATGAAATTGGTACCTTATTCTTAATCCCATGTGTTGGGGGAAAATATCTCATCTTCGGGGTTATTGCCGAAGCAACATAAAGGCAGACAGTGGATTCGAAGGTTCACAGACGATCATCTTCGAAGATACCCAGAACCAAGTTCGAAGTACAGAGATAGGCATTGGTTCGGAGTACATCTTCGAACTAAGGCCCTTCAAGATCTTTTCTGCCAGCTAAGATGGAAGATTTATCTTCTTTCTCATTAGATTAGTCTTTTACCATTTTAGCCCTATTGAGGGAACCGAATAGTTTCCACTATGTCGGTTGTAATAAAGGGGTAAATAGGTCTTTTCCTTAATGTTTGGGCCTATAAATACCCCCCATTTCACCATGTAATAGGGACCGAATACAAGTTATTCAATACACAAATTCGAACTATTCTAAGCTATTATCCTTTCGGAGGCTTAGAACAGTTTGCTTCACAAACACTTCGTTTGTTAGTTTCTTTTCCACAGAAACCTGTTAGCGTAATCTTTTACGCCAACAGTTGGCGCCGTTCGTGGGGAACCTAGTCCGAAAAACTTCGTTCTCTACCAACCTTTTACATCATGCCTCCTAAGCGGAGTGCACCCCGCAATCCCACTCGGAGGTCCTCTCGGATCTCCGGAGAGATACCCTTCGACACAGTTGAAGTCGGAGGGTCTTCGGCTTTCCCTCCACAAACTCCGGAAGGGGCTTCTATCCCTCGAGCATACGAAGCTTCTCTGCCGACCCCTTCCATACTCCGACAGCCCGGAGTCCCTTCTCCACCCTCCATCCCGATTCGAACTGATCCTATCAGTTCTCAAGACCCGGAAGATCCTTCCGGAGGAAATGAAAATAATCTTGGAGATATGGCCACTCAAATGGCCAACCTTCAAGCTGAAGTGGCAAGGTGGCGACAGGAAGCTGCGAGCAGGCTTCGCTCTCAAGCCACCCCAACCATCCCAGAAGTGCCCGAAGACGACGATCTTGATTATCCCGAAGCCCCGGAGAACGCCTCCTTCGACAATGAATCTCCGTTGCATCCTGAGCTGCAGAAGATTCGCTTTGATCCAAAGTTCAAAACTTCGAAGCTCTGTAAGTATGTCGGAGATGAAGATCCCGGAGAGTTCGTTCGGTCTTATGCCCTAGCAATTGAGGCTAGCGGAGGTGTTCGAGACACCATGGCGAAGTGTTTCCCTTTGGCTCTTCAAGGAGTGGCATTGAGATGGTTCTGGTCCTTGAGGCCAGGATCAATCAATTCATGATCGCAGCTGAAGAGGAAGTTTATAAGCAACTTTCAGGGCACCTTCGTGCCTCCTATATCAACAGGAAGCCTTTTCCAGGTGAAACAGCTCCCCGGAGAAACATTGAGGCAGTACTTTAAGCGCTTCGCTCATACGAAGTCACAAATTCGGGGGTTGTCCGCATCTTCAGTGGTTGATGCAGCTCGGGAAGGCGTCAGTCATCAAGGCCTTCTGGATAAGCTGCATCGGAAAAGCATCTCCTCGGTCTCTCAGTTGATGTCATACTTCGAGGAGTATGCGAGGTCGGAAGAGGGTTGGCTTCGGAGGACTGCTGCTACTTCGCCCATATTGCAAGAAGTCAAAGTAGAAGTGAAAACTTCGGCACAGCCGCAGGAACCAGTCTTCGAAGTGCAACATGATCGGAGAAGAGGGCAAAAGCACCCTCGTTCTGAAGTCATGAATATTGCACCCCCACAGAAGTTTGCACCAAGAGCTCCACAGTCTACGGGGAACAAGGCCAGCGGCTGGAGGCCGCCAGGGAAAACGGCTGGCAAGGGCCAGACCCTTTTCTGCTGCATTCACGGAGAAAATCGAAGCCATGCAACTGACACTTGCAAGGCTATACTTACCCTAAGGGGAGAGTACTTAGAGAGAACTTCGGGTCGAGGCAGTACCGACCGAAGTCCAGCGGCAACGCGCCCAGAGCCGGTCCAGGCTGTGGCGCGAATAGAAAATTTTGATGCTGCAAGGCACCCTCCGGTGGCCAATGTTATGCCACCTCCGAAGCAAGAGGAAGGGCAAGATAGAGGAAAAAGAGTAGTTCTCCCTATCTCCGGAGGAGGTACCCTCGGAAGCATGTCCAAGAGACAGCGAAGAGAGTACGTTCGGGAAGTAGGTCATATTGGGACTTCGTCATCTGCAGCTGCAATGCCGGAGTGGTCTCACGTTCCGATATCTTTCTCTGCGGAGGATGCAGCTGGTATTAAGTTCCCGCACGCAGATCCATTGGTTATCACCGCTGATATTGCGGGCACTGAAGTCCGAAGGGTGTTAATTGACGGAGGTAGATCGGCAGATATCATTTTTGTTCAAGCCTTCGATCAGTTATGCATTTCCAGGAAGCATCTTCTTCCAACGGCTCGTCCTCTGCAAGGCTTCGCAGGACCCCCGCTCGATGCACTTGGCCAGATAGGCCTGGAAGTCACCTTCGGAGAAGGTTTATTAGCCCGGACTGAAGAAGTAATTTTTGATGTGATAGATGCCCCGTATGCTTACAACGTCATCTTCGGAAGGGGCATGCTGAACCAGTTCGGGGCTGTGGCGCATCACAATTACTTGTGCATGAAGATGCCCACACAAGCCGGAGTCCTTACAATCTTCGGAGATCAAGCCATTGCTCGGAGGGCGGAATATGGTCATGGTCCCCCTCTTGATCCGAGGCAAGTAAACAGTGTGCAGGATAATGAAGAAATTTTTTCAGCCTCCTCCGAAGCTTCGAAGAAGTCTTTTCCGAGACCAAGTCCCGAAGGAGAGATTGCAACGAAGGTCATTGTTAAAGATGGTAAAGAGTACACTTTTCAATTTGGTAAAGATTTACCTCCTGAAGTTGCAACCTCCTTGGAAAAGGTGGTGGGAGAAAATTTGGATGTCTTCGCTTGGTCTGACGAAGATATCACCGGAGTCGATCGGGATATCATTGAACACAGTTTACTTGTAAACCCGAAGGCCCGGCCTGTTCGACAAGGACTCCGGAAGATGTCCGCAGAAAGAGCTGCTCTAGCTAAGGACGAAGTTGAGAAATTGTTGAAGGCTGGGATTATCAGAGAAGTGGCTCACACAGAATGGTTAGCCAACCCAGTCTTCGTCAGAAAAAAGTCTTCCGGGAAGTGGCGCATGTGCATTGATTTCACATCCTTGAATAAAGCATGCCCACGTGACCCCTACCCCATGCCCCGAATTGATCAACTGGTTGACTCCACCGCAGGTTCGGAGTTATTAAGCTTCCTTGACGCGTATTCTGGTTATCATCAAATATGGTTGAAGCGCGAAGATGAAATCAAGACAAGCTTCGTAACTCCTTCGGGAGTCTTCTGTTATGTAAGAATGCCCTTCGGCCTAAGAAATGCCGGGGCTACTTTTTCGAGATTAGTTGCTAAGGCTCTAGGTCATCAACTAGGTCGCAATGTGGAGGCCTATATGGATGATATTGTAATAAAGAGTGCTTTAAAGCACCAACATAGCCTAGACTTAGCAGAAACATTCAATAGCCTTAGGGCATGTGGAATCCGTCTTAACCCCGAAAAATGTATATTCGGAGCTAAGGCTGGAAAATTGTTAGGGTATTTAGTTTCAAGCAGGGGAATTGAAGCTAGCCCTACTCAAATAACTGCGCTGCAGAAGATGGCTCCTCCGGAAAATTTAAAGCAAGTGCAAAAGCTGACTGGGCGTCTGGCAGCACTTAGCAGGTTTTTATCAAGGTCTGCGGAGAGGAGCTTGCCGATATTCAAAGCTTTGAAAGGGTCCGAAGATTTTGCATGGACACCGGAGTGTCAGAGAAGCTTCGAAGATATTAAAGATTATCTCAGTAATCTTGCTACACTCACGATGCCTACTGCGGACGAAACCCTACTCCTGTACCTTGCAGCTACAGGTTCAGCTGTCAGCGCAGTCCTTGTCAGAGAAGTAGATTTCAATGGGAAGTTGGTCCAAAATCCTATTTATTTTGTATCCGAAGCATTATCAGGAGCGAAGACAAGATACTCCGAACTTGAGAAGTTCGTTTATGCTCTGATAATGGCTTCGAGGAAGCTAAGACATTATTTTTTGGCTCATAATGTAATTGTACCAACTTCGTATCCCTTAGGAGATATGCTCCGAAGCAAAGATTCCACTGGAAGGATTGGAAAGTGGGCAGTCGAGCTAGCACCCTTCGGTATATCTTTCCTGGCAAGGACAGCTATCAAATCCCAAGTCCTAGCAGACTTCGTAGCAGAGTGGACTCCACCTGCGAATTTGACTCCGGAGAAATCAAGTGACGGAGTTTGGACTGTTTACTCCGATGGGGCTTTCCAAGCATCCGGAGCAGGCATTGGGGCAGTGTTGATTTCACCGTCAGGCCAAAGAGCAATGTACTCCGCAAGACTCAACTTTAAGTTTACCAATAATATAGCGGAGTACGAAGGGATTTTATTGGGACTCCGGAAAGCACGTGCTCTAGGGGCTACAAGAATAATTATAAAGACAGATTCTCAGATAGTAGCAGGGCACGTAGACAAAAGTTTTCAAGTTCGGCATCCACAGCTTGCAAAGTACTTAGAAGAAATCCGCAAAATCGAAGCACACTTCAAGGGTATTTCCATTCGGAGTATACCAAGAGCGGAAAACGTGCAAGCGGACATTTTAGCGAAGGCTGCAGCCGGAGCTGTGGACGTGCCTGAAGAAGCTTTCTATGAGGAGCTCAATATACCTTCGGTGCCACAAATTGCCTCTGCGGAGATTCTTTGCATTCCTAGTGCAGATTGGAAAGATTCGATCATGGAACTCTTGCAAGGAGGAACAAATTTGCCCGAAGAGCCCCAGTTGTCAAGATTAAAGCTCAGAGCCAGAAACTATCAGATAATCAACGGTATATTATACAAGGCCGGAGTATGTTCCCCTCTACTCCGATGTATATCTCAAGCCGAAGGCCAGGAAATTCTTCGAGAAATTCACGAAGGCCTTTGTGGAAGCCATTTAGCCCCTAGAGCTCTGGCAGGAAAAACACTTCGCCAGGGGCTTTATTGGCCCACAATAACAGCTGATGCGGAGAGCTTGATCCGCACTTGTCAAGGATGCCAGTGGATGGGTCGACGGAGTCATCGCCCACCAACAGCTCTTCAAGTCATTGCTCCGGTATGGCCTATGGCCAGATGGGGTATGGATTTAATTGGTCCCTTTCCGTTAGCAAAGGGAAATCTAAAGTTCGCAGTGGTAGCTATTGAATATTTTTCTAAGTGGGTGGAAGCAGAACCCTTAACAGCTATCACTTCGAACAATGTACAGAAATTCTTCTGGAAGAACATTATTTGCCGGTTCGGAGTGCCTAGATACCTCACAGTTGATAATGGAACACAGTTCGACGCAGAACCCTTCAGGAAGTTTTGCGAAGATCTAGGCATTCAGTTATGTTTTGCTGCAGTGAGGCATCCTCAGTCGAATGGAGCTGTAGAGCGAGCCAATGGCAATATTTTATCAGGGCTAAATCGAAGAATAGTAGGATTAGCAAAGGGACTGTGGACCGAAGAGCTTCCGAAGATTCTGTGGTCCATTCGGACTACGCAAACAAGGTCCACAGGTTTTACTCCGTTCAGACTACTATTCGGAGATGAAGTTATGACTCCAACGGAGCTCAAAGGGGGATCATTTCGCAGCACCGAACCGGACATTGAAGAAGAAAGACAAGCTTCGTTAGATTTGTCAGAAGAAACAAGACTTCGAGCTGTAGCTAATTTATCAAAGTATCATCAGCAGACGAAGGCTTGGTATGACCCGAAGGTTAAGCTCAATGAACTAAGACCGGGTCATCTTGTTCTACGAAGCATTATAGCACCAGGGAAGTTAGGCAATAAATGGGAAGGTCCATATCTAATTGTCCGCTCAGGGCGCCCTGGTTCATTTAAATTAGCTAATTTAGAAGGTGAAGAATTAGCACATACTTGGCATGCGGAGCACCTAAAGCGATACTTCGCATAAGGGCTCCTTGTAATTTGCTTGTAATCATCTTCTAAATCAATAAAGCATATGATCCTGATAGTGCCTTCCTCTGGAGAAGACTTCCAGCTTCCAAGTGGACGCACTGGAACCGCGGGGTCGACCGAGAGAGAAGTGTCATGAAGCTGGGTTGTATTTTCGGTCTTCGAACCCATAAAGTTCGGAGCTTCCGACGTGGGGGCTGGCATAATCCGGAGCCCAGGCCATCGGCTTGTAGGCATCCGTAAAAGAGCCCAAAACCACACCCTACGGAGTCCAAGCCATTGGCTGGTAGACTTCCGTAAAAAGAGCCGAAAGTGGCCAAAACCTACGGAGTCCAAGCCATTGGCTGGTAGACTTCCGTAAAAAAAGCCGAAGGTGGCCAAAATCTGCGAAGTCCAAGCCATTGGCTGGTAAACTTCTGCAAAAAGAGCCGAAGGTGGCCAAAATATACGGAGTCCAAGCCATTGGCTGGTAGACATCCGTAAAAGAGTCCAAAGAGACCATTGCAAACTCCGAACCATTGGTTCGACAGAGATCGCAAAAATAAGCCGAAGGTGGCTAAAGCAAAACAGCATTTGAGCCATGAGCTTCGAATGTCTGTTAACATAGTCCAAAGTGACAAATTTTTTTAAGACACTAAAGTGTCCTGGAAGTTATCTCAAGTAATTTCTTTCATAAAACAAAGGTACTAAGTTACCATTCTTTTGACTGCAAAAAGTCGAAGACATTTCATAAGATTTTAAAAGATCTTTAAATGACAGAGGGACTCCGAACCCCAAAAAATTGTACTCCGAAGTTTTTTCTTTGCGCATAACCATCTTTGAATACATTTCGAAGTTGCTTATACCCAAAGAGGGGCTAGTAAATATGGAGACAATTTTAAATCTGCATTCATTATTCAAATAAATGTGTTTACAGGTTACACTATGAAAAATCGGTATCTATACCAAGAAGGAATCGGAGACCTCTTCGGTCCCGAGAGCTAGGGGTGGAACGACTAGTTCCAACATCGGAAGTTCTAAGAACTTTACGTTTAACTCTCTTCCTCCCCTTCGAAGCTCTAAAATCCTTCTGCTCTTGTTGAAGCTCGGCCCAAGTTTGAAGCCGTTCGGGGCTTCTTTCCCAGCTTCTAAGATCTTCAGATCTTTTATTTCGAGCTTCACCTTCGTCTTCAGACCAAATAGTGTCTTCAGAAGACGAGGTGTTTGCGTTAACCTCTTTCTCTTCCTCTTTAATATAAGACAATACATCTTTGATTACTTCGGACGCAATTACGCCGGAGTCATCTCGAGGAATTAGAAATCGAGGACGCTTGTAAGTCTTTAGAAGTTCGAAGGTATTCCATAATGAACGAAGTTCGTCGTTAAGTTCTAACACTTCGATATCTTCCATGAGAGGCAAAGCCTAAAAATATAACAAACAAGATTTTCATTGATAAAATGTTTACAAGCATGAAGCTTTACATAATCAAAAATCCTAAATGATTCCTAAACCTGCGGGTTCGGAGGAGGCTGATTGCTCGAAGCTTGGTTCCGAACTTGCTTCTGGCGTTGGCCTTCATCGATCCAAGCCTTGATCGCGGAACAACCTTCGGCTCTCCATGAGGTTTGAAAGGCTCGCCAAGCAGCAGTCACGCCTTCGGAAGGATTTAAAAGCCGCTCGTCGTCGAAGGTAATGGAGCCCTCTGCGCTCGGAGTGATTGTTCGGCCCAAATCCTCGTAGTAACGAAGTAGTCCGAGGGCAGACACTTGACCGGAGAGTTCTCCATAACGAATGCCTGCCGTCTTCATTTGCTTCGCTGCTCCTTGGATCCTTTTTAACCGGCGCAGCAGAGTCACGTTGTCATCTGAAGGGAGTGATCCAGTAGTACCGAAGTACTCCAGGACACCTAGCATTTGTTCTATGACCTCCGTAGCTACCTTCTCAGACTTAAGCTTTTCTTCGATTAGTGCATCCTTGCTCGAAGTCGTTTCTGCCAGAACTCCGGAAATCCTAGCATTCTCCGTAGTTAAAATATTCTTCTGGTTTAGGAGTTGGCTAGCTTCCTCTTGGAGCCTTACAAGTTCGGACCCAGCACTAGCATGCTCCAACCGCACCTTTTCAATTTCTGCTCGAAGCACGATTCTTTCTGCTTCTAGCTCTTTATTAGCAGCCTCCAAGCCCTGTCTGGCCCTGCGCTCCGTTGAAATCACATTATCCATTTGAACTACTCTAGCTTCGGAGAAAGACAAGTTGCGTTTAAGAGCTTCATTTTCTTCCCGAAGCTGAGCAATTTCATTTTCGCTTGATAAAGTTGCAGCGCGGGCCAAAACCGCTTGCTGAGAAAAGAAAAAACTAAAGTAAGAAATTATTCATGTATAATTTGCTACTGGTTCGAAGATGTACTCCGAACCCAATATAATTCGCTAAAGATATTGGTTCGAAGGTGCTCCGTACCTGATAGGCTGCTCGTTCCAAAGCAACGTTAAGCTCCGAACTCTTCGCCTTGCTTAATTTTGCTACCAGCTCTGTCTCCCCGACTTCGCGACTCACTCGACCTAAAGGTTTGAGCAGAGTCCGAAGCCCAGTTTGCTCCAAAAAAGGAGTTAAAAGAGGGAGCATTGTCGAAGCCTCTTGGTCATCCCTGCTTGGCGAAGGTCCGGAGCGTTCTCCTGAGGTCCTTGGAACTTCGGAAGATGGCCCCCCCTCAGTTGATTCACTTTCATCTGTTGACTCAGACGAAGTTGATCCTTGAGTAGGGAGAGACTCTATGTGTCTTTTACCCCTTCCAGGCCCCTGTTGAGTGACCTCCGGGTGCGGCTCCGAAGTTGTCGAAGGCCTTTGAATTGTATCTTCGTGATGTACTTCTTCCGAAGGGGGCTCTGCAAAAGCAAAGGTATTATACATTGTATAATTTGCAGAAAATAATAAAAGAATTATGCGAAGTTTACCTTCGACATTCTAGGGGCATTCGAGCACCGGACTGCTCAGAGGATCGAAGGTGAGGTCTTCGTCTGAATCCACAGTTAAAATTTCAGCTGCCGGAGTATCTCCGTGAGCAGTCCTCCCTTCATCCACAACTAAAGTTGTAATAACTTCAACTTCATCTTCGCCCATAGGGGCTTCGATTTGCTCTTCTTGAGCATCCAGAGCTCTCACTTCTTCAATATTAGCTTGAGGCTCCGGCATACCTGCAGTATCCTTAATGTGAATATCTTTTTGAGCTGCATCTTCATCAATCAACCTCACTAATAATATACCTTCATCTTCTTTAGAACCGGAGATTGAGGTTCTTGAGCTCGAAGGCGCAGGATTCGAAGGTGCGAGATTTTTTGGCTTCCGAGCCACCTTCTTCACCGGAGTCCTTGCGGAGCTCGAAGCTCCGGCTTCAGCTGTCCTCTTCTTGGGTCCTTTCTCCGAAGGCACCCAGTCCATCAGAGGGGGGCGGGGTCAACTCCAACATTCCCCATACTCTGTTAAACCTCTCCCAACTCCCGACCAATTTAACTCTCCATTCTTTTTCAGTCAGAGTTGGGGCACCCAAAATCTTCTCCGAAGCCCTTACAATTTGCTCTGAAGTAATAGGGGCTGAAGAAGCTAAAAAATAAATAATTTGAGTTAGTCTTTCTTCGAAGTAAATATGTATATGCATGTTGGTTCGAAGTTACCTGCAGGGCTCGAAGTCAAGTTAATCTTGCGAAGACCGCCTTCTGAATCATCCTCGAAGATGACAGGCCAGTTGGCCATCAGCGGAGAAATTTGCAGGGCGAGGAATTCTTCGGCTAAGTCTCGCATGCTTAACCTTCGGCTAACCTTTTGAAGCAGGTGTAAGACGGGCCTCGAGCTGACCTTCGTTGGGCTGCACCAAAGCTTCCTTCCGGAATTGAATTTCTT